>CM061749.1:14819960-16188622 GCA_030979885.1 Lolium multiflorum
TTTGTTTCAAATAACCTTGCTAGCCTAAACATTATCGCGAGAGAATACTTCTCATGCATCCAAATCCTTGAGCCAACCACTATGCCATTTATTGTCACCATATCTACCTACTACATGGTATTTCTCTGCCTTCATTCCAAAGTAAATTGCTTGAGTGCTGCTCCTTTAAAATTCATCATTCACCTTTGCAATATATAGCTCATGGGACAAATAGCCAAAAACTATTGTGGTATTGAATATGTACTTATGCACTTTATCTCAGTAAGTTGCTTGTTGTGCGATAACCATGTATCCTAGGGACGCCATCAACTATTCTTTGTTGAAAATCATGTGAGTTCTGCTATGCATGTCCGTCTTCTCTGAAAGTAATAGAGATCTACCACCTTAATGGTTGGAGCATGCATGTTGTAGAAGAACATTGGGCGCTAACTAAAGCCATGATTCATAGTGGAAGTTTCATTTGACAACAATCCTCAAATCTCATATGAGAATAATAATTGTTGCCACATGCTTATGCATTAAAGAAGAGTCCATTATCTGTTGTCCATGTTGTCCCGGTATGGATGTCTAAGTTGAGAATAATCAAAAGCGAGAAATCCAAAATGCGAGCTTTCTCCTTAGACCTTTGTACAAGCGGCATGGAGGTACCCCATTGTGACACTTGGTTTAAACATATGTATTGCGATGATCCGGTAGTCAAGCTAATTAGGACAAGATGCGGGCACTATTAGTATCTCATGCATGAGGCTTGCAACTTGTAAGATATAATATTCATAACTCACTTCTTTATTACTACCGTTGACAAAATTGTTTCTGTGTTTCAAAATAAAATCTCTAGCACAAATATAGCAATCGATGCTTTCCTCTTTGAAGGACCATTCTCTTTACTTTTTTGTTGAGTCAGTTCACCTATCTCTCTCCACCTAGGAAGCAAACCTTGTGTGAGTTGTGCATTGATTCCTACATACTTGCATATTGCACTTGTTATATTTCTCTATGTTGACAATTATCCATGAGATATACATGTTACAAGTTGAAAGCAACCGCTGAAACTTAATCTTCCTTTGTGTTGCTTCAATACCTTTTACTTTGATTTATTGCTTTATGAGAACTTTTCTTGTAGTGTGATGCTTGTCTTGAAGTACTATTCATGAAAAGTCTTTGCTTTATGATTCACTTGTTTACTCATGTCATTACCATTGTTTTGATCGGGTTGCATTCATTACATATGTTTACAAATAGTATGATAAGGTTATGATGGCATGTCACTTGAGAAATTATCTTTGTTATCGTTTGCACAGCTGGAATGAAGCAGAACTAAACTTGGGGATGCTGATACGTCTACGACGTATGTCGATAATTTCTTATGTTCCATGCCACATTGTGTCTTGATGATATCTACATGTTTTATGCACTTTCATGTCATATTGTGCATTTTAAGACAACCTATTAACAAGATCTTGCAGAAGAGCCGATTCTTCATTTTTACGCTTTGTTTTGGTTTCAGAAATCCTAGTAACGAAATATTCTCGAATTGGACGGAAATGCGCGCCCGAGGTCCCTGTTGCCTGAAGCTCGAGGAGGCGAGAGGAGTCGAGTGGGGCCACGGGCGCCGCACATAGGCGGCGCGGCCCGGTACTGGCGTGTGACCTATGGTGTGGGACCCTCGTGTGGCCCCCGCGTTGCCTTGTAGTGTAAAGCCTCCATCGCGAAAACCCCATATTGAGAGCCACGATACGGAAAACCTTTCAGAGGCACGCCACTTGCCAGCAATCCCATCTGGGAAGTCTGGAGATCTCCTCTTTTCTTTTGGAAGAGGATCATCTCCAGGAGGACTCTACCGCCATGGTCGCCTCCGGAGTGATGGTGAGTAGATTGCTTCCACAGACTGGGTCCATGCGGTATAGCCTAGATGGTTGTCTTCTCCTCATTGTACCATCACAATTTAAGATCTTGTGAGCTGCTAACATGATCAAGATCATCTATACGTAATACTATATGTTGTGTTTGTCGAGATCCGATGGATAGAGAATGCCATGTTATGTTAATTATCAAGTTATTACCTATGTGTTGTTTGTGAGTCTTGCTCTCCGTTATTAGTAGAGCTGAGGCTCTGGCCTTGTGACTCCAAGAGGAGTATTTATGCTCGATAGTGGAGGTTCATACCATTGATATCTGGGACAGTGAGAGAAAGTTCTAAGGTTGTGTTGTCCTGTTGCACTAGGGATAAAAACATTGATGCTATGTCTAAGGATGTAGTTGTTGATTGCATTACACTGCATACTTAATGCAATTGTCTGGGCCAGCACAAGCTTAATCTTTGAAGGAGTTGGGATGGTAACTGAAGGTGGACTTTTAGGCATAGATGCGGTTGGATGGCGGTCTATGTACTTTGTCGTAATGCCCAATTAAATCTCCACTTGTACTTATCATGACATGCTTGTGTGCATTGTTATACCCTCTCTATTTGTCAATTGCATTGTCATTTGTTCACCCAACATGCTTTTATCTTATGGGAGGAACACCTCTAGTGAGCTGTGGACAGTCCATTCTTTTATCTGAAATACAAATTTGCTGCAATACTTGTTTTATTGTTTTCTTGCAAACAATCATCTTCCACTGGATACGTTTAATCCTTTGTTTTCAGCAACCCGGTGAGATTGACAACCTCCTTTGTTTCGTTGGGGCAAAGTACTTTGGTGTGTTGTGCAGGTTCCACGTTGGCGCCGGACTCTCTGGTGTTGCGCCGCACTACATCGCCCGCCATCAACCTTCAACGTGCTTCTTGACTCCCTCTTGGTTCGATTAAACCTTGGTTTCTTTATGAGGGAAAACTGCTGCTGTGCGCGTCATACCTTCCTCTTGGGGTTCCCAACGAACGTGTGAGTTCCCCACCGCACCATCCAACACTAGGAAGATCCAGATCTGATGGAGGAGAACTGGTGGCCTACTCCAAGACACCACAACGGCACAACTACACCTAACTACCTCTACTACGGCACCTTTCCCTCGCCATCTCCGACCAGCAGCGCTGCCGGAGATGGGTCGGGATCGGCCCGGCTCTCTTGAAAGGGCCTGCAACTACTGTTTACGCGTGTGAGAGAAGAGGGGGAAATGAGCGTATTACTACAAGATATCGTCCGTATCAACTTCCTAGTTCCAATAATGGGTTGAGGGGCAGTCGTGGAGGAATTTTTGCCAAAAAAGACCACTTGCCCCACTGAATTGCTAAAAATGACCACCTCTGAAAATGATTGACCAAAAGAACCACCCAGTGTGGCGGCACGTCGGCCAACCGACACGTGGCACATGCCGCCATGGACAGAGATGGCAAGCTGCAATAAACGGTGGGCGATGGGAAAGGCACATGCCGGCAACGCTGGTGGCGGCACCCTTGCCTCCACTGCTAGTGTCGTCGCGAAAAATTCCATCCAGCAGCTCACTCGCATGATTGATTGCATAGGACAGCTCACAAGCATTTTTCCATTAGCACCCGTCTAGGCTAATTAGCATCTACACCATCTGCACAGCAGCAGTACCTGGCGCTGATTGCGCGGCACTAGGAGTACACTGCAGGGAGGTAGGGGTGCCGCCACCACCGTTGACGGCATGTACCTTTCCGTCCGCCCACCATCTACTGCAACTTGCCTCCTCCGTCGGTGGCGGCACGTGCAACGTGTCGGCTGGCCGTCGTGCCGTCACGCTGCAGGTGGTCTTTTTTATCAATTATTTTCAGAGGTGGTCCTTTTTAGTAATTCAGTGGGCAGATGGTCCTTTTTTGGCAAAAGAGAGGTGTGCGGTGTCTCAGAGAGACGAGACGCATATGGCTTGCGTAAAATGTTCCGGTGTGTCATCATCTTGGTAAGATAGAGAACCACCACCGGGACCCTTGTCCACTTCACTTTCCTTCACAGTCCACAAATGTCTATGCTGGAATTTTTGCACAACTCGCCAATGGCCACCCAAATCAGTGTCAGGAAGATAGAAGACCTTTGTTGCTTGTGTTGTTAGGATAAAAGCATCATTCTTGTACCAGCACCTTTCGGTGTTAATACTTTTGAAGTGTCGATCCTCCCGGACTCGGCTATTCTTCTTCCCGCCAAGATCAAACCAATCACAGCGGAACAAGACGACCGAACGATGGACGCCTCCGCTGGAGTTATATTGGAGCCTGGTGATGCTTCTCAGCTGACCGTAGAAGTCAATGAAGGTATTTTCATGTTCTCCCTCGGTGACAATTCCACTATTCTGTGTGTTTCTATTTTTCTCACGGTCAAGGGTGTGGTAGCGGACACCATCAACAACACATGCTGTATATACCCTCACTCTCTTATCCGGCGTGCAAGCCAAAGTAAAGAGATCATCACTCACCTTATCTTCCTCGTGCAATTTTCCAATCTGCACAAAAAACTAGGATGCATATCCAGTAGCATGTCAAGTGCAAGAAGTAGCATGTCCAGTAGCTAAAAATAGGAGTACTAGGAGGAATGGACTAACAATTAAGGTTCATGTCCAGTAGCAAATACTCACATGTTTCTTAAACCATCCAGCAAATCCCTTCGCAAGCCACTTGTCAACATTAATGTGGCTATCTTGGTCCTCCAGTTCCTTCTTGCACAACCTGCAATGCCAACAAATATGTATATTGTAAATAAAATATTGGTTTCTTCCAGCCCAAGAAAAAAATACGAGTGCACAAGAGAGATGACATACTCGATATACGGTAGGACCTCTTGGCAACTTCTCAGCACATACCAATGCATCTTCCCGTAGTCATCCCCTGCCTCCAAGTATTGTGACCCTCCAAGAAATTTGACACCATGGCTGAAAACCGGTACATCACCACTATGCGAATCATCTCGCTCTATATTTCTGCCCGGCTGATTAAATCTCGTTTCCAGATCATCGAAGTACCGAGAGCAAAAAGTCAGACACTCATCAACAACATATGCCTCAGCAATCGACCCCTCGGGTCTGGCGTGTTTCGTACATAGCGCTTAAATGTAAGCATCCTTCTTTCCACGGGATACATCCAGCCGTACTGTACGGGGCCTCTAAGAATTGCCTCTTTGGGTAAATGAACCGCCAAATGAACCATCACGGTGGAGAAGGCTGGTGGAAAGATCTTTTCAAGTTTGCAGAGGATAATTGGGATTTCTTTTTCGAGTCTTTCAAGAACAGACATCTTCAGTGTTTTGGAGCACAACTCTTTAAAGAAATTTCCCAACTCAGCGACCGCTTCATATATTTATTTATCCATTATTCCACGGAGTCCAGCCGGTAAGATCCTTTGGAGGAGGATATGGCAATCATGGGTTTTCAGCCCCTGGAGCTTGCATCCATAGGGAGACAAGCACTTTGCTAGGTTAGCGGCATACCCATCTGGAAACCTCACCGCTCTTATAAACTCACATAATGCAATCTTTTCTTCTTTAGTCATTGTATACCATGCTTCTCAAACGACTTTTCCCCCATCAACAAGCCGTAGGTGCAAAGCTTCCCTTATGCCCATATCTTCCAAATCAAGCCTCGAGTTAAGCATGTCCTTTGACTTCCCGTCAATGTTCATAAATGTCCCAAGCAGATTGTCACATATGTTTTTCTCAATGTGCATTACATCCAGATTGTGCCTCAACTTCAGATCTGCCCAGTATGGAAGGTCCCATAGAACAGACCTCCGGTCCCAACATTGACCTTCCTCCCGCTTCCTTTTCTTTTGATTCTTTCCCGGTCTAACATCTTTCACCTTGTCAAGTTGCTGCTTGAGCTCTTCTTTAGTAAACTCCACCGGAGGATCACGTGTTTCAGTATTGCCATTGAACTCTTTGCTTTTTCGCCAACGATGGTTCATAGGAAGAAAACGGCGGTTCCCTATCCAGCATAACTTGTGTCTTATTCTCTCGGAGTATGGGTCCTTGTCACAATGCACACATGCTTGATAACCAGCCGTGAGCCTACCCGACAAAGTGTGCAGCACCGGGAAAATGGATGCACCATATAACCGCAACACGCAGATTGAACTTATCGGGACTCAGGGCATCATAGGTTTGCACACCATTCCATAGCTTGAACAAATCTTCAACGAGGGGCTCCATAAAGATATCAAAATCCTTTCCTGGAGAATCTGGACCCGGGATCAGCAAAGCCATCATGAAGTTGGACTTATCCATACATGCCCATGGTGGCAGGTTGTACGGCACGATGAATACTGGCCACATGATGTACTTCCTGCTCATGCCAAAGGGGTTAAAGCCATCTGTGGCAAGGACAAGTCTTATGTTCCTCGCATCGGCAGCAAAGTCTTTATGTTGACTGTCAAAGACTTTCCATGCCTTTCCGTCCGCTGGATGGCTAAGCTCATTAGTCACAGGTTTCCGCTTCAGCTTATGCCATTGCACTTCTTCAGATTGTTTCTTTGAAATAAACATCCTTTGCAGCCTTGGAATAATTGGAAAGTACCTCAATACCTTCTCCGGTATCTGCTTCCTGCCATCCCCATCTTTCCACCTAGAGGCATCACATTTAGGGAACTTGTCAAGCTTGGCATACGTCTTCCGAAACAAGACACAGTTGCTTGGGCAGACATGGATTGATTCATAACCAAGCCCCAATCTGCCGATGATACTCAATCCTTCATCGTAATTTTTGGGAATTGAGCTTTTGGGGTATTGGATGGCCAAGAGATGGAGTATTCCGTTCAAGGCGGCGTTGCTCATCCGGTAGAAGGACTTGACATGGAGTAACTTCACGGTGAAAGCAAATCTGGACATTGTCCCACCATCACTAGCTGACCGCTTTGCTTCCTCTATTAGCTCGGCATAGATTGTATTCTGTCCATCACCTTGTGGTTCAGACTCGTAGAGATCCTTAAACAGGTCAGGGATTCTGGCATCCTCATCCCCATCCTCCTCCACCAAATTAAAATAATTCTCTAGCACAACATGATCATCTTCTAGATGCTCGCCGCCTTCATCAGCATGGTGTGCATCAGGTTGATGTCCATGTTCAGCTCCAGGTTCAGCATGTAAGGGCTCCCCATGATGGATTCACCTATCATAGGTGGCTGCCACCACACGAAACAGCAGATGAGACTGTACATCTTGTAGAGTTTGTCGAGTACGGTTATTACAGCTGGGGCAAGGGCAAAGAATTTCAGCAGCCCCCGCAGCATTTCTGCGAGCAAACACTATGAACCATCCACTCCCCTTAGGTGTTCATAGGAAAGCCTTCTAACTCCTTTTGTAATCCAGCTTCTGTCCATCTGCATGCAAAGGACCAGAAAATTGTTAGGATTCAATCGAAGATACTAAGAATCAAACCAAACCAGAAACTTCAGTAGCTAAGCTTGCACTGACATGGTAGTATAATTTTGCTCACAGACTGGCACCACAACCAGCAAACATGAGTATGATTCATCTATGCAACTTCCCAAAATAACCTGCAGCTCCTACCAAACAAGCTAGCTAGGCCACTAAACTAAAGAACATGGGCTGAAATCTAAACAATGGGGCAGTGAAGAAACCTGACAATTAAATCTACATAAATCTTATAGTACCTAAAATATTCTTGTAACAACTAAATCATAACATCTCCATGCAGTTCCATCGTTCCCGATCCAAAAATGCACATTTTTTCATGTCCATGAGAGGGGAGAGAGGAGAGAGGAGATCACACGAGAGGGGTGCAGACCTCGAGGGGTAGTCGTCCTCGAGGGGTAGCCGAGGCGAACAATGAAGAGGAGTCCTTGCCGTGGCCGAGGCGAACGACGACGAGGAGTCCTTCCCGTGGACGTGATCGCCGCTGGCTCCTGCCGTGGCCGAGGCGAACGACAACGCGCGCCTTGCTCGACCGCTGCGCCGGAAGTACCACCGGCGTCCCCTCCGCCGGACGATGCCACGCCCACCGCCGCCGCCCCCGCCCCCGCTAGCGAACGACGACGCGCGCCTTGCTCGACCGCGGCGCCGGAAGTACCACCGGCGTCTCCTCCGCCGACCGACGCCACGCCCACCGCCGCCGCCCGATGCCACGCCCACCACCGTCGCCCCCGCCCCCGCCACCGCCGTTCTGAGATGGGGATTCGAATTTTCTTTCTCCAAAATCACTGGGCCACACCCGATTACATGTCACATGAACCCTACATGTTAGAAGGCAATCTAGAAAGAACCTATATTATCCCTACCTTACGCGGAAACATCAAACACACCGTCCTGTCGCAGTGGTAGGACTACACAGCACCATGCGCCAGGTCGTGGGTTCGAGTCCCCGCTCCGCGCACATATTTTTGCGAAATAAAATCCCTATGCTGTCAGGTCGTGGGCTACCCATTCCACCCTCCCTATGCTATCATGTATGGGCTGGCCCATTCGATTGAGGATAATGTCAGCCCAGAAAATAATCAGTGGAAAAAAACATTGGCCCAATAAGTAGATATAGCCTGTCAATAGGGTCCCACATGTCAGTGGGTTCAAAGCAACTCTATATGGTGACACGTAAGAAAAAAAAGACACATAGGCAGTGACATATAGGCGAGATTGCTGAGGTGTCTGCTTAGTCATGGCAACACATTACAATTTAAGACATTATTATTGGATCATGCGGTCAAGACCAATTAAATTGGTTGCAATAGTCTGGAATTAAGGTCGTAGATTACTTCTGTATATTATATGCCCAACTGGTCTAGGCAAATTATGTCCTTCCTGATAGAGAAGGTCATAATGCTACAGGGATTGTACTCTCCCATATGGCTTCTGACCAACTGGCTGGAGATGGTCGTAAATATATGACCAAGACTATCATGGTCCTTAAGATAAAGGTCATTAGTTAGCATATTTCTTGTAGTGACAAGGCGCTCGACATTCACCTCCGCAACTTCCAGCGGGTGGAGATCGCCGCCGGGCACATGCCTCCGATCAAGCCCAAGGTGCCCAAGATCAAGGGACAATGGAGCAAGAACTGGAGGAAGTGACATATGAGAATGGAGTAGGTGGAGTCAAGGACGTGTGCTGCTGCAAAGCAGCTTTTTATTTTGTTATTATGTTTGATACTATGTTGGTGTTGTGAAGAACCTCGTTATTGGCCTGCCTTTGTTAAGAACCTATTATTATGTTGACTGTTGTATGCAGCTTATTATCTATCTCTATTCTACTATAATTTGTTGGCCCTACTTTATTTTCTCGATTTATTATGACAGTGTGAATTTATCATACATTAGCATCGAGATTTGCTTCTAGATTTAACTAGATACGGAGTACATATGAACCAATATAGTGAGGTCATTAATATGGACCCGGGGGAGTACTATATTTGCTGCCATATTGGGCAAAAAGGAGAGCCAAAAGGCATAAATAATTGAAGAAATACATAAATGGAAGCTTATCTACATTTGATACTAATTTGGTGAAAAAAGACAGAAAGAGAAAGAGGGAAAAAATGTGCTCTTAAAATGCCAATTTGGACCGAGAGAGACATAACTGATACGTCTCAAACGTATCTATAATTTCTTATGAACAATGCTACTTTTATGATGATACTCACATGTTTTATACATTATATGTCATTATTATGCATTTTCCGGCACTAACCTATTGATGAGATGCCGAAGAGCCAGTTCTTGTTTTGCTGTTTTTGGTTTCGAAATCCTACAGGAAATATTCTCGGAATTGGACGAAATCAACGCCCAGGGTCTTATTTTCCACGAAGCTTCCGGAGAAGACCGAAAGGATTACGAAGTGGGGAGACGGGCGCACGCCAGCCGCGCGCGGCTAGGGCTGGGCCCGCGGCCCCCCTGGTGTGTGGGGCCCTCGTGCCGCCCCTAAACCTACCCTTCCGCCTACTTAAAGCCTTCGTACGTGAAACCCTAGAGAGGCCACGATACGGAAACCTTCCAGAGAGGCCGCCGCCACCAATCCCATCTCGGGATTCAGGAGATCGCCTCGGCACCTACTGCCCGGGAGGGAATCATCTCCCGGAGGGTCCCTTCATCACCATGATCGCCTCGGATCGATGTGTGAGTAGTTCACCCTGGACTATGGGTCCATAGCAGTAGCTAGTTGTCTTCTCCTCATTGTGCTATCATGTTAGATCTTGTGAGGTGCCTATCTGATCAAGATCATCTATTTGTAATGCTACATGTTGTGTTTGTTGGGATCCGATGAATATTGAATACTATGTCAAGTTGATTATTAATCTATCATATATGTTGTTTATGTTCTTGCATGCTCTCCGTTGCTAGTAGAGCTCTGGCCAAGTTGATACCAGTGACTCCAAGAGGGAGTATTTATGCTCGATAGTGGGTTCATGCCTCCATTGAATGTGGGACAGTGAGAAAGTTCTAAGGTTGTGGATGTCTTTGTGCCACTAGGGATAAAACATCAATGCTTTGTCTAAGGATATTTGTGTTGATTACATTACGCACCATACTTAATGCAATTATCTGTTGTTTGCAACTTAATACTGGAAGGGGTTCGGATGATAACCTGAAGGTGGACTTTTTAGGCATAGATGCATGTTGGATAGTGGTCTATGTACTTTGTCGTAATGCCCTGATTAAATCTCATAGTACTCATCATGATATATGTATGTGCATTGTTATGCCTTCTTTGTTTGTCAATTGCCCAACTGTAATTTGTTCACCCAACATGCTATTTATCTTATGGGAGAGACACCGCTAGTGAACTATGGACCCCGGTCCATTCTTTACATCTGAAATACAATCTACTGTTCTTTACTATTCTTCGCAAACAAACATCATCATCCACACTATACATCTAATCCTTTGTTCCGCAAGCCGGTGAGATTGACAACCTCTTTGTTACGTTGGGGCAAAGTACTTTGATTGTGTTGTGCAGGTTCCACGTTGGCGCCGGAATCCCTGGTGTTGCGCCGCACTACACTCCATCCCAACAACCTGATCCTTGACTCCTACTGGTTCGATAAACCTTGGTTTCTTCTGAGGGAAACTTGCTCTATCATCACCTTCCACTTGGGGTTCCCAACGGGCGTGTGCTTTACGCGTATCAAACTAAATTTCTGGCGCCGTTGCCGGGGAGATCAAGACACGTTGCAAGGGGAGTCTCCCACATCCAATCTCTTTACTTTGTTTTTGTCTTGCTTTACTTTACTTTATTTACTGCTTTGTTTGCTCTTTATATCAAAAAAACAAAAAAATAGTTGCTAGTTTTTACTTTATTTACTTGTCTTGTTCTCCATATTGAAAACACACAAAAATTAGTTACTTGCATTTACTTTATTTTATTATCATGACTAGTCTGTAGTTGTTACTCTATCACCTGAGGAATCGATCTTCACTTTTAAACAAGGTGGTGAAGAGAGTTTTAAAGAAGCTTGGTCTAGAATTTTTGATTCTTATAGTAAAACTGAACCTAAAATGACCCTAAGTTTGCTTCTTAGTAACTTTTATTTTGAGCTTACTCTTCGCTATAGATATGCCTTGGATGTTGTAGTGGGAGGAGATTTCCTTCACTATGATGGGGATCAAGCTTTTAATGCCATAAAAAAATTGGTTACATCGTCTAGCTCCGCTAATAATTTTGATCCATCTCTTGTTAGCATTTATAATAGATTAAACACTCTCGAGACAAATGTATCTTGCTTAAAAGAAGGGTATAGTCGGTTTCGTGAGCATTTTGATTATGTTCCAATAAACTCTGAACCTTCAATGTGGGACCCTACTATTAAAGTTACTATTGATGGTAAAATTTTTAATGCCCGTTGTGATATTATGACTGAATTTTTCCTTATGCCTGAAAGTATTTATGAATCTTTGACACTTTGGGGACTTACTGAAGGTGGAGAAGGAATAACTCTTACTGATAACTCTGTTATAATTCCTAAAGGAATAGCTGAAGGAGTGTTCACAACCCTTCTTGGAAGAACGGTATCCACTGATTATCTCGTTGTTGAATGTGTAGGGACGGGACAAATCACACTTGGAAGATCCCTGCTGAAACTCTTGGGAGCAATCATAGATGTGGGGAAAGGCACTCTAAATTCCTCTATACCTGGATGCAGGCACATATTCCCTAAATCAAAGAGTAAGAATAAGAGTAAGAAAGGTAGGCGCAACGCCCCCGGTGAGAATGTCAATGCTTCGTCTCTTGACAATACTTGATTCACACTTTCTGCGCCTGGGAAGGCGTTAAAGAAAAGCGCTTATGGGAGACAACCCATTATTTTACTTCTGCACTTTTATTTTATATTTGAGTCTTGGAAGTTGTTACTACTGTAGCAACCTCTCCTTATCTTTATTTTATTGCATTATTGTGCCAAGTAAAGTCTTTGATAGTAAAGTCAATACTAGATTTGGATTACTGCCTTGGAGCAGATTTCTTCTGTCACGAGAATTGAGCCGCCTGTAGAAAATTTATAATAATCTGCAAATTTACGTGCGTGATCCTCAGATATGTACGCAACTTTAATTCAATTTGAGCATTTTCATCTGAGCAAGTTAAGTGCCCCTGGAAAATTCGTCTTTACGGACTGTTCTGTTTTGACAGATTCTGCCTTTTATTTCGCATTGCCTGTTTGCTATGTTTGATGGATTTCTTTGCTCCATTAACTTTCAGTAGCTTTGTGCAATATCCAGAAGTGTTAAGAATGATTATGTCACCTCTGAATATATGAATTTTCAATTATGCACTAACCCTCTAATGAGTTTTGTTTTGAGTTTGGTGTGGAGGAAGTTTTCAAGAGTCAAGAGAGGAGGATGATACAATATGATCAAGAAGATTGAAAAGTCTAAGCTTGGGGATGCCCCGGTGGTTCATCCCTGCATATTTTAAGAAGACTCAAGCATCTAAGCTGGCGATGCCCAAGGCATCCCTTCTTCATCGACAACTTATCAGGTCACGTCTAGTGAAACTATATTTTTATTCCGTCACATCTTATGTGCTTTACTTGGAGCATCTGTTTGTTTTTATTTTTTGTTTTTGTTTGAATAAAATCGGATCCTAGCATTCTTTGTTTGGGAGAGACACGCTCCGCTGTTTCGTATGAACACATATGTTCTTAGCTTTATTCTTAATGTTCATTGCGAAGGTTGAACTGCTTCGTTCATTGTTATATGGTTGGAAACAGAAAATGCTGCATGTGGTAATTGGTATAATGTCTTGAATAATTTGATACTTGGCAATTGTTGTGCTCATATAGATCATGTTTAAGCTCTTGCATCATGTACTTTGCACCTATTAATGAAGAACTACATAGAGCTTGTTAAAATTTGGTTTGCATGATTGGTCTCTAGAGTCTAGATATTTTGGTTAAGGTGTTTGAACAACAAAGGACGATGTAAAGTCTTATAATGCTTATAATATGTTCATATGTGAGTCTTGCTGCACAGTTTTATACTTGAGTTTGCTTCAAACAACCTTGCTAGCCTAGCCTTGTATTGAGAGGAATTCTTCTCGTGCATCCTTGAGCCAAAAACTATGCCATTTGTGTCCACCATACCTACCTACTACATGGTATTTCTCTGCCATTTCAAAGTACATTACTTGAGTGCTACCTTTAAAATTCTATCCTTTGTCTTTGCAATATATAGCTCATGGGAAAATAGCCTTAAAAACTATTGTGGTGAAGAATATGTACTTATGTATCTTATTTCTTAATAAGTTGCTTGTTGAGCGGTAACCATGTTTCTGGGGACGCCATCAACTATAACACCTTTGTTGAATATCATGTGAGTTGCTATGCATGTTCGTCTTGTCTGAAGTAAGGGCGATTTTCATGATCAAATGGTTTGAGTATGCATATTGTTAGAAGAACATTGGGCCGCTAACTAAAGCCATGATCCATGGTGGAAGTTTCAGTTTGGACAATTAATCCTCAATCTCTTATGAGAATTTTATATTGTTGAATGTATGCATTAAAGAGGAGTCCATTATCTATTGTCTATGTTGTCCGGGGATGTCTAAGTTGAGAATAATCAAAAGCGGGAAATCCAATGCGAGCTTTCTCCTTAGACCTTTGTACAGGCGGCATAGAGGTACCCCTTTGTCGACACTTGGTTGAAACATATGCTATGCAATGATAATCCATGTTAATCCAAGCTAATTAGGACAAGGTGCGAGCACTATTGGTATACTATGCATGAGGCTTGCAACTTATAGGATATCTTATACATAACACATATGATTTATTACTACCGTTGACAAAATTGTTTCTATGTTTTCAAATGAAAAGCTCTAGCACAAAAATAGTAATCCATGCTTCCCTCTGCGAAGGGCCTATCTTCTACTTTATTGTTGAGTCAGTTTACCTATTCTTTCTATCTTAGAAGCAAACACTTGTGTAAACTGTGTGCATTGATTCTTACATGTTTACCTATTGCACTTGTTATATTACTTTGTGTTGACAATTATCCATGAGATATATATGTTGAAGTTGAAAGCAACTGCTGAAACCTATATCTTCCTTTGTGTTGTTTCAAAGCTTTCTACTAAGAATTTATTGCTTTATGAGTAACTCTTATGCAAGTCTTATTGATGCTTGTCTTGAAAGTATTATTCATGAAAAGTCTTTGCTATATGATTCATTTGTTTACTCATTGTCTTCATCATTGCTTCGAATCGCTGCATTCATCTCATATGCTTTACAATAGTATTGATCAAGATTATGATAGCATGTCACTTGAGTATCTTTGTTATCGTTTACCTACTCGGTGAGTAGGAACTAAGCTTGGGATGCTTGATACGTCTCAAACTTATCTATAATTTCTTATGTTCCATGCTACTTTTATGATGATACTCACATGTTTTATACACATTATATGTCATTATTATGCATTTTCAGGCACTAACCTATTGTGAGATGTCAGAGAGCCAATTGCTATTTCTGTTTTTGGTTTGAGAAATCCTACAAAGGAATATTCTCGGAATTGGACGAAATCAACGCCCGGGGTCTTATTTTTCCACGAAGCTTCCGGAAGACCGAAAGGATTACGAAGTGGGCGACGAGGCGCCGTCACGCCGAAGGCCGCGCGGCGGGGCTGGGCCCGCGCCGCCCTGGTGTGGGGGCCCCGTGCCACTCCTAAACCTACCCTTCCGCCTACTTAAAGCCTTCGTCGCAAAACCCCAGTGCCGAGAGCCACGTACGGAAAAACCTTCCGGAAGACGCCGCGCCGCAATCCCATCTCGGGGATTCAGGAGATCGCCTCCGGCACCCTGCCGGGGAGGGGAATCATCTCCCGGAGGTCTCTTCATCGCCATGATCGCCTCCGGATCGATGTGTGAGTAGTTCACCCTGGACTATGGGTCCATAGCAGTAGCTAGATGGTTGTCTTCTCCTCATTGTGCTATCATGTTAGATCTTGTGAGCTGCCTATCATGATCAAGATCATCTATTTGTAATGCTACATGTTGTGTTTGTTGGGATCCGATGAATATTGAATACTATGTCAAGTTGATTATCAATCTATCATATATGTTGTTTATGTTCTTGCATGCTCTCCGTTGCTAGTAGAGGCTCTGGCCAAGTTGATACTTGTGACTCCAGAGGAGTATTTATGCTCGATAGTGGGTTCAGTGCCTCATTGAATCAGGGACAGACAGTTCTAAGGTTGTGGATGTGCTGTTACCACTAGGGATAAAACATCAATGCTTTGTCTAAGGATATTTGTGTTGATTATTACGCACCATACTTAATGCAATTGTATTGTTTGCAACTTAATACTTTGGAAGGGGTTCGGATGATAACCGAAGGTGGACTTTTAGGCATAGATGCATGCTTGGATAGCGGTCTATGTACTTTATCGCAATGCCCTGATTAAATCTCATAGTACTCATCATGATATATGTATGTGCATTGTTATGCCTTCTTTATTTGTCAATTGCCCAACTGTAATTTGTTCACCCAACATGCTATTTATCTTATGGGAGAGACACCACTAGTGAACTGTGGACCCGGTCCATTCTTTACATCCGAATACAATCTGCAATTGTTCTTTACTATTCTTCGCAAACAAACATCATCATCCACACTATACATCTAATCCTTTGTTTACAGCAAGCCGATGAGATTGACAACCTCACTGTTACGTTGGGGCAAAGTACTTTGATTGTGTTGTGCAGGTTCCACGTTCGCGGAATCCCTGGTGTTGCGCCGCACTACACTCCGTCACCAACGACTTCACGTGATCCTTGACTCCTCCTACGGTTGATAAACCTTGGTTTCTTGCGGAGAAACTTGCTGCTATACGCATCACACCTTCCACTTGGGGTTCCCAACGGCGTGTGCTTTACGCGTATCAATAACCCAGCTCTGCTCACGTACAACCAAACGCGGTCCGTCTGTCCCACGCGGTCCATTTCTACCAGCCCACGCGACGCGGCCCACACGTCGGCATGGAACGGTCAACTAAGCAGGGAATCCTCCCGTCCGAGCTCCTTTGCGGGTTTCGGACAAGGCTTGGGCGAGAAAAACTAGGCTGAAAACTGAGTACAACTAAGGACCCCGATTGTACGAAAATGGAAATCCCTAAATAAAATTGTATCATCGGCATATTTAAGAATTGATAAACCCCCATCAACTAGATGAGGGATCACACCTTCAATAAGACCATCAGACTTAGCACGTTCGATCAGGATGGCGAGCATATCAGCCACAATCTTAAACAAAAGTGGTGATAGAGGATCCCCTTGGCGTAAACCTTTTCTAGTCTGAAAGAAATATCCTGTGTCGTCATTAACACGGATCGCAACACTTTCTCCAGACACGAAATCATTGATCAAAGAACGCCGCTCTGGTGAAAAACCTTTCATCCTGAGTGTCTGGTGAAGAAAACACCACTTGACTTTATCATAGACCGTCTTGAAATCTAATTTTAAAGTATGGATTTCTATTTTCGTTCCCCTGGTTCGTTAGTTGTGCTCAGTTTTCCCCGCTCCTTAGTTTTTCCTCGTTTCTCCTCCCTCCCCTCGTGGCGCTCGGACGGGAGGGTTGCCGTCAGGTCGAGGCCTTACCGTTACCGTTAATCGGACGGGTGGGGCTGACAGAGGCGGTTCCTCTCGGCCGTCTCGTCTTTGCCGGGTAGCCATCCATCTATCGCCGACGCGGGGCCGTTTTATTTCCTGATTGTATACGCGGTCTTGCCAATGACAAATGGGGCGCTCTATAGGGCTGCCACAGCCAATGACCCGATGGGGTCGTCTATTTTTCAGAAAAGACATATATAACCGCTCTGTGGGGCTGCCGAGCCAATGACCAGTGGGGTCATCTATTTTTCAGGAAAAGACATATATTGCCGCTTTGTGGGGCTGCAGCCAATAACCAGTGGGGTCTTCTATTTATTTAGAAAAATCATATATTCCCGCTCTGTGGGGCCTCCAAACCAATGACCGCTGGGGTCGTCTATTTATTTAGAGAATATCATATAGAGCCGCTCTGTGGGGCTGCCTCAGCCAATGGCAGGTGACTATTTTCGCTGCTTAATCTAAAGTGAATCTTATGCTAAACATGGTGCTTCCCGACGGTGACCTAGTAGTGGCAGCGAGCATAGATCTCTAAATCGAATCATGGTGGAAATTGCGATATAATTTTTTAAATGCATAATATATAGGAAAATAGCTAGATCTCTAAATCGATGCATATGAAGCTACATATATATTCTTGGTCATAATCCCTAAAGGGGATGGATGCATGGCTTCACGTCGTCGTCGTCAGTATCTTTGTTGTCCGAGTGTAGTACTTCCTGCACATTGTTCGTCGAACACCTTCTTGTGAGCACATCATCGCCTTCATATTTGAAGTGTATGAACCAGCCGAAATCCACACCGTGCGCGATGACGAAATTCTCTCAGCCCTTGTCGAGGTACATCCGGCCTTGACCGTCAAATAGGACCTCCATGGTCCAGAGACGAGGACCACAGTGTTGCTCGCAGATACACCTTAGCTGGCTCTGGCCGTCAAGATAGTACACAAACTTTTTTGGGAGTGCCACCAAAGAGATCGGCGCGATCGTTTGAAATTAAAGGTTTTTAGAACATGCCCATAATTAATCACATGCATCATATATGTGGGAACGCGTACGTACCTTCTTGACCAAAGGGTCTTCATAGACGACGATGAAGAACTCCTCTATGATCAATGGCAGTGTTGACGGTGGTGGTGGCAATGATGATGATCCACCACCCCTTCCGCCCCCTTCCCCTTCGGTCCGCGTCCGAGACGTGGAAGCCATAGCAATGGATCAAGTGTATGTGAACGAAGAAGAGAGAGGCAGAATATTGACACAAGGGGTGGCCGTTGTGGGTGTTTATAAGGGAGAGATAACCGTTGTAGGGGTTTACACAATAAATTAAGGAGGAGGTGACCGTTGTGGGGGTTTACACAATAAATTAAGGAGGACATGACCGTTGTGGGGTAGTCATCTAGGTTTTGTATTTAGTCAAACTTTTTAAACTTTGACCACATATATAGGAAAAAGTAGTACCATTTATGACACTAATTTAGTATCCCGAGATTCGTTTTGAAATGTAGTTTCAAATTATACCAAAATCTCATCATATATGTTGCTACTTTTTTATTTACGGTTGGTCAAAACTTAAAATATTTGACTTAGTACAAAAGCTAAAAGTACACTTATTTGTGGACGGAGGGAGTATATCTCAACAAAAAAGTAATGCGGACTATCTTGGCGGAAATGGAACTTCGTGATATAGTTTATCATTTTACCGTGAAAAGTAATGCCTAAAAGAAATGGTAATTCATGATAGTTTATCATTTTACGTAATGGCTACAAGAAATCGGTGATTGTTCATCATTTTTTGCGTGGAAAGTAATGACTACAAGAAATGGGTGATGGTGTATCATTTTTTCGTGAAAGTAATGGCTACAACAAATTGGTGATGGTGTATCATTTTTTGCGTGAAAAGTAATGGCTACAACAAATGGGTGATGGTGTATCATTTTTTGCATGAAAAGTACGAATCGGTGATGGTTTATCATTTTTGCGTGAAAAATAATGCCTAAAGAGTTTATAATTTAGCTCGTGAAAAATAATGCAGAAAACCAAACTTTAGCGTACTGGGTAACCGCCCTTTAGCATACATAGAGGTGGAAGCTAACCGCCGACGAGAGAGAGAGAGAGAGAGAGAGGATGGTGGCCCCGAGAGAGAATAGGGTTATCCGCGTTAGATCATACGATCAACGGTCGGCGGGCACGATCCGCGTGACATGGGCTAGACCAATCAAGGCAATGTTGGGCGTCTGTGAGAGTTTGTGAAGGAAGAGGGCAAAACTGAGTAGTATCAAGAAACCAAGGGCAAGTGAGTAGTAAACAGACTAAGGGATTCAAATATGAGATTTAAAAAATGGAAAATGCGTGTTTTGTACAATGAAACCCATCTTGACCTACCTCAAACTATTTGCAATACAAATATACATGAGTGTGAAAATTATGGCCTCATTCGGACAAAGTATGTTTTGGGGAAAGCTGTTTTGGGTAGGGCTTATTGTGGAAAACCATGCACCTTCATACCTACTAGGTGATTTGAGAAGTGGCAATTTGTGGTAAAACTTGATTTATCTATGATTTGAGAAGTGGGAATTTGTGGTAAAGACTCCATGAGTAAGTGCCACTTTTTCAAATTTTTGCACATTAAATAACTCATTTAACTGGTTAATCCCATTTGTTGACTCTCTGTTGACCAGCCACTTGAGGGTAAAACTGAGTATATTGCACTAGCCGTATTAGCACTCAAGGGGAAAGCTACACAAAAAATGCTAGTATATGACTCGAGGGTATGAGTATATCTAAATTTCCAGGGTTAGACTCGAGGACGAGTGTTGCGGTGCAGAAGTGGAAGACGTGCCATTGTTGACGCGTGTCGCGGTGCAAACGTGCACTAGTGGACACGTAGGACGCGGGTCGCATTTAGGACGCGTAAGCCCCTCCCTCCTCCCTCTGCACACAGGCGTCTCATTCTCGCTCACGCACGAAACCCGCCTCTCACGTCCCATCAACTTCTCCAAATCGAAGGAAAAACCCCAACCGCCGTCGACCCACCCGCGATGGAGAAGAAGAATGCGGACGCGCCCCAGCCCGTCGCCTCCGGGCGTCGCCTCGGGCCCGTCCTCCGAGCCCGTCGCCGCCGAGCCCGTCGTCGCCGAGCCCGTCGCCTCCGAGTCCGTCGCCTCCGAGCCCATCACCGCCGAGCCCGTCGCCTCATAGCCCGTCGCCTCCGAGCCCGTCGCCGCCGAGCCTATCACCGCCGAGCCCGTCGCCTCCGAAGGTGGCGCATCCAAGCGCGGCTCCTCAGTGTGGGCCTCTCTCATGGTGTGGGACCACTTCACAAGATCGGCGAATGCTACGGCGAATGAGGAGTACGTGGACGCCTACTCTGCTATGGGCAAGTACGTAGAAATTGGCGCTCAGGTTTACACTCAGAGCGATGCACCTGCACGAATGGATCATGTTAGACCACGCCCTTCCACACGCCGCTGAGTTCACCTTCCTCCAACTCGGCACATCCCGCTACGTCACCATAGATCTATCGGAAGTTCGTGCAAGGTTCAAATTCCTCTATATCTATAGGGTTAATCTATTCTTATTTTCAATCTTAGTGCTGAATGTTATCTTCATCAATATATTTTAGATACTACTTCGTCGGCTTTTGCCGTGGCGTCATCGTGCTTGCCCAGAAGAACCCGCCGCACAAGATACGGCTTCTGAACCCACTCACAAAGGCATCGAACACTATATTTGAGGCGTAGATGCCATCTTTTTTTCTGGATTCAGTCGCTGTAATCAAATCTCCGACTATGGTCTTCGTTTGCTCACATTACCCGAACGAAATTACTTGGGTCGATGAGAGCACTCCAACTAAGGATATACATGAAGATTGGGGAGATGGAAGTTTTTCGATCGAGAACCATGGTTTGCGTTGCATTACCCCGTTCAATGGTGAACTGTATGCAATAGCTGTGGACAATTTTGAGTCCGGAAGAATAGTGTGCACCAATGTACAGCTGCAGCAGCGCGCGAGCACTGTCAAGATGGAGACACTAATTTCATTTCCACAACTTGGAAATGACATGTTCTATCTTGTGAAGTCGGATGGTGATCTTCTGCTTGTGTTGTTGGACAACATGCTTTTGGAGGACCAACCATTGGTGTATGATGACGCGTAAAGCACACGCCCGTTGGGAACCCCAAGTGGAAGGTGTGATGCGTACAGCAGCAAGTTTCCTCGGTAAGAAACCAAGGTTTATCGAACAGTAGGAGCCAAGAAGCACGTTGAAGGTTGATGGCGGCGGGATGTAGTGTGGCGCAACACCGGGATTCGGCACAACGTGGAACCTGCACAACACAGCCAAAGTACTTTGCCCCAACGAAATGGGGTTGTCAATCTCACCGGCTTGTGTAACAAAGGATTAACCGTATTGTGTGGAAGATGATTGTTTGCGAGAAAACATTAAAGAACAAGTATTGCAGCGATTTGTATTTCATATAAAAGAATGGACCGGGTCCACAGTTCACTAGAGGTGTCTCTCCCATAAGATAAAAGCATGTTGGGTGAACAAATTACGGTCGGGCAATTGACAAATAGAGAGGGCATAACAATGCACATACATGTCATGATAAGTACGGTGAGATTTAATTGGGCATTACGACAAAGTACATAGACCGCCATCCAACATCTATGCCTAAAAAGTCCACCTTCAGTTATCATCCGAACCCCTTCAGGTATTAAGTTGCAAAGCAACAGACAATTGCATTAAGTATGGTGCGTAATGTAATCAACAACTACATCCTCGGACATAGCGTCAATGTTTTATCCCTAGTGGCAACAGCACAACACAACCTTAGAACTTTCTGTCACTGTCCCAAGTGTCAATGCAGCATGAACCCACTATCGAGCATAAATACTCCCTCTTGGAGTTAAAAGCAAAAACTTGGCCAGACTAGTAACGGAGAGCATGCAAGATCATAAACAACACATATGTAATAACTTGATAATTAACATAACATGGTATTCTCTATCCATCGGATCCCGACAAACACAACATATAGTATTACAGATAGATGATCTTGATCATGTTAGGCAGCTCACAAGATCCAACAATGAAGCACAATGGGGAGAAGACAACCATCTAGCTCTGCTATGGACCCATAGTCCGGGGGTGAACTACTCACTCATCACTCAGGGAGGCGACCATGGCGGTGTAGAGTCCTCGGAGATGAATCCCCTCTCCGGCGGGTGCGGGAGGAGATCTCAGAATCCCCCGAGATGGGATTGGCGGCGGCGGCGTCTCTGTAAGTTTCGTATCGTGGTTTTCGCATCGGGGTTTCGACGGAAGGCTTTAAGTAGGCGGAAGGGCGACGTGGGGGCCACACGGGGGCCCCACACCACAGGCGGCGGCGGCCAAGGGTGGGCCGCGCCGCCTATGGTGGCAACCCCTCGTGGCCCCAGTATCCTTTTCGGTCTTCGGAAGGTTCGTGGCAAAATAGGACTGAGACTTGATTTCGTCCAATTCCGAGAATATTTCGTTACTAGGATTTCTGAAACCAAAAACAGCAGAAAACAGAATGGCACTTCGGCATCTTGTTAATAGGTTAGTTCGGAAAATGCACGAATATGACATAAAGTGTGCATAAAACATGTAGGTATCATCAATAATATGGCATAGAACATAAGAAATTATCGATACGTCGAGAGTATCAAGCATCCCCAAGCTTAGTTCTGCTCGTCCCGAGCAGGTAAAACGATAACAAAGATAATTTAAAGTGACATGCCATCATAACCTTGATCATACTATTTGTAAACATATGTAGTGGATGCAGCGATCAAAACAATGGTAATGACATGAGTAAACAAGTGAATCATAAAGCAAAGACTTTTCATGAATAGTACTTCAAGACAAGCATTAATAAGTCTTGCATAGAGTTAACTCATAAAGCAATAAATCAAAGTAAAGGTATTGAAGCAACACAAAGGAAGATTAAGTTTCAGCGGTTGCTTTCAACTTGTAACATGTATATCTCATGGATAATTGTCAACATAGAGTAATATAACAAGTGCAATATGCAAGTATGTAGGAATCAATGCACAGTTCACACAATTGTTTGCTTCTTGAGGTGGAGAGAGATAGGTGAACTGACTCAACATAAAAGTAAAAGAATGGTCCTTCAAAGAGGAAAGCATCGATTGCTATATTTGTGCTAGAGCTTTTATTTTGAAAACATGAAACAATTTTGTCAACGGTAGTAATAAAGCATATGAGTTATGAAAGTTATATCTTACAAGTTGCAAGCCTCATGCATAGTATACTAATAGTGCGCACCTTGTCCTAATTAGCTTGGACTACCGGATCTTTGCAATGCACATGTTGTTTTAACCAAGTGTCACAATGGGGTACCTCCATGCCACAAAGGTCTAAGGAGAAAGCTCGCATTTTGGATTTCTCGCTTTTGATTATTCTCAACTTAGACATCCATACCGGGACAACATGCACAACAGATAATGGACTCCTCTTTAATGCATAAGCATGTGGCAACAATTATTATTCTCATATGAGATTGAGGATATATGTCCAAAATGAAACTTCCACCATGATTCATGGCTTTAGTTAGCGGCCCAATGTTCTTCTCTAACAATATACATGCTCCAACCATTAAGGTGGTAGATCTCTCTTACTTGAGACAAGACGGACATGCATAGCAACTCACATGATATTCAACAAGGAATAGTTGATGGCGTCCCCAGAAACATGGTTATCGCACAACAAGCAACTTAATAAGAGATAAAGTGCATAAGTACATATTCAATACCACAATAGTTTTTAAGCTATTTGTCCCATGAGCTATATATTGCAAAGGTGAATGATGGAATTTTAAGGTAGCACTCAAGCAATTTACTTTGGAATGGCGGATAAATACCATGTAGTAGGTAGGTATGGTGGACACAAATGGCATAGTGGTTGGCTCAAGTATTTTGGATGCATGAGAAGTAATCCCTCTCGATACAAGGTTTAGGCTAGCAAGGTTATTTGAAACAAACACAAGGATGAACGGTGCAGCAAAACTCACATAAAAGACATATTGTAAACATCATAAGACTCCACACCGTCTTCCTTGTTGTTCAAAACTCAATACTAGATGTTATCTAGACTCTAGAGAAACCAAATATGCAAACCAAATTAGCAAGCTCTAAGTATTTCTTCATTAATGGGTGCAAAGTATATGATGCAAGAGCTTAAACATGAGCACAACAATTGCCAAGTATCAATTTATCCAAGACATTTTAGAATTACTACATGTAGCATTTTCCAATTCCAACCATATAACAATTTAACGAAGAAGAAACTTCGCCATGAATACTATGAGTAGAGCCTAAGGACATACTTGTCCATATGCTACAGCGGAGCGTGTCTCTCTCCCATAAAGTGAATGCTAGGATCCATTTTATTCAAACAAAACAAAAAACAAAAACAAACCGACGCTCCAATTAAAGTGCATAAGATGTGACGGAATAAAAATATAGTTTCGGGGAGGAACGGATAATGTTGTCGATGAAGAAGGGGATGCCTTGGGCATCCCCAAGCTTAGACGCTTGAGTCTTCTTATAATATGCAGGGGTGAACCACCGGGGCATCCCCAAGCTTAGAACTTTCACTCTCCTTGATCATATTGCATCATACTCCTCTCTTGATCCTTGAAAACTTCCTCCACACCAAACTCGAAACAACTCATTAGAGGGTTAGTGCATAATAAAAATTCACATGTTCAGAGGTGATACAATCATTCTTAACACTTGGACATTGCATAAAGCTACTGGACATTAATGGATCAAAGAAATTCATCCAACATAGCAAAAGAGGCAATGCGAAACAAAAGGCAGAATCTGTCAAAACAGAACAGTCCGTAAAGATGGATTTTATTAGGCCACCAGACTTGCTCAAATGAAAATTCCCAAATTGAATGAAAGTTCCGTACATATCTGAGGATCATGCACGTAAATTGGCTTAATTTTCTGAGCTACCTACAGGGAGATAGACCAGATTCGTGACAGCAAAGAAATCTGTAACTGCGCAGTAATCCAAATCTAGTACTTACTTTTCTATCAAAGACTTTACTTGGCACAACAAAACATAAAACTAAGATAAGGAGAGGTTGCTACAGTAGTAAACAACTTCCAAGATTCAAATATAAAACAAAAATACTGTAGTAAAAACATGGGTTGTCTCCCATAAGCGCTTTTCTTTAACGCCTTTCAGCTAGGCGCAGAAAGTGTATCTCAAGTATTATCGCGAGATGGAGCATTGACATTACCTTGGGCTTTACCCTTACCTTTCTTGTCCCTACTCTTTGGCTTAGGGAATATATGACTACCCCCGGGTGTAGAGGTGAATTTTATGGTGCCTTCTCTCACGTCTATGACTGCTCCCAATAATTTCAGCAGGGATCTTCCGAGTGTGATTTGTCCTGTTCCTGCATTCAATGACAAGGTAATCAATGGATATTGTTATCCCAAGAATGGTTGTATGCACACCCGCAGCTACCCCTTTAGGAATTATAACAGAGTTATCAATAAGAGTTATTCCTTCTCCCCCTTCAGTGAATTCCCAAAGTTTCAAAGATTTATGAATCCCCTTAGGCATTAGGCAAAATTCAGTCATAATATCACAATTAGCACGAAGAGTTTGGTCACCTATGACAATTTTAATAGTAGGTTTCCACAATGAAGGTTCAGAGTTCACTAAAACTTGATCGAGACGGTTACGAATGTATCCATAATTTTCATTTAAGCGAGATGCACTTGTCTCAAGAGTATTTAATCTATTATGAATGCTAATAAGGGCTGAATCAAAATTATTAGATGAATCATGTGATGCAACCAACTTCTTTATGGCATTAAAAGCTTGATCCCCATTACAATGGAGGAAATCTCCTCCCACTAGAGCATCCAAGGCATATCTATAGCGAATCATAAGACCAAAATAAAAATTACTAAGGAGCAAACTTAGAGTCATTTGAGGTTCAGTTTTACGATAAGAAGTAAAAATTCTAGACCAAGCATCCTTAAAACTCTCCTCATCCCCTTGTTTAAAAGTGAAGACTAATTCTTCAGGCGAAGAAGTAACAGGTTCAGAGCTAGACATGGTAACAAAAGTAACTAATTTTTTTGTATTTTTAATATAGAGTGCAGGACAGTAAATAAAGCAAACTAGATAAAGTAAATGCAAGTAAACTAATTTTTTGTGTTTTGATATAGCAAACAAGACAGTAAATAAAGTAAAGCTAGCAACTAATTTTTTTGTGTTTTGATATAAGTGCAGCAAACAAAGTAGTAAATAAAATAAAGCAAGACAAAAACAAAGTAAAGAGATTGAGAAGTGGAGACTCCCCTTGCAGCGTGTCTTGATCTCCCGGCAACGGCGCCAGAAATTTAGCTTGATGACGCGTAAAGCACACGCCCGTTGGGAACCCCAAGTGGAAGGTGTGATGCGTACAGCAGCAAGTTTCCTCGCAAGAAACCAAGGTTTATCGAACCGAGGAGCCAAGAAGCATGTTGAAGGTTGATGGCGGTGGGATGTAGTGCGGCGCAACACCAGGGATTCCGGCACCAACGTGGAACCTGCACAACACAACCAAAGTACTTTGCCCCAACGAAACAGTGAGGTTGTCAATCTCACCGGCTTGCTGTAACAAAGTATTAACCGTATTGTGTGGAAGATGATTGTTTGCAGAGAAAACAGTAAAGAACAAGTATTGCAGCAGATTTGTATTTCAGGTATAAAAGAATGGATCGGGTCCACAGTTCTAGAGGTGTCTCTCCCATAAGATAAAAGCATGTTGGGTGAACAAATTACAGTCGGGCAATTGACAAATAGAGAGGGCATAACAATGCACATACATGTCATGATAAGTACGTGAGATTTAATTGGGCATTACGACAAAGTACATAGACCGCCATCCAACCGCATCTATGCCTAAAAGTCCACCTTCAGGTTATCATCCGAACCCCTTCAAGTATTAAGTTGCAAAGCAACATACAATTGCATTAAGTATGGTGCGTAATGTAATCAACAACTACATCCTCGGACATAGCGCCAATGTTTTATCCCTAGTGGCAACAGCACAACACAACCTTAGAACTTTCTGTCACTGTCCCAGGTCAATGCAGGCATGAACCCACTATCGAGCATAAATACTCCCTCTTGGAGTTAAAAGCAAAAACTTGGCCAGAGCCTCTACTAGTAACGGAGAGCATGCAAGATCATAAACAACACATATGTAATAACTTGATAATTAACATAACATGGTATTCTCTATCCATCGGATCCCGACAAACACAACATATAGTATTAGATAGATGATCTTGATCATGTTGGGCAGCTCACAAGATCCAACAATGAAGCACAATGAGGAGAAGACAACCATCTAGCTACTGCTATGGACCCATAGTCCAGGGGTGAACTACTCACTCATCACTCCGGAGGCGACCATGGCGGTGTAGAGTCCTCCGGGGATGAATCCCCTCTCCGGCAGGGTGCGGAGGAGATCTCCAGAATCCCCGAGATGGGATTGGCGGCGGCGGCGTCTCGTAAGGTTTTCCGTATCGTGGTTTTTCGCATCGGGGTTTCGCGACGAAGGCTTTAAGTAGGCGGAAGGGCGACGTGGGGGGCCACACGGGGCCCCACACCACAGTCGGCGCGGCCAAGGGCTGGGCCGCGCCGCCCTATGGTGGCAGCCCTCGTGGCCCCACTTCGTATCCTTTTCGGTCTTGGAAGGTTCGTGGCAAAATAGGACCCTGGGACTTGATTTTGTCCAATTCGAGAATATTTCGTTACTAGGATTTCTGAAACCAAAACAGCAGACAGACAACGGCACTTCGGCATCTTGTTAATAGGTTAGTTCAGAAAATGCACGAATATGACATAAAGTGTGCATAAAACATGTAGGTATCATCAATAATATGGCATAGAACATAAGAAATTATCGATACGTCGGAGACGTATCAGTGTACCATGTGGACACTCAGAGCCGCTCTCTCCATCCGGTCAGTAACATTGACAGTCATGCCTTCTTCGTGCATTATATCCGGTGTATCTCCGTCGACACCAGAGTGCACCCGACACTTCGACCTGGCTGCATCTACTACGCCGATTTGGGTTATATCAGAGAGTACATTCATGATACAAAGGCCTGGGATGAGTGGCCACGATATGTGGATAGAATGGGAAACTACGGTCTGAGATATGAACACAGGCCATACCGTCTAGAGGATGTATTGACCGCACACTGCAGACGGAAGGAGTTCAATGAATATTTCCTTGGGATAATGCACGAATGGGGCGACGAAGAAATATATGAGCAATGAGGAATCTTCTTGTTGGCCATACATTGCGTGCGTCTTGTATTTTTTTCAGCTTAGTTTGTCGTGAACATTAACAACATTATTGGCTGCTTTTGGCTGCTGTATGCAGTTTATGTATTATACTTAGTTTTCTGATTATGCTGCTGTGAATTTATCATATACTAGCCTCTAGATTTGCTACTAGATTTGGTGCCATATTGGGCAAAAAATGAGGGCCAAAAGGCATAAATAATTGAAGAAAGACAGAAATAGAAGCTTCTCTAGATTTGATACTAATTTGGTGAAAAAGAGAGAGAGAAAGAGGGGAAAAGGTGCTCTTAAAAATGCCAATTTGGGCCGAGAGAGACAAAACCCAGCTCCTGCTCACGTGCAACCAAACGCTATCTCGTCCTGTCCCACGCAATCCCTTTCTACCAGCCCCACGCGACGCGGGCCCACATGACGCGGCCCCACACGTCAGCACGGAACGGTCAACTTAACGGGAATCCTGTCGTTTGAGTTGCTTCTGCGGGTTTCAAACAAGGACTTGGTGAAAACTAAGGAAATACTAAGGAGCTGGGGAAAACTGAGCACAACTAAGAAACCGAGGGCACAAAAATAGAAATCCCTTTAAAATAACCCCATTCATCGTTTTAGTGTGTAGCTCATGCACTGTTTCATGTAGGACTACTACTCTCCTATCTAATCGCAATGAAAGCAGCCACTTTCTCCTATCTAATCAAAAAAAGCAGCCGGTCCAGGTACATGAGCCATTAGACCCGCACCCCAGCCTAACCCTCCTCCCGCACCCCAGCCTAACCGCCGCCGCCGCCGGCAGCGCCGCTGTGGCAAAGTCCCACGGGGCGTGGCGGCGGCGGGGGCTCCTCCTCGTCGACGCCTGGTGACGGCGGCCGGATCTCCCTCCTCGATGCATGGCGGGCGCGCGGATGAGTCGGGCAGCGGCGGCCTGCGCTGCGCCCCTTCTCCCGTCGGCTCCCATGGCAGCCGGCGCGTGGGATGGGCGGCGGTGGCCAGCGCTGCAGCCTCCCTCCTCCCGTCGGCTCCGCAGCACTCCGGCAGGGGTTGGTGGTGGGCGGCGGCCAGGCTCATGGCCTGCGCCATCCCCCCCCCGCCTCTTGCCGGTGAGTGGAGGAGATCTCGGGTTTCACCCGCGACACGAGGTCGCCCGGGGCAGCAGCCTGGGTACGACGGTGGAGGTGGCCCTCTTCTTCGCCGGAGAGGGTCGGCCTGCGGTTGGTGGTGGTGGATCTATCGATCTATCACCGCGTTCCGGCGGCGGAGATGCTTGGAAGCCGGTGACGGAGTCGCCGGTGGAGGGTTGGCATGGCTAGCCCGGGACGGTCGCCGACGTGGGGGTCCGACCTGAATAAAGGTGGTGGTCCTAGGGTCTCTCTTGCGTGAAGAGGAAGACCTGCTGGAGGCCTGGACTCGTGATCTAGCCGGAGTGTTGAGTTCGGAAGGCTCCGCCGGAATGTAACTTGCTTTGCCTGGTTCTTGGATCGGTGGTATTCGGTTGTGCGTCCCCATGCTTTTATTCCGACCGATTGATTCTGGAGGGGCGCGAAGCTCTTTTTCTGTGTTGACATCAAGTGACTATGGATCCATGATGAAAGTCGGAAGAAGGGAAGTTCATGAAGGCCGGAGGGGAGGACTAGCTAAGGGAGGTTCAAATCTCCGCGCCGTTGAGGGATTTGCTTGGTGTTCCGGGCTTCACAACATCGGTATGAAAGTGGTGGCGACAACACATGTGAAGTTCAGAGTCCTACCTTTCGTGAAAACCCTAGCTGGTTGTGCTGGCAATGACCTTGTTGGAGGCATTGTTTTGAGAGGGGACTATCTTCAGGGTGAAAACCTAAGATCTTTGATCGGACGACGATGGTGTTAGCGCACTGTTCCCTTCTTGGAGGCGTCGTTTTTGGAGAGTCTGTACTTCAGGTATTGTCTTGGCGGTGGATGTATTGCTGTTGTTAGATCCGAGATACTGTAGCGAGACTTTTGTTTCTTAGTTTTCTTTTCCTTTTTTTGGCTGTGTGCATCCGTGGTGCCATTAGGGTGGTGCGTTGTTGCAGAGGCTGGGTGTAATTGGTATCGTTTTGATATTAATATATTCCCTTTATCAAAAAAAAAATCAAAAAGCAGCCACTCTGCCTTTCGTCAAAAAAAGAGGGTTTCATCCAGAATAGGTGACTAATTGCCTTTCTTCAGAATCTAAGCAATGCTCAACAGAAAAAGAGGGCGACACTGAGCTTAATGCTCCAAAGTGTACGTGTGTTATGTCTCTGTTATCATCCGCAGGCAATCCGGAACCACCGTGGTCCGTGGAAATGTTAGAGAAGATACGTACAAGCTATCACCGAAGGCACGCAATTGTGCTTACTGCTTTTGCTCTTTTGACGAAAACGTGTGACCATTTAGTTGTCTTTGACTGTTGCTCCATGCCACTTGCCAGGGTCCTCGGAGGGTAGCCGTCCTTGAGCGCGAGCAGCGGCTCAAGGGCATCCACAACATGGCGCATGCATGGCCGCTCCTTGGGCACTCTATTCAAGCACCGGTGCGCGATGGTTGCAGCACCCCAGGCCGCACGCGCTGAGTATTGCCCTTTCAATCCAGGGTCCATGATACGGTACAGCTTGTCCTCACGGCGCAGGTAGGGACGCGACCACTTCAGCAGATATCTTTTCCGACTGAGATACCGTGTGTCGATGGGCGGCCGCCCAGCTAGCAGCGCCAGGAGCACCACACCGAAGTTGTACACATCCTTCATCATGGCCTTCTCGTACCTCCGCCTACTCTCCCTCACCAGGCGAAAGCCCAACAGCTTTGCTAAGTAGTTCTATCACAAAAAAACAAGGTCAGAAAACATATTACTCTAATCTGATTCAATTTAATTTGCTATCTTACGGAAATGAAGCAGTGGCTCCTGAACCTACCATGCGGAAGGGTGAGAACTGAGAACTCGACCACAGTGCTTTCAAAAATATCAGGTTCTAATCTATTGTGGTGGGCGACTTATGCGGTTTTTCAGAACCTATGGGGTTAGTCTATCTTCTGCAGATTTGGTCTTATGCACTTTTTGCATCCACGGCTTGCAAAAAAGTTGAGTTGCAAAAAGATGGACCTACAGGCAACGATTTCAAAGAAGCTTTGATGACTTCTTTGTTTTCTCAGAAATCTTTGTTGTTTGTATGTGTTTCAGTTTATTCAATACAATGTACTATTGACATATTTTTGTTGATGAGTAATTTAATTAATCAATGCAAAAAAATCAAGTCCTTTTTAGAAAAAAATGTACATTCACATTTTTTACTTCATCCATGTTGCACTGTTTGATGTTCTGCTACTAGTGTGACAGAAATTGCAGTACAACATCAGATTTGATAGACAAACGAAATTCTTTAGATGTAATATGCTAAAAAAAGGGCAATAGTCTTTTCAGTCTATGCATGTGCCACTTGACATTAGTACACTGATGTTCCAATCTAAAACAGACGATTGTGAATACCTAAAATACTACTGAAAGTAAAGCGTTTCTCCTCAAAAAGAATTGGACAAGTAGCTGAAAATGTTTAACTTTCAAATCATGACGAGACAATTAAATATTTATTTTTCCACTGATACTTTACTCAGGCCGTCTGGGGAATTTCCACTTCTATTTAGCATGACAACTATTATCTTGAACCGTGTGGGCAATATCTATACAACATTTCTTTCTCAAGGTAGAGGTCCGATCAGGTTTTCGTATTGTACTGAGTGTTTCTCAAAAAAATTATTTTCTTTTAGAGACAACAAGAGTATTATAGTTATACCAGTAGTTTGAAACTCACCGGGTAAATAAGAACGCAGGAAGCTCTAAAATGACCGTGGACCAATGGCTTATCTGCCTCGTGCAGGAAAGCCAGCCCCTTAGCTGCACCAACAGCGATCTCTAGCCGTGGTAACAGTGGTATCGAGAGAATGTAATCTGCAGCCACATAATCATGCATACGGTGTTAGCAAATTAAACAACTTATCAAAATATAAAGCCATTCAAATAAATCAAAATCACCATATGAATCTTTTCCAATCAAGAACTTGTTTAAGCTGATAGAGGCTGTGTACTCGTAGACGAGCAGCATGCAATTTCCTTTAATGCAGAAACCCACCAGCTTCGCCAGATGAGGATGATGCACGGTCCTGAGATACTCCAGCTCTGACTGAGTAATCACAGATGAAATTAATTAATCAACCAACCTCTGTGGTGATTGAAATTTGCAGCAGAAGGAAGGCAGGGATTGGACAGTGACACAAAAAACCGTACCAGACACCTGCAGTCATTCCTGTTGGAATGGTTGGGGTACCTGATGACAGCAACCTCCTGTGGCCCAAGGCCTGGGCGGAAGTTGCCGCCGAAGGAACCTTTGTAGACGCCAAGGCGGTTACTGTCACGGTTTCCATGGAGGAAGTTTGCCTTGGAGAAGTTGCTGGTTGCGGACACGAGCTCCTCCATGGTGAAGACATGCAGGCAGGAAGAGGACTCCTGTGACCTTCAAATCCAGATTATAACAAACCAATTAGCTTCGCTCGAACATGAATTAAATCAAGCTAATCAAATAACCGGAGTCTAAGTCGAAATAAAGAACCTTTTATCAGCTGCTCTCTCCAATGCATTGTCGTATTCATCAGGTTCTTCCAGAATCTCACTCGCAGGTTGTTTTTTCTGTTTTTTGCTTTCATCTCCATAAGAATTATAACCCACCATTTGCATATTGATTCTAGGATTGCTCTGATGATTACTAACGAAGGTCCTCGAGGCATACTCTACATTAGCAGCTGCGCCCCCAAATTCTACCGTGATCTCTTTAAGGCCTGGCATATGCTCTATGCCGATAACTGCAGTACCACGTTGATGTCGTTTGAATGTGCCTTGGTTACAATAATAAAGAAGATGTTGGTCCATTGGGGGGATGGCATTGAAAACTAGTTTGAGCTTCCAGAGATTAGGCATTGCAAACGCCTCAAATGCTAGCCAAGCTACGCCAGTCATGAACCTCAACTTGAAGTACTTGAGAACAGAGAACCCGGCCTTGTCAAAGATGATTCGTTGAATGGGTGCCCTCTGCACATACAGAGACAGAGCAGTGAGGGCAGGCAATCCTCTGAGAATATCGACACAATTTATCGTCAGTTCCCTCACTGAAATCTTCAAAATGCATAGGTTGCCATGTTCTGTAAACCATTTAGGAATCCGGTAAAATACGATGCAGCTGTGCAGCGAGCATTCAAACTTCTGGAGAAGGGGTGGAGGTTGCATGCAATCCCATAAAATGGTTACTTTTGAAGTGCCGCGAATCCCAGAGCCATGAGCCACCACTTGTATAGTTTTCAGGCTGGCATGTCCTTCGATTAAAGAACCTATAGCTTCCATGCTTCTCTCTACAACATAAGAAGGTGTAGAGGGGCCAAGACTAAGATCCTCCAGGAAGTTCAGCTTCCCAAGGCTCCCCTTACTGACAGACCAATCCAGCAGATTTCCCTCGATAGGAAGACTGAGGTGCAACAAATGTGGGAGATGGATATCCCATGGAACAGAAGTGACTCTTGCATCCATAATATCCAGTGTTTCCAACAATTGTAGTCCATGGTTCGGCAGTTTTATGCAGACATGACATGCAATCTTCAAATATCTCAGCTGAAACAGTTCTGAAATCCCAGTGAGGTCAACAGGGTCATTGTTGCCATGAAGACTCGATAGTTGCAGGTTTAGAACACGAAGAAGCTTGAAATCTGTAAGACAGGGCAAACACTCGAATGATCCAAAATATCTAAGAGACCGAACTTGTGACATTGTGATGTTTGGTGGTGTCCTGGCATATCTTGCATCACCAAAGAGGAGAGATAGTCGACGGACCTTATGAGAAAGTGATACATTTTTTCGACTGTAGTCTACTGCCAAAATGAATTTTTTTTCTTCAGACTTGTGCGCAATAAGATCATGTACTGTGTCATGAACCGCATAGGACAACACCTCATTGTTGTAGTTGATATGTATAGGCTGAATGAATCTTCTACAAATAAGTTCATCGAGATAGCTTTCTGCAATTTTCTTGATGTCTGGCCCTCTTGTGGTATCAATAAAACCTTCAACCACCCATTGTTTTACCAAATCATCCTTGCAGAATTTGTAGCCCTCTTGATACATACTAAGATAGAGTAGGCATGTCTTCAGATAATGAGGAAGGTAACTGAAACTCACATTCAGTACTTGTCTCGTTCTTTCTGAAGTAGAATTTTGCGATAAAAAGCATAGAGAATGATGTATGTATGTCAATAGATCAACTGATACGAAAGGCTGACTTGCTAAAAGACTAGCTATACTGATTATTGCTAGAGGCAAACCACCACACATTTCAATAATTTCGTTTGAAACCTCTTTGAACTGTTCAGGGCAATAACTTTCAGAGCCAAAGAGTCTGTTAAAGAATAGCTTTCTAGAGTGATCATCATCTAGGGGTTTCATCTCAAAAACATGTTCTGCCTGATAACAGCAACATGCTAATGCAACCTCTTCTATCTGTGTAGTTGTTATTATTCTGCTGCCATGACTACCATTTGGAAAAGCATGACTAATAATGTCCCATACTGATGCAGCCCATACATCATCAAGAATAATTAAGTACCTGCATGCAAATAATTAGCTGATATTAGTGTTTAGGGAACAAGCGAGTTCTAGTTCAATTTTTATGAAGAAAATAGCACTCCCTAAGATTCATAATAAGTGTCGTGAATTTGAACTAAAACCACGACACTTATTATGGATTGGAGGGAGCTACCTTTTATTCTGTAGATATTTCTTGATATTGTCAATGAAGTCAATTTCCTCGGAATCCTGTGCGAGATTATGACGCTGCAGTTGCGACAGTATGTCATGGAAAGTTCTCTTTATATCCATTTTCTTGGACACCCGAATGAAAGCTCGACAATGGTATTGTTTCCCAAATCTGTTATACAAAACTCTAGCAAGTGTAGTTTTACCAAGACAAGCAGATCCAAGAACAGACAGCACCTTGAGCTGCTGGTCCCCGTCGTTAGCCAGTGAGTTAATAAAGTCACTCATCCGGCTATCAATTACTATGTCGGCAGTTTCTTCATATGGTGTTGGAAGAAGCATAGGGCCAAGGGGCACAAACCTACGCCTCAAGGTGCTGCACGAATGGAGGTCGTACCTCTGGTGCCGTGCAATTGCCTCCTGGACATACATCCTGAATTCTGATAGCGCTGCTGCAATATTAACCATAGTATTCGGAGTCTTGACATCACTGGACAGTTTGCGGAGGGATCTGGTGCTCTTGATGTTGTTGGCAACAGAGGGATTAGGCCACAGAAATAGTAAGTTGTCCATGTAATCCTCCATGTCATAAGACATGTCGCGTGCCTCATTCATCCAGCAATTGGCCGTTGCAGGGAGGTCCTCCACCTCTGACAGGTCATCAAGGTAGGAGCTTATCTTTTCAACGTCATGTTTGAGAAGGCACATTCCATCCTTGACCCACTCAGAGGACAGTTCCTGAGCAGCATCCCTGAGGAGCAGCATGTTCAGCTTTGCAAGAAGAGGTCTCATGGCACCTAATAAAGCACTAAATGGGGGCCCAATTTCCCTAACTTCACCTCTGCCTTGGATCGGAACATCTGAACACACACAAACAAATTTACGATTAATTAATCAATACTGCTGCCTATACACATGTGCCCTGTAGTGAAAGGCAACCGTCAACTGTCTAACAAAGCCAAATGCATTAAACAATGTTGAAATCGGACATCCACGAGACAACTGAAGTCCCCTTGAAAATCAGGACTGTGGTTGGTCAGAAGAAAGAGCATAGTAATTAAAGACAACTTGATCAAAAGAGGATGGCAGGGGGATAAACAATGCCAACTTTGTGGGAGAGATGAGACTATTGACCTGATAATATACAGCATACTAATGCCAATCAGGATCTCACTGGGATGTTCAGCTGCTAAACTTGTCTGGAGCATATTTCAGTGTGTTTTTTGTTTGCCTACAATACCTGATAATATACATACACTTCTCTACTCCTGGATTGCTAAGCTCAGGACATTAGAAAAGAGACTGATACACAGTGGGGATTGCTGTTGTGTTCTAGACTTTGTGGCGATTGAGAAAGGATACAAGCTTTGACAACAAAAGGATCTCCTGCTCTTTGGGGGAAGTTGCTGCTTGATGACCGAAGGCGCCGATTCTGTGATGCTATGCCGGATCACGCAAGCTTAAGCCTGTCAGACAAATGCTTTTTCTTTCTTTCATTTTGGAACTTGTAAGAAATGCTGGTTTCTCATAACAGAAATCAGAGGGCTCACCCCTCATTTTGAAGGAAAAAAAAGCAAGTGAGAGGGTTTCACCTCTGGTAGGAGGATTTAGATCAGAGAGGACGATGTTCCTGTGCACCTCCGGAGATTCCTCCTCTACTATTACCTCGCCCTCCTCCTTGACGTTCTTGTGCTCCATCAATCAGAACCAGATATCCCTGCTCTCTAATCTCTAGATCCTCTCACCACCAAGAAAACTATGTTTTGAAACGGGGTACCTAGATCTGTCCTCGATCCCTCTTTGATAGGCACCATGCATCAGGTGAGGACATGTCGAGCTCCCAAAGAAGATGGGATCCCATGGCACCCAGCGATATGTCTATAGGGACCTTCAAATATTTGGCTTCTTCCTATGACAGTAACGTCCCAAAGGAAAAGATGCAAAGGGGACACTATGCAAACAACACTGTTGCACAAGGTGTGGTTGACAATATAAAGAGAAAATGACCTCAGTGACCATGAGGATAAGCAATTAAAATCCACCAGTTTTGGTTGGGTGGGAGTTGTTGAAACTTGACTCAGGGGGGATGATCTTTCTTGTACTAATCTATGTGGCTAATCTCTTCCCAACAAAAAAAATCAATGTGGCTCCTATCGTCCCTCAGAAAAATCTATGTGACTGATATCCTCCCTCAGAAAATATTCATGTGGCTGATATCCTACCTAAGAAAATCTATGTGTCTGATGTGATGTGACAGGTTAACATTATCTCTAATAAAATTGTAGCTAGTCCCCTGCTCTTATACGGCCATGGCTGCTGTTGAGTTGCTGAACCCTCCCTTTTCTCTGTATCCACGAAGTTCCATTCAGACAAGAGAGGGAAGGTATGAATCAATAGAAGTAATGGTCTGATCAATCAAAAGGCTGAGGGAGGTGTGGAGATGGAATTAGCTGCAGCTGCAACCGTGGCCAGCAGTGTGGCCAGCAAGATCGCGCCGAAGCTCTTGGATTTCTTCAAAAAAAATCACAAGCTGCAAGCGGACCTGGAGCATGAGATCAATTACATCACAAGAGAGTCCGAGATGATTTCTGCCGCCATTCGAGAAGATGGCCAACGTCCCCAGATGAGCGGCGAAGAGGTGCATAAGGAGTGGATCAAAATGGTACGTGACTTGGCCTACGCCATTGATGACTGCACTGACCGCTTCATACACCGTGTGACGATGCCCACGGATGCGTCATGGGTCCGTCGGAAACTCCATCGATTGAAGACGGTGCAGGCATGTAACGAGTTTGCAGCGGCAATACTTCGTCTCAGAAAGACATCCGAAGATGCATGCATGCTCAGAACAAGATACATCACCAGTGGTGAGTGCAGACGTGGCGGTGGCAAATCCAATATCTTGGAGTCATCTGATGAGGAAACAGACACTTTCGTCGCCGCTGTAGGTATGGAGGCAGCCCGGGATGAGCTCATGGAGCTGATAATGGTAAGAACGACCAAGGATGAGCTCAAGGTGATCTCCATTGTCGGATTCGGTGGCATAGGGAAGACTCTCCTTGCCAAGTATGTGTACAACAGTCCCGCCGTTGTTGGCAAATACCCAGCACGGGCTTGGGTCCGTGCTGCGGAGAAAGATGCAGGGGATGTTCTCCAGGAGATACTCCGGCAACTTGGAGTGCATTCCATTAGTGAAGGAATTGTAGGTAGCTCCTGCCGTCAGAGCAACAGAAAGCTTTGTGCAACCTTAAAAACGTGCCTTCACACCATCAGGTATATAATTTTTACTACCCTAGCTAAGCACTTTATGTTTCCATTGGTTTTGTCGACTCATTTTTCTCTCTAATTCTACAGTACACACTACAGTATCACTGCTATAGCTAATGAAACATTTCTTATACGATTTGATCCCACCAGCAAATTGCATACAGCCCTACATCTATGTATGCATACAATTAGGCTATTAGAACAATTTTCAGACAATGCAAAATATATTTTATTAATGGCATCAAGATGATACAGGCGCAGGGCCTTAAACCCTGAAACTCTGCAAGCTGAGATGCACACAATCAACAAACACAAGCTTCTCTATTTAAAACCAACAGATCTGACACAAAATAGTAATAAAAAACTACGATGGGTGGGCATCACTCTGAAGCCTAGACTTACATTCACGCTTGGTAAACACCATTCGCGTCACATACTGTAAGTACAAACATGCTGCCACCAACTCTTGACCTCAAGCCGCTAAAGCATAGGCCAAGTAAAGAGCCAGTCTTGTGCAAAAATACCATACCTGCAAAGGAAGAATAAACTTTGTCTTGTCAAAGACCATATCGTTTCTTGTTTGGGATACTATGGGCTGGATGCAAATTATGACATGAACAATTGACCATATAGAACACGTGAAACAATTTTTATTCGCGGGGAAACTCATATTCATAAGAAAAAAGAACTTGTAGCAAGATTACATCTAAATTATTTCTGGATCTCATCTCAAAATCTACCCCCATACCAACCTGTTTCAGGAAAACGATATTCCAGATTAGCTACAGTAGCTCTGAAACTAAGCGGGGCAACTAAGCCTAAGAATATGCCAATATTTTATTTACAAATCAGTACAATTCATATAACTAATAATTATCATAAGCCCTACATCTTTTACAGGCATGACACTTTTTTAAGTAAAAGTTTTCTTTGGAAGAGCAAGTAGCATGTTTGTGAGAAGGAAACTGAAGTGCCAGCTACCTTAATCTCAAATAGACTACACTAAAGTTCCTTCTTATAAATGGAGCTTGGTAATAAATAATATGGTGATATGTGTTGACAAATGGGTAGAAAACATTATTTCTGAAGCATGTTGCAGATTGAAAATAATAACTTCACTCAGGCCACAAATATATCACACCACAAAAACATAGGAAAGACTGCACAAGTTAGCTGAGCAGAACATCAGGGCTCGGATGGCCATGAAGTTTAGAATTTATATAGGCAAATACTTGGTGTTGTACATAGCTGTTAGTGTCCTGATCAAATTTTTTCTCCATTGACCATGTTCTCGAACTAGCTCTTTGCAATGTTAACAAAGTTTTAGAGTGTTAGAAGAGTGAGAATTCCATGTGCGGTCAATTTCCTTTATACATGAGGTGCTCTGTGAGACTTGCTAGCCTGAAGAGTAAATGTCTTCTAACTCGTTTTTCTCTTGTTGTAGGTTCTTCATTGTAATCGATGACATGCGGACCGAATTTTGGCATCACATAAAAGATGCTTTCCCTGTGATTCCCGGAGTCAGCAACAGAGTTATCGTTACGACGGCCACCCAGTCCATAGCAAATGCATGCGCCTCTAATGATGGTGATGTCTATGTAATGAGAACTCTAGATGCGGAACACTCGAAAGAATTATTCTGCAAGGAAGCTTCTTTGGAGTATCCACCACCACCTGGTGATACGCAGCTCAGTTCAGAGGCACTAAGGAAATGCAATGGTCTACCCCTTGCTGTTGTTACCACTGCCCAGTTCTTACAAAGTAGAGGTAATCCTGAAAGGTGGGCATACCTATGCGAAAACCTTGGAAAACATCTGGAAACAAATGAGAACTTAGCACGTATGAATCGTGTGCTCGTCCGTAGCTACACAAACCTTGATAGCCAAGATGTCAAGACCTGTTTGCTATATCTAGGTATTTACCCAAATGGACATCCAATTAGGAGGGCAAGCCTGGTAAGAAGATGGTTAGCTGAAGGGCTCATCACAGAAGACCCTAAATGCCGTACCCTCGATACTGCTATTGATAATTTCGATATGCTTGTCAACCAGAGTATAATCCAACCTATTGATGCCAGCAGCAGCAACAGAGCAGAGGTGAAGCTATACAGAACTCACGGAATTATGCTCGAGTTCATCCTGCACAAGTCCATGTGCGAGAACTTTGTTACCTTGTTATACGATAATGGTTCCCTACCCAGTAATGTCCGATGGCTTTCACTGCATAATAAAAGTGCTGCAAGGTCCAAAATGAATCCAAAGGACTTGCGTCTTGTCCGGTCTCTCACAATCTTCGGTGAAGTGCACAAATCTGTTTTGGACTTTTCCAAGTATAAACTGATGCGAGTTTTAGACCTAGAAGGATGCTGTAACCACTTGGAGGACAAGCATCTTAGGGAGATGTGCACCAACTTATTGCTTCTCAGGTACCTAAGCCTTGGGGCCGCTGTTACAGTTACGGTGCTTCCCAAAGAAATCAAGAAGCTTCAACATTTGGAGACACTGGATGTAAGAAGAACCAGTATAGAGATGCTGCCCAGAGAAGTCATGGAGCTCCCATGTCTAGTTCATCTGTTTGGAAAGTTCAAGTTCCAACACAAAGTAGGAGGCCGGAGAATGCGTAAGCTACAGAATTGGTTGTCAGAGAATAGCAAATTGGAAACGGTAGCAGGGTTTGTTGTGGACAACAACAGCCAGGGATTCACACAGCTCATGGAGCATATGAAGCACCTGACAAAGGTGAAAATATGGTGTGAGTTCACCGCCGATACCAACAACAACTTAAGTTATCTCTCAAAGGCCATCCAGGGGTTCATCGAGAGAGGCACCCATCTGAAAGAAGCTCGCTCACTCTCACTGAACACGAATGACAAATGGTCTGAATACTTGCTGAATTTCTCCCTGGAAAAGGATTACTCCTACTACCTTAGGTCACTGAAGCTACAAGGGAACAGCATGTGCAGCCAGCTGCCTCCGTTTGTTACCATGCTAGGTGGTCTCACTAAGTTATGTCTGTCATTCACTGGCGATCATAGGCTGAGCGGTGACACTCTTGCTGCCCTGAGCAGAGTGCGCAGCTTGGAGTACCTGAAACTGATTGCAACTCAACTGGACAAGCTTGTCATCAAACCAGGTGCACTCAGGAGCATGCGACGTCTATGCGTCATGGTGGAAGTCATGACTGGGCTGGAAATCCAAGATGGTGCTATACCGCGCCTCGAGTCGTTCCGGCTGCTATGTAAGGATCTAAATGGCTTTAGCAGCACAACTATCCAGTCCCTGCCACGTCTTAAGGAGGTCACCCTTCATGATGGAGTGAGTGACAAAACAAAACACGAGTGGAAAAAAGCAGCAAAGAACCACCCCAAACGTCCAAAGCTCTTGTTTGTCGAGACGAAACTGATGGGAGGTGAGCCTGCTGTGGAAAAAACCCCTGCGGTAACAGCTAGTGATATGACGACCGACGAGGTTGATGTGGGAAGTGAGCCTGCCATGCAAATTAGCCCTGTGGCACCACTTACTGGTACAAAGGCCAAAGAGGCTGCTGTGGAAAGTGAGCCTGTGGCGGAAATTAGCCCTGTGGCACCAACTACTGATATGACAACTGAAGAGGCTGCTGTGGAGAGAGAGCCATCAATGGATATTAGCCCTACAGCACCATCTACTGATATGACGGCCAGAGAGGTTGCAGTGAATAGTGAGCCTGCGGTGGAAATTAGTCCTGTGGCAGCTACCGATACGATGACCGAAGAGGTTGATGTGGATAGTGAACCTGCTGCGAAAATTATAACTGCAGAACCACCTACTGCTGCGATGTTATCAGTGACAACGCAACCTGCCATTTATACTGGAGAATCTGGTAATTAAGTGAAGTGCGTCTTATTTTGCAGTTTTGCTTTATTCCCAGTCTTTTGGTTGAGTATTGGTATTTAGTTATATATACTCTCTGTTGGCTCAGACCCGGCAGTACTCTCGCCGCTCTGATACCAATTGTTGGCCCAGACCCGGCAGTACTCTCGCCGATCTGATACCAAACACAGCCCCTATACGTCGAGTACACTTTCCGACGTAGACGATGAAGCGATCTCCGGCGCACGTATCCGCCTAATCCGCTGACCTGCACACCAAGGCAAACAAGCTAGCTAGCCAATCGATTAGAGTCACGTACGTATCAGAAGCTAGCTTCTAGCAACAACACACGCACGCACGAAAATAGTCGATCGCCACAGGCTCATATCGAGCCTTGGATTTCTTGTATTGATTCCACAACTCACGGTGGTTACAAGCCTAGCTATTACATAGGTTATATATAGTAGCTCTGTTGTAAACCGAGTAGAACTACTGCTCGTATACTACATGGACTAGGACACACAGCCGTATCCAAGTCCTACTCTGCAGAACTACGTACGAGCACGACACCGTTCCGGTGTCCGTCGTGATTATTCCTAACAATCACCCCCTAAGCACGACGTGTGCTTTACTTCGACCAGGGTCCCAAATGCGCCAGCTGCTTCCCGCAGGCGTCTTCCTCGGCATTGCTTTCGCCGTTCCTCGTGGCACCCATGCCACCGACTTTCCCTTCGTCGGCTTCTCTAGAGCTTCACGCCGACAATCCTCCTTGTCCGCGTCTTCAGTCTTCACCGGTTCCTCGTGCTTCCTGTGCTTCATCTTCACCGGATTATTTACCGTCCGAAGTACCTTATTCGGATAGTAGTTCAACACGCGTCGCATGCGTGCTCGTGTCGGTCGTAGTCGTCTCATCTCCAGTACAGTCAGAGATAGCACGACATACTCTTCTGCGTCCGACCTCGCGCTTGTCTCTTCACTTGCGGATCCTTCACTCGCTGGCTGAGGACCCACGTCGCTTCTTCGCGACTCACCTTTGTAATCTCGTCGAAGTACTTCCTCCTCGAGATTCAGAGGAACGTGCACATGCTCCTTGTCTGATGGATGCGATTCCAACCGATGCTTTTGGCTGTATGGTACCCACGTACAAGGTAGTTCACGTCTAGCACGATCGATTAGCTCTAGACACGATCGTTTAGCTAGACGCACTTGCTGCATGCTATTTCTTGCTAGGACGTCCTCAACTTCCAGCTCGTGTGGTAGAGCTTGAGTTGGACTATCCTTCTCTTCTGGCGTTGCGCCCACTTCTTCATCAGCTGAAACTCCAGGATCTGGCGATTCTTGCCTTTCCAGCTCTTCAGTTTCTGGACTAGACACTAATACGCCTTCATCCCTTGGAGCAGCACTAGGATCTGTTGCATGGCCTCCACGCGCGTGACCAGGAGAAATCACCCCTCCTGGACGTTTGTCTCCAGCGCTAGAGCCACCAAGGCCATCTGGCCCGCCTCTTGGGCTCCTTGGCGGAGTGCCTTCTGGCCACCTTGGCCCGTCCCCTTCAGATGCATCAGCGTAGCCTGATGCAGTCCCGCTTGCACCGGTTTCTTCTGCCGGTGAGCCTGTGGGCGAAACACCTGAGACAGCTTCATCCGGCCTGCTGGCCTTGCCAGCCCGAACTGGATTGCTGCTGATTTCCTGCCCGCCTGGCCTGGTAGGCGTTGCTCCAACTAGAGAGCTCCTGGACGAGCCTCTAGATGCCGCTCGTGAGCTGCTGCTCACTTCTGGGCACCCGCCTGGAGCGCTCCTCCCTATACCACTACGTCCGGTCACGCTTCCTAGCGCTCCTGGCTCAGCCGTCGAGCCTCGCTCGCCGCGTGTGCCTGGACTCGTTGCACCAGCATCCGAAGGTGCTGACGTATATGAACTCGATGTACCGCTCGACTCGTACACGCCTTTTCCTCGCTGTTCATCTGCATGCTCAAGTTTACTGTAAACAACAGTAAAAATCTTATCCGGTTCCGTGGAGTTCCAAATCCATGATAAGTCTTTCTCGAAGACTACGTCGCACGTGACAATCACCTTATTAGTCGAGGGATTGCACAAACGATACGCTTTCGAGCCTTCTTCATAACCAGTCATGATCATTGGAGTACTCCGATCCGCCAAGTTTCTTTTATGGCTGGACACCGTCTTGACATGCGCCACACACCCGAAGGTGCGAAGATGATCAACCGAGGGCTTTCGTCCGTACCATGCTTCGTACGGAGTCCTACCAACCATACTCCTAGTTGGCGCCCTGTTCAGCAAGTAGACAGCCGTGTTGACTGCCTCACCCCAGAACTTTCCTGGCAAGCTTTTACTTTCCATCATGCTCCGTGCCATGGCCACCACTGTACGCTTCAATTCACCACCCCGATCTATGCGTAGGGACTTCTTCGCCCTCGCCTTGACCTCTCCAGCTTCCTTGATCTTCTCAAATGCTTGTATAGCTTGATCCTTACTTTTCAGCAACACAATCCACATGTATTGGCTGTGATCATCCACCACAAGCATGAAGTACTCATTGCCGGACGGGGTTGCGGGTGAAATTGGACCGCATATATCGCCATGAACGAGCTCCAAAGCTTCACTTGCCTCAAACGTGGTTTCACATGGGTACGGGGCACTCCGTTGCTTCTCGACGACACCTTCGTCGCATAGCTTGTCCACGTGATCCACACACGGTAGACCGTGATCCTTCACAATCTCCGTAGCCGGTGATGGAGGGGGTACCTCCTCCTCGTCCTTCTGCTCGCATACTTCGAGCATCAGCATCATCGGTCCATCATCTCCTTCCTGGGCGATGAGAGCCCTGTCCTTCGGCTTCGGTGGTTTCCGGCAATCAACCTTGAAGTGACCGAGCTTGCCGCAGTTATGACATCTTACTTTGTTTATGTCAAACTTCCTCCTCGGCGGAGCGTCGTCCTCGTCCTCCCCTGCGATGTACTTTTTCGCTGGGCGAGAAGCTTCTTTATCACTTCTTCTGTCATATGCCTTGTCGCCCTCCTCTTTGGCGACCACCGCCTGCCACTGGGCACGGGTAAGCATAACGTGCTCATCCGGTACCACATCACCATAGGTGATCTTCATCCGCTCATCATGAGCCTTGAGCCGTCCAACTAGATCGTCCATCGTGAGAGTCTTGAGATCGACGCACTGCTCGATCGCCGAAACAACGGGCAAGTAACGCGGCGGCGCCGCGCGTAGGAAACGCCTTACGATTGAGATCTCCTCGAGCTTCTCGTCCAGTGAGCGAATCCCATTGACCAATGTAGCGACCCTCGAAGCGAAGGCGTCCAGCTTCTCATCTACTCCCATCTCCAGGTTCTCGTACTGCTTCTGCAAGGTTTGTAGGGCCGCCTCGCGGACACGCGCATGACCAAGATTCAGCGTCTTGATCGTCTCCCACGCCTCCTTTGCAGATGTCTTCGAGATTAGGTGCTGCTTCACGTCCATCGGCATCACCGAGCAGATGGCCGTGAGTGCCTGTCGGTCCTTGCGGTACTTCGGCGCGTCCTTTTTGAACTCGTCGCCGCCTGGATCAACAGCCTCCCAGATTTCGTTGGACTCGAGCGCCCACATCATCGTGGTCGCCCACACCGTGTAGTTGTCGCGGATGTACTGCGGGTACTGCGTCGACACCGGCGCCGCGGCGCCGGAAGACTCGCCCACTTCCTTCGTCATGACCTCCCGTTACTAGGAGATCCTCCACGAGGCTCTGATACCAATTGTTGGCTCAGACCCGGCAGTACTCTCGCCGCTCTAATACCAATTGTTGGCCCAGACCCGGCAGTACTCTCGCCGATCTGATACCAAACACAGCCCCTATACGTCGAGTACACTTTCCGACGTAGACGATGAAGCGATCTCCGGCGCACGTATCCGCCTAATCCGCTGACCTGCACACCAAGGCAAACAAGCTAGCTAGCCAATCGATTAGAGTCACGTACGTATCAGAAGCTAGCTTCTAGCAACAACACACGCACGCACGAAAATAGTCGATCGCCACAGGCTCATATCGAGCCTTGGATTTCTTGTATTGATTCCACAACTCACGGTGGTTACAAGCCTAGCTATTACATAGGTTATATATAGTAGCTCTGTTGTAAACCGAGTAGAACTACTGCTCGTATACTACATGGACTAGGACACACAGCCGTATCCAAGTCCTACTCTGCAGAACTACGTACGAGCACGACACCGTTCCGGTGTCCGTCGTGATTATTCCTAACACTCTCTATTCACACACATGTGTGAATTTTCTTATTGTGCAGTACAAGTTGATGGTGATGGTCTACATGATGATGATGGTGATGATTATGAAAAAGAAGAAATGGACGGCACTGAGGACCCAATGGATTTTTCTGACAAAAAATGTCTGAGCACTCAGGCGATAAAACAGATGAACAATGAAATTTCTACAGAGGAGACGGAAGGAGTAGATGGTTTACAGGATTATCAAATGGATGATGGCAACCAGGTACTTCACATGTTCTATCCGTCTTACACTATTCCAATGCTTAGTGATGTAGCTAGTGAACTGGGGTGAAGTTATGAAGTAATATTCTTGAGGTAAATAAATCTGTTCAAGTGATTAGAGATATGGAAGCTGCTACAGATGTAGTGTTTTCATAGCTAGCAGGAAGAAGTCTAACAGTGTACTTCTGAGTGAGGAATCAAAGCTGGGATGTTTGACTGTAAGTGTATTGACACACTGCTCTCAGATGAGGATGGGGTTCATTTAGTAAATGAGGATGAAGTTAGTTGTGTAAGAGGTTTAGCTTCTTCAGGTAGACCTGTTTCCCCTGGTAGAGGTAGAAGAGGTTATGCTCAATTTCTAAGGTAGCTTTAGTACTGGGGAACATGAAAGATAGTGGCTGATTAATAAATTAGGAGCCTTTTGTGTACATTGGTTTATATTGCTCAAATCTCACAAGGTTAGGTGACCCCTTAAAAACAACTTTGGTTTGTCAAGTCACCTCTTACCATCAAGGTTTTTATGTGGCTTGCTTGTGGGGATAGTATTTTAAATAAGGTAAAACCAAATGTATGTTTTGTAGTACTACAGAAACTGTGGAGCACTTATTCTTTGTATTCCTTGCTTCTAAATATTTGTAGGGTGTAGTTAAATGCACATTTATTCATTTTTCTTTTAGTAATCTGTTTAAATATTGGATGGTTGTTGGAGAAGTTGCTTTAGTTTCGACTAGATAGAAAAGTAGAAATGTGGTTGTTCTGAAAATATATTCCCTACTGATCATACTAGTATGGTTTTTCATTTGTCACATCACATTGGTTATCGCCTGGACTGATTTGCAGAAACGAGGATTACAAAACAAACAGTGCCTGCGCGCGAGGTTGTCGTCGCTGATGGCAATCAGGGTATTTCGCCAAAGAACTAAAGAGAGGCGGTTGGTTCCTCGTCTGGGTTAATCTTTCCCAGGACAGTACTGAGGATTTCTTTGAGTTCCAGGTTAGAAGAACGAACCGGACCCCATGGATATCTTTGCTGTTTCGACAGCTGGTCTATCTTTATAGCCTTTAGCATGTTCAGCCAGGGCTCCATGTATGGTCTGTAATAAAGGCCCAACATTGTGTTATCAGTTTCTCAGGCTCTAATGGTGGACTCTCAGCTGTTGGGTATACCAGACTGCTACAACTATGGACTCATCTCCTCAAGATGATGAAGTCGCTCCAATAAGTTTCTCCAGAATGCACATGGTTTATTTTTCATTAATGCCGATTCCGTGGCCTTTAAAATGTCCTGAAAAAATGTTCACCATGCATGTTGTTGGTATATATTGGCCCCATTAGACTTTGGCATCTATTAGCTTTATCGACATCATTCAATTGCTGAAGCTACTATCCAATCATTGGCATTCATACCATCATCAGTTGCATGCCTATTATCCTCATTCTATTCCTGGATGTTGTGTATATGTAGTAATCAGCAAAACAGCCTTTCCTTAATAATTTTTTATATAATGTTGCTTCTAAATTATCCATGCTAATTTTATTTACATTCGACACTATTGACAACTAGATATATCAAAAATTATATTTTACATATGATATATAGCGACAGGACACAGCTCCAAGACTTTTGGCATACAAATGAGAGTTTAGAGGTAGGAGGGTAGTTAGTACAAGGGCTGACACAGAGTGTTGCATTTGGGTCCCAATCCTTTGTTTGGTAAATAATGAGGGTTGGGCGTGTGGATTTGAGATGGGGGTTTCTTCCCCAGTTGGCTAATGGTAACTCGTGATCATGGACGATTAGTTTATTTAGAAGGACACTAAAAAGCAAGTATCCCCAATATATCCCCAATGTATCCCCATCTGCTTTGCTATTGGGGCCATCTGTCTCCCTCTTCTCTGCTCTGCCCCTCGTGTTTCTTCTTTTTGAGGGAGCATCTGCCCCTCGTGTTAATGGGTTTCTATCGCTAACACGGCGGATATGCTGCAGCTCGCATCACGTTAATGGTGGCCACTCACCCGCCTTCCTTCCCGCCCCAATCCCCAATGAGAAACATTACAGACCCAGAGACCCTAGCTTGATAAAGAGCACTTACAAATCAAGCCGCCATGACTCGACCACCGCGATAGGACGATGACGATGCCGCGGCGGCGAGGAGACTCGAGGGCACGACGGCGCCGGCAGAATCATTCGCCTCTCCCGCATCGTTTTCTGGATTGAGAATCTCTCAGCTCAAGAACTGAATGAAACGAAAAAGAGTGAAAACAGAGTACCTGGCTAGGCTGGCCCACCAATCGGCTACAACCTCCCACCGCCTAACCAGCATTTACTAGCACGAATCGTCGGACAGATCGTACGGACGGGATATTCGGCTGGGTCGGCGTTTTTCATTTCAGCCAACTCTTACATAGGTGTGGGCCTAGGCATTTAGCGGCCCGACGTAAACGGATCAACCGTTTCTATTTCAGCTACACGGATAGAAAACGGGTGAGACCTAACCTAGCAGCTCGATATAAATTGATCATTATGTCCTCCTCTACTCAGCCCGCCCGGAACACCAAACCCACCACACCAATTTGCGTCCCTCCTTCCACTTTGCAACCCTAGAGCAACGACACCGTCTACCCCCCCTCTCGCTCGCCATTGCCGGCATCTTTTGTTCGGCCCGTCGGAGGACACTATTGGTGTCGGCATTGTGAAGTGCCCATGTTCGCCTCGTTGCAGCCCCTGCCCTGCTGTTTTTCTCTTGTTAACATCTCGCCGGCATCGACGCCCATGACCTGTTCGGTCAACTGATCGATACGAATCCCTGGACCATTTTCGGCCATTTTTGGTAAGTATGAACGCCATTGATCCCTTATTATTGTTGCCCCGCAAATGGACCTCAGGCAGGCGATCGACTTCTTCATCAAGGAAGTATTCGACAGTTCGTCGAACAAGGAGCCGGCGGCTATTTGGAGCTCATGGTTGTCGCGACCTCCCTGATCCACGAGCACACTGAGAGGTAGAGGCCGGTGCACATGGGGTCGACGAAGCGCGATCGAGAGGGTGGCCACTACCGACTGTATCAGGACTACTTCCACCCCACTAAGTTGGTCTTCATGGAGGCCATGTTCCGGCGACGCTATTTGATGCCAAGATACTTGTTCTTGACTATTCTACGAGCCGTGAGAGACTGCGGCCCCTACTTAGGATGCAGGCCCGATGCCACTAGTAAGCTAGGATTTACATCTTATCAGAAGTATTTTGTAGCTATTCGTATTCTTGCATATGGAGTGGTTGATGATCTCCTTGAATAGTACTTGCGACTGAGAGAGATCACCTGCCTTGATGCGATGTACAAGTTCTGCCAAGTTGTGATTGCGGTGTTCGGTGATCTTTACTTGAGAGAGCCAACTATTGCCGACACTTTTTGACTGTTGTCGATCAACAAGACAAGACGGTTTCCAGGGATGATCGGAATCATAGATTGCATGCATTGAGAGTAGAAGAACTGTCCATTTGCATGGAATGGGCATTATATCGGGCATGTGAGGTATGCATTGTCATTCTTGAAGTAGTGGACTCACATGATATGTTGATTCGTACTCATTCTTTGGCATGGCCCTGCTCCCATAATGACATCAACATGCTCTAGCGCTCTACGGAATTCTCCAGGCTTGTGGAAGGCAATGCTCTTGTGGTTAGCTATGCGATCAATGACAATGCATACAAAACAAGCCATATTATATTGTTGATGGCATCTATCCGGATTGGGCCACACTATAGTGAAGACGGTCTGTCTCCAATAGAGAAAACGAAGAGGTTTTCCCATAGACAAGAGGCTTGCAAGAAAAGGTTTCCCCTGCAGTAGAAAAGGTTTCAGAAAAAGAGGCTTGCAGGAAAGATGTGGAGTGGGCATTTTTTGTGTTGCAAACTCGGTGGGCTATTGTTCGTCACCCTGCTAGAAATAGAATGTTCAGACCATGCATGAGGTGGTGACTGCTTTTGTGATCATGTTTTTGTGACCATGCATGTGGTTGTCAAGCACAAGGTTCCATATAAGTAAAAAGTAAAATAAACTAGTAAATAGAGTAAATTAAATTAAACAAGTAAAGTAAACTAAGTAAGCGGTAAAGGTTTGTTTGTTTTGGGGTTTTATGTTTAAGAAAGATAAATATTTTTGTATTTTCGAATTAAAATAGTGCTTCAAATAAAAAGTAAGATAAATCCAATGAAAATGTGTTTCTTATGATTAAATTTGGACCGGGTTCATGGGTTCACTTGACTATTCTCTCTTTTAAGTTGTAGTGGACAATAACAATTCATGAATGAGATATAAATAAAATAACTTCAACATGTGTAAGATACGCATTCATATGAGCATCACGTCCTAACATAGAGATGATGCAACGTATCTCTCTTATACTCCACAAGACAGGAAAAACATCATGCAATCTTGTATTAAGAATTAACAGAGTATATCCATAAGTACTTTGACATGACGTTTGAATGTCAAATATTCTACCCTAGACAAACAAGATCATCACTTTTGTCACGTGGCAAACATAGCACATGCATTCACTTTATCCCTAGTGAGATAGCAAAAGAAATGGCAAATCCATAATAGATCATGAATTTCTTGCCACTATTCAATCACTAAAACCATGCTATTCCATCTAAGACACACATCACCCCACACACGTTCTTCCATACAAGTTGAATCAGAATCAATACTTAAGAACGGGGTACATAATATGCATCTATCAATACATCTTACATAAAGTGTAGTCAAATCTCATAGCATCATATCATAGAATAAAGATCCACTACATAGGTATTACAAATATATAAAGATCCACTACATAGGGTTAGGAATTGAGGATTTAGAACTCAAAAATAAAAGTCTGTTAGCCAAGTGGCTACATAAACTTATTAATGAAGAGGGTATGTGGCAAGAGTTGTTGCACAAGAAATATTTAAGTTCTAAAACTCTTTCTCAGGTTTCTGCTAATCCAACTGACTCACCTTTTTGGAAGGGACTGATGAAAGTAAAGGATGAATTTTTTAAACGCGGGTCGTTTCAAATAGGTAATGGCCAGAGTACTAGATTTTGGGAGGATATTTGGCTAGGACAAAGGTATTTGGCTAGTGAATACCCATCTTTATATAACATAGTGAACCACAGGAATGTTACTGTTGAGAATGTGTTTTCAGCCTCACCACTTAATATCGGCTTTAGAAGAACCCTAAATGATTATAAATGGGAAAGATGGACTCATTTGTTAAATAGATTAATCATGGTACAACTCTCGGATAGCGAAGATACTTTCAAATGGAGCCTCACGTCCTCTGGTATTTATACGGTTAAATCCATGTATATTGATTTGCTTAATGATAACTCTGTTTTTCTTAATAAATACATCTGGAAGATGAAGGTACCTTTGAAGATTAGGATTTTTATGTGGTTTCTTCAGAAAAAGGTTATACTCACGAAGGATAATTTAGCCAAACGTAATTGGCAGGGGAATGTGAGATGTTGTTTTTGTGATCATAAGGAGAATATACAACACTTGTTTTTAACTTATCCGTTCACCCATATGATATGGAGAATTATTTACATGACTTTCAATATAACTCCCCCTTTAAACATAACAAATTTGTTTGGGAAATGGTTGAATGGGGTGCCCAAAATAGAAAAAGCTCATATTAGAGTGGGTGTATGTGCTGTTTTATGGCCGATTTGGAAAGTTCGGAATGATTGCATCTTTAACAAAAAGAGTTTCCCATCATTTTTGCAGGTCATTCCTTTAGCAACACACTTGATCCATATGTGGTCCTATCTACAGTTGGAGGACGTGCGACTGGATATGGATATTGGGTGCAACCGCCTGGTTATGGTTGCACGGGATTTCTACAACCGGTGCGGATGGTCTGCTGATAGGCGTTTGGAATGCTGATGCAAAGAAGCTTCATGTTGCTATTCTTTTTTAGATGGCTCATTTTTGTTGAGACCCTTTGTGATCCATGATTTGTAATAAGTCTTTAGTCATTCGTGTGTACAATTGGATTTGTTTTATATCTTAATAAAGCGGCCGTATGCATCATTTTGATGCAGAGGCTGGGGAAACCCATTTCGAAAAAAGGTATTACAAATATGAACATAATCATGTTGGGCAACTCATATGGTACTAAGAACTATGAAGAACATGAGCTAAATAGATCAAGATACTACCAAAAACCCGTAGTTCAGAGGTGGAGTGCTCCCCCTTGTTCATGGTGATGATGAGGAAGACGTTGGAGAAGGTGGAGATCCCTCCAGCGGAGTTTCCCCCTCCAATCTTCGTTGATGCAGCCTCTGTGTCGAGGGTGCTCCTCGGCAATGCCCTCCGATAGGGGCTTAGGGTTGATGGAATCCTGCAAGCTGACACGAGACATCGGTTCACAGACAAGCGGGGAGCGATTACCCAGTTCGGGGCCCTCGATGAGGTAAAACCCTTACGTCCTGCCTGTCTGTTCTTGATTATGATGATAATGAGTTACAATGGGGTGCCGAATAGTTTGGCTGAGATCTCGTGGAGATAGCTAAGTGCTAGGGTAACCTAGGTCTAGGCTTCTGTTGGCTAAGATCGCTAAGATTGATTGTGTCCCTCGATAGCCCCTCTCCTGGTCTTTATATAGGTGGCCAGGTCTCGAGAGGTCTAATCGAGTACGACTAGGTTTGTAGATCTATCTCTAAACTTTCCTTGTTCGGCTCCTTCCGTGTCTTGTACTTCAAGGAACCTTCCGCTGCACCGTCCTAGTGGCCCATCTTGCCATCGAGTACCTTCATGGGCCTCCAGCTGGACCGTATAGGGTAGAGCAACATCGGTTACCCGAAGGGTAATGCCCACGTCAGTAGCCCCCGAGTGTCTAGCCGAACATAGTTTGGGTAGAGACTGAAGCATGTCCTCTTCCGACGTCCTTCTCCTTGATCATTCTTGCTTTCCTTCTGTCTGCAACGTTTTCTTCTATCGGAAGCGCGTCAGCGCTCCCGATGGGAGTAGCCCCCGAGTCTAGGTGCGGATGCTCGCAATCCGTGCGTAGACTCAAGTTGCGCTACTCGAACATTTTTCTCTGCCGAAGTTTTTCTGCAAGCCTCTGTAGGTCATCCGATATATTTTCCTTATGCAAGGGATAATGAATAACGTGCCCAGCTTTTGCTAGTTAAGTGCCGACGGCGAAACAACGTTACCCTACACAGAATCAGGTCCCCGGGCATGATCCTGGAGTGCGAAAAAAGTTATGTCGGGTGCGCGTCCAGCGCTCCCGATGGGAGTAGCCCGAGTGCAGGCACGGGCGCTTGCGTCCGGGTGCAGGCTTGAGTCAAGTTTTTCCTTCGAGTCCTCATTCTGTCGGGTGCGCGTCCAGCGCTCCCGATGGGAGTAGCCCCCGAGTCTAGGTGCAGATGCTTCACAGTCTATGCATAGACTCAAATTGAGCATCCGATAGCTTTTTATTCCTTCGTATGGAATCATTCCACATGACATCATTGATGACGTTTTTCTGACACCTCGATTCTGACTGATAAGACGCGACCCGCCGGCCCTTTTTTCGAGCAATTCCTGCTCCTCTTACACAGTTACCGAGGCACCTCCTCGATTTCTGCAACCATTAACTGAAGAAAAGGTCCACTAACAGTACCGGGCTTTCCTTAAATCTTCCAAAGGATAAAAATCCCTAATCTTCTCCTTCACTCGTCACAACATCCCTTCGTCGTTCTTCCTCTTCTTCCTTTCGCAACTGCTGCGCCACCACCACTGCTTTCCAGTTTTTCCCAGATCTCGCGATGGTGAAGAAGAAGAACCCTAGCGCCGCCGCCAGTTCCACGAGCGGTGGCGCCGCCAAATCTTCCTCGATTCTTCCGAAGGAGGGCGCCAAGCTCCTCCCCCAGCTCCGGCGCCGCCGGCGCCACCAGGCTCAGTAGCCAGGCCCGGAGATTGGATAGCGTCAACCGTCACCAAGCGTGACGAGAAGAGATCCGAAGCACAGGATTGATCTCCTCCGATGAGGGGAATGTGATCTTTCCAGGTGCGATTTCTCGGCCTAATCCCCCTGCTGGCTTTACCGTGATGTTCTTGTCGTTCTTATATCGGGGTCTTTCGCTTCCCGCTCATGAATTTCTCCTCCACCTCTTGCGAACTTACGAGATCCAATTATGGCAACTCACTCCCAACTCAATCCTTCACGTTGCTGTGTTCATCACCCTTTGCGAGGCATTTCTGGGCATTAAGCCTCATTTTGGGTTGTGGAAAAAGATCTTCTATGTGAAGGGATACAGCAGTAGTAATGGATCCTTTGTCACTGGAGGAGTTGGATTTGTAGCTCGTTCGGATGTCAACTACTTTAATTTCCCAATGAGAGAATCCGTGCAAGGGTGGAGATTGAAATGGTTTTACATCAAGGATTCCTTGTCACCCGAATCCCAGCTTCCTTGCTTTGTCGATGTCCTTGAAGCCAAGCCTAAAGATTCCTGGAAGAACATTCTCTCTCCCGACGAAAGAATAGCAGCCGATGAATTATTTGCCAGATTTCTTCGGATCAAGGAAGCTGATGGCCAAACCATGGTCGGCACAGAGGTGGCGGCGGTGTTCCTGAAACGTCGAGTCCAACCAGTCATGGCCAGAGTTCACCCGATGTGGTTGTATTCAGGCCCAAAGGATGAGACCAGGATTAATGCTGCCGAACTGTCGAAAAAGGAACTGCTCGACGAAGTCCGTCGCCTTACTTTCTTTAGTCAAGAGGACTCGATCCCATTGACATCTTCTTACACCCCTTTCGATGCCGAACATCCACCGCCAAAGGTAACTTCCCCTTTCAAATTCTTATTATGCTACTCTTGCTTAATCAACATGAGTACCATTGTTCTCATTTATTTTTCTTCGACAGGTCGCCATAGCCTTTGGAGACTCGCACGACTCGCCAAACGACATTTCTGAGGGGAGAGGCTCCTCAGTACCCATTGATTTTCAAACTGTTGATCATGCAAGCGCAGAAAGCGATTACGATGATCCGATAGATTCAGAAATGTAGGGATTCGTTGCATAGAAAAAAAATTCCTACCGCGAGAACGCAATCCAAGCCAAGATGCAATCTAGAAGACGGGAGCAACGAGGGGATGATCAAGACTCACCCTTGAAGATTTCCAAAGCCTATAAGAGTAGGCTCTTATTGCTGCGGTAGACGATCACTTGCCGCTTCCAAAGCGCGTAGAAGATCTTGATCACGGTGCCACGATCGGGCAGCACCTCCGTCCTCGGTCACACGTTCGGTGTTGATGACGACGTCCTTCTCCCCGTTCCAGCGGGCAGCGGAAGTAGTAGATCCTCCTCGGAATCCCGGCAGCACGATGGCGTGGTGGCGGTGTCGATGGAGAACTCCGGCAGGCTTCGCCTAAGCGTATGCGGGAGTTGTATGTGGAGGAGGGGTGCTAGGGTTTGGGGAGAGGGGTGCTTTGGGCGCCGGCCATGAAGGGGGCAGCCAAGGTTGGAGGCCAGAGTGGCCGGCCACCCTCCCCTTGTCCCTCATTATATCGGTGGAAGCCCCAAGAGTTGTAGTCCAAGTCTTCGAATAAGACCCCAACACTAAAACTTCCCAAAGGTGGGAAACCTACTCAAGGGGGAGTCCTACTCAAGGTGGGACTCCCACCTTTCCTGAGGTGGGGCTGGCCGGCCACCAAGGTGGAGCCCACTGGGACTCCTCCCCCTTAGGGTTTGGCCGACCATACTAGTGGAGTCCCTCCGGGACTCCACCTTCCATAGTGCCATTCTTCCGGACTTTTCTAGAACCTTCTAGAACCTGCCATAAATGCACCGGATCATTTCCAAACTTGGAATATGACTTCCTTTATATGAATCTTATTCTCCGGACCATTCCGGAACTCCTCGTGATGTCCTGGATCCCATCCGAGACTCCGAACAAAACTTCGAACTCCATTCCATATTCCATATCTACTTAAACGACATCAAACCTTAAGTGTGTCACCCTACGGTTCGCGAACTATGTAGACATGGTTGAGACTTCTCTCCGACCAATAACCAATAGCGGGATCTGGAGATCCATAATGGCCCACATATTCAACGATGACTTAGTGATCGAATGAACCATTCACATACGATACCAATTCCCTTTGTCACGCGATATTTTACTTGTCCGAGGTTTGATCATCGGTATCACTCTATACCTTGTTCAACCTCGTCTCCTGACAAGTACTCTTTACTCGTACCGTGGTATGTGGTCTTTTATGAACTTATTCATATGCTTGCAAGAAATTATACGACATTCCACCGAGAGGGCCCAAAGTATATCTATCCGTCATCGGGATGGACAAATCCCACTGTTGATCCATATGCCTCAACTCATATTTTCCGGATACTTAATCCCACCTTTATAACCACCCATTTACGCAGGTGGCGTTTGATGTAATCAAAGTACCTTTCCGGTATAAGTGATTTACATGATCTTATGGTCATAAGGACTAGGTAACTATGTATCGAAAGCTTATAGCAAATAACTTAATGACGTGATCTTATGCTACGCTTAATTGGGTGTGTCCATTATATCATTCACATAATGACATAACCTTGTTATTAATAACATCCAATGTTCATGATCATGAAACGATGATCATCAATTAATCAACAAGCTAGTTATACAAGAGGCTTACTAGGGACTCCTTGTTGTTCACATAACACACATGTATCAATGTTTCGGTTAATACAATTATAGCATGATATGTAAACATTTTCATAAACACAAAGATATATTATAATAACTATTTTATTATTGCCTCTTGGGCATATCTCCAACAGTCTCCCACTTGCACTAGAGTCAATAATCTAGTTTACATATGTAAAGATATAACACCTTGGCCTTTCGGTGCTTTATCATGTTTTTCTCATGGGAGAGGTTTTAGTCAACGGATCTGACATGCTCAGAAACGTATGTATTTTGCAATTCATTTGCGTCTTAACGCATCACTCATTTTTCCAAATGAGTCGGCATTAAATATGTTTGGTCTTATGGTGGAACCTTAATTTCGCGGTCTGAAATATGTCACTAATATTGTCATACACAATATAGCTTCAAATTTCTGACACTATCGGAACTACACCAAGTTCTCAAAGAACCTCTTGACTTAACATCCTCAGTCATTGTCAAAACAATGACATATTCTGCCTTCGTTTGTAGAATCCGTCACAATATTTAGAACTCTTCTAAATCTAGCATTGTGTTACTTTTTAAACAATACTTAGCCTAATTGAGATTTGAATTTCATTTTTATATGTGACCAAACAAATATCAACACCTTACAGCGATTTGTTTGACATTACCCCATATATATATCCTTGGTTCTTCTAAAGTACTCAAGGATATTCTTACTGTCGTCCAATGATCATCACATGAATCATTCTGGTATATGCTCATAACATTTTAGAGCACAGGACATCTGATTGTGTACATATTATTCGTGATCCTTAATCACTCATGTGTTTTTACTCATTGAGTGTCAGATACACTCAAGTCTTGTTAAAACTTCACATGAAAAGAACACCTTCTTAATATTTCTATATTGAACTACTTCAATATCCATTCTATGTACTTTGACTTAAACTTATTATGTGTTTCAATCTATCTTCATAGATCTTGACACTAAATTTGTTTCAGTCCATATCCTTTCATTGAAGTTTAATTCTCAATGAAACCTTTTTAATCAATTATATAATTACATTATTTATAATCAACGATATGTCATCTACATAAAGTATTACAAATATGTCTCAGTGCTCCCACTTAATTTCTTGCAAATGCAAGCCTCTTCATCGTCTCCGATGAAATCATAACTCTTTGATCATTTCAAAGATTCCAACTCCGCGATACTTACTTCATCCAATTGAAGTTCGTATACCTATCTAGTATTCCACGGACTAGCAAAACTCTTTGTTGTATCTTGTATACACCTTTAATACACACTTCTGTTAAGTAATGTATTTTGTCATCCTACTATCATATCTCATAAAAGAAATATGTAGCGATTACTAGAATAATCCACATAGACTATAAGCATCGCTACGGAAGATCTAATCTTATCGTAGTCAATTCTTTGAACTTTGTCGTAAACTACTTTTCGACAAATCGAGCTTCTTCAAGGATATTCCATCCAAGTCCATCAATTTTATAGATCCATTTACTTTCAAAAAGTATTCATCTATCTTGGATTTCATGGCGCATAGCCATTTTAACGGAGTCAGGGCCCATCATAACTTCTTTGTTTGTAGTTGGTTTATCATTGTTCAAAAACAATCCTTTGTTCACAAATCATTTATTTGATCACAAAGTAAACCATACCTACAAGGTTCAATAAGTACTTCGATCTCCATGACTATAACATTTTGTAGACATGGGAGCCATGATCGTCGTGGCCGCTTCCCGAACCAATTCCGATGCTGCGCTACTCTGATCATTATGCTCAGGTTCATAAACCTTATCAAGTTCTATTGTCCTCCCACTCAAATACTTCGCTAAAAACAATTTCTTGGAAACAAGTAAGAAACATTGACAAACACTTTTGTCTTTGTCTCCATAGTGGAAAGAATTCCCAATCAATTCTGTGGGATAACCAACAAAGACATTCATCCAATTTTGGTTGTAAACTTATTTACTTTATGCTATGCATTCCAAAATTTAAGAAAGGACTATTAGGGTTCATACCCATGCCATAACTCGTATGGTGTCATTTCAACGGATCATGATGATGCTCTATTCAGTGTAAAAGCGGTAGTCTCTAAAGCATAATCCACAAAAAAAATATAATGGCATCAATATTTAATCTCATCATTGATCCAACAAGGTTTGGATACATCTCTCGGATACTCCATCATCACTATGATACTCCAAGAAACGTGAGTTGTAGAACAATTTCATAAATCTCTTAGATGTTCGCTAAAACTCGTAATTCAAATATTTCCCCCATGATCCAATCATAGATATTTGACTTTTCTATTACGATATTTCCACTTCATGCTGAAATTTATTTGAATCCATTCAAATGTTTCAAACTTCTTCCTTATCGAATATATCCACATATATACTCAATTCATTATTGGAAGTTTTCATGAAGTAGAAGAATCTCCCGCACACAACTATGCCCCACATACATCATCATGTATGTTTTCACTAAGTTAGTTGCCCGTTCAACTCTTGGCCTATGAACGGTATTTTAGTCATTTCTCTTTTTAGAAAATATTTGCAAGCGCCAAACGATTCAAAAAATCAAATGACTCCAAAAATCCATTTGCATGGAGTTCCTTCATGCGTTCCTTTCTAACATGACCTAAATGGCGGTTCCACAAATAAGTGGAATTCAAATCATTTGCCTTATGGCATTTTAGCGTCAGTGTTATGTATGTGTGTTTCACCATTAAGATTTATAATAACTTATCCATCGTACATGGAGTAATGTCATAATTTGAACAACTCATTGTTTTCATTTGACCAGAGCAAAATAACAATTATTAAGTTCTTTATTATAAATTCTAAGGGCTAGATAGGATGCCTACGATGAACATAATAACACTTTATTTTTGTTCCAGAAGTGCATTCCTATCATATTCCTTGTCAGTCACTTAGGCCATTGTATTCTTGTATTGCGTTGTTTTGTATGATATTTCATACCAACCAATATGGTACTAATACCCAAGAATTTCATTGTGTGACCAAACTAGGAATACAACCATAACATGTATATCATGTATATACACCTGAGCTAGACTTTCTAGTCTTCTCTTTCTTTCTGCCAAAATATCTTTTGTAGTTTCTCTTTTAGCTTTCCTCATTATTCAGAAAATACTTCACCTTCAATAACTTCTAGGTTTGTTGGTCAAATACCAATAACCTTGAGGTTCTTACTTTGAAGTTGATCATCATATGACAAGTGTTTCAGATTTCACTATTAGTAACTTTGTAATATGATGAACAATTTCACTCAAAATTTTATCCATCATATCATGACGACTTTTCCGAGACCATGTCTGTACATGCTAGGCTCGTAAAGTTTAACCTCAGTGTTCGCATGTGCAAATCTGGCTTGCACCCGTTGTATGCACACGTAGAATCTATAACACCCGATCATCACGAGATGCTTCGAAACGACGTCTTAGCAACGGTGCATACTAAGGACGATCACTTCATGGATATGCGAATATCGTTAGTGCCCCAATAGTTGGAGGATTGGGACGCCTTGCGTTTTCAACCTTCGTACATTCCCATAAAACTTATGAGTTTATGTAGTCTCACCAAATTATATTCTATCATCTTGCAACAAGGTCTTACATATCACATATATCTCATACCTCGCTTATTTCTGAAAACTAAATTTTCAGCTCCTTACTTTTCAAACAGATTTGAACTTCAAGTTTCACGGAGACAAGATGACTTTAGGTACTAATTGAAACCATAGCTTTTTGAATCAACAATGTGAGGTTTACTAAAAGTTTGCAATAGGACTTAATCATTTCTTGATTCTTTAACAATACGGTACCAGTCCGTAAAGTTTCTTGTTAGATTTTAACAGTATTTCTGTCTCAATTACAAGACTAGCGCTTGGTAGAAAACGGATGCCAATACTACAAATTAATTCAAAATACTACTCAGACTATGTTTATGATAATTAGTTCATGTTTTAATCTAATTACTAATGAACTCCCACTTAATACAACATCCCTCATAGTTGTTAAGTGGTACACGATCCACATCCACTACACCAAAACCGATCATCACGTGAGATGATGTAGCTTTAATGGTGAACATCAACATGTTGATCATATCATCCATATGACTCGCGTTCAACCTTTCGGTTTCCGTTGTCCCGAGGCCATGTCCATCTAGGCTCGTCAAGCAAACCCAAGTATTCCGCGTGTGCAACATGGCTTACACCGTTGTATGTGACGTTGAGTCTATCACATCCGATCATCACGAGATGCTTCGAAACGACAAACTGTACAACGGTGCATACGAGGGGAGAACACTTTATTATCTTGATATTAATGTGAGGGATCATCTTATAATGCTACCGTCGCGATCTAAGCAAAATAAGATGCATAAAGGATTAACATCACATGCAATTCATATGTGATATGATATGGCCCTTTAGTCTTTGCGCCTTCGATCTTCATCTCCAAAGCACGGACATGATCTCCATCATCAACAGGCATGATCTCCATCATCGTCGGCGTAGCGTCAAGGTCCATGGCGCCGTCTTCATGATTGTTCACCTCATGTAGCAACTATTACAACTACTTTGAAATACTACTCAACATGAAATTTAAAGACAACCATAAGGCTCCTGCCGGTTGCCACAATACAATAATGATCATCTCATACATATTCATCATCACATCATGGCCATATCACATCACCAAACCCTGCAAAAACAAGTTAGACGCCTCTAATTTGGTTTGCATATTTTATGTGGTTTAGGGTTTTCGAGTAAGATCTAATCTACCTACGAACATGAACCACAACGGTGATACTAGTGTTATCAATAGAAAGAGTAAATTGAATCTTCACTATGGTGGGAGAGACAGACACCCGCAAAGCCACTTATGCAATACAAGTTGCATGTCGAACGTGGAGCAAGTCTCATGAATGCGGTCATGTAAAGTTAGCCCGAGCCGCTTCATCCCACCATGCCACAAAGATGCAAAGTACTCGAACTAAAGACAACATAAGCATCAACGCCCACAAAACAATTGTGTTCTACTCGTGCAACCATCTATGCATAGACACGGCTCTGATACCACTGTAGGGATTCGTTGCATAGAAAAAAAAATTTCCTACCGCGAGAACGCAATCCAAGCCAAGATGCAATCTAGAAGACGGGAGCAACGAGGGGATGATCAAGACTCACCCTTGAAGATTTCCAAAGCCTATAAGAGTAGGCTCTTATTGCTGCGGTAGACGATCACTGCCGCTTGCAAAGCGCGTAGAAGATCTTGATCACGGTGCCACGATCGGGCAGCACCTCCGTACTCGGTCACACGTTCGGTGTTGATGACGACGTCCTTCTCCCCGTTCCAGCGGGCAGCGGAAGTAGTAGATCCTCCTCGGAATCCCGGCAGCACGATGGCGTGGTGGCGGTGTCGATGGAGAACTCCGGCAAGGCTTCGCCTAAGCGTATGCGGGAGTTGTATGTGGAGGAGGGGTGCTAGGGTTTGGGGAGAGGGTGCTTTGGGCGCCGGCCATGAAGGGGGCAGCCAAGGTTGGAGGCCAAGAGTGGCCGGCCACCCTCCCCTTGTCCCTCATTATATAGGTGGAAGCCCCAAGAGTTGTAGTCCAAGTCTTCGAATAAGACCCCAACACTAAAACTTCCCAAAGGTGGGAAACCTACTCAAGGGGGAGTCCTACTCAAGGTGGGACTCCCACCTTTCCTTGAGTGGGGCTGGCCGGCCACCAGGTGGAGCCCACCTGGGACTCCTCCCCCTTAGGGTTTGGCCGGCCATGCTAGTGGAGTCCCTCCGGGACTCCACCTTCCATAGTGCCATTCTTCCGGACTTTTCTAGAACCTTCTAGAACCTGCCATAAATGCACAGGATCATTTCCAAACTTGGAATATGACTTCCTATATATGAATCTTATTCTCCGACCATTCCGGAACTCCTCGTGATGTCTGGATCCCATCCGAGACTCCGAACAAAACTTCGAACTCCATTCCATATTCCATATCTACTTAAACGACATCAAACCTTAAGTGTGTCACCCTACGGTTCGTGAACTATGTAGACATGGTTGAGACTTCTCTCCGACCAATAACCAATAGCGAGATCTGGAGATCCATAATGGCTCCCACATATTCAACGATGACTTAGTGATCGAATGAAACATTCACATACGATACCAATTCCCTTTGTCACGTGATATTTTACTTGTCCGAGGTTTGATCATCGGTATCACTCTATACCTTGTTCAACCTCGTCTCTGACAAGTACTCTTTACTCGTACCGTGGTATGTGGTCTTTTATGAACTTATTCATATGCTTGCAAGACATTAGACGACATTCCACCGAGAGGGCCCAGAGTATATCTATCCGTCATCGGGATGGACAAATCCCACTGTTGATCCATATGCCTCAACTCATACTTTCCGGATACTTAATCCCACCTTTATAACCACCCATTTACGCAGTGGCGTTTGATGTAATCAAAGTACCTTTCCGGTATAAGTGATTTACATGATCTCATGGTCATAAGGACTAGGTAACTATGTATCGAAAGCTTATAGCAAATAACTTAATGACGTGATCTTATGCTACGCTTAATTGGGTGAGTCCATTATATCATTCACATAATGACATAACCTTGTTATTAATAACATCCAATGTTCATGATCATGAAACGATGATCATCAATTAATCAACAAGCTAGTTATACAAGAGGCTTACTAGGGACTCCTTGTTGTTCACATAACACACATGTATCAATGTTTCGGTTAATACAATTATAGCATGATATGTAAACATTATCATAAACACAAAGATATATTATAATAACTATTTTATTATTGCCTCTTGGGCATATCTCCAATAAGAAACTGTTCACACCAATCTCCCTCCTTCAGCCGATGGTGTTTGCGACACAGAGGGATCAGTGCGTGATGATGACGCTGATCGTGATGCCTTTGTTAATGCAGCTGTGGAGGAGACCAGGGCTCCGCCGGTGAAGAGATCAATCGGTGGCTTTGCTGACGAAGACGATCTTCTCGATATGTAAATAACCTTCTTCTTCTTTACTATATTTTGTCCTCTTGTTTCTCGCATTCTCTACATAACTTCTGTCGACCGTTTCCTTTTTGTAGTGACGAAGGTTTCATCGAGCCTCCATCTAAGAAAGCCAAGTCCGATGTTGTTCCGCCGGCCGTTGCAGCTTCCGAAGCTTCGGCTCCTAAGGCAGCTCCCACGGCCCAGGCGTCGACTGCTTCCTCCCTTTCCAAGGGGAAAGACATTCCTGTCGCCACCACGATTCCTCCTTCAGTAAGCCCTTTTTGAACACAACGCGAGTCTCTTGGAATATGCCTTGCCTAATGATTCTTTGTAAAACATCCTTTTTCCCTTAAGGACCTGCGCGGTGTGATATCTTCTTTAGAGGCCTTTGCCTCTCAATTTACCTCTCTAGAGGCGGACAACGTTCGACTGCAGGAGGAAGTTAAATCTTCCTCTTCAAAGTTGGACGGCGCCATTAAAAAGGCTGCCACAGCTCGCCAGGAGGTCGACTCCCTGAAAGAGGAGCTGAGCAAACTGAAGGAGAGGCTGAAGGAGGAGGAAGCTCGGGCAGCTGAAAAGGATGAGCTCCTTCGTCAATCTGGTTTGGCTCTGCTTGGTAAGCCCTTTCATACATCTCTGTTGATTATTACTCTTATGGATTCGTTTCTTCATCAATGATCTTTTCCAATTCGATTTCTTGCAGAAGCCGCCAGCATCCCTGCTGCTGCCTTGGACAAAGTTCCGAGCAACTCTCCGGCAAATGGTGTGTCGATGGCTCTCGCCTCCCACCAGCTTACCCGGGAGCTTCTTGAAAAGGGAAAGGGTGCCCTGGCGCGGATGCACTCGATGATTTTCCCCAAGATCAAGCAGGAGAAGACTCTGGGGCAGCTGATTGATGCCTTCGCGGTTGACACCAAGGAGGTTATCGAGGTATTCAAGCGTACTTCGCGTACCTATGGTGCCCTCCTTGCCTTCCAACTTGTGATGGGTTACGGCTTTAAGGCTGACATCGAAGAAATGACTAAGGAGCTGCCGAAAGAGCAAGATGGGCGATTTGTTGACTTAAGCGCCTTTAAAATGTCTGCCCTCATTTGTGCTCGTCAGCTCCTTGAACTAGTCTCGTCAGGGAAGACATCGGCTGGACCTAGTTTGTCGAATCAGACCCAGGCCCCTTGATTTTTGTAACAAACTTATCTTCGATCTGATGCAAAACATTATTCTTGTTGCAAAACTTTATGTTTGTAATGAACTCCGTGCTGGCAATGTTGCTGGCACACCTTTATCATAATATTTTCACTTGCACTTCTCCCAATAGTAGTTTCTTGCACCTCTCCCGATGGGAGTTACGTTGGGTGTTCAATTTGACCGTATCCGACATCCTTTTTAACGATGTTTTCTGCAGGTTTTCCCGGTGCCCTCATTTGTCGACGACTCTTCGGGTGTTCTTCCCGAAGGTGATCGGGTCCAGCGAATGAAGGATCGGATCACCCAGATGGAAAAGGACCTGCGCAGCACTTACGCCTTAGCTGCTATTGTCAATAAGAAGAGCGAGATTGCAGCCGGCATGGCGGCGCTCTTCTGAGCTGCATAAAGCTACCGAGAGTTTGAACTGTGAGTTTCTTGATCCCTGCGCCCTTTTGTCAACAACGCCTTATCTGACCCTTCATTTATTTTCTTTGCCAGTCATATCTCTGAACCGTGCGGAAGAGAATAAACGGATTCACGAGCGTGTGCATGCATTAACCCAGCTATCCTCAGCCGAAGAGATTTTCTGGCGGGAGCACTCGAAGGCTTCGGCTGTCGCGCAATTTCAGGATCGGGTTCAGCAGGTCCACCACTTTTTCGACAAGTGCTACAAGGCCATGAGGGTAGTTTGGAAGACGATGTTCCCTTTGAACGCAGTTCCCCCCACGCTCCTGGCTTTGATGTCTGAGTTTGGTAATGCCAAGAAGATCCGAGACTTGGTGCGTGCACAAGTTTTTGCAGGGGCCAGGTTTACACTTGCCCTTGTACTCGCCCGTTATCCCTCAGCAAGTTTGCTGTCGATTGCTAATGCAACTGGAGACTTGGAGGCGCTGTATCCGAAGGTATTGTTGCCTGCCGATATAATTGTCGACAGACTTGAAGAGGAGTCAAAGGTACCTGAGGAAAGAGGAACTCCGCAAGGGTCATTTCAGGGGTTAAGGTTTGTTTTGTAAATAGACAATTTGGCTACTTCATCCAAGCGTTTGGATTATGTAATGAAGCCCTTTTGTTCGGTAGATACATGCATATGTACTTTTACCGTTCTGATGCCGTTGGCAAGTTTTGACTGAGCGAATCTGAGTTGCTCATTTAAATGTATGTGTATTGGTTGGTTAGCAAATCATTTGAGTGATCAGCTCGTGTTGCAGGTTTTGCTAAACCTGTTGTATGCGCAACTTTGCTTTCAACCGATGTATGTTTCGGCAGTCACTCCCGAATATTTCGGGTGTAATGATGCTGCCGATGAGCCCGTTGTCCATTGATATTTCCATAAGTAAAATATCGAACGTGGGTTGTATTTATATGTATTTCCGAACTCTTGCTATGTACGACACTCGTAGAGGCATCTATAGCAAAGAGAAAGGTTAATGTCTTTTGGCACTCGTAGAGGCTTTTCTTTTGGAACACGATCTTCTGCCTTGTACTATGTTTGCATAGTGATGCGGGCGTTTTGAATTACTGCAATGCTTTAACAAAGAATCGAAGCTTAAAATCTTATTGATAAGGTACGCATGAGACTAGAGGGCGAAAAAAGGAAGGCCCTGTTTAGAGTAAAAGGAAAAAATTAAATGCTGAGAAATTGCTTAAGCAAGGAAGGGGTTCTTCTCTTCTTCTGGCTTCTTCACCACGTTAGTGGTTGCTGCAGCGTTGTTGGTTTCACCAGGGGTTTGGGCAGTGGTTGCCAGTGTCTTGCTGTCCCCTATGCCTTCTGCGCCATCAACTGCCGAACCTTTGGCTGCCAAGGCTTCTGCTGCCGAAGCTTCTACTGCCGAAGCCTCGGCTGTCAGAGCTTTAAGGACAGGAGCAGCTGGCTTCTTCTTGGTTTCCCTGACATCTTTTTCCTCCTTGATTTCACGTAATGACAGCTTGGGTAAAGGGTCGACGATTTCTTGGTGTGACCCAAACTTCGCAGCAATCCTCTGAAAGTCGCGGTCACAATTGTTCGAGCGTGAAAAACTTCCATAGACTGTGATGTTTGTCCCGTTGTTCCCAGGCATTTTCAGCTTGAGGTATGCGTAGTGCGGCACAGCCATGAACTTGGCATAAGCTGGTCTCCCGAGTATAGCGTGATACTGTGACTCCCAGTTCACTACTTCAAACTCGATCTTTTCCTTCCTGAAATTGTCGGCTTTGCCGAAGACGACGTTCAGGTAAACTTTGCCAAGAGAGTAGCCCGGTGCGGTTGGAAGGATCCCATGGAAGCAAGTGTCTGTTTCTTCAAGCATCCTCATGGTGATCCCCATACTTCTGATTGTGTCGACGAATATCAGGTTTAACCCGCTTCCACCATCCATGAAAACTTTGCTCATCTTGAACCCCCCAATTTGTGCTTCGACTACTAAGGCAGCGTGTCCTGGTTTTGGTATGGTCATCGGGTGATCTGCTCGACTGAACGTAATGTTCTGAGAGGACCACTCGACATACTCGGGGATGTTTGCCATGATGCTTTCTGCCAAGTTGATCTCTCGGGTGAGCTTCTTCATCTCTCTTCTCGAGACACCTGTCCTATGGATCATGCTCATCTGCCCACGTGGTGGTGGAAACGCCTCGTTGGGTTGATGAGGTTGAGCCTGCTGGACTTGATGCTGCGGTGGAGGTGGGGGTGGCGGTGGTAGCTGTTGCTGGCCTGACTGCTGGATGAGTTTGTGCATGTCAAGGAACTGCCGACAGTCCCTGAGCAGGTGACTCGACTTCGTTTTGCCGTCCTTGGAATCGACATACGAGTGCGGGTAACAGGGGGCGTTGATCTGCTCAGCGTAGGGTAATTCGGGGGTCCTCTGCTGCCGTGGTTTATAGTTGCAACGGTTCCCAGAGTTGTTCCGATTACTGTCCTGTCGATCGTCTCTTCTCTCGTCGTATCGATCGTCCTGCCGATCGGAATACCCTGCGGCTACCAGGTTGTTATCATCGTAGTTGCGGTTCTTCCTTCTCTTGTGACGATCCCTTCGGCCACCCGAGTCATGCTTCGGCTGGTCATCGTTTCTTCGTCCTCGCTGTAGTGGCCTTCGTACATTGTCCTCACCATCAGCCCAATATTGGCGATTTCCATTAACTTGGTTATGGTTTTTGGCTTTTTGCGCCCGAGTTCTTCTATGTAGCTCTCACGCCGGACGCCATCGCTGAAAGCGTCGATTGCTCTGTCGACGATACGTCTTCGGCAGCGTTCAGGAGTTTGGTGAATCTCCCGATGTATGAGCGCATCGACTCCTTCTGCTTTTTGGCAATTCCGTAACTCTTCAATCCCGACCGGTCTCTTGTATGTTGCTTGGAAATTGGCAACGAAGGCATCTACTAGGTCGTCCCATGATTTAATGGAACCTTTCGGCAGCCCCTTAGCCAGGCTCGCGCTGAATCCTTCAAGTAGAGCGCAAGCATTGCATTCTTGCTATCTGGTTTTCTTGTGCAGGATCACAGTCTGCAGGTAGTCGTCTATCCAAGATCTTGGTTCCTGCTGCCCATCGTATTTGGCAGCGCCGGTAGGTGTAGGCTTGAACTTTTTGGGCAGCATCGTCTCACGGATTTTGTAACTTAAACAGTTGGCTCCCCTGAGTTCGCCGTCATACTCCTGATCCTCATCCGAAGAATCGCTATCGTTGTCCTTTCTAGCGGCGCGTCATCGCCTTGCTTTGTCGATCTTGCTCTGGGTGATTTCATCCCGAGCATCTCTCGCATGATGTTTTGAACCACCAGCTTGCACCGTGGTCTTTTCCTTTTACGGGACTAGGTTGTTCCCCAATATCGCGAGACTCTCCAGGGCACCTCGATGAGCTTGAGCCATGATACGTCTCAAACGCATCTATAATTTCTTATGTTCCATGCTTGTTTTATGACAATACCTACATGTTTTGTTCACACTTTATATCGTTTTGATGCGTTTTCCGGAACTAACCTATTGACGAGATGCCGAAGTGCCGTTCTGTTTCTGCTTTTTTTGGTTTCAGAAATCCTAGTAAGGAAATATTCTCGGAATTGGACGAAATCAACGCCCACATCTTAGAATTCCACGAAGCTTCCAGAACACGAGAGCCGCCGAGGGGAGCCCGGGCCCACACGCCGGCGCGGCCCAGGGCCTGCCCGCCCCTACGTGTGGAGCCTCCGTACCCCCTCCGACTCCGCCTCTTCGCCTATATAAAGGTCCCTGGCCTAAATCTTCGATACGGAAAAGCCACGGTACGAGAAACCTTCCAGGAGCCGCCATCGCGAAGCCAAGATCGGGGACAGGAGTCTCTGTTCCGGCACGCCGCCGGACGGGGAAGTGCCCCCGGAAGGCTTCTCCATCGACACCACCACCATCTTCATCACCGCTGTCTCCCATGAGGAGGGAGTAGTTCTCCATCGAGGCTAAGGGCTGTACCGGTAGCTATGTGGTTAATCTCTCTCTGTACCCCAATACAATGATCTCATGAATTGCTTTGCATGATTGAGATCCATATGATGAGCTTTGTATCGCTATTAGTCTATGTGCTACTCATGTGATGTTATTAAAGTAGTCTATTCCTCCTTCACGGTGTAATGGTGACAGTGTGTGCATCGTGTAGTACTTGGTGTAGGTTATGATCATAATCTCTTGTAGGTTATGGAGTTAATTATTACTATGATAGTATTGATGTGATTTATTCCCCCTTCATAGTGTAAAGGTGACAGTGTGTATGCTATGTTAGTACTCGGTTTAAATTGCAAAGATCTATTATGCTCTAAGGTTACTTAAACATGAATGCCGAATGTTGTGGAGCTTGTTAACTCCGGCATTGAGGTGCTCTTGTAGCCCTACACAACGAATGGTGTTCATTATCAAACAAGAGTATATGTAGCACAAAGGAAGAGAACTTATTTATTTATGTGATCAATGTTGAGAGTGTCCACTAGTGAAAGTATGATCCCTAGGCCTTGTTTCCAAATACTGCAATCATCGCTTGTTTACTGTTTTACTGCATCTTTACTTCCTGCAATATTACTACCATCAACTGCACGCCAGCAAGCACTTTTCTGGCGCCGTACTACTGCTCATATTCATTCATACCACTTGTATTTCACTATCTCTTTGCCGAACTAGTGCACCTATACATCTGACAAGTGTATTAGGTGTGTTGGGGACAAGAGACTTCTTGTATCGTGATTGCAGAGTTGCTTGAGAGGGATATCTTTGACCTCTTCCTCCTGAGTTCGATAAACCTTGGGTGATCCACTTAAGGGAAACTTGCTGCTGTTCTACAAACCTCTGCTCTTGGAGGCCCAACACTATCTACAAGAATAGAAGCACCCGTAGACATCAAGCACTTTTATGGCGCCGTTGCCGGGAGGAAAGGTAAAAGGCACTCATACTCGGTCCCGGTAACTAAGTACTTTTCTGTTGCCATTGTGTGTGTGCTCGAAGCTATTTCCTTTAGATCCTGCAATTGCATCTTTTTGTTTCTTGTTAAACACTAGTAAGGCATAATGGAAAACATCGTGAGCTTTTTAAACTATTTCCTGAGTCAAGACATGAATGGTTTAATGCGAAAATTAAAAAACCTATGGAACCTTATTTGCATGCTAGTAGTAATATTAGTATGAACGCTTTGAACACCATTGTTGATAATGATATAGAAAATTCTATGCTTGGGGAAGTCGGTTTTGATGAAAATGATCTCTTTAGTCCTCCGGGTATTGAGGAGAAAGTTTGTGTTGATTATGATATGCCTCCCATATATGATGATTATAATGATAGTGGTCTTCTGGTGCCGCCTACTATGGAGGATAAAGTTTATTATGATGATACTATGCCTCCTACACTTGATGAGAATAATAATGATAGCTACTTTGTTGAATTTGCTCCCACTACAACTAATAAAATTGATTATGCTTATGTGGAGAGTAATGATACTTTTATGCATGTGATTAAGAATGCTTTATGTGATACTTATATTGTTGAGTTTGTTCATGATGCCTCTGAAAGTTATTATGAGAGAGGAAAATATGGTTGTAGAAATTTTCATGTTACTAAAACACCTCTCTATATGCTGAAATTTTTGAAGTTACACTTGTTTTATCTTCCTATGCTTGTTACTTTGCTCTTCATGAACTTGTTTATTTACAAGATTCCTATGCATAGGAAGCATGTTAGACTTAAATGTGTTTTGAATTTGCTTCTTGATGCTCTCTTTTGCTTCAACTCTTATTTCTTGCGCGAGCATCATTAAAATGCTGAGCCCATCTTAATGGCTATAAAGAAAGAACTTCTTGGGAGATAACCCATGTGTTTATTTTGCTACAGTACTTTTATTTTATATTTGAGTCTTGGAAGTTGTTTACTACTGTAGCAACCTCTCCTTATCTTACTTTATTGCATTGTTGTGCCAAGTAAAGTCTTTGATAGCAAGGTCCATACTAGATTTGGATTACTGCGCAGAAACAGATTCTGTCTGTCACGAATTTGGGCAGGGTTCTCTGTAGGTAACTCAAAAAAATCTGCCAATTTACGTGCCTGATCCTTGGATATGTACGCAACTTTCATTTAATTTGAGAATTTTCATCTGAGCAAGTTAAGTGCCCCTGGAAAATTCGTCTTTACGGACTGTTCTGTTTTGACAGATTCTGCCTTTTATTTCGCATTGCCTCTTTTGCTGTGTTGGATGGATTTCTTTGTTCCATTGACTTCCAGTAGCTTTGGGGAATGTCCAGAAGTGTTAAGAATGATTGTGTCACCTCTGAAAATGTGAAATTTTTGATTATGCACTAACCCTCTAATGAGTTTGTTTCGAGTTTGGTGTGGAGGAAGTTTTCAAGGGTCAAGAGAGGAGGATGATATACTATGATCAAGAAGAGTGAAGAGTCTAAGCTTGGGGATGCCCCCTGGTTCATCCCTGCATATTTCAAGAAGACCCAAGCGTCTAAGCTTGGGGATTCCCAAGGCATCCCCTTCTTCATCAACAATTTATCAGGTTTCTTCTCTTGAAACTATATTTTTATTCGGTCACATCTTATGTACTTTACTTGGAGCGTCTGTGTGCTTTTATTTTCGTTTTGTTATTTTCATTCTCTGAATAAATGCTTGTGTGGGAGAGAGACACGCTCCGCTGATTCGCATGAACACATGTGTTCTTAGCTTTTAATGTTCATGGCGAAAGTTGGACTATTTCATTCATTGTTATATGGTTGGAAACAGAAAATGCTACATGTGGTAATTGGTATAATGTCTTGAATAATTTGATACTTGGCAATTGTTGTGCTCATATAGATCATGTTTAAGCTCTTGCATCGTGTACTTTGCACCTATTAATGAAGAACTACATAGAGCTTGTTAAAATTTGGTTTGCATTATTGGTTTCTCTAGAGTCTAGATATTTTCTGGTTAAGGTGTTTGAACAACAAGGAAGACGATGTAAAGTCTTATAATACTTACAATATGTTCATATGTGAGTCTTGCTGCACCGTTTTATACTTGAGTTTGCTTCAAACAACCTTGCTAGCCTAGCCTTGTATTGAGAGGAATTCTTCTCGTGCATCCAAATCCTTGAGCCAAAATCCATGCCATTTGTGTCCACCATACCTACCTACTACATGGTATTTTCCTGCCATTCCAAGCAAATACTTCATGTGCTACCTTTAAATAATTCAAAAGCTATTTCTCTTATTTATGTCAATGTTTTATAGCTCATGAGGAAGTATGTGGTGTTTTATCTTTCGATCTTGTCATTTACTTCGAACAGACTTTCACCAATGGACTAGTGGCATATCCGCTTATAATTTTGCAAAAAGAGCTGGCAATGGGGTTCCCAGCCCCAATTAATTACAACTTGCATTAATAATTCTCTTCACATGTTTTGCTCTGATTCATCAGTAAGCAACTTCATTTTACAAATAGACACTCCTTCATGGTCTGTGAATGTTGGAAGGCACCCTAGGATTCGGTTAGCCATGGCTTGTGTAAGCAAAAGGTTGGGAGGAGTGTCATCCATAAATAATGAAACTAAAGTACATGTGTAAACAAAAGAGAAAAGGGATAATCTACCTTGCTGGTAGAGATAACGTCCTTCATGGGAGCCGCTCTTGAAAGTCTGGTTGATAAGGTAGTTAGAGTACCCATTACCATTCGTTGACAACAACAAACACCTCTCAAAACTTTACTTTTATACTCTCTATATGATTTCAAAACTTAAAAAGCTCTAGCACATGATTTAATCCTTGCTTCCCTCTGCGAAGCTCCTTTCTTTACTTTATGTTGAGTCAGTTTACCCACTTCTTTCTATCTTAGAAGCAAACACTTGTGTAAACTGTGTGCATTGATTCTTACATGTTTACTTATTGCACTTGTTATATTGCTTTATGTTGACAACTATCCATGAGATATACATGTTACAAGTTGAAAGCATTTGCTGAAACTTAATCATCCTTTGTGTTGTTTCAAAGCTTTCTACTAAGAATTTATTGCTTATGAGTTAACTGTTATGCAAGTCTTATTGATGCTTGTCTTGAAAGTACTATTCATGAAAAGTCTTTGCTATATGATTCAGTTGTTTACTCATTGTCTTCATCATTGCTTTGAATCGCTGCATTCATCTCATATGCTTTACAATAATGTTGATCAATATTATGTTGGTAGCATGTCACTTAAGAAATTATCATTGTTATCGTTTACCTACTCGAGGGCGAGTAGGAACTAAGCTTGGGGATGCTTGATACGTCTCAAACGTATCTATAATTTCTTATGTTCCATGCTTGTTTTATGACAATACCTACATGTTTTGTTCACACTTTATATCGTTTTGATGCGTTTAACTAACCTATTGACGAGATGCCGAAGTGCAGTTCCTTTGCTATTTTTGGTTTCAGAAATCCTAGTAAGGAAATATTCTCGGAATTGACGAAATCAACGCCCACATCTTAGAATTCCACGAAGCTTCAGTTCCCGAGCCGCCAAGGGGAGCCCTGGGGGGCCCACACGCCAGGCCAGCGCGGCCCAGGCCCTGGCCGCGCCCCCCTACTGTGTGGAGCCTCCGTACCCCCTCCGACTCCGCCTCTTCGCCTATATAAAGGTCCCTGACCTAAATCTTCGATACGGAAAAGCCACGGTACGAGAAACCTTCCAGAGCCGCCGCCATCGCGAAGCCAAGATCTGGGGGACAGGAGTCTCTGTTCCGGGCCGCCGGGACGAAGTGCCCCGGAAGGCTTCTCCATCGACACCACCACCATCTTCATCACCGCTGCTGTCTCCCATGAGGAGGGAGTAGTTCTCCATCGAGGCTAAGGGCTGCCGGTAGCTATGTGGTTAATCTCTCTGTACCCCAATATAATGATCTCATGAATTGCTTTGCATGATTGAGATCCATATGATGAGCTTTGTATCGCTATTAGTCTACGTGCTACTCATGTGATGTTATTAAAGTAGTCTATTCCTCCTTCACGGTGTAATGGTGACAGTGTGTGCATCGTGTAGTACTTGGTGTAGGTTATGATCATAATCTCTTGTAGGTTATGGAGTTAATTATTACTATGATAGTATTGATGTGATTTATTCCCCCTTCATAGTGTAAAGGTGACAGTGTGTATGCTATGTTAGTACTCGGTTTAAATTGCAAAGATCTATTATGCTCTAAGGTTACTTAAACATGAATGCCGAATGTTGTGGAGCTTGTTAACTCCGGCATTGAGGTGCTCTTGTAGCCCTACACAACGAATGGTGTTCATTATCAAACAAGAGTATATGTAGCACAAAGGAAGAGAACTTATTTATTTATGTGATCAATGTTGAGAGTGTCCACTAGTGAAAGTATGATCCCTAGGACTTGTTTCCAAATACGCAATCATCGCTTGTTTATTGTTTTGCATCTTTACTTCCTGCAATATTACTACCATCAACCGCACGCCAGCAAGCACTTTTCTGGCGCCGTACTACTGCTCATATTCATTCATACCACTTGTATTTCACTATATCTTCGCCGAACTAGTGCACCTATACATCGACAAGTGTATTAGGTGTGTTGGGGACACAAGAGACTTCTTGTATCGTGATTGCGGGGTTGCTTGAGAGGGATATCTTTGACCTCTTCCTCCTGAGTTCGATAAACCTTGGGTGATCCACTTAGGGAAACTTGCTGCTGTTCTACAAACCTCTGCTCTTGGAGGCCCAACACTGTCTACAAGAATAGAAGCACCCGTAGACATCAAGCACTTTTATGGCGCCGTTGCCGGGGAAAGGTAAAGGCACTCATACTCCGGTCCCAGGTAACTAAGTACTTTTCTATTGCCGTTGTGTGTGTGCTCGAAGCTATTTCCTTTAGATCCTGCAATTGCATCTTTTTGTTTCTTGTTAAACACTAGTAAGGCATAATGGAAAACATCTGTGAGCTTTTTAAACTATTTCCTGAGTCAAGACATGAATGGTTTAATGCAAAAATTAAAAAACCTATGGAACCTTATTTGCATGCTAGTAGTAATATTAGTATGAACGCTTTGAACACCATTGTTGATAATGATATAGAAAATTCTATGCTTGGGGAAGTCGGTTTTGATGAAAATGATCTCTTTAGTCCTCCGGGTATTGAGGAGAAAGTTTATGTTGATTATGATATGCCTCCCATATATGATGATTATAATGATAGTGGTCTTATGGTGCCGCCTACTATGGAGGATAAAGTTTATTATGATGATACTATGCCTCCTACACTTGATGAGAATAATAATGATAGCTACTTTGTTGAATTTGCTCCCACTACAACTAATAAAATTGATTATGCTTATGTGGAGAGTAATGATACTTTTATGCATGTGATTAAGAATGCTTTATGTGATACTTATATTGTTGAGTTTGTTCATGATGCCTCTGAAAGTTATTATGAGAGAGGAAAATATGGTTGTAGAAATTTTCATGTTACTAAAACACCTCTCTATATGCTGAAATTTTTGAAGTTACACTTGTTTTATCTTCCTATGCTTGTTACTTTGCTCTTCATGAACTTGTTTATTTACAAGATTCCTATGCATAGGAAGCATGTTAGACTTAAATGTGTTTTGAATTTGCTTCTTGATGCTCTCTTTTGCTTCAACTCTTATTTCTTGCGAGCATCATTAAAATTGCTGAGCCCATCTTAATGGCTATAAAGAAAGAACTTCTTGGGAGATAACCCATGTGTTTATTTTGCTACAGTACTTTTATTTTATATTTGAGTCTTGGAAGTTGTTTACTACTGTAGCAACCTCTCCTTATCTTACTTTATTGCATTGTTGTGCCAAGTAAAGTCTTTGATAGCAAGGTTCATACTAGATTTGGATTACTGCGCAGATTTCTGTCACGAATTTGGGCAGGGTTCTCTGTAGGTAACTCAGAAAAATCTGCCAATTTAATTGCCTGATCCTTAGATATGTACGCAACTTTCATTTTATTTGAGCATTTTCATCTGAGCAAGTTAAGTGCCCCTGGAAAATTCGTCTTTACGGACTGTTCTGTTTTGACAGATTCTGCCTTTTATTTCGCATTGCCTCTTTTCTTGTTGGATGGATTTCTTTGTTCCATTGACTTCCAGTAGCTTTGGGGAATGTCCAGAAGTGTTAAGAATGATTGTGTCACCTCTGAACATGTGAAATTTTTGATTATGCACTAACCCTCTAATGAGTTTGTTTCGAGTTTGGTGTGGAGGAAGTTTTCAAGAGTCAAGAGAGGAGGATGATATACTATGATCAAGAAGAGTGAAGAGTCTAAGCTTGGGGATGCCCCGTGGTTCATCCCTGCATATTTCAAGAAGACTCAAGCGTCTAAGCTTGGGGATGCCCAAGGCATCCCCTTCTTCATCAACAATTTCAGTTTCTTCTCTTGAAACTATATTTTTATTCGGTCACATCTTATGTACTTTACTTGGAGCGTCCGTGTGCTTTTATTTTCGTTTTGTTATTTTCATTCTCTGAATAAATGCTTGTGTGGGAGAGAGACATGCTCCGCTGGTTCGCATGAACACATGTGTTCTTAGCTTTTAATGTTCATGGCGAAAGTTGGACTATTTCATTCATTGTTATATGGTTGGAAACAGAAAATGCTACATGTGGTAATTGGTATAATGTCTTGAATAATTTGATACTTGGCAATTGTTGTGGTCATATAGATCATGTTTAAGCTCTTGCATCATGTACTTTGCACCTATTAATGAAGAACTACATAGAGCTTGTTAAAATTTGGTTTGCATGATTGGTTTCTCTAGAGTCTAGATATTTTCTGGTTAAGGTGTTTGAACAACAAGGAAGACGATGTAAAGTCTTATAATACTTACAATATGTTCATATGTGAGTCTTGCTGCACCGTTTTATACTTGAGTTTGCTTCAAACAACCTTGCTAGCCTAGCCTTGTATTGAGAGGAATTCTTCTCGTGCATCCAAATCCTTGAGCCAAAATCCATGCCATTTGTGTCCACCATACCTACCTACTACATGGTATTTTCTGCCATTCCAAGCAAATACTTCATGTGCTACCTTTAAATAATTCAAAAGCTATTATCTCTTATTTGTGTCAATGTTTTATAGCTCATGGGGAAGTATGTGGTGTTTTATCTTTCGATCTTGTAGGTTATGGAGTTAATTATTACTATGATAGTATTGATGTGATTTATTCCCCCTTCATAGTGTAAAGGTGATAGTGTGTATGCGATGTTAGTACTCGGTTTAAATTGCAAAGATCTATTATGCTCTAAGGTTACTTAAACATGAATGCCGAATGTTGTGGAGCTTGTTAACTCCGGCATTGAGGTGCTCTTGTAGCCCTACACAACGAATGGTGTTCATTATCAAACAAGAGTATATGTAACACAAAGGAAGAGAACTTATTTATTCATGTGATCAATGTTGAGAGTGTCCACTAGTGAAAGTATGATCCCTAGGCCTTGTTTCCAAATCGCAATCATCGCTTGTTTACTGTTTTACGCATCTTTACTTCTGCAATATTACTACCATCAACTGCACGCCACAAGCACTTTTCTATATACTGCTCATATTCATTCATACCACTTGTATTTCACTATCTCTTCGCCGAACTAGTGCACCTATACATCGACAAGTGTATTAGGTGTGTTGGGGACACAAGAGACTTCTTGTATCGTGATTGCAGGGTTGCTTGAGAGGGATATCTTTGACCTCTTCCTCCCTGAGTTCGATAAACCTTGGGTGATCCACTTAAGGGAAACTTGCTGCTATTCTACAAACCTCTGCTCTTGGAGGCCCAACACTGTCTACAAGAATAGAAGCACCCGTAGACATCAAGCCATGGATCCTTCGGGGCGCTGATTGATGAGGTATGCGGCGAGGTTGGCCGTTGCTCCAGCGACGGTTTTCGGCCGTGGCATGCCTGCGGTATCCGTGGTCATAAAGGATTTAGTCAGGTTCGACGTTATCTCTCTTGCGTCATCTTCCGAAAGCCTGGACAGTCTCGACCGGTGCTTGCCTGCTCCCTGAGTGTTTCGGGAGGCGCTCCCTTGCGAGCCCCTTCGTCGTTCACTGGATCGATCTGCCGCAGATAGGCGTCTCTCGAGGGTAACTTGCTCTTTCGACAGGTGCTCCTGGTTTTTCTCTAGTATAGAGCGATAAGCATTGAGGGTTGATACGTCCAAAACGTATCTACTTTCCCGAACACTTTTGCTATTGTTTTGCCTCTAATTTGTGTATTTTGGATGCAACTAACACGGACTAACGCTGTTTTCAGAGCTGTTCAGTGTCTCGTTTTTGTGCAGAAATCCAACTTTCGGGAAAAACCTCGGGATTTTGACGAAAGGCCCTATTTTCCCAGAATACGACGGAGCCGAAGGACAAATCAGGTGGAGGCCCGAGGGCCCCACACCATAAGGCGGCGCGGCCAGGGGGCCCACGCGGCCCTATGGTGTGGCCCCCTCGGCGGCCGACGCCCCCCTCGGACTACTTATTCGCCTCGACCTAAAAATGCACGGAGAGAAGTCGCCGGAAACCCTCCGAACGCCGCATCGCGAAACTCCGTCTCGGGAGCAGTCTCGTTCGGCACTCCGGGGACGGGAAGTGGAGGAGATCATCGCCGCCATCACCGCCAACGCCTCTCCATCAACCAGCCATGCTTCCCCATCCATGTGTGAGTAATTCCCCCGCTGTAGGCCGAAGGGGATGGTAGGGATTGGATGAGATTGGTCATGTAATAGCATAAGATTGTTAGGGCATAGTGCCTAGTATCCGTAGATGTTACTTTTATGATATTGTTGCAACTTGTTATGCTTAATGCTTGTCACTAGGGCCCGAGTGCCATGATCTCAGATCTGAACATGTTATTGATTCATGAAGATATTCGTTGTTTATGATCTTACCTGCAAGTTGTATACACATGTCGCTGTCCGGAACCAATGGCCCCGAAGTGACAGAAATTGGGACAACCGGAGGGGATGGTAGTGACGTGAGGATCACATGTGTTCACGGAGTGTTAATGCTTTGCTCCGGTACTCTATTAAAGGAGTACCTTAATATCCATAGTTCCCTTGAGGCCCGGCTGCCACCGGCTGGTAGGACAAAAGATGTTGGGCAAGTTTCTCATTGCGAGCACGTACGACTATAATTGGAACACATGCCTATTGATTGATTAGTACTTGGATACCGTTTTATTATTATCTGCAAATGCCCTGCTATGATTGTTACATGAGTTTCTCTCATCCATGCAACGCCCGTTATCCGTCCCCGTGCCTACAGTATTTTAATCCTGCTGTTTACTAAAATCACTACTTTGTTTGTTACTCTGCTCTGTTATTTCACTACTGCTACTTCTATAAAACTGTTACTACTGATAAACTCTTGCGAGCAAGTCTGTTTCCAGGTGCAGCTGAATTGATAACTCCGCTGTTAAGGCTTTCAAGTGTTCTTTGTCTCCCTTGTGTCGAATCAATAAATTGGGTTTTACTTCCCTCGAAGACTGTTGCGATCCCCTATACTTGTGGGTCATCAAGACTATTTTCTGGCGCCGTTGCCGGGGAGCATAGCTTTATTTGGAAGTTCACTTGGATTGATATTGTTCGCTGCAAATTCTCCATCATGGGTAAAACTCGCGATACTAAGGTCGCCATATTACCATCCACTACAAGAAAAGGTACAACTCTGAGTACCTCTGCTGCTCTTGATTCACCATCTGTGATTGATAAACTTGTTTCACCACCACAAGCTTCAAATGCTGGTACTTCTGCTGAATCTGAAAATAACTCTTATAATATTGATGATGCTTCTGCTGTGCTTGATGATAGTGGTTCATTGGGAGCTTTTCTAGATGCTACAATTGCTAGGTCTAGACAAATTGAAAATACTGAAACTCCTAATGCTACACCTGTTAATTCACCTGAACTTGAATACTCTATTGATGATCTTGATGAAGATTATGTGGAACTTGATGATGATTTTATTGAAAAATGCCATGCTACTACTGATGGAAGAAAAATTAAAAAGTTGCTTGCAGAACATGCTGTTAGATATAAACTGTCTCCCGATCCTAAATTTGCCACATCTCCTATAAACATTAAGGATAAAGATTATGATTTTTCTCTTGATCTATCTCATATAGCTATTGTTGAGAAAACACCTTTTGTGGTACTAAAAAGAAAGTGCTGTTGAACACATGACTGAGTTATCTACTCTGAGTAGCTTGTTTTCTGATGATGTTAAGAAGCGTACTTACTTTGTTGCTAAAATCTTTCCATTCTCATTAAAGGATGACGCTAAAACTTGGTATAATAGTTTGCCACCTAGTTCTATTAAAAGTCCAAAAGAATTGCTTAATGTTTTCTTCCGGAAATACTTTCCTGCTAGTGCTCAACATGCTGCTTTGCAGAGAGTTTATAATTTTGATCAGGAGATGGAGAGAAATTGCCTGAGGCTTGGGCGAGATTTTGCTCTCTTATTAGAGCTCGCCTGACCATGATTTGGAAAAGCATGATTTACTTGATATATTTTATAGTGGACTAACCATTGAGTCTAGGGCATACCTGGATAGTTGTGCTGGTTGTGTTTTCAGGAAAAGAACTCCTGACGAAGCTGAAGAATTATTGGCTAAAATAGGCCGGAATCATGATGATTGGACTACACCTGAACCAACCCCAACACCGATCTGAAGAAGAGGGGTATGATTAAATTAAATGATGAAGATATGAGGGAAGCCAAGAAGTCTCTCAAGGAGAAATGTATTAAATCTGAAGATGTGAAGAATCTACCTCCCATAGAAGATATATGTGAGATAATTCCCCTTCATCCATGATTGAGGTAAACTCCCTTCAACGCTTTACTAGAGAAGATATTCCGTATTCAAAACCTCCTGCGCAATGTTTAGATGAGTTTGATAATTATATTGTTAAGCAAGAAAATTTTAATATGAGAGTAGAGAATCATTTAATGGAAAATTCTCGAGCTATTAGTGAATTGCATGATATTGTGGAGAGAACCTCCAATGATGTTAAGATGCTTGTTAAACATTTTCATATGGTTCAAACTCAAATTGATCAACTCACTAAAGTGCAAAATGACTTGTTAGGAAATAATGCTAAAGAAAAACATGCTTATGAAGTAACAACTAGAGGTGGTGTCTCTACCCAGGATCCTCTATATCCTGAAGGGCATCCCAAAAGAGTTGAACAAGATTCTCAACGAACTAAAACTAGTACTCCATCTAAGAAAAAGAAAAAGAAACATAAGAATGTTGTAGAATCCTCTGAACCTGTTAATGATCCTAATAGTATTTCTATTTCTGATGCTGAAACTGAAAGTGGTAATGAACATGATAAAGATAATGATAAGAATGATACTCCTGATAAAGAAGAGGTTGAAGAAGAACCTGAAAAGCATGCTAAAAATAAAAAGTATACTAAAGAAGATTTTATTGCTGAGAAACATGGTAATGAAAGAGAACCTTGGGTGCAAAAGCAAATGCCTTTTCCTGCTAAGAAACTAAAATCAAAGGAAGAAGAACACTATAATAAATTTTGTGATTGGATGAAACCTTTATTCTTGCAAATCCCTTTGACTGATGCTATTAAATTGCCTCCTTATTCAAAGTATATGAAAGATATTGTAACTAACAAAAAGAAAATCCCCAATGAGGAAATTTCCACTATGCTTGCTAATTACTCTTTCAATGGCAAAGTTCCAAAGAAGTTGGGCAACCCAGGTATACCTACTATTCCTTGTTCTATTAAGAATAATTATGTTAAAACTGCTCTATGTGACTTGGGCGCCGGTGTTAGTGTTATGCCTTTTTCTTTTATAAGAGACTTTACTTAGATAAGTTGATACCTACTGATATATCTTTGCAAATGGCTGATAAATCTACTGCTATTCCTGTTGGTATATGTGAGGATGTTCGTGTTCAAGTTACTAATAACTGCTTGATATTAACTGATTTTGTTGTGTTGGAAATGCCTGAAGATGATAATATGTCTATTATTCTTGGGAGACCTTTTCTTAACACCAGGGGCTGTTATTGATTGCAATAAAGGAAAGGTTACTTTCAATATTGATGATAAGGAACACACCGTCTATTTCCCCAAGAGGATCGAGAAAGCGTGTGGAGTCAATACTATTTCTAATATGAGAACTATCAAAATTGGAACTATTGATTGTCCTATATATGAGCCTAAAGAAGAATATCAAACTCTTGTGATTGGATCCATATCAATACAATTCAAGGTAACATGATTGATTTGAGGTTTATTTCTTCTCATGTTATGTAAAATTTATTTGGTGGCAAGACTTGATCAACCTTGTTAGCAAATACATTTTATATGCATAGAGGAGGTAAACAACATCTCTTTCTTCCTCCACTTGCTTTAGTTGCTGTAGCACTTTTATTTTGCAAAGTTCCTTAGTTGATTAGAGATTTCAAAAAATTTCCTGGCAGTAATAATAAACTTAATACCCAGAAATGTGCATTTTTCAAAGTTTTCAAAAATTCGCGAAAATTACACCGTTGGTCCTATTTTTCGACGAGGCACCTGGGAGCACCAGAGGATGACATGTGGGGCACCACAGGGTGCCACACCACAGGCGGCGCGGCCAAGGAGGGGCGCGCCACCCTGTGGTGTGGGCCCCTCCTTGCCCCACTTCTTCATCTCTTCCTCCCAGCATCTTCTCTGAAAAAACTTGAACCAACTTTCTCTCACTCGCGTTTTTGCTCAAGAGCTCAGGATTTTTCGATCTCTTTGCTCAGCCCAGATTTGGTTTGACATTTGCTCTCTGGTATGTGATTCCTCCAACCCTCCAAGTAGAATTTTGTTTGGTTGAGTATATCTTGAATATTTTGCTGCTGTAGGTAACATGTTTAGTGAGTTTGCATGCTTGTTCTAAGTGGTAGAAACTAGTTTTGATGCATGATTAGTACTCTAGCAAGTTCCTATGGTAGTTTCCCTCAATTATATGTCACCAAATCAAGTTTTATATTGTTTGTTGAAAATTTCAGAAAAGAGATGAAGAAGTTCAAATTTGGAGAATTGTTCAAGAAAGGAACAACCAGCACCGGGAGGCCTTCTAGGACCGCCACCCAAATTAGGCGGTCGTACAATGAGGACATCATCGCGCCTAGCTTCGCGCCCGAAGAGGACAATGGGCCTCCTAATGCTTCATCCTTCCCATGTTATGATTTTCTGACAAATGCAGGGATATTGGATGATTTCTTCACCCTTGTCAACAGGGCGGGTTTAGCCACCTACGTTGGAGATGAAAGGGAGCAATACTACATGCTCACCAAAATTTTCGTCGAGAGCTTCAAGTTCCAAAACTCGCAATATAGTCCGACGGTTGCATTCAAGATCTATGGTAATCCTGTTACTATGGAATTGGAAGAATTTTGTCGTGCATTGGATATTGCCCCTGTAGGTACAGCAAGGAGGATTGATGACAACCCCAGACTTGTTGGAGCTCTATCGAGGGATCACCAATGATGATTGTCGCACCATTCAGCGGGGCAAGATAAGAAACATTCAACTCCCCGCCATTAAATATTTTGCATATTACATTGCTACTAGCATACTTGGTAGGGAGAACACTAGCAATATTTCTAGTTACCATCTTGCCTTCTTGAATATTGCACTCACTGGACGGACATCTTATCATCTTGGTTCTCTTATTGCTCGCCGCTTGTCTAACAAGGGGCCTATATTTGGAGGAATTATTGCTTCGCGCGTTTTAGCATATTTAGAGCTTCCTATTGATCCTAATGATGTGCCATTAACCCCTAGGAGGCTTGATATCACTGCTATGAAAAGCCATCATTTTGTTACCACTGATTCCACTGTAGATAACATGGTCTATAGAATGTTGTTTGCTGACGGGGATGAGAAGGAAATCCCTCTTCCCCAACCGGGTTTGTTCAGTATTGACAGGGAACCATGGTCGCGCACTAAGGAGGAGGTGGATGAACATATGAAGATACAAGATTTCCACCAGCAGCATGACTCCGAGAACGCCGAGCCCTCCTACGACACCGTCACGTATCCGGGTGCTTCTTCTAGCACATACCCGGAATATGATCCATCTTCGTCGTACTACGGGGATACTACTTCATGGCCTCGATGGGATTGAACTCCACTTAGGCCAAAAGCCTAAGCTTGGGGGAGGTATACCGGCATCACTCATTCTTTGCATATTATGGTTGCTGGATACTTGCACATACTTGTTTAGTCTCTTTGAGTGGTTTTCTAATGAGAGGGAGATGATATTTGGGGAAGTGCTGCCTGAAAACAGATTCTGGACTGTTACTAGAAAAATTCGTGCGCACAGCCAGAGCGTTATTTTGAGCTGCCAATTTTTGTGCAGGTTCCCCAGGTTGTTATCTAACTTTCATTAGTTGAACACTTTTCGAACTGAGCAACGTAAGATTTTTGTAAAAATCGATTTCTGTACTGCTGTCAGGTTTTGGCAGATTTCTGCCATCTCGCTTTTCTGTGTTTCTTTTAGTTTGCTATTTCTTGCTTTCACTTTGTTTCTTTCCCAAAACACAAAAAGACCAAAAATATTTCTGTTGTTTCTCTTCACCATTTGTTTATCTTGGTTTCTTGCATTTGTTTCGCTTTATTTGCTATTGCTAGTTTCTATAAGAAAACCCAAAAAGATTTTGCTTTGTTTGCTTGTTTTTTTGTTCTTGTTCTCAAATTCGAAAACACCAAAAATATTTGCTGTTCTTCTTTGGTTTGTAAAGTTCATTATGAGTTCAATGGTCTTCGGTGGCTGGAGCGTGGTTTTCATTTCATATTATCCAAGCTACACAAGTGAAAAAGCAATAATGACGATCTACGACAATCTGATTGTGGTGAGAGGCTGGTATGAACTCTATTTGTTTTCATTTTTGTACATATACTCATCCATGTGAGCATGCTTAGTTGGTTCATGTGAGGTATATGTCATTTAAGAAAGTTTAGTAGTTCATGATCTCTCATGTTAGCTCCAATTTATTAATATGAGTAGCATGTCATGGATGTTTGTTTGCATTGTTTTATTCATAGATAGATATGATATTGTGGTATCCTCCTCTGAATAATTCATTTATATCGACTTGGCACATGCTCACGCATGCATATGACTGAACAAGAGTCAATTAAGCCTCAATGATTTACATTGCTTCAGAGTTCTTGTATCACTTTTATGCCTCGTTAATTTATTTTGCCGCAAGCATGATTATGACAGTTATTGCTCTCTTGATTTGTCGCTCCCTAGTCTTTTTCTAGCTTTCACTTGTACTGAGCGGGAACGCTGCTCGTGCTTCCAAATACATGAAAACCAAGTTATTCCAGAGTGTCCACCATAAATACCTATGCATGGCATTTCAAACCATTCCAAGTAAATTCTCATGTGCTACCTTTAAAACCTTCAAAATGCTTCTTAATTTGTGTTTATGTTTCATAGCTCATGAGGAAGTATGTGGTGTTTAGCTTTCAACCTTGTCATTTACTTTTGACGGACTCTCATATGGACTAGTGGCACATCCGCTTATCCAATAATTTTGCAAAAAGAGCTGGCAATGGGATTCCCAGTCCCGAATTAATTAACTTAAATAGACACTCCTCCATGGTTTGTGATTGTTGGACGGCACAAGGATTCGGTTAGCCATGGCTTGTGTAAGCAAAGGTTGGGGGGAGTGTCCTCATCATAATAAAACTAAATTGAAAAGGCACTCCTTCATGGTATGAGATTGTTGGTAGGCACCCGAGGATTCGGTTAGCCATGGTTTGTGTAAGAAAGGTTGGAAGGAGTGCCACATAAAAATGCAAATAATTCATGGGAGCCACTCTTGGAAGTCCGGTTGGCGAGGTAGTTGGTGTACCCATTACCATTCGTTGACAACAACAAACACCTCTCAAAATAATTTTACTCTTGCTTTACAAATGAAAAGCTCTAGCGCATGTTAATCCCTGCTTCCCTCTACGAAGGGTCAACCTTTTACTTTTGTGTTGTGTCTCCATTATTTCTTTGAGCACTATCTTGAGAGCACAACTGTCATTCTTAGTATAATATGCTTGTCTCAAAATATGATTGATTGTGGTATAACTTTGATGATTTTGTCTTTGACAATCACTACTTCTAGTCTTTGTATGAACTCCAGAGGTGCCCGGGCATTTATGTTTTGCCGATCAAATACAGGCAAGCGAGATACCACTTTATCATACTCTCTTATGAACATTGCAATCCTGCTTATATACATGATTCATGATGCTTATTATTAATTGTTGGTACATCTTCATGATTGACATAGCTGTTATGATGATCTCATCTTATTATGATTGCTTAAGTATTAGCCATATCATGAGAATATATACATCATATGAGCAAATGTGTTCGTGAAAGTTCTTTTATCGCTCAGTTGTTAACTGAATTGCTTGAGGACAAGCAATAAGCTAAGCTTGGGGGAGTTGATACGTCCAAAACGTATCTACTTTCCCGAACACTTTTGCTATTGTTTTGCCTCTAATTTGTGTATTTTGGATGCAACTAACACGGACTAACGCTGTTTTCAGCAGAACTGTTCCGTGTCTCGTTTTTGTGCAGAAATCCAACTTTCGGAAAAACCTCGGGATTTTGACGAAAGGCCCTATTTTCCCAATGACGGAGCCAGAAGGACAAATCAGGTGGAGGCCCGAGGGCCCCACACCATAAGGGCGCGGCCAGGGGGGCCCGCGCGGCCCTATGGTGTGCCCCCTCGGCTGGCCTCCGACGCCCCCTTCGGACTACTTATTCGCCTCGACCTAAAAACGCACGGAGAGAAGTCGAAGTCGCCAGAAACCCTCCAGAACGCCGCCACATCGCGAAACTCCGTTTCGGGAGCCAGAAGTCTCCGTTCTGGCACTCCGCCAGGACGGGGAAGTGGAGGAGATCATCGCCGCCATCACCGCCAACGCCTCTCCATCAACCAGCCATGCTTCCCCCATCCATGTGTGAGTAATTCCCCGCTGTAGGCCGAAGGGGATGGTAGGGATTGGATGAGATTGGTCATGTAATAGCATAAGATTGTTAGGGCATAGTGCCTAGTATCCGTAGATGTTACTTTTATGATATTGTTGCAACTTGTTATGCTTAATGCTTGTCACTAGGGCCCGAGTGCCATGATCTCAGATCTGAACATGTTATTGATTCATGAAGATATTCGTTGTTTATGATCTTACCCGCAGTTGTATACACATGTCGCTGTCCGGAACCAATGGCCCGAAGTGACAGAAATTGGGACAACCGGAGGGGATGGTAGTGACGTGAGGATCACATGTGTTCATGGAGTGTTAATGCTTTGCTCCGGTACTCTATTAAAGGAGTACCTTAATATCCAGTAGTTCCCTTGAGGCCCGGCTCCACCGGCTGGTAGGACAAAAGATGTTGTGCAAGTTTCTCATTGCGAGCACGTACGACTATAATTGGAACACATGCCTATTGATTGATTAGTACTTGGATACCGTTTTATTATTATCTGCAAATGCCCTGCTATGATTGTTACATGAGTTTCTCTCATCCATGCAACGCCCGTTATCCGTCCCCGTGCCTACAGTATTTTAATCCTGCTGTTTACTAAAATCACTACTGCTGTTTCCGTTACTCTCTGCTGTTATTTCACTACTACTGCTATAAAGCGTTACTACGATAAACCCTTGCGAGCAAGTCTGTTTCCAGGTGCGGCTGAATTGACAACTCCGCTGTTAAGGCTTTCAAGTGTTCTTTGTCTCCCCTTGTGTCGAATCAATAAATTGGGTTTTACTTCCCTCGAAGACTGTTGCGATCCCCTATACTTGTGGGTCATCAAGGGTTCCAACCGAGGTTCCTACGGGAGCGGTGTGTTGTTGAGTACTGCTGCCCTGGCCACTGCCCACTCCTCGCCCGCGATGGTGTAGTCTCTATCGCGGTTGCTGGCGCTGTTTTCAAAACTTGCCCTTCTGCTGGAACGAGGGGTATGGTCTCCGTCTTCTCTGCGCCTCGGGTTTCCTGTGTTATTGGCAACATAAACCTGATGGCGTGCCGCTCGGGGTGGTTCCTTGGACGATGCTGTCGATACTGTCTTCTCCCGATGAATATTGGGCGTTGCAGATGAATGGCGTGTCGCTCGATCCCAGCCTGTGCCTGGTGTCGCAGTTCAAGCAGTAGTACGAAGTTAACTCCGAAGATGTGGGATCGTCAGATCCTACCGACATGGAAGACACCGGGCGGGGAGTCGAGGGCACGTGAACACGTCGATCCTGTCGGATCAGCGATAGGTCGAGTGACGATGACGCGCTTGGACTCGTTGATCCGGAGTGGGCGACTCCAGCAATCGAAGGATTCCTTCCGCGTTGACGTTGTAGTGGACGCTGCCGAAGGTCATCTCCATGTTTCCTTGTAGATCTGAAAAGTTTGAACGGGAGGAATCGCTGTGCGGAGTAAATTCGTAGGAGCCGAATCGAATCGGGCTTCCCAGGATTGGCGATGATGGTGTCGATGAAGTTGCTGATGAAGTTGCTGGTGAAGCCGCCGGTGTCATGAATGGATCTACCGATGACCGATCTTGTGCCGACAGGGTTTCCACAGATGGCGCCAATTGTCGAGGGTGCTCCTCAGCAATGCCCTCCGATAGGGGCTTAGGGTTGATGGAATCCAAGCTGACACGAGACATCGGTTCACAGACAAGCGGGGAGAGCGATTTACCCAGGTTCGGGGCCCTCGATGAGGTAAAACCCTTACGTCCTGCTGTCTGTTCTTGATTATGATGATAATGGGTTACAATGGGGTGCCGAATAGTTCGGCTGAGATCTCGTCGAGATAGCTAAGTGCTAGGGTAACCTAGGTCTAGGCTTCTGTTGGCTAAGATCGCTAAGATTGATTGTGTCCCTCGATAGCCCCTCTCCTGGTCTTTATATAGGTGGCCAGGTCTCGAGAGGTCTAATCGAGTACAACTAGGTTTACAGATCTATCTCTAAACTTTCCTTGTTCGGCTCCTTCCGTGTCTTGTACTTCAAGGAATCTTCCGCTGCACCGTCCTAGTGGCCCATCTTGCCATCGAGTACCTTCATGGGCCTCCAGCTGGACCGTATAGGGTAGAGCAACATCGGTTACCCGAAGGGTAATGCCCACGTCACTCTGTTTTCGTGTTTTGGTGTTTCTGCGGTGCTCTCCTCCAGAGAACCCTCAAGGTTCATATATATAGTGGTTTTTAAGTCAAAATATGTTGGTTCGCGAAAGAATCAAGCGAATTGGATGATCGACGGCCAAAAGAGGGGGGGTGGCGCACCCGGTGCGCCACCTGGTCTCTTTTGGGTCTCCAAGCCCTCCAGGTATTCTCCAAAAGACCATCTTGCTTCTTCCGGTGAAAAAATTACGTCCCCTAAATGCTATCTCAATTTGACACAGTATAGGTCTCTGAAAGTGAAAAATACACAAAACAGAAAATTCCCGTTCCGTAGAGTTATAAACCAAACTAGCAAAAGATGGGCGCGGCGGCACGCCGCGCCAGTGCAATGGTTTTTTGGTGAAAAAAAGATACACTATTTAAATTACACTAATATGTATAATAAATTGGATTAACAAAAATGGATATGCTAGTAAATACGTGTGTGCTTATAGGGTGCGTAAAATATGGTGGTTACTGTTTTGGCCCATGTAAATATGAATGGGCCAGTAATTACTGTGTTGGCTTCTACAATTATTTAAAATACGATGATCTCAGAAAAAAATTAAATACGGTGCTTACTGTTTTGGCCCATGTAAGATAGGTGGTTGCGTGCCCATGCCTATACATCTTTGGTATATGTAATTAACATTAAGAAATCTATACATATGTTTTATGGTTAATAGACTGTCGGATTGTAGCAGTTTCAAAATCAGAGTCTCTGAATACATGTGAGAACTAAAATGACACATATAATATAAGCATGCATTGCAGGAGTTCAAAAATTAGTGTCTCCAAACAACTACTTGAACTAAGATAAGACATATACGGAGTAATATAAGCAGGGATACTTAGGTGGATAAGGGCATTCACACTGGATTATATGAAGAATATGTCGGTTCACTGGACTGGGCCAGACAACAACATTACATGGTTTGACTGAACTGGTTTAGAGGCCACCGATACATCTTCCAGGCCTGAAACAGATGACGCCGATAGAGATTCGTGCAGGTTTGTAGATTGTCTTGAGCTAAACAATAGAAGGGATAGATCATCTGATTTGTTGTTGATGCGCAGAGCCGCCGCCGCTGCTGATGCGCATAGAATATGTTCCATTGATGGGCTCCAAGCAAGACATCCTTAACTAAATCAGTGTAAATTGCCCCTGTAACCTGCGTGCAAGTGAATCTATTAGGTACAGAGATAGATACACACATATGGAAACAGAAAAGCATGGAGAAGACCGACTTTTAGCAGAAATTCATGAATAGTTTAGAGCACTATGTTTAGCCTTGCAAACTAAAAACTGATTGAGCTATTAATTCCGTCTTCTTTCTCTAGAATTTTTTGACTGATAATATATTCTGCGGCATGCAAAGCAATGCATGATATTATCACCTAGAGCCTGCAACTGAAGAACTCTAAATGCTTAATTCTATTCCAAGCACTTTGCAAGACAATAATATGCTCTCATCACTCACCAAAGAACGTGAAAGCTTGGATCTGATTCCCACTTATCACTTGTGGGATGGACTGGGAGATGACTCATCTTGCCATGTGGTTTGTACAAAAGCTAGAGGTCTTTGACACCGCTAGAAATAACCTTTTTTCCTTGTCTATGGATAGCAAATTTAGTAACTTAGGTACTAACTGATTTCAAAGCTTCTCTTTGGTGGAGATGTTGGCACTTACAAATTAATTCTTATCTTCGGTGACAGGAAATGCAGAATTGAATAATTGGCACTGTTTCTGGAATGATACTTGGCCTTTTTCAGGAATGTAAATCGTTGAACAAAGATTCACATAATAAGGAAAAGAGGGCCATTGTTTTCATCGTCAATGAATTTTCCGAACACTAAAAAGGAAATAAAGGAATCTTGGAGGAAAGCTCATGCAGGATGGAATAAGCTGGCAGTATTCTATTGAAGAATATTGTGAAGTCTGTTACCCGTCCTTAGAGATGACAATGGTAGAATAATCTTGTCAGCATGGTGAGTTCTTGATCATCACCAGGAGCGAATTAAATCTATCGTTGATATTGTTGTTAAACCAGTCCACATGGAATCAGATTGTGGTGCTGTGGTACATGAAGTGAAAGAAGGGGAGAAGCAAATTTGCCATCTTATGCAGAGGCTGGGGCTTCCCCATTTGTAAGAAAATGAAAGTTTGGGGATAACCTAGGATGCAACAATTAGTGTAAGCTGAAAAAAAACACTACATGTCATTTCCTAGCATTTGTATCATGCATTATAATTTACACCTTTGTGGAGAATACTTAGATACGCAAACAATGTGCCAATCATTTAGATAACAGAAATGAACCCCAAAATAATAAGAAGCAACTGTACAAGTCTTCCAATAAAAGAATTACTCCACATTTAAAAGCCTGCCTTTTATCACCAAGAAAATCAAGAATGGGAGAGTACCATAGGAATAACCGAATGAGCAATTGTCTTGCAAGCTGAACCAAACATACAACTCCTCAACTGAATACCTTCTCATAGACCCATGTATGGGGAGATCTCCTGGGTCAGTAATTTTCTTTCTTACCGAAGAAAAAGAAGGACAAAGAATTCTGAACATTCAACTCAACCACATGACTAAATTTTAGAGCAAGCAACCTTAGGCGAACTACAAAGCTAGAGGCAGACTATAAAATAAATTAGTATCACTTTTTTCTTCTTCTTTTCGTTGCAAGGTTCATTCCAGATTTCGGAAGTGCGTATTGATGTTAGGTTGTACCTAATAGGAAGATCAGGTTACTCTTGTGATGTTACTCCTACTTATTACTCTCAGATCAAAATATGTTGGTTCAAGAGACTAATTACCTAATAAATTAGTATAACTTTTCTTCTTTTCGTCAGGCACGTATGGGTGTCCTCCAGTTCCTCTCCAAGCACATATGTCTGTTCTCCAGTTCCTCTCTGACCACGTGGTAGCCGGCCTATGGTTTGTCTTCTTTGCATGTACAGCTACTCATCTGGAAGCAATAACCCTTGGAAACGAATTAACCAAGAATTCAATGACAATTAAAATGTTTGAGAACAGGAAAATGCAGCATATCTTTATAAATACACAAGTTCCCAATCCAAAATACCAGCATACACCTTCTGAAGCAAAATAGATCTCCTTAAGTGAAATGAAATGATCATATTTGTAGACAAAAAAAATATGGCCAATTGTGTCACAACTGAGCAAGACAATGGTCCAATGCATATTCATGTTTTACATGTGAACCCATGCATTGGTCGTTGAAAATAATTGGCTACCTAGAGCAGAGTAATCTTAAGAAATATATGCAATAATCTATCTTAGTAACTGCTCTGTGACAACTGACATTGTACAAAGTGCATGATTGCTACGAAGAACCTTCCGCATTTCTACTAAGTACCAATTAGTAAGAAAGAGAGAAAAATAATGTATGAACTGCCTCTGTTGGTCTACAATATAAGAATAGCTGCCAACTCGTTCAGGTAATGATTTTTGAAAGACAGGCTTTTAAATGTGGAGAACCTTTTATAAGTAATGATTCTAAATTGAGAACCTTTTTTGTAGAACATAAACTCCAGGTGAAGAACAAACCTACAGTACAACATGAAGAATTGCCTTGCAGGAAAGGACCACGCAAAGGCTGAGAGGCCTCGAACAAAGATGCAGGTCCGTTCTCACCGCCCGTGCCACACCGTCACAGCTGCAGAGCGTCCCATATAAAAACAATACCCCAACTGCAGGAAAGAATCAATAAAGTCATCAGTTCACATATATTTGTACTGAACAAAAGTTCAGCTTCGTGCCATTGACCCCAACTGCAGGAAAGAATCAATAAAGTCATCAGTTCACATATATTTGTACTGAACAAAAGTTCAGCTTCGTGTTAACTCCATTGACGCTGTTGATCTGGCCTGAAATACCTTACCATGGCATGTTTTTAGAAACTTGTATTGTTCAGAATTGCCTGATACTAATCATACTTGATGAACCTTGAGGATGATGTAGCCATCTAATCCACGTCTCAAAGGAACCCATCTTAAAACCATCAAAATCCACACCAATCTTCTTCTTTTTTACAAAGATCCGAAGGCAACCTCAGGGGAGAGCTAACTCACCGGCTAACCCTGTGGATGCTGCTTCTTTCTTTGGTAGATGTTCACTTCCTAGCTGCAGATAGCACGCGGGGGAGGCCGGAGGAAGAACCTGGCAGCGAGCCGGAGAGTCTCCTGCAGTAAGCCTGCCTCCGGTACCTGCATCGCCTAAACCAACATGTTGCAGAGGGCTGCGGCCGTCGAGGGTCTCGTCGTAGAGGGCGCCACTGCCGTGGAGAGCCTCTCCGTTGAGCGCACCACTACCGTCGAGAGCCTCTCCGTTGAGTGCACCGCTGCCGTGGAGGCTCTCCCTCCCAATCCGGATGTCAAACATGAGGAACCGCCACAGCCCATCGCCGCGACCAGCTCGCCCGCTAGAGGGAGTCAGGGCGGCGCTGGAAGGTGCAGCCGCCAATCACGGCGAACAGCTCTCCCATCCAGCAGGAGCCAGGGGCGCTGCGAAATCCATCCAGCGCGGCAAAGGAACCTGGCAGCGCTGAACCTCCGGAGAGCAGCGTGGGGGCCAGAGCAGCACGTGGATCTTGATTCCTGCAAGGCAGCTGGGAGCATCTTCATCCAAGGAGATTTCCAATAATGGGTGAAAATAGGAGATGAAGAAAGGGACATCCGCACGGCATCTACACCGGCGGTCGATCTGGTGCCACGGGATTTGACCTCCAACAGCTAAAAATCATGGCGGCAGAGACAATCGCGGCAAAGTGGCGGGCGTGACTCCCTGTGCTCGAGAAAGGTGTGGTGTGGGGTGGGGGGGAAAAGCGGCCGGTGGGAGACGACGCCCGGGCGCACTGAAGAAGAAGAGGGCAGCGGGGCGCACGAACGCCGGCAGCGGACTCAGCGGCATCCGCAAATGCTAAATGAGGACGGCCCGGCCGCGTGGCGCACGAACGCCGCGGGCGCAGATGGGAAGAGCATCACCGATCCGCTCACGGCCGCGAGCCGGAGCCGCGACACGGGGAGGACCAGCGGCCGGCGGTCCTGGAGCAAACCCTTAGCAGCAGAGACAGAAGCACGGCGAGGGTACGACGGGCGCGAGATCCACGCGCCGATCCCCTCACCATTGGAGCCAAATCGAAGCACAGAAAAGCAGAAAGAAAAGAGAAGAAAAGAGAAGAGAGGTACCGGCCAGAGAAGCGGTCAAGCGGCGGCCGGACCACTCGATGTCCCAGGCGGGCCCACCAGGCGGCAGCAGCACAGTAACAAAGAAGCACTAAGTCCACCCGAGAACACACACGGAAGTACGAACTGTGAGGATAGAAAATACAGAGAAATAGAAACGCATCCCCCGAAATACACACAGAAGCTAAATTTAACAGCAAATTACACGTGTCAGCAGGGCAGGTAGGGTAAAAAAATATCCCAAAAATTGAGAAAAAACTTTAATGTTCAGGTTTAGTATAGTACTTATAAAGGGGATCATTGGTAAATCCACATAAATCAATGTAAAACATGGTATTATCAGGGAAATGCACTTTGGCTCATAGGAGCATTTGCTCTCATTGTGTGAATCCACATTTTGAAGTGTTAAAAAATTCTAAACTAAATTTTTTACATGTACATCTAAACATTTTATGTTGGTACACAAAATTTCAAAAAAATAAAAAAAATTGTGTGGCTCCTGTAAAAAAGACAAATTTTGATGCTGTAACACGGCGACGTACAGCATATTTTTTTGTCTTTTTTGTACACACCACACAAAATGTTGTTTTTTCACGAAAACTTGTGTACGAACATAGAATGTCACGATGTACACCAAAAAAATTATGTCTAATTTTTTTGACATTTTTAAAATTAATTTTTAATTATTTTATATAATGGGAGCATTTGCTCCTATGAGCCAAAACGCCACCTCCGGTATTATCATCATATATGTTTAAAATATGTGGGAATTCATGCTGATAAAGGACAAAGTTCATGTATGCATTTTACATGCATCATATTGCTATTCTAAAGGCAATGGGATGCATGGGTTTTCGAGATTTCCAGTTGTTTAACTAGTCAATGCTTGCAAAGCAGGGATGGAGGCTGATGACGAAGACTAACTCCCTACGTGCTAGAGTGCTGGAAGGAAATTACTTCCCTAGCAACGAATTTCTTTCAGCCAAAAAGAAGGAGAACTCCTCACACACTTGGAGGTCTATTCTTCATGGAAGGGAAATTTTAAAGAAGGGCCTGATTAAGCGAGTTGGAGATGGAACATCAATTAGGGCCGTTGAAGATTCATGGATACCTGCAAATTTGAATGGGATATTGTTGTTCAAACTCCCAGAGGAAAAATTAACAATGGTCGACGAGTTGATTGATGAAGAGTTGATGAGTTGGTCTGAGGAGAATTTAGAGGTAAACTTCATTGATACAGATAGGCTATCCAAATAATTCCGCTTGGAAGATTTACAGATGATGAGTGGGCTTGGACACAAGAGATAAATGAGTGTTTCTCAGTTAAATCTACTTATAGGCTGGTTGCGTCCCTATAGATGGCAACTCAGGCGCTCGGGTTTGGTACCTCCTCAAATTCCTGTTGTAAGAACATATGGAGAATGCCAGTACCACCAAAGGTTCGATGCTTTTGGTGACATGTGATGAATTTTTTTGTGCCAGCTAGAACTATTTAAAGAAGAGGCATATGGATCAACTTGTAAGATGTGAAGTAAGTGGATACCGCTATCATCCTGTGCAATTGTTAGGCGATCTGAAATGAACAAAATGGGAGGAGACATGGTGAAGGTGGTAGATCGGTAACTCAATTTTCTCGATGGGCTATGGAGGTTTCTGTCGACCTGTCCAATTCCAGCATGGAAAAGAGCAAAAATGCACCAAAACCCAAGGCTCGATAGAAACTACGCGATGACGGAGTTTTCAGAATCAATACTGATGCTTCCTTTCATGAGAGTACTGATACGTCTCAAACGTATCTATAATTTCTTATGTTCCATGCTAGTTTTATGACAATACTCACATGTTTTATATACACTTTATATCATTTTGATGCATTTTCCGGCACTAACCTATTAACAAGATGTCGAAGCGCCAGTTCCTGTTTTCTGCTATTTTTGGTTTCAGAAATCGTACACACACTAGTGGAAAACGGGGCAATAGGCCCGGTCCATTTGGGCCTTTAGACCCGGTTCCCGAACCGGGACCAACTAGGCGGGACTAAAGGGGTACCCTTTAGTCCCGGTTCAAAGATAAACCGGGCCTAAAGGCCTCGACACGTGGTGCGGCCAGGGAGCTCGCGGTGGAAGGCCTTTGGTCCCGGTTCGTGGTACGAACCGGGCCTAGGTTTCTCTGCCGCGGCAGAGAATTGCTATTTCTCTGCCGCGGCACAGGTTTAGGCTGTACCAGCGTTTCTCTGCCGCGGCAGAGAAACAGGGCGTTTCTCTGCCACGGCAGAGTTTCAGCAATGCATATATATCATTCAAGAAACCACAAAAAATCGTCATGAATATATATAGACATCGTCAACAGTACACGACATCGTCAACAGTACACGTAATGCATGCATATTTACAATACAACATGTCCTCGACGGATTTCGTCCCCCGTCACGATCCGCCGATAGTGCTCTCCACCTGGGGTAAGGACCTCGGTAATAAAGAATCCCGCGATTTCCTCTTGAATTGCTTTTATTTGATCCGCTGTTATGAGAGTGTCCCGCAGGCGTGTCATCTATATTTAAAAAAGGAGATCAATATATGAATGGAACTCAATACAATAGATGGTACTAATTAAGATTAATTGTGAAAATTTGTTATCGTACACGAGTGTGGTGTATTTGGGCATCCCCACCCTTGGGACAGGACATGTCACGCATGAAGGTGCAGACGTAGTATCCACATAAGTTATTCCCTTGTTCCTGCCTCATACACTTTACGAAAAAATAGTTCGATCAAACTAATAATCAAGCATCGTATTGAAAGTAAATATCATATATAAAGTTTCACGGACATAGCTATATATATAGTACTACTTACAGGGTAATCTCTAAATGTAAGCTCCGGTTTCCATTCACCCGGAACAGTATTGATGAACCGTTTCCAAGCCCTGCCCGGCAAAAAATAATGAGTAAATGAGTAATTGATTAGTTGATGATATCTTCGAATTAGAGCAGATGAAGATGCCAATACGAAATTGATTGAAACTACCTCTGGAGGATGGCAGCCATGTCCGCCCATTCCGCATATTCTTTACGTTTCGAGTCCATGACGTTTACGACTCCAAGGTGAAGATCAATGATTAGGAGAATAAAGTGGAAACTGCACAAGCATAGCTCAATGATTACGAGAATAAAGTGGAAGGTGCACAAGCATAATGTATGTTATATATAACACTCACTTGAAGTTGTAGGGAAAGAATATATCCTCTTTGTCTGCTTGCTTCTCTAAAAACATTACGATGTTGTCCTCTGTGTCCTTGGGGTACTGTCGAACCGTAACTTCATGAACTGTGTTTGGGTCTATGAACCCCAGCGGTAGGAGCTTGCCTCTTTTGTATTCCAGCTTCTTCATTCTGCATAATTAAATGTATAGCGTACACAAAGAATATAATAAGGATAATTGTTAGTGCAAATGAATGAGCTACAAACTTAATTACACAAATAAATCACTTACAGGCAGTAGCAACTGATGACAGCTTTGTCGAGGGCGTCTTGATTGAATAACTGAAACAGTTCTTCTAACTCAAGGTTTATCTCGTCTTCCCCCCGGAAGTAATGCTCATCTCTAAGATACACCGTGAGGTAGCTTTCACTTCTTCGACAGGCTTTCAGGTACCATTCATGCAACCTTCGCATCTGAGTCCCTAGACGCGCGAGCTCGCCAGGTTTGACGAGATCTTTTCCGTATCTATACGTGTTTACCACTTGAGCCGTTGGATAGTAATCTTCGTACTCAACTGATGCTCCCTGAGCTCTAGCCGCCCGTTCGATCATCGATGCCGTCTCTGGATCATGATATGGCTCCACGATGAAGTGGGGTGCGGCCTGAATGTCCTGCTGTCCAAGCTGGGCGACTTTTTTTGCTTCTTTGCTCGCTCTAGAGGACTGTCCAAGAGAGCGGTCATAATCAGCTCTCAGCTCAGGTCTCTTCATTCTCGTCTCGGCAAAGTGCTTCACTGTCTGCGGTGGAATAAACATCTTCTTCGGCGCAAGAAACGCCTTTTGCTCTTCAGTCTGCTCATGTGGTAACAACTCTGGAGTCTGTGCCCTCATTGGAGTTGATGATCTCTTCGGAGCTGTAGGAGGTGCCGCGGACCGCTTCCTCTTTTGCTTAAGTGGAGGCGGCGGAGTCTCCTGACGAGGAGGAGGAGGAGGCGGCGGAGTATTTTCACGCGGAGCAGACTGGTCATGGATAGGGGAATCATCATCGCGCACAGGAGAATCATCACGCGGAGGAGACTCAGGTGGCGGAGGAGGCGGAGGTGGCATGCTTGTTGGCTTCTCACCTGGAAACACAATGTTCTCCTTCCGCCATTGCACGGTGGTTCTACGGGCTTCTCCCAGTTCTTTGATTTCCCCATCTTCACCTGCAGGGTGCTCAAGCACCAACCCCTCATAATCTCTCATCACTTCATCCACCATCACAACAGCAAAGTCGTCTTGGACCGAACGGCAATGGTAAGACCTTGTAGGTAAGAGGATGCCGACCGCCGCCTTGAAGGATAGGTTGAAAACTTTAACATGCAGCTCACAAGGACGGCTCTCAGTGAGATCATCCACGGGGGGGTAGCGAGGAGGCTCGACCACCTGGTCATCATCATCATCATCATCCACCTGCTGAGAGGAAGCCACGCTGCTTTTCCGGTGTGGTTGAGATTGCAGCGGGGCGATGGCATTGAGCAATGCAGGATCTACAGCCTGCCCCTGAGCCATCTGAGATGTAAGTACTTGGGTTACCATGGTTAATTGGGCTTTCATGGTGCTCATACCCTCCTCTAAGTTAGCCAGGCGGTCTGTTTCCCTTGCCTTCCTCCTCTCATGGCTTTTATCAGGAAATCTCTTCCTTTCCGCAGGAAAGCCATACTTCCACGGAACGGAGCCTTCTGTGCCTCGTGTTCGTCCGCCGTGTTCTTTGTTCCCAAGGGCGCGTGTCAGCTCATCGTTCTCTCTTTCGGGCTGGAACAACCCCGCCTCCACGTCCCTATGTGCTCTTTCCAGGGCATCAATGGGAACCTTCAGATGAGCTTTCTTATAGATGCACTTCCCTGTTTCTGGATGCAACGTTCCCCCAATCCCGTAGAACCACTCCTTGCACCGTTCGATCCAACCATGTGTCCCTAATCTGATCCCTTTCCTGGTCAGTTCCTCCTCAGCTGCCTGCCACTTAGGACGGTTAGCCCTGTATCCACCTGGACCCAGAATTTGGTGATATAGCTTCAACGCAGCATTTGCCTTATTTATTTCCGACCTTCTCTTAAATTCTTCTGACTCCGTGCTGTACTTCACGAATTCTTCCCAGTGAGTTTTTACCTTCTCATTGTCCGGAGTCTTCTTTATCTTGATAAGGCGGCGCAATCTTTTCTTGTGGCTCTTGAATAGTTCGGCCATCTTCTTCTTGCCAAACTCGCGGAGGGCCTGCTCCATCTTGGCCTTTTCAGCGTCACCCCCCTCTTCGGGTACTATGTTGAAATGTGACATGAGCTTGTCCATAATGCTGTTTTTGGCTACATCATCGATATAAAGACCTTGACCTTCTTCCTCTGCAGACAGCACTAGTCCCTTCGGCTTGTTCCATTCTCGAACGGTGATCGGGACGTGGTCCCTAACAAGCACTCCGCATTGAGCTATAAATGCCTTTGCACCTTTCTCTGGAGCAATCGGTTTACCATCCTTAGCGATGTGGGTGATGTCGTGCCTAACACCGTCGTCCAACTTTTTGGCCGGGCCTCGCTTCCTCGACTTTACAGAAGAAGTGCTCGATCCGGAGGGCTAAAAAAGAAATAATTCATAGTCAGTACAATTTAATTAGTTAATGCATCTAGTCGATCAACAGCGGCTTAATTAGTTTATATACCTCGGTGATAACTACAGTTCGGGAGCCATTATGATGATCTTGTTCCTCACCGGCGCCACTAGGATCTTCTTCCTCAATATTCTCCGCTCCCTCACCGGAGTCATTCAACAAGCCAAGCATAGATTCATTCCCATGGATTGGAAAATCTCCCGTGGCGCAGCTTCTCGAAGATGTTGTTGGTGCACACGCCCTACGGCATCTTCGGAAGCTGCGCCTCGGAATTTTTTCCCTGCAAGCCCGTGAACGACTACATCTCCTCTAACAGTGTTGGGGAAAGGGTTGGGAAATCTCCCGTGGCGCAACTTCTCGAAGATGTCGTTGGTGCACAAGCCTTACGGCATCTTCGGAAGTTGCTCCTCGGAATTTTTTCCTGCAAGCCCCTGAACGACTACATCTCCTCTAATAGTGTTGGGGAAAGGGTTGGGAAATCTCCCGTGGCGCAGTTTCTCGAAGATGTTGTTGGTGCACATGCCCTACGGCATCTTCGGAAACTGCGCCTCGGAATTTTTCCCCTGCAAACCCGTGAACGACTACATCTCCTCTATATATATGGTACAAAAAGCCAACCACATCTCCACTTTTCATATCTTACATACAGTTAAATGATTACACAAAAATAAATGGGAAATTGATTGCCATGTTGAGATACTCATTTGTGCCATGGAGCATCTTCATCATTTAATCTTCTTCGGCCTTAACCATGGAGCATCTTCATCATTTAACTTGATGCTTGGATCAATGTTCACTCTGAAGGGTGGAATTTCATCAAACTTATTATAATCTTCTGACATGTCTGTCTTGTCCTCCACTCCCACGATGTTTCTTTTTCCAGAAAGAACTATGTGGCGCTTTGGCTCATCGTTTGATGTATTTGTTTCCTTATGTTTCCTTTTTCTTGGTTTGCTAGACATATCCTTCACATAGAAAACCTGGGCCACATCCTTGGCTAGGACGAATGGTTCATCTCTATACCCAAGATTGTTGAGATCCACTGTTGTCATTCCATACAACTTGTCTACCTGAACCCCGCCTCCTGTTTTGTTGACCCATTTGCACCTAAACAAAGGGACCTTAAAAGAAGGTCCATACTCAAGTTCCCAGATATCCTCTATGTAACCATAATATGTGTCATTTGGGCCTTCATTCATTATTGCATCAAAGCGGACACCACTGTTTTGGTTGGTGCTCTTTTTATCTTGGGCGATCGTGTAAAATGTATTCCCATTTATCTCGTACCCTTGGAAAGTCACTACAGTCGAAGATGGTGTCTGGGCCAGCAAGTACAGCTGATCTTCAATATCTTTGTTATTCAGGAGATGTTTTTGCAACCAACCGCCGAAAGTCGACATGTGTTCACGTCTAATCCAATCGTTCGACTGCCCCGGGTTCTGGGAGCGTAGAAAGTTCTTGTGGTCACCGATATACGGAGCCACCATGGTGGAACTTTGTAGAACTGTGTAGTGTGCTTGAGTCAAAGAAATCCCGTCCCTACATATCATTGATTTCCTTCCTAGCGTGCCTTTTCCACTTAGTCTCCCTTCATGCCGCGATTCAGGAACACCAATCGGCTTAAGGTCAGGAATAAAGTCAACACAGAATTCAATGACCTCCTCTGTTCCATAGCCCTTGGAGATGCTTCCTTCTGGCCTAGCACGGTTATGAACATATTTCTTCAAGACTCCCATGAACCTCTCGAAGGGGAACATATTGTGTAGAAACACAGGACCGAGAATGGAAATCTCATCGACCAGGTGAACGAGGAGATGTGTCATAATATTGAAGAAGGATGGTGGGAACACCAGCTCAAAACTAACGAGACATTGGACCACATCATTCTGCAACCTCGGTAGAATTTCTGGGTTTATTACCTTCTGAGAAATTGCATTGAGGAATGCACATAGCTTCACAATGGGCAGTCGAACATTTTCCGGTAGAAGCCCCCTCAATGCAATCGGAAGCAACTGTGTCATTATCACGTGACAGTCATGAGACTTCAGGTTCTGGAATGTTTTCTTCTCCATATTTATTATTCCCTTTATATTGGAGGAGAAGCCAGACGGGACCTTGATACTGCTAAGACATTCAAAAAATATTTCCTTCTCTGCTTTTGTAAGAGCGTAGCTGGATAAATGACGTCCTTTAACTCTCTCATGCAGATTTTTGGGGTCTTTCCAACGTTGCTGGTCCTCCCGTGCTTCTGGTGTATCTTTTGTCTTCCCGTACACGCCCAGAAAGCCTAGCAGGTTCACGCAAAGATTCTTCGTCACGTGCATCACATCGATTGAAGAGCGGACTTCTAAGACTTTCCAATATTCTAGCTCCCAAAAAATAGATTTCTTCTTCCACATGGGCGCGTGTCCGGCAGCGTCATTCGGAACAGACCGTCCGCCAGGACCCTTTCCAAATATTACATCTAGATCCTTGACCATACCAAATATATCAACACCATCACGATGGGGAGGCTTCCTCCGGTGATCAGCCTCACCGTCGTAATGCTTTCCTTTCTTTCTTACGGGATGGGTAATCCTAAGAAATCGACGATGCCCCAGGTACACGACCTTCTGACCTTTTTCCAAATAATCACCTTCGAGCTCATGTAAACAGTGTGTGCATGCATTGTATCCCTTGTTTGACTGTCCTGAAATGTTACCAAGAGCAGGCCAGTCATTGATGGTTACGAAAAGCATCGCTCTTAGGTCAAATTCCTCCTGCTTGTGCTCGTCCCACACACGTACACCTGCTAGGGACCACAGCTGTAGAAGTTCTTCGACTAATGGCTTCAGGTACACATCAATGTCGTTCCCGGGTTGCTTCGGGCCTTGTATGAGCACTGGCATCATAATGAACTTCCGCTTCATGCACAACCAAGGAGGAAGGTTATATATACAAAGAGTCACAGGCCAGGTGCTATGGCTGCAGCTCTGCTCTCCAAAAGGATTCATGCCATCTGTACTTAGACCAAACCTTAAGTTCCTTGCATCCTGTGCAAAGTTTGGGAACTCTCTATCGATTTTTCTCCATTGGGATCCATCAGCAGGGTGCCTCAACATCACGTCTTTCTTACGGTCTTCTTTGTGCCATTGCAACAACCTAGCGTGCTCTTTATTCCTGAACAAGCGTTTCAGCCGTGGTATTATAGGAGCATACCACATAACCTTGGCAGGAACCCTCTTCCTGGGGCGCTCGCCCTCAACATCACCAGGGTCATCTCGTCTGATCTTATACCGCAATGCAGTGCACACCGGACATGCATCCAAATTCTCGTACTCACCGCGGTAGAGGATGCAGTCATTAATGCATGCATGTATCTTTTGCACATCTAATCCTAGAGGGCAGACAATCTTCTTCGCTTCGTACGTACTGGCGGGCAATTCGTTACCCCTTGGAAGCTTCCTCTTAATTATTGTCAGCAACTTTCCAAATCCTGAGTCAGTGACACCGTTCTCTGCCTTCCATTGCAACAATTCCAGTGTGCTGCCTAGCTTTTTATGGCCATCTTCGCAAGTTGGGTATAACAATTTGTTGTGATCTTCTATCATCTTGTCGAAGGCCAACCTTTCCTTTTCAGTTTCACATTCTCTCCTTGCATCAGCAATGGCCCGACCAAGATCATCATCAGCAGGCTCATCTGGTGCCTCTTGATCTTCTACTTCATTGTCTTCATTGCCTTCTGCAGTATCATCGTATTCAGGGAAATTGGGATAACCGTCATCATCCTCTTCCTCTTCTTCATTGTCTTCCATCATAACCCCTCTTTCTCCGTGCTTGGTCCAACAATAGTAACTGGGCATGAAACCGGATCGCAGAAGGTGGCTGTGAATGAGACTCGAGTGAGCGTAATTTACGATATTCTTGCAGTCCACACATGGACAATACATGAAGCCACCATGTTTGTTTGCCTTCGCCACGGCCATAAAATTATCCAGGCCCGCAGTGAACTCGTCAAACCGTCGGTCAATGTACATCCATTGCCGATTCATCTGCATGATATAATTAAGCTGATCAAAACCATTACAGAACATCACGATGTATATATACACATGCATTTTATCAATTACAGATGAAAAGGATAAAGTTGTTAACCTCGATGAAGAAGAAAAAAACAAGTTAAGTGTGGCTTGATTTGTGTAAACTCAAGTGGCAAATCCTCTTAAGCATTTCATCAAACACCTCTTGTGCATGTGAAGAAGAGAGGAGAGCAATACACCCCTCTTGTGAAGAAAGTGAAAAAATGGCCAAGTGTGGCTCACACTTGGGCAGGGCAAGGTAATATAGCCAGATTGGGGACCTTGTCCCGGTTTGTAACACAAACCGGGTCCATAGGTTTTGGACCCGGTTTGTAATACAAACCGGGACTAAAGGTTCCCACGCTGACACGGCCTGCGCGCCCAGCCGTGGACCCTTTAGTCCCGGTTTGTAACACAAACCGGGTCCAAAGGCCACTACCGGACAAGCTCCAGCGGGTGGGGTCGTCCTGGGCAGAAACGAACCGGGACCAATGCCCCCATTGGATCCGGTTTGGTTCAGCACTGGGACATTTGCTTGGGACCAAAGGCCTCTTCTCCACTAGTGACAGGAAATATTCTCGGAATTGGACGAAACAAAAGCCCACGGTCTTATTTTGCACGGAGCCTTCCGGAAGTCCGAAGAGGAGACGAAGAGGGGCGACGAGGCGGCCACACCCTAGGGGGGCGCGGCCCCACCCCTGGCCGCGCCACCCTATGGGATGGGCCCCTCGAGCGTCCCCGACTCTGCCCCTTCACCTATTTATTCTCTCCGTCGCGAAAACCCTAGTACCGAGAGCCACGATACGAGAAAAGTTACTGAGACGCCGCCGCCGCCAATCCCATCTCGGGGGATTCAGGAGATCTCCTCCGGCACCCTGCCGGAGAGGGGAATCTTCACTGAAGGACTCTACATCATCATGCCCGCCTCCGGATTGATGCGTGAGTAGTTCATCCTTGGACTATGGGTCCATAGCAGTAGCTAGATGGTTGTCTTCTCCTCTTGTGCTATCATGTTTAGATCTTGTGAGCTGCCTATCATGATCAAGATCATCTATTTGTAATGCTACATGTTGTGTTTGTTGGGATCCGATGAATATGGAATACTATGTCAAGTTGATTAATTGATCTATCATATATGTGTTGTTTATGTTCTTGCATACTCTCCGTTGCTAGTAGAGGCTCTGGCCAAGTTGATACTTATAACTCCAAGAGGGAGTATTTATGCTCGATAGTGGGTTCATGCCTCCATTGAATCTGGGACAGTGATAGAAAGTTCTAAGGTTATGGATGTGCTGTTGCCACTAGGGATAAAACATCGATGCTTTGTCTAAGGATATTTGTGTTGATTACATTACGCACAGTACTTAATGCAATTGTCTGTTGTTTGCAACTTAATACTGGAAGGGGTGCGGATGCTAACCCGAAGGTGGACTTTTTAGGCATAGATGCATGCTGGATAGCGGTCTATGTTCTTTGTCGTAATGCCTAAGTAAATCTCATAGTAGTCATCATGATATGTATGTGCATTGTTATGCCCTCTCTTTTGTCAATTGCCCAACTGTAATTTGTTCACCCAACATGCTATTTCTTATTGGAGAGGCACCACTAGTGAACTGTGGACCCCGGTCCATTCTTTTACATCTGAAATACATTCTACTACAATGGACCTTTGAAGTACACCTGGAGAGGCCCGAGGGCTGAACGAGCATAGGTGGCGCGCCCAAGAAGCCACCCACCTCTGTTTTCCCCTTGATCGTCCGGTTTCCCCAATTCTTTTGCCCACCTATGTATTTTTTTCCATAAAAACGACTATATATATGCCCCGAAGAGTTCTCGGGAGGAGAGCACCACCGAAAGACAGAAACACCAAAGTGGAGGCTGATACGTCTCCGACGTATCGATAATTTCTTATGTTCCATGCCACATTATTGATGATATCTACATGTTTTATGCATACTATATGTCATATTTATGCGTTTCCGGACTAACCTATTGACGAGATGCCGAAGTGCCAGTTCTGTTTTGCTGTTTTTGGTTTCGAAATCCTAGTAAGGAAATATTCTCGGAATTGGACGAAATCAACGCCCAAAGATCCCCGGGAGCTTCCAGAACACTCGAGAGCCGCGAGAGAGGGGCCACGGGGGCCCACAGGGGTGGCGGCGCGGCCCGAGGGGGCGCGCCGCCTAGTGTGTGGCCCCCCCCTTCCGACGCCCTTCCGCCTACTTAAAGCCTCCGTCGCGAAAACCCTACACGTTCGACGAAACCAGAGAAAACCTTCCAGCCGCCGCCATCGCGAAGCCAAGATCGGGGGGACAGGAGTCTCTGTTCCGCACGCCGCCGGGACGGGGAAGTGCCCGGAAGGCTTCTCCATCGACACCGCCATCTTCATCAACGCTGCTGTCTCCCATGAGGAGGGAGTAGTTCTCCATCGAGGCTCGGGGCTGTACCGGTAGCTATGTGGTTCATCTCTCTCCTATGTACTTCAATACAATAATCTCATGAGCTGCCTTACATGATTGAGATTCATATGATGATGCTTGTAATCTAGATGTCATTATGCTAGTCAAGTGGATTTTACTTATGTGATCTCCGGAGACTCCTTGTCCCACGTGTGTAAAGGTGACATTGTGTGCACCGTGTGGGTCTCTTAGGCTATATTTCACAGAATACTTATTCACTGAGTTATGATTTGAGTTGGATGTCTCTATGAAATTGTGGTGTGTTAGTACCTCATGTGAATGCTCAAAGTGACAGCGTGGGGTGTTCATTAGTACTTGGGAATGCATCTTTAAGGTTTGCCTACATGATGAATTAGTGTTCGTTATCTTGCCAGAGAGTAATTCAGAGTAGCATAGTGAAGTGCTTATTTATATCTCTTTATGATTACAATGTGTTTTGTATCACAATATATCTGCGTGCTACTCTAGTGATGTTATTAAAGTAGTTTATTCCTCCTGCACGGTGTAATGGTGACAGTGTGTGCATCGTGTAGTACTTGGCGTAGGCTATGATTGTGATCTCTTGTAGATTATGAAGTTAACTATTGCTATGATAGTATTGATGTGATCTATTCCTCCTCTCGTAGTGTGAAGGTGACAGTGTGCATGCTATGTTAGTACTTGGTTTGGTTATGTTGATCTGTCATGCACTCTAAGGTTATTTAAATATGAACATTGAATATTGTGGAGCTTGTTAACTCCGGCATTGAGGGTTCGTGTAATCCTACACAGTTAGTGGTGTTCATCATCCAACAAGAGGGTGTAGAGTCTAGCATCTATCTATTCTGTTATGTGATCAATGTTGAGAGTGTCCACTAGTGAAAGTATGATCCCTAGGCCTTGTTCCTAAATACTGCTATCGCTGCTTGTTTACCGTTCTACTGCATGTTTACTTCCTGCAATATTACTACCATCAACTGCACGCCAGCAAGCACTTTTCTGGCGCCGTACTACTGCTCATATTCATTCATACCACTTGTATTTCACTATCTCTTCGCCGAACTAGTGCACCTATTAGGTGTGTTGGGGACACAAGAGACTTCTTGCTTTGTGGTTGGAGGGTTGCATGAGAGGGATATCTTTGACCTCTTCCTCCCCGAGTTCGATAAACCTTGGGTGATCCACTTAAGGGAAACTTGCTGCTGTTCTACAAACCTCTGCTCTTGGAGGCCCAACACTGTCTACAAGAATAGAAGCACCCGTAGACATCAGAGGCTGCTACAGAGAAGATTGGAGGGAAAAACTCCGCCGGGATCACCGCCGGAGGGATCTCCACCTTCTCCAACTTCTTCATCATCATCACCATGACCAAGAGGGAGTAGGACACCTCTGGACTATGGGTTTTTGACAGTAGCTTGATATATTTCTCTCATGTTCTTCACAGTACTTAGTGCCATATGAGCTACCTATCATGATTATGGCCATATTTGTAATACATATGTGGTGGATCCTTGTTCTATGATATTGTTATAGGAGATCTGATCCTATTATATTTGTGAGACGTATTGATAGATGCATATTATGTACCCCGTTGTTAAGTTTATGTTTTGATCCAACATCTATGCAAGAGAGTGTGTGGGGTGATGTGTGTGTTAGATGGAGTAGCAGGGTTTTAGTGATTGGATAGTGACAATATGTTCAAGAGCTATTATGGCTTTGCTTTTCTTTTCCTACCTCACTAGGGATAAAGTGAATGCATGTGCTATGTTTTTCGTGTGACAATAATGATGATCATGTTTGTTCAAGGAAGCATATTTATCTTTCTTGTTTGCATCCAAAACACAAAAAACAATCAATCTCTTTACAGTTTTTTACTTAGTTATTTCATCTAGTTTAGTTTCTACTTATTTTAATACTACTTGTGTTATTTACTTACGCGAAACCTTGTGATTGACAACCACACATTGGAGTTGAGGACAGAAGGCATTTATTTACTTGCAGGATTGCTTGAAAAGGAGAGTAGAGAATAATTTTCTATCCAATTTCCCGAGAGTTCGATATAAACCATCGAGTCACCCTTGTGGGGAAAATACTTCGCTGACGCAATACTCTGCACTTGGAGTCCCAATGTCATCAAGACATTTTCTGGCGCTGTTGCCGAGGAGATGGGAAGAGTTACATTACAGTGGTTGCTGCGTGAGAAGCTCCAAGCGATTCCCACACAACTGCCACACATTTTCTTGCACTTGCCGGGGAACTGAGAAGAGTTATACCACGAGCATTTTCTGGCGCGTGAAGACATTTCGGCATCGAGTCTCACCAAAGCTTGGGAAGGTAACATCACCACGAGCTCTCCTATCTCTTTTAGATTCTGCATCGTATTTTATTTGTCTTGTTTTTAGTCATTATTTGCTTGTTTTTAGTTTTTTTGTTAGTTCTCTTTCTTAAAAATTGAAAAAAACATAAAAAGTAGTAGTAACAAGCAAAATCATGGAAAGAAGGACCCATTGGCCCTTTAGTGTGAATAATTTTCCTCAAGATAATGATATACCTATTGAGTCTTTTGATAATTGATCCTAAAGTAGTCAAATTTATTTATGAACATCGATTTTATGGAAGACTGATGAGCCCTATGGAACATTTGAAAAGATTTACTGATAAGTGCGAAAATCTTAATGTGAGAAATACAAACAATAATATTACCAAAGTTAAACTTTTTCCTTATTCCCATGGTGCTAAAGCTTTAGATTGGATTTTAAAATGGCCACCTGGAAACTTTAGTTCTTAGTTTAATTTTAAAGCTTCCTTTGAGGAAATATTTGGATCACTGCAATTGCAAGCCATATTAGAGAAATCATTTTTTCCTTTAAGCAGAATAAAAATGAACTTTTAGTAAGTTCTTGGGAAAGATTTAGAGGGCTTGCATATGGAATAGAAAGTGGTTTTAAGGATTGGATGCTAATATATTCATTCTATAGTGGGTTGGGAAATACCTATAAAATGTGTCTTGATCAAAGTGGGGGTAGCTTTATGAATTTAACATCCCAAAACGCTTTTGTTATGCTAGATGGTTTCCTCATCTTGAAAAAACCAATGTTCTCGAGGATGATTTTTATGATAGGCATGAATTTTTTTAACTATATAATAGGGAAAATAAAATTGAAGAAGTTGAAATGCTTAGTGAAGCTAGGGAACCAATCTTGGATCTTGATAAATGTAGCTTCAATGAATTAATTGCTATACTAGAAAAAATTGCTACAAATCCTACTATCAATGTTAATCAAGCTGGTTTTGGTTCTTATATTACCAACTATGTTATTAAAAAAAGATTCAGAGGTATAATAATGAGGCCATGGTACCACCTAAGCTTGGGGATGTGTGGATTCCCAAGATTGTATTATCTATTGACAAAGAAACAAACCATGCTATTCTTGATCTAGGATCTAGTGTTTCTGTTATTTCTAAAGAGCTATATGATTTACTCAACCTTAAAAATATGGAAAATGCTCTTATTGATTTATTACTTCCTGATGATTCAACCACAAAGGTATTACGCAAAGTAAAAGATGTTATGGTTGAATTACATATGACATATGTACCTATTGATTTCATTGTTATGGACATGGGAAGAAATTCCTCTAGTCCTATTATCATTGGAAGACCTTTTATGAGAACAACAAGGGCTATCATTGATTAAAAGAAAGGGAATGTTAAGTTTCAGTTCCCTCATAAGACCTTTTCTTAGTACCATATGAGTTGCCCAACATGATTATGGTTATATTTGTAATACCTATGTGGTGGATCTTTATTCTATGATATGATGCCATGAGATTTGACTATACTTTGTGTAAGATGTATTGATAGATGCATATTATGTACCCCGTTCTTAAGTTTATGTTCTGATCCAACATCTATGCAAGAGCATGTGTGGGGTGATGTGTGTGTTAGATGGAGTAGCATGGTTTTAGTGATTGGATAGTGACAATATGTTCAAGAGCTATTATGGCTTTGCCTTTCTTTTGCTACCTCACTAGGGATAAAGTGAATGCATGTGTTATGCTCATCATGTGACAGTAATGATGATCTTGTTTGTTCAAGGTAGCATATTTGATATTCAAACTTCATGTCAAAGTACTTACTGCTATGCTCTGTTAATTCTTAATAAAAGATTGATGAAGTTTTATTCTTGTGGAGCATAAGAGAGGTATATTGCATCATATCTATGTTAGAACGTGATACCCATATTAATTCTGATCTTACATACAATATTATTTGGACCTTCATATTTCATTGATAAATTGTTTATTGTCCACCACAACTTTATGAGAGAATAGTCAAGTGAACCCATAAACCCCGGTCCATTGTTTATCATAAGAAACACCTTTGTATTGCATTTTCGTTGTTTTCTATTTGCTGCACTATTTCATTCCGAAAATACAAAAATATTTATCTTTCTTCTTTGCATCCAAAACACCAAAAACAATCGATCTCTTTATAGTGTTTACTTAGCTATTTCACTAGTTTAGTTTCTACTTGTTTTATTACTACTTGTGTTATTTACTTACGCAAAACCTTGTCCTTGACAACCACACGATGGAATTGGGGACACAAGATATTTATTTACTTGCAGGATTGCTTGAAAAGAGATAAGATAATACTTTTCCATCCAGTTCCACGAGAGTTCGATATAAACCCTCGAGTCACCCTTGTGGGGAAAATACTTGCTGACGCAACACTCGCACTTGGTCCCAACGTCATCGGGAGAACAATAGGTTCAAATTGGTGCCAATCTGCTAGGTAATTAGGGAGTTGAGTGGAGCTTTTTCGAGCTTTAGTTTGAAACACATAGGGCGTGATGCAAATCTTGCAACCTCATTGTGTGCTAAGCAAGCTAGTGCAGATAAGAGGAGGTTCTTGTGGATTAACTATAACACATGTTTTCTATCCAATACTTTTTCGAGTGATTGTAATCATGTCTCACTTTTAATGAAAGCTACGAATGCACACAGAAATGTGAGCGGGAATTGTTGGCACATGGGTGAAAAAGCACCCCATAAACCCCAAAATTTGCAGTAATTTTGAATAGTAAAAAATTCAATTCCTCCTGAAAACAAGATGATTAAGCATTGTTTGTATATAAAAATGTTTGGGCAAGAAATGATTTTCATGGATTTCAGGAGAAAACAAATTTATGAAGAATATTAGCGTGAATAGTATATGTACATGGGGCGTTTCGATTTTATTATTTTTACCCATGATACTATAATAGTAATTCTCTCGTGAAATATTTTTATACAAGTACAATACTTGATCATCTTTGAGTCCAAAATGCATTTTGATTTTCTATACTTTTTTGATTTTTTTGCATGATGTGGGTGCGTTCACACCCATGTGAATTATTTTCCTACGTGCTATTTCCTTGTTAGAAATAAAGATGATCAGACCTGATCCTCCCATAACTAGATAAAGCAGTACTACTTTCATCCCAAAACTTACCGACTTATACTTTAAAAAATCAAACTATATTAATTTTTTCCAAGTTTTTATCGAAAATTATTAACATTTAAAATACCAAATCAATATTATTAAATAGATAATGAAATGTATTTTCACATGATATCTATAACATACTATATTTTTTGATAGATTTTTCTATAAATTTGACCAAATTTTACTTTGTTTGACTTTAAAAAAATGTAATCCTTAAATCTTGGGATGGAGGTAGTACTTGAAAATTTAATGTACACCTTCACACTGTCAGTTCGGTTGCCATTGTTGTGATGGTGCTGTAACTCTACCCAAATCAAATACTCCTACTACTATACACTTTCCAAGTAGTCTCATAAAAGGCATCAGGCTGGTCATAGGGGGAGTAACTTATACTAGTAACATGGCAAGTAGTCTCATAAAAGGCATAAGGCTGGTCATAGGGGGAGTAACTTAGACTAGTAACATATGCCATGTTACTAGTCTAGGTTACTACTTCATAGTGGGTAGTAACTTATATGTGGTGTCATGCATTATATCATTTATTATGTTGTAGACTCATCTTGCCGTGAGGTGTGTGATGTTATGATAAGAGCAAGTATAATAAGTCCTAGTCAGCTGACTATAAGGATTATAATAATATATTGTTGCTTAGTTGGAGGAGAGAGAGGTGGAGAGAGAAGAGGAGTGGGCTCTAATGCAAGAGCCAGCTCTAGCACGTGCTCCTAGGCACTTTGTGAGAGTGAAATGTGGGTCATGTATTGATAAAGTAGCATATTTTTATAGCTCACTATTGTACATATTGGCTCTAAGTTAGCTATAGATGACATGGCACATGGCTTATAGCCAGCAGCTGGCTATACTATTAAACTTTCTCTAAGAGCAAGTACAATAAGATCTACTACCTCCGATTCAAGGAATAAGGCGCCCTCGTTTTACGTGTTTTTCGTTTGACTAAGAATTACTTCAAATATATAAACATTGTTTGTATGAAATTAACATCATTAGAAAGTATTTTTCAATACGAATCCAACGATACTAATTACATGTAATATAACCAAGATTTAGTTGCTCAATTTTTATGGTCAAAGTTCGCCTTGGAATACGTGTGCGCCTTATTCCTTGGGACGGAGGTAGTAGTCAGCTGGCTATAAATTAAAGTAATATATTTATGCTTAGTTGGAAGAGAGAGAAGAGGAGAGAGAATGTAAGTGGGCTCTTATGCAAGAGCTAGCTCTAGCACGTGCTCCTAGGCAAGGTGTGTGAATGTAAGGTGGGCCATCTATTGAAAAAGTAGTATATTCTTGGTTACATGTTAACTATAGATGATATGGCATCTTGCTTATAGCCAACAACCGGCTACACCATTGGAATTGCTCTAACATAGCTAGTTATCACCTCATTCTCTTTCTTCATTTTTTAGCATGCTATGTGTCTATATCGCCAAAATGTCTTGAAATGTGTGATGTTACTAGTTATATTACTCCCACTATGAGCAGTCTAAGCAGATAAATGTACGCACTTTGCATCGAAGCAGTATCATATTGGAACAGAAAGTTGTTGCCCTGGTACTACCATAGAGGAACGGTGATAGGTGCGTCGTCTCTGCAGCAAGAACGCCTACACGCTGATGATGAAGACAGCGATGGCGGCGGTCTTTGAAGGCGATGGCCAGGACGTCGCTTTGGTGAAATCTGATGCAGTTTAATTTGGTGAATTGCACGAACCTGGGTACTAGTCACCTTTCCTCCAAGTTCTGATGTCTGAAACTCTGAATAACGCTTTTCGATGTGGAGTTGCGGGGCTCTTGCGATGCAGTGAAGTTATCGTTCAGATCTACGTTACTGTTGCACACTCATTACTCAATGGTGATATAAATGTTGTATCCGAGGGCTGGACAAGTGTTGAGGCAGAGTTGCAACCTGTACACCAATACACCATGCATGCAGCATGCGTGACATGTCTCGAGGCTCCGGGACACCTGGGTAGTGCTAGTTACCTTTCCTCAAAGTTCCAACTAATTTGAAGCTCCTAGTCCGTGTCGGTCAGCCCGCTCTGACTTCGAGACCTCCACAGCTTCACGTGATGATCATGAACTGTGCTGTTATGCTCGGCTCTTCTAGTTGCCATGCATGAACAAAGTCTCCAATGCGTAAGGAACACTTTTTGTCGGAGACTGCTGAGCATCATCAGTCACCGTTCAATACGTTGTCCGATGCTCCATGCTTATCCCCGTTTATATCGGCAATGGGCAGCCCAGCCCGGCCCGAAATTCCCGGGCCAAGCCTGACCCGACCATGCCTCCGGGCTAAGCCTGGGCCTGATTTTTTGGCCGATGGTCAGGATGGGCCGGGCCCGGGCCTTGATTTTGTGTGATTTAGTGAAGCGGCCCGGCCTGACGGGCTTTCTATGTGATGGGCCTGGTCTGGGCCAAATTTTTTTGGCCGACGGCCGGGCAGCTAGGCCTGGGCCGAGATTTTCCGCGTCGGACTTTGGTCAGCCCGGCTGAGGCACGGCCCGGCCCGAGACTCGGTATATCCCCGTTACATAGGGATCATTGTGGGCATGCCGGACACCATGTGCAACACCGTGCGAATGCTGGGCCACCCGTGTCATTGAAATAGAGATATTTGGCAGGGTTTAACCTGTTGCCTACCTCACTCTGGTCAAACGGATCTCTCCCAAACCCTAGCGCCCGCCCGCCTACAAGATCTGCGCCGCCATGTCAAGCAAATGTCGTCCCACGGGCGCCGCCGTGAATGGCTTCGGTAGAGGATCGATGCCTCATTGTCGCGAAGCTTGACAAGCTGTATGACACGCGGTACCTCGTACCACCCGACATGTGGCTGCCCAACGTCGGTGGCGGGAGGACGACCCCCAATGGCGTTGGCGTCCCATAGGCTCCGCGTGTTGGAAGCGACAGGTGGTTCAAGGAGATCCGTGACCAGGGCCACATCGTCATCGAAGTGCGCGCTGCTCTAATCTGGCGTCGGCGAACAACGACAGTTGTTGGTCGGATTTCTTCGACGCGCAGCGGCATGAGGACGTGCGGTGGCTCGGCGGCCTTAATCGCCCGCCAATCTTGAAGAATTCTGTGGGGCACCATGTCTTTTGGGGCATGCTGGCGACATGCTAGCGGCCGTTCTCGAGTGGATCCAGCATGGTGATCCATAGATGGATCGGAGTACCCGCCATCACCGACGTCATCGTCACCACAAGCCATGCGGTGGCCCTCGAGGCGTGTCATCCTACAGTTCATCCTCGCACTCTTCTTCCTCAGGTACCGCACCGACGCCTTCCTGCAACCGCGTCTCGCTCTACACCATGCACAAATGCAAGCTGAAGGAGGAGTTTGCTATGCCCGTCCCAACACGATGTCGTGGCGGCAGCGGGAGTGCTGCGGCCGCGTGAACCCCGAAGGTGAAGGAGGAGGTCGATGACAATGTCGGCTCGTTGATGGCCGCCTACCTTCGCTAGCATGGCTCCTCACGAGCATGGACTATGCATAGACACGCCTAGCTACAACTGATGGGATTTGTAGCATAGAAAACAAAAAAATTCCTACCGCAAGAACGAATAACAAGCCAAGATCCAATCTAGAAGATGGTAGCAACGAGAAGATCATGAGACTAACCCTCGAAGATTTACAAAGCCTACGAGATTAGATCTCGTTGTTGCTGTAGTCGATCACTTGCCGCTTTCAAAGCGCGTAGAAGATCTTGACGGTGCCACAGTCGGGCAGCACCTCCGTACTCGGTCACACATTCAGTGTTGATGACGACGTCCTTCTCCCCGTTCCAGCGGGCAGCGGATGTAGTAGATCCTCCTCGGAATCCCACCAGCACGACGGCGTGGTGACTGATGGCGTGTACGACCCGTTGGGCCCCGGAAGGTGCGGGAGAAGAAGAGGAAGGAAACCAAGGGTTTCGAACCAGGAGGAGCCAAGAAGACGTTGAAGGTTATGGCGGCGGGATGTTGCGGCGCAACCCAGGGATGGCGCCCGTGGAACCTGCACAACACAACCAAAGTACTTTGCCCCAACGAAACAGTGAGGTTGTCAATCTCACCGGCTTGCTGTAACAAAGGATTAGATGTATATTGTGGATGATGATTGTTTGCAGAAAACAGTAAAGCAAGTATTGCAGTAGATTGTATTCGATGTAAAAGAATGGACCGGGGTCCACAGTTCACTAGAGGTGTCTCTCCCATAAGATAAATAGCATGTTGGGTGAACAAATTACAATCGGGCAATTGACAAATAGAGAGGGCATGACAATGCACATACATGATATGATAAGTATTGTGAGATTTAATTGGGCATTACGACAAAGTACATAGACCGCTATCCAGCATGCATCTATGCCTAAAAAGTCCACCTTCAGGTTATCATCCGAACCCCTTCCAGTATTAAGTTGCAAACAACAGACAATTGCATTAAGTATGGTGCGTAATGTAATCAATAACTACATCCTCGGACATAGCATCAATGTTTTATCCCTAGTGGCAACAGCACATCCACAACCTTAGAACTTTATGTCACTGTCCCAGATTTAATGGAGGCATGAACCCACTATCGAGCATAAATACTCCCTCTTGGAGTTAAGAGTAAAAACTTGGCCAGAGCCTCTACTAATAACGGAGAGCATGCAAGATCATAAACAACACATAGGTAATAGATTGATAATCAACATAACATAGTATTCTCTATCCATCGGATCCCGACAAACACAACATATAGTATTACAGATAGATGATCTTGATCATGTTAGGCAGCTCACAAGATCCGACAATGAAGCACATGAGGAGAAGACAACCATCTAGCTACTGCTATGGACCCATAGTCCAGGGGGTGAACTACTCACTCATCACTCCGGAGCGATCATGGCGGTGAAGAGTCCTCGGGAGATGATTCCCCTCTCCGGCAGGGTGCCGGAGGCGATCTCCAGAATCCCCCGAGATGGGATTGGCGGCGGCGGCGTCTCAGTAAGGTTTTCCGTATCGTGGCTCTCGGTCTTCTGGAAGCATCGTGCAAAAATAGGACCATGGGCGTTGATTTCGTCCAATTCCGAGAATATTTCCTTTGTAGGATTTCTGAAACCAAAAACAGCAGAAAACAACAAGCTGGCTCTTCGGCATCTCGTTAATAGGTTAGTGCCGGAAAATGCATAAATATGACATAAAGTATGCATAAAACATGTAGATATCATCAATAATGTGGCATGAAACATAAGAAATTATCGATACGTCGGAGACGTATCAGCATCCCCAAGCTTAGTTCTGCTCGTCCCGAGCAGGTAAACGATAACAAAGATAATTTCTGGAGTGACATGCCATCATAACCTTGATCATACTATTGTAAGCATATGTAATGAATGCAGCGATCAAAACAATGGTAATGACATGAGTAAACAAATGAATCATAAAGCAAAGACTTTTCATGAATAGTACTTCAAGACAAGCATCAATAAGTCTTGCATAAGAGTTAACTCATAAAGCAATAAATCAAAGTAAAGGTATTGAAGCAACACAAAGGAAGATTAAGTTTCAGCGGTTGCTTTCAACTTATAACATGTATATCTCATGGATAGTGTCAATGTAAAGTAATATAACAAGTGCAATATGCAAGTATGTAGGAATCAATGCACAGTTCACACAAGTGTTTGCTTCTTGAGGTGGAAAGAGATAGGTGAACTGACTCAACATAAAAGTAAAAGAAAGGTCCTTCAAAGAGGAAAGCATCGATTGCTATATTTGTGCTAGAGCTTTTATTTTGAAAACATGAAACAATTTTGTCAACGGTAGTAATAAAGCATATGTATCATGTAAATTATATCTTACAAGTTGCAAGCCTCATGCATAGTGTACTAATAGTGCCCGCACCTTGTCCTAATTAGCTTGGGTTAACACGGATTATCATTGCATAACATATGTTTCAACCAAGTGTCACAAAGGGGTACCTCTATGCCGCCTGTACAAGGGTCTAAGGAGAAAGTTCGCATTGGATTTCTCGCTTTTGATCATTCTTCAACTTAGACACCCATACCGGGACAACATAGACAACAGATAATGGACTCCTCTTTTAATGCTTAAGCATTCAACAACAGTTAATATTCTCATAAGAGATTGAGGTTTTATGTCCAAACTGAAACTTCCACCATGATTCATGGCTTTAGTTAGCGGCCCAATGTTCTTCTCTAACAATATGCATACTCAAAACATTTGATTGTGAAAACCGCCCTTACTTCAGACAAGACGAACATGCATAGCAACTCACATGATATTCAACAAAGAGTTGATGGCGTCCCCAGAAAACATGGTTATCGCACAACAAGCAACTTAATAAGAGATAAAGTGCATAAGTACATATTCAATACCACAATAGTTTTTAAGGCTATTTTGTCCCATGAGCTATATATTGCAAAGGCGAATGATGGAAATTTAAAGGTAGCACTCAAGCAATTTACTTTGGAATGGCGGAGAAATACCATGTAGTAGGTAGGTATGGTGGACACAAATGGCATAGTGGTTGGCTCAAGGATTTTGGATGCATGAGAAGTATTCCCTCTCGATACAAGGTTTAGGCTAGCAAGGTTATTTGAAACAAACACAAGGATGAACCGGTGCAGCAAAACTCACATAAAAGACATATTGTAAACATTATAAGACTCTACACCGTCTTCCTTGTTGTTCAAACTCTTTACTATAAATTATCTAGACCTTAGAGAGACCAATTATGCAAACCAAATTTTAGCAAGCTCTATGTATTTCTTCATTAATAGGTGCAAAGTATATGATGCAAGAGCTTAAACATGAGCACAACAATTGCCAAGTATCAAATTATTCAAGACATCATACCAATTACTACATGTAGCATTTCCCGTTTCCAACCATATAACAATTAACGAAGCAGTTTCAACCTTCGCCATGAAAATTAAAAGCTAAGAACACATGTGTTCATATGAACCAGCGGAGCGTGTCTCTCTCCCACACAAGCATTTATTCGAACAAAAACAAAAACAAACAGACGCTCCAAGTAAAGTACATAAGATGTGACTGAATAAAAATATAGTTTCAGGGGAGGAACCTGATGATGTTGTCGATGAAGAAGGGGATGCCTTGGGCATCTGATACGTCTCCAACGTATCTATAATTTCTGATGTTCCATGCTTGTTTTATGACAATACCAACATGTTTTGTTCACACTTTATATCGTTTTTATGCGTTTTCTGGAACTAACCTATTGATGAGATGCCGAAAGGCCAGTTGCTGTTTTCTGCTGTTTTTGGTTTCAGAAATCCTAGTAAAGAAATATTTTCGGAATCGGACGAAATCAAGACCGAAGACCTTATAATTCCGGAAGCTTCGGGCACCGAAGAGAAGAGTCAGAGGGGTGCCAGGGGGGCCCCACACCACAGGGCGGCGCGGCCCAAGGGGGGGCGCGCCCCCTATGGTGGCACCACCCCGTGGCCCCTCCGACTCTGATTCTCTGCCTATATAATCGTCTTTGACCTAAAAACATCGACGAAGGAGGACGCGAGAGAAAACCATCCAGAGCCGCCGCCATCGCGAAAGTCCAATTCGGGGGACAGAACTCTCTATTCCGGCACCCTGCCGGACGGGGAATTGCCCCCGGAGCCATCTCCACCGCCGTCTCCACCGCCATCTTCACCGCCATCGCTGTCCCCATGATGAGGAGGGAGTAATTCACCCCTGGGCTGAGGGCTCTCCGTAGCTATGTGGTTAATCTCTCTCTCTGTACTCCAATACAATGATCTCGTGAATTGCTTTGCATGATTGAGATCCATATGATGAGCTTTGTATCGCTACTAGTTTATGTGCTACTCATGTGATGTTATTAAAGTAGTCTATTCCTCCTGCTTGGTGTAAAGGTGACTAGTGTGTGCACCGTGTGGTTCTTGTCGTAGGCTATGATCATGATCTCTTGTAGATTGTGGAGTTAATTATCATTATGATAGTATTGATGTGATCTATTCCTCCTTCATAGTGTAATGTGGACAGTGCGTGCACTATGTTAGTTCTTGGTTTATTTTGCAATGATCTATTATGCTCTAAGGTTATTTAAATATGAACATTGAATTGTGGAGCTTGTTAACTCCGGCATTGAGGGTTCGTGTAATCCTACGCAATGTGTTCATCATCCAACAAAAGAGTGTATGTAGCACATAAGAGAAAGAGTTATTTATTATGCGATCAATGTTGAGAGTGTCCACTAGTGAAAGTATGATCCCTAGGCCTTGTTTCCAAACATCGAATCTCCGTTTATTTACTGTTCTGTTGCATGTTTACTCGCTGCCATATTTTATTCAGATTGCTATTACCACTCATATACATCCATACTACTTGTATTTCACTATCTCTTCGCCGAACTAGTGCACCTATACATCTGACAAGTGTATTAGGTGTGTTGGGGACACAAGAGACTTCTTGTATCGTGATTGCAGGGTTGCTTGAGAGGGATATCTTTGACCTCTTCCTCCCTGAGTTCGATAAACCTTGGGTGATTCACTTAAGGGAAACTTGCTGCTGTTCTACAAACCTCTGCTCTTGGAGGCCCAACACTGTCTACAAGAATAGAAGCTCCCGTAGACATCAAGCACTTTTCTGGCGCCGTTGCCGGGGAGGTAAGGTAAAAGGTATTCACATCCTCCGACTACTAAGCTATTTCCTAGCACTGTTGCCGGTGTGTGAGTGCTCGAAGCTATTTCCTTTAGATCCTGCAATTGCATCTTTTTGTTTCTTGTTTTTATTTTCACTAGTTAGGCATAATGGAAAACAACAAAAAATTTGGTGAGCTTTTTAATCTTTTTCCTGATTTAGAATTGTTTGGTGCGAACATTAAAAAACCAATGGAACCTTATTCGCATGCTAGTAGCGATGTTATTAGTATGAATGCAATTACTGCTAATGCTATGGAGAAGTCTAAGCTTGGGGAAGCTAGTTTTTGTGATCTTTTTAGCTTCCCATCTTTAGGGGAGAAAATTTGCTCTGATAATACTTTATCTCCCATATGCGATAACTCTAATGATGCTTGTGATATTTTAAATGCACCTACTGAAAGTATTCCATATAAAATACCTATGAAAATTATTGAACGTGTTATGGATAACCGCTATGAAGGGGATGGAACTGTCCATCCTGGAGATCATTTACTGTTTTTGCATGAATTATGCGGGTTATTCAAGTGTGCAGGTATCTCTATGGATGAAGTGAAGAAGAAATTATTCTCTATGTCGTTGTCTGGTAAAGCGGCGCATTGGCATAAACTGCTGAAGGATGAGCATTCTCTTGATTGGAAGGATATTGTGCCTCTATTTTATTCTAAATTCTATCCTCCAAGTGAAATTCACAAAGACCGAAACCGAATATATAATTTCTGGCCTCATGATGGAGAGAGTATTGCCCAAGCATGGGAGAGATTGAAGTCTTTAATGCTCAAATGCCCCAATCATGAGCTTCCAGGTAATATCATCATTGATAATTTCTATGCAAGACTTTCTTTTCAAGACAAGACCTTGCTGGATACTTCTTGTTCTGGATCATTCACGCGCAATAAAGAAGAGTTTAAATGGGACCTTCTTAATCGGATTAAGGAGAACGCTGAAGATTGGGAGAACGACAAAGGTAAAGAGTCAGGTATAAATTATGATTATGAATGCATTGAAACTTTTATGGATACTGATAAATTTCGAAATATGAGTGCTACTTATGGTCTTGACTCTCAAGTTGCTGCAAATCTTTATAAAGCCTTTGCTTCTCATTTTGAATTGCCTAAAAAGAATTTTGATAAGTATCATGAACCTTTTAAAGAGGCTTGCATGAAGAATGAAATTGTTGTTAATTATTGCAATAAGCATGCTCAAACTCCTAAGAATGCTATTTCCTATAAGCATGTTAATTTTTGTGGAATACATAGACCTTGTGGAATTAATCAAATCAAAGATGAATATTGTATCCATCATGCTAATGAAAAAACTAGAAAGTGGTTTAGGGCTCTAGATGATCTTGGTAAAAAAGTTTGTGCCCTCTATCCTTTTATTTGTGAAGTTTGCCATGAAGTGGGTCATTTTAATTTTCAATGCTCCTCCAATGATAATTTGAACCCAATGAGTGCTGCAAATTTGTATTGTGATGATGAAATTACTCCTAATCAGCATGATGAACTTACTTTATTTTTGGGGTGTGAAGAATTGTCGAGAAAAATCTCTTTGTTACATATGAGTGATCTTGATATTGATGATGTCCTGCATGGGTGTTTTTCTTATTGCATTGATAATAGTCATACAAATACTTACATACAAAATATTTTAGAAGATGACACCTTGCCAAAATATGATAGGACCGCTGTGTGTTTTCAACTAATTAATGAAAAGGAGGGATCCTCCCAAGTTTCTTCTATTGTTTCTGAAAGTAAATCAGGTTATGCGGACAAGCCACCCTTCAAGCCTCTTCCTCCTAAAGAAGGGAACGAGGAGAAGGAGAAGAAGAAGAAGAAGAAGAAGAAGAAGAAGAAGAAGAAGAAGAAGAAGAAGAAGAAGAAGGAGAATAAAGAGAAAGAGGTAACGGCATATCCCCGCGTGAATGAGATAACGCTAGGTAACCGTAAGTATGTTGCTCCTAATGATTATTATGATAATGAATCTGAATACGATGATCTTCCTATGCCCTTTACATACATTAGCGATCATGATTTGAATGAGCACACTACTTTTGATATTACAAATCTCTGGGAAACTAATTCTGAAAATGATGATAATAATTGCCATAGTGTCAGTGCTATCCATGCTTCCTCCCATAATGATATAGAAAGCTCTAAGCTTGGGGAAGAGGTGTTTGAAAATCCTTTAGCTACTGGTCATTATGTTCTTGATACATCTCCTTCTAATAACAATGATGGTGTGGACACAGATAAACCGACTGTGAAAGATAACTATTCTATTTCCTATGATGACACTGTGCCCCCGATCTCTGATGATTATTATAAAGAATGCTATGATATAGGTTCTAACTATCCTTATGAAACTTGTCATAGTCATGATTGGATTACCAAAAACAATTCCCTTAATATGCAATTTGTTTACCATGTTCAAATTCTTGATAATAATCTTACTCCAATTACTATTAATGAGAATAACTCTTCTTATGCCAAATTTAATGATACTTCTATGCATATGAACCATGATAAGAATGTTTTAAGTGATGGGTATATTGTGGATTTCATCAATGATGCTACTGAAAGTTATTATGAGAGAGGGAAATATGGTTATATGCATTTCAATAATATTAAGTTTCCCCTCTTTATGTTGAGAATCTTTAAGTTACTCGTGTTTTATCCTCTTATGCTTGTCACTTTGTTCTTCATGAATTCATTTGTGTACAAGATGCCTCTTCATAGGAAGCATGTTAGACTTAAATGTGTTTTGAATTTGCCTCTTGATGCTCTCTTTTGCTTCAAATACTATTTCTTGCAAGTGCATCATTAAAACTGCTGAGCCCATCTTAACGGCTATAAAGAAAGAACTTCTTGGGAGATAACCCATGTGTTATTTTGCTACAGTACTTTGTTTTATACTTGTGTCTTGGAAGTTGTTTACTACTGTAGCAACCTCTCCTTATCTTATTTTATTGCATTGTTGTGCCAAGTAAAGTCGTTGATAGAAAGGTTGATACTAGATTTGGATTACTGCGCAGAAACAGATTTCTTTGCTGTCACGAATCTGGGTCTAATTCTCTGTAGGTAACTCAGAAAATTAAGCCAATTTACTTGAGTGATCCTCAGATATGTACGCAACTTTCATTAAATTTGGGCATTTTCATTTGAGCAAGTCTGGTGCCCTAATAAAATCCATCTTTACGGACTGTTCTGTTTTGACAGATTCTGCCTTTCATTTCGCATTGCCTCTTTTGCTATGTTGGATGAATTTCTTTGATCCATTAATGTCCAGTAGCTTTATGCAATGTCCAGAAGTGTTAAAAATGATTGTGTCACCTCTGAACATGTTAATTTTTATTATGCACTAACCCTCTAATGAGTTTGTTTTGAGTTTGGTGTGGAGGAAGTTTTCAAGGGTCAAGAGAGGAGGATGATATACTATGATCAAGGAGAGTGAAAGCTCTAAGCTTGGGGATGCCCCGGTGGTTCACCCCTGCATATTTCAAGAAGACTCAAGCGTCTAAGCTTGGGGATGCCCAAGGCATCCCCTTCTTCATCAACAAATTATCAGGTTCCTTCTCTTGAAACTATATTTTTATTCGGCCACATCTTATGTACTTTACTTGGAGCGTCTGTGTGCTTTTGTTTTTGTTTTTGTTTGAATAAATGCTTGTGTGGGAGAGAGACACGCTCCGCTGGTTCGTATGAACACATGTGTTCTTAGCTTTTAATTTTCATGGCGAAGGATGAAACTGCTTCGTTAATTGTTATATGGTTGGAAACGGAAAATGCTACATGTAGTAACTGGTATGATGTCTTGAATAACTTGATACTTGGCAATTGTTGTGCTCATGTTTAAGCTCTTGCATCATATACTTTGCACCTATTAGTGAAGAAATACATAGAGCTTGTTAAAATTTGGTTTGCATGAGTGGTTTCTCTAGAGTCTAGATATTTTCTAGTGAGGTGTTTGAACAACAGGGAAGACGATGTATAGTCTTATAATGCTTGTAATATGTCTTTTATGTAAAGTTTTGATGTACTAGTTTATGCTTGTGTTTGCTTCAAACAACCTTGCTAGCCTAAGCCTTGTATCGAGAGGGAATACTTCTCATGCATCCAAAATCCTTGAGCCAACCACTATGCCATTTGTGTCCACCATACCTACCTACTACATGGTATTTCTCCGCCATTCCAAAGTAAATTGCTTGAAGTGCTACCTTTAAATTTCTATCCTCTACCTTTACAATATATAGCTCATGGGACAAATAGCCTAAAAACTATTGTGGTATTGAATATGTACTTATGCACTTTATCTCTTATTAAGTTGTTTGTTGTGCGATAACCATGTTCCTGGGGACGCCATCAACTCTTTGTTGAATATCATGTGAGTTGCTATGCATGTCCATCTTGTCTGAAGTAAGAGAGATCTACCACTTTAATGGTTAGAGCATGCATATTGTTAGAGAAGAACATTGGGCCGCTAACTAAAGCCATGAATCATGGTGGAAGTTTCAGTTTTGGACATATATCCTCAATCTCATATGAGAACATTAATTGTTGCTACATGCTTATGCATTAAAGAGGAGTCCATTATCTGTTGTCCATGTTGTCCCGTTATGGATGTCTAAGTTGAGAATAATCAAAAGCGAGAAATCCAAAATGCGAGCTTTCTCCTTAGACCTTTGTACAGGCGGCATGGAGGTACCCCATTGTGACACTTGGTTAAAACATGTGTATTGCAATGATCCGGTAGTCCAAGCTAATTAGGACAAGGTGCGGGCACTATTAGTATACTATGCATGAGGCTTGCAACTTGTGAGATATAATTTACATAACTCATATGCTTTATTACTACCGTTGACAAAATTGTTTCATGTTTTCAAAATAAAAGCTCTAGCACAAATATAGCAATCGATGTTTTCCTCTTTGAAGGACCATTCTTTTACTTTTATGTTGAGTCAGTTCACCTATTTCTCTCCACCTCAAGAAGCAAACACTTGTGTGAACTGTGCATTGATTCTTACATACTTGCATATTATACTTGTTATATACATGTTACAAGTTGAAAGCAACCGCTGAAACTTAATCTTCCATTGTGTTGCTTCAATGTCTTTACTTTGAATTTATTGCTTTATGAGTAACTCTTATGCAAGACTTATTGATGCTTGTCTTGCAAGTACTATTCATGAAAAGTCTTTGCTATATGATTCAATTGTTTACTCATTGCATTAACATTGTTTTGAATCGCTGCATTCATCTCATATGCTTTACAATAGTATGATTAAGATTATGTTGGTAGCATGTCACCTCAGAAATTATCTTTTATCGTTTACCTACTCGAGGACGAGTAGGAACTAAGCTTGGGGATGCTGACGTCTCCAACGTATCTATAATTTCTGATGTTCCATGCTTGTTTTATGACAATACCAACATGTTTTGTTCACACTTTATATCGTTTTTATGCGTTTTCTGGAACTAACCTATTGACGAGATGCCGAAAGGCCAGTTGCTGTTTTCTGCTGTTTTTGGTTTCAGAAATCCTAGTAAAGAAATATTTTCGGAATCGGACGAAATCAAGACCGAAGACCTTATAATTCCCGGAAGCTTCCGGAGCACCGGAGAAGAGTCAGAGGGGTGCCAGGGGGCCCCACACCACAGGGCGGCGCGGCCCAAGGGGGGCGCGCCCCCCTATGGTGGCACCACCCCGTGGCCCCTCCGACTCTGATTCTCGGCCTATATAATCGTCTTTGACCTAAAAACATCGACAGAAAGGACGGAAACAGAGAAAACCATCCAGAGCCGCCGCCATCGCGAAGTCAATTCGGGGGACAGAACTCTCTTCCGGCACCTGCCGGACGGGGAATTGCCCCCGGGCCGTCTCCACCGCCATCTTCACCGCCATCGCTGCCCCCATGATGAGGAGGGAGTAATTCACCCCTGGCTGAGGGCTCTACCGTAGCTATGTGGTTAATCTCTCTCTCTGTACTCCAATACAATGATCTCGTGAATTGCTTTGCATGATTGAGATCCATATGATGAGCTTTGTATCGCTACTAGTTTATGTGCTACTCATGTGATGTTATTAAAGTAGTCTATTCCTCCTGCATGGTGTAAAGGTGACTAGTGTGTGCACCGTGTGGTTCTTGTCGTAGGCTATGATCATGATCTCTTGTAGATTGTGGAGTTAATTATCATTATGATAGTATTGATGTGATCTATTCCTCCTTCATAGTGTAATGTGGACAGTGTGTGCACTATGTTAGTTCTTGGTTTATTTTGCAATGATCTATTATGCTCTAAGGTTATTTAAATATGAACATTGAATTGTGGAGCTTGTTAACTCCGGCATTGAGGGTTCGTGTAATCCTACGCAATGTGTTCATCATCCAACAAAAGAGTGTATGTAGCACATAAGAGAAAGAGTTATTTATTATGCGATCAATGTTGAGAGTGTCCACTAGTGAAAGTATGATCCCTAGGCCTTGTTTCCAAACATCGAATCTCCGTTTATTTACTGTTCTGTTGCATGTTTACTCGCTGCCATATTTTATTCAGATTGCTATTACCACTCATATACATCCATACTACTTGTATTTCACTATCTCTTCGCCGAACTAGTGCACCTATACATCTGACAAGTGTATTAGGTGTGTTGGGGACACAAGAGACTTCTTGTATCGTGATTGCAGGGTTGCTTGAGAGGGATATCTTTGACCTCTTCCTCCCTGAGTTCGATAAACCTTGGGTGATTCACTTAAGGAAAACTTGCTGCTGTTCTACAAACCTCTGCTCTTGGAGGCCCAACACTGTCTACAGGAATAGAACGTAGACATCAATCCCCAAGCTTAGACGCTTGAGTCTTCTTAAAATATGCAGGGGTGAACCACGGGGGCATCCCCAAGCTTAGAGCTTTCACTCCTCTTGATCATAGTATATCATACTCCTCTCATGACCCTTGAAAACTTCCTTCACACCAAACTTCAAGCAAACTCATTAGAGGGTTAGTGCACAATCAAAAATTCACATGTTCAGAGGTGACACAATCATTCTTAACACTTCTGGACATTGCACAAAGCTACTGGACATTAATGGATCAAAGAAATTCATCCAACATAACAAAAGAGGCAATGCGAAATAAAAGGCAGAATCTGTCAAAAACAGAACAGTCCGTAAAGACGAACCTGGAAGGGGCACTTAACTTGTTCAAACGGAAAAACTCAAAACTAATGAAAGTTGCGTACATATCTGGGGATCACGCACGTAAATTTGCAGATTTTTTTTTTTTTTAGAGACTTCTGCGCGAATTCGTGACAGACAGCAATGCTGTTTCTGTGCAGCAATCCAAATCTAGCATCAACTTTACCATAGAGACTTTACTTGGCACAAAAACATGATAAGGAGAGGTTGCTACAGTAGTAAACAACTTCCAAGACTCAAATATAAAACAAAGTACTGTAGTAAAAACATGGGTTGTCTCCCATAAGCGCTTTTCTTTAACGCCTTTCAGCTAGGCGCAGAAAGTGTGAATCAAGTGTTTTTTTTTGAACCTTGAGACTGTGGGGAAAAAACCCCACAGTTATTTATTAAAACCAAAAAAGCATATGTACAAAACAAGAGGAAGAAAGGAAAGAAAAATAAAGACCTAACTGTACAAAACTAAAGAAGGGAGCATAGCTAAATCAGACTGCCTATCCAGGCAACTAAATCTTGTAAATGTTTCCTTTTTATCCTATGCTCAAGCATGGATATATCATGCACAAACCCCTTCTTCCACCCTTGAAAGGAAGGCCTAAGATACTGAAAGATTTTCTCATTGCGTTGCTTCCATATATTCCAACAAGCTAAAATTACCACTTCCATGAAGAAAGGCTTAGCAAAACCAGTTCTTGCCCTAGTGGCAGCCTCCTGAATATCTTGCCCCTGTTGCCAATCAATCTGTAAATATGCCCAAATCCTCTGACTGAATTGACATTCAAAGAACAAGTGCATTCTGTCCTCATATGCTCTAGCAAAACACAACTCACAGTGAGTATCATCTGTAACCTTCCAATGTCGTCTCTTCAACATGTCCCTAGTATTCAAACGATCACTAACCAGGAGCCACGCAAAAAATTTATGCTTCATAATGCAGGAGGACCTCCAAATCCATCTATAAATACCAAGGACCTGAATGTGCTCATGCAGATACTTGTAATACTTTGATGCAGTATATGTACTCCCCATACATAAGCCCAAGAATCATTTCCCACGACAAAGGGTTGCGCCTCATCGAGAACTTAGCTCCCTCCATTCCTCATAGGCTTGATAAGATAAAGGTAAGTGAAAAAGCTGCGCAATATCATCAACTTCATACACCTCCTTGGCCGTAAGTTTATCATTCAAAGCATAAGAGAAAATCCTTGGGTATCTCTCACTAAGAGGGGTAGTTGAATTCTCAAATTTCCAATTATCTAACCAGAATAAAAAAGAATCTCCTTTGCCAGCAAAACAGTGGTCACTTGCCTATACTTTTCCAAGTACTTACACACATCTTTCCACCAAAAAGAGCCACGAGATGTTCAGCATGAGGTACAGATTCCTGTAGTAAGTTCTCCATACAAGACTGACCCAGGGGGTATCGCTTTATTATAAAATTTATCCAGAAATTTCAACAACAAGGCCTCATTATGTTTTTGAAATTAACAATACCAACCCCACCTTTATTCCTGGGCTTGCATATCATTTCCCAAGCTGCCAAAGACTGCTTTGGTGTATCAATATTATCCCTCCATAAGCACTGCCTTAGAATCCTATTCAGCTGATTTAAAATGCCAGGTGGAATTTGAATAGAGCACAAAAAGAATGTGGACATGGAAGACAGAGCAGAATCCACCAGCTGCAATCTAGCTCCTTGAGACAAGAAACTAGAAATGCTTGTAAGCTTTCTCTCCAATCTAGTAACAATAGGAGTCAAATGTTGAATCTTTGGTCTAGTTGTTCCCAGAGCAACCCCAAGTAAGTGAATGGGAGAGTTGCAACATGGCACCCAAAAGCATGGCCAGCAGCTCAATCTCCTCACTTGCCACATTAATTGGAACCATACTGGATTTATTATAGTTAACCTTCAGACCAGTAGAAACAGAAAACTTATGCAAAATATCCTTTAAAGCGAACTTGATTCATATCAGCAGGAATAATGAGTAAAGTGTCATCTGCATACTGCACCACTGGAGAATCTGGGTCACCCACCTCAATAGGCAGTGACAGTAAACCAGCTCTAAGAGCATCATTGATCACCAATTGCAACAATTCAGACCCAAGCACATACAAAATTGGAGACAGAGGGTCACCCTGCCTAACACCCCTCTTACATGAAAATTTCTTTCTGGAACACCATTCAACAAAATCTTAGAAGTTCCAGAAGAGAGGATATCCTTCATCCACTTTATAGTCTTACAATCAAAACCCATATGTGACATCACTTGAATAATTGCCTCATGTTCAATAGTATCAAAAGCTTTAGCAAAGTCAAGCTTCATGATCACCAAAGGTTTTTTGGAAGCATGACACTGATATAAATATTCAAAAGTCCATGCAACACAATCCTGAATTGTTCTGCTCTTGATAAAGCCATATTGATTCTTATGCACACAGGACAGAATCCTCTGCTGAAATCTATTAGCCACCAGTTTTGTCAAAAATTTGAGACATGCATTTGTGAGAGAGATAGGCCTAAAGTCATTTACACTCTCAGGACTATGCACCTTAGGAACAAGAGTAATGAAAGACTCATTTATATTCTGTAGCTGTAAATTTCCCTCATGAAAGTCATGCACCAGCTTGCATAAATCTTGCTTTATTATAGGCCAACATTTCTTCAGAAACAAACCAGTGAAACCATCTGGCCCAGGGGACTTATCTGGTGGCATTTGTTTAAGAACCAAATCAATCTCCTCTTGCAAAAAAGGCTGAGAAATCTCTTCCAGCCCCTCTACTTTCTTTATAAGCCTGTGCAGGTCAAACTGCATATCTATACCCTCAGAACATCCCATTCTATCCCTGTAACTTGCCCATAAGACAGCTGCCATTTCAGCATGATCATTAACTACCCTGCCCTCAGATGTTTTGATCATGGAGATTGTATTTCTTCTATTTCTTTGTGTGGCCATTGCATGAAAGAATTTTGTATTGTCCTCTCCCACTTTTATCCACCTAGCAGTACATCTCTTCCTCCAATAATTACATTCAACTTTCAAAAAAAGCTTCTCCAAATGTAACTTGACAATTTTCCTGAAATTAAATTCTGTTATGAAGAGAGGCGCTCTTCAAGGTTATCTAGGATTAAAATGGCTTTGTTGCAATTCTGAATTAAAACCTTAAGCTGAGACAGATTCATATGCCAATGCTTCAGGGCATATCTGAGTGACTTAAATTTGGCAGCAATTATGGCAGAGGTATATTGCTTATTAGAACTTACTCCCCAAGCTTGCTTAACACAATCCATGAACCCAGGTTGGTCCACCCAGAAATTCTCAAATCTAAAAATAGATGCCTTGGGGATAACAGTGTCTATATTAATTACACAAGGAACATGATCTGAAGCTGTATTAGCAAGTGGCATGACAGTGGTATTTGGAAAAGAAGAGATCCATTCAGCACTAGTAAAAAACCAATCAAGTTGCTCTAACAAGGCTGGGCTTGCATATTAGACCATGTGAACCTTCTTCCTTTTAAAGGTAATTCAAGCAATCCCAAATGCCCAATGATTTCATTGAAAAGGAACATGTCATTCACATCTCCCCCAGGCTTGTTTCTATTTTCCTCTGATCTTATAAAATTGAAATCACCAATAAGCAACCAATTACTTCCCACTGGAATTTCGATATTATACAGCCAAGTTACAAAATTATCCCTCAACACTCCCTGACAAGGCCCATATACTGACACTAAATTCCAGCTCTCATTATTGTGAACAGAGGTAAATTTTATGACCACTGAGAATCTCTGAATTTCTAGCAGTTCACCAGAAAAAACAGAAGAATTCCAAACAACTAAAATCCCTCCTGATGCACCCACAGAGGGTGAGAATGCAAAAGTATCAAAACGCTTGGGGCAAAATTTCCTAAGGAATTTATGATCAATATTATCACACTTAGTTTCTTGCACACACAACACAGAACACTGACTTTCTTCAATTTTAGATCTTAGAGCCCTTTGATGCTTATCAGAATTTAGGCCCCTTATATTCCAACATAGAATCCTCCATTTTCTCACTTTTACTCTACTCATTAATAAAACAAATAATGCTGACTGATAAACAGAGGATACCAACTCCACTGCCAAAAGGACTGAAACTATCATAGCATAGAAGTAGCTTTACAAGACACCCACACTGCATCCACTGAAACAATAAAAACCAACACAAGTACCAAGGGAACACACACTGAACACTTGACACATTGCCATAATAGCTAAAAGCACCAAAAGCAACTCTGCCATATAAGCCAGAGCTCCACATACACTACAAGAAAAGTTGCCATGGCCGACGAAGTTGAAGTCGCGCCGTGGTTGCTGGTGTACCATGGCCGACGATTTTGGGTCCCTCCGTGGTGCATGTCAAAACTTTTTTTCTCGTTTTTGAGGCCACCTAGCCCGACGAAAGCGGCCAAAACGTCGCGTATGGTGGCCCGGGACGTGGTGCATCTCGAAATCTCGGGTTCGCCGGCCGAGTCAACGCAAATCCGCACCGCCGAGGGATGTAGGGCCCAGATGGCAGCCTCTCTGGCATTGTTTTTTTCTCGATCGCGCCATCTCGTTCAACGTTCTCCGATCGAGCCGTTTACGATGCAGGATCATGGGTCCCGCATGTCATCCTCTATGAACCAAAATTCTTTCTATTCTTGGATTTTTTTGACCCCCTGATTTCTGGCTACTTCCTTTTTCTTTTGATCCCTTGCCGCCTTGGAAACGTTGAGACCGCTGCTGCTAAATGGGACCCGCATGTCATCCTCTATGTGCAATCAACTTTCTTTTCTTGGAGTTTTTTTGGCACCTCAAATTTGGTCACTTGCCTTTTCTTTCGATCCCCTGCCGCCTCTCAAACGGTGATACCTGCTGCTAATGGGACCCGCATGTCATCCTCTATGTACTATAAAACTTTCTTTTCTTGGAGTTTTTTGGCACCTCATATTTGGTCACTTGCCTTTTTCTTCGATCCCCTGCCGCCTCTCAAACGGTGATACCGCTGCTGCTAATGGGACCCGCATGTCATCCTCTATGTACTATAAAACTTTCTTTTCTTGAATTATTTTTGGCACCTCATATTTGGTCACTTACCTTTTTCTTTCGATCTCATGCCACGTTTGAAACGTTGAGGAACCTGCAGGCTCATGGGACCCGCATGTCATCCTCTATGTACTATAAAAGTTTATTTTCTTGGTTTTTTTCACCCTCTGATTTTTGGCAATTTCTTTTTCTTTTGATCCCCCGCCTCTCAAACGGTGATACCGCTGCTGCTAAATGGGACCCGCATGTCATCCTCTATGTACTATAAAACTTTCTTTTCTTGAATTATTTTTGGCTCCTCATATTTTTTCACTTGCCTTTTTCTTTCGATCTCATGCCACGTTTGAAACGTTGAGGAACCTGCTGGCTCATGGGACCCGCATGTCATCCTCTATGTACTATAAAAGTTCATTTTCTTGGTTTTTTTTCACCCTCTGATTTTTGGCAATTTCTTTTTTCTTTTGATCCCCTGCCGCCTCTCAAACGGTGATACCGCTGCTGCTAAATGGGACCCGCATGTCATCCTCTATGTACTATAAAACTTTCTTTTCTTGAATTATTTTTGGCTCCTCATATTTGGTCACTTGCCTTTTTCTTTCGATCTCATGCCACGTTTGAAACGTTGAGGAACCTGCTGGCTCATGGGACCCGCATGTCATCCTCTATGTGCTATAAAAGTTTATTTTCTTTATTTTTTTCACCCTCTGATTTTTGGCTATTTCCTTTTTCTTTTGATCCCCTGCCGCCTTGGAAACGTTGGGTAAGCTGCTGACTCATGGGACCCGCATGTCATCCTCTATGTACAATCAACTTTCTTTTTCTTTTGATCTCAAGCCGCATTTGAAACGTTGAGACCGCTGCTGCTAAATGGGACCCGCATGTCATCCTCTACGTACAATAAAGTTTCTTTTCTTGGATTATCTTTGGCTCCTGATATTTTGTCACTTGCCTTTTTCTTTCGATCTCATGCCGCCTTTGAAACGTTGAGTAAGCTGCTGGCTCATTGGTCCCGCATGTCATCCTCTACGAACAATAAAAGTTTCCTTTCTTGGAGTTATTTTTTACCCCTAATTTCTGGCTATTTGCCTTTTTCTTTTGATCTCCTGCCCCCTTGAAACGATGAGGACGCTGTTGGCAGGTCGGTCCCACATGTCATCCTCTATGAACAATAAAAGTTTCCTTTGATGGATTTATTTTGAACCCCTAATTAATTTCTGGATATTTCCCCTGCCGCCTTGGAATCGTTGAGGATGCTGCTGCCTCATGGGTCCCGCATGTCATCCTCTCAGAACGGTAAATGTTTATTTTCTTGGATTTTGTTGACCAAACGATTTTTGGCTTATTTTTTCTTTCGATCACCTGCAGCCTTTAAAACGTTGAGGACGCTGCTGGCTCACGGGTCCCACATGTCAACCTCTATGAACAATAAACGCTGAGGATGCTGCTGCCTCATGGGTCCCGCATGTCATCCTCTCAGAACGAAAATGTTTCTTTTCTTGGATTTTTTACCAACAGATTTTTGGTTTATTTTTTCTTTCCATCCCCTGCCGCCTTTAAAACGTTGACGACGCTGTTGGCTCATGGGTCCCCGATGTCAGCCTCCCCGTACAAGAAACATATGATATCTTGATTATTTTGCAGACAATAAACAATGTATTGCGCTCTGAGCTATTTCAAACGGATAATTAAATCTTTATTTTTACATAAACAAACTTATATGTTGAATCTCCTTGTTTTTTTGTCTTTGCGAAGCATAGGACTTTCCTGTTTTTTTAGAAAATTCGGAACTTTCCTGTTTTGGAGTGGGCTGAAATTGTACGAGTCAAAAGGCCAAGCAGGATAGTTCGAAGGCCCAGATGTCCAGATGCAGCCCAATTGAAATCTTTCTTCTTGGATTTTTTTCACCCCCTGATTTCTGGCTACTTCATTTTTCTTTTGGTTCTGTGCCGCCTTGGAAACGTTGAGACCGCTGCTGCAAAATGGGACCCGCATGTCATCCTCTACGTACAATAAAATTTCTTTTCTTGGATTATTTTTGGCTCTGATATTTGGTCACTTGCCTTTTTCTTTCGATCCCATGCCACGTTTGAAACGTTGAGGAACCTGCTGGCTCATGGGACCCGCATGTCATCCTCTATGTACTATAAAAGTTCATTTTCTTTGTTTTTTTTCACCCTCTGATTTTTGGCTATTTCCTTTTTCTTTTGATCCCCTGCCGCCTTGGAAACGTTGAGTAAGCTGCTAGCTCATGGGACCCGCATGTCATCCTCTATGTCCATCAACTTTATTTTCTTGGATTTTTTTGACCCCCTAATTTCTGGCTACTTTCTTTTTCTTTTGATCTCAAGCCGCATTTGAAACGTTGGGACCGCTGCTGCAAAATGGGACCCGCATGTCATCCTCTATGTAAATAAAGTTTCTTTTCTTGGATTATCTTGGGCTCCTGATATTTTGTCACTTGCCTTTTTCTTTCGATCTCATGCCGCCTTTGAAACGTTAAGTAAGCTGCTGGCTCATGGGTCCCGCATGTCATCCTCTACGAACAATAAAAGTTTCCTTTCTTGGAGTTATTTTTTACCCCTAATTTCTGGCTATTTGCCTTTTTCTTTTGATCTCCTGCCCCTTTGAAACGATGAGGACGCTGTTGGCAGGTCGGTCCCACATGTCATCCTCTATGAACAATAAAACTTTCCTTTGATGGATTTATTTTGAACCCCTAATTAATTTCTGGCTATTTCCTTTTTTTCTTTGATCCCCTGCCGCCTTGGAAACGTTGAGGATGCTGCTGCCTCATCGGTCCCGCATGTCATCCTCTCAGAACGATAAATGTTTTCTTTTCTTGGATTTTTTTACCAACTGATTTTTGGTTTTTTTTTTTTCGATCTCCTGCCGCCTTTGAAACGTTGACGACGCTGCTGGCTCATGGGTCCACGATGTCAGCCTCCCCGTACAAGAAACATGTGATATCTTGATTATTTTGCAAACAATAAACAGTGTATTTCGCTCTGAGCTATTGCAAACGGATAAATTAAATCTTTATTTTTACAACTTATATCTTGAATCTCCTTGTTTTTTGTTTTTGCGAAGCATAGGACTTTCCTGTTTTTTTTTGAGAAAAATCCGAACTTTCATGTTCTGGAGTGGGCTGAAATTGTACGAGTCAAAAGGCCCAGAAGGATAGTTCGAAGGCCCAGATGTCCAGATGCAGCCCAATTGAAATCTTTCTTTTCTTGGATTTTTGTCACCCCCTGATTTCTGGCTACTTCATTTTTCTTTTGGTGTGCCGCCTTGGAAACGTTGAGACCGCTGCTGCAAAATGGGACCCGCATGTCATCCTCTATGTACAATAAAGTTTCTTTTCTTGGATTATTTTTGGCTCCGATATTTGGTCACTTGCCTTTTTCTTTCGATCTCATGCCACGTTTGAAACGTTGAGGAATCTGCTGACTCATGGGACCCGCATGTCATCCTCTATGTACAATAAAAGTTTGATTTCTTGGATTTTTTTCACCCTCTGATTTTTGGCTATTTCCTTTTTCTTTTGATCCCCTGCCGCCTTTGAAACGTTTAGTAAGCTGCTGCCTCATAGGTCCCACATGTCAGCCTGTATGAACGATAAAGCTTTCCTTTCTTGGAGTTTTTTTTGACCCCCTAATTTCTGGCTACTTTCATTTTCTTTTGATCTCAAGCCGCATTTGAAACGTTGGGACCACTGCCGCACAATGGGACCCGCATGTCATCCTCTATGTACAATCAAGTTTCTTTTCTTGGATTATTTTTGGCTCCTGATATTTGGTCACTTGCCTTTTTCTTTCGATCTCATGCCGCCCTTGAAAACGTTGAGGAACCTGCTGGCCCATGGGACCCGCATGTCATCCTCTATGTACTACAAAAGTTTCTTTTCTTGGATTTTTTTCACCCTCTGATCTTTGCCTATTTCCTTTTTCTTTTCATCCCCTGCCGCCTTGGAAACGTTAGTAAGCTGCTGACTGGTGGGACCCGCATGTCATCCTCTATGTCTCTTTTCTTGGATTTTTTTACCCCCTTATTTTTGGTCACTTGCCTTTTTCTTTCGATCTCATGCAGCCTCTGAAACGTTGAGGAAGCTGCTGGCTCATGGGACCCACATGTCATCCTCGATACTATAAAAGTTTCTTTTCTTGGATTTTTTTCACCCTCTTATTTTTGGCTGTTTCCTTTTTCTTTTGATCCCCTGCCGCCTTGGAAACGTTGATTAAGCTGCTGACACAAGGGGCCCGCATGTCATCCTCTATGTACAATCAACTTGCAAGATCTTGGGGCGGAAGAGCTTGTATAAGTGGGACCCATATGTCATCCTCTATGTACAATAAAAGTTTCTTTTTCTTGGATTATTTTTTGCTCCTGGTATTTGGTCTCTTTCCTTTTTCTTTCGATCTCATGCCGCCTCTGAAACGTTGAGTAAGGTGCTGGGTCATGGGACCCGCATGCCATCCTCTATGTACAATCAACTTTCTTTTCTGGGAGTTTTTTTACCCCTAATTTCTGGCTACTCTTTTTCTTTTGATCTCAAGCCGCATTTGAAACGTTGACACCGCTGCTGCAAAATGGGACCCGCATGTCATCTTTTATGTACAATAAAGTTTCTTTTCTTGGATTATTTTTGGCTCCTGATATTTGGTCACTTGTCTTTTTCTTTCGATCTCATGCCCCCTTTGAAACGTTGAGGAAGCTGCTAGCGCATGGGTCCCGCATGTCATACTCTATGAACAATAAAAGTTTCCTTCCTTGGAGTTATTTTGACCGCTAATTTCTGGCTACTTCCTTTTTCTTTTGATCCCCTGCCGCCTTGGAAACGTTGAGTAAGCTGCTGACACAAGGGGCCCGCATGTCATCCTCTATGTACAATCAACTTGCAAGATCTTGGAGCGAAAGAGCTTGTATAAGTGGGACCCATATGTCATCCTCTATGTACAATAAAAGTTTCTTTTCTTGGATTATTTTTTGCTCCTGATATTTGGTCACTTTCCTTTTTCTTTCTATCTCATGCCGCCACTGAAACGTTGAGTAAGGTGCTGGCTCATGGGACTGTACAATAAAGTTTCATTTCTTAGATTTTTTTTACCCACTGATTTTTGCTAACTTGCCTTTTTCTTTTCGATCATATGCCGCCTTTGAAATTGAGGTCGCCGCTGGCTCATGGGTCCCACATGTCAGCCTCTATGAACAATAAACCTTTCCTTTGTTGGATTTATTTTTTACCCCTAATTTCTGGCTATTTGCCTTTTTCTTTTGATCCCCTGCGGCCTTTGAAACGATGAGGACGCTGCTGGCAGGTCGGTCCCACATGTCATCCTCTATGAAGAATAAAAGTTTCCTTTTTGGATTTATTTTTGACCCCTAATTTCTGGCTATTTGCCTTTTTCTTCTGATCCCTGCCGACTTCGAAATGATGAGGATGCAGCTGGCAGATCGGTCCCACATGTCAGCCTCTATGAACTATAAATGTTTCCTTTGTAGGATTTATTTTTTACCCCTATTTTCGGGCTACTTGCCTTTTTCTTTGAAACGTTGAGGACGCTACTGTCTCATGGGTCCCACATGGCATCCTCTCTGAACGATAAACCTTCATTTCTTGTTAACGACAGGTTTATCAGTATTATTTTCGCAGACTAATACAAGCTCTTTGGCTCCAAGATCTTGCAAGTTGATAGATTAAATCAAGGAATTATTAGGATATGTTTTAAATTTCAAATCCACTTTATGAATTTTTAAAAATACCGTTATCCATGTGGGTATGGAGCGATCAAGGATTTTCATATTGGGCATGAGCAGTTTCAAAAATTGGAACCCTATAATTCAAAATAAATAAAAACAACTTTTATGTAGAATCTCCGTGTATTTTTATTTGCCAATCATAGGATCTGTGTTTCATTAGAAAAGGGCCGAAATTGCATGAGCAGAAAGGCCCATTTGTAGTTATTGGGCTTCGACAGCCGGATCAAGTAGACCGATAACAATTACCATGTAGATGTTCCTTGGCAACCCAAAAGTGAAATATTGGGCCCAACAGGGGAAGGTTGAACAGTACTTTTTCTATTGGGAAGGTGGTACATGGGGTTATCCTGACAAAAAAAATGGAACATGGGTTACTGAAGGTTGCCCATTTGTGCCTAATATGTTTGTCAGCAGGAGCTTTACCTTCCGCCGCCGCCGCTCCGCTTCCGCCGCCGCCGCCATGCCTCGTCGCGGGTCGAGCTACCGGTACGGCGGCGTCTCGAGCTCGGGGTACCGCAGCGTCCGCGCGCGCCCCAAATTAAGGTACTTCCTCCTCGGGACGGCACCTACGATAGGCTCGGCTGGCCTTGGGGCATTTACCCCTAGCCTCTTCCATGCTCAAGTTTTTGAAATGTTTCTGGCTCTGTTCAACACTGGATCAAATTTGTCAACATGACCATTCTTATGGAGTAGCAACGAGTTGAATCTCTCAAAACTCTTTAAGTTCTGCAATATAACGACTAATTGGTACTACCTTATACAAAATGATTACATATCCTTATTTTGGAAGCAAGCAATCACACACTTATAGTTTGCTAGTCAGCTGCACGTAACGTTAAAAATCGGCAATTATAATGAATAAACCTGTAATTTTCACTTAAAATGCATTAAGGAGCATCAAATTTGACAAATCAAACCATGTCGTACTGAAAATTGACATGTCTTTCTCATGCAGAAATGTAAAATTATCCATGCATGTGCGTTTATACAGGTTAAGTTTTGCACGTATTATTTTTTGTAACTTTTCTGACTACCTTCAAAGCTCCAATCCTTCTTCATCATCTTTGTTGTACCGCACTGATGCAAGTGAATGCGAGCTGCTCGCCAGACGCGACTTCGTGTCCGATATGTGTACTATGCCTTCTCCATCTAGTGCTAGTTACGCCTCTGTGCTAATTAATTCAGCACAAACCTCTGTCATTGCAGCTGTGACTCACCTCGACCATTGGAGCCCAATCACAAGAGCGAGCTCAGTCTCAACCAGAGAGGCATGTGTCTCATGGTTAGCTATCTACAACTTGCTGTCTTACTAAAACCGTGCCTATCATAGAGATCACCTCGCTGGTGTAGCAATGGCTGCAAGTAGCTGCTAGCATGAGCGAAGGGGATAAGGAAGAAAAGATTAAAAAAATGGGGTGGGGCCAACAAGCAGGAAAGCTATCTACTAGCTTTATGGATGTTTCTGGAATTGGGTAGAAAATAGTAGATGACACTGTAGCAGCGAATCCCAGAGACCAAGGCCGTTGGATGATGTCTAATGAACGGCAGAACAAAATCGGCGAAATTAGCTTGAATTTTGATAATAAATCTTGGGCATTTTCCCTCGAACATGATTTATCAACTTTGGGTAGTCTCTGGACTAGTCTCCCTCGTCCACCAATTATTATCATACTACTGCGGAAAGTTGAGGGCAGTCCCTAGTCCCGAGCACTTCGCCCACTTCCCCTGGCCTCATCCCAGAGATCTCACACCAACCACCTCACCGTCGACTAGCCGCCAGTCTACAGCCCTCCGAAGAATCCCCAATGGCGGCGACGCCCCTACTAGAGCGCTCCTCACGCGAGCGCATCATCGAGTCTGGCCCACATGTCTTCCGTGCCTGCCGTGTGTCGGCAAGCACGACCGACTTCTCCGTCGGCGAGCCGCCGGCCGTGGGCGAGGGCGAGGCGTCCCCGTACACTATGACAGTGCACATCTTCTTCTCGAGGACGTACGAGCTCAGGAGGATGGCCGGCCCCCTCCCTGCCCCACTGGATGAGGACGATATCACCACTACACCCTGCGAAGAGGTGGTGCTGGATCTTGGCTTGCCTCCGAGGGAGCTGCGTAGTGGGGGCAATGTCGTGCGAACTATGCGCGAGATTCTTGCCCGTGTATGGCTGCTCAAGAACCTGAACCTCACGGAGGAGGAGTGGGACATCATCATGCCTTACGATGTTATGCACCTGATGTGGCAGCAGGCGTGTCGTCGGCTCGGTGGCCTCCACTTCGACCTCACCCTTAGGGTGGACCACCGGCTCATCGTCAACTTGCCGGCGCTGCAGGACAGTTGGGTCCTAGTTGCGCCGGAGGACGGCCACTGCAGCATATGCATGCTGGGGCTGTCGCAGCGCACAACGGTGCGTCTCCGGGGATGCAAACACCCGTTCCATAGGAAGTGCATCTTCTCCTGGTTTGTAACGAACGCCAGCTGCCCTATCTGCCGCGATAAAGTGCTGACCCATCTTATTTTCGATTTGTAGCATAGTATGAATAAAACCCCTGTATGATAGGGATGCCATGCCAACTTGAATCCTATGTCAAGAGAAATTCTATTTGATTGTGGTTATAAGATATTCTGCATTAGTTTGATCAAGTATTATCATTCTATTTTCCTATGGGATATGACCCTATGAATCAAACAGCATGGGATTACTTCCACACAATTAAGTTTGACCAACTTTTAGTAGGACAACAAACATAAATAATTAGTCATCATGGGATTACAATCCAACAGATAATTGTCTTCAGGACTCATACATTTTCCAAATAGAAAAATCAAAACAAATCATGGTTCTTCATCTCACAGCATGATACAGAGACAAGAGTCTAATCATCATCATCATCATCATCATCATCATCATCATCATCACCTCCGTCTTCATTCTGATATTCGTGCATGGTCTCATCCTGCTCGTCGTGTCCATTCTCCTCCTGAGATTCACCAGGTAGCTTCAGTTTATCCATCTCTTTGTCGACTATGCTAACCTCAACAGTGAAATCTACTTCTCCATCATGTGCAGGGATACCTGTATCCAACGAGGTTTCATCAATGTCAGCAACTTTAGTTTGCATACAACCAGCGAAATCATCTTGCTGGGCACCAATTATTGGATCCGCATTCTCATCCAAATCATATATGTTCCTTGCCACAAACTTTTGCACATACTGCCATCCTTTTCTAGATCTGTCTTCCAAGAAAAGTACCTTGGCCGCTTGAGGTACCAAAATATAAGGATCATCCTTGTACCACTGAGCAGTAGTATTAACTGATATGAAATACCCATCATTTCTGGCACCTTTGCCCTTGTTTGGATCTTGGTTGTACCAATAACACTTAAATAGAACCACAGATCGGACAGTAACCTTATCACTATAGAACAACTGAATAACCTCTTCTATGTGACCATAATGGTCAAATGACTCTGATCTCTTCTTTCTGGTTGTCAAGTGATCTCCACTGGTTGTGATGCCACTATTTCGTGTCTTCAAATGTTGTTCACGCTCATAGGAGCTGTAATGGACACCATTGGCATTGCAAGCTGCAGCTACCAACACCCTCTTATCTGGACCACGTGATAGGACAAGGAGATCAGCACTAACAGCGCCTGGATTCTCCGCATGGAGTTTCGAGATCTACGATTACAAAATAGACAAGAGGTCATCTCATGTGAAAACACATAGACAAGTCAGAGTGCAATTGAACATCTTACATATTTCTCAAACCAGTCCTGAAACCCACTCCCACGTGCCGATAGCTTTCCATTCGTTTCCATGTACAACCTGCAAAACATAGCCAAGTCAGCTGAATATATTTCATTTTGATACAAGTTCATAGTATATGCGAGGAACTGAGTATTTCGTGTGCATAGTACTCACTTAACATATTCATCAGCCTCTGTAGCATTATTCAGCACATACCAAGACAGCTGTTCAAATTCAGACTGCTCTAATGTTTTTTCGGTCCTCTTTCCTATTAGCTCAACACCATGATTAAAAACAGATCCTCCAACTTCCAAAATTCTGCGACCCCGGTTGAATCTGGTCTCAATATCAGGAATATATCTTGAGGCAAATGTATATGCTTCAGCAGCAATATACGCCACTGCAATGCAAGCCTCCGGTCTAGCTTTGTTCCTAACTGTATTCTTGAAAGTGCACAGTCGACGTTCTATAGGGTACATCCATCCATACTGTACCGGACCTCTTAAAAGTGCCTCATCAGGTAGATGAACAGCCAAATGCACCATCACATCAAAGAAGGCTGGAGGATATATCAGCTCCAGCTTGCACAGGATTACTGCTATGTCCACCTTAAGACGTTCTACAACAGCTCTGCTTAGAGTTTTACTACATATTTCCCTAAAGAACCTTCCCAACTCTGCAATCACGTTGTACATATTTGGCTTCACTAAATCTTTAATGCCAATAGCTAAAAGCCTTTGCAGCAGGATATGACAATCGTGAGTTTTCAACCCTTGGAGCTTGTTTCCTTCAGCATTGAGACAATTTGCAATGTTGGAAGCAAATCCGAACGGGAACATCACACCTCGGAGGTACTCACAAAATAATCTCCTTTTAGGCATCGGCAATGTGAATTCCGCGCCTCGAAATTTATAATGTTTTTCCTTGCCTTTGTTCACTTTGTCATTACGATCCAGTTGCAAGTGCCTGTTAACATTCAATGTTGCACAATCAATCCTAGCATTTGAGCTATCTTTTGTCTTGGATGGAATGTTGAGTAATGTGCCGACAATGCTGTCACATATATTCTTCTCCATGTGCATGATATCAATATTATGCCGAAGCTTCTTACCAGCCCAATACGTGAATCGGATCGTCTTGCGATCTAGGCAGCACAAGCCTCCCCGTTGTTCATGCGTTGCTCGTACTGAAGCCTTTTTGATGGCGAGCAACGTAGTTATCTTAGACATGTTAGGGTTAGCATTGTTCTTCGTATAATATGCTATCGTAGTGCGACCCTTGCATGTCTAGCCGCCCTTACACCTATCTTAGGTGTAGGGGCGGCACCCCGCTTGATCATTATTTAGTAGATTCGATCCGTTACGGTTGCTCCTTGATTCTTCAAGGATTAGTTTAACATCTGCAATAGTTAGGCCTTACAAAGGGTTGGAGGATCCAGCGGCGTGTAGGGTGTAGTTTGCTAGCCCTAGACAGGACGTTCCGAGGATCAACCTCGTGTTGGTTTTTAGGCCCTGTCTAGGATCGGCTTACGATCACCGTACGCGAGCGCGAGGCCCAATCGTGAGTAGGATGATCCGATTATGCGGTGAAAACCCTAAATCGTCGTAGATCGATTAGCTTTATCTTGATCAAGCAGGACCACCATATATTCGGACACCTTGTACGAATCATGGGTGGATCGGCCCTTTGAGCCGATTCACAGGATAACCTGAGAGCCGATCGAGGCTCGTATTTAACGTTTACGTGTGTGCCCAGGAAACTAAGCGAGGCATCATCCACACCTTCCTGACCCGGTATAGGTCGGGTGGCACGCCTGCGATAGCATCGGGCGCGTGACCGAAGGCTTTGCGGGCCGCCGCTCGGAGGGCGGGGCCAGCCATCCCTAGTTGTTCCGGCTCTCTGTGTTGCCGGTCGTTGCCGACGGTGGGTTTCGACGCCAACACATTCGCACGCCCGGTGGGACCATCTTCTACATCCACCGCATCGCCATCTACATCCGAGATGGCGGAAAGCACTCCGGTCAAGTACGAGGATCTGCTGAGAGCTCAAGAAGAAGCATGACGAGATCAAGGCAGTCCTCGAAGCCGAACTCATCGGCTCTTTCCGAAACCCGCTCCCATGGCGTCGAGGTGGAAGGGGTTCTCACTGAAGGCGCACTCGATGGAGTGGATCTATCCGCTCCGTCGGAGAACGCACCAGGTCGCTGCGTCAGGAGATCAACTACATGGTGGCTCATTCGCTGCACCGCCACTCTGAAAGCCTGGTGAACACCTTGGAGCGTGTCGCTCTGCGCGTGGTCCAGGAAATCATGAGCCACCGGTATTCTCCGTCGGGGCCAGCTCTGGGGACTTTCACGGGGGAGATGCCACTCCAGCCCCATCCACCGCTGCCGCTCGCATGGGCAGCACCAGAAGTGCCGAACTCATCGGCATACGTCGTCTACAAAATTGGTGGTGATCCTAGTGACTACCAATTCCTGCATGAGGCGCCTAAGGAGATCCCGCACGGATACGCGTGCGCACACATACGAGACGGCAGCACAGGGCACTCTCGAACCAGGCTGCGACAGCAGGGCCTCTGGGACAGCAGGAGGAACGTCGGGGCAGATCTTGAAAAGCAGACGTGGCTAGCTAAGTACGCCACTCCGACGAACCTCCAGAGCTCAGCTCCTGCAGTTGGCTCAGAACTCGAAAAGCAAGCATGGCTGGCCAGGTATGCCACCCCGACGAATCTTCAGGGTCCATCGCCTTCGGCCATCACAGCGGATGAAATTTGTACGATCCTAAAGGACCAGTTTGGCATGATGCCGAAAGAAGGGCAATCGGCTATACCAAGCCGTACCCCAACGACTACGAATTGATTCCGCTACCTCACAAATATCGGCTCCCTGACTTTACAAAGTTTAGCGGATCGGCTGGTTCCAGCTCCATCGAGCATGTGAGCCGATATTTGGCACAGCTGGGCACTATCTCAGCATTAGACGAGCTGCGGGTGAGGTTCTTCGCACAGTCCCTCACAGGATCGGCTTTCGGGTGGTACGCATCGCTGCCGCCGAACTCAATCCGGACTTGGAAGCAGTTGGAGGAGCAGTTCCACCTACAGTATCACTCAGAAGCTTCCGAGGCTGGCATTGCCAATCTTGCACAAGTACGACGAAGCGCGGAAACAGTGGCAGAATACATCCAGCGCTTCAGGACCATTAGGAACCGATGCTTTTCGGTTCACGTAAGTGAAAAAGAAGCAGTCGAGTTGGCGGTGGTGGGTCTCTCATCGTCGATCAAGGATGTGGCCTCCCAAGCAGATTACCCTTCGTTGGCGCACATGGTGCAGAAGCTGTCAGCATACGAACAGCGCCACCCAGATGTTTACCAGGACAAGTTCAAGCGTGCGGTGGCCCTGGTTGAGGCAGACGAAGACGGAGGTGCTATGGGAGATCTGGAGGTACGTGGCTGAATGGACTCGGACGACAAGCCCCGTGTCCTAAGTGGGTGAAGCCACAAATTCCCCCAAAAGGGTTCGACTTCGACGTGACCAAAGCTGAGCAGATTTTCGATCTTTTACTCACGGAGAAGCATATAAAGGTACCCGAAGGCCACAAGGTCCCCACGGCGCAGGAGCTGAACGGAAAGCCATACTGTAAATGGCATAACACGTTCTCCCACACCACCAACGACTGCAGGGTGTGGCGGCAGCAGATCCAAATGGCGATAGAAAATGGACGGTTGATTTTTAACCAGTACGCCATGAAGGTCGACACACACCCTTTCCCCGCCGTTAACATGGTGGAGTATGCTTACCATGGAGGGTGCCAGCCAGATTTCTCATGCAATATCAACATGGTAGAGCTTGGGCACCACTCTGGTAAGGACGGAGATGAGGGCAGCTGCTCTCATAGCAAGGACACAGAGGAAGCCGCTCCACGCGATCGGCTCCGCCAAGATGGCAAGCGCTACGTCACAGAGGGAGAAGTGAAGAACATAAGATATCAGCGACCTCTCTCTGATCACCTCCTCAACAAGTATGTGAGTCGGTATGACCAACGCCGACGATCCGGTGAGGATGATGAAGGATATCGTCTGGCTAGAGAAGCCAGAAGACATCGTCGGCATGATCAGGAGGAACACGAGCGCCGTGCCAAGGAGAAGTCAAGGGAACACGACGACGTGGACAGGCACTGGGACTGCCCTTTCTTCAGACACTGCTGGGATTCAGGAATGAGCCAATTACCTACATTCGGCAATTGCCCGAATGCAACCAAGAAGAAGGAGGTAGCCAACGTGTCTGTGTTCAAGCGCCTAGGGCCTCTCCCGCCACAAAGCAAACGCGCTGAGTCACCTCGGTTGGAAGATCTCGAGGATTCAGAAGACGAGGGAGAAGAAGAAGACAGGTATCACCGGCCAAGGTGGTGCCCTGACGGACTCAGCCGTTCCCAAAAGCGCAGGGTTCAGCGATTGCGCGGCCTAGAGGAAGCTGAAAGGTTATACTTGCATACGCTAAGGAAGGCACGACCTGATCTGGCTGCGAAAGTTCAGCGAACCCTGGATGAAGAGGGTCGTCCACAAAGAAAGGAGTGGCGCCCCAAGCAGAGGAAAGCCGATGATGAGACATCGGCTGGCACAAACATGGTGCTCGTCCTTCCGACAAGCTTAGTGCTCCACGATTACACGATGCACTCAAGGTGGACGACAGCAAGCGCACCAACATGATAAAGTCAGAGATTGGGCTGGTTTTATCCACCGGCCTGACCGAGTAGCAAGAACAAACCAATGAGCAAGTATGGCGAGGCTGATCCTTATGATCGGCCCCAAAAAGTTTATGGGGGAACATTACAAAACCTTCATCGAACAAGCAACGTGGAGGACGATTCCAGCAATCGGCCAAAATTATCCTCACCATCCGTCCTGCCTTGGTTCAGCGCCAATCTAATAGGCGATGGAGTCACGTCGGCTGATGAGTTGGAGGAAGTGCACAATGGTCCTAATAGAGCCGACGTTCACGTAGAGTGCCTTGGCTAATCATAGAGCCGATTTCAGCGAGCGGGAATCGGCTCGGGGGGCACCTACATGGATACAACACGAGGATATGAAGAGAAAGTGTCTTCCTAATACCCAGCAGTTCAAGATATCTTTCGATGATGGGTATTGAAGCATGGGGGCCGATACATAAATCGGCCAAAATCAAAAAAATTTACGCACAGCCGATGCAGCAAACATCGACTCCAGAGGTACAACTGTTTGGCGCGAAGAGCCCCTAAATGGAGTAATTTAATGGTTCAGATCATCTCTTCAAGAACAATGCCAAGAGCAGCACGGACGTGCAGCTCAGTTAAGGGTGGGTTACATCAAATCCGCCAAAGGAAAGAAGCCGATCGACCGGCAATGCGCGAGAAACGGTTGAAGAAACTGGGGGAACTCACCCCGAAGGTCCTCTCCTCTTGAGAGCCGATTTAGCCCAAATCGGCTGGCTCGGCGTGAAGCTCCCTCGGACATGGTCAAGCCTAGGTCCATTCGGATAATTTGCGTATCGTCTCTGTTTCGCCTTGTGAGACTCGGGGGGCAACAGGCCTGGTGGATGCTCTATTGAGGAGCCAATTGGGGTACCATCGGCTGATCTTCGTTGCAACCTTCTTCACAAAATGATGAGTGTTTAAAGGAGACCATTAGGTTTGGTTGGAAGAATTCAAGGACTTCCCTGAAGATTTTTCATTATCCACCAGATTTCAAGATCATCAGTTGAAGAATGGAAGGGTGAATTTTAAAGGACCGATGCGTTGCTATCGGCTCCTTACGTATTGGCAAAGGGGGCAAATCAGCAAGATCAGTATGAGAGGAAATCGGCTAAAATAAGCTCAGAGGAAATCGGCACAATTAGATTGGGGAAAGTTCTTCATTGATAGATTTCTTACATAAGGAGCCAATTACTCTCAAAAGGAAGTACTAGGGGGTACATTGCCCCATCTACTGCTACTGGTCCTATACTAGATGTCCTATCTACGGGCCGTCACTGCCCTCGTCGTCGCCGTCGTCGCTGCTGTCGGCACTGCTCCTGGCGGGCTCGTCGTCGCTCCAATGGCCGCCGACCGGGCCCTCATTGTCCTCGTCCTCTTCGTCAGCGTCGTCGTCCTTTGTCGAAGTCGCTGAGGTTCCCCAAGGCGGAACCGCTGGCGGAGGCTCGTCGGAGGAGGTGCCGTCCTCCTCCTCCTCCTCTTCTTCTTCCTCTCCTCCTCGGGAGAGGTGAAGTCACAGAGAAGCGATCGTCGTCGCTCTCCTCCTCCGTTTCCCCGTCGGCGAGGAAGCGGAGGTCGCTTTCCCCGTCGGTCGGGACTTGTCGTCCTTCGACCAGAGGAGAAGTCATGACTAGACTCCTCCCCGGCCTCAATGGCGCGGCGGATGTTGGCTGCGTGGACCTCCGCTGGGTTCGGCTCCGGCGTCGGCTCGCGAGACGAAGAGGACTGGGTGGAAAGATCCGATGAAGCAGAGGAGGAAGAGGACATAGTGGCGCAGGAGGACTTTCGGAGTGCTAATGCGAGGAAGATGCGGGAATAAACTGTGCGGAGCGGTTAAATAAAAGGGGATATAGTGGAAATTCAATGCCACAGCAGTTTCCGAGGAAGTGGTGCCCGGCAGAAAAATTTCGCAGGCCGCGTGGAAGCGGAAGGGGCAAGGCGTCATGATGACGGATACTGCAACAATCCTGCCACGACATGACCCGACAAAAGAAAGGCATAATGATTTTGGAAATGTCATTTCCAAAACCAGGGGGGCATGTGTTATCACCAGAATTTGACCGAGTCAGAGGTGGGCCGCGATCAAGATGGAGTTGAAGATTATATATAGAAGAAATACGTGAATCGGCCTTTTATACCAAGTTGGGCTAAACTGCCCATGTATCTGTAACATATTAGATCGCATTTTAGTTTAGAAGATAGAGTTTTACCCGTGCACGGTTTAGTGCACGCCCACATTAGAAAGTCCCCTGGACTATAAATATGTATCTAGGGTTTATGGAATAAACAACAACCAACGTTCAACACAAACAAATCTCGGCGCATCGCCAACTCCTTCGTCTCGAGGGTTTCTCCGGTAAGCACCATGCTGCCTAGATCGCATCTTGCGATCTAGGCAGCACAGCCTACGTTGTTCATGCGTTGCTCGTACTGAAGCCTTTTTGATGGCGAGCAACGTAGTTATCTTAGACATGTTAGGGTTAGCATTGTTCTTCGTATAATATGCTATCGTAGTGCGACCCTTGCATGTCTAGCCGCCCTTACACCTATCTTAGGTGTAGGGGCGGCACCCCGCTTGATCATTATTTAGTAGATTCGATCCGTTACGGTTGCTCCTTGATTCTTCAAGGATTAGTTTAACATCTGCAATAGTTAGGCCTTACAAAGGGTTGGAGGATCCAGCGGCGTGTAGGGTGTAGTTTGCTAGCCCTAGACAGGACGTTCCGAGGATCAACCTCGTGTTGGTTTTTAGGCCCTGTCTAGGATCGGCTTACGATCACCGTACGCGAGCGCGAGGCCCAATCGTGAGTAGGATGATCCGATTATGCGGTGAAAACCCTAAATCGTCGTAGATCGATTAGCTTTATCTTGATCAAGCAGGACCACCATATATTCGGACACCTTGTACGAATCATGGGTGGATCGGCTCTTTGAGCCGATTCACAGGATAACCTGAGAGCCGATCGAGGCTCGTATTTAACGTTTACGTGTGTGCCCTGCAGGAAACTAAGCGAGGCATCATCCACACCTTCCTGACCAGGTATAGGTCAGGTGGCACGCCCTTGCGACAGCATCGGGCGCGTGACGAAGTTGCGGGCCGTTGTTGCACAATCAATCCTAGCATTTGAGCTATCTTTTGTCTTGGATGGAATGTTGAGTAATGTGCCGACAATGCTGTCACATATATTCTTCTCCATGTGCATGATATCAATATTATGCCGAAGCTTCTTACCAGCCCAATACGGCAAGTCCCAAAGAGTGGTCCTGCGCTTATAAAATATTCTCGGTCTATCATTTTCCATTTCCTTCCTCTTGGTACATGCTGCTATTTCACCTCCCATCTTCCTTTTGGTAGCTGCTAGACTCAGTTCATCTCCTCTCTTCTTCCTTTTTCTATCTGCTACTACTGCTGCTGCATCTTCTGTATTCTTCTCTGCTGTACCTGCTGTGGCGGCTGGTGGTTTTCCTGGTTTAACATTTCTGACCGCTTCTAGGTGCGCCTCCAACTCGTGACTCTTAAAGTGCTGCGGTTTAGTCTTTTTACAGGCCTGATCACCAATAAATTGCAATTTTTTTCTATTTTTTCGGAAACTGTGATCTAATGGAAGGAAACGGCGATGGCCCATATAGCATATCTTGTTTATTATCCTCACTGCCAGCTGATCAGTATCACAGTGAACACATGCATTATAACCTGATGTTACTCTGCCTGACATAGTGCCCAAAGCTGGATAATCATGGGTGCAATACAGTACAGCAGCACGTAATAGAAAATTTTGTTCTTTAGGTTGACACACATCCCGTGTAGGGACACCCTCCCATAATGTTTGCAAGTCTCTAATAAGAGGCTGCATGAACACATCAAAATCCTTCCCAGGAGATTTGGGACCTGGGATGAGTAAGGCCATCATACAGTTCGACTGATCGGTGCATGTCCAGGGAGCCTGGTTGTAAGGTGTAACTAGTACTGGCCACATGCTATACGAGTTGCTCATGTTGCCAAATGGGTTGAATCCATCTGTAGCAAGGCCAAGTCTCAGGTTCCTTGGATCTGCAGCAAAATCTGGATGATCCAGGTCGAATTGCTTCCATTCATCGCCATCAGCAGGATGCCTCAGTAAATCAGGGTCGGGCGTGAGAATCTCTTTGTGCCATCTTGTTTCCCGAGATGTTTGTTCTGAAGCAAACAACCTCTGCAATCTTTGTACAAGTGGAAAGTATCTCAGAACCTTCCAAGGAATCTTTTTCTTACCACCAGCTCCATCATGTTTCCATCTTGATTCCTTACATACTGGACATTCATCGAGGTCATTATACTCCATCCAAAACAGTGCACAGTTATTTTTGCAAAAATCAATCTTCTCATATCCAAGTCCCAGTACCTTGATGTACTGCTTCACCTCATAAAAGGATTTTGGCAGTCCAGCCCCAGGGAGTGCATCGCTGTATGTCTTCGCAACTGCATTGAACGCTTTATTGGTAATCCCCTGGTATGACTTGTCATGAAGTAATTTCACAATTAATTCGAATCTTGACACAACAGAACCAGGGGCCACTAAGCGCTTAGCATCTTCTATCAGGTCATGGAAAAGAGGCTTTTTGTGATAACCATGGGGCTGTTGGCTTGCATATGGATACAGATCCCGTAACAAATTAGCAGTAGCCTCATCCTGGACGAGATCTTCAGGCTGATAACCATCAGAATAAAGAGGATCAATAATGTCAGGCTGATCATAGTGTTCACCATGGTTAATCCACCTGATATATGTCTGGTCCATCCCATAAACGAATAAATGATCTGAGACTACATGTTGAGGCTTGGACCCAATATTCAAACATACGCGGCATGGACAAATCACTTCCTTTGTCTTGTCGCCGTCAGTAAAATCACTAACGTGCTTCATGAAGTCTTCAATACCACTCAAATATGTTGGTGTGTTTAATGAGTGAAATAATATCCAAGTTCTGTCCATCTGTTGAGGAGATAGATGGTCAGAGAAGCGATAAGCTATTTCAACAAACAGGTCACCTACGAATGTAAGCAAACATACCTGAGCAAACAGGTCGAATATAAAACTATAAATGCTACATTATTTGAGCCGATTTCAGCAAACGAACTGAGTGCAAAACTACGGCTACCTAGCGAACAGATTTTTTTAGGCTGACCACTGGGTTTCCCCACTTTGTATTTTTTTATTAATAAAAAGAGGGAAATATGTACAAAAGTTGCTGGAGAGCAGCAACTAAAAGGATCATAGATCCCAAACAGCAAAATATATATAAAATGTTCTACCCATGATATGATTTCCTCTTTGCCTTATGAACAAGGAGAGCAATTTCATCCTTGAATCTCTTGTGCCATCTGTAAATGCTTGGGGGGGAGGGGCGAACAGATCTATCGAAAGCAATACAATACCAACACATTCTTTCTTCTTTTTTGCCGTAATTCCGCCGATCTATTAGCAGTGCAAAGAAGCCAAAAGTAATAAGATTACATACAGGTTCATAGACCACCAGGGCCGTACCTGAGAATACGGAGGGCCTGAGCAAAACAAGAAATAGAGGCCCTCAACATGATCATTGGCAACTAAAATGATTTTATATATACTACTCACTCCATTTCAATAAACAATGCACCCTTGTTTTTCGTATTTTATCTTCGAAAAAATATTAATCTATATCTCTCTATTTAAAAATGATGTTTCAATTTTATGTAGATATACATGTATTTAGATGAGTTTAGTTTGCAGATACATGCAAGTTTTGATGAAGTTGAAACATATTTTTCAGGATGAAGTATATAAAAAAATTGATATAAAACTGGTATCATTAGAAAGTATTTTCCAACACGATTCTAACAATGCTGCTTATGTATTATATGATCGTGATATTGTTGTCCTATTTATTTGGTCAAGGTTCACATTGAAATGTGGTAAAATAAATTAAAAGAAGTGCATCGTGTGAAAAAGCAATCTAAGAATTCAAAAGTGCTAATTGTTAGTCGAAACATGACATCATTGAGACAAAATATTAATATTCATTGGAAGACTAACTGAATTAGCTGCACTCGCGATGAAAGAGAAAGAGAAGATATGGGTAAGAGCAAGTACAATAAGGTACAGTCTTTTTTTGTTTGTTTGGGTTGCTCATCAAGCTTATCGCTCGATACAATAAGGTACAGTCAGCGGGAGTGGTGTTTGGAACATGGGTGCATAGTGGGTGGTATCATAGAGTACTATCATAGATATGCTATATTTATTATAGTGGAGTATTGAAAATGGCATATATAGAAGGGGATATTGAGAATTGAGAGTGGCATAAACACAACTTCAGTTTTTGTAATGGCATAAACACAACTTGTGAATTGAGGAGTGGCATAGAACCAATTAACACTTGTTTCAATAACAGCCATCAAAAGCCAATCGAACGCACGAGAATGGATCCAAAATTTACCCATTTTAAGTTTCACGAGAAAATTTTAAACTTAAAATTCGTACTGCCTAGAAGTTTTTGAAACAAAAATCCAGTAAATCTTATATGTCGGGTTATGCATTCTGGGGGAGTTTCATCAGATTCAGCCATATTGTTTATCAATAAACCTCATTTTATGTTTTACAACCAACTTTAAACTTAAAATTCAAACTGTCCAGTAAAAAGAACAACATTCCAGTAAATCTTATATATTTCTTCTGCATTCCGGGAAAGATTGGTCGGATTCAAAAAAAATAGTTTGGGAATAAACATTGTTTTAGTCTGGAAACGACTTATTGTAGAGTGATTTTTGGTTGGATACATTCATGTGTGTTCGATTGGCTTTGGATGGCTGATATTGAACCAAAGTCAACGCTGGGCTTTTGACCTGAACGTCACTGGAGCTGCGTCAAAAGTCCAGCCATGACTTTGTCTCAATAACAGCCATCAAAAGCCGATCGAACGCACAGGAATGGATCCAACCAAAAATCACTCAACCGCTGGAATTTTGACCTGAAAGTCACTGAAGCTGTGTCCATACTTGCCCAACAGGTTGCGTATGAATGTAAACCAACATATCTGAGCAAACAGGTCGAATATAAAACTATATAACTAAATGCCACGTTATTTGAGCCGATTTCAGCAAACCAACTGAGGTCTATTTTTTTTAGGCTGGACAGTGGTTTCCTCGCTGTGTATTTTTCACTGTAATAAAAAAGAGGGAAAATGTTACTGGAGAGCAGCAACTAAAAGGATCATAGATCCCAAACAGCAAAATCTAGCTAAAAAGGTTATACCCATGATGATAAGCCATGATATGATTTCCTCTTTGCCTTACAAACAAGCAGTGTACAGTACGAACGAATTCGAGCAAATAGGTAAAGCGGAAAACAATGTCAAACAAACACATCGAGAGGAAAACAATATCAACCGATCGATTCGAACGAACTAACGAACTTATAAGGGCTGGGCGACGGCGACTGACTTCGATTGAGCTATAATGAATCGTACTTGCCCAGGCCTGAAGATAGCATGCATACCGTGAGGATCTACCAGCTGACCGCGCCTGCCGGTGCGGCTGGAGAAGAACGGCGCCACCAGCAGTCGCCGGCTGACGCGGCTGATAGACAGCGTGGGGAAGTTTTGGTGCGCGGCCTGGTTCACCGAGGGTGTGTCTAGAGAAGAACAGGGCGCCGAAGGAGGTGTCTAGAGAAGAACAAGGTGGGCTGGGTGCTGAGTTAAAGGCGAGCGTTCGAAATATTGGGCGCGCGTTCGAAAGTTTAGGTGCGCGAGGGAGGTGTCTGCTGAGTTAAAGGCGAGCGTTCGAAATTTCCCCGTCCTCTTCTTTTTTGGGCTAATCTATCTATACCTCTATTCTATCTACATGTTTTTTATTTTTTTTCTATTCTATACATGAGTTTTTGAATTTGAATTTTTTCACTCTGTCAGCCTTCCGGCCAATGCTCATTTGAAGTAATTGAAGCTGTTGATTTGCAGCTTAGAGGTGCTATCTACCGCTCATCATACAAGGACTCTTCAGATCTAACGGCTGTGAATGCACGGATTCGTCACCCATCCTTCCCTTGGACTGGCGATGCTGAAAGCCTGAAACACTGGAACCCTCTAGATACTTCGGGATACCTCACTGCCCCACATTATTAAACAGGCCTTTTCCGACACGGGAAGTCAAAAGTTGGGGGCTCCATGCAGTACATATGAATACTCGCTAGCTGCATGGTCTAGAAGCAGACTAGAGTAAATCATCAATTCGTCAAATCAATTGGTGTATAATTTTTTTTAGGAGCTAAGACGCCTGCATGAACCATTTTATCAACTTGAATGCTTACTACATGACATAAGAAGACTATGTACTTTGGTTTTTCATTTTTCTGATTTTTTAAATTTTGTGCCCATTTGAATCTTGGTCAAATCCTAGGTTTGACCAAGATTAAACAAGTTTAAAACATGAAAATGAAAAGGTAATCATGGATCCTTCTTAGTCACTCTAAAATGAAGCTTTTGGGATGTTCTTGAAATTTCCATGTTTGAAACCCAAAACGACTTCTCTTCATGCTTGACTTCATAAGACAGAGTTTAGGGGTTAGGGGGTAGATACATGATTTGTCTAGTTTGCATATGTCTAGACCTTGTTTATCAACTTTAATGCTTACTATATGACATAAGAAGACTATGTGCTTTGGTTTTTCATTTTTCTATTTTTTTTGAATTTTATGCCCATATATTTGAATCTTTGTCAAATCCTAGGTTTGACCAGGATTTAAACAAGTTTAAAACATGAAAATGAAAAGGTAAGCCTGGATCCTTCTTAGTCACTCTAAAATGAAGCTTTTGGGAGGTTCTTGAAATTTCCATGTTTGAAACCCAAAACCACTTCTCTTCATGATTGACTTCATAAGACAGAGTTTAGGGTTAGGGGTAGATATATACATGATTTTTTGGTTTGAATATGTCTAGACCTTGTTTATCAACTTGAATGCTTACTATATGACATAAGAAAACTATGTGCTTTGGTTTTCATTTTTCTGGTTTTTTTATGCCTGTTTGAATCTTTTGGTCAAATCTTAGGTTTGACCAAGAATTGAACAAGTTTAAGACATGAGAATGAAAAGGGGAGCATGCATCCTTCTTAATTAGTCACTCTAAAATGAATTTTGTAAGAGGTTTTTGAAATTTCCATGTTTGAAACCCAAAACCACTTCTCTTCATGTTGGACTTCATAAGACAGAGTTTAGGGGTTAGGGGGTAGATACATGATTTGTCTAGGTTGAATATGTCTAGACCTTGTTTATCAACTTTAATGCTTGCTATATGACATAAGAAGACTATGTGCTTTGGTTTTTCATTTTTCTATTTTTTTGAATTTTATACCCATATATTTGAATCTTTGTGAAATCCTAGTTTTGACCAGGATTTAAACAAGTTTAGAACATGAAAATGAAAAGGTAAGCCTGGATCCTTCTTAGTCACACTCTAAAATGAAGCTTTTGGGAGGTTCTTGGAATTCCATGTTTGAAACCCAAAACCACTTCTCTTCATGATTAACTTCATAAGACAGAGTTTAGGGTTAGGGGTAGATATATACATGATTTTTCTGGTTTGAATATGTCTAGACCTTGTTTATCAACTTGAATGCTTACTATGTGACATAAGTAGACTATGTGCTTTGGTTTTCATTTTTCTATTTTTTATATTTTATACACATATATTTGAATCTTTGTGAAATCCTAGGTTTGACCAGGATTTAAACAAGTTTAGTACATGAAAATGAAAAAGGTAAGCTTGGATCCTTCTTAGTCACACTCTAAAATGAAGCTTTTGGGAGGTTCTTGAAATATCCATGTTTGAAACCCAAAACCACTTCTCTTCATGATTGACTTCATAAGACAGAGTTTAGGGTTAGGTGTAGATATATACATGATTTTCTGGTTTGAATATGTCTAGACCTTGTTTATCAACTTGAATGCTTACTATATGACACAAGAAGACTATATGCTTTTGTTTTTCATTTTTCTGATTTTTTTTGAATTTTATGCCCGTTTGAATCTTTTGGTCAAATCTTAGGTTTGACCAAGATTTAAACAAGTTTAAGACATGAAAATGAAAAGGGAAGCTTGCATCCTTCTTAGTCACTCTAAAATGAATTTTTAAGAGGTTTTTGAAATTTCCATGTTTGAAACCCAAAACCACTTCTCTTCATGCTTGACTTCATAATACAAAGTTTAGGGGTTAGGGGGAGATACATGATTTGTCTAGTTTGAATATGTCTAGACCTTGTTTATCAACTTTAATGCTTACTATATGACATAAGAAGACTATGTGCTTTCGTTTTTCATTTTTCTATTTTTTTTGTATTTTATACCCATATATTTGAATCTTTGTGAAATCCTAGGTTTGACTAGGATTTAAACAAGTTTAGAACATGAAAGTGAAAAGGTAAGCCTGGATCCTTCTTAGTCACACTCTAAAATGAAGCTTTTGGGAGGTTCTTGAAATTTCCATGTTTGAAACCCAAAACCACTTCTCTTCATAAGACAGAGTTTAGGGTTAGGGGTAGATATATATATATACATGATTTTTCTGGTTTGAATATGTCTAGACCTTGTTTATCAACTTGAATGCTTACTATATGACATAAGAAGACTATATGCTTTTGTTTTTCATTTTTCTGATTTTTTTGAATTTTATGCCCGTTTGAATCTTTTGGTCAAATCTTAGGTTTGACCAAGATTTAAACAAGTTTAAGACAAGAAAATGAAAGCCTGCATCATATCCTTCTTAGTCACTCTAAAATGAATTTTTAAGAGGTTTTTGAAATTTCCATGTTTGAAACCCAAAACCACTTCTCTTCATGCTTGACTTCATAAGACAGAGTTTAGGGTTAGGGGGTAGATACATGATTTGTATGGTTTGAATATGTCTAGACCTTGTTTATCAACTTGAATGCTTACTATATGACATAAGAAGACTATGTACTTTGGTTTTTCATTTTTATGATTTTTTTAATTTTCTGCCCATTTGAATCTTTGTCAAATCCTAGGTTTGACCAAGATTTAAACAAGTTTAAAACATGAAAATGAAAAGGTAAGCCTGGATCCTTCTTACTCACTCTAAAATGAAGCTTTTTGGGATGTTCTTGAAATTTCCATGTTTGAAACCCAAAACGACTTCTCTCTTTTGTACATACTCTCAGATAATCTGGACCGTACTTTGCACCTATGTTTAATGGATCATATGTGCCCAGAAATGGCTCATATTAGAATAGTAGACTCATATTAGTGTTCTTGACATTCTGTAAAATTATCAGATTTTTCGAAGTTTGTTTTTTTGGACAAAATTTTACCAATTTCTAGACAGAACAGAAAATGTCAGTCTTTTTATGCAAATCTGCACATAAATGGCTCAAATTAAAACAGTATACTCGTTTCAGTGTTTTTGATTTCCTATAAAAAAATAGATTTTCCTGAGAAGTTCTAATTTTTGCCAGAATTTGAAAATTTTGGATTTCTTGTGTGCCCGAAACACCCAAAAGTCGCTCCAAATCTGAACACAGGATTATTTTGGTCAATACGAAAGTATAAACTGAAATACGACTATTTATTGAACCGTTTTCATGTTGTATTGTTGAAAATGGCATAGAATCGAGATACTAAATCTTGCATGGTGATTCCTTCCCAATTCTCGCGGAAGAAATCAGCTGGTATTGTAATGAAATACCAAATGATTGCCGGGACACGATTTACAGAAAGATATACTTTAAAAAACAATGGTTTGGGGCTTGACAATCATGCATCTCCCTTGCAATCGGCCCAACGAAATCTGAGAAAGTCGTCTGAAAAACTGGCAGAATGTTGAGAAGAGGCAAGGGTTACTCGTCGGTATATATTTGTGATAATCGCCTAGAAGCTAATCTAAATTGCCGGCTGGATGTCGGGAATGGATTGGCTCATGATAAGACCAATCAATTTAAAGGGGACGATGAGCTTGGCTGCCTCCATCAGTTCCTTCCTCACGATCTCTGCCTTTCCATCGGTTTCTTATGTGTTATTATGGTGGAGGATCGGGAAGTGGAGCAGATAGAGAAGACAACGCAGTGGCATGCATCTTGTTGGAGAGGTGACCTGCAGGATACAACTAATTAACGGAGAAGACCAAGGATCGTGCGGCAAGCGAGATGACATGCTCGGGTTTTTTTTTATTGTAGATAATGTGGGCTTTTAATCTGATTGATGATGTGGAGATTGCATGCTTAGACAAATAGGCAAATGATGTGGCATAGCTGCATGTTGAGAGAAGCCCTTGTAGTGGGGTGCTCCTATTTAGAAATAGAAGATAAAGTAAGAGTACTAGTTTGTTTACATTTCCACAGGCCAATTTTACGAACAAAATTTCGAAAATTAATCTTCAGAAACTCGGAAGCCAGGTGACACAACAGTCATCAAGGATTGCAGCTAGTGGTACACAGTGACCTGGTCAAGATCTACCTTGAGCCTGCTTGACGCTTCAGCTCGGAGTTGAGAGCCTTCTCCTGTGACAGCTCGGCCTCTAGTTTGTCCGTCCTAACCGTGAGGTTCAGGATCAGTCCGGCGAGTTTGTCCATGGTCTCCGCCTGGCCGAGGCTCCGCCGCTGGATCTCATTACTCGCAGTGAACGATTTCATGGCGATATCGTCGAGAATGCGAATCCGGATCTTCTCAGTGGCGAGCTCAGAATAAAGTCTCATGCACTCATCGGCGAGGGCGCTTCTGTCCGCCGTCTCGACGCAGAAATCGCCCATAACCATTTCTAAAATGGGCCCGATCTCGTAGCGGGGCTTCTATCAGATGGGGATGGAGCACAAAATCAGAAGTGTACCCAGAGAAGTACCAAGAAAGAGAAAATGGGAATCCCAATTTGCACGAATGTCTATACCTCGCTGCTTTGAGAACTTGGCTCCGTGGAAGATGTTTCCGCAGGCAGGAGGGCTGCGGGAAAACTAAGGCCGCCCGACCTGAATATACGATTGAGAGAAGGTAAGAAAAGGAGGGGATGATAAGTTGTGAAAGACATAGAAAGATGCGCAAGAACGGAGGATCGCCTGAAGGTAGCAGTCGCGGGCTGCGACGCCCTTGAAGACTCTTGCGCAGAAGGCACCTCGACAGCAGCACAGGGACGCCATTGCTGGGATTCCCTCAGCTTCGCCGCAGCCGCACGAGCCCTTCTGTGGCGAGACTTGCTCCCGGTCATGGTGGCGAAGTAGTATTCCAAGAGGTAAACAAAGTGGTGAACTGAGGAAGACGGCAAGAGCAAAGGTTAGTCCTTAAATTTGGCCTCCCCGTCTCCTCGGCACCTCGCGAGTAGTAATACTTATCTGGTCAAAGAGCAAACTTCGAGGCAGAGACTTGGTGGGCCATTCATCTCCAACTATACTTCCTCCGATCTTATTATACTACTACATTTATACAAAGTTTCCTATGGATTCAAGGGTACGAAAGCCAAGTTAAATCATTTACATGACATTATTTTTTCCATGAAGCCAAGTTAACTCATTTATCAATTGGTACATTTTGGAGTGACTAAGAAGGATCCAGGCTTACTTTTTCATTTTCATGTTTTAAACATGTTTAAATCTTGGTCAAACCTATGACTTGACCAAGATTCAAATGGGCATAAAAATTCAAAAAAAAAAAAAAAAAAAGCACACCGTCTTCCTATGTCATATAGTAAGCATTCAAGGTGATAAACAAGGTCTGGCATATTCAAACCACAAAAATCATGTATCTACCCCCTAACCCTAAACAAGGATCCAGGCTTACCCTTTTCATTTTCATGTTTTAAACTTGTTCAAATCTTGGTCAAACTTAGGATTTGACGAAGATTCAAATGGGCGTAAAAATACTTAGAAAAATCATGTACGTATCTACCCCAAACCCTAAACTCTATCTTACGAAGCCAAGCATGAAGAGAAGTGGTTTTGGGTTTCAAACATGGAAATTTCAAAAACCACCCAAAAGCTTCATTTTAGAGTGACTAAGAAGGATCCATGCTTACCTTTTATTTTCATGTTTTAAACATGTTCAAATGTTGGTCAAACCGTACGTACCTAGGATTTGACCAAGATTCAAATGGGCATAAAAATTCAAAAAAAATGAAAAACCAAAGCACATAGCCTAGCTTCTTATATATGCCATATAGTAAGCACTCAAGTTGATAAACAAAGTCTAGACATATTCAAACCAGAAAAATCATGTATCTACCCCTAACCCTAAACTTTGTCTTAATTATGAAGTCAAGCACGAAGAGAAGTCGTTTTGGGTTTCAAACATGGACATTTAAAAAACCCTCCCAAAAGCTTCATTGTGGTGTGACGTACTAAGAAGGATACATGCTTACATTTTCAACAACCCCCCTAAAAGCTTCATTATAGAGTGACTAAGAAGGATCCAGTCTGGCGGGCTTACCTTTTATTTTCTTGTTTTAAACTTGTTCAAATCTCGGTCAAACCTAGGATTTGACCAAGATTCAAAATGTGCATCAAAATTCAAAATAAATTATAAAAATTAAAAACCAAATTAAAGCACATAGTGTTCTTATGTCATATAGTAAGCATTAAAGTTGATAAACAAGGTCTAGACACATATTCAAACAAGACAAATCATGTATCTATACCCCTAACCCCTAAACTCTATCTTATGAAGTCAACAACATGAAGAGAAGTGGTTTTGGGTTTCAAACATGGAAATTTCAAAAACCTCCCAAAAGCTTCATTTTAGAGTGACTAATATATATAAGAAGGATCCATGCCTGCTTACCACCTTTTCATTTTCATATTTTAAACTTGTTTAAATCCGTGTCAAATTAAACCAAGGATTTGACCAAAAGATTCAAATGGGCATAAAATTTAAAAAAAATCAGAAAAATGAAAAACAAAAGCATATAGTCTTCTTATGTCATATACTAAGCATTCAAGTTGATAAACAAGGTTTGGACATGCATATTCAAACCTAGGCAAATCATGTATCTATCCCCTAGCCCCTAAACTATATCTTATGAAGTCAAGCATGAAGAGAAGTGGTTTTGGGTTTCAAACATGAAAATTTCAAGAACATCCCAAAAACTTCATTTTAGAGTGACTAAGAAGGATACAGGCTTCCCCTTTTCATTTTCATGTTTTATACTTGTTTAAATCTTGGTCAAACCTAGGATTTGACAAAGATTCAAATGTGCATCAAAATAAAAAATCAGAAAAATTAAAAACCAAAGCACATAGTTTTCTTATGTCATATAGTTAGCATTAAAATTGATATAAACAAGGTCTAGATATATTCAAACAAGAAAAATCATGTATCTACCCCTAACCCTAAACTCTGTATGTCTTATGTAGTCAAGCATGAAGAGAAGTGGTTTTGGGTTTCAAACTTGGAAATTTCAAGAACCCCCCAAAAGCTTCATTTTAGAGTGACTAAAGGATCCAGGCCGGGCTTACCTTTTATTTTCATGTTTTAAAATTGTTCAAATCTTGGTCAAACCGTACCTAGGATTTGATCAAGATTCAAAAATGGGCATAAAATTTCAAAAAAAATGAAAAACCAAAGCATATAGCCTTCTTATGTCATATAGTAAGCACTCAAGTTGATAAACAAGGTCTAGACATATTCAAACCAGAAAAATCATGTTTCTACCCCTAGCCCTAAACTTTGTCTTATGAAGTCAAGCACGAAGAGAAGTCGTTTTGGATTTCAAACATGGAAATTTCAAAAACCTTCCCAAAAGCTTCATTTTGGAGTGACTAATTAAGAAGGATACAGGCTTACCTTTTCATTTTCATGTTTTAAACTTGTTTAAATATTGGTTAAGCCTAGGATTTGACCAAGATCAAATGGGCATAAAAATTCAGAAAAAATCAAAAAAATGAAAACCAAAGCACATAGTATTATTATGTCATATAGTAAGCATTCAAGTTGATAAACAAGGTCTAAACAACAAACTAGACAAATCATGTATCTACCCCTAACCCTAAACTCTGTCTTATGAAGTCAAGCATGAAGAGAAGTGGTTTTGGGTTTCAAACATGGAAATTTCAAAAAACTCCCAAAAGCTTCTCATTTTAGAGTGACTAAGAAGGATTCAGGCTTACCTTTTCATTTTCATGTTTTAAACTTGTTCAAATCTTGGTCAAACTTAGGATTTGACCAAGATTCAAATGGGCATAAAAATTGGGAGGAAGGGTATGAATTACAATTCAAAAAAACAAGGTAACTTAAATACTTGGATGCCCCAAAGATGTGTGGAAGCCCAAAACAATGGCAAAACATGTGCGCACGCTGCATCCAATTCAAGTAGAACACATAGTAGGCATCGATAGTTTGACCTAAATTTGAAATCAAAGAGAAGGTGGTTAGAAAAAATCGAAATTGGCAAAGCAAAGCATGAAATCATAAATTTGTGATGCACTATAGCTATGAAAAGTATCAAACAATGCATACCAAAATGATTTTTTAGAGGAATACTAGTTCAACTTATTTTAATTTTATATTAGTAGCCCAAAATCGAACTAGTAGTTGGATATTTTTGAACTTGATCTGTAGTAGTGGGCAAAACCCTAGTTTAACCTATTTAATCATAGATTCGTAGGTCGATTTTTCTACTTTTTTATTATTACTATGCAGCACATGTGTGTTTGCCCGTCGAGTGAAACTCGGAGGAAGAGGGATCACTCGGAAGGAGAGAAGAAGGGAGAGAATTATGGTGTCTCCCCTTTTTCGTGTGATGATGTTGACTTTTGTGCAGGGTTTGTCAGTGAGCAGGAGCGAGCGCGAGCGAGCGAGTCGAGCGAGGCCGAGAATGAGAGAGATTTGTTTTTTTTTTTTGTGAGAGGGACAACCGAAGGATCCAGAAGGACCCACATACTTCCAATACGCATCCTGATGCGTCTTCTCTTGACAAAGAAAATGGCTGGGAGTTTGCGTACCTATTGCACGTGACTTGTGCTCACTGAAGTGTGGGACCTCACGCATGGGCACCACACGTAAGTGACAGACCTGTTGATGTAAAAACTCGGTTGATTATTATACTACTACATTTATACAAAGTTTCCTATGGATTCAAGGGTACGAAAGCCAAGTTAAATCATTTACATGACATTATTTTTTCCATGAAGCCAAGTTAACTCATTTATCAATTGGTACATTTTGGAGTGACTAAGAAGGATCCAGGCTTACTTTTTCATTTTCATGTTTTAAACATGTTTAAATCTTGGTCAAACCTATGACTTGACCAAGATTCAAATGGGCATAAAAATTCAAAAAAAAATCAAAAAAACAAAAGCACGTCGTCTTCCTATGTCATATAGTAAGCATTGAAGGTGATAAACAAGGTCTGGCATATTCAAACCACAAAAATCATGTATCTACCCCCTAACCCTAAACAAGGATCCAGGCTTACCCTTTTCATTTTCATGTTTTAAACTTGTTCAAATCTTGGTCAAACTTAGGATTTGACGAAGATTCAAATGGGCGTAAAAATACTTAGAAAAATCATGTACGTATCTACCCCAAACCCTAAACTCTATCTTACGAAGCCAAGCATGAAGAGAAGTGGTTTTGGGTTTCAAACATGGAAATTTCAAAAACCTCCCAAAAGCTTCATTTTAGAGTGACTAAGAAGGATCCATGCTTACCTTTTATTTTCATGTTTTAAACATGTTCAAATCTTGGTCAAACCGTACGTACCTAGGATTTGACCAAGATTCAAATGGGCATAAAAATTCAAAAAAAATGAAAAACCAAAGCACATAGCCTAGCTTCTTATATATGCCATATAGTAAGCACTCAAGTTGATAAACAAAGTCTAGACATATTCAAACCAGAAAAATCATGTATCTACCCCTAACCCTAAACTTTGTCTTAATTATGAAGTCAAGCACGAAGAGAAGTCGTTTTGGGTTTCAAACATGGACATTTAAAAAACCCTCCCAAAAGCTTCATTGTGGTGTGACGTACTAAGAAGGATACATGCTTACATTTTCAACAACCCCCCTAAAAGCTTCATTATAGAGTGACTAAGAAGGATCCAGTCTGGCGGGCTTACCTTTTATTTTCTTGTTTTAAACTTGTTCAAATCTCGGTCAAACCTAGGATTTGACCAAGATTCAAAATGTGCATCAAAATTCAAAATAAATTATAAAAATTAAAAACCAAATTAAAGCACATAGTGTTCTTATGTCATATAGTAAGCATTAAAGTTGATAAACAAGGTCTAGACACATATTCAAACAAGACAAATCATGTATCTATACCCCTAACCCCTAAACTCTATCTTATGAAGTCAACAACATGAAGAGAAGTGGTTTTGGGTTTCAAACATGGAAATTTCAAAAACCTCCCAAAAGCTTCATTTTAGAGTGACTAATATATATAAGAAGGATCCATGCCTGCTTACCACCTTTTCATTTTCATATTTTAAACTTGTTTAAATCCGTGTCAAATTAAACCAAGGATTTGACCAAAAGATTCAAATGGGCATAAAATTTAAAAAAAATCAGAAAAATGAAAAACAAAAGCATATAGTCTTCTTATGTCATATACTAAGCATTCAAGTTGATAAACAAGGTTTGGACATGCATATTCAAACCTAGGCAAATCATGTATCTATCCCCTAGCCCCTAAACTATATCTTATGAAGTCAAGCATGAAGAGAAGTGGTTTTGGGTTTCAAACATGAAAATTTCAAGAACATCCCAAAAACTTCATTTTAGAGTGACTAAGAAGGATACAGGCTTCCCCTTTTCATTTTCATGTTTTATACTTGTTTAAATCTTGGTCAAACCTAGGATTTGACAAAGATTCAAATGTGCATCAAAATAAAAAATCAGAAAAATTAAAAACCAAAGCACATAGTTTTCTTATGTCATATAGTTAGCATTAAAGTTGATATAAACAAGGTCTAGATATATTCAAACAAGAAAAATCATGTATCTACCCCTAACCCTAAACTCTGTATGTCTTATGTAGTCAAGCATGAAGAGAAGTGGTTTTGGGTTTCAAACTTGGAAATTTCAAGAACCCCCCAAAAGCTTCATTTTAGAGTGACTAAAGGATCCAGGCCGGGCTTACCTTTTATTTTCATGTTTTAAAATTGTTCAAATCTTGGTCAAACCGTACCTAGGATTTGATCAAGATTCAAAAATGGGCATAAAATTTCAAAAAAAAATGAAAAACCAAAGCATATAGCCTTCTTATGTCATATAGTAAGCACTCAAGTTGATAAACAAGGTCTAGACATATTCAAACCAGAAAAATCATGTTTCTACCCCTAGCCCTAAACTTTGTCTTATGAAGTCAAGCACGAAGAGAAGTCGTTTTGGATTTCAAACATGGAAATTTCAAAAACCTTCCCAAAAGCTTCATTTTGGAGTGACTAATTAAGAAGGATACAGGCTTACCTTTTCATTTTCATGTTTTAAACTTGTTTAAATATTGGTTAAGCCTAGGATTTGACCAAGATCAAATGGGCATAAAAATTCAGAAAAAATCAAAAAAAATGAAAACCAAAGCACATAGTATTATTATGTCATATAGTAAGCATTCAAGTTGATAAACAAGGTCTAAACAACAAACTAGACAAATCATGTATCTACCCCCTAACCCTAAATTAACTCTGTCTTATGAAGTCAAGCATGAAGAGAAGTGGTTTTGGGTTTCAAACATGGAAATTTCAAAAAACTCCCAAAAGCTTCTCATTTTAGAGTGACTAAGAAGGATTCAGGCTTACCTTTTCATTTTCATGTTTTAAACTTGTTCAAATCTTGGTCAAACTTAGGATTTGACCAAGATTCAAATGGGCATAAAAATTGGGAGGAAGGGTATGAATTACAATTCAAAAAAACAAGGTAACTTAAATACTTGGATGCCCCAAAGATGTGTGGAAGCCCAAAACAATGGCAAAACATGTGCGCACGCTGCATCCAATTCAAGTAGAACACATAGTAGGCATCGATAGTTTGACCTAAATTTGAAATCAAAGAGAAGGTGGTTAGAAAAAATCGAAATTGGCAAAGCAAAGCATGAAATCATAAATTTGTGATGCACTATAGCTATGAAAAGTATCAAACAATGCATACCAAAATGATTTTTTAGAGGAATACTAGTTCAACTTATTTTAATTTTATATTAGTAGCCCAAAATCGAACTAGTAGTTGGATATTTTTGAACTTGATCTGTAGTAGTGGGCAAAACCCTAGTTTAACCTATTTAATCATAGATTCGTAGGTCGATTTTTCTACTTTTTTATTATTACTATGCAGCACATGTGTGTTTGCCCGTCGAGTGAAACTCGGAGGAAGAGGGATCACTCGGAAGGAGAGAAGAAGGGAGAGAATTATGGTGTCTCCCCTTTTTCGTGTGATGATGTTGACTTTTGTGCAGGGTTTGTCAGTGAGCAGGAGCGAGCGAGCGAGCGAGCGAGTCGAGCGAGGCCGAGAATGAGAGAGATTTGTTTTTTTGTGAGAGGGACAACCGAAGGATCCAGAAGGACCCACATACTTCCAATACGCATCCTGATGCGTCTTCTCTTGACAAAGAAAATGGCTGGGAGTTTGCGTACCTATTGCACGTGACTTGTGCTCACTGAAGTGTGGGACCTCACGCATGGGCACCACACGTAAGTGACAGACCTGTTGATGTAAAAACTCGGTTGATTATTATACTACTACATTTATACAAAGTTTCCTATGGATTCAAGGGTACGAAAGCCAAGTTAAATCATTTACATGACATTATTTTTTCCATGAAGCCAAGTTAACTCATTTATCAATTGGTACATTTTGGAGTGACTAAGAAGGATCCAGGCTTACTTTTTCATTTTCATGTTTTAAACATGTTTAAATCTTGGTCAAACCTATGACTTGACCAAGATTCAAATGGGCATAAAAATTCAAAAAAAAAAAAAAACAAAAGCACACCGTCTTCCTATGTCATATAGTAAGCATTCAAGGTGATAAACAAGGTCTGGCATATTCAAACCACAAAAATCATGTATCTACCCCCTAACCCTAAACAAGGATCCAGGCTTACCCTTTTCATTTTCATGTTTTAAACTTGTTCAAATCTTGGTCAAACTTAGGATTTGACGAAGATTCAAATGGGCATAAAAATACTTAGAAAAATCATGTACGTATCTACCCCAAACCCTAAACTCTATCTTACGAAGCCAAGCATGAAGAGAAGTGGTTTTGGGTTTCAAACATGGAAATTTCAAAAACCTCCCAAAAGCTTCATTTTAGAGTGACTAAGAAGGATCCATGCTTACCTTTTATTTTCATGTTTTAAACATGTTCAAATCTTGGTCAAACCGTACGTACCTAGGATTTGACCAAGATTCAAATGGGCATAAAAATTCAAAAAAAATGAAAAACCAAAGCACATAGCCTAGCTTCTTATATATGCCATATAGTAAGCACTCAAGTTGATAAACAAAGTCTAGACATATTCAAACCAGAAAAATCATGTATCTACCCCTAACCCTAAACTTTGTCTTAATTATGAAGTCAAGCACGAAGAGAAGTCGTTTTGGGTTTCAAACATGGACATTTAAAAAACCCTCCCAAAAGCTTCATTGTGGTGTGACGTACTAAGAAGGATACATGCTTACATTTTCAACAACCCCCCTAAAAGCTTCATTATAGAGTGACTAAGAAGGATCCAGTCTGGCGGGCTTACCTTTTATTTTCTTGTTTTAAACTTGTTCAAATCTCGGTCAAACCTAGGATTTGACCAAGATTCAAAATGTGCATCAAAATTCAAAATAAATTATAAAAATTAAAAACCAAATTAAAGCACATAGTGTTCTTATGTCATATAGTAAGCATTAAAGTTGATAAACAAGGTCTAGACACATATTCAAACAAGACAAATCATGTATCTATACCCCTAACCCCTAAACTCTATCTTATGAAGTCAACAACATGAAGAGAAGTGGTTTTGGGTTTCAAACATGGAAATTTCAAAAACCTCCCAAAAGCTTCATTTTAGAGTGACTAATATATATAAGAAGGATCCATGCCTGCTTACCACCTTTTCATTTTCATATTTTAAACTTGTTTAAATCCGTGTCAAATTAAACCAAGGATTTGACCAAAAGATTCAAATGGGCATAAAATTTAAAAAAAATCAGAAAAATGAAAAACAAAAGCATATAGTCTTCTTATGTCATATACTAAGCATTCAAGTTGATAAACAAGGTTTGGACATGCATATTCAAACCTAGGCAAATCATGTATCTATCCCCTAGCCCCTAAACTATATCTTATGAAGTCAAGCATGAAGAGAAGTGGTTTTGGGTTTCAAACATGAAAATTTCAAGAACATCCCAAAAACTTCATTTTAGAGTGACTAAGAAGGATACAGGCTTCCCCTTTTCATTTTCATGTTTTATACTTGTTTAAATCTTGGTCAAACCTAGGATTTGACAAAGATTCAAATGTGCATCAAAATAAAAAATCAGAAAAATTAAAAACCAAAGCACATAGTTTTCTTATGTCATATAGTTAGCATTAAAGTTGATATAAACAAGGTCTAGATATATTCAAACAAGAAAAATCATGTATCTACCCCTAACCCTAAACTCTGTATGTCTTATGTAGTCAAGCATGAAGAGAAGTGGTTTTGGGTTTCAAACTTGGAAATTTCAAGAACCCCCCAAAAGCTTCATTTTAGAGTGACTAAAGGATCCAGGCCGGGCTTACCTTTTATTTTCATGTTTTAAAATTGTTCAAATCTTGGTCAAACCGTACCTAGGATTTGATCAAGATTCAAAAATGGGCATAAAATTTCAAAAAAATGAAAAACCAAAGCATATAGCCTTCTTATGTCATATAGTAAGCACTCAAGTTGATAAACAAGGTCTAGACATATTCAAACCAGAAAAATCATGTTTCTACCCCTAGCCCTAAACTTTGTCTTATGAAGTCAAGCACGAAGAGAAGTCGTTTTGGATTTCAAACATGGAAATTTCAAAAACCTTCCCAAAAGCTTCATTTTGGAGTGACTAATTAAGAAGGATACAGGCTTACCTTTTCATTTTCATGTTTTAAACTTGTTTAAATATTGGTTAAGCCTAGGATTTGACCAAGATCAAATGGGCATAAAAATTCAGAAAAAATCAAAAAAATGAAAACCAAAGCACATAGTATTATTATGTCATATAGTAAGCATTCAAGTTGATAAACAAGGTCTAAACAACAAACTAGACAAATCATGTATCTACCCCCTAACCCTAAATTAACTCTGTCTTATGAAGTCAAGCATGAAGAGAAGTGGTTTTGGGTTTCAAACATGGAAATTTCAAAAAACTCCCAAAAGCTTCTCATTTTAGAGTGACTAAGAAGGATTCAGGCTTACCTTTTCATTTTCATGTTTTAAACTTGTTCAAATCTTGGTCAAACTTAGGATTTGACCAAGATTCAAATGGGCATAAAAATTGGGAGGAAGGGTATGAATTACAATTCAAAAAAACAAGGTAACTTAAATACTTGGATGCCCCAAAGATGTGTGGAAGCCCAAAACAATGGCAAAACATGTGCGCACGCTGCATCCAATTCAAGTAGAACACATAGTAGGCATCGATAGTTTGACCTAAATTTGAAATCAAAGAGAAGGTGGTTAGAAAAAATCGAAATTGGCAAAGCAAAGCATGAAATCATAAATTTGTGATGCACTATAGCTATGAAAAGTATCAAACAATGCATACCAAAATGATTTTTTAGAGGAATACTAGTTCAACTTATTTTAATTTTATATTAGTAGCCCAAAATCGAACTAGTAGTTGGATATTTTTGAACTTGATCTGTAGTAGTGGGCAAAACCCTAGTTTAACCTATTTAATCATAGATTCGTAGGTCGATTTTTCTACTTTTTTATTATTACTATGCAGCACATGTGTGTTTGCCCGTCGAGTGAAACTCGGAGGAAGAGGGATCACTCGGAAGGAGAGAAGAAGGGAGAGAATTATGGTGTCTCCCCTTTTTCGTGTGATGATGTTGACTTTTGTGCAGGGTTTGTCAGTGAGCAGGAGCGAGCGAGCGAGCGAGTCGAGCGAGGCCGAGAATGAGAGAGATTTGTTTTTTTTGTGAGAGGGACAACCGAAGGATCCAGAAGGACCCACATACTTCCGATACGCATCCTGATGCGTCTTCTCTTGACAAAGAAAATGGCTGGGAGTTTGCGTACCTATTGCACGTGACTTGTGCTCACTGAAGTGTGGGACCTCACGCATGGGCACCACACGTAAGTGACAGACCTGTTGATGTAAAAACTCGGTTGATTATTATACTACTACATTTATACAAAGTTTCCTATGGATTCAAGGGTACGAAAGCCAAGTTAAATCATTTACATGACATTATTTTTTCCATGAAGCCAAGTTAACTCATTTATCAATTGGTACATTTTGGAGTGACTAAGAAGGATCCAGGCTTACTTTTTCATTTTCATGTTTTAAACATGTTTAAATCTTGGTCAAACCTATGACTTGACCAAGATTCAAATGGGCATAAAAATTCAAAAAAAAATCAAAAAAAAGAAAAACAAAAGCACACCGTCTTCCTATGTCATATAGTAAGCATTCAAGGTGATAAACAAGGTCTGGCATATTCAAACCACAAAAATCATGTATCTACCCCCTAACCCTAAACAAGGATCCAGGCTTACCCTTTTCATTTTCATGTTTTAAACTTGTTCAAATCTTGGTCAAACTTAGGATTTGACGAAGATTCAAATGGGCGTAAAAATACTTAGAAAAATCATGTACGTATCTACCCCAAACCCTAAACTCTATCTTACGAAGCCAAGCATGAAGAGAAGTGGTTTTGGGTTTCAAACATGGAAATTTCAAAAACCTCCCAAAAGCTTCATTTTAGAGTGACTAAGAAGGATCCATGCTTACCTTTTATTTTCATGTTTTAAACATGTTCAAATCTTGGTCAAACCGTACGTACCTAGGATTTGACCAAGATTCAAATGGGCATAAAAATTCAAAAAAAATGAAAAACCAAAGCACATAGCCTAGCTTCTTATATATGCCATATAGTAAGCACTCAAGTTGATAAACAAAGTCTAGACATATTCAAACCAGAAAAATCATGTATCTACCCCTAACCCTAAACTTTGTCTTAATTATGAAGTCAAGCACGAAGAGAAGTCGTTTTGGGTTTCAAACATGGACATTTAAAAAACCCTCCCAAAAGCTTCATTGTGGTGTGACGTACTAAGAAGGATACATGCTTACATTTTCAACAACCCCCCTAAAAGCTTCATTATAGAGTGACTAAGAAGGATCCAGTCTGGCGGGCTTACCTTTTATTTTCTTGTTTTAAACTTGTTCAAATCTCGGTCAAACCTAGGATTTGACCAAGATTCAAAATGTGCATCAAAATTCAAAATAAATTATAAAAATTAAAAACCAAATTAAAGCACATAGTGTTCTTATGTCATATAGTAAGCATTAAAGTTGATAAACAAGGTCTAGACACATATTCAAACAAGACAAATCATGTATCTATACCCCTAACCCCTAAACTCTATCTTATGAAGTCAACAACATGAAGAGAAGTGGTTTTGGGTTTCAAACATGGAAATTTCAAAAACCTCCCAAAAGCTTCATTTTAGAGTGACTAATATATATAAGAAGGATCCATGCCTGCTTACCACCTTTTCATTTTCATATTTTAAACTTGTTTAAATCCGTGTCAAATTAAACCAAGGATTTGACCAAAAGATTCAAATGGGCATAAAATTTAAAAAAAATCAGAAAAATGAAAAACAAAAGCATATAGTCTTCTTATGTCATATACTAAGCATTCAAGTTGATAAACAAGGTTTGGACATGCATATTCAAACCTAGGCAAATCATGTATCTATCCCCTAGCCCCTAAACTATATCTTATGAAGTCAAGCATGAAGAGAAGTGGTTTTGGGTTTCAAACATGAAAATTTCAAGAACATCCCAAAAACTTCATTTTAGAGTGACTAAGAAGGATACAGGCTTCCCCTTTTCATTTTCATGTTTTATACTTGTTTAAATCTTGGTCAAACCTAGGATTTGACAAAGATTCAAATGTGCATCAAAATAAAAAATCAGAAAAATTAAAAACCAAAGCACATAGTTTTCTTATGTCATATAGTTAGCATTAAAGTTGATATAAACAAGGTCTAGATATATTCAAACAAGAAAAATCATGTATCTACCCCTAACCCTAAACTCTGTATGTCTTATGTAGTCAAGCATGAAGAGAAGTGGTTTTGGGTTTCAAACTTGGAAATTTCAAGAACCCCCCAAAAGCTTCATTTTAGAGTGACTAAAGGATCCAGGCCGGGCTTACCTTTTATTTTCATGTTTTAAAATTGTTCAAATCTTGGTCAAACCGTACCTAGGATTTGATCAAGATTCAAAAATGGGCATAAAATTTCAAAAAAAATGAAAAACCAAAGCATATAGCCTTCTTATGTCATATAGTAAGCACTCAAGTTGATAAACAAGGTCTAGACATATTCAAACCAGAAAAATCATGTTTCTACCCCTAGCCCTAAACTTTGTCTTATGAAGTCAAGCACGAAGAGAAGTCGTTTTGGATTTCAAACATGGAAATTTCAAAAACCTTCCCAAAAGCTTCATTTTGGAGTGACTAATTAAGAAGGATACAGGCTTACCTTTTCATTTTCATGTTTTAAACTTGTTTAAATATTGGTTAAGCCTAGGATTTGACCAAGATCAAATGGGCATAAAAATTCAGAAAAAATCAAAAAAATGAAAACCAAAGCACATAGTATTATTATGTCATATAGTAAGCATTCAAGTTGATAAACAAGGTCTAAACAACAAACTAGACAAATCATGTATCTACCCCCTAACCCTAAATTAACTCTGTCTTATGAAGTCAAGCATGAAGAGAAGTGGTTTTGGGTTTCAAACATGGAAATTTCAAAAAACTCCCAAAAGCTTCTCATTTTAGAGTGACTAAGAAGGATTCAGGCTTACCTTTTCATTTTCATGTTTTAAACTTGTTCAAATCTTGGTCAAACTTAGGATTTGACCAAGATTCAAATGGGCATAAAAATTGGGAGGAAGGGTATGAATTACAATTCAAAAAAACAAGGTAACTTAAATACTTGGATGCCCCAAAGATGTGTGGAAGCCCAAAACAATGGCAAAACATGTGCGCACGCTGCATCCAATTCAAGTAGAACACATAGTAGGCATCGATAGTTTGACCTAAATTTGAAATCAAAGAGAAGGTGGTTAGAAAAAATCGAAATTGGCAAAGCAAAGCATGAAATCATAAATTTGTGATGCACTATAGCTATGAAAAGTATCAAACAATGCATACCAAAATGATTTTTTAGAGGAATACTAGTTCAACTTATTTTAATTTTATATTAGTAGCCCAAAATCGAACTAGTAGTTGGATATTTTTGAACTTGATCTGTAGTAGTGGGCAAAACCCTAGTTTAACCTATTTAATCATAGATTCGTAGGTCGATTTTTCTACTTTTTTATTATTACTATGCAGCACATGTGTGTTTGCCCGTCGAGTGAAACTCGGAGGAAGAGGGATCACTCGGAAGGAGAGAAGAAGGGAGAGAATTATGGTGTCTCCCCTTTTTCGTGTGATGATGTTGACTTTTGTGCAGGGTTTGTCAGTGAGCAGGAGCGAGCGAGCGAGCGAGTCGAGCGAGGCCGAGAATGAGAGAGATTTGTTTTTTTGTGAGAGGGACAACCGAAGGATCCAGAAGGACCCACATACTTCCGATACGCATCCTGATGCGTCTTCTCTTGACAAAGAAAATGGCTGGGAGTTTGCGTACCTATTGCACGTGACTTGTGCTCACTGATGACCCACAAGTATAGGGGGTGTATCGTAGTATCTTCGATAAGTAAGAATGTCGATCCCAACGAGGAGCAGAAGGTGTTGACAGCAGTTTTGATGAAGGATTCACTGTAAATGCTCACAGACAAGTATTCAGGGGGTTTTGATGTAACAGATGAATAAAGTACAAGTAAGTAAAATGCGAGAGAAATAATTGCAGCGAGTGGCCCAATCCTTTTTAGCACAAAGGACAAGCCGGTTTGTTTACTTATAATGACCAAACGTTCTCGAGGACACACGGGATTTTAGTCTAGTGCTTTCGCTACATACAGTTGATTAATCTTCATTGTTTTGATAAGTGTTGTGTGGGTGAACCTGTGCTAATGTACCGCCCTTCCTAGGACTAATACATACTTGTGATTATACCCCTTGCAAGCATCCGCAACTACAAGAAAGTAATTAAGATAAATCTAACCACAGCCTTAAACTCTGAGATCCTGCGATCCCTCCTGCATCGATATACCAACGGGGGTTTAGGTTTCTGTCACTCCGGCAACCCCGCAATTGGCAAACGAGTACAAGATGCATTCCCCTAGGCCCATAAATGGTGAAGTGTCGTGTAGTCGACGTTCACACGACACCACTAGAAGAATAACACCACAACTTAAATATCATAACATTGAATATTACTCAACCATAGTTCACTACTAACAATTAGACTTCACCCATGTCCTCAAGAACTAAACGAACTACTCACGAGACATCATATGGAACATGATCAGAGGTGATATGATGATGAATAACAATCTGAACATAGACCTTGGTTCAATGGTTTCACTCAATAGCATAAACAACAAGTAGAAATCAGTATCGGGAGAGTTTCCCCTATCAAACAATCAAGATCAAACCCAAATTGCTACAGCGGTGACGATGTCCAGCGGTGGAGATGGCGGTGATGATGGTGGAGATGATGATGATGGTGATGGAGATGATGTCCAGCTCGATGGCGGTGACGATGGCGTCGATTTCCCCCTCCGGGAGGGAATTTCCCCGGCGGATTCCTGCCCGCCGGAGAGCTCTTTTCTCTCTGGTGTTCTCCGCCCCGCAGAGGCGGCTGTAACCCTTCGTGAGGATTCCTCTGTGGCTTAGGTCTTCGGGACGAAGGGTTTCGCGAAGAAAAGGAGGCGAAAGAGGCCGAGGGGGCTCCACACCACATGGTGGCGCGGCCAGGCCATGGGCCGCGCCACCCTATGGTGTGGGCCCACCCTGGGTCCAGCTGGCTCCCCCTTCTGGCTTCCTCCGTCATCTGGAAAAATAGGATTTTTGGTAAAACTTCCTTCCACAGTTGATCTTCCGAAATATTGCATCCTGACGGTGCTTTTTCCAGCAGAATCCTGGCTCCGGTGCTCGATCTCCAAATAATCATGAAACATGCAAAATAGATGAAATAACATAAGTATTGTGTCCCAATATGAAATATATCAATGAATAACAGCAAATTATGATATAAAATAGTGATGCAAATTGGACGTATCAACTCCCCCAAGCTTAGACTTCGCTTGTCCCCAAGCGAAACTGAACTCGTAAACAGGTCCACATGTTTATGGAGTGAAGAGTCGATAAATAAAATACGGACAAGAAGCATCATATTCATTCACACAAGACATTATAGTAAACAACTTCCTCATATAATTCAACTTGAAACAAGTATAAGGTAATCACAAATAAAGGTGCATAAGGAATCATAATTGGTGATGGCAAACTTTGTTCTTGGTCAGAGAACAGTTAACAGATTATACTTATCTATTGAGCAGCGCTCTCATATTAAAGCTTATGGTAAACTTGCATACTCAATCATATTAATCATTGATGACTTTCAAAGCTATATTCATTCAGGTAAAACTTGTACTAAACAAGAAAGAGTAAAGACATGATGAAGCAAATCACAATATAATAGTTTGATCACAACAACTCAAATGCTTGCTTGAGATGGAGGGAAATAGGTTTACTGACTCAACATAAAGTAAAAGACAGGCCCTTCGCAGAGGGAAGCAGAGATTAAATCATGTGCTAGAGCTTTTTCAGTTTTGAAATCATATAAAGAGAATAAAAGTAAAATTTTGAGAGGTGTTTGTTGTTGTCAACGACTGGTAGCGGGTACTCTAACCCCCTTGCCAAACAGACCTCCAAAGAGCGGCTCCCATGAAGGACGTTATCTCTACCAGCAAGGTAGATCATCCCTCTTCTCTTTTGTTTACACATGTATTTTAGTTTATTTAAGGATGACACTCCCCCCAACCTTTGCTTACACAAGCCATGGCTAACCGAATCCTCGGGTGCCTTCCAACAATCTCATACCATGGAGGAGTGTCTATTGCAAAATTAAGTTGCTTACTGATGAATCAGGGCAAAACATGTGAAGAGAATTATTAATGAAAGTTGATTAATTGGGGCTGGGAACCCCGTTGCCAGCTCTTATTGCAAAATTATAGGATAAGTGGATGAAGCCACTAGTCCTTTAGTGGAGGCTGCCTAACAAGACTGAAAGATAAAACACCACATACTTCCTCATGAGCTATAAAACATTGACACAAATAAGAAGTAATAAGTTTTGAATTGTTTAAAGGTAGCACATGAAGTATTTACTTGGAATGGCAGAAATTACCATGCAGTAGGTAGGTATGGTGGACACAAATGGCATAGGTTTGGGTTCAGGTTTGGATGCACGAGAAGTATTCCCTCTCAGTACAGGTCTTTGGCTAGCAAGGTTAATTAGCAAGCATAGGAGTTGAGGGAAACAAACAAATATACATGTGATAGAAACAATCATGCATCTTACTTGTAAGCACAAACAGTTTTAACTTCAGAATACTAAGCTAAGAACTGATAAGAAAGATAATAACATCTTCTACATGTATTTCCTCTATTCTTCTTAAACTCAAAGTGTTGTTGCTATTGACCATTGCTAAGTTTGCCAAAACCAAATAGATTTACTTAATGCTCCCAAAGTGGTACCAATACTAAAATCAAGATCAATCATATAGTAGAAATTGCAAACTAAAATAAGGTGTGCAATATGTAAATGATAAGACTTCTCATTAATATTCCATAACGATAACTCACACCAAGGGATACATAGACAAACTAAAGGAGAGATACTTCCACACTGCAACCCATCTTATACGATAACTTCCCTACTCATGATATGACACTACTTGATAGTAAAAAGTAAAAGGTAATGATGATGTGATACCGCGGCACTCCCCCAAGCTTGGAACAAACCAAGGGGATGCCAATACCGATGATGAATTACTCCTTTGGCGATGGTGGTGATGAATTCCCGTCTTCAGACTTCCAAGATAGAGGCTCTCCATCAACAAATGACATCTTGGTCTCGGGAATCCTGAAACTAGCAGCACGGCTTATGTGTTTAAACCTGTTTTCATACTCACAGTTCTGATTATGAACGTCATAGAGTTGAGCTTGGAGTTTGTTGGTGGTGTCGTGAAGTGAGAGGATGTCGCCCCATAGCTTTGCAGTTTCCTTCTCGTGTTCAGCAATGAGTTCAGACACAATCTTGTGGAAGATATCCACTTCACGCTCGGCCATCTTCTTGTAATTGAAGACCTCTTGTTCTAGCTTCTCCATCCTGTCTTCCAAGCTTCCTTCTCCTTTGGGACCCTGAACATCTTTGATCTGCAGTTTTCCCTCGACGAGCATCAACTCCTTTGGGTGCATCCTCAGCTCCTCCATGTACAAGTTGCCAACATCCTTGCAGGAGCTGTCCTTCGGAGTTTCCGACGAAGACATGATGGCTCTAGATCCGAAGCAAATCCTGGCAGAAACAGCTCGAAACAAAACACGTCGAGAAAACGATATACGGACCTCCAGGGGTCCGGGGGATTTTATAATAAAAATTTTCAGAACAAACGGAAAGTACCAGGTCGAACCAGAGTCGGAAAGGGGCGACGAGGCGGCCAGACCATAGGTCGGCGCGGGCCCAGGTCAGGCCGCGCCGGCCTATGGTGGCACGCCCTCGTGCGTCCTTTCCACTCCGTTTCGAACTCGTAATTTTTCATATTTTCCAAAAACAACAAAAATAATGTTCGGAAAGTAAATCGCGAACTTTTCATTACCAGTACTGTTACCTATTCAAAGTCGAGTTCTGGCGGACTGTCAATTTGTCCTTTGATGAAAGCCTCCGGTGTTTCCACTCGAATAATATCAACATCAACATTATAAGAATCACCTGAAATATAATGCTTGAGTCTTTGTCCATTCACCACTTGCGTAGCATTGCCTTGGAGAGAGCTAATTTTAATTGCTCCTGAACGATACACCTCCTCAACAACATATGGTCCTTCCCATTTCGAGAGTAATTTCCCTGCAAAGAATCTGAGACGAGACCGATACAATAGGACTTTATCCCCAATATTAAACTCTCTTTTGATGATCCTTCTATCATGCCATTTTTTAACTTTTTCTTTAAAGAGTTTAGCATTTTCATAAGCTTCACTTCTCCATTCATCTAGAGAACTTAATTGTAGCAACCTCTTATCACCGGCAAGTTTAGGATCTTTATTTAATTCTCTAACAGCCCGATAAGCTTTGTGTTCTAGTTCTAAAGGTAAATGACAAGCTTTTCCGTAAACCATTTTATAAGGTGACATTCCCATGGGGTTTTTATAAGCAGTTCTATAAGCCCATAGTGCGTCTTTCAATTTACTAGCCCAATTCTTTCTAGATTTATTAACGGTCTTTCCCAAAATAGATTTAATTTCTCTATTTGATAATTCTACTTGACCACTAGTTTGAGGGTGATAAGCGGAAGCAATTCTATGATTAATACCATACCTAGCAAGAGTTTTTCTAAAACCTCCATGAATAAAATGAGAACCTCCATCAGTCATAATATATCTAGGAACTCCAAATCTAGGAAAAATAATATCTAAAAGCATTTTTAAAGAGGTCTCACCATCAGCACTTTTTGTAGGTATGGCTTCCACCCATTTAGTAACATAATCAACAGCAACAAGTATATGAGTGTTACCTTCTGAAGAGGGAAAAGGTCCCATGAAGTCAAATCCCCAACAATCAAATGGTTCAATAACAAGAGTATAATTCATAGGCATTTCATTGCGTCTGGAGATATTACCAACCCTTTGACATTCATCACAAGATAAAATAAACTTCCTTGCATCTTTGAAGAGAGTTGGCCAATAAAAACCTGATTGTAGAACCTTTTGCGCGGTTCTATCTCCGGCGTGATGTCCTCCATAAGCACTGCCATGACATTTACTCAATATCTCTTGTTGTTCATATTCGGGAACACACCTTCGCATAATACCATCCACTCCTTCTTTATATAAGTGTGGGTCATCCCAAAAATAATGCCTCAAGTCATAAAAGAATTTCCTCCTTTGCTGAGCTGAAAAGGTTGGAGGCAAGTACTTGGAAACAATAAAGTTAGCATAATCAGCATACCAAGGACTGTCTCGCGAGCTCACCTTTATTACAGCCAATTGTTCATTTGGAAAACTATCATTAACAGGAACAGGATCATAAGCAATATTTTCCAATCTAGACAAATTATCAGCAACAGGATTATCAGCACCTTTCCTATCTACAATATGTAAATCAAATTCTTGCAAAAGAAGTACCCATCTAATAAGCCTCGGCTTAGCATCTTTCTTTGTCATAAGGTATCTAATTGCAGCATGATCAGTATGAATTGTAACTTTTGAATCAACAATATAAGATCTAAATTTATCACAAGCAAAGACTACAGCTAACAATTCTTTTTCAGTAGTAGCATAATTTCTTTGAGCAGCATCAAGAGTTTTACTAGCATAATGAATAACATTTAATTTTTTATCTACTCGCTGTCCAAGAACAGCGCCTACAGCAAAATCACTAGCATCACACATAATTTCAAATGGTAAATTCCAATCAGGAGGTTCAACTATAGGAGCAGTTGTTAAGGCTTTCTTAAGAGTTTCAAAAGCTTCCTTACAATCATCATAAAAAACAAAAGGTACATCTTTTTGAAGAAGATTAGTAAGAGGCTTTGAAATCTTGGAGAAATCTTTAATAAATCTCCTATAAAACCCAGCATGACCAAGAACACTACGAATACCTTTAACATCCCTCGGATAGGGCATCTTCTCAATAGCTTCAACTTTAGCTCTATCAACTTCAATACCTTTCTCAGAAATTTTATGTCCCAATACAATTCCTTCATTAACCATAAAGTGGCATTTCTCCCAATTAAGAACAAGGTTAGTTTCTTCACATCTCTGCAAAACTTTATCAAGGTTTCGCAAGCAACTATCAAAAGAATTCCCGTAGACAGAAAAATCATCCATGAATACTTCCACAATACTCTCACAAAAACCATGAAAAATAGCAGACATGCATCTTTGAAAAGTAGCAGGAGCATTACATAAACCAAAAGGCATACGCCTATAAGCATAAGTTCCATAGGGACAAGTAAAAGTGGTTTTCTCTTGATCTTTAGCTTTAACAGCAATTTGTGAAAACCCAGAATAACCATCAAGAAAGCAAAAATGAGTATTTTTAGACAATCTTTCTAACATTTGATCAATAAATGGTAAAGGATAATGATCTTTCTTAGTAACCTTATTAACTTTTCGAAAATCAATGCACATTCTATAACCTACAACTACTCTTTGAGGTATAAGCTCATCATTATCATTAGGCACAACAGTTATTCCTCCTTTCTTAGGAACGCAATGCACAGGACTAACCCATCTACTATCAGCAATAGGATATATAATACCAGCTTCAAGAAGTCGTAATACCTCATTTCTTACCACATCCTTCATCTTAGGAATTAGACGACGCTGAGGTTCAACAACAGGCTTCGCATCATCTTCCATATTAATGGCATGTTGGCAAATAGAGGGAGAAATCCCCTTCAAGTCATCAAGAGTATAGCCAATAGCACCTCGGTGTTTCTTCAATATTTGCAATAATCTTTCTTCTTCAAACTCTGTAAGCTTAGAACTAATAATAACAGGATATATTTTCTTATCATCAATATGAGCATATTTAAGATTATCAGGCAAAGGCTTTAAATCAAAAACAGGATCTTCCTTTGGTGGCGGTGTTGTACCCAAGTCTTCCACCGGTAAATCATGCTTGAGAATAGGTTGGCGAAGAAAAATCTCCTCAAGCTCATCTCTTTCTTTCCTAAAAACTTCACTCTCGCTATCCTCCAAATGTTGCTGCAAAGGATTATTAGGAACAAGAACAATAGATGCACACTGCTCCATTTTAAAATCATTACTAGGCAAATCAGCTTTATAAGGAGTTTTAGTAAATTTAGAGAAGTTAAACTCATAAGATTCACCAGCAAATTTAGTCAAAATTTTCTCTTTCTTGCAATCTATAATAGCTCCACAAGTATTTAGAAAAGGTCTACCAAAAATGATAGGACAATAATCACTAGCAGCAGAACCAAGTACCAAAAAGTCAGCAGGATATTTAATCTTACCACATAGAACTTCCACATCTCGAACAATACCAATTGGAGAAATAGTTTCTCTATTAGCCAGCTGAATAACCACATCAATATCTTCAAGTTCACAAGAATCAATTTCGTGCATAATCTCCGTGTAAAGCTCATAAGGTATAGCACTAACACTTGCACCAATATCACATAAACCATAATAGCAATGATCACCAATTTTAACAGATAGCATAGGAACACTAGCTTGTTTGGGTTTATTAGGATGTGAAACAATATTAGAAGCATCTTCACAGAAAATAATATGACCATCCTCTACATTTTCAGTCACAAGATCTTTAACTATTGCAACAGCAGGTTCAACTTTTATTTGTTCTTCAGGTTCTCTAGGTTTCTTTTCACTTTTATGAACCGCACTATTTATAACAGAGTACTCTTTCATTTTAGCAGGAAAAGGAGTTTTTTCAATATAAGCTTCAGGAATAACACGATCAGCAGTTTCAACTACAACACACTTATTAATAGATGAATCAATTTTATCTTTATACGGTTCATGATACTTATCAAAATTCTTCTTAGGCAATTCATAATGAGAGGCAAAAGCTTTATAAAGATTTGCAGCAACTTGAGAATCAAGACCATATGTAGCACTCATATTACGAAATGTATCAGTATCCATAAAAGCTTCAATGCATTTATAATCATAAATTATACCTGATTCTCTATCTTTGTCGTTCTCCCAACCTTCAGTATTTTCTTGGATCCGATCAAGAAGGTCCCTTTTAAACTCTTCTTTATTGCGTGTAAATGATCCAGAACAAGAAGTATCCAGCAAAGTCTTGTCTTGAAAAGAAAGTCTTGCATAGAAATTATCAATAATAACATTACCAGGAAGCTCATGAATGGGGCATTTGAGCATTAAAGACTTCAATCTCCCCCAAGCTTGGGCAATACTCTCTCCATCATGAGGCCAGAAATTATATATGCGGTTCCGATCTTTGTGAATTTCACTTGGAGGATAAAATTTGGAATAGAATAAAGGCACAATGTCCTCCCAATCAAGAGAATCACCATTCTTCAGCAATTTATACCAATGCGCCGCTTTACCAGACAGCGATATAGAGAATAGCTTCTTCCTAACTTCATTCATAGCAATACCTGCACATTTGAATAACCCGCATAATTCATGCAAAAACAGTAAATGATCACCAGGATGGACAGTTCCATCCCCTTCATAGCGGTTATCCATAACATGTTCAATAATTTTCGTAGGTATTTTATATGGTATTACTTCCTCACCTGGCGCCTCATCCACTACCGTTGCAGTAGTAGTAGATTTCCCAAATAGAAATTGAAGAGAAGATCTCTCCATAATGACTTATAGCAGCAGGCAGAAATAAAATCAGCACAAACAGTAAAGGTTTTCCTTACCAATTCCGCTTACCAATAGCGCTTCACTCCCCGGCAACGGCGCCAGAAAATAGTCTTGATGACCCACAAGTATAGGGGGTGTATCGTAGTATCTTCGATAAGTAAGAATGTCGATCCCAACGAGGAGCAGAAGGTGTTGACAGGCAGTTTTGATGAAGGATTCACTGTAAATGCTCACAGACAAGTATTCAGGGGGTTTTGATGTAACAGATGAATAAAGTACAAGTAAGTAAAATGCGAGAGAAATAATTGCAGCGAGTGGCCCAATCCTTTTTAGCACAAAGGACAAGCCGGTTTGTTTACTTATAATGACCAAACGTTCTCGAGGACACACGGGATTTTAGTCTAGTGCTTTCGCTACATACAGTTGATTAATCTTCATTGTTTTGATAAGTGTTGTGTGGGTGAACCTGTGCTAATGTACCGCCCTTCCTAGGACTAATACATACTTGTGATTATACCCCTTGCAAGCATCCGCAACTACAAGAAAGTAATTAAGATAAATCTAACCACAGCCTTAAACTCTGAGATCCTGCGATCCCTCCTGCATCGATATACCAACGGGGGTTTAGGTTTCTGTCACTCCGGCAACCCCGCAATTGGCAAACGAGTACAAGATGCATTCCCCTAGGCCCATAAATGGTGAAGTGTCGTGTAGTCGACGTTCACACGACACCACTAGAAGAATAACACCACAACTTAAATATCATAACATTGAATATTACTCAACCATAGTTCACTACTAACAATTAGACTTCACCCATGTCCTCAAGAACTAAACGAACTACTCACGAGACATCATATGAAACATGATCAGAGGTGATATGATGATAAATAACAATCTGAACATAGACCTTGGTTCAATGGTTTCACTCAATAGCATAAACAACAAGTAGAAATCAGTATCGGGAGAGTTTCCCCTATCAAACAATCAAGATCAAACCCAAATTGCTACAGCGGTGACGATGTCCAGCGGTGGAGATGGCGGTGATGATGGTGGAGATGATGATGATGGTGATGGAGATGATGTCCAGCTCGATGGCGGTGACGATGGCGTCGATTTCCCCCTCCGGGAGGGAATTTCCCCGGCGGATTCCTGCCCGCCGGAGAGCTCTTTTCTCTCTGGTGTTCTCCGCCCCGCAGAGGCGGCTGTAACCCTTCGTGAGGATTCCTCTGTGGCTTAGGTCTTCGGGACGAAGGGTTTCGCGAAGAAAAGGAGGCGAAAGAGGCCGAGGGGGCTCCACACCACATGGTGGCGCGGCCAGGCCATGGGCCGCGCCACCCTATGGTGTGGGCCCACCCTGGGTCCAGCTGGCTCCCCCTTCTGGCTTCCTCCGTCATCTGGAAAAATAGGATTTTTGGTAAAACTTCCTTCCACAGTTGATCTTCCGAAATATTGCATCCTGACGGTGCTTTTTCCAGCAGAATCCTGGCTCCGGTGCTCGATCTCCAAATAATCATGAAACATGCAAAATAGATGAAATAACATAAGTATTGTGTCCCAATATGAAATATATCAATGAATAACAGCAAATTATGATATAAAATAGTGATGCAAATTGGACGTATCAACTCCCTGAAGTGTGGGACCTCACGCATGGGCACCACACGTAAGTGACAGACCTGTTGATGTAAAAACTCGGTTGATTATTATACTACTACATTTATACAAAGTTTCCTATGGATTCAAGGGTACGAAAGCCAAGTTAAATCATTTACATGACATTATTTTTTCCATGAAGCCAAGTTAACTCATTTATCAATTGGTACATTTTGGAGTGACTAAGAAGGATCCAGGCTTACTTTTTCATTTTCATGTTTTAAACATGTTTAAATCTTGGTCAAACCTATGACTTGACCAAGATTCAAATGGGCATAAAAATTCAAAAAAATCAAAAAAACAAAAGCACGCCGTCTTCCTATGTCATATAGTAAGCATTCAAGGTGATAAACAAGGTCTGGCATATTCAAACCACAAAAATCATGTATCTACCCCCTAACCCTAAACAAGGATCCAGGCTTACCCTTTTCATTTTCATGTTTTAAACTTGTTCAAATCTTGGTCAAACTTAGGATTTGACGAAGATTCAAATGGGCGTAAAAATACTTAGAAAAATCATGTACGTATCTACCCCAAACCCTAAACTCTATCTTACGAAGCCAAGCATGAAGAGAAGTGGTTTTGGGTTTCAAACATGGAAATTTCAAAAACCTCCCAAAAGCTTCATTTTAGAGTGACTAAGAAGGATCCATGCTTACCTTTTATTTTCATGTTTTAAACATGTTCAAATCTTGGTCAAACCGTACGTACCTAGGATTTGACCAAGATTCAAATGGGCATAAAAATTCAAAAAAAATGAAAAACCAAAGCACATAGCCTAGCTTCTTATATATGCCATATAGTAAGCACTCAAGTTGATAAACAAAGTCTAGACATATTCAAACCAGAAAAATCATGTATCTACCCCTAACCCTAAACTTTGTCTTAATTATGAAGTCAAGCACGAAGAGAAGTCGTTTTGGGTTTCAAACATGGACATTTAAAAAACCCTCCCAAAAGCTTCATTGTGGTGTGACGTACTAAGAAGGATACATGCTTACATTTTCAACAACCCCCCTAAAAGCTTCATTATAGAGTGACTAAGAAGGATCCAGTCTGGCGGGCTTACCTTTTATTTTCTTGTTTTAAACTTGTTCAAATCTCGGTCAAACCTAGGATTTGACCAAGATTCAAAATGTGCATCAAAATTCAAAATAAATTATAAAAATTAAAAACCAAATTAAAGCACATAGTGTTCTTATGTCATATAGTAAGCATTAAAGTTGATAAACAAGGTCTAGACACATATTCAAACAAGACAAATCATGTATCTATACCCCTAACCCCTAAACTCTATCTTATGAAGTCAACAACATGAAGAGAAGTGGTTTTGGGTTTCAAACATGGAAATTTCAAAAACCTCCCAAAAGCTTCATTTTAGAGTGACTAATATATATAAGAAGGATCCATGCCTGCTTACCACCTTTTCATTTTCATATTTTAAACTTGTTTAAATCCGTGTCAAATTAAACCAAGGATTTGACCAAAAGATTCAAATGGGCATAAAATTTAAAAAAAATCAGAAAAATGAAAAACAAAAGCATATAGTCTTCTTATGTCATATACTAAGCATTCAAGTTGATAAACAAGGTTTGGACATGCATATTCAAACCTAGGCAAATCATGTATCTATCCCCTAGCCCCTAAACTATATCTTATGAAGTCAAGCATGAAGAGAAGTGGTTTTGGGTTTCAAACATGAAAATTTCAAGAACATCCCAAAAACTTCATTTTAGAGTGACTAAGAAGGATACAGGCTTCCCCTTTTCATTTTCATGTTTTATACTTGTTTAAATCTTGGTCAAACCTAGGATTTGACAAAGATTCAAATGTGCATCAAAATAAAAAATCAGAAAAATTAAAAACCAAAGCACATAGTTTTCTTATGTCATATAGTTAGCATTAAAGTTGATATAAACAAGGTCTAGATATATTCAAACAAGAAAAATCATGTATCTACCCCTAACCCTAAACTCTGTATGTCTTATGTAGTCAAGCATGAAGAGAAGTGGTTTTGGGTTTCAAACTTGGAAATTTCAAGAACCCCCCAAAAGCTTCATTTTAGAGTGACTAAAGGATCCAGGCCGGGCTTACCTTTTATTTTCATGTTTTAAAATTGTTCAAATCTTGGTCAAACCGTACCTAGGATTTGATCAAGATTCAAAAATGGGCATAAAATTTCAAAAAAAATGAAAAACCAAAGCATATAGCCTTCTTATGTCATATAGTAAGCACTCAAGTTGATAAACAAGGTCTAGACATATTCAAACCAGAAAAATCATGTTTCTACCCCTAGCCCTAAACTTTGTCTTATGAAGTCAAGCACGAAGAGAAGTCGTTTTGGATTTCAAACATGGAAATTTCAAAAACCTTCCCAAAAGCTTCATTTTGGAGTGACTAATTAAGAAGGATACATGCTTACCTTTTCATTTTCATGTTTTAAACTTGTTTAAATATTGGTTAAGCCTAGGATTTGACCAAGATCAAATGGGCATAAAAATTCAGAAAAAATCAAAAAAATGAAAACCAAAGCACATAGTATTATTATGTCATATAGTAAGCATTCAAGTTGATAAACAAGGTCTAAACAACAAACTAGACAAATCATGTATCTACCCCTAACCCTAAATTAACTCTGTCTTATGAAGTCAAGCATGAAGAGAAGTGGTTTTGGGTTTCAAACATGGAAATTTCAAAAAACTCCCAAAAGCTTCTCATTTTAGAGTGACTAAGAAGGATTCAGGCTTACCTTTTCATTTTCATGTTTTAAACTTGTTCAAATCTTGGTCAAACTTAGGATTTGACCAAGATTCAAATGGGCATAAAAATTGGGAGGAAGGGTATGAATTACAATTCAAAAAAACAAGGTAACTTAAATACTTGGATGCCCCAAAGATGTGTGGAAGCCCAAAACAATGGCAAAACATGTGCGCACGCTGCATCCAATTCAAGTAGAACACATAGTAGGCATCGATAGTTTGACCTAAATTTGAAATCAAAGAGAAGGTGGTTAGAAAAAATCGAAATTGGCAAAGCAAAGCATGAAATCATAAATTTGTGATGCACTATAGCTATGAAAAGTATCAAACAATGCATACCAAAATGATTTTTTAGAGGAATACTAGTTCAACTTATTTTAATTTTATATTAGTAGCCCAAAATCGAACTAGTAGTTGGATATTTTTGAACTTGATCTGTAGTAGTGGGCAAAACCCTAGTTTAACCTATTTAATCATAGATTCGTAGGTCGATTTTTCTACTTTTTTATTATTACTATGCAGCACATGTGTGTTTGCCCGTCGAGTGAAACTCGGAGGAAGAGGGATCACTCGGAAGGAGAGAAGAAGGGAGAGAATTATGGTGTCTCCCCTTTTTCGTGTGATGATGTTGACTTTTGTGCAGGGTTTGTCAGTGAGCAGGAGCGAGCGAGCGAGCGAGTCGAGCGAGGCCGAGAATGAGAGAGATTTGTTTTTTTTGTGAGAGGGACAACCGAAGGATCCAGAAGGACCCACATACTTCCGATACGCATCCTGATGCGTCTTCTCTTGACAAAGAAAATGGCTGGGAGTTTGCGTACCTATTGCACGTGACTTGTGCTCACTGAAGTGTGGGACCTCACGCATGGGCACCACACGTAAGTGACAGACCTGTTGATGTAAAAACTCGGTTGATTATTATACTACTACATTTATACAAAGTTTCCTATGGATTCAAGGGTACGAAAGCCAAGTTAAATCATTTACATGACATTATTTTTTCCATGAAGCCAAGTTAACTCATTTATCAATTGGTACATTTTGGAGTGACTAAGAAGGATCCAGGCTTACTTTTTCATTTTCATGTTTTAAACATGTTTAAATCTTGGTCAAACCTATGACTTGACCAAGATTCAAATGGGCATAAAAATTCAAAAAAAAAAAAAAACAAAAGCACGCCGTCTTCCTATGTCATATAGTCAAGGTGATAAACAAGGTCTGGCATATTCAAACCACAAAAATCATGTATCTACCCCCTAACCCTAAACAAGGATCCAGGCTTACCCTTTTCATTTTCATGTTTTAAACTTGTTCAAATCTTGGTCAAACTTAGGATTTGACGAAGATTCAAATGGGCGTAAAAATACTTAGAAAAATCATGTACGTATCTACCCCAAACCCTAAACTCTATCTTACGAAGCCAAGCATGAAGAGAAGTGGTTTTGGGTTTCAAACATGGAAATTTCAAAAACCTCCCAAAAGCTTCATTTTAGAGTGACTAAGAAGGATACATGCTTACCTTTTATTTTCATGTTTTAAACATGTTCAAATCTTGGTCAAACCGTACGTACCTAGGATTTGACCAAGATTCAAATGGGCATAAAAATTCAAAAAAAATGAAAAACCAAAGCACATAGCCTAGCTTCTTATATATGCCATATAGTAAGCACTCAAGTTGATAAACAAAGTCTAGACATATTCAAACCAGAAAAATCATGTATCTACCCCTAACCCTAAACTTTGTCTTAATTATGAAGTCAAGCACGAAGAGAAGTCGTTTTGGGTTTCAAACATGGACATTTAAAAAACCCTCCCAAAAGCTTCATTGTGGTGTGACGTACTAAGAAGGATACATGCTTACATTTTCAACAACCCCCCTAAAAGCTTCATTATAGAGTGACTAAGAAGGATCCAGTCTGGCGGGCTTACCTTTTATTTTCTTGTTTTAAACTTGTTCAAATCTCGGTCAAACCTAGGATTTGACCAAGATTCAAAATGTGCATCAAAATTCAAAATAAATTATAAAAATTAAAAACCAAATTAAAGCACATAGTGTTCTTATGTCATATAGTAAGCATTAAAGTTGATAAACAAGGTCTAGACACATATTCAAACAAGACAAATCATGTATCTATACCCCTAACCCCTAAACTCTATCTTATGAAGTCAACAACATGAAGAGAAGTGGTTTTGGGTTTCAAACATGGAAATTTCAAAAACCTCCCAAAAGCTTCATTTTAGAGTGACTAATATATATAAGAAGGATCCATGCCTGCTTACCACCTTTTCATTTTCATATTTTAAACTTGTTTAAATCCGTGTCAAATTAAACCAAGGATTTGACCAAAAGATTCAAATGGGCATAAAATTTAAAAAAAATCAGAAAAATGAAAAACAAAAGCATATAGTCTTCTTATGTCATATACTAAGCATTCAAGTTGATAAACAAGGTTTGGACATGCATATTCAAACCTAGGCAAATCATGTATCTATCCCCTAGCCCCTAAACTATATCTTATGAAGTCAAGCATGAAGAGAAGTGGTTTTGGGTTTCAAACATGAAAATTTCAAGAACATCCCAAAAACTTCATTTTAGAGTGACTAAGAAGGATACAGGCTTCCCCTTTTCATTTTCATGTTTTATACTTGTTTAAATCTTGGTCAAACCTAGGATTTGACAAAGATTCAAATGTGCATCAAAATAAAAAATCAGAAAAATTAAAAACCAAAGCACATAGTTTTCTTATGTCATATAGTTAGCATTAAAGTTGATATAAACAAGGTCTAGATATATTCAAACAAGAAAAATCATGTATCTACCCCTAACCCTAAACTCTGTATGTCTTATGTAGTCAAGCATGAAGAGAAGTGGTTTTGGGTTTCAAACTTGGAAATTTCAAGAACCCCCCAAAAGCTTCATTTTAGAGTGACTAAAGGATCCAGGTCGGGCTTACCTTTTATTTTCATGTTTTAAAATTGTTCAAATCTTGGTCAAACCGTACCTAGGATTTGATCAAGATTCAAAAATGGGCATAAAATTTCAAAAAAAATGAAAAACCAAAGCATATAGCCTTCTTATGTCATATAGTAAGCACTCAAGTTGATAAACAAGGTCTAGACATATTCAAACCAGAAAAATCATGTTTCTACCCCTAGCCCTAAACTTTGTCTTATGAAGTCAAGCACGAAGAGAAGTCGTTTTGGATTTCAAACATGGAAATTTCAAAAACCTTCCCAAAAGCTTCATTTTGGAGTGACTAATTAAGAAGGATACATGCTTACCTTTTCATTTTCATGTTTTAAACTTGTTTAAATATTGGTTAAGCCTAGGATTTGACCAAGATCAAATGGGCATAAAAATTCAGAAAAAATCAAAAAAATGAAAACCAAAGCACATAGTATTATTATGTCATATAGTAAGCATTCAAGTTGATAAACAAGGTCTAAACAACAAACTAGACAAATCATGTATCTACCCCTAACCCTAAATTAACTCTGTCTTATGAAGTCAAGCATGAAGAGAAGTGGTTTTGGGTTTCAAACATGGAAATTTCAAAAAACTCCCAAAAGCTTCTCATTTTAGAGTGACTAAGAAGGATTCAGGCTTACCTTTTCATTTTCATGTTTTAAACTTGTTCAAATCTTGGTCAAACTTAGGATTTGACCAAGATTCAAATGGGCATAAAAATTGGGAGGAAGGGTATGAATTACAATTCAAAAAAACAAGGTAACTTAAATACTTGGATGCCCCAAAGATGTGTGGAAGCCCAAAACAATGGCAAAACATGTGCGCACGCTGCATCCAATTCAAGTAGAACACATAGTAGGCATCGATAGTTTGACCTAAATTTGAAATCAAAGAGAAGGTGGTTAGAAAAAATCGAAATTGGCAAAGCAAAGCATGAAATCATAAATTTGTGATGCACTATAGCTATGAAAAGTATCAAACAATGCATACCAAAATGATTTTTTAGAGGAATACTAGTTCAACTTATTTTAATTTTATATTAGTAGCCCAAAATCGAACTAGTAGTTGGATATTTTTGAACTTGATCTGTAGTAGTGGGCAAAACCCTAGTTTAACCTATTTAATCATAGATTCGTAGGTCGATTTTTCTACTTTTTTATTATTACTATGCAGCACATGTGTGTTTGCCCGTCGAGTGAAACTCGGAGGAAGAGGGATCACTCGGAAGGAGAGAAGAAGGGAGAGAATTATGGTGTCTCCCCTTTTTCGTGTGATGATGTTGACTTTTGTGCAGGGTTTGTCAGTGAGCAGGAGCGAGCGAGCGAGCGAGCGAGTCGAGCGAGGCCGAGAATGAGAGAGATTTGTTTTTTTTTGTGAGAGGGACAACCGAAGGATCCAGAAGGACCCACATACTTCCGATACGCATCCTGATGCGTCTTCTCTTGACAAAGAAAATGGCTGGGAGTTTGCGTACCTATTGCACGTGACTTGTGCTCACTGAAGTGTGGGACCTCACGCATGGGCACCACACGTAAGTGACAGACCTGTTGATGTAAAAACTCGGTTGATTATTATACTACTACATTTATACAAAGTTTCCTATGGATTCAAGGGTACGAAAGCCAAGTTAAATCATTTACATGACATTATTTTTTCCATGAAGCCAAGTTAACTCATTTATCAATTGGTACATTTTGGAGTGACTAAGAAGGATCCAGGCTTACTTTTTCATTTTCATGTTTTAAACATGTTTAAATCTTGGTCAAACCTATGACTTGACCAAGATTCAAATGGGCATAAAAATTCAAAAAAAAGAAAAACAAAAGCACACCGTCTTCCTATGTCATATAGTAAGCATTCAAGGTGATAAACAAGGTCTGGCATATTCAAACCACAAAAATCATGTATCTACCCCCTAACCCTAAACAAGGATCCAGGCTTACCCTTTTCATTTTCATGTTTTAAACTTGTTCAAATCTTGGTCAAACTTAGGATTTGACGAAGATTCAAATGGGCGTAAAAATACTTAGAAAAATCATGTACGTATCTACCCCAAACCCTAAACTCTATCTTACGAAGCCAAGCATGAAGAGAAGTGGTTTTGGGTTTCAAACATGGAAATTTCAAAAACCTCCCAAAAGCTTCATTTTAGAGTGACTAAGAAGGATCCATGCTTACCTTTTATTTTCATGTTTTAAACATGTTCAAATCTTGGTCAAACCGTACGTACCTAGGATTTGACCAAGATTCAAATGGGCATAAAAATTCAAAAAAAATGAAAAACCAAAGCACATAGCCTAGCTTCTTATATATGCCATATAGTAAGCACTCAAGTTGATAAACAAAGTCTAGACATATTCAAACCAGAAAAATCATGTATCTACCCCTAACCCTAAACTTTGTCTTAATTATGAAGTCAAGCACGAAGAGAAGTCGTTTTGGGTTTCAAACATGGACATTTAAAAAACCCTCCCAAAAGCTTCATTGTGGTGTGACGTACTAAGAAGGATACATGCTTACATTTTCAACAACCCCCCTAAAAGCTTCATTATAGAGTGACTAAGAAGGATCCAGTCTGGCGGGCTTACCTTTTATTTTCTTGTTTTAAACTTGTTCAAATCTCGGTCAAACCTAGGATTTGACCAAGATTCAAAATGTGCATCAAAATTCAAAATAAATTATAAAAATTAAAAACCAAATTAAAGCACATAGTGTTCTTATGTCATATAGTAAGCATTAAAGTTGATAAACAAGGTCTAGACACATATTCAAACAAGACAAATCATGTATCTATACCCCTAACCCCTAAACTCTATCTTATGAAGTCAACAACATGAAGAGAAGTGGTTTTGGGTTTCAAACATGGAAATTTCAAAAACCTCCCAAAAGCTTCATTTTAGAGTGACTAATATATATAAGAAGGATCCATGCCTGCTTACCACCTTTTCATTTTCATATTTTAAACTTGTTTAAATCCGTGTCAAATTAAACCAAGGATTTGACCAAAAGATTCAAATGGGCATAAAATTTAAAAAAAATCAGAAAAATGAAAAACAAAAGCATATAGTCTTCTTATGTCATATACTAAGCATTCAAGTTGATAAACAAGGTTTGGACATGCATATTCAAACCTAGGCAAATCATGTATCTATCCCCTAGCCCCTAAACTATATCTTATGAAGTCAAGCATGAAGAGAAGTGGTTTTGGGTTTCAAACATGAAAATTTCAAGAACATCCCAAAAACTTCATTTTAGAGTGACTAAGAAGGATACAGGCTTCCCCTTTTCATTTTCATGTTTTATACTTGTTTAAATCTTGGTCAAACCTAGGATTTGACAAAGATTCAAATGTGCATCAAAATAAAAAATCAGAAAAATTAAAAACCAAAGCACATAGTTTTCTTATGTCATATAGTTAGCATTAAAGTTGATATAAACAAGGTCTAGATATATTCAAACAAGAAAAATCATGTATCTACCCCTAACCCTAAACTCTGTATGTCTTATGTAGTCAAGCATGAAGAGAAGTGGTTTTGGGTTTCAAACTTGGAAATTTCAAGAACCCCCCAAAAGCTTCATTTTAGAGTGACTAAAGGATCCAGGCCGGGCTTACCTTTTATTTTCATGTTTTAAAATTGTTCAAATCTTGGTCAAACCGTACCTAGGATTTGATCAAGATTCAAAAATGGGCATAAAATTTCAAAAAAAATGAAAAACCAAAGCATATAGCCTTCTTATGTCATATAGTAAGCACTCAAGTTGATAAACAAGGTCTAGACATATTCAAACCAGAAAAATCATGTTTCTACCCCTAGCCCTAAACTTTGTCTTATGAAGTCAAGCACGAAGAGAAGTCGTTTTGGATTTCAAACATGGAAATTTCAAAAACCTTCCCAAAAGCTTCATTTTGGAGTGACTAATTAAGAAGGATACAGGCTTACCTTTTCATTTTCATGTTTTAAACTTGTTTAAATATTGGTTAAGCCTAGGATTTGACCAAGATCAAATGGGCATAAAAATTCAGAAAAAATCAAAAAAATGAAAACCAAAGCACATAGTATTATTATGTCATATAGTAAGCATTCAAGTTGATAAACAAGGTCTAAACAACAAACTAGACAAATCATGTATCTACCCCCTAACCCTAAATTAACTCTGTCTTATGAAGTCAAGCATGAAGAGAAGTGGTTTTGGGTTTCAAACATGGAAATTTCAAAAACAAAAGCTTATAGTCTTCTAATGTCATATAGTAAGCATTCAAGTTGATAAACAAGGTTTGGACATGCATATTCAAACCTAGGCAAATCATGTATCTATCCCCTAGCCCCTAAACTATATCTTATGAAGTCAAGCATGAAGAGAAGTGGTTTTGGGTTTCAAACATGAAAATTTCAAGAACATCCCAAAAACTTCATTTTAGAGTGACTAAGAAGGATACAGGCTTCCCCTTTTCATTTTCATGTTTTATACTTGTTTAAATCTTGGTCAAACCTAGGATTTGACAAAGATTCAAATGTGCATCAAAATAAAAAAATCAGAAAAATTAAAAACCAAAGCACATAGTTTTCTTATGTCATATAGTTAGCATTAAAGTTGATATAAACAAGGTCTAGATATATTCAAACAAGAAAAATCATGTATCTACCCCTAACCCTAAACTCTGTCTTATGTAGTCAAGCATGAAGAGAAGTGGTTTTGGGTTTCAAACTTGGAAATTTCAAGAACCCCCAAAAGCTTCATTTTAGAGTGACTAAGAAGGATCCATGCTTACCTTTTCATTTTCATGTTTTAAACTTGTTTACATCTTGGTCATAGCTAGTGTATTTGACCAAGATTCAAATGGGCATAAAATTAAAAAAAAAAAAAATGAAAAACCAAAGTACATAGTCTTCTTATGTCATATAGTAAGCATTCAAGCTGATAAACAAGGTCTAGACATATTCAAACCAAACAAATCATGTATCTACCCCCTAACCCCTAAACTTTATCTTATGAAGCCAAGCATGAAGAGAAGTGGTTCTTGGTTTCAAACATGGAAATATCAAAAACCTCCCAAAAGCTTCATTTTAGAGTGACTAAGAAGTATCCATGCTTACCTTTTCATTTTCATATTTTAAACTTGTTTAAATCATTGTCAAACCTAGGATTTGACCAAGATACAAATATGGGCACAAAACCCTCTTAGCCAAAATCAACTACGAGCAAGATTTTCTGTATTGTAGATGCCCCAATTGACTCTCATCCCCAATGTAGTCTTTTTTATGTCAGTATAGACTTCTTTACTGGATGTATACTATCGTACATGGCATGCATTTGCCTAATGAGCAGCATTGTTTAGCCGTTCTAGCCAACCCGATCAATCTGTCAAGCTTCATGCACGAGATGCCAATTTACTCCCTCGCTCCGATCCATATTTCTTGGTGCTAAAAAGAATGTGAATCGGAGGGAGTACTTTTCTTAGATAGTACTATATCAGTTCAAAAAAAAGTACAGTACTACTACATCACAAATGCATCAAAAGAGTACTACTGTACATCACAAGACCACGACAGTTGTATAGTAGAGTTTAATGCTGAACTTTAAACAGGACCAGGAGCATCAGGGCCAGCAGCAGGGGCGTTGACCGGCAACAAACCAGGCAAAAGACGTAAGGAAGAGGCCATATGCTGCGTGCTTGGCCTTGATTGCAGGGTGGTGATTCTTCGCCGCTCGCCATGTATTCACGCCGTACCAGTTCCGCGTCGCCCGCGAGCGGATCGAAGCGATCCCGCGCGCCGGACACGCTCGAGGAGGCGTGGCGGCTCCAGTGCAAGCAGTCCGCCGCCGGGAGTCGGCGCGCGGCGTGCAGGTACAGAGGCTCCCTGTACATGCCGTCGTCGCTCCGCGAGTTCGCCCCGGGCGGGCTCTGGTACAAGGCGGATCCGCCGCTCAAACCGATGAGCGGCCCCGTCTTCAACAAATGGCGCGCCGACCGGGAGAGGAACCGCCGGTCGAAGGCGGCGTGGGAGGCGAGCACCAGCGGCGGATTCGCGCCGCCAGCCGGCGAGGAGGCGGAGGAGGCGGAGGAAGGGGAAGACCCCCTCTTCTTGAAGGCGCTGGCCGCGTCCCTCAAGGACGATGCCGACAAGAAGAGGGCGGAGGAAGAAGACAAGGCGGCGGCCATCGCCGCCGTGAAGGAGAAGGAGGCGCGGGATGCGGAGGAGAACGCGACCATCATCTTCCTCGACGACTAGATAGGTTAGAAGTCGCGATAAGGATCGCGCAATTCTGTATGTATGATCCGTATGTATGATCAACTATGAATTATGAACAATGAACTATCAAACCAAACCACATAGTTTTTTTATGTCATATAGTAAGAATTCAAGTTGATAAAACAAGGTCTAGACATATTCAAACTAGACAAATCACGTATATCTACCCCTAACCCTAAACTCTGTCTTATGAAGTAAAGCATGAAGAGAAGTGGTTTTGGGTTTCAAACATGGAAATTTCAAAAACCTTCCCAAAAGCTTCATTTTGGAGTGACTAAGAAGGATGCAGGCTTACCTTTTCATTTTCATGTCTTAAACTTGTTTAAATCTTGGTTAAACCTAGGATTTGACCAAGATCAAATGGGCAAAAAAATCAGAAAAAATCAAAAAAATGAAAACTAAAGCACATAGTATTCTTATGTCATATAGTAAGCATTCAATTTGATAAACAAGGTCTAAACATATTCAAACCAGACAAATCATGTATCTACCCACTAACCCTAAATTCTGTCTTATGAAGTCGATCAAGCATGAAGAGAAGTGGTTTTGGGTTTCAAACATGGAAATTTCAAAAACCTCCCAAAAGCTTCATTTTAGAGTTACTAAGAAGGATCCATGCTTACCTTTTATTTTCATGTTTTAAACATGTTCAAATCTTGTACAAACCGTACCTAGGATTTGACAACAACAATAGGGCACATCCCTATATCATCCCAAATTTTGAATTCTTATTAGTTTGGTTGATGACCACCATTCATATCCGAACTTAATTAATTGGAGTACAAATGATGGTTTCATGGTAAGCTAGTTTGACAAATTAGCCTTCGAAATGGCGATTCGCCTACCATGCATGCATGTTTGGCCTACCCGTGACCTTTGATTCAAAGGATTTGCATAGGAATTGTGTAGGATTTGGTTCCTATGGGAAAAATTCCTATACATGTTGTTTGATTCATAGGAACATATCCTATAGGAAAAATTCCTATAGGAATCTTGTAGTGTAATTCCTATAGGAAAAAAGCATTAGCTCATACCTCATGGAAAAATTCCTTTGCTACAATCAAACAAACTTCATCTTCCTATAGGTTTCAAGTAGACATGCCATTCCAATCCTATACATTTCCTATTCCTATGCTTTTCCTATCCTTTAAATCAAAGGAGCCCTAAATTTTGATTTGTGGTATTGTGCACACACTGCACATGATAGCGAATAAACAAAACACATATTTGGACCCCTTTGGCCAGCAAGGGCATGTTTGGTTCCTAGCCACAATTTGTCAAGAAGCCAAAATTTGGCAGCCATGCATATAGTTTATTTGGCATGTGTTTGGTTTTTGCCACAATTTGGCTTATCACACTTCATTGCATGTATATATGGTCCATTTGTCATAGACTCAACTTTTTTTTACAAAGTTTTGACAAAGTTTGGCTTTAATATTTTAAGCCACAATTTGGTGGCTAGCCATACTAGCTTTTTTTTTTGGCTAACCACACTTTGGCTTTGGAAAAATGTGGCTACCAAACATGGGTCCTAATAAAAAGAAAACAACACACTAATGTGTGGTAAACCAAAAATCCCTACTTTGCAAAGTTGCATATGTGCAAAAGGGGGGCAATGCATGCATTATTCAGAAGTTGACTGTGGTTTTCGTAGTGTAACCAATTAATTAAGCTTACATATGGGAAGAGGCTAGCGAGGCGAACTCAAGCAGCTATGGTTCCAATGTTGTCAAGTTTGAAGTGGACACTGCATGAAGCTTGCTCAAATTAATGGGTAGAAAGCCAAAAGTAGTCCATATTTATTCTATATGTGTGTGAATAATAACTCTTCACCCCAAACCTCTATGTATGATAGGGTTTTATATTTTTTACTTGTTAGTAGTAAGTACATGTCATGTGATGGCTCCATGCACATGTTTCACAACTTTTTTCTGATTTGTTTCTACCTCATTTGGTTGGTTTCAAATTTGCTCAAACTTCCTATGCGCGCTATGTTGTACTATTGGGACCCATGTTTGGGCTTTGTTTGTGGTACCACACTTGCAGGGTACCTCCAAGTATTTTATTCCCAAAAATTATGAATTCTAATTAAATGGTGAACTATAAACTGATCATCTAAAGTTGGAAAATAAAATCCATATATAGCTACACATCGAGATATGTGTATAAGGTAGACAAACTGCATTGCCACACATGCCTTATATAAGTTTGTTTTTTCTAGCGGAGTGGATTCCCTAATCACCCCACGGTTGTGACATTGTCAATGTTGTCATGATAAATAACATTGCGAGACTTTCCATCTTATTCTTTTTTGTAGAAATGATTGTCCCATTATGGCAAACGTCCCCATTCGTTTTTCAAATTAAGTAAACGTTATAGGATGAAAATTCATTGAAGTGACAAATTTTCTAGATTTCTAACTATTTTAGCTCATTCAAACAAGTTTGCAATAGGCCGACCTGTTGTCCAGTGACAATTTTAGAGTACAATTTGATCAACATCACAAAAAAGTGCTTTTAAGGCTCGTAAGTAGTATCATACATGCCATGTTGGCAAAAATCTAATGTGTCACATCAATTATGAGGTGAGAGATGAGAGTAGTATTATAACACATAAACCTAGAAAACTTAGAAAACTTCATGACAAATACATCATGTACACACATTTGCATTGAGATTCTACAAAACTTTAAATATGACATAAGTATGAACCATATTATGATACTATGCATTGTGGAGGTAGTATCACAAACTAGTAGTGTATGATACTACGTACTACGTACTTCCCATTGTGACTAGTCTTAATCACTCTGACCTCGCCGTCTCGCCGTCTTACTATAGTACATACTACACCCCCACTCCGTCTCTCATACATCGCCCCACTCGTTTCCCACTCCGTCTCTCATACAGCGGCTGCGCCTGTAGATATCTTCGAGGATCTGGGCGATTTTGACCCGCTTTTCGGCGCTCGCCGTTTCAAGGTGAAGACCCCAATCTTAGCATGCATGTTGGACCAATTAGGAGTACAAAATTATGTTCTAAATGTTGCTCAAACTTTCCATACAACTAATATATAACTTATACTACGTAGGTTACACCATCGAAAAAGGTATGACCAGTTGAGAAATGGGAACAATAACTTGGAACCTTTCTTACTATCGAGTGGGACGTGTGATATTGGTGTGACCCTGCTTTTTTCTTCTTCTACATAATGGCTACATGATGGTTCTAGAAAGAAGTGTATGCTGTTGTGGTATCTCTTGACGCGAATCCCTCTAATCACAAGCGTTAGATTTTGGAAACCAACGGTTAGTACTGCTGTTACATGTCTAGTTCAAAACTGGTGCATTTTGTATGTTGTTGTAGTAGTCTAGTAGATAGATTCAGATGCATGGTCAGGAGTGCAAACATTTCGCAACTAGTTGATCCCTCATCTTATTGTCGGATGTCACATTTCGAGTTTGTAAAAAAATGTAAATTCAAATCATAGTCACGGGTTATGTTGTATCTTGCGCACATCTAAACATTTGTTTCAAAAAGTGACCATATGTGAGCTGTGGAAAAAAGAAAAGACCAAAGTGAATAATATTCCTTAACTATTCACATATCATTTGTCTTTTTTGTGCAAGCTAGAATTTTTTTTACATACTCATCTGTGACCTGTGGAGCAATACACAACATAATATGTGTCCCAGTTTTGTTTTTCTTCATATTTTTTAAAAGTGCAGAAGTGTGATATCCGATAATAGGATGCGAGTGCAACTAGTTGCAAATGAGATGCTAATGCATGCTGATATGATACTACCTCTGTCCATAAATAGATGTATGTCTTTTGTCGTGGCCCCATCCTACTTCTGCATTTTCTTTACGGCCATTTTTGAGTAGTTGGGACCTGGACGTGATCGGACTAGTCGATACTCGATAGTAGTCGTAGTACTGTACAACTTCTGCATGTGGCGTCAGCCTCTAGAGTAGTAGTACTAGCTAACGGATAGATTATATCTGGAGAAACTGACATGGCCATTGATATGACAAGACTATACCCGGATTCGGACGCATTGTAGTGACTCCATCAATGTTCCGCTATGATGGTCTATTTTACTGCTACACCAGATTGTCGACGCAGAGGATTCCTTGGCTTCCGCGCAAGACCCTTCCCAAAGAAGGCATCTGCTCTGGCCCGTTGATTCTATGTGGACGGTTCCAGATTGCTTTATGTGTTTTTGTACAGTATCAGATACTAGGTTTTCCTTCCCTCCATATTAGGGGTTGTTTGGTTTAGGAGATAGGTTTATGGGGTGAGAGTATCCCCAACCACCTGGCTAGGGATAGCCAATTTTTGTTGTTTGGTTGTGTAGGAATTGAGTGTAGGACGAGAGGTGGGTAGTGGTATAGATTTTTTTTGTTTGCTCGAAATGTTAGGGGTGGCTATAAGATGGTGAGATTATCTCTACACACATCAAATATACCACACCTCCTATTTTTATAGCCCAAAAAAATACATAACCGGTGGTATGTGAATTGATCTGGGTAAAAATATTACACAACCGTACAAATATTCAAATCCTATAGTCAAATCCTACATAACTCCTATAGTCAAATCCTACATAACTCCTATACAAATTGTACGAATCAAAGGATATGATTTTCCCCCTATATAGCTTGTTTGATTTGAAGAATTGAATCCTCCAAAATTTCTATGTATTGTTTTCTTATACTAGTACAACCCTATAGGATTTCTAATAAGAGGTTAGACCTCTTGGAAAAATTCATATGCATCTGTGACAACTATGCTATGCACTCTCAATCTATATAGAAATTTCCTTTGTCTTTCCTATGATACCATCACACACCTAGCTCTACCAATTCCCGTAGATTTCTTTCCCGTAGGATTCAAGGAGGCATATGTCATAGCGATTCTCCATTATTCTATCATATGAATCTAACATGCACTCTCAGTTTGAGTGATGCAAAGTGGCCACTATAAGATTTATTTAGTCAGATTAATTGGTCATGCATACACTAGTTGTTTTCTATCTTTCCTACACATGTCAATTAGCGAAATTTATAAGTAAAATCCTAAAATTCAAATAAATTGCTGAAAATTGGAAATAATATTACAGTTGTAGCAAATTACTAAATCGATCCAGAAAATATGTACATGGCTTCAAGAATCTTTTTGCCGAACTGAGTAGTCCGTAAATGATGTCCTTGGAGTAGTTTGTGAGTTAAAGAACGTCCATTTCGTCAAACTGACATGGCCTTTGATTTGACAAGAGAACACTAATATTTTGGACCTGAATCAGAGTGGTAAAGGCGTACAGCTCGATCAATGCAATGGTATGATGGCTATGCAGCTATACCTATATAGGAGTAGACTACTAGTAGACTTTGGGACACAGAGATTTGGCTTCCGCGGCCGACCCCGAACAAGATTCTTTTACATTGCCCATCTTTTCACTGACATTGAATCGCTGAAACTTGGGGTCCGCCTGTGGCAGGACCAGCCTGTCAATGGCCCAAAGTCTTATGTGCTCCCGCCCTTTGATTTTGGATGGACGGACAAGATTGCCCAGTCCCATCCCTGTCCTGTTCGTTCCAGTTTTCATCCTCCTCCCCGGGGAACCCTCCCCGGAGAGCTCTACACCGACCCCTTCTATCCCCACCTGCTTGTCCCTTCCTTCTTCCTCCAGCGATTCATCCATCGTTCAACAAGTTGTCTAAGAAGAACATGAAGAAGTGTAAGAAGAGGAAGGAGGCGTTGTTGTCTGAGACTAAATCCGCGGTGAAATCCATCCCGCTGAAAGTCCTGCAAACTCCGACTTTGAAAGTGTACCAGCGGCGCCGGCGGACAGGCATGTCTGCGCTTCCATCGCAAGCTCAGTCTGCGCTTCCATCGCAAGCTCAGTCTGCTTCGGGCTTGTTGGGTCAGGGCAGAGTAATCCAGCAAGAGTCCTGGTAGGTTTTTATCGCCATGTGCTTTCTTTGCCCCCATGAACGCAGATTACAGCAAGGCAAACAGATCCAACTATTTTTTTACCCGGGAGAACCAGCTATTTGACCGTCTTTCTTCCAGGGCCGCCCGTTCAAGTGTCGCCCTTCCTACCGATGCCGAGAAATCGACCGTGTTTCGCCAAGATGGTGGGTACGTAGCTCCCCGGTATGTTTCCATCGCCATGCCGAAGTTTCTCTGCCTTCTGGCTGGCTAGCGGATCAAACAATTTAACCGTCTTTCTTCCATGGCGGCTGGTTTCAGCGCCATTCCTACCCAAGTTGAGAAATCGCTCGTTTCTCGCCAACCTGGTGGGTACGAAGCTCCTGGGTATGTTTCCATCGCCATGCCGGATTTTCGTTGAGTCCTTGCTGGCAGGCGGTGCCAACTAAACCGGCTATCATCTTCCAGGGCCGACGGTTCCAGGCTCGTGCTTTCTACCGCAGGATCCACTTCGTACTTAGCTATCGAGGACCCGTTGTTTGATGAGCACTTGTTAGCTCTCAAGAGCATTAATAATGTATGCACTATAATATACGAAGTATATCCATTGCTTTTTTTTCTTCCTCTTCATCTCCGTACTGCATGAGGGCTTCTTTAATTCGTAGGACTTCTATAAGAATTGTGTAGCATTTAGATCCTATGGGTTCTTCCCTACATTAGTTGTTTGATTTATAGAAATATATCCTATGTTTGTTCCTTTTTTCGAAATGGGGGACATATCACAGCCTCTGCATCAAAATGATGTATATGGCTGCTTTATTGCTTTCTTCAGTTCATACACAAATTATGACAACTTCTCACGGATCAGCTAGAGTCGACACAAAGATCCACCAACGAAACATAGAAAACAGCGGGTGCCAAAAAGGCAAAAACACATCAGTAAGTAATTCTATGAGGAAACTGCCAGCCACCCTGGCTGTAAAAATCCCGTGCGGCTGTCTCTAGTCAGTTGCACCCAGACTCCATGATATCCTGCTGATCCTCGGGCTGGAGATAAGAAACATACGGATCTAGTGAATAATCATAGGGATAACCTGCAAGAAGGGATGAGATTTGGGTTTATTAAACACGACTTCATTTTGTACATTCCAAAATAGCCCATAAAATAGCGCATACACCCTCTCTAATGTATACAAAATCCTATGCTTTTCCTAATCTTATGATTTTCATATCCTGTGAATGAAAAAGGATCCCTGATTCGTTCCTGGTGAATTTTTCCATGCAGGAAGGGATTATGAGATTAAAGGGCCACAACACCACCCTTCAGAACAGAAACCTCAAACTCTTGCATAGGTTTGGTATCCTGAATGCAGAATCAGAGACGAATGCTCAGTCTCCGGGAGAGGAGCAGCCAGTGCGCGTGTGTGCATCTTCGGCCGTGTATGTTTCCATTGCCGTGCCGCAGTTTCATCGCCTCCTTGCTGGCTGCCAGATCCAACTACTTAACTGTCTTTCTTCCAGGGATGGCGGTTCCATAGTTGAAGAGGTTCCTATGGACAAGGACTTTGCAGCTCTCAGGCATATTGAAGAGGTTGGCACTCCATTTGTTTATTTCTCCCCCCTCATCTGCACTCTGCATACTTCATTGCTGTTGAATTTGCAATGCAGGATGTGATAACACGATTCTCCGCGAAACTGGACCAGATCAAGGGCCACAACACCATCCTTCATAAGAAAATCCGCCACCTCGTGGGCAGGTGCATTTTAAATCGTGCCATATCGAAGGAGAATGCCCGTTCCGTGCAATCTTCTTTTGATAAACGGTACTCAGACGTTCTCGCGGAGTGTAAGAAGTTGAAGAAGGAAGTCGAGGAACTACGCGCCCAGCCACCGATGAGTGTGGTCACTGACAAGGCTGGTCAGTGTGATTGCAACTGTGACTGTGAAAGTTTTCAACAGGAAGTGGAGTTGCATGCTGAACATGCGCAATATTTCGAGACGAAGTACTTGAAAGTTCGCACAGAGTGCGATAAGTTGAAGAAGGAAGTCGAGTGTCTCCGCTCCCAGCAGCCAACTATTGCGACATCAGGAGACCAGGGTGTGCTAATTGCAGCCAGAATTTTGGAATCGATGAAAAGTTGAATTTGGCTTTGTTGTGCAATATAGCAAGACCTGTTCCTCCTCTGCCTTCGTCTTTTGGCATAATTGCTTTGTCTTCAGTATTGACTCCTGAATGATTCGTATATTTCTGACGGTTTCTGAATTATGTACAACTTTTGTAATATTGGTCAAACTAGTTTTGACCAGGGTTTGTGTAGGGTGGTTGAATTTTTTTGGTTGGTCCAAATTGTGTTGTGTGGTCCAAATGTGATGTATCATCACACCACCATGTGCCCCGCCACCCCCAGGTTTTGGTAATGCCATTCTGATACATGCTTCATAGAAGGAACATACATTTTTTCCGTTAGGGCATGACAATTTTGAAAAATTCAAACAAAAATGGGAAGAGAGAATGGTAACATCATTTTCCATGTGATGCCCCTGTGCCAAATTTTGGTTCATTTTAAGAATGTAAGGTGACAAATTACTCGAGGAAGCTAGTTGGAGTAGACGGGCATGACCGGATTGGCATAGGGGATTTATTTTTTGAAGGATGTTATTTTTCATGGACAATATCTGACACAAACAATAAAATGTTAAGGTCTCATATTATTCTGAATGATTGTGAATTACTTATGACGTTTGGAAGTATTGGTATACGTGAGAATCGAGTACATGCACGACTTCACGCGTCCACAACTAATCGGCCTCATCGTCTCTCGCGTCCACAACTAATGCCATTCTGATACAGAGAGTCAGAGGCTATAAAATAATCGGCCTCATCGTCTCTCGCGAGCTCGTCCTCTCCCCTCCCATCAACTCACCGCACCTCCGAGGCATCGACTTCCTCGTTTCCAACCGCAGCAGCATGAAGACAGGTCTTGCGTACGAGGCGGAGCAATCGGCGGCCGCTCGCGCAGAGGATGCCTCTGCGGTAGTGGCCGTCGCGGCGGGTGAGGCTTCACCGGGCACCCAGGCCGCTCGTCTCCTCTGCTTGTCTGATTCTTCGACCTCGGTCGAAACGGGCGTCCTGGCCGTCGAGGAGAAGGTGGATAGCAACGCCGTTGCTCCCGCCGAAGATCCGCAAGGCGTTGCAGGCCACCACGGCGAGGTCTTCCTAGACCCGGTGCTGGACGCGGACCTCGACCCCTTCGACGATTTCGGCCCAAACGTTCAGTTCCAGGAGGATGTCGAGGGTGACGACGAGGAGGTACTGCTCTTTTACCGAAACTGTCCCGATCCTTTTTGTGTCATATTACTGTTCACGTGGTTTGCACGAACCTGGTTCTTGATTGATTTGATCCCCTACCTTGTTCTTGTAGACGTACTTGATTCTACGGTTCGTACGGTCAGATTCTAGTTTAATTTCGACTAATCTGCCATGTAGTTGGCTTGATTTGTCATATAATTAATTTATGTGTTCATACTTAGTGGACTTGCAATTGTTGTGGCTTATGTTCATTGCTGTTCATAGGGTTTTCTCGTGATTTAGTATGATTTCTTCTGCCATTTACTTGTTCTACACATTTAATTTTAGGGTTTCTAAGGTTTGCTTATGATAGTGCAGTATTTATTCGATCTTTCATTAAGCACCTGATTATTATGTACTTTATAATTCACAGGAATATTCTGATGACATGGACGACAACAAGGAGCGCAGGGACCAGAAGAGCCGCTACGTTCTGAAGCGGCTGAAGGGTGGTGAAATTCGTTTCCGCATGCGCGGGGAGCTATTTTGCCCATTCTGTGGCAAAATCCTCCAGAAGGACATCCGCAGCCTGATCCAGCATGCGACGGGTGTAGGCCTAAGTACATCGGGGAAGCACCGCCCTGCAACCAAGGCCAAGCACGCAGCATATGGCCTCTTCCTCCAGAATTACGTCTTGCCTGGCTTGTTCCCAGTCAACGCCCCTGCTGCTGGCCCTCATGCTCCTGGTCCTGTTTAAAGTTCATATGTGTAATCTTATTCCCTTTGGAAGTTCAGTATTAAACTCTACTAGTACAACCGTGGTGGTCTTGTGATGGTAGTACTCTTTTGATGCATTTGTGATGTAGTAGTACTAGTATTTTTTTTGAAATGGTATAGTACTATCTAAGAAAAGTACTCCCTTCGATTCACATTCATTTTACACCAAGAAATATGGATCGGAGTGAGGGAGTAAATTAAACATGGCATCTCGTGCATGAAGCTTGACATATCGATCAGGTTGGCTAGAATGGCAATACAATGCTGCTCATTAGGCAAATGCATGCCATGTAAAGAAGTCTATACTGACATAAAAAAAGACTACATTGGGGATTAGAGTCAATTGGGGCATCTACAATACAGAAAATCTTGCTTGTAGCTGATTTTGGCTAAGAGGGTTTTACTCACATTACACGTGCCACTTTCCTTGTCTGCAAAACAAGTTCCAATAAAGGAAGAGGAAAGAAAAGGACATTGTGGGCGAGATTGAACACCTTTTTTATGTGTTAAGCTGAGGCCTCGTTTAGCTGAGGATTTCGACTTAGGCCTAACAGCTCAGCACACCCACAAATAAATCTCCTTGCGCGCACCACTGTCAGCAAAAATAACAAAATTAGCACGCAAGATTAAGAACGAAGTGAATTTAATTAACTTGGTTAGCTTTTCAAGCAATATATTCAGAGAAAGAGCACACATGTTCGGCTCGAAATAATCGTAAGAGAAGAACAATAAATCTAAGGCACCCCACTTCATCGGAAGAAGGGGCGCGACAACGCATGGATTCATACCTTGAGTCGACGCTGGCTCGTAGAAGGGCGGCCGCGCCTCGAGGATGCCGGCGACGTCTCCACCTCGGTATCACATGTGACTGCTTCTCGGTGGGCGGTGCGCCACGCCATGTAGAAGATCTATCAAAAGAGGAGAGCCCGATGACGCTACCGACGCCTCAACCTTGATAGCACCGGCCTGTTGCTCCGCACTGAGATGCGCCACATGCAAGATTTAGCGGATGCGCCAATTTCAGAGATATGTCATGATCGTTGTAACAAATTTCACCGTGATGATGATTTGATCCTGCACTCGGCCTTGAACACAAGTACTAGTACAGTCTCACAATTTTTTTATCATTATACTTTGCGAGATTTAGCGGATGCGCCAATTTTAGAGATATGTCATGATCGTTGTAACAAATTTCAACGTGATGATGATTTGATCCTGCACTCGGCCTTGAACATAAGTACTAGTACATTCTCACAATTTTTTTATCATTATACTTTGCGAGATTTAGCGGATGCGCCAAATTCAGAGATAGATCATGATCATGGTAACACACTTTTCAATGTAATGATGATTTGATGTTGCACTCGACCTTGAACATAAGTCCTAGTACGGTCTCACAATTTTTTATCATTATACTTTGCAAGTTTTAGCGGATGCGCCCATTTTCAGAGGTAGATCATGATCATGGTAACAAATTTTAAACGTGATGATGATTTGATGTTGCACTCGACCTTGAACAGAAGTACTACTACTGTCTCACAATTTCTTTATCATTATACTTTGCCAGATTTAGCGGATGCGCCAAATTTAGAGATAGATCATGATCATGGTAACAAATTTTCAACGTGATGATGATTTGATGTTGCACTCGGGCTTGAACATAAGTACTAGTACGGTCACTCAAAATTTTAGCATTATACTTTGCAACGGATGCACCAATTTCAGGTGCATGTCACCAGATCTGTGTCCGATGATGATCATGGTAGTAACCGATGTTCAACTTGATGATGATTTGATTTTACAGTCGGCCTTGAACAGAGGTACTAGTACGGTCTCACAATTTTTTATCATTATACTTGGACCTTAGCGAAATTCAAAATCTCATAGCGGCAAAACTTCCCGCCCACAAAATACAAAAATTTCACACGCTTCCAAATTCCGATTCTACCCCTGTGGAGATGACAGCAAAGTCGGTTGGTGGGGGGGTCTGGCCGTCATTTTTTGGATCACCACCTCCCTAGCCCCGGATACCCTCCCAAAAAAATTCATTTCCCTCAGTCTCTCATCTGAGACCACCCACCGGAACTTCCCAAGTCCCTCTCTCTACCACCTCCACGACCACCGCACCGGAACATCCCCGCCGGACTTCCCTGGCCTACCCGAGCCCTCGCGATCCTCGTCATCCGGCTGCCTGCCGGAGCCGCTTCATCGACGCCGTCATCAACCGGACCGGATCATCCCCGCCGAACCTCGAAACCATATGCTCATCCAGCAGTCTACCGCAGTCGCTTCAGCTGCGGTATCGTCCACCGCATCGGATCTTGCTCACCGACACCGCTGTGCATGAACCGGATCTGCTTCACCCGCGCCGTGCATGATCTAAACTCTTCTACTGTCGCTTTTCTATTGCTTGCCTGCAAGTTCTTGTTTAATCTTGGGGGAACCTGTTTGTGCTAACGACGCGCCGTTACGTTTTTGCAGATGAGATGAGTAATCATGAAGTGTAATGGCCGTCTCTCCAACCCCAAGTAGCACATGTAGCGTACTTCATCACCGGATCTATCAACCCCAGGAAGATCTGCTGTGACTCCCACAGAGTGCTTCTCCTAATGTAAGTCCCTTGTTTTAGCGCCATGTTCTGGGTTCAGATGCTTGTTTGTCTGAAGCTCTTTTAGTTCATTCCTAGCTATGACCGTAACACGTTGCTATTTTCTACTTCATTGCTAACTTTAAGCGATTGAACATTTTGGTTTGCATTCCCTGCTCTGTAGATGTAGCCATCATAACTTCTATCTTGCTCAGTCGTTGTTACAAAAATTATAGGTATTATAGTAACATCCTGCTATTATTTAGTTCATGGCCAATTTTAAGTAATTGCACATGTTGGTTCGCATTCCCTGCTCTATAGCTTTTGGCATCGTAACTTCTATATTTGGTTTACATTCCCTGCTCTGTAGATCTAGCCATCATAACTTTATCTTACTCAGTCGTTGTTACAAAAATTATGGCCTGCTACTATGTTGTTTGTGCCAATTTTTTACTCCATGAACATGTTGGCTTGCATTCCCTGTACTACAGGTGATGCCATTGTTTTGTATCTAGTTCATTGTAAGCTAACAAAGTAAGGACTTAGTTTGGCATGCTATCACTCTGCTATCTAGCCTGTAGTACAAATAAACTTGTCATACTACTAGATAATAATTTTGCGTGCCATCTTGTTCTTCAAAAGCTGCATTATTGACTTGTTTCTCTGACTTGGCATGACGCTCACATATGGAAAGCTGAACATATTGGTTTGCATTCCCTCTTATACAAGTTCACAGGTGATCCCACTATATTCTGTATCTGGTCCATCCTAAGCTCCAGCATTAACTATCCTCTATGTGTTGCTCATTACAAGTTTATATCCCGAAACATCTTGATTTGCATCCCCTTCACTATAAGTTCAGGAGTATTATTTAGTTCACGGCCAAAATGAAGTAATTGCACTTGGCACATGTTGGTTCACATTCCCTCCTCTTTAGCTTTTGCCATCGTAACTTCTATTTTTGGTTTACATTCCCTGCTCTGTAGATGTAGCCATCATAACTTCATCTTGCTCAGTCGTTGTTACAAAATTTATAGCCTGCTACTATGTTGTTCATGCCAATTTTGTACTCCCTGAACATGTTGGTTTGCATGGGACTCGACAGTAGTAAGTCTGCTGTTTCATTCTAACATGCTCTGTTATATTGGCTGTTGGTATGCGGCATGCACTCTTTGTTTGCTTATTGTGCGCATTACAATGATCTTGTTATAACGACGAAATGATGAGTTCCAAATTCTTTGGCAAACAATATTGCAGTGTCTTTGCGTTTCCATTGTTGCTGTCTTAACTTGTAATGTCTTTGTTTCAGATATAGGTGCTGCATGGACAACTTAAAAGATTGCCGGATCGCTTCATTGTATTGCTAGGTTTAATTACCATTCAATTTCTCTGGGTTCTGTAATATTTTTTCAAAGCCTTGCAGCTGATGTAATATTTAGTTAGTTTTTATAGTTCTTTCGCGCATTTTTTCTTTGGTGCTTGTGGTAAGTGAGGCTATCCGACAGAAATCAATGCTGCGTAAATATTCTCAGTATCTAAATCACGAATTCCCATCCCTTAAACGGTCCAATTAAGCGAAATCACATATGTGCCGGCTCGCAAAATCCTAAAGCGCCTATTACGCCGGCATATAAACAGCAACTAAACGGGCTGGCCCACTACTTATTGGGCCAGCCCATTTGATTTGTGGACCCCACACTCTAATTGGGCCGGCCCACTTGCTTTAAGGTGGACCCCACCCACTACTGGGCCGGCCCACTAACTAGTTGGGCCAGCCCAATTGCTTTTGTGGTGGACCCCACATACTAAATGGGGCCCTTTAAGACGAAAGTGGGACCCACCAGTGTTTTTGGCCCGGCCCACTCTCCTGTTGGGCCGGCCCACTTGCTATATGGTGGACCCCACGTACTAAACGGGCCGGCCTTTTAAGATGAAAGTGGGACCCACCAGTGTTTTTGGCCCGGCCCACTAGCGTGTTGGGCCGGCCCACTTGCTATATGGTGGACCCCACGTACTAAATGGGCCGGCCCTTTAAGACAAAAGTGGGACCTACCTGTGTTTTTGGCCCGGCCCACCATCTTGTTGGGCCGGCCCACTTGCTATATGGTGGACCCCACATACTCAATGGGCCGGCCCTTTAGCAGGAAAGTGGGACCCACCTGTGTTTTTTGGCCCGGCCCACCATCTTGTTGGGCCGGCCCACTTGCTATGGTGGACCCCACATACTAAATGGGCCAGCCCTTTAACTGGAAAGTGGGACCCACCTGTGTTTTTGGCCCGGCCCACTATCTTGTTGGGCCGGCCCACTTGCTATATGGTGGATGATGGCGTGTATTTCACACGTTCGTTGGGCAACCCCAAGAGGAAGGTATGATGCGCACAGCAGCAACTTTTCCCTCAGAAAGAAACCAAGGTTTATCGAACCAGGAGGAGCCAAGAAGCACGTTGAAGGTTGATGGCGGCGAGATGTAGTGCGGCGCAACACCAGGATTGGAACCTGCACAACACAACCAAAGTACTTTGCCCCAACGAAACAGTGAGGTTGTCAATCTCACCGGCTTGCTGTAACAAAGGATTAACCGTATTGTGTGGAAGATGATTGTTTGCAGAGAAAATAGTAAAAACAAGTATTGCAGCAGATTTGTATTTCAGTAAAGAGAATTGGACCGGGGTCCACAGTTCACTAGAGGTGTCTCTCCCATAAGACGAACAGCATGTTGGGTGAACAAATTACGGTTGGGCAATTGACAAATAAAGAGAGCATGACAATGCACATACATATCATGATGAGTATAGTGAGATTTAATTGGGCATTACGACAAAGTACATAGACCGCCATCCAACTGCATCTATGCCTAAAAAGTCCACCTTCAGGTTATCATCCGAACCCCTCCAGTATTAAGTTGCAAGCAACAGACAATTGCATTAAGTATGGTGCGTAATGTAATCAACAACTACATCCTTAGACATAGCATCAATGTTTTATCCCTAGTGGCAACAGCACAACACAACCTTAGAACTTTCTGTCACTGTCCCAGGTGTCAATGCAGGCATGAACCCACTATCGAGCATAAGTACTCCCTCTTGGAGTTACAAGCATCTACTTGGCCAGAGCATCTACTAGTAACGGAGAGCATGCAAGATCATAAACAACACATAAGCATAACTTTGATAATCAACATAACAAGTATTCTCTATTCATCGGATCCCAACAAACGCAACATATAGAATTACAGATAGATGATCTTGATCATGATAGGCAGCTCACAAGATCCGACAATGATAGCACAATGGGGAGAAGACAACCATCTAGCTACTGCTATGGACCCATAGTCCAGGGGAGACTACTCACTCATCACTCCGGAGGCGACCATGGCGGTGTAGAGTCCTCCGGGAGATGATTCCCCTCTCCGGCAGGTGCCGGAGGCGATCTCCTGGATCCCCCGAGATGGGATCGGTGGTGGCGGCGTCTCTGGAAGGTTTTCCGTATCGTGGTTCTCGGTACTGGGGGTTTCGTCACGGAGGCTTTAAGTAGGCGGAAGGGCAAGTCAAGAGGCGGCACGGGGGGCCCACCATAGGCCGGCGCGGCCAGGGGTGGGCGCCGCCCTAGGGTTTGGCCACCCCGTGGCCCCTCTTCGTCTCGTCTTCGGTCTTCTGGAAGCTTCGTGTAAAAATAGGCCTCTGGGCTTTTATTTCGTCCAATTCCGAGAATATTTCTTTACTAGGATTTCTGAAACCAAAAACAGCAGAAAACAGAACTGGCACTTCGGCATCTTGTTAATAGGTTAGTTCCAGAAAATGCACGAATATGACATAAAGTGTGCATAAAACATGTAGATAACATCAATAATGTGGCATGGAACACAAGAAATTATCGATACGTCGGAGACGTATCAGCATCCCCAAGCTTAGTTCTGCTCGTCCCGAGCAGGTAAAACGATAATAAAGATAATTTCTGGAGTGACATGCCATCATAATCTTGATCATACTATTTGTAAAGCATATGTAGTGAATGCAGCGATCAAAACAATGTATATGACATGAGTAAACAAGTGAATCATAAAGCAAAGACTTTTCATGAATAGCACTTCAAGACAAGCATCAATAAGTCTTGCATAAGAGTTAACTCATAAAGCAATAATTCAAAGTAAAGGTATTGAAGCAACACAAAAGAAGATTAAGTTTCAGCGGTTGCTTTCAACTTGTAACATGTATATCTCATGGATATTGTCAACATAGAGTAATATAATAAGTGCAATAAGCAAGTATGTAGGAATCAATGCACAGTTCACACAAGTGTTTGCTTCTTGAGGTGGATAGAAATAGGTGAACTGACTCAACATTGAAAGTAAAAGAATGGTCCTCATAGAGGAAAAGCATCGATTGCTATATTTGTGCTAGAGCTTTGATTTTGAAAACATGAAACAATTTTGTCAACGGTAGTAATAAAGCATATGCATCATGTAAATTATATCTTATAAGTTGCAAGCCTCATGCATAGTGTACTAATAGTGCTCGCACCTTGTCCTAATTAGCTTGGACTACCTGGATTATCACCGCAATACATATGCTTTAACCAAGTTTCACAAAGGGGTACCTCTATGCCGCCTGTACAAAGGTCTAAGGAGAAAGCTCGCATTTGGATTTCTCGCTTTTGATTATTCTCAACTTAGACATCCATACCGGGACAACATAGACAACAGATAATGGACTCCTCTTTTAATGCTTTAAGCATTTGACAACAATTAATTCTTTTCTCATTAGAGATTTGAGGATATTTGTCCAAAACTGAAACTTCCACCATGAATCATGGCTTTAGTTAGCGGCCCAATGCTCTTCTCTCACAATATGCATGCTCAAACCATTCAACTCAGTGTAGATCGCCCTTACTTCAGACAAGACGAACATGCATAGCAACTCACATGAAATTCAACAATGAGTTGATGGCGTTCCCCAGTAAACATGGTTATCGCACAACAAGCAACTTAATAAGAGATAAAGTGCATAATTACATATTCAATACCACAATAGTTTTTAAGCTATTTGTCCCATGAGCTATATATTGCAAAGGTGAATGATGGAGTTTTAAAGGTAGCACTCAAGCAATTTACTTTGGAATGGCGGGAAAATACCATGTAGTAGGTAGGTATGGTGGACACAAATGGCATAGTGGTTGGCTCAAGTATTTTGGATGCATGAGAAGTATTCCCTCTCGATACAAGGTTTAGGCTAGCAAGGTTATTTGAAACAAACACAAGGATGAACCGGTGCAGCAAAACTCACATAAAAGACATATTGAAAACATTATAAGACTCTACACCGTCTTCCTTGTTGTTCAAACTCAATACTAGAAATTATCTAGACCTTAGAGAAACCAAATATGCAAACCAAATTTTAGCATGCTCTATGTATTTCTTCATTAATGGGTGCAAAGCATATGATGCAAGAGCTTAAACATGAGCACAACAATTGCCAAGTATCACATTACCCAAGACATTTTTAGCAATTACTACATGTATCATTTTCCAATTCCAACCATATAACAATTTAACGAAGGAGAAACTTCGCCATGAATACTATGAGTAGAAACCAAGGACATATTTGTCCATATGCTACAGCGGAGTGTGTATCTCTCCCATAAAGTGAATGCTAGGATCCATTTTATTCAAACAAAACAAAAACAAAAACAAACCGACGCTCCAAGAAAAAGCACATAAGATGTGGCCGAATAAAAATGTAGTTTCAGGGGAGGAACCTGATAATTTGTCGATGAAGAAGGGGATGCCTTGGGCATCCCCAAGCTTAGACGCTTGAGTCTTCTTGATATATGCAGGGGTGAACCACGGGGTGCATCCCCAAGCTTAGAGCTTTCACTCTCCTTGATCACGTTGCATCATACTCCTCTCTTGACCCTTGAAAACTTCCTCCACACCAAACTCGAAACAACTCATTAGAGGGTTAGTGCACAATATAAATTGACATATTCAGAGGTGACACAATCATTCTTAACACTTCTGGACATTGCATAATGCTACTGGACATTAGTGGATCAAAGAAATTCATCCAACATAGCAAAAGAGGCAATGCGAAATAAAAGGCAGAATCTGTCAAAACAGAACAGTTCGTATTGACGAATTTTAAAATGGCACCAGACTTGCTCAAATGAAAATGCTCAAATTGAATGAAAGTTGCGTACATATCTGAGGATCATGCTCGTAAATTGGCTTAATTTTCTGAGCTACCTACAGGGAGGTGGACCCAGATTCGTGACAGCAAAGAAATCTGGAACTGCGCAGTAATCCAAATCTAGTACTTACTTTTCTATCAACGGCTTAACTTGGCACAACAAAACTCAAAACTAAGATAAGGAGAGGTTGCTACAGTAGTAAACAACTTCCAAGACACAAAATAAAAACAAAGTACTGTAGGTAAAAACATGGGTTGTCTCCCATAAGCGCTTTTCTTTAACGCCTTTCAGCTAGGCGCAGAAAGTGTGTATCAAGTATTATCGAAGGGTGAGCATCAACATTACCTTGGGCTTTACCCTTACCTTTCTTATTGTTTTTCTTTCCCTTTGGTTTAGGAAATATATGATTTCCCCCGGTATAGAGGTGAATTTCAAAGTGCCTTCTCCAACATCAATGACTGCTCCCAATAGTTTCAGCAGGGATCTTCCGAGTGTGAGTTTTCCTGTTTCAACAACAAGATAATCAATAGATATTGTTCTTCCACAAATAGTTGTATGCACACCTGCGGCTATTCCTTTAGGGATTATAGTAGAGTTATCAATGAGAGTTATCTCTTCTCCTCCTTCCTCAACTCCCCAAAGTTTCAAAGATTTATAAATACTTTCAGGCATAAGGCAAAATTCATACATAATATCACAGTAGGCATGGAGAGTTCGATCACCGATAACAATTTTAACAGCAGGATCCCACAATGAGAGTTTAGAGTTCACTAAAACTTGTTCAAGACGATTACGAACGTGGCAATAGTTATCATTCAAGCGAGATGTACTTATCTCGAGATTATTTAATCTACTATATATGCTAGTGAGGGCTGAATCAAAGTTATTAGCTGAATCATGTGATGCAACCAACTTCTTTATGGCATTAAAAGCTTGATCCCCATTGCAATGAAGGAAATCTCCTCCCACTAAAGTATCCAAAGCATATCTATAGCGAACCATAAGACCAAAATAAAAATTACTAAGGAGCAAACTTAGAGTCATTTGAGGTTCAGTTTTACGATAAGAAGTAAAAATTCTAGACCAAGCATCCTTAAAACTCTCCTCATCCCCTTGTTTAAAAGTGAAGACTAATTCTTCAGGCGAAGAAGTAACAGGTTCAGAGCTAGACATGGTAACAAAAGTAACTAATTTTTTTTTTTTTTTTAATATAGAGTGCAAGACAATAAAGCAAACTAGATAAAGTAAATGCAAGTAAACTAATTTTTTGTGTTTTTGATATAGCAAACAAGATAGCAAATAAAGTAAAACTAGCAACTAATTTTTTTGTATTTTGATTTAGTGCAGCAAACAAAGTAGTAAATAAAATAAAGCAAGACAAAAACAAAGTAAAGAGATTGAGAAGTGGAGACTCCCCTTGCAGCGTGTCTTGATCTCCCCGGCAACGGCGCCAGAAAAAGAGCTTGATGGCGTGTATTTCACACGTTCGTTGGGCAACCCCAAGAGGAAGGTATGATGCGCACAGCAGCAAGTTTTCCCTCAGAAAGAAACCAAGGTTTATCGAACCAGGAGGAGCCAAGAAGCACGTTGAAGGTTGATGGCGGCGAGATGTAGTGCGGCGCAACACCAGGGATTCCGGCGCCAACGTGGAACCTGCACAACACAACCAAAGTACTTTGCCCCAACGCAGTGAGGTTGTCAATCTCACCGGCTTGCTGTAACAAAGGATTAACCGTATTGTGTGGAAGATGATTGTTTGCAGAGAAAATAGTAAAAACAAGTATTGCAGTAGATTTGTATTTCAGAATGGACCGGGGTCCACAGTTCACTAGAGGTGTCTCTCCCATAAGACGAACAGCATGTTGGGTGAACAAATTACAGTTGGGCAATTGACAAATAAAGAGAGCATGACAATGCACATACATATCATGATGAGTATAGTGAGATTTAATTGGGCATTACGACAAAGTACATAGACCGCCATCCAACTGCATCTATACCTAAAAAGTCCACCTTCAGTTATCATCCGAACCCCTCCAGTATTAAGTTGCAAGCAACAGACAATTGCATTAAGTATGGTGCGTAATGTAATCAACAACTACATCCTTAGACATAGCATCAATGTTTTATCCCTAGTGGCAACAACACAACACAACCTTAGAACTTTCTGTCACTGTCCCAGGTGTCAATGCAGGCATGAACCCACTATCGAGCATAAGTACTCCCTCTTGGAGTTACAAGCATCTACTTGGCCAGAGCATCTACTAGTAACGGAGAGCATGCAAGATCATAAACAACACATAAGCATAACTTTGATAATCAACATAACAAGTATTCTCTATTCATCGGATCCCAACAAACGCAACATATAGAATTACAGATAGATGATCTTGATCATGATAGGCAGCTCACAAGATCCGACAATGATAGCACAATGGGGAGAAGACAACCATCTAGCTACTGCTATGGACCCATAGTCCAGGGGAGACTACTCACTCATCACTCCGGAGGCGACCATGGCGGCGTAGAGTCCTCCGGGAGATGATTCCCCTCTCCGGCAGGGTGCCGGAGGCGATCTCCTGGATCCCCCGAGATGGGATCGGTGGTGGCGGCGTCTCTGGAAGGTTTTCCGTATCGTGGTTCTCGGTACTCACTACAAGAAAAGTTGCCATGGCCGACGAAGTTGAAGTCGCGCCGTGGTTGCTGGTGTACCATGGCCGACGATTTTGGTCCCTCCGTGGTGCATGTCAAAACTTTTTTTTCTCGTTTTTGAGGCCACCTAGCCCGACGAAAGCGGCCAAAACGTGGCGTATGGTGGCCCGGGACGTGGTGCATCTCGAAATCTCGGGTTCGCCGGCCGAGTCAACGCAAATCCGCACCGCCGAGGGATGTAGGGCCCAGATGGCAGCCTCTCTGGCATTGTTTTTTTCTACATCGCGCCATCTCGTTCAACGAGCCGTTTACGATGCAGGATCATGGGTCCCGCATGTCATCCTCTATGAACCAAAATTCTTTCTATTCTTGGATTTTTTTGACCCCCTGATTTCGGCTACTTCCTTTTTCTTTTGATCCCTTGCCGGAAACGTTGAGACCGCTGCTGCTAAATGGGACCCGCATGTCATCCTCTATGTGCAATCAACTTTCTTTTCTTGGAGTTTTTTTGGCACCTCAAATTTGGTCACTTGCCTTTTTCTTTCGATCCCTGCCGCCTCTCAAACGGTGATACCGCTGCTGCCTGGGACCCGCATGTCATCCTCTATGTACTATAAAACTTTCTTTTCATGGATTATTTTTGGCACCTCAAATTTGGTCACTTGCCTTTTCTTTCGATCCCCCGCCTCTCAAACGGTGATACCGCTGCTGCTAAACGGGACCCGCATGTCATCCTCTATGTACTATAAAACTTTCTTTTCCTGGATTATTTTTGGCACCTCAAATTTGGTCACTTGCCTTTTTCTTTCGATCCCCTGCCGCCTCTCAAACGGTGATACCGCTGCTGCTGGGACCCGCATGTCATCGTCTATGTACTATAAAACTTTCTTTTCATGGATTATTTTTGGCACCTCAAATTTGGTCACTTGCCTTTTTCTTTCGATCCCCTGCCGCCTCTCAAACGGTGATACCGCTGCTGCTAAATGGGACCCGCATGTCATCCTCTATGTACTATAAAACTTTCTTTTCTTGAATTATTTTTGGCTCCTCATATTTTTCACTTGCCTTTTTCTTTCGATCCCTGCCGCCTCTCAAACGGTGATACCGCTGCTGCTAAATGGGACCCGCATGTCATCCTCTATGTACTATAAAACTTTCTTTTCTTGGATTTTTTTGGCACCTCATATTTCGTCACTTGACTTTTTCTTTCGATCACCTGCCTCTCAAACGTGTGATACCGCTGCTGCTAAATGGGACCCGCATGTCATCCTCTATGTACTATAAAACTTTCTTTTCCTGGATTTTTTTTGGCACCTCATATTTGGTCACTTGCCTTTTTCTTTTGATCCCCTGCCGCCTCTCAAACGTTGGCTGCTGCTAAATGGGACCCGCATGTCATCCTCTATGTACTATAAAACTTTCTTTTCTTGGATTTTTTTGGCACCTCATATTTGGTCACTTGACTTTTTCTTTCGATCCCGCCTCTCAAACGGTGATACCGCTGCTGCTAAATGGGACCCGCATGTCATCCTCTATGTACTATAAAACTTTCTTTTCTTGAATTATTTTTGGCTCCTCATATTTTTTCACTTGCCTTTTTCTTTCGATCCCCTGCCGCCTCTCAAACGGTGATACCGCTGCTGCTAAATGGGACCCGCATGTCATCCTCTATGTACTATAAAACTTTCTTTTCTTGAATTATTTTTGGCTCCTGATATTTTTTCACTTGCCTTTTTCTTTCGATCTCATGCCACGTTTGAAACGTTGAGGAACCTGCAGGCTCATGGGACCCGCATGTCATCCTCTATGTACTATAAAAGTTCATTTTCTTGGTTTTTTTTTCATCTGATTTTTGGCAATTTCTTTTTTCTTTTGATCCCTGCCGCCTCTCAAACGCTGATACCGCTGCTGCTAAATGGGACCCGCATGTCATCCTCTATGTACTATAAAACTTTCTTTTCTTGAATTATTTTTGGCTCCTCATATTTGGTCACTTGCCTTTTTCTTTCGATCTCATGCCAAGTTTGAAACGTTGAGGAACCTGCTGGCTCATGGGACCCGCATGTCATCCTCTATGTACTATAAAAGTTTATTTTCTTTATTTTTTTCACCCTCTGATTTTTGGCTATTTCCTTTTTCTTTTGATCCCCCCGCCTTGGAAACGTATGGTAAGCTGCTGACTCATGGGACCCGCATGTCATCCTCTATGTACAATCAACTTTCTTTTTCTTTTGATCTCAAGCCGCATTTGAAACGCTGAGACCGCTGCTGCTAAATGGGACCCGCATGTCATCCTCTACGTACAATAAAGTTTCTTTTCTTGGATTATCTTTGGCTCCTGATATTTTGTCACTTGCCTTTTTCTTTCGATCTCATGCCGCCTTTGAAACGTTGAGTAAGCTGCTGGCTCATGGGTCCCGCATGTCATCCTCTACGAACAATAAAAGTTTCCTTTCTTGGAGTTATTTTTTACCCCTAATTTCTGGCTATTTGCCTTTTTCTTTTGATCTCCTGCCCCCTTGAAACGATGAGGACGCTGTTGGCAGGTCGGTCCCACATGTCATCCTCTATGAACAATAAAAGTTTCCTTTGATGGATTTATTTTGAACCCCTCATTAATTTCTGGATATTTCCCCTGCCGCCTTGGAATCGTTGAGGATGCTGCTGCCTCATGGGTCCCGCATGTCATCCTCTCAGAACGGTAAATGTTTATTTTCTTGGATTTTGTGACCAAACGATTTTTGGCTTATTTTTTCTTTCGATCACCTGCAGCCTTTAAAACGTTGAGGACGCCGCTGGCTCACGGGTCCCACATGTCAACCTCTATGAACAATAAACGCTGAGGATGCTGCTGCCTCATGGGTCCCGCATGTCATCCTCTCAGAACGAAAATGTTTCTTTTCTTGGATTTTTTACCAACAGATTTTTGGTTTATTTTTTCTTTCCATCCCCTGCCGCCTTTAAAACGTTGACGACGCTGTTGGCTCATGGGTCCCCGATGTCAGCCTCCCCGTACAAGAAACATATGATATCTTGATTATTTTGCAGACAATAAACAATGTATTGCGCTCTGAGCTATTTCAAACGGATAATTAAATCTTTATTTTTACATAAACAAACTTATATGTTGAATCTCCTTGTTTTTTTGTCTTTGCGAAGCATAGGACTTTCCTGTTTTTTTAGAAAATTCGGAACTTTCCTGTTTTGGAGTGGGCTGAAATTGTACGAGTCAAAAGGCCAAGCAGGATAGTTCGAAAGCCCAGATGTCCAGATGCAGCCCAATTGAAATCTTTCTTCTTGGATTTTTTTCACCCCCTGATTTCTGGCTACTTCATTTTTCTTTTGGTGCCGCCTTGGAAACGTTGAGACCGCTGCTGCCAAATGGGACCCGCATGTCATCCTCTACGTACAATAAAATTTCTTTTCTTGGATTATTTTTGGCTCCTGATATTTGGTCACTTGCCTTTTTCTTTCGATCCCGTGCAGCCTCTCAAACGGTGATACCGCTGCTGCAAAATGGGACCCGCATGTCATCCTCTACGTACAATAAACTTTCTTTTCTTGGATTATTTTTGGCTCCTGATATTTGGTCACTTGCCTTTTTTCTTTCGATCTCATGCCACGTTTGAAACTTTGAGGAACCTGCTGGCTCGTGGGACCCGCATGTCATCCTCTATGTGCTATAAAAGTTTATTTTCTATGGTTTTTTTTCACTCTCTGATTTTTGTCTATTTCCTTTTTTCTTTTGATGCCCTGCCGCCTTGGAAACGTTGAGTAAGCTGCTTACACATGGGACCCGCATGTCATCCTCTATGTACAATCAAGTTTCTTTTCTTGAATTATTTTTGGCTCCTGATATTTCGTCACTTGCCTTTTTCTTTCGATCTCATGCCACGTTTGAAACGTTGAGGAACCTGCTGGCTCATGGGACCCGCATGTCATCCTCTATGTGCTATAAAAGTTTGTTTTCTTGGATTTTTTTCACCCTTTGATTTTTGGCTCCTGATATTTCGTCACTTGCCTTTTACTTTTGATCCCCTGGCCCCTTTGAAACGTTGAGTAAGCTGCTGGCACATGGGACCCGCATGTCAACCTCTATGTCCATCAACTTTCTTTTCTTGGATTTTTTTGACCCCCTACTTTCTAGCTACTTTCTTTTTCTTTTGATCTCAAGCCGCATTTCAAACATTGAGACCGCTGCTGCAAAATGGGACCCGCATGTCATCCTCTATGTACAATAAATCTTTGATTATTTTTGGCACCTCATATTTGGTCACTTGCGTTTTTTTCTTTCGATCTCATGCCACCTTTGAAACGTTGAGTAAGCTGCTGGCTCATGGGTCCCCCATGTCATCCTCTACGAACAATAAAAGTTTCCTTTCTTGGAGTTATTTTTGCCCCCTAATTTCTGGCTACTTCCTTTTTCTTTTGATCCCCTGCCGCCTTTGAAACGTTGAAAACTTTCTTTTCTTTGATTATTTTTGGCTCCTGATATTTGGTCACTTGCCTTTTTCTTTCAATCTCATGCCACGTTTGAAACGTTGAGGAACCTGCTGGCTCATGGGACCCGCATGTCATCCTCTATGTGCTATAAAACTTTCCTTTGTTGGATTTTTTTTCACCCTCTGATTTTTGGCTTGCCTTTTTCTTTTGATCCCCTGCCCCCTTTGAAACGTTGAGTAAGCTGCTGGCTCAAGGGACCCGCATGTCATCCACTATGTACTATAAAACTTTCTTTTCTTGGATTTTTTTGGCACCTCATATTTGGTCACTTGCCTTTTTCTTTCGATCGCCTGCCGCCTCTCAAACGTTGATACAGCTGCTGCTATATGGGACCCGCATGTCATCCTCTATGTACATTCAAGTTTCTTTTCTTGGACTATTTTTGGCTCTTGATATTTGGTCACTTGCCTTTTTCTTTCGATCTCATGCCACGTTTGAAACGTTGAGGAACCTGCTGCTAAATGGGACCCTCATGTCATCCTCTATGTCCATCAACTTTCTTTTCTTGGATTATTTTGAGCCCCTAATTTCTAGCTACTTTCTTTTTCTTTTGATCTCAAGACGCATTTGAAACATTGAGACCGCTGCTGCAAAATGGGACCCGCATGTCATCCTCTATGTACAATAAATCTTGGATTATTTTTGGCTCCTGATATTTGGTCACTTGCCTTTTTCTTTTGATCACCTGCCGCCTTTGAAACGTTGAGGATTCTGCTGGCTCATGGGTCCCGCATGTCATCCTCTACGAACAATAAAAGTTTCCTTTCTTGGAGTTATTTTTTACCCCTAATTTCTGGATATTTGCCTTTTTCTTTTGATCCCCTGCCCCCTTTGAAACGATGAGGACGCTGTTGGCAGGTCGGTCCCACATGTCATCCTCTATGAACAATAAAAGTTTCCTTTGGTGGATTTATTTTTGACCCCTAATTAATTTCTGGTTATTTCCTTTTTTTCTTTTGATCCCCTGCCGCTTCTCAAACGGTGATACCGCTGCTACAAAATGGGACCCGCATGTCATCCTCTATGTACTATAAAACTTTATTTTCTTGGATTTTTTGGCACCTCATATTTGGTCACTTGCCTTTTTCTTTCGATCCTGCCGCCTCTCAAACGTTGATACAGCTGCTGCTAAATGGGACCCGCATGTCATCCTCTATGTACAATAAAGTTTCTTTTCTTGGATTATCTTTGGCTCCTGATATTTGGTCACTTGCCTTTTTCTTTCGATCTCATGCCGACTTTGAAACGTTGAGGCTGCTGGCTCATGGGTGCCGCATGTCATCCTCTATGAACAATAAAAGTTGGGGATGTCTATTTGTCAGCTGACTGATTTTCAATTCAGCGTAAGTCAGTTTTTCTTCAAATTATAAGACGGCACATGGCATAGGCAAAAATCAGTCAAGCCCATAAAAAAAGAATTTTACCAAGCCTTGTATGTGGGCTAAATCCCTATAATTAGCAACAGACAAACAAGTTGCAAACAGAAAAAAAATCCATAATACATGATTTAAAGACCTTAAAACGTTGTTTGGCGAAAATTACATGTTTTGTATTATGTAAACATAGTTGTAATGGACTGTAAACTGTGAGATGGGGAAACTGAAAGAAAATCGTCTACATGATTTGAAAGTAAAATTACAGACTTGTTTGCCTAATTTTACATGTTCCAAATCATGTAAATACCAGTGTAATGGACTGTAATTCGTCATATACAAATTTACACAAAAAGTTCAGTAAATATCTATCCGCTGACTTAGTCATGCACGCGTTTTACATCCAAAACCTCCCGACACAAACGTGTGCAGCTATAGCAGATGGCTAAGTACGGTACACAGTGGCTCAGAGAAACACGTGCAAGTCCACAATCGCGATGCCTAATTGGTTGGACAGAAATTCGACTGATGGCCAAAAAAGAATAAGTCGACTGTTTCTTAGCAAATCCTAAAAGTTTCCTTTGTTGGATTTATTTTTTACCCTCTGATTTTCGGCTATTTCCTTTTTCTTTTGATCCCCTGCCGCCTTAGAATAGTTGAGGATGCTGCTGCCTCATGGGTCCCGCATGTCATCCCCTCAGAAAGGTAATTGTTTCTTTTCTTGGTTTTGTTTACCAACTGATTTTTGGCTTATTTTTTCTTTCGATCTCCTGCCGCCTTGAAAACGTTGACGACGCTGCTGGCTCATGGGTCCCCAATGTCAGCCTCCCCGTACTGCAAATCCTCTTTATGCAAAGGTTGAGGATGCTGCTGCCTCAAGGGTCCCGCATGTCATCCTCTTAGAACGATAAATGTTTATTTTCTTGGATTTTTACCAACTGATTTTTGGTTTATTTTTTCTTTCGATCCCCTGCCGCCTTTAAAACGTTGACGACGCTGCTGGCTCATGGGTCCCGATGTCAGCCTCCCCGTACAAGAAACATGTGATATCTTGATTATTTTGCAGACAATAAACAGTGTATTTCGCTCTGAGCTATTTCAAAGGGATAAATTAAATCTTTGTTTTTACATAAACAAACTTATATGTTGAATCTCCTTGTTTTTTGTTTTTGCCAAGCATAGGACTTTCCTGTTTTGGAGTGGGCTTAAATTGTACGAGTCAAAAGGCTTCCAGCACGATAGTTCGAAGGCCCAGATGTCCAGATGCAGCCCAATTGAAATCTTTCTTTTCATGGATTTTTTGACACCCTGATTTCTGGCTACTTCCTTTTTCTTTTGATCCTGTGCCGCCTGGAAACTATGAGACCGCTATTGCAAAATGGGACCCACATGTCATCCTCTATGTACAATAAAAGTTTCTTTTCGTGGATTATTTTTGGCTCCTGATATTTGGTCACTTGCCTTTTTTCTTTCGATCCCGTGCAAAATGGGACCCGCATGTCGTCCTCTATTTACAAAAGAAGTTTCCTTTCTTGGAGTTATTTTTTACCCTAATTTGTGGCTACTTCATTTTTTTTTGATTCCCTGCCGCCTTTGAAACGTTGAGGACTCTGCTGGCTCATGGGCCCCACATGTCAGCCTCTGTGAACAATAAACCTTTCCTCTGTGAACACTAGCATTGACGAACTGAATGTGAACATGCGTTACAGGCTTTTTTTAGTAAATTTTGTCAACCAATTGCTAGCTTCTGTAAATATCACTAGTAGTACATACATCGCGAAAGCATTAGAATATTAGACCATGTTCACAAGAATAACATCAAGTCTGAACTACATTAACAGAGTGATAAAATATATTGTTCAGACCAGTACAAAATATAGGGAGTTAAACTAACACTATGCAGAAATTGGCCCTTCTCTTGCATCTATCCCTCTAGCAAAGGGATCAGCCACTGACAAGTCATGTACCAACCAGCTAAGAACACCGTCCGAGCTGAACTTATCTAAGGATGGTAAATATCCAAACTGAAAATCAACATCTCTATAAGCGGTGTTCTTCAGGTCTAGCTGCTTGAACTGGGTATCCCACCAGATCTCCTTGTGATGATATCTTACACCAAAATTCATTACTTTGAGCATTCTAGTGTTCTGTATAAAGAACCTGGAGACAATAACATCATTTCTCCTTCCTCGGTAGTCAGAAATCGAAATTTCTTTGAGGTGGAGATCAAGGCATTCAATGGGACAGGCTGGCTCATTATGCAGCACATGAACCTTATTGCCGGTTCTATAAAACTGCAAAGAAGTCAAATTAAGTAGTCAGTACAATAACAAAGTACTTCATAGCTATCAACTAATGAATATCTCAGGTGAGTTGAATCATGTGTTAATTGAGGACCGTGGAACAACATAATCCCCTGACACGTTCCAATTTGATAGATGCACTTTTTTACATCTGTTATTGTCATTGTAAAGTTGGGGAAAGGTTACCAACATGGGAAACTCCAATCCGCAACTAGTTGCGGGTGCACCCCATTTTTCTTTTGACACTTCCAAGTTTCCAAAAAAAATGTAAACTAAAAGTCTGGACATACATTGTGTTCTATCATGTGCTTCTGTGAAGTTTCATCCAAAAATATGATAATATGTGATCTACACAAAAAAAGAACAAATGATGTGTAAATAGTAAGTCACACTATTTACATATGTCTTCTCTTTTTTACACAGATCACATATTATCATGTGTTTATATGAAACTTCACAGATGCACAAGATACAACACATTGTATGACAAGAAGTTTAGTTTTGAACCAACATAATATAACTCCATTGTGGATGTTCTTCTAGTACAATTGTTCAACTGATCTAGGCTAATAAGTAATAACAGGTTAACTCCATGTAACTCTACAGTTTTTGCTCATAGTGGTAAACAGTTAACAACAACGAATTTACCTGGATATATAGCTTCTCCGTGCAGGGAAAGCATCTAAGAAATGCAAGTAGTTGATCCAGACGAGGGCCGTCAGATTTTAGAACCAAGTTCTTCACTGTGCACAGAGAATTTTCCAAGCTTATGGGCATCATCCTCTACAGGACAATGGTACATATGTCAAAAAAAATAACAAAAATGTGAGTTAATTCAACAAGAAGAAGGCTGTTCTACCAAAAAGTTTATGCGTCCAATAACAAGTTGGCAGCCAGGGTACGACGCAAAGCCCAACACCATCAACTTTGGTGCGTTGGCGACCTGGATTAGTAGTGGAACATCATCAACGCATATGACCAATCTCTCGAGGCAAGATGCATCCATAATTTGCACCGTGTCTAACTGAATAAGTTCGGTGGTGTTGCGTTTCCAATAGCTAGCCACACTAATTGTACGAAGATTTGGCATTTGAATGTTGAGTTGGGTGAACCCGTGGACCCCCTCAAGGTGAAGTGCCTCGAGCACAATACAGCGGGTGAACAGGCGGTCGATGTTCGTCGCCTTACAGATGTAGACGTCATAGAGCAAGAGCCTTTTGAGTTGGGGGAAAAGAAGCATGGAGTTGGCATGAATCTCGGGCAAATAGCAAGTAGAAATGCTGACAATGCGCAGCGTGGGCGCGCAGCGGAACGCGGACAGCGGGAAGGAGCGCATCACAGTTCCAGCATCGAATCTGAGGTTCTCGACGCAAGATAGGGTGCTGGACCGGAACCAGCTGTCGAGCGTGGTGTCGACCTTGCAAGTGGTTCTGAAGGGGTCGATTGACACGCTTCTGGCGGGGCCAGGGTGAGCGGCGAGGATACTGGAGACCGCGGCGATGCGTTTGTGGTTTTGCTTGGCGAGTTCGTCGTCGATCTCGAGGTTAAGTGGGACGGAGTGCCAGAGGTGGCGCCACCGTTTGGAGACCAAGGTTGTGCTTACAGCGGATACAGTGGGCAGGTGGGAGATGATGATGTGGAGAATCTGGTCCGGTAGGCGGCTGATGAGGTCGTTGTCGCCGACGAGGAGGTTAAGTGGGACGGAGCGCCAGAGGTGGCGCCACCGTTTGGAGAGCAATGTTGTCCTTACAGCGGATATCATGGGCAGGAGGGAGATGATGATGTGCAGCATCTCGTCGGGGAGGCGGCTGATGAGGTCGAGGCTCGACGGAGGCTCTTCCCGATCTGGCTCGACCCGCCTTCGGGAGTTGAGCGGCTCCGCCTCCATCTGACACGGCGGCGACACACGCAACGCCGCAGTCGTCTGCTGGACAGGGGAATAGGCGCAGCGGCGGTGGTGAGGACAGAAAGGTACTCGGCGGTGGATTTAGGTGGATGGCGGATGCAAGTGCGCTGGGGGTTTTTGGAGGAGACGGCAAGCGCTATGCAAGGAACTATTGCGGCGGGCGGCCAGCCGGGGTGCCTGAGGAGAGAAAGGTAGTATACTATGCGGTGCGGCGTTTGCGTCTCCCTTCCCCACGCGTGCAGCCTTCACATTTCACAAGACGTGCGAGTTTTTCAACAGAGATTATCAAGTGGAGAGACTTTCCCAATGCAATTGTCTCTCCACTTGATAATCACTCTTGAAAACACCGAGAAGATGGCGGTGAAGAAGACGGAGAGGCAAGGAAAAAAACAATATGAATTGAAATCAAATATAATACGGGCGTTCCTTCTCTCTCTGGTCTCTGCTGCACTTACTGCACCTGTGGTGCAGGCGTGTGACCCGAGAAGAAGCTAATGTACTGTATAGCCGTCCCTTGCACGCCGTGTAGCTGTATTTTGTCTCGTCAAATCAGCTCGGGACAGTTTCAGCAGAGAAAACATCATTTTTTCTTGCCATCATCATAATAGGCGAACATTACCACGGGCACACGGTAGTGCACATCCAACTTGTACTACTCAATCCTCCATATGCTGCACAAACCACCACTTTAACTTTTTCTTCGCAGTTTTCATGATTTTTAGCAGTTTCCACCATGTGGTGGTCTAATCTGTTGCAATTTTTACCACTTGGTCATCTGATCAGTTATTTTGTCATGTCGATGGCAAAATCAACAAGTGGATGCCAACTTTTTTGAAGGGCTACTCTCTAAAACACAGTTTGCATTATGGCATGTTTGGTATTTTCCCTAGGTAGTACTACATCCTAAAAAAAATTGACTACATGCTTTTATTTGCCTATTTTAAGCACCTTTTACCATGATTTCAAATTTAGGTCAAACTCACGGGGGCCATAGGATGCACGGCATTTATTTGGCAATTGTTTCAGTATGGCCAACTAGTTAGGCCTCCTTTGGTTCATAGGAAATGGAAAGTATAGGAAAAGGAAAATCATAGAATTGGGATGTCATGTCTACTTCAATCCTATGGGAATCGTGCTCCTTTGATTCATATGATTGTCATAGGAATTATGTTGGATTCGGTTCTTATGGGAAAAATTCCTATACAAGTCATTTGATTCATAGGAACTATTCATATAGGAATCTTGTAGTGCAAATCTTATAGGAAAAAAACCATTAGCTAATACCTCATGGAAAAGTTCCTTTGCCACAATCAAAGACACATCATGTTCCTATAGGATTCAACTTGGCATAACATTCCAATCATGCACCTTTCATATTCCTACGCCCTCCATATTCCTTTGAATAAAAGGAGCCCGAAGTTTATTTGATTGTAGCAAAGGAATTTTCCATGTATCGACAGTTTGACATGGTATTTTAATAACCAATCAAGAAGGCATGCAAACGTACTTAAAAACACACATGGTGCCAAAATCGGTGAAAGGGAATATTCTCAAGAACATAGGTAGGTCATGTTTGGCATTGTTCCTAGGTATTTCATCACAAATGATGAATCCATGATAAATTACTAACATTCGGAAGTTTGCCATGGTTCTAGCATTAACCAACTCACCTCTCACTTCGGAAGAGAGCCATGCGAACTCCAAGATGGATTCTGTCAAAAAAAAAACTCCAACATGCATGGTGCCAAAATCTGGTAAGTTCTTCTAAAAAATATTTTGGTGTGCCATGTTTGGTATTTTGATATATATGTAGATTACTTACATCACAAACAACTACTCAATGCTTTCGTTTGCCATATGGGTGTTACGTACTTGGATGCAACGCATATGTTTGGTCATTTTTTGGGGGGTACCACACATTTAGTGCACATCACGTATATATAGTTTCCCCTTTTTTAATTGTACTTCGTGTACTTCGCGTTGAAATTTCAAATTATATGGAAATGAGCCCAGAACTAATTTAATATATGGTCACAAACCGAAATAATTCGTGAAATTTTGAAATGTCCATCCTACCATATCAACCACATGAAAAATTGCATTGGCGGCAATCTGCCACTACAAATTTTAACCATTTCACGCAAAACACTCATGTAGTAATTTGTTCCCTTCTAGCACTTCATAAATCTCCCCGGTCTTGTTTGAAAAGGAGCCCCCGTCCGAAGAGTCCCTGTTTATAACTAAAACTAATTATTTCAGTACCGCATAAATTGCAATTACCATTAGATAAACAAGACTAAGATAGAGCATGTACCACCTGTCAATTACCGGTTCGCAATCTCCATATGCTCGCAATGATCGGTTCCACATTATACTTGGTCGAATTCAATTAAACATACAAGTACATCATGCCGAAGTTTTGTTCTAGGACATGGACACGTTCAAACTAATCACGGTAATAGATGATACAACATCGCACACATAAATAGACGACATGTCTAAAATCATACATTTTTTGAACACAGAAATGTCCCGAAGGACCTCGCGACACTGCTTTTATATTATGATGACGGTGGGATTACAGACTGCAATTAAGCTAGGAGGACCCTCCAAGTAAAAGGAAACTACAGACAAGACATCCAAAAGTACAAAAAGAACTCTAGTTCTAGAAAAGGAAACTCCATCCGGTCCTTCTCCACCGAGCTCAGATTAGCCTCAAAGCGCGATCATCTTCTCCATCGAGACCGGCAAGATCAACCACCTACCGTCTCGTTGGCGCATGCGGGCACGTCACCTCATGTTGAAAGTATTCGAGCAAGTCGCCGCTCATGTCGCAACCATCGTTGCTGCAATCCACCTTCAACAAGGAGGCAAATCTACTTAAATCCTCATCCTCTTCGTAGATGCCGTCGCAGTTCGGGCACACGAGACTGGGTAGGTTTCTTAAGCAGCTTCCGCATGCAATGTGATGTCCCTCCCCCATGCGAATGCACTGCTTAATACAAGGAAATTTACATGACTGTTGGCCCAAAGAAAAATATAGTTGGGTGGAACCTAGTGAAGAAAGTACTAACCCGTTATAGTGGACGTCGTGCGATTTGAGAGCACAAACCGCAGATGAACGTTCTTCTCACCACATTCTTTTCCATAACACATTCACGGGAAAAGTACATGCTTTCAGATGGAGGACTTTCACCTTGGAAGACGCCCTGGCATCCCGGGCACGCGCCACCGGGCAGGTTCCTAGCGCAGCTGTCGCATGCAACCTTCTTGCACGAACAGCACTGCTTAATACAAGGAAATTAACACGACTGTTAGCCCAAATTAAAATACATCTTGATGAACCTAGTGAAGAAAGTACTAACCCGCCAAAATGGAGGTTGTGCGGATTGAGAGCACAAACCGTAGGTGAGCAGTCTTCTCAAATTAGCATCGTCGACAAAAGCTCGATCTAAAGCTACCAGGGGGGACCTCCATGCCCAACGATTCTAAATGTGAAGGAGATAGGGATAGAGGGTCGTAGTCTTCGACTTGTATAGTATATATATGGGAGGGAATTGCAGATTCCACCAAGGAACGAGATCCAGTAACTTCACTGGCGACTTGTACGTGAGTCATTCGATCAAGATCCAACGCACATGGTTGATCCAAATTTTAAACTTAAAATTAAACTCAATTTTCAAATGAAGTAAAACTTTACCAGAATACTTAAGAAAGATATATATCTTACTGTAATGTTTTCGATTTTTTTCGAGCAACTTAAAATGTGACTACAAATTCTGGATCAACTGTGTCCGTTGGATCTTGATCCGATGGCTCATGTACGTAAAGTTGCATTTTGGAGTAAGTAAAGTCACTGGCCTCAAGTTCCACCACCTCATACTTCGTATGTTGCACAAAAACACCATTTGGAAGGATATTTTGCGGTTTCCACCATGTACTGCTCCAATCTGTTGTGATTTCACCACTTAATCTTCTAATCAACCAATTATACTGGTAAATATTCTCTTACTTTGCATCTCAAACATTTCCCTGACTTTGAGTCCCTGCGCGCTAGTACACTCAATAAAGACAGAGAGAGAGGAGAGACGCTGAGGAGGACTTTGAGTTCTAGTACCTCACCTGGCCGGAATAAGTACGCTGGCAGCCTGACCTGCCCTAAGTACGTCCGGTCAAATCGATGCCTTGCCTTGCACGCCGTCTGCGCGCATCCATGTCTTCCCGATGAAATTGTCAGTCCAAAAAAATCGGAAATTTAATTCGGCTATTGGGCGGATATGCTACCTCGACCCAAAAAAACATATTTTTAATTTTCAAAAAATTCTAACAAAAAAATCCGCATGTACTTCTCGATAATCTATGTGTGTTCGTGTAGTTTCGTGAAAAGCCGATATTTTTTGTGGTTGATGTAAACAGCTTTATTTTTAGCAATAAATTTTATCTTTTTTACATAGCCCAAACGACAATTTAGTTTTTTATGGAAAGACTTTATGCGCTCTTAGCATGTGAAGATGAAAAGATTAATTTTTTGTTTGGATTTTTTTTACATTTCAAAATATATAGATGTTGCAGTTCAAACTAAAGGGAGCATACGCAAACCAGGAGCCAAAACATCCTCCCCAAAAAAATATGATTTGTTTTCTATTTGCGACGCTTCCGCGATGCCTATCACATGTCTGTATAGCCGCAGCTAGCACCATCGAGCACGCCCCAATGCTCTGTGTGTTGTCTTGTCAATTCAATGGTCAAGGTAATCTGACCAAAAGATACGTCTTGGAGTACGCGTGCGCCTTATTCCTTGAAATGGAGGTAGTACTTTATATTTGGCCCAAATGCGAAAAGTGTTACTCCTCCTATTCTAGTATACCATACTACGTATTACTCAAAACAAGTTCGAAGTTATGTCAAGTATGACTAGTGCAAATAAACCCTCTGGCATTAAGAGTATGAGAAGTTCGGATCATGATGAACAAGTTAATCTTCAAAACGTACAGCTATGTCAAGTATGACTAGTGCAAATAAACCCTCTGGCATTAAGAGAAACATCAAATAGTACAAAACACCTGAAAAAAAACGAAATTACAACAAAATCCTTGAGATGCCCTTCGTCTTCAACCTCCAGACCATGTCGACGACACCATGGCCGACACTAATCCAACCCAGGAAGCCAGAATCCTAGGATAAGCAAGCTCGGAAGGTAGGTGGCCACGGAAGCTCTAGCACGTACCAATTCAGCACGCGCGAGGGCCCGCCCAGCATCTCAATCGGCACGGTGTGAAGCCAGTCCTCGTCTCGAGCTCTCTCGAAGCGTGAGAGCTCGCCGGATTCTCTGTCGAGAGCAAGAATGAAGTTTCCGAGCCCACCGAACACGTACCACTGGAAGAAACGGGCGTTGCACCCCACAAAGAGGATATCCGACCGGCCTGTGTGCGTGGCGTGGAGAGGCACGATGGCGCCGGAGGAGGTCCAAGCGTGGCCACCAGGGCCAGGCGAGAACACGCAGGTCTTGCAGATGCCGTCATGATAGATCAGGCACGTCACCCTGTAATTTGACAGACTGATGCGCGCCGCAGCGTCCTCGCCATGGAGGGCGGCGCCCAGGAACAAGCTTACGAATGTTGTGTGCGAAACAGCAGGGGGTGGAGGGACCGTCACGTACTGACCTGCCAGGGGATCGCAGACGACGAGACGTGAAGGCTGCTCGAAAGGCTTTCCGTGTTCGGTGTGGTCGAAGTCCGCAAGGAGTAGGAGGCCGCCCCGAGAGTCGGCGAGCTCCAAACTGAGGTCGCCGTTTGGCGCCCGTGGGAGGAAGTCGAGCGCGAGATTATTTGCGGCGACCCCGGCCCAACATGACGAGGAAGAGGGAACGAAGTGGGGCAGCAAGCCAGACGGCCGATAGTGACAATGGGAGAAGCTGATGTGGTAGTGGCCGGCGACTATGGAGGATGGCGCGCCGTGGCGAGCGGAGAGGACACGGAAGTCCTCCGCCGCGATGACCTTGCGCCAGCTCCTGCAGGCGAACGCGGCGCGGACGAGATCCAGAGGCGAGGTGAGGCGCAGGAACACCAGCCCGAGAAGTTCATCCGGGATGGCGTCACCCTTGTCCTCCTGCCCGGACTTCCTCTGAGCATTCTTCCAGCGGGGGCGGCTGTGCCCCATCTCCGGCTGGACCTAGCTCGCGTACGGGGGCGAGGTGTGCTGTAGGGAGGAAGCTAGGGAAGTAGCGAGGCGGCCGGCTTGGTAGAGACTAGAGGAGTTAAGGAGGAGACTTATGTACTGAAAAAGTTCCGTGGAATCAAATTCCTATATTGGTTAATTACATGCAAGGATGAGCAGAGTAGTTGGTTGTGTAATTGAAACGAGATTACGAGCTTGATCCCCACACACGAACCACATCGTAAAGCTTCATGAAAGAAAAATAGGAAAACAACAAAATTGTGTGGCACAACAGTTGCTTTCTCCAAGTTCCTATAGAGGGAGTACTATGTACATATTCAAACTAGACAAATCATGTATCTACCCCCTAACCCCTAAAACTCAGTCTTATGAAATCTAGCATAAAGAGATCGAAGTCGTTTTGGGTTTCAAACATGGAAATTTCAAGAACATCCCAAAAGCTTCATTTTAGAGTGACTAAGAAGGATCCATGCTTACCTTTTCATTTTCATGTTTTAAACTTGTTTAAATCATGGTCAAACCTAGGATTTGACCAAGATTCAAATGGGCCTAAAAAATCAGAAAAAATCAAAAGAATGAACAACCAAAGCACATATATAGCATTCTTATGTCATATATATAGTAAGCATTCAAGTTGATAAACAAGGTCTAGACATATATATTCAAACCAGAAAAATCATGTATATATCTACCCCTAAAACCCTAAACTCTGTCTTATGAAGTCAATCATGAAGAGAAGTGGTTTTGGGTTTCAAACATGGAAATTTCAAGAACCTCCCGAAAGCTTCATTTTAGAGTGACTAAGAAGGATCCAGGCTTATCTTTTCATTTCATGTTTTAAACTTGTTTAAATCCTGGTCAAACCTAGGATTTGATGAAGATACAAATGGGTGGGCACGTACAATATTCAAAAAAATCAGAAAAATGAAAAACCAAATCACATTGTCTTCTTATGTCATATCGTAAGCATTCAAGTTGATAAATTAACAAGGTCTAGATATATCCAAACCAGACAAATCATGTATCTACCCCCTGTCGATCTTATGAAGTCTAGCATGAAGGGAAGTCGTTTTCGGTTTCAAACATGGTAATTTCAAGAACATCCCAAAAGCTTCCATTTTAGAGTGACTAAGAAGGATACAGACTTCCTTTTTTATTTTCATGTTTTAAACTTGTTTAAATCTTGGTCAAACCAAGGATTTGACCAAGATTCAAATGGGCCTAAAAATTTAGAAAAAAATCAAAAGAGAATGAAAAACCAAAGCACATAGCATTCTTATGTCATATGTATAGTAAGCATTCAAGTTGATAAACAAGGGCTAGACATATTCAAACCAGAAAAATCATGTATATATCTACCCCTAAAACCCTAAACTTTGTCTTATGAAGTCAAGCATGAAGAGAAGTGGTTTTGGGTTTCAAACCTGGAAATTTAAAAAAAAAACAAAAGCTTCATTTTAGGGAGACTAAGAAGGATCCATGCTTACCATTTTATTTTCACGTCTTAAACTTGTTTAAATCTTGGTCAAACCTAGGATTTGACCAAGATACAAATTGGCAGAAAAGTTTAAAAAATCAAAAAAATTAAAAACCAAAGTACATAGTCTTCTTATGGCATATAGTAAGCATTCAAGTTGTTAAACAAGGTCTAGACATATTTAAACCAAACAAATCATGTATCTATACCCCTAATAACCCCTAATTAAACTCTATATATCTTATGAAGTCAAGCATGAAGAGACGTGGTTTTTGGTTTCAAACATGGAAATTTCAAAAACCTCCCAAAATCTTCATTTTAATTAGAGTGACTAAGAAGGATACATGCTTCCCTTCTCATTTTCATGTTTTAAACTTGTTTAAATCTTGGTCAAACCTAGGATTCGACCAAGATTCAAATGGGCATAAAAATTCAGAAAAAAATCAAAAGAATGAAAAACCAAAGCACATAGCATTCTTATGTCATATATAGTAAGCTAGCATTCAAGTTGATAAACAAGGTCTAGACATATATATTCAAACCAGAAAAATCATGTATATATCTACCCCTAAACCCTAATTAAACTCAGTCAATCATGAAGAGAAGTGGTTTTGGGTTTCAAACATGGAAATTTCAAGAACCTCCCAAAACCTTCATTTTAGAGTGACTAAGAAGGATCCGGGCTTACTTATTCGTTTTCACGTGTTAAACTTGTCTAAATCTTGGTCAAACCTAGGATTTGACCAAGATATGATTCAAATGCGCAGAAAAATAAAAAAATCAGAAAAATGAAAAACCAAAGTACATAGTCTTCTTATGTCATATAGTAAGCATATTCAAGTTGATAAACAAGGTTTGGACATATTCAAACCATACAAATCATGTATCTATATATACCCCCTAACCCTAAACTTTGTCTAATTATGAAGTCAAGCATGAAGAGACGTGGTTTTGGGTTTCAAACATGGAAATTTCAAAAACCTCCCAAAAACTTCATTTTAGAGTGACTGAGAAGGTTACATGCTTCCCTTTTCATTTTCATGTTTTAAACTTGTTTAAATCTTGGTCAAACCTAGGATTCGACCAAGATTCAAATGGGCATAAAAATTCAGAAAAAAATCAAAAGAATGAAAAACCAAAGCACATAGCATTCTTATATATGTCATATGTATAGTAAGCATTCAAGTTGATAAACCAGGTCTAGACATATTCAAACCAGAAAAATCATGTATATACCTACCCCTAAAACCCTAAACTCTTTCTTATGAAGTCAATCATGAAGAGAAGTGGTTTTGGGTTTCAAACATGGAAATTTCAAGAACCTCCCAAAAGATTTAATTTAGAGTGACTAATAAGGATCCATGCTTACCTTTTCATTTTCACAATTTAAACTTGTTTAAATCTTTGTCAAACCTATGATTTGACCAAGATTCAAATTGGCAGAAAATTTTAAAAAATCAAAAAAAATAAAAACCAAAGTAATAGTCTTCTTATGGCATATAGTAAGCATTCAAGTTGTTAAACAAGGTCTAGACATATTCAAACCAAACAAATCATGTATCTATACCCCTAACCCCTAATTAAACTCTATATATCTTATGAAGTCAAGCATGAAGAGACGTGGTTTTTGGTTTCAAACATGGAAATTTCAAAAACCTCCCAAAATCTTCATTTTAATTAGAGTGACTAAGAAGGATACATGCTTCCCTTCTCATTTTCATGTTTTAAACTTGTTTAAATCTTGGTCAAACCTAGGATTCGACCAAGATTCAAATGGGCATAAAAATTCAGAAAAAAATCAAAAGAATGAAAAACCAAAGCACATAGCATTCTTATGTCATATATAGTAAGCTAGCATTCAAGTTGATAAACAAGGTCTAGACATATTCAAACCAGAAAAATCATGTATATATCTACCCCTAACCCTAAACTATGTCTTATGAAGTCAAGCATGAAGAGAAGTGGTTTTTGGTTTCAAACATGGAAATTTCAAAAAAAAAAAACTTCATTTTCGGGAGACTAAGAAGGATCCATGCTTACCATTTTATTTTCATGTTTTAAACTTGTTTAAATCTTGGTCAAACCTAGGATTTGACCAAGATTCAAATGGGCAGAAAATTAAAAAAAGTGTGTTTGCCCGTCGAGTGAAACTCGGAGGAAGAGGGATCACTCGGAAGGAGAGAAGAAGGGAGAGAATTATGGCGTCTCCCCTTTTTCGGGTGATGATGTTGACTTTTGTGCAGGGTTTGTCAGTGAGCAGGAGGTGCGAGCGAGCGAGCGAGCGAGCGAGTCGAGCGAGGCCGAGAATGAGAGAGATTTGTTTTTTGTGAGAGGGACAACCGAAGGATCCAGAAGGACCCACAGACTTCCAATACGCATCCTGATGCGTCTTCTCTTGACAAAGAAGATGGCTGGGAGTTTGCGTACCTATTGCACGTGACTTGTGCTCACTGAAGTGTGGGACCTCACGCGTGGGCACCACACGTAAGTGACAGACCTGTTGGTGTAAAAACTCGGTTGATTATTATAGTGCATTAGAACAAAGTTTCCTATGGATTCAAGGGTAGGAAATCCAAGTTAACTCATTTACATGACATTATTTTTCTTATGTCATATAGTAAGCATTAAAGTTGATAAACAATGTCTAGACACATTCAAACCAGACAAATCATGTATCTATACCCCTAACCCCTAAACTCTGTCTTATGAAGTCAAGCATGTGAAGAGATGTGGTTTTGGGTTTCAAACATGTAAATTTCAAAAACCTCCCAAAAGCTTCATTTTAGAGTGCCTAAGAAGGATACATGCTTCCCTTTTCATTTTCATGTTTTATAAAACTTGTTTTAATTATCTTGGTCAAACCTAGGATTTGACGAAGATACAAATGGGTGGGCAAAAAAATAAAAAAATCAGAAAAATGGAAAACCAAATCACATAGTCTTCTTATGTCATATCGTAAGCAATCAAGTTGATAAACAAGGTCTAGATATATCCAAACCAGACAAATCGTGTATCTACCCCCTTTCGATCTTATGAAGTCTAGCATGAAGGGAAGTCGTTTTGGGTTTCAAACATTGAAATTTCAAGAACATCCCAAAAGCTTCATTTTAGAGTGACTAAGAAGGATACAGACTTCCCTTTTCATTTTCATGTTTTAAACTTGTTTAAATCTTGGTCAAACCAAGGATTTGACCAAGATTCAAATGGCCCTAAAAATTCAGAAAAAAATCAAAAGAATGAAAAACCAAAGCACATAGCATTCTTATATATGTCATATGTATAGTAAGCATTCAAGTTGATAAACCAGGTCTAGACATATTCAAACCAGAAAAATCATGTATATACCTACCCCTAAAACCCTAAACTCTTTCTTATGAAGTCAATCATGAAGAGAAGTGGTTTTGGGTTTCAAACATGGAAATTTCAAGAACCTCCCAAAAGATTTAATTTAGAGTGACTAATAAGGATCCATGCTTACCTTTTCATTTTCACAATTTAAACTTGTTTAAATCTTTGTCAAACCTATGATTTGACCAAGATTCAAATTGGCAGAAAATTTTAAAAAATCAAAAAAATTAAAAACCAAAGTAATAGTCTTCTTATGGCATATAGTAAGCATTCAAGTTGTTAAACAAGGTCTAGACATATTCAAACCAAACAAATCATGTATCTATACCCCTAACCCCTAATTAAACTCTATATATCTTATGAAGTCAAGCATGAAGAGACGTGGTTTTTGGTTTCAAACATGGAAATTTCAAAAACCTCCCAAAATCTTCATTTTAATTAGAGTGACTAAGAAGGATACATGCTTCCCTTCTCATTTTCATGTTTTAAACTTGTTTAAATCTTGGTCAAACCTAGGATTCGACCAAGATTCAAATGGGCATAAAAATTCAGAAAAAAATCAAAAGAATGAAAAACCAAAGCACATAGCATTCTTATGTCATATATAGTAAGCTAGCATTCAAGTTGATAAACAAGGTCTAGACATATTCAAACCAGAAAAATCATGTATATATCTACCCCTAACCCTAAACTATGTCTTATGAAGTCAAGCATGAAGAGAAGTGGTTTTTGGTTTCAAACATGGAAATTTCAAAAAAAAAACTTCATTTTCGGGAGACTAAGAAGGATCCATGCTTACCATTTTATTTTCATGTTTTAAACTTGTTTAAATCTTGGTCAAACCTAGGATTTGACCAAGATTCAAATGGGCAGAAAATTAAAAAAAGTGTGTTTGCCCGTCGAGTGAAACTCGGAGGAAGAGGGATCACTCGGAAGGAGAGAAGAAGGGAGAGAATTATGGTGTCTCCCCTTTTTCGGGTGATGATGTTGACTTTTGTGCAGGGTTTGTCAGTGAGCAGGAGGTGCGAGCGAGCGACGCGAGCGAGTCGAGGAGAGAATGAGAGAGATTTGTTTTTTTTTTGTGAGAGGGACAACCGAAGGATCCAGAAGGACCCACAGACTTCCAATACGCATCCTGATGCGTCTTCTCTTGACAAAGAAGATGGCTGGGAGTTTGCGTACCTATTGCACGTGACTTGTGCTCACTGAAGTGTGGGACCTCACGCGTGGGCACCACACGTAAGTGACAGACCTGTTGGTGTAAAAACTCGGTTGATTATTATAGTGCATTAGAACAAAGTTTCCTATGGATTCAAGGGTAGGAAATCCAAGTTAACTCATTTACATGACATTATTTTTCTTATGTCATATAGTAAGCATTAAAGTTGATAAACAATGTCTAGACACATTCAAACCAGACAAATCATGTATCTATACCCCTAACCCCTAAACTCTGTCTTATGAAGTCAAGCATGTGAAGAGATGTGGTTTTGGGTTTCAAACATGTAAATTTCAAAAACCTCCCAAAAGCTTCATTTTAGAGTGCCTAAGAAGGATACATGCTTCCCTTTTCATTTTCATGTTTTATAAAACTTGTTTTAATTATCTTGGTCAAACCTAGGATTTGACGAAGATACAAATGGGTGGGCAAAAAATTAAAAAAATCAGAAAAATGGAAAACCAAATCACATAGTCTTCTTATGTCATATCGTAAGCAATCAAGTTGATAAACAAGGTCTAGATATATCCAAACCAGACAAATCGTGTATCTACCCCCTTTCGATCTTATGAAGTCTAGCATGAAGGGAAGTCGTTTTGGGTTTCAAACATTGAAATTTCAAGAACATCCCAAAAGCTTCATTTTAGAGTGACTAAGAAGGATACAGACTTCCCTTTTCATTTTCATGTTTTAAACTTGTTTAAATCTTGGTCAAACCAAGGATTTGACCAAGATTCAAATGGCCCTAAAAATTCAGAAAAAATCAAAAGAATGAAAAACCAAAGCACATAGCATTCTTATGTCATATGTATAGTAAGCATTCAAGTTGATAAACAAGGTCTAGACATATATATTCAAACCAGAAAAATCATGTATATATCTACCCCTAAAACCCTAATTAAACTCAGTCAATCATGAAGAGAAGTGGTTTTGGGTTTCAAACATGGAAATTTCAAGAACCTCCCAAAAGCTTCATTTTAGAGTGAATAAGAAGGATCCAGGCTTACTTATTCGTTTTCACGTGTTAAACTTGTCTAAATCTTGGTAAAACCTAGGATTTGACCAAGATATGATTCAAATGCGCAGAAAATTAAAAAAATCAGAAAAATGAAAAACCAAAGTACATAGTCTTCTTATGTCATATAGTAAGCATATTCAAGTTGATAAACAAAAGGTTTGGACATATTCAAACCATACAAATCATGTATCTATATATACCCCCTAACCCTAAACTTTGTCTTATGAAGTCAAGCATGAAGAGAAGTGGTTTTGGGTTTCAAACGTACATGGAAATTTCAAAAACCTCCCAAAAACTTCACTTTAGAGTGACTGAGAAGGTTACATGCTTCCCTTTTCATTTTCATGTTTTAAACTTGTTTAAATTAGCTTGGTCAAACCTAGGATTTCATGAAGATACAAATGGGTGGGCACAATGTTCAAAAAAATCAGAAAAATGAAAAACCAAATCACATAGTCTTCTTATGTCATATCGTAAGCAATCAAGTTGATAAACAAGGTCTAGATATATCCAAACCAGACAAATCATGTATCTACCCCCTTTCGATCTTATGAAGTCTAGCATGAAGGGAAGTCGTTTTGGGTTTCAAACATTGAAATTTCAAGAACATCCCAAAAGCTTCATTTTAGAGTGACTAAGAAGGATATAGACTTCCCTTTTCATTTTCATGTTTTAAACTTGTTTAAATCTTGGCCAAACCAATGATTTGACCAAGATTCAAATGGCCCTAAAAATTCAGAAAAAAAATCAAAAGAATGAAAAACCAAAGCACATAGCATTCTTAGATATGTCATATGTATAGTAAGCATTCAAGTTGATAAACAAGGTCTCTAGACATATATATTCAAACCAGAAAAATCATGTATATATCTACCCCTAAAACCCTATATAATTAAACTCAGTCAATCATGAAGAGAAGTGGTTTTGGGTTTCAAACATGGAAATTTCAAGAACCTCCCAAAAGCTTCATTTTAGAGTGACTAAGAAGGATCCAGGCTTACTTATTCGTTTTCACGTGTTAAACTTGTCTAAATCTTGGTCAAACCTAGGATTTGACCAAGATATGATTCAAATGTGCAGAAAATTAAAAAAAATCAGAAAAATGAAAAACCAAAGTACATAGTCTTCTTATGTCATATAGTAAGCATATTCAAGTTGATAAACAAGGTTTGGACATATTCAAACCATACAAATCATGTATCTATACCCCCTAACCCTAAACTTTGTCTTATGAAGTCAAGCATGAAGAGAAGTGGTTTTGGGTTGCAAACATGGAAATTTCAAAAACCTCCCAAAAACTTCATTTTAGAGTGACTGAGAAGGTTACATGTTTCCCTTTTCGTTTTCATGTTTTAAACTTGTTTAAATTATCTTGGTAAAACCTAGGATTTCAAACCTAGGATTTCATGAAGATACAAATGGGTGGGCACAATATTCAAAAAAATCAGAAAATTGAAAAACCAAATCACATTGTCTTCTTATGTCATATGGTAAGCATTCAAGTTGATAAATTAACAAGGTCTAGATATATCCAAACCAGACAAATCATGTATCTACGTTACCCCTGTCGATCTTATGAAGTCTAGCATGAAGGGAAGTCGTTTTCGGTTTCAAACATGGAAATTTCAAGAACATCCCAAAAGCTTCCATTTTAGAGTTACTAAAAGAAGGATATACAGACTTCCCTTTTTCATTTTCATGTTTTAAACTTGTTTAAATCCTTGTCAAACCAATGATTTGACCAAGATTCAAATGGCCCTAAAAATTCAGAAAAAAATCAAAAGAATGAAAAACCAAAGCACATAGCATTCTTAGATATGTCATATGTATAGTAAGCATTCAAGTTGATAAACAAGGTCTCTAGACATATATATTCAAACCAGAAAAATCATGTATATATCTACCCCTAAAACCCTATATAATTAAACTCAGTCAATCATGAAGAGAAGTGGTTTTGGGTTTCAAACATGGAAATTTCAAGAACCTCCCAAAAGCTTCATTTTAGAGTGACTAAGAAGGATCCAGGCTTACTTATTCGTTTTCACGTGTTAAACTTGTCTAAATCTTGGTCAAACCTAGGATTTGACCAAGATATGATTCAAATGCGCAGAAAATTAAAAAAATCAGAAAAATGAAAAACCAAAGTACATAGTCTTCTTATGTCATATAGTAAGCATATTCAAGTTGATAAACAAAAGGTTTGGACATATTCAAACCATACAAATCATGTATCTATATATACCCCCTAACCCTAAACTTTGTCTTATGAAGTCAAGCATGAAGAGAAGTGGTTTTGGGTTTCAAACATGGAAATTTCAAAAACCTCCCAAAAACTTCATTTTAGAGTGACTGAGAAGGTTACATGCTTCCCTTTTCATTTTCATGTTTTAAACTTGTTTAAATTAGCTTGGTCAAACCTAGGATTTCATGAAGATACAAATGGGTGGGCACAATGTTCAAAAAAATCAGAAAAATGAAAAACCAAATCACATAGTCTTCTTATGTCATATCGTAAGCAATCAAGTTGATAAACAAGGTCTAGATATATCCAAACCAGACAAATCATGTATCTACCCCCTTTCGATCTTATGAAGTCTAGCATGAAGGGAAGTCGTTTTGGGTTTCAAACATTGAAATTTCAAGAACATCCCAAAAGCTTCATTTTAGAGTGACTAAGAAGGATACAGACTTCCCTTTTCATTTTCATGTTTTAAACTTGTTTAAATCTTGGTCAAACCAATGATTTGACCAAGATTCAAATGGCCCTAAAAATTCAGAAAAAAAATCAAAAGAATGAAAAACCAAAGCACATAGCATTCTTAGATATGTCATATGTATAGTAAGCATTCAAGTTGATAAACAAGGTCTCTAGACATATATATTCAAACCAGAAAAATCATGTATATATCTACCCCTAAAACCCTATATAATTAAACTCAGTCAATCATGAAGAGAAGTGGTTTTGGGTTTCAAACATGGAAATTTCAAGAACCTCCCAAAAGCTTCATTTTAGAGTGACTAAGAAGGATCCAGGCTTACTTATTCATTTTCACGTGTTAAACTTGTCTAAATCTTGGTCAAACCTAGGATTTGACCAAGATATGATTCAAATGTGCAGAAAATTAAAAAAATCAGAAAAATGAAAAACCAAAGTACATAGTCTTCTTATGTCATATAGTAAGCATATTCAAGTTGATAAACAAGGTTTGGACATATTCAAACCATACAAATCATGTATCTATACCCCCTAACCCTAAACTTTGTCTTATGAAGTCAAGCATGAAGAGAAGTGGTTTTGGGTTTCAAACATGGAAATTTCAAAAACCTCCCAAAAACTTCATTTTAGAGTGACTTAGAAGGTTACATGTTTCCCTTTTCGTTTTCATGTTTTAAACTTGTTTAAATTATCTTGGTAAAACCTAGGATTTCATGAAGATACAAATGGGTGGGCACAATATTCAAAAAAATCAGAAAATTGAAAAACCAAATCACATTGTCTTCTTATGTCATATATATGGTAAGCATTCAAGTTGATAAATTAACAAGGTCTAGATATATCCAAACCAGACAAATCATGTATCTACCCCCTGTCGATCTTATGAAGTCTAGCATGAAGGGAAGTCGTTTTCGGTTTCAAACATGGAAATTTCAAGAACATCCCAAAAGCTTCCATTTTAGAGTTACTAAAAGAAGGATATACAGACTTCCCTTTTTCATTTTCATGTTTTAAACTTGTTTAAATCCTTGTCAAACCAAAGATTTTGACCAAGATTCAAATGGGCATAAAAATTTAGAAAAAAAATCAAAAGAGAATGAAAAACCAAAGCACATAGCATTCTTATATATGTCATATGTATAGTAAGCATTCAACTGATAAACCAGGTCTAGACATATTCAAACCAGAAAAATCATGTATATATCTACCCCTAAAACCCTAAACTCTTTCTTATGAAGTCAATCATGAAGAGAAGTGGTTTTGGGTTTCAAACATGGAAATTTCAAGAACCTCCCAAAAGATTTAATTTAGAGTGTGACTAATAAGGATCCATGCTTACCTTTTCATTTTCACAATTTAAACTTGTTTAAATCTTTGTCAAACATATGATTTGACCAAGATTCAAATATATGGGCATAAAATTCAAAAAAAAATCAGAAAAATGAAAAACAAAAGCATATAGTCTTCTTATGTCATATAGTAAGCATTCAAGTTGATAAATTAACAAGGTTTGGACATATTCAAACCATACAAATCATGTATCTACCCCTAACCCTAAACTCGGTCGATCTTATGAAGTGTAGCATGAAGAGAGGTCGTTTTGGGTTTCAAACATGGAAATTTCAAGAACATCCCAAAATGCTTCATTTTAGAGTGACTAAGAAGGATCCAGGCTTACTTATTCGTTTTCACGTGTTAAACTTGTCTAATCTTGGTCAAACCTAGGATTTGACCAAGATTCAAATGCGCAGAAAATTTAAAAAATCAGAAAAATGAAAACCAAAGTACATAGTCTTCTTATGTCATATAGTAAGCATATTCAAGTTGATAAACAAGGTTTGAACCTTGATCTGTAGTAGTGGGCAAAACCCTAGTTTAACCTATTTAATTATAGATTCGTAGGTTGATTTTTCTACATTTTTATTATTACTAACCTATTTAATTATAGATTCGTAGGTTGATTTTTCTATACCTTTTTATTATTACTATGCAGCACAAGTGTGTTTGCCCGTCGAGTGAAACTCGGAGGAAGAGGGATCACTCGGAGGAAGGAGAGAAGAAGGGAGAGAATTATGGTGTCTCCCCTTTTTCGGGTGATGATGTTGACTTTTGTGCAGGGTTTGTCAGTGCGAGCGAGCGAGCGAGCGAGCGAGTCGAGCCGAGAATGAGAGAGATTTGTTTTTTGTGAGAGGGACAACCGAAGGATCCAGAAGGACCCACAGACTTCCAATACGCATCCTGATGCGTCTTCTCTTGACAAAGAAGATGGCTGGGAGTTTGCGTACCTATTGCACGTGACTTGTGCTCACTGAAGTGTGGGACCTCACGCGTGGGCACCACACGTAAGTGACAGACCTGTTGGTGTAAAAACTCGGTTGATTATTATAGTGCATTAGAACAAAGTTTCCTATGGATTCAAGGGTAGGAAATCCAAGTTAACTCATTTACATGACATTATTTTTCTTATGTCATATAGTAAGCATTAAAGTTGATAAACAATGTCTAAACATATTCAAACCAGACAAATCATGTATCTATACCCCTAACCCCTAAACTCTGTCTTATGAAGTCAAGCATGTGAGATGTGGTTTTGGGTTTCAAACATGGAAATTTCAAAAAACTCCCAAAAGCTTCATTTTAGAGTGCCTAAGAAGGATACATGCTTCCCTTTTCATTTTCATGTTTTATAAAACTTGTTTTAATTATCTTGGTCAAACCTAGGATTTGACGAAGATACAAATGGGTGGGCACAATGTTCAAAAAAATCAGAAAAATGAAAAACCAAATCACATAGTCTTCTTATGTCATATCGTAAGCAATCAAGTTGATAAACAAGGTCTAGATATATCCAAACCAGACAAATCGTGTATCTACCCCCTTTCGATCTTATGAAGTCTAGCATGAAGGGAAGTCGTTTTGGGTTTCAAACATTGAAATTTCAAGAACATCCCAAAATTAAGCTTCATTTTAGAGTGACTAAGAAGGATACAGACTTCCCTTTTCATTTTCATGTTTTAAACTTGTTTAAATCTTGGTCAAACCAATGATTTGACCAAGATTCAAATGGCCCTAAAAATTCAGAAAAAAATCAAAAGAATGAAAAACCAAAGCACATAGCATTCTTAGATATGTCATATGTATAGTAAGCATTCAAGTTGATAAACAAGGTCTCTAGACATATATATTCAAACCAGAAAAATCATGTATATATCTACCCCTAAAACCCTATATAATTAAACTCAGTCAATCATGAAGAGAAGTGGTTTTGGGTTTCAAACATGGAAATTTCAAGAACCTCCCAAAAGCTTCATTTTAGAGTGACTAAGAAGGATCCAGGCTTACTTATTCGTTTTCACGTGTTAAACTTGTCTAAATCTTGGTCAAACCTAGGATTTGACCAAGATATGATTCAAATGCGCAGAAAATTAAAAAAAATCAGAAAAATGAAAAACCAAAGTACATAGTCTTCTTATGTCATATAGTAAGCATATTCAAGTTGATAAACAAAAGGTTTGGACATATTCAAACCATACAAATCATGTATCTATATATACCCCCTAACCCTAAACTTTGTCTTATGAAGTCAAGCATGAAGAGAAGTGGTTTTGGGTTTCAAACATGGAAATTTCAAAAACCTCCCAAAAACTTCATTTTAGAGTGACTGAGAAGGTTACATGCTTCCCTTTTCATTTTCATGTTTTAAACTTGTTTAAATTAGCTTGGTCAAACCTAGGATTTCATGAAGATACAAATGGGTGGGCACAATGTTCAAAAAAATCAGAAAAATGAAAAACCAAATCACATAGTCTTCTTATGTCATATCGTAAGCAATCAAGTTGATAAACAAGGTCTAGATATATCCAAACCAGACAAATCATGTATCTACCCCCTTTCGATCTTATGAAGTCTAGCATGAAGGGAAGTCGTTTTGGGTTTCAAACATTGAAATTTCAAGAACATCCCAAAAGCTTCATTTTAGAGTGACTAAGAAGGATACAGACTTCCCTTTTCATTTTCATGTTTTAAACTTGTTTAAATCTTGGTCAAACCAATGATTTGACCAAGATTCAAATGGCCCTAAAAATTCAGAAAAAAATCAAAAGAATGAAAAACCAAAGCACATAGCATTCTTAGATATGTCATATGTATAGTAAGCATTCAAGTTGATAAACAAGGTCTCTAGACATATATATTCAAACCAGAAAAATCATGTATATATCTACCCCTAAAACCCTATATAATTAAACTCAGTCAATCATGAAGAGAAGTGGTTTTGGGTTTCAAACATGGAAATTTCAAGAACCTCCCAAAAGCTTCATTTTAGAGTGACTAAGAAGGATCCAGGCTTACTTATTCATTTTCACGTGTTAAACTTGTCTAAATCTTGGTCAAACCTAGGATTTGACCAAGATATGATTCAAATGTGCAGAAAATTAAAAAAAATCAGAAAAATGAAAAACCAAAGTACATAGTCTTCTTATGTCATATAGTAAGCATATTCAAGTTGATAAACAAGGTTTGGACATATTCAAACCATACAAATCATGTATCTATACCCCTAACCCTAAACTTTGTCTTATGAAGTCAAGCATGAAGAGAAGTGGTTTTGGGTTTCAAACATGGAAATTTCAAAAACCTCCCAAAAACTTCATTTTAGAGTGACTTAGAAGGTTACATGTTTCCCTTTTCGTTTTCATGTTTTAAACTTGTTTAAATTATCTTGGTAAAACCTAGGATTTCATGAAGATACAAATGGGTGGGCACAATATTCAAAAAAATCAGAAAATTGAAAAACCAAATCACATTGTCTTCTTATGTCATATATATGGTAAGCATTCAAGTTGATAAATTAACAAGGTCTAGATATATCCAAACCAGACAAATCATGTATCTACCCCCTGTCGATCTTATGAAGTCTAGCATGAAGGGAAGTCGTTTTCGGTTTCAAACATGGAAATTTCAAGAACATCCCAAAAGCTTCCATTTTAGAGTTACTAAAAGAAGGATATACAGACTTCCCTTTTTCATTTTCATGTTTTAAACTTGTTTAAATCCTTGTCAAACCAAAGATTTTGACCAAGATTCAAATGGGCATAAAAATTTAGAAAAAAAATCAAAAGAGAATGAAAAACCAAAGCACATAGCATTCTTATATATGTCATATGTATAGTAAGCATTCAACTGATAAACCAGGTCTAGACATATTCAAACCAGAAAAATCATGTATATATCTACCCCTAAAACCCTAAACTCTTTCTTATGAAGTCAATCATGAAGAGAAGTGGTTTTGGGTTTCAAACATGGAAATTTCAAGAACCTCCCAAAAGATTTAATTTAGAGTGTGACTAATAAGGATCCATGCTTACCTTTTCATTTTCACAATTTAAACTTGTTTAAATCTTTGTCAAACATATGATTTGACCAAGATTCAAATATATGGGCATAAAATTCAAAAAAAATCAGAAAAATGAAAAACAAAAGCATATAGTCTTCTTATGTCATATAGTAAGCATTCAAGTTGATAAATTAACAAGGTTTGGACATATTCAAACCATACAAATCATGTATCTACCCCTAACCCTAAACTCGGTCGATCTTATGAAGTGTAGCATGAAGAGAGGTCGTTTTGGGTTTCAAACATGGAAATTTCAAGAACATCCCAAAATGCTTCATTTTAGAGTGACTAAGAAGGATCCAGGCTTACTTATTCGTTTTCACGTGTTAAACTTGTCTAATCTTGGTCAAACCTAGGATTTGACCAAGATTCAAATGCGCAGAAAATTTAAAAAATCAGAAAAATGAAAACCAAAGTACATAGTCTTCTTATGTCATATAGTAAGCATATTCAAGTTGATAAACAAGGTTTGAACCTTGATCTGTAGTAGTGGGCAAAACCCTAGTTTAACCTATTTAATTATAGATTCGTAGGTTGATTTTTCTACATTTTTATTATTACTAACCTATTTAATTATAGATTCGTAGGTTGATTTTTCTATACCTTTTTATTATTACTATGCAGCACAAGTGTGTTTGCCCGTCGAGTGAAACTCGGAGGAAGAGGGATCACTCGGAGGAAGGAGAGAAGAAGGGAGAGAATTATGGTGTCTCCCCTTTTTCGGGTGATGATGTTGACTTTTGTGCAGGGTTTGTCAGTGCGCAGGAGGTGCGAGCGAGCGAGCGAGCGAGTCGAGAGAGGCCGAGAATGAGAGAGATTTGTTTTTTTTTGTGAGAGGGACAACCGAAGGATCCAGAAGGACCCACAGACTTCCAATACGCATCCGATGCGTCTTCTCTTGACAAAGAAGATGGCTGGGAGTTTGCGTACCTATTGCACGTGACTTGTGCTCACTGAAGTGTGGGACCTCACGCGTGGGCACCACACGTAAGTGACAGACCTGTTGGTGTAAAAACTCGGTTGATTATTATAGTGCATTAGAACAAAGTTTCCTATGGATTCAAGGGTAGGAAATCCAAGTTAACTCATTTACATGACATTATTTTTCTTATGTCATATAGTAAGCATTAAAGTTGATAAACAATGTCTAGACATATTCAAACCAGACAAATCATGTATCTATACCCCTAACCCCTAAACTCTGTCTTATGAAGTCAAGCATGTGAACAGATGTGGTTTTGGGTTTCAAACATGGAAATTTCAAAAAACTCCCAAAAGCTTCATTTTAGAGTGCCTAAGAAGGATACATGCTTCCCTTTTCATTTTCATGTTTTATAAAACTTGTTTTAATTATCTTGGTCAAACCTAGGATTTGACGAAGATACAAATGGGTGGGCAAAATGTTCAAAAAAATCAGAAAAATGGAAAACCAAATCACATAGTCTTCTTATGTCATATCGTAAGCAATCAAGTTGATAAACAAGGTCTAGATATATCCAAACCAGACAAATCGTGTATCTACCCCCTTTCGATCTTATGAAGTCTAGCATGAAGGGAAGTCGTTTTGGGTTTCAAACATTGAAATTTCAAGAACATCCCAAAATTAAGCTTCATTTTAGAGTGACTAAGAAGGATACAGACTTCCCTTTTCATTTTCATGTTTTAAACTTGTTTAAATCTTGGTCAAACCAAGGATTTGACCAAGATTCAAATGGCCCTAAAAATTCAGAAAAAAATCAAAAGAATGAAAAACCAAAGCACATAGCATTCTTAGATATGTCATATGTATAGTAAGCATTCAAGTTGATAAACAAGGTCTCTAGACATATATATTCAAACCAGAAAAATCATGTATATATCTACCCCTAAAACCCTATATAATTAAACTCAGTCAATCATGAAGAGAAGTGGTTTTGGGTTTCAAACATGGAAATTTCAAGAACCTCCCAAAAGCTTCATTTTAGAGTGACTAAGAAGGATCCAGGCTTACTTATTCGTTTTCACGTGTTAAACTTGTCTAAATCTTGGTCAAACCTAGGATTTGACCAAGATATGATTCAAATGCGCAGAAAATTAAAAAAATCAGAAAAATGAAAAACCAAAGTACATAGTCTTCTTATGTCATATAGTAAGCATATTCAAGTTGATAAACAAAAGGTTTGGACATATTCAAACCATACAAATCATGTATCTATATATACCCCTAACCCTAAACTTTGTCTTATGAAGTCAAGCATGAAGAGAAGTGGTTTTGGGTTTCAAACATGGAAATTTCAAAACCTCCCAAAAACTTCATTTTAGAGTGAATGAGAAGGTTACATGCTTCCCTTTTCATTTTCATGTTTTAAACTTGTTTAAATTAGCTTGGTCAAACCTAGGATTTCATGAAGATACAAATGGGTGGGCACAATGTTCAAAAAAATCAGAAAAATGAAAAACCAAATCACATAGTCTTCTTATGTCATATCGTAAGCAATCAAGTTGATAAACAAGGTCTAGATATATCCAAACCAGACAAATCATGTATCTACCCCTTTCGATCTTATGAAGTCTAGCATGAAGGGAAGTCGTTTTGGGTTTCAAACATTGAAATTTCAAGAACATCCCAAAAGCTTCATTTTAGAGTGACTAAGAAGGATACAGACTTCCCTTTTCATTTTCATGTTTTAAACTTGTTTAAATCTTGGTCAAACCAATGATTTGACCAAGATTCAAATGGCCCTAAAAATTCAGAAAAAAATCAAAAGAATGAAAAACCAAAGCACATAGCATTCTTAGATATGTCATATGTATAGTAAGCATTCAAGTTGATAAACAAGGTCTCTAGACATATATATTCAAACCAGAAAAATCATGTATATATCTACCCCTAAAACCCTATATAATTAAACTCAGTCAATCATGAAGAGAAGTGGTTTTGGGTTTCAAACATGGAAATTTCAAGAACCTCCCAAAAGCTTCATTTTAGAGTGACTAAGAAGGATCCAGGCTTACTTATTCATTTTCACGTGTTAAACTTGTCTAAATCTTGGTCAAACCTAGGATTTGACCAAGATATGATTCAAATGTGCAGAAAATTAAAAAAATCAGAAAAATGAAAAACCAAAGTACATAGTCTTCTTATGTCATATAGTAAGCATATTCAAGTTGATAAACAAGGTTTGGACATATTCAAACCATACAAATCATGTATCTATACCCCCTAACCCTAAACTTTGTCTTATGAAGTCAAGCATGAAGAGAAGTGGTTTTGGGTTTCAAACATGGAAATTTCAAAAACCTCCCAAAAACTTCATTTTAGAGTGACTTAGAAGGTTACATGTTTCCCTTTTCGTTTTCATGTTTTAAACTTGTTTAAATTATCTTGGTAAAACCTAGGATTTCATGAAGATACAAATGGGTGGGCACAATATTCAAAAAAATCAGAAAATTGAAAAACCAAATCACATTGTCTTCTTATGTCATATATATGGTAAGCATTCAAGTTGATAAATTAACAAGGTCTAGATATATCCAAACCAGACAAATCATGTATCTACCCCCTGTCGATCTTATGAAGTCTAGCATGAAGGGAAGTCGTTTTCGGTTTCAAACATGGAAATTTCAAGAACATCCCAAAAGCTTCCATTTTAGAGTTACTAAAAGAAGGATATACAGACTTCCCTTTTTCATTTTCATGTTTTAAACTTGTTTAAATCCTTGTCAAACCAAAGATTTTGACCAAGATTCAAATGGGCATAAAAATTTAGAAAAAAAATCAAAAGAGAATGAAAAACCAAAGCACATAGCATTCTTATATATGTCATATGTATAGTAAGCATTCAACTGATAAACCAGGTCTAGACATATTCAAACCAGAAAAATCATGTATATATCTACCCCTAAAACCCTAAACTCTTTCTTATGAAGTCAATCATGAAGAGAAGTGGTTTTGGGTTTCAAACATGGAAATTTCAAGAACCTCCCAAAAGATTTAATTTAGAGTGTGACTAATAAGGATCCATGCTTACCTTTTCATTTTCACAATTTAAACTTGTTTAAATCTTTGTCAAACATATGATTTGACCAAGATTCAAATATATGGGCATAAAATTCAAAAAAAAATCAGAAAAATGAAAAACAAAAGCATATAGTCTTCTTATGTCATATAGTAAGCATTCAAGTTGATAAATTAACAAGGTTTGGACATATTCAAACCATACAAATCATGTATCTACCCCTAACCCTAAACTCGGTCGATCTTATGAAGTGTAGCATGAAGAGAGGTCGTTTTGGGTTTCAAACATGGAAATTTCAAGAACATCCCAAAATGCTTCATTTTAGAGTGACTAAGAAGGATCCAGGCTTACTTATTCGTTTTCACGTGTTAAACTTGTCTAATCTTGGTCAAACCTAGGATTTGACCAAGATTCAAATGCGCAGAAAATTTAAAAAATCAGAAAAATGAAAACCAAAGTACATAGTCTTCTTATGTCATATAGTAAGCATATTCAAGTTGATAAACAAGGTTTGAACCTTGATCTGTAGTAGTGGGCAAAACCCTAGTTTAACCTATTTAATTATAGATTCGTAGGTTGATTTTTCTACATTTTTATTATTACTAACCTATTTAATTATAGATTCGTAGGTTGATTTTTCTATACCTTTTTATTATTACTATGCAGCACAAGTGTGTTTGCCCGTCGAGTGAAACTCGGAGGAAGAGGGATCACTCGGAGGAAGGAGAGAAGAAGGGAGAGAATTATGGTGTCTCCCCTTTTTCGGGTGATGATGTTGACTTTTGTGCAGGGTTTGTCGGTGCGCAGGGAGGTGCGAGCGAGCGAGCGAGTCGAGCGGGGCCGAGAATGAGAGAGATTTGTTTTTTTTTGTGAGAGGGACAACCGAAGGATCCAGAAGGACCCACAGACTTCCAATACGCATCCTGATGCGTCTTCTCTTGACAAAGAAGATGGCTGGGAGTTTGCGTACCTATTGCACGTGACTTGTGCTCACTGAAGTGTGGGACCTCACGCGTGGGCACCACACGTAAGTGACAGACCTGTTGGTGTAAAAACTCGGTTGATTATTATAGTGCATTAGAACAAAGTTTCCTATGGATTCAAGGGTAGGAAATCCAAGTTAACTCATTTACATGACATTATTTTTCTTATGTCATATAGTAAGCATTAAAGTTGATAAACAATGTCTAGACATATTCAAACCAGACAAATCATGTATCTATACCCCTAACCCCTAAACTCTGTCTTATGAAGTCAAGCATGTGAAGAGATGTGGTTTTGGGTTTCAAACATGGAAATTTCAAAAAACTCCCAAAAGCTTCATTTTAGAGTGCCTAAGAAGGATACATGCTTCCCTTTTCATTTTCATGTTTTATAAAACTTGTTTTAATTATCTTGGTCAAACCTAGGATTTGACGAAGATACAAATGGGTGGGCAAAAAATTAAAAAAATCAGAAAAATGGAAAACCAAATCACATAGTCTTCTTATGTCATATCGTAAGCAATCAAGTTGATAAACAAGGTCTAGATATATCCAAACCAGACAAATCGTGTATATACCCCCTTTCGATCTTATGAAGTCTAGCATGAAGGGAAGTCGTTTTGGGTTTCAAACATTGAAATTTCAAGAACATCCCAAAAGCTTCATTTTAGATTGACTAAGAAGGATACAGACTTCCCTTTTCATTTTCATGTTTTAAACTTGTTTCAATCTTGGTCAAACCAAGGATTTGACCAAGATTCAAATGGCCCTAAAAATTCAGAAAAATCAAAAGAATGAAAAACCAGAAAAATCATGTATATATATATCTACCCCTAAAACCCTAATTAAACTCAGTCAATCATGAAGAGAAGTGGTTTTGGGTTTCAAACATGGAAATTTCAAGAACCTCCCAAAAGCTTCATTTTAGAGTTACTAAGAAGGATCCAGGCTTCCCTTTTCATTTTCATGTTTTAAAATTGTTTAAATTATCTTGGTCAAACCTAGGATTTCATGAAGATACAAATGGGTGGGCACAATATTCAAAAAAATCAGAAAAATGAAAAACCAAAGCACATAGTCTTCTTATGTCATATAGTTAGCATTAAAGTTGTTAAACAAGGTCTAGACATATTCAAACTAGACAAACCAAATGTATCTACACCCCCTGACCCCTAAACTCTATCTTATGAAGTCAGGCATGAAGAGAAGTGGTTTTGGGTTTCAAACATGGAATTTTCAAAAACCTCCCAAAAACTTCATTTTAGAGTGACTAAGAAGTATACATGCTTCCCTTTTCATATTCATGTTTTAAACTTGTTTAAATTATCTTGGTCAAACGACCTAGGATTTGACAAGATTCAAATGGGCATCAAAATTCAAAAAAATCAGAAAAATGAAAACAAAAGCAAATAGTTTTCTTATGTCATATAGTAAGCATTCAAGTTGATAAACAAGGTCTAGACATATTAAAACCAGAAAAATCATGTATATATCTACCCCTAACCCTAAACTAATCTGTCGATCTTATGAAGTCAATCATGAAGAGAAGTGGTTTTGGGTTTCAAACATGGAAATTTCAAGAACCTCCCAAAGGCTTCATTTTAGAGTGACTAAGAAGGATCCAGGCTTACTTATTCGTTTTCACGTGTTAAACTTGTCTAAATCTTGGTCAAATTTAGGATTTGACCAAGATTCAAATGCGCAGAAAATTAAAAAAATCAGAAAAATGAAAAACAAAAGTACATAGTCTTCTTATGTCATATAGTAAGCATATTCAAGTTGATAAACAAGGTCTAGACATATTCAAAGTTTCAAACTAGACAAACCATGTATCTACCCCCTAACCCCTAAACTCTGTCTTATGAAGTCAAGCATGAAGAGAAGTGGTTTTGGGTTTCAAACATGGAAATTTCAAAAACCTCCCAAAAACTTCATTTTAGAGTGACTAAGAAGGATACATGCTTCCCTTTTCATTTCCATGTTTTAAACTTGTTTAAATTATCTTGGTCAAACCTAGGATTTGACAAGATTCAAATGGGCATCAAAATTCAAAAAAATCAGAAAAATGAAAAACCAAAGCAAATAGTTTTCTTATGTCATATAGTAAGAATTAAAGTTGATAAACAAGGTCTAGACATATTCAAACCAAACAAATCATGTATATATCTACCCCTAACCCTAAACTCTGTCTTATGAAGTCAAGCATGGAAATTTCAAGAACATCCCAAAAGCTTCATTTTAGAGTGACTAAGAAGGATCCATGCTTACCTTTTCATATATTTTAAACTTGTTTAAATCTTTGTCAAACCTAGGATTTGACCAAAAGATTCAAATGGGCATAAAATTCAAAAAAATCAGAAAAATGAAAAACACTACGAACAGTGAACAATACTGTTTCGCGTCCCTACAGTACACCATGTACAGTGTTGCGAGTGACCTGTGGGACGTCCTTCACGGATAGAGATCAGGTGACATGCACCTTTCGCATGTCACCTGGTGACATGCGGCTTAAATCTAGATTTAAATATTGCGTAAAAATCATGTCCCAACCTATAGCCCTCTCGATTTATAGGCCCCTGCCGCCTCTCCCCATTCACTTCACTTCTCGCTACCTCACTCCTCTCGATTTATATAGGCCCCTGCCGCCTCTCCCCATTCATCTTCAAAATCCTATAGCCCCAACCTGTACAGTGCTCGTCGGCGGCTGTACCATCCACAACCTCTGTATTAGCGCCTCCCTGCACCCCCATCTTCCGGCGATGAATCCCACGAGTGGACAAGGGGGCCTGTTAGGTGTGCGGCCCACCGTCGTAATCCCCCAGCAGCAACTACAGGACCTCGCCGCCAACTCGCACGCCCCCCTACAGCTGCTGCAGCAGGCGCATGGCGGCCTCGCCGTTGAGTCTGATGTGCCCACCAAGCGGCAGCGGATCAACGACCTCTCCGTGGGCTCAGACGTGACAGTCCTGCTGCAGCTGCAAGACAACCTCGCCGTCGCCGGGGAGTCGGTCCTCTCCAAGGAGGAGAGCTTCGAGGTCAGTGGTTAATGTAGTTTAATCATTGGTTTAAAACTAGTTAGCCCCCTACTGAGTATTATTCGGAGGGGATTTGATGCAAAATACTTCATTCACCATGTTTTGGCGTGAGTATTTGCGGCAGATCAGGACAACCTGAGAGATAGCCTGTCCTGGGGCATTATTAGTTTTTTTTTGAGGGGTTCCTCGGGCCTTATTAGTGAAGCGTCCAATTTCTATTCACGTAATCCATGCCAGCAGGCCTCAGGACTTGTAATTTTGCATTGGAATCAATCCCTCAGCCTGATCCATGCTGGAACGGGGTGGATGCCTGGAAGGAGAAGCAGCAATCGGAGCACGTATGCGGAACGACCAGAAACGCGAGAGCATAGAGGTGTTGCGGTTCCACGTCCACCCGACGTGCGCGGAAGTGTTTCCTGAGGATCCCCGCGACTCTGATCCTGTCCAATACTCTTCTGCCAAACAGATAAAATGTGTTCTTATTAAGAAAGACCCAGATATTACTCACTGAACCATGTGAAAACACGTCAACCAAACAAGGCACAAGGGATTTCTACTGCACTAATACTAGCTGCATTACCACTTTCGAACTTCAATGCAAACTTGAAACTTCACTGCAGTCTTTTTCCCCCTTTCGAACTTGAGATCCAGCCTCTCCATCGATTGATGCATAGGGCAAACTTTATTAGTTCATGTTTCGTTCTTAGTTTGAAACTTTATTACTCCAAGCTCCGGAGTACTCATATTACTACAGTATTGCAATTGAAATTTATACATATTACAATTACTATTGAAGTTAGTCTTGTACATATTACTATGAGTATTGAAGTTTAAGTCCTGCAAACTTTCGGAGTACTATATTTTTACGGTTTTGCTATGTCTCAGTCAACTGAGAATTCCTTAAGTCTCAGTCACTCACAAAAATACACTTGAGTTGCACTTTTCTGTCAAAAAAGTGCAATTGAACTTTTCTACTAGAAAAGTGCAACCGACCCGTTGCACTTTTCTGACGTGACTGAGACTTAAGAAATTCTCAGTTGACTGAGACATAGACACACCCATATTTTTACTATTGAAGTTACACTCTTGCACTTTATTAGTATAATATCATGTGTCACACAGGGTCGCTCTGTGAATCTACCATCTAATGAAGGACGACAACATGAAGCGTCTCTGCAAGTAATCCGGCGGTCGCTCCTGGATGAGTCGCGCGAGTTGATTGACCATGCGTCCAAGCTCCGAGATGTGAACGCACATCTGGTAAACCGTGCTATGAAGCTATGGAATGAGTATGCCGTACTCTTGAATGAGCACTCATCTCTATCAAAGGAGAACTCATCTCTATCGAAGGAGAACCTCTCCATGGTAAATCAGAACGGGTCTCTAACGAAGGAGAACATCTCCATCCTAAAAGAGAACTCATCTCTGAAAAAGGAGAACATCTCCATCCTAAAAGAGAATTCATCTCTGAAAAAGGAGCACACCTACTACAAGTGGCGGAGCATGACAGGAAACAAGTAATCTTCTTCGGGCGTGAAGAAGTTGTACCCATATGTGCATGTAGAGAGGTGGAGACGGTTGCCGATGAGACAAGTGAGTAGATTGAGGAGGGCAGCCACAACCCACAACGTTTGTAGTTACAAATCTTCTATCGTAAAAGTAGTAGTATCGAAATTAATATGTATCCCTTAATATATGTGGTGTTTGGCAATATATAGTTTAACATGCAAGGACTCTGCAATGTAATTTGTATCAGTTTGATTGGCTTTCTACCCAAGTGAGCATGTGTCATATTTGTCCAAGGTTTGATTTTTGCATCTTATCATATTTTGTTGAATACCATACTAAAAAATTCCATGTGCATCATTTTGATGCAGAGGCTGGGGGTCTCAACTTCCATTACGAAAAGGATTTGTCAAGACATGAAACATTGGATAAAATCTTTGACTGTACCCTGCAAGTGTGGCACCTAGAAACAATGATTAAAATTCAAAGCTGCATCTCCTACCAATACAAATGGTATATCAGACAATTTTGAAACAAATTGAATCCAACCCGAAATAAATTAAATTATATTTGGAAGAAGATATGTAGAAATACCCCTGTACAGTAGGACGCTATGTGCAATGCACGACATATTGGCAAAAAATTACCCGCATGTACCAAAGGCATGGGCACCAAGATCTGATGCAAATTTGAATTCGGCCAAAGGAGGGTACTAGCAAAGATTTCGATCGTGTCAGCGATCCAGACATTCTTATGAAGTAAAGGGAATTTGATCATCTTGGTCTTGCAAGTAATGAAATGTGGGGACTCCTAAGATCGACGCCTTCAACACTGATGTTTCTTTCTATCAGAAGCTAGTGGCTGACAACTTTGATTCCTATTCGGCTGATGCAGATATCCATGAGATCATCAAGAGGATCTTGGAACATGTTGAAGCACGTGTCGACATTCTGCTCTCGTGCTTGAAGGCAGATGATTTTGATAGGGTGATGCAAAAGCCGCCATATGGTCAATAGATTGTTATTATATACAAGGATGTTTCTTGGGTCATCATCTAGATCTTTTGTTTTCTTATGTGTTAGCAGTACTTTATGGAAACTATGTTAGTATTGTCTTATACTGAATTGTTGCTATATCTGGACACCGGATGCTTATGTTCTATGACATTATGGAATGTATGGAAAAAAGATGACACCTTTTTAGCTATTCAGAAAAGGCAAAAAAACAACAACAATTTGTTTCCCACAATAAAATGAAATCTTATTGCACCTTTCCCCAAAATGTTAATGCACATTTTACCTTGGGCATTTTTGTTAAGACCCATGGTTTTTTATATAAAATGGTAGGCCATATTTTGAAGTTAGTTTTTTTTTAAAAAAAACATATCAAAATTCAAGCTTATCATTTTATAGCCACAAGTTCACTTTTTTTTCTTCATTTTTTCTGAAACAGGGTGGGAATCGACTGCATGCCATTCCTTGCAAACATTGGCGAATGTCGGAAATAATCTTAGATAGGGCGAACTCTAAAAGAAGAGGTAAATACCGAAATAGTCCCGAGACATTGTGATGCATGTAATTCTAACGCAATCCCAATAAACCAAAACATATTTTATTATAAGTAGAACCTATATACATACCAATTATGTAATGGCAAAACTTTAGTTCTTTTGAAAATCATTTTGTAATTGGATCGATCAAGAATTTTTTCAATATCTTTTGCTCGATGCACAACTCGGAATTTATGATCTTTGTTGTCGAGCCATTTCAGGAGTCCTTTAAGTCATAGGATAGGAAAAACGTATGTACATCTTGTCTATTTGAATCCTATGGGAATATGAGTTTCTTTGATTGTACCAAAGGGATTTTTCCATGAGGGATGACCTAATGTTTTGTTCATATAGGATTTGTAGTACAAGATTCATATGGGATATGTTCCCTTTGAATATAACCAATAGTGTAGAATAATTCCCGTAGGATCTAAATCCTATAAATCAAAGGAGCCTCAGTTGTTTTCGTCACCACATATAAAATCAGCGCCAACTCAATGAGATGATAAATGTTGTCGGATGAAACATGGCGTTTCTTTCAAATATAAAGAAATATCTGAAGTCTTCAATTCTACGCGTATGATAATGAATAGCTCAAGGTTATTTTACATATACTAAGATCCATGATACATCAATCTTTTTAATGCGGAGAACGAGTCTATATATGTTTTTTGGTACCTAGTCCATGTTTTGTTTTCGAAATCGGCTCCACGCAGTGTTCACTAAAATAGGCGCAACTTTGTCATATGAAGTCCGTTTTAAGTACTCAAATATTCAGAAAAAAACACATATATATGAATGGATGGATATTCACTAAAAATCAAGGTAGGATGGCTGCCGTACCGCCCATGCTTACAAATGAGACATTGATGGGGTCGGACCGCGTCCATTTTTTTTTCGCGCATCCACCAAACCATTTCAACGAAGCGCCAAAACAGCGGCGAAAATAGCTCGGGTTGCCGCCTCCAATTTTCAAATGTTCGAATTTCCGATCTTATCCTTTCATCAAAAACGTCCCCAGCGGTTCTTCTCTTGGCCAAGGCCAATCTCACCCCAGCCATTAAAACATACCACCGGCACAGGCGCCGAATCCCACATCTCTCACGCGTCACACACCGAATCGGAGTATCTCGCCCGACGACGGCAGTGCACCACCGTCCCACCTCGCCACCACAGCCTCCTGACCAGACGCTGTAGTGTCCGAGAAGACGTTGTCAAGCAAGCCGGAGCCGCTTCCCCTACGAAGGCGCACACCGCACCATTTGTGCTCCACCGTAGCCGACGCCCACCGCGCCGGATCCTGCTCAGGGACGCCGTCCACCTCCGCCGCTGCGTCGGATCTGCTTCCCGACTCCCTGGTCTACCGCACGGTGAAATGGGTAGACCCCGCGCCCAACCGGTCCACCGCGCGAAACCAAAGCGTAAAGCCGTCCACTCCCCATGCGAAGGTTGGTGTTTAGCCGCTTCCGTTATGCATTTCATTTCCGAACATCAGTTTCGTGCGATCTGGGGTTTCAAGTTTACTTTTCCTACAATCTGTTTGGTGCTATCTGGTATGACTGTAGTAGAAGTCAAGCCTGCAGAGTGATTAGTCGACATTATTAAACTGCATGTTTATAAATCTTGTAATCATCAATTGGCATGCACAGGGAAATCATTTATTTTTGATCTACGCTTTATTCCTTTTTGAGCTATCATCTACTTGCTACTACTAATTTGCCCTTCTACTGCTCTACTCAAAGTTCCATGATAAATCTCGTTAGCATTTTTTTCTAATGCATGCTAAAGATACTGTAGTAGAGTACAAAGAGGGCCGGAGAGAAAATATAGGCATCACCAGTGAACAATCAAACACCTCTCCTGTCTCCATCGATAACAATCATTTTCTTATTCAGAACTTGATCCTACTGAACAAGAGTCTGAGGGAGACCTGAGTAAAGAGGATGCCCTTGTCAAGCACCCTACTCCACCACCCAAGGTGATTGCTCGCTCTTTTCATTGGCATTATTGTTGCATCTTCAATAACTGTGATGTATCTGTCCAACCCAGCCCAAGTTATAGCATTATCATCTGCTCAGTTAACACATAATAATAACATATGTTTCATCATGTCTTGGCTTGCTGTTCTTATGTTCCATAATCGTATCAAGCATGTATATGATTTTGTTGATTGAAGTACCGTTTATCTCTGGCAGGCATCAGGGACTTCACGTAAGGACGTTTCAAATACCAACAAGGTGAAGAACATAGTTCAACAGGAAGATCAATATCTGACAGCTCACCTAAAAATAAAAAGGGTTCAAGCTGGTCATGTCAGATCACAAACAAATGCAGTGAACAGAGTAAAAACAAGGTCTCAGACTCAGAGTCACTCTAATCTAGTTGAAAATGATGACCAGGCAAAAAAATATTGTAATGCGAAACACCAACATAAAAAGCTTCGACCTAACCCCACATCGGTTGGTCTAAAAGCTGTAGACGGAGCAAATACCAAACCACATGTTCCCCAGCCACCTGTTGCCAATCCAGTTACCCAAGAACAATTCACAGCAGACCCAGTTTCAACAGCAGGTTCTCAACACCTAACTAATCACGATCGCCCGCTGACATTTAGTCCTGCCAGAGACAACTTCTTCCTTAAAGATGATGGTGGGGCCGAATTAGGTACGTGTTCCCTTACATGCTCCGTTACATAAATACCTTGATAGCTTGATGTAATGCTTAAATTTGCAGTTCCACCACGACCAAGAAAACGAAGGGGGCCAACGACTTTGAAATCACTTAAAAATAAGATTGCCCGAATGGGAACAAGATTTCCCATCACATCAGTTATAGCAGGTATCAGAAGGCCACTGGATCCACAAGAATCATCTAATATAGCATCGATCACAGGCGTTTTTGTCAGGACTCAAATTCCTATCTTTCCATCATGGAAACAACACGTAAACACCCCTTCTCATTTTGAAGGTTTACTGCACATGTTACATGTAAGTCATTTTCGTAAACAATACCATGTTGCTCGTTCACATTCCCTCTAGCTTTCTGTTGGCTAGCTATCTAACACATGAACGGTTCCCATTGTTGTAAACAGACATGTCTTGAGTTTGATGATGACATGAAGAATGTAATCACTGTTATCAGGAGCATATTCTCTTCAGCGTTGCGCCAGGAGCGCCATAGGCTAAAGATGAGATACTTTGCTGGGAGGACTCCTAGCGATATTCCAACAACCTCTCCTATACTACAGATGACTGATGATCAATGGTGTGATCTTGTTGAGTATTGGTCTGCTCAAAAGAATTTGGTATGTTCTGTGAAGACAGTGAGACAAGATCACATTACTGATTCCTTTTTAAGCATGTGTCTCACAAGTCTTCATTTGTAGTTCATCGCTCGAAGTAACATGCGTGCTCGTAATAATGTACGTTTACAACAGCGTACAGGATCTCGTAGCTTGATTGGACACCTCTACTGTATGGTAAGGAATGTTATCTGTACAACTATATTTAAATTAGTAAATCATTTAGAATTTATAGATGCACAATATACATCGTAAATTGATGTCTCTGTTTTATTTATATTTTTTTTGAAAACTTTCAATTGTCGCATGTCGGCATGTGACGTGGTTGTGAAACTAATTTATATTTTCTCTTGCGAAAATATCAGAAGGCAAGGCAAGCATACTGTGAGAGTACAGACAGAGAGATGAGTCTACTTGAGCAATTCAAGGTGTGCCAGACGAGCAGAAATGGTTTGACTGGACATTTTGCACAGAGTGTTATTGTAAGTATTCTCTACTAATGTCAGTTATGGTTTTCAATTGTATTCAGAAATATCTTGTCATATTTGTCAAGCTTCATGCACTAGCCAACACAACCAAATGTCTGAACTGCTGGAAAGGGCTAGTACAATTCACTTATATACTTCTCAGCAATATCATGCACATTACGAATTCTACACATGGATCCATGCATATTTTTATAGTCCTGCTATTACGTGTTAGCAATAGAAGACATGTCAATATGATGTAACATGCTCTTACTAAAATGTATATGCGGTAATCAGCCATGCCAGTTTGTAGGATTATTAGAGGTAGTTCATACACATGTCTTCACATTATAATCTCTTCTCTTACACATGTGTAACAACTGAAAACTCCTCAGTCTGACATGAAAGTGGAGCTGGCAAAACCAAAGAAAGATGGTATAGAAAAAACCCAGGAAGAATGTCTGAATTCATTTTCCAAGGTACTACAATGTCATGGTATAGCCAACAACACATTCCTGCGTAATGCTGGGTTCACAACTAATTTGTCGAGGTCCAAGTCCAAGTCAAAGCCCAAGCGCAGGTTGAGGTCCAAGTCATTGTCTTTTTATGTTCTCGAGGAACTACTCAAAGAGGAACGAGCAATAGTGGCTGCACAAAGAGTAGTCATCCACCGTATAACTGCAGGATTAGAAGCAAGTCAAGCCCACCTGGGCAACATCCTGAGAAAGTGTGGGAGATGCTGAATACCACAGTGAACACTGACAGTCAAAGGTGTCCCTTGGTTGTGTGAAAGGGTTTGTGATGCTGAACTATTTTGTTGGTGCTTCTATCTGCACTTGTTATGTACCTGGTGGTTGTTTCCTTGGTGATGTGGATTAAATGAAAACTGAATGGATTGGATGCACCAATATTTAATCAAGGTTTAATCTGATTTGTAGTATTTTTTATATTGCGCTGCATGGGAAAAGTATAACTATTAGTTGGCCCATTGGTGACCATTTTCATACATTATTTTAGTTGATTGGTCCTTGTCCTTGTATCCCTGAAAGGAGGCAGTACTACAGTAAGCTACCAATTTTGCTAGTACAGTATTTTTTTAGCGCCAGCTAAATTGAAAATATCTGTCAAGCGCTACAATCTCCCGCCAATAAAATCCAAAATATTTGTACATGGGAACTGATTTTGGTTGTGATTATGACTTGATGTGACCGTATAGTAGTGTCATGCGCATGCGGGACTGGTGTTTTGAAACATAGGAGCATATGCTCCCTCCATTTTGAAATGCATCTTACACATATTTTGAATTTCAAAAAAATGAAACAAAAAATTCGCATGTACATCTTCTCGTGCTACGCCCTTAAAAAGTTGCGACTTGTCGTGTGACGTGTGTAAAAAGATAAAACACAGTACTAAAAATAATGCTTTTCACAAGATAAGTTTTCTCTTTTTTACATAGACCACAAAAAATATTGGTTTTTCGTGAAACTTGACGAACGAACATATATTATGAATATGTACATGTAAATTTTTTGCTAATTTTTTTCGACATTTTAAAATATGATTTTTTGGTAGAGGGAGCATATGCACCCGGGAGCCAAATTGAATTTCCGCATGCATATGACACTACTCTATGTTACTACCTTCATAATGCATAGTAACTTAGATGTAGTACTATCATGCATGATTGTTTTAGTTAGTATGTAGACTCATTCTATCTTGAAAAGTGTTATGGTAACATAGCTAGTTACCACAACCAGCTCTATGTTAATACTCCTTAGTTACTCCCACTATGAGTAGTCTAAGTAGCATGGTCTACCCCGGAAGTAGATCCTCTAACGTGCAATAGACAAGTCGGGTAAGCTACACCTCTCTAATTTTCCTTCTCCACATCTACATGATTAAGTCTAATTTGATCTAAATTAACTTCCATAATATATGTAAGCCATATGCATTTACGATAATTAGTAACAATCAAAATTATGACTATCTTTTTAAAATATTTATACGATTTTTTATACAGTAAAAATATACAGTGGTTGCTACAGTAAATACGTACAGTATTTGTTACATTTTCCTGATTTTTCTTCTACGTTTTGCACTACTTAAGCACTGTGCTTACCTGACTTGTCATCTCTACGTTAGAGGATATGGTTCCGGTCTACCCCTGGCCTTATATTACAATCACGAGTATATATTACTTGGACCATCTGTACAACATACTTTTGTTGCTCCTTGCAAAAAAAAAACATACATTTGTTGCGACTGGATTATTAATAAAAGCCGTGTGCATCACCACGATGCAGAGGCTGGGGTCATATCCCCTTTTCGAAGAAAAAAAATTACTTAGTCAAGCTGCAAAATCTCCTAGTACCAATCCCGAAATATTTCAGAAGGGCTTTTCAAAATTGATTTTCAAGATATATCATGATTATGCTCGTGGTAACCGATTTTCAACGTGATGATGACTTGATGTGACACTTGACCGTACTAGTACGGTCTCATATTTTTGTATTACTTGGACTATAGCCAAATTCGAAATCTCATTCCAGCGGCAAAACTTCCCGCTCGAAAAATACAAATATTTCACACGCCTCTAACTTCCCATTCTACCCTCGTAAAGATGACAACAATGTCCATATGCATAAGTCGGTTGGTGGGGGGTCTACCCGTCATTTTTTTCGATCACCACCTCCCTAGCTCCGAAACTCCCCGAAAAAAAATTCATTTCCCTCACTCTCTCCTCTGAGACCACCCACCGGAACTTCCCAAGTCCCTCTCTCTCCCACCTCCACGACCACCGCACCGGAACATCCCCGCCGGACTTCCCTGGCCTACCCGAGCCCTCGCGATCCTCGTCATCCGGCTGCTGCCGGAGCCGCTTCATCGACGCCGTCATCAACCGGACCGGATCATCCCCGCCGAACCTCGAAACCATATACTCATCCAGCAGTCTACCGCAGTCGCTTCAGCTGCGGTATCGTCCACCCCACCGGAGCCGCTTCGCCGGATCCGTCGTCCACCGCATCGGATCTTGCTCACCGACACCGCTGTGCATGAACCGGATCTGCTTCACCGGCGCCGTGCATGATCTAAACTCTTCTACTGTCGCTTTTCTATTGCTTGCCTGCAAGTTCTTGTTTAATCTTGGGGGAATCTGTTTGTGCTAACGACGCGCCGTTACGTTTTTGCAGATGAGATGAGTAACCATGAAGTGTAATGGCCGTCTCTCCAACCCCAAGTAGCACATGTAGCGTACTTCATCACCGGATCTATCAACCCCAGGAAGATCTGCTGTGACTCCCACAGAGTGCTTCTCCTAATGTAAGTCCCTTGTTTTAGCGCCATGTTCTGGGTTCAGATGCTTGTTTGTCTGAAGCTCTTTTAGTTCATTCCTAGCTATGACCGTAACATCTTGCTATTTTCTACTTCATTGCTAACTTTAAGCGATTGAACATTTTGGTTTGCATTCCCTGCTCTGTAGATGTAGCCATCATAACTTCTATCTTGCTCAGTCGTTGTTACAAAAATTATACTGTAGGTATTATAGTAACATCCTGCTATAATTTAGTTCATGGCCAATTTTAAGTAATTGCACATGTTGGTTCGCATTCCCTGCTCTATAGCTTTTGGCATCGTAACTTCTATATTTGGTTTACATTCCCTGCTCTGTAGATCTAGCCATCATAACTTTATCTTGCTCAGTCGTTGTTACAAAAATTATGGCCTGCTACTATGTTGTTTGTGCCAATTTTTTACTCCATGAACATGTTGGCTTGCATTCCCTGTAGGTGATGCCATTGTTTTGTATCTAGTTCATTGTAAGCTAACAAAGTAAGGACTTAGTTTGGCATGCTATCACTCTGCTATCTAGCCTGTAGTACAAATAAACTTGTCATACTACTAGATAATAATTTTGCGTGCCATCTTGTTCTTCAAAAGCTGCATTATTGACTTGTTTCTCTGACTTGGCATGACGCTCACATATGGAAAGCTGAACATATTGGTTTGCATTCCCTCTTATACAAGTTCACAGGTGATCCCACTATATTCTGTATCTGGTCCATCCTAAGCTCAAGCATTAACTATCCTCTATGTGTTGCTCATTACAAGTTTATATCCCGAAACATCTTGATTTGCATCCCCTTCACTATAAGTTCAGGAGTATTATTTAGTTCACTTGGCACATGTTGGTTCACATTCCCTCCTCTTTAGCTTTTGCCATCGTAACTTCTATTTTTGGTTTACATTCCCTGCTCTGTAGATGTAGCCATCATAACTTCATCTTGCTCAGTCGTTGTTACAAAATTTATAGCCTGCTACTATGTTGTTCATGCCAATTTTGTACTCCCTGAACATGTTGGTTTGCATGGGACTCGACAGTAGTAAGTCTGCTGTTTCATTCTAACATGCTCTGTTATATTGGCTGTTGGTATGCGGCATGCACTCTTTGTTTGCTTATTGTGCGCATTACAATGATCTTGTTATAACGACGAAATGATGAGTTCCAAATTCTTTGCCAAACAATATTGTAGTGTCTTTGCCTTTCCATTGTTGCTGTCTTAACTTGTAATGTCTTTGTTTCAGATATAGGTGCTGCATGGACAACTTAAAAGATTGCCGGATCGCTTCATTGTATTGCTAGGTTTAATTACCATTCAATTTCTCTGGGTTCTGTAATATTTTTTTCAATGCCTTGCAGCTGATGTAATATTTAGTTAGTTTTTATAGTTCTTTCGCGCATTTTTTCTTTGGTCCTTGTGGTAAGTGAGGCTATCCGACAGAAATCAATGCTGCGTAAATATTCTCAGTATCTAAATCACGAATTCCCATCCCTTAAACGGCCCAATTAAGCGAAATCACATATGTGCCTGCCCGCAAAATCCTAAAGCGCATATTATGCCGGCATATAAACAGCAACTAAACGGGCTGGCCCACTTACTTCTTGGGCCAGCCCATTTGATTTACGGTGGACCCCACACACTAATTGGGCTGGCCCACTTGCTTTAAGGTGGACCCCACCAACTACTGGGCCGGCCCACTAATTAGTTGGGCCAGCCCATTTGCTTTTTTGTGGACCCCACATAATAAATGGGCCGGCCCTTTAAGAGGAAAGTGGGACCCACCTGTGTTTTGGCCCCGCTATCTTGTTGGGCGGCCCACTTGCTATATGGTGGACCCCACATACTAGTTGGGCCGGCCCTTTAACAGGAAAGTGGGACCCACATGTGTTTTTTGGCCCGGCCCACTATCTTGTTGGGCCGGCCCACTTGCTATATGGTGGTCCCACATACTAAATGGGCCGGCCCTTTAAGTGGGACCCACTGCGTTTTTGGCCCGGCCCACTATCTTGTTGGGCCGGCCACTTGCTATATGGTGGACCCCACATACTAATTGGGCCGGCCCTTTACAGGAAAGTGGGACCCACCTGTGTTTTGGCCCGGCCCACTATCTTCTTGGGCCACACTTGCTATATGGTGGACCCCACATACTAAATGGGCTGGCCCTTTAACAGAAAGTGGGACCCACTTTGTGTTTGGCGCCCACTATTTTGTTGGGGCCCACTGCTGTATGGTGGACCCCACAAACGAAATGGGCGACCCTTTAACTGGAAAGTGGGACCCACTGTGTTTTTGGCCCGGCCCTAGCTTGTTGGGCCGACCCTCTATACGGTGGACCCCACACACTAAATGGGGCCTTTAACAGGAAAGTGGGACCCACCTGTGTTTTTGGCCCGGTCCACTTGCTTCTTGGGCCGGCCCAGTTCTGTAAGGTGGACCCCACATGTTAAATGGGCGGCCCATTTAAGTTTTGACCAGTCAACCTTAGAGGTTAGGCCCGGCACGTAACTAATGGACCAGCCCAGCTATATAGTTGACCGGTCAAACTATGTCATCCCGGCCCGCTTAAGACGTGGCAGGCCTCGTGTGGGCCTATCTACCACGGGGTTTCGTTATTTGGCAACGGCGTCGCCACGTGTCGGTTGCATGCGTCGCATCACGGCTCCCGAAAACCGCCGCGGTCCGATTTTCCGTGGCGAAGGGCGCCTAGCGCGACGGACCGAAAATCGTCGTTGGACTTTGTGACGCAGTTTCGACAACGGAACCCATATCGTCGGGTTAGGCCCATAGGCGACGAAAAATACCCCTTAGCGGACGATTTTGAGTTGTCTATCAACTTTTCTTGTGGCGGGTTTCGTCACGGAGGCTTTAAGTAGGCGGAAGGGCAAGTCAAGAGGCGGCACGGGGCTTATGGGCGCGGCCGGGGTGGGGCGCGCCGCCTAGGGTTTGCCACCCGTGGCCCTCTTCGTCTCGTCTTCGGTCTTCTGAGCTTCGTGTAAAAATAGGCCTCTGGGCTTTATTTCGTCCAATTCCGAGAATATTTCTTTACTAGGATTTCTGAAACCAAAAACAGCAGACAAACAGGCACTTCGGCATCTTGTTAATAGGTTAGTTCCGAAAATGCACGAATATGACATAAAGTGTGCATAAAACATGTAGATAACATCAATAATGTGGCATGGAACACAAGAAATTATCGATACGTCGGAGATATGGTGGACCCCACATACTAAATGGGCCAGCCCTTTAACTGGAAAGTGGGACCCACCTGCTTTTGGGCCCGGCTTGTTGGGCCAGCCCATTTGATCTAATGTGGACCCCACGTACTAAATGGGCCGGCCCGATAGCAGAAAGTGGGACCCACATGCTAATTGGGCGACCTTAACTTCTTGGGCCGGCCCAGTTGCTTTAATGTGGACCCCACTTTGTAAATGGGCCGGCCCGATACCAGGAAAGTGGGTCCCCCATGTCTTGTGGGCCGGCCCTTTGCCTGTTGACCGGTCAAACGAGTACATTCGGCCGGCCCACATGCTTAGTGGGCCGGCCATTCAAGTTTTGACCAGTCAACCTTAGAGGTTAGGCCCGGCCCACGTAACTAATGGACCAGCCCAGCTATATAGTTGACCGGTCAAACTAAGTCAGCTGGCCCGGCCCGCAAACTTAATGGGCCGGCCCGCTTAAGACGTGGCAGGCCTCGTGTGGGCCTACCATCTACCACGGGGTTTCAAGCGCGTTAAGTGCCGCTTGGCGTCTGCCACGTGTCGGTTTGCATCGGCCAACGGGCTCCCGAAACACTTGGGCAACGGTCCGATTTTCCGTGGCGGAAGGGCGCCCAAGCGCGACGGACCGAAAAAATCGTCGTAGGACTTTGCCTGACGCAGTTTCCACAACAGAACCCATATCGTCGGGTTAGGCCCATAGGCGACGAAAAATACCCCTTAGCGGACGATTTTGAGACGTTGTCTATCAGAACTTTTCTTGTAGTGATAATCTTCATAACTTCAACTATCATTGGGAGACTCCTTGGAATTGTCGTCCTTAGAATCAGCCTTAAGCTTCTCCTCTGATCAAATCATCATCAATACCAAGTGCCAACCCCTCTGCATAATGTGAACAGGTGTCTCGGGGGAATCTGTGTATTATCATCGCATGGTTCTCTGTGGCTCTTGACTAGTTTCTCCTTGAGAACTTGAAATGCCTCCTTCACTCCTCCGCACTCTTCTTCGAAATTTGATCTTCTTTTCGGACGAGATACGATGTCGGACATAGAAACAGTCGATGCCCATCCCTTTTAGTACAACTCCTAGTACTCATTCGTATGCAGTGTCCACCACTCGGTTCAGATTTCCTAGGTCTGCCTCTTCCTCTGTGGCACACTCTTAATTGGAGTGGCACTAAACACAAGAATCCAAGTCATGAGCAACAACCTCTTGCACGAGTGCCTTCATTTGTATCTACAGTTATAATGTGAGTGCATCTTGGGCATTTTACAGATAAGAGACCAGCATTATCATCACAATCGACAGGTGTTGCCACATGCTTTCTTGCGAGGCAATCTCAGGCCTTCTTGCTCTCGTGATGAAATTCCAAGAGAGACGACAGAGATTCCTTAAAGAACAGCTCCTTGTCGGAGACAAACAGATTTAAAAGGAGTGGCTGGGTGACTTAGGAATATGTGTGAAAAGGGAATGAGGAAGAGCCATGTTGATCGGTCTTTCTATAATCATATGTGGAGGCAGCATGGGACCAATGTGCACCATCCCCACATGGGACTTGATGTTGACCCATAAGGCTGTGAACACCCTCCATCATAGGCTGATTCATTCTCCTTCTTCCAAATCTTCATCACTCCTTCACAAGTGATAAATCCACTACAATGGAATCATTTACTATCTCCTCAACAGTTGCTCTGTGGTTCTTCCCTTCTTGCATCCGATCATTATTGGCAGGCTGCTCTCTGAACTTGCTCCCCATGCAATGGGGCATTGTTCCATCCAAGCTGTGGAAAAGGAGGCAAGACCACCAAATTCTCTGGAGCCACTAGATGACCTGGCAAAGGGTGGGGATTCCCATCTGGTGGCATCTGGTCCTCATCGGCGGAAGATCATCCACAATATCAGCTCCCATCACATAACAAGGAGCTGTCCAAGTCTCTTTCGATCACCAAGGTTAGCATAGTTTCCAAAAACAATATCTCTTGGTAAGTGGTGAATCAAAGGTGATGTATATCATAGTTCTTTCCTTGAAGACATCATCCTGGTGCCAATGATGGAATTTACCAAAAGCAGCCACACATTGGATATGTCATAATCATTACGATAGTCAAAAGGGATTCCCAATACCATAATCCAGCCCCTCCTTGCCTGAACTAGTCGATGATTATTCCTATTATTGTGATGGACAAATCGTACAAGGACATTGTCGCAATCTCAAAAGGCGGTACGTTGCACTAGGGCTGCCATGGCGTGGCTTCGCGAAAAACCCTACCCCAAACAGACAAGGCTGCATGTTCTCCAGTAACGATGATGATTGACAATGAAATCCCTAATAATATCTCTCCGAAAGATCTCATCCTGGTGGGAGGAGGGTTAAGCGAGCAACACGGTTACCATGGTTGACCGCAGGCAACTGGCGTTGTAGAAGGTGCGAGGCGATCTCGTCGGCCCTCCATCAATAATGTGGAGCCATGCGGCACCCAACGAGCAGGATTGAGCTCAAAGTTGGCCATGGCGGCAGAAGATGAATCTGCCCGGCGGTGGTGTTGAGCGACAGGGCTGTTCTGCAATCAATGTGTCCGGCTACAGCACGGGAGTCGAGACGGCGGACGGCCTGTATCGGGAGGAATATGAGGAGACAAACCGACTTTGGGGATCCATCGTTGATTTTTTTGCCTTAGCCAGTCCAAGCAAGTTTTCCTAAAGTGGCCCGACCAAAAGAATGCATCTAACCCGTTTAGTACGGGCCTTGGTCATGGCCCATGGACAAGCAACGTCCACACTCCCAAAACGATATGCAATATCATCGATAACCTCATCAAGCCCATCCGGCTTCGGGCTGATCGAGTTGCCAAGATCATGTAACATTCGGTTTCTCCTTTTCCTTACTTGATTCCTTAGTCAATTGACTTGATTCACGACAATTGGCTTAGAAGATGGAGATCTGATCTAAAGGTTGAACACCATCACCTAGAGGAGTAGAAGCATCTACGGGTTGTGAAACAGTGAGTGTCAGTAGCCTTGTATCCTTTACAAGCAGGGTAACTAATTGCTTCTGCAAAATTCAGTTTCTTTCCCTCTGTCGCCATGGTCTTGACAATAGGTCTAGGCCCTGGTTTGTCCATAGCCTTCATAGGCATTTACAGTCTTTTTTTCCTGGGCTAACCAAAGTCCATTCAGATTGGCATTCATTTTTCCACAAGTTAAATTCTCTTGCCCAATTGGGTCCACTCGACCCCACAAGTGAAAGAAACATTTAAACGAGAACACCTATATATCCTCAGCTTCGTATGTGAAAGCCAACTTGCTTATTAGAAACACAGAAGAGAAAACACGATCTCTAAGAAGAGATATCTTCATTTTGGAGGCACGCCACCAATTCAAGAGCTGCAGCCAGTTCTTTAATCGAAAAGTTGCTCTTCCAAAAGAAATAACCATGAGGAAATGACCGAGTGTTCGGACGGATGAACAGACAAATTAAATTTATGCTGCACGTCCTTTGAGAAATTCCTCCCATGAGATAAATTCAAATTCAAATCCTGAGGTGGCAGAAATGAGGTGGTGTAGGTCGTATCCAAAACTTCCACGGGCTTTATCTTTATTCGCCATTACAACAGGTGCCAAGTGCATGCTCCATGCAAGTACGTCCGAGGTTTTTGCCATAGGGATACCAACCCGAACAATGTGAATGGGAAAAATAGTTTAGTCCCAATCTGAAACAATCACCTTTCTGCAATGAGCGACAGCCAATCTGTTCCCTCTTGCATCTTTCAGATGCAGCCACGATCTTTGATCACCTCCAACATTCCATCATAAGATTTCATGCGGCCACGATCTAGATCTTTAATCGTGGAGTAGGTGATTTTCCAAAATTTAGACAACTCATCAGCGTAGCCTTTCTAACAACGGGACATTAACAACTAGATTGGCTCTAGATTTAACTTCAAAACTTTCCGGATCTATAACCCCACATACTTATCAAGAAGAGATAGATCCATTGGAGGCATGACATACCTTTGCCTTCACGGGAGAGCCTTATCATGGATCTTGATGACATGATGAGGAAAAGTGATATAGGAGCCTTTTGAATTACCTCGCCTTCATACATATATCTTGATGCCACCGAAACACCAGAGATCCACGAGAGCAAGCAAAAACCCACGAGTATGACAATCTAAAACTAGAAGTTCACCCTCCTTGGAACAGTTCACAAGATCCAGATCTTGAACATCTGCGGAATGAAACCTTCCACGACTCCATTGGAGAAGACCCCATCGAGATCCGGTCAAAGAAAACCAAAAGCGGATCAGAACCCAAAACCTTGAAGGGAGGAGGAGGAGATCACAATCATCGGATCGAATGACCCAATCACCAAGAAACTCCGGTGATCCGGCGATGACCTCCTAGGGTTTTAGTCGCCACGTTGCCCTCCATTAGCAAGGCTTCATTTTTTGTGAATCAAGTGTTATCAAGATGAAGCATCGACATTACCTTGGGCTTTACCCTTACCTTTCTTGTTCTTTTTCTTACTCTTTGATTTAGGGAATATATGTCTACCCCCGGGTGTAGAGGTGAATTTTAGGGTGCCTTCTCCCATATCTATGACTGCTCCCAATAGTTTCAGCAGGGATCTTCCGAGTGTGATTTGTCCTGTTCCTGCACATTCAATAACAAGATAATCAATGGATATTGTTCTCCCAAGAACGGTTGTATGCACACCCGCAGCTATTCCTTTAGGAATTATAACAGAGTTATCAATAAGAGTTATTCCTTCTCCCCCTTCAACGAATCCCCAAAGTTTCAAAGATTCATGAATACTCTTAGGCATTAAGCAAAATTCAGACATAATATCACAATTGGCATGAAGAGTTTGGTCACCGATAACAATTTTAATAGTAGGATCCCATAATGAAGGTTCAGAGTTCACTAAAACTTGATCAAGACGGTTACGAACATATCTATAATTTTCATTCAAGCGAGATGCACTTGTCTCAAGAGTGTTTAATCTATTATAAATGCTAATAAGGGCTGAATCAAAGTTATTAGCTGAATCATGTGATGCAACCAACTTCTTTATGGCATTAAAAGCTTGATCCCCATTGCAATGAAGGAAATCTCCTCCCACTACAGCATCCAAGGCATATCTATAGCGAATCATAAGACCAAAATAAAAATTACTAAGGAGCAAACTTAGCGTCATTTGAGGTTCAGTTTTACGATAAGAAGTAAAAATTCTCGACCAAGCATCTTTAAAACTCTCCTCATCCCCTTGTTTAAAAGTAAAAACTAATTCCTCAGGTGAAGAAGTAACAGGTGCAGAGCTAGACATGATAACAAAAGTAAACTAAATGCAAGTAACTAATTTTTGTGTTTTTGATATAGAGAGCAAGACAGTAAATAAAGTAAAACTAGCAACTAATTTTTTGTGTTTTGATATAATGCAGCAAACAAAGTAGTAAATAAAATAAAGCAAGACAAAAACAAAGTAAAGAGATTGGATTGTGGAGACTCCCCTTGCAGCGTGTCTTGATCTCCCCAGCAACGGCGCCAGAAAAAATGCTTGATGGCGTGTTCAGCACACGTTGGGAACCCCAAGAGGAAGGTATGATGCGCACGTAGCAAGTTTTCCTCAGAAAAAACCAAGGTTTATCGAACCAGGAGGAGCCAAGAAGCACGTTGAAGGTTGATGGCGGCGGGATGTAGTGCGGCGCAACACCAGGGATTCCGGCGCCAACGTGGAACCGCACAACACAACCAAAGTACTTTGCCCCAACGAAACAGTGAGGTTGTCAATCTCACCGGCTTGCTGTAACAAAGGATTAGATGTATAGTGTGGATGATGATTGTTTGCGAAGAACAGTAAAGCAAGTATTGCAGTAGATTGTATTCGATGTAAAAGAATGGACCGGGGTCCACAGTTCACTAGAGGTGTCTCTCCCATAAGATAAATAGCATGTTGGGTGAACAAATTACAGTCGGGCAATTGACAAATAGAGAGGGCATGACAATGCACATACATGATATGATAAGTATTGTGAGATTTAATTGGGCATTACGACAAAGTACATAGACCGCTATCCAGCATGCATCTATGCCTAAAAAGTTCACCTTCAGGTTATCATCCGAACCCCTTCCAGTATTAAGTTGCAAACAACAGACAATTGCATTAAGTATGGTGCGTAATGTAATCAATAACTACATCCTCGGACATAGCATCAATGTTTTATCCCTAGTGGCAACAGCACATCCACAACCTTAGAACTTTCTGTCACTGTCCCAGATTTAATGGAGGCATGAACCCACTATCGAGCATAAATACTCCCTCTTGGAGTTAAGAGTAAAAACTTGGCCAGAGCCTCTACTAATAACGGAGAGCATGCAAGATCATAAACAACACATAGGTAATAGATTGATAATCAACATAACATAGTATTCTCTATCCATCGGATCCCGACAAACACAACATATAGTATTACAGATAGATGATCTTGATCATGTTAGGCAGCTCACAAGATCCGACAATGAAGCACATGAGGAGAAGACAACCATCTAGCTACTGCTATGGACCCATAGTCCAGGGGTGAACTACTCACTCATCACTCCGGAGGCGATCATGGCGGTGAAGAGTCCTCCGGGAGATGATTCCCCTCTCCGGCAGGGTGCCGGAGGCGATCTCCAGAATCCCCCGAGATGGGATTGGCGGCGGCGGCGTCTCAGTAAGGTTTTCCGTATCGTGGCTCTCGGTCTTCTGGAAGATTCGTGCAAAAATAGGACCCTGGGCGTTGATTTCATCCAATTCCGAGAATATTTCCTTTGTAGGATTTCTGAAACCAAAAACAGCAAACAATGGCTCTTCGGCATCTCGTTAATAGGTTAGTGCCGGAAAATGCATAAATATGACATAAAGTATGCATCAAACATGTAGATATCATCAATAATGTGGCATGGAACGTAAGAAATTATCGATACGTCGGAGACGTATCAGTGACTGTGGTGGTGGAGATCTCCGGCAGGGCTTCGCCGTAAGCGCTGCGGGAGAAGAAGGAGGAGGGAGAAGCTAGGGTTTGGGAGAGGGGGGCTCTAGGGCGCCGGCCCCAATGCCCCTTGGGTGGTGCGGCCAACTTGTGATTAGAGTGGCTGGCCCCTCTCTCCTCCTCATTATATAGGTGGAATCCCTAGGGTTTGCCCAAAGTCTTCGAATAAGACCCCAATTCAAAAACTGCCATATGGACGAAACCTAGAGGGACAGGGACTCTCCCCTTCCCCCCTTGTTGGCCGGCCAAGGAGGTGGAGTCCACCATGGACTCCACCCTCCCACTTGGTTGGCTGGTTAGGGTTGGTGGAGTCCAACCGGGACTCCACCTTCCATGGTGATTTCTTCCGGAAGGTTCTAGAACATTCTAGCACCTTCCATAAATGCACCGGATCATTTCCAAACTTGGAAAGTGACTTCCTATATATGAATCTTATTCTCCGGACCTCCTCGTGATGTCCTGGATCCCATCCGAGACTCCAAAAAATTTGAACTCCATTCCATATTCCATATCTACTTAAAACGATATCAAACCTTAAGTGTGTCACCCTACGGTTCGTGAACTATGTAGACATGGTCGAGACTCCTCTCCGACCAATAACCAATAGCGGGATCTGGAGATCCATAATGGCTCCCACATATTCAACGATAACTTAGTGATCGATTGAACCATTTACATACGATACCGATTCCCTTTGTCACGCGATACTTTACTTGTCCGAGGTTCGATCATCGGTATCTCCATACCTTGTTCAACCTCGTTACCGACAAGTACTTTTTACTCGTACCGTGGCATATCATCTCTTGTGAACCAGTCACATGCTTGCAAGCTAATCAGACGACATTCCACCGAGAGGGCCCAGAGTATATCTATCCGTCATCGGGATGGACAAATCCCACTCTTGATCCATATGCCTCAACTCACACTTTCTGAATACTTAATCCCATCTTTATAACCACCCATTTACGCAGTGGCGTTTGATGTAATCAAAGTACCCTTCCGATATAAGTGATTTACATGATCTCATGGTCGAAGGACTAGGTAACTATGTATCGGAAGCAAATATCAAGTTGAACTTAATGACGTGATCTTATGCTACGCTTATTTGGGTGTGTGTGTCCATTATATCATTCATCTAATGACATAACCTTGTTATTAATAACATCCAATGTTCATGATCACGAAACCTTGATCATCTATTAATCAACAAGCTAGTTATACAAGAGGCTTACTAGGGACTCCTTGTTGTTTACATAACACACATGTATCAATGTTTCGGTTAATACAATTATAACATGATATGCAAACATTTATCATAAACACAAAGATATATTATAATAACCATTTTATTATTGCCTCTTGGGCATATCTCCAACAGTCTCCCACTTGCACTAGAGTCAATAATCTAGTTTACATTTGTAAAGATATAACACCTTGGCATTCTGGTGCTTTATCATGTTTTGCTCACGGGAGAGGTTTTAGTCAATGGATCTGACACGCTCAGAAACGTATGTATTTTGCAATTCATTTGCGTCTCAACGCATCACTCATTTTCCAAATGAGTCGGCATTAAATATGTTTGGTCTTCTGGTGGAACCTTAATTCCGCGGTCTGAAATATGTCACTAATATTGTCACACACAATATAGCTTCAAAGTTCTGACACTATCGGAACTACACCAAGTTCTCAAAGAACTTTTCGACTTAACATCCTTAGTCATTGTCAAAACAATGACATACTCTGCCTTCGTTTGTAGAATCCGTCACAATATTTAGAACTCTTCTAAATCTAGCATTGTGCTACCTTTTAAACAACACTTAGCCTAATTGAGATTTGAAATTCATTTTTATATGTGATCAAACTAATATCGGTGCAACACCTTACAGCGATTTGTTTGTCATTACCCCATACAAAACTATATATATCCTTGGTTCTTCTAAAGCACTCAGGGATATTCTTACTGTTGTCCAATGATCATCACATGAATCATTCTGGTATATGCTCGTAACTTTTTAGAGCACAGGACATCTGATTTTGTACATATTATTCGTGATCTAAAATCACTCATGTGTTTTTACTCATCGAGTATCAAATACACTCAAGTCTTGTTAAACCTTCACATGAAAAGAACACCTTCTTAATATTTCTATATTGAACTACTTCAATATCCATTCTATGTACTTTGACTTAAACTTATTATGTGTTTCAATCTATCTTCATAGATCTTGACACTAAATATGTTTCAGTCCATATCCTTTCATTGAAGTTAATTCTCAATGAAACCTTTTATAATCAAGTATATAATTACATCATTTATAACCAACTATATGTCATCTACATAAAGTATTATAAATATGTCTCAGCGCTCCCACTTAATTTCTTGCAAATGCAAGCATCTTCATCGTTTCTGATGAAATCAAAAACTCTTTGACTATTTCATCCGGTGAAGATTCCAACTCCGCGATACTCACTTCATCCAATTGAAGTTTGTATACCTATCTAGTATTCCACGGACCAGCAAAACTCTTGGTTGTATCTTGTATACACCTTTAATACACACTTCTGTTAAGTAATGTATTTTGCCATCCTACTAGCATATCTCATAAAAGAAATATGTAGCGATTACTAGAATAATCCACATAGACTATAAGCATCGCTACGGAAGATCTAATCTTATCGTAGTCAACTCTTTGAACTTTGTCGTAAACAATCTTTTCGACAAGTCGAGCTTATTCAAGGATATTCCATCCAAGTCCATCAATTTTATAGATCCATTTACTTTCAAAAAGTATTCATCTATCTTGGATTTCATGGCGTATAGCCATTTTAACGGAGTCAGGGCCCATCATAACTTCTTTGTTTGTAGTTGGTTTATCATTGTTCAAAATCAATCCTTTGTCCACAAATCATTTATTTGATCACAAAGCAAACCATACCTGTAAGTTTCAATATGCTCCATGGCTAAAACACTTTGTAGTCATGGGAGCCATGATCGTCGTGGCTGCTTCCTGAACCATTTCCGATGCTGTGCTACTCTGATCATTATGCTCAGGTTCGTAAACCTTATCAAGTTCTATTGTCCTCCCACTCAAATACTTTGCTAGAAACAATTTCTTTGAAATAAGAAACATTAAAAAAAACTGTTGTCTTTGTCTCTGTAATATCCCAGGTTTAGAGGCAACAAAATGAGAGAACACCAAAGTGTGCATTGCATTCATGCATAGAAAATCCGGGGAATTTTCGCGCTTTCAAATAAAACTTACCACAGTAACTGAAGTTTCACTTGACTTGCTGGAATTGAAGTAGATCATCAAGTCAAGCGCTATAAACTTCACTGTGATCTTTGCTAAAACCTTGTTTTGGGTAGAGATGATTTGATCTATGGATTAGATCAAATGGAATTAGATTTACAACAACACATTCTTTAAGAATCAAACTCTAACTTAATAATACTTAAAAGTTAGCAACTACCTTTGTGTGTAATTTAATTCACTTATAAATAAGGTAAACCACAGGGTCTAAAGTGCATAAAAGCCACACATTCTTATTTAAATCATAACTTATTAAATACATGGAATATCATAAAACTAAATCCGTTTACATTACGAATTATAGTTCAAACTATTTGAATAAAATTAACTATGAGTATTTTGAAACTCATATGATCATGCCTTGGTGAAATCAAATCCAACTATCCAAATTTGAGGAATAACCCTCAACTTTGACCTTTTCACCAATATTATAATATAAATCCAATCAAATATAATATAGTGACTCATCAACAATAATAAAACCATCCACAAGATATTTAGTAGCAAATGCCACTTGGCTATCCAAAAATAAATCATATGAGAGGATAATGATCTTGCCACATGGGATGAAAATATCTACATGACTTGCTTTCCAAGCTTTGCCACCTCATGCTCAAAGGATTGCTATGGATGAGAGCATGACAACCAAGCACCTTACTCATCAAACCAACACAAGAGTCACCATCTATGTGTCATGATACTAGAGCTTGCTCAAGCCTATAAATAGAGCCACACCCTCCATCCATTTGCTCATCTTGTAGCATGATACAAGGAAACACACACATAGAGCCACTCCATACATTAGCTAGGATCAAGATGAAGAAGCTAGGAGGTGGAGGCATACCACAAGATGCAGGTTTATCAGATTTCCTGAAGAACAAGCTACAGAAGATACCAAGGTAGAATTCCTAGGCAAACCATATATTTAGAGGATCATATCATCATATCTTGAGTAGGACCTTAGGATATTCCAAGACATTGAGAAGTGAGAGAAGTTATAATACTAACCATAGCCATGTTCATACAAGAATATTAGAGAAGTACTAATCCTAGTTGTTCAAGTCAATATTTAATCTTGGAGGTGAGAACCCTATTCCAATAGCAATACTTTAGGAAACCAATTCCATAATCATCAAAACTTGATATTAATTATAAACCCTAAGAATCTAGGATGAGTGTGATGAGAGGAATATTAAAGAGGGATTAGTGAGGAATGAGTGGATCTTGTCTAATGCATGATTATACCTTGTAGATATAGATGATAAGTTAAACACATATGATTAATAGATCTCATCTATCACATAAAATAATAAGTATATCACTAGTAGTTAACCCCAAACCAATCCTCATGCCTTGTGTAGAGGAATAATCCTAGTCAATTAAACATAACCTAACTATTGCTCACACCTAAACCTAGTGGTGTATCACATTGGTGATCACTACTAAAACCCTAGACCACATTTAAATACCAATCCAAGTATCCCTTTGGATTATAAGTAGAACCCTGCCATGCCTCATGCCTATTTATATTCAATTTAGTGAAGATTATGCAAAACCCTAAAAATAGAATTCACTCACATAAAATCATAAACTCAACCCATTCTTATTACCACTTACTTTAAGCCCTAGTCATACCTAAATAATATGTGAATAATCAATATGGTTAAGCACTTGCAAAATAGAATATGTTCACCATTCACATGTTCTCAATTTCAGATCCTTTAAAACAGAATTGATTCCTAAATTTAAAAGGTAATTGAGTTGAACCCTAAATTCACATCTATTTGCATTTTTAAATTGTGCCTCCAAACAACACAACTTTAATCAAATACAAAATGTTTGTTTAAACAACAACATTATACAGTAAGCATGACTATCAAATTGTTTGATATTCAAATAATTTAGGACCTGCAAAATAAAACCAGAATTAAAATTTGAATCCAAATAACAAATAGAAACCAGGAAATAAAAACAGAAAAGAAAATGGAAAAGAAAAGAGAGAGAGAGAGGACTTACCTTACCTGGACCGCAGCAGCCCGAAGCCTACCCCAACAGCAGCCCATCAGGATGGGTCCAGCCCACGGCCAAATACCGTTTCGGTTGCGTCAAAAATTGTGCGAAAAGACGTTCCTCTTCTTCTTCCTCGACAGCGCGGCATCGCCAGTAGGCGTCGAGCTCGTCGTCGATAAGCTTGCCCCGGACGCGCCAGAAGGTCAGAACTTTGCCCTAATCGTTTCGCGTCCGAGCCTATCCACGGACGAAAAGATCTTGCCAAACCAAAGCTTCCAGAGACCGCCACCTCTCCACCATTGCCGTCATCGTGTCGAGGCCACAGGGCTTCCCTTGGCCTATAAATTGGTGGAGAGCATCGCCGTGCACGCCTTGTTCTTCTCCGCCCTCTCAATCCCTATCTCGAACTCTCTATCTCTCACGGAACCACCGCCATGGCCGGTTCTCCGGCTAGCCGTCGATAAAAGCCACCCCGGAGTCCACCGCTAGGTCGAGGAGGTGTTCCTTGGCGTGTAGATCATCGGGAGGAGCCCAGCATCAAGGGGAGGCCGAGGCATCACGAATTTGATCATTCCCTTTCTCAGTACATCGCCGGGAATGGCGAATCATCGCCGTCTCCGTCGACAATCGCCGGAGCTGATCGCACCTTGAGCTTCAAGGTGAGCTTGCGCATCTCTGGACCCCTCTATTTCTTCCTGGCATCAACCGTAGCCGTAGTTCGTGTGTTCGAGAGTAAACCGCCGCGGGACCTGGTCGCCGGCGTAGCTCCGGTGATCCCCTCGCCAAACCAACAACACCATCGTGCTCAGTAGCTCGAGGGGAGTCGGAAAAACCTATTCGCGCGTCCGGGAGGTCATAGCGGCGCCCGTGACCGTCGGCGTCAAGCCGCCGGCGAAGCGACGTGGTCGGTTGGCCCACGCGTGGCTGTTGACTAGTCTTCGCCAGCGTGGCGGTCACGTGTCCTAGACCCCACCTGTCTGTCGGGTGTGTAGAGCGAACCGGTATCTTTAGTATTTTCGTTTATTTCAAATTCCAGAAAATGCTGAAACTTTGCAAAATTGTATAAAATCCATTTCAACTCAGAAAAATATGAATAATATATCAAAATGCTCACAAAAATAAACTCTATTCAAATAAAATATAAAACAAAAATGTGTGTCAAAATCAAAATTCACTTATTTTTAACCTTATTAATTATGCCATTTCAATTATTTGAAATACAAATTGAATTCAATAAATAGTTAAGTTTAAAAATTAAATTTTAACTATTCAGTAACTAAGTAAAATGTTAAGATTAATTTTATTTACCATATTTGCATTAACTTAATTATTAGTGGTAATTCATAAACCCTAATTTGCAAATTACTATTTTCTATTTTCTTTAAATAGTAATAACTCAAGAAAATATTATAAGTCAATATTATTTTGGTAAATCAAAACTTATTTACTTAAACATCTTTAGTTAACAAGTTAATTATTTTAAACCCTAATAACAATTATTAAACCCTGATTCTTAATTAAACCAAAATAGGAGTACTCTAATTATTAAATCTTGTGAAGAATAATAAAATGTCAAACCATTCCTAATTTTGATTCAAAGTAATTAGTTACCACACCTATATGTCCAACCATCCTTTTTAGGAGTTGTACCATGATTTAGAAACCCTAGTTTCAAATTGAGTAAGACCTGGATCCCATTATTTCATGTGATCATTCCACCTTAGAACCAACTCTAAAACCCTAGATATGTGTCACATATGATCATGGGAGATTTACTTGACATATAGAACCCTAATTATCAACAATTGAATACATGCTTAGAATCCACTAGCATAAAACCAAGTCACATGAGATTATCATTTCATGTTCCTATTCTTAATTAAAACCTATATGATCCACTAATGTCACCTAGGTAGAAACCCTAACTTGTTAATTGAATTAGTACCATTGATCACCACTCCTATATACCATACCATTAAGATCAACCTCAATCATTAAACCCTAGTAGAACCATAATGATAAACCCTAGTATCAACTTTGTGTAGCAAATCACATCACATGTTCCTATCCAACTAAACCTTACTTAGGAAATGATAAACCACTTAGCTTAGAAACTATTAGAGATTATTTGGTAAAGCAAATGTGAAGCCATAGTAAACCTAATAGCAAACCTATGGAACCATCTTAATAACCATCCTTTGATATGATGTATATGGGAAACTATGGTGATAACCCTACCAATACTTGCTACATATATAAAACCATTATACTTAAAGAACCTAACTAGTTCTTGTTAGAGAACTAAATGAATTCCATAGTAAACCCTAGAAAGCCATAGCTCCTATGTATAGTAGTTCTTGTTCTTATTTAACCTGTTCTTCAAAAGTTATTCTTTTGAAGTACAAATGTCAATCAAACCTTAGAAGCTTAATCCTTCTTTGAAATACTCATTAAATCTTAATCAACATGTTCTTCAAAAGTTATTCTTTTGAAGTATAGTATAAGTAATCATCAACCATGTTCTGTAGAACTTAAAATTGACAACTGTTCTTTATATATTATTCCACCACTATTCTTTATGTATATGATTGTTATGATGTCTTATATCACTTGGTTATGATGCTAATATAACCAAACCCTAATAAGAACCTTGTTTGAGAACCATCCTAAAAGTGCAACACACCCGAAAGAAATCTTTACAACTCATCCATCCTAAATCATCGAGGTTAGGTTACGCTCGGGACGATTGCATCTCATATTATGCATTATAGCATCTTTGCCAGTTCTTTAAACATTGTCCTTACCGGACGATGATGGTATTTCAGCATTTGGAGTTATCACGTATCGAAGCTTTTGCCTGCATAATCTTGCAGTCAAGAAAGGCAAGTTCATCGCTTGCTCATGTCATTTGATTATTTTTATCAAACTATATGCAAAGTACTATACTTATCACTCATGCATTGAAAAGCAAATATTATTTTACAATTATGAATGTGACTATGTGGTGGGCAATGGAACCATGGTATGTGTTGATATGGTGGAGGTTCCATTGCATGGGTACTACTCATCTAGGACTAAGTACCAATGCCGTCCAGTGATTCTAGCGCCGTACATATCGCGTTATCCATAAGATCTATAATGGCTCTGGGGAAGTCAGCTGTATCTTTTCCCTTCTGCACGCCAACGGATTGGTAGAGCCGGTGGGGTGTTGGAGGCACTGCCGCAATAGGTTGGGATATCCTTTTAAATCCCCATCCATTAGTGATGATAAGCTCTACGATCTATGAAGGATTGTCCGGAGTACACCGTGAGTAAAGCCGTATTATCGGGAGAAGTCTACTGGGGGTGTACGGTTGGACAAAAGGGTGGGTTTGCAGGGTCGCGGAGAAGGCAGTGATTGGCTTGGATCTTATACTGGGCCTCACACCAAAGGAAGTGTGGACGGGGACATACTCTCGGCCGGCAACAAAGTTAAGATCTCTTGTGGGGTAAAGTAACGCACCTCTGCAGAGGGTATCAAGAATTGTGACTGTCACTCCCTGTTCCGGGAAGGGAACTGCGAACGCGGCAGGAAAGGAACTCCACGAAGTTCTAGTCAACCTGTGAAGACTGACGGGCATAGTTTTCAGAATAAAATAAACCTTTTGAAGAAATGTTTATGAAAACTTGCATTGGCCTATGACTTTCTGGTCTATGGCTGTAGCTAGTGCATGATACACCTATTTCCTAATATGAACTTGCTGAGTACGCTCGTACTCATTCTATCCCATTTGAACCCCCTTCTTAGATCAAGGCACCGAAGGAGAAACTACCATGGAACTCGAAGACAAAGGAGTCAACTGCAACAAGATGAAGAATCCAATCAAAGAAGTCAATGGAGTCAACTTCTGCATCAGCTATGATGGAAACCTAGACTAGTAATAAAAGGGAACCTTTCCCTAATCCTAGCACCTAAGTAGCTAGATTTCTATAGCAAGCCAAGTAGCTCTTAAGCTTGAGTTAGCAATAATTAGACTACGAGTCGTTCTTCTGGAGCTTTATTTGAAGTTTTACCTCACTGTAAAGTAGGAGGCTATGTTGATCTTATGTAAACAGTTCGTGTGTACTTCTATAGACATACCTTGGACTCGCATATGTTTCTGTTGTACCACTCTGAGAGATGTAATATGAGTGGAACGGTGTTTCACTTGTGTTATGTCAACGACTTGTGTACTACACCATGCAGTGGTATGCTGGGTCACCACAGTTGGTATCAGAGCAAATGCTTTGACCCTAGGATTAAAACCCTTTAAAGGAGACCTATAGGTTTGGTAGTGTCTATAGGAAGTGTATTAGCTAAGTCAACTATGCTAAACCAATTATTCTTTTGACTTGAGATGGGTATTCACTTGAGAATAATCCTGACACACTTGAGTCAATCTTTCTTATCTATTTTCTTAAGTAAAGTTAGTTAGTTATCTTGCTTCATTCCAAATAACTAGAAAACCATTGGAGCCTAAGATAAGGGGTGGTAGTAGACCACAGTTGGTATACAATACATGGTAGTCCAAAGAGAGGATACAACCATAAGGAAGATATCCTAGTGGAAGAAGTATACCAATGCTAGTTATGGTTAAGTAAGAGTCATTTAAAATGTCAAATACTGATGATAACTAAGGGAGATAAGTTATATAAGGTAGTATATGTCTATGATGAGTCAATCATAGGAGGTAAGGAAGAGTGATAGGAGTATTTAAGTCTACTTTTCATGGTAGAGTTGGTAATCATATATGATTCACTTGAGAATCATGATGTGAGGGAGTAGAACATCATAAGTGAGTTAACAGAAGTATGATGAGGAGTAGGATTTAAGGAATAGTTCGAAAGCTTAGGCCTTAAAATCCTAATAACTGTACCAAGTATGTTAAAACCATAGTCCTTAATTTAAAGAAGGCTTATTTAGAGCATATCACATAGAACGTATCGATAATTTCTTATGTTCTATGCCATATTATTGATGATACCTACATGTTTTATGCACACTTTATGTCATATTCGTGCATTTTGGAACTAACCTATTAACAAGATGCCGAAGTGCCGTTTTCTGCTGTTTTTGGTTTCAGAAATCCTAGTAACGAAATATTCTCGGAATTGGACGAAACAAAGACCCAGGGGCCTATTTTGCCACGAACCTTCCAGAAGACCGAAGAGCATACGAAGTGGGGCCACGAGGTGGCCAAACCACATGGCGGCGCGGCCAGGGGCTGTGGTGTGGGCCCCGTTAGCCCCCCGACTCTGCCCTTCCGCCTACTTAAAGCCTTCGTCGCGAAACCCACGATGCGAAAAACCACGATACGGAAAACCTTCAGAGACTCCGCCGCCGCCGATCCCATCTCGGGGATTCGGAGATCTCCTCCGGCACCTGCCGGAGAGGGGATTCATCTCCCGGAGGACTCTACACCGCCATGGTCGCCTCCGGAGTGATGAGTGAGTAGTTCACCCTGGACTATGGGTCCATAGCAGTAGCTAGATGGTTGTCTTCTCCTCATTGTGCTTCATTGTTGGATCTTGTGAGCTGCCTAACATGATCAAGATCATCTATCTGTAATACTCTATGTTGTGTTTGTCGGGATCCGATGAATAGAGAATACCATGTCATGTTAATTATCAAGTTATTACATATGTGTTGTTTATGATCTTGCATGCTCTCCGTTACTAGTAGAGGCTCTGGCCAAGTTTTTACTTTTAACTCCAAGAGGGAGTATTTATGCTCGATAGTGGGTTCATGCCTGCATTGACACCTGGGACAGTGAAAGAAAGTTCTAAGGTTGTGTTGTGCTGTTGCCACTAGGGATAAAACATTGATGCTATGTCCAAGGATGTAGTTGTTGATTACATTACGCACCATACTTAATGCAATTGTCTGTTGCTTTGCAACTTAATACTGGAAGGGGTTCGGACGATAACCTGAAGGTGGACTTTTTAGGCATAGATGCAGTTGGATGGCGGTCTATGTACTTTGTCGTAATGCCCAATTAAATCTCACTATACTTATCATGTCATGTATGTGCATTGTTATGCCCTCTCTATTTGTCAATTGCCCGCCTGTAATTTGTTCACCCAACATGCTTTTATCTTATGGGAGAGACACCTCTAGTGAACTGTGGACCCGGTCCATTCTTTTAATCTGAAATACAAATCTTTGCAATACTTGTTTTACTTGTTTTCTGCAAACAATCATCTTCCACACAATACGGTTAATCCTTTGTTACAGCAAGCCGGTGAGATTGACAACCTCACTGTTTCGTTGGGGCAAAGTACTTTGGTTGTGTTGTGCAGGTTCCACGTTGGCGCCGGAATCCCTGGTGTTGCGCCGCACTACATCCCGCCGCCATCAACCTTCAACGTGCTTCTTGGCTCCTCCTGGTTCGATAAACCTTGGTTTCTTTCTGAGGGAAAACTTGCTGCTGTGCGCATCATACCTTCCTCTTGGGGTTGCCCAACGAACGTGTGAAATACACGCCATCAAGCATATTTTCTGGCGCCGTTGCCGGGGAGATCAAGACACGCTGCAAGGGGAGTCTCCACTTCTCAATCTCTTTACTTTGTTTTTGTCTTGCTTTATTTTATTTACTATTTTGTTTGTTGCACTCTATATCAAAAACACAAAAAAATTAGTTACTTGTTTTACTTTACTTAATATCATGCATGTTTTTATTTCACTAGTTAAGCATAATGGAAAACAACAAAAATATGAGAGATCTTTATGAACTTTATCTTGAATTAGGACATGATGTGTTTGAAGAGAGAATTAAAAAACCCATGGAACTTTATATGCATGCTAATGGGAATGTTATTACTATGGATGCTTTGAACACCATTGTTGCTAATGCTATGGAAAATTCTAAGCTTGGGGAAGCTGGCTCTGATGAGCAGGATCTTTTTAGTCCCCCAAGCATTGAGGAGAAAATTTTCTTTTATGATTACAATATGCCTCCTATATATGATGATAGCCACTTTGTTGAATTTGCTCCCACTACAACTAATAAAATTGATTATGCTTACGTGGAGAGTAATAATTTTATGCATGAGACTCATGATAAAAATGCTTTATGTGATAGTTACATTGTTGAGTTTGCTCATGATGCTACTGAAAATTATTATGAGAGAGGAAAATATGGTTGTAGAAATTTTCATGTTACTAAAACACCTCTCTATGTGCTGAAATTTTTGAAGCTACACTTGTTTTATCTTCCTATGCTTGTTACTTTGCTCTTCATGAACTTGTTTATTTACAAGATTCCTATGCATAGGAAGAATTTTAGACTTAAATGTGTTTTGAATTTGCCTCTTGATGCTCTCTTTTGCTCCAAATACTATTTCTTGCGAGTGCATCATTAAAACTGCTGAGCCCATCTTAATGGCTATAAAGAAAGAACTTCTTGGGAGATAACCCATGTGTTATTTTGCTACAGTACTTTGTTTTATATTTGAGTCTTGGAAGTTGTTTACTACTGTAGCAACCTCTCCTTATCTTAGTTTTGAGTTTTGTTGTGCCAAGTAAAGTCTTTGATAGAAAAGTAAGTACTAGATTTGGATTACTGCGCAGTTCCAGATTTCTTTGCTGTCACGAATCTGGGTCTATCTCCCTGTAGGTAGCTCAGAAAATTAAGACAATTTACGAGCATGATCCTCAGATATGTACGCAACTTTCATTCAATTTGAGCATTTTCGTTTGAGCAAGTCTGGTGGCCTAATAAAATCCATCTTTACGGACTGTTCTGTTTTGACAGATTCTGCCTTTTATTTCGCATTGCCTCTTTTGCTATGTTGGATGAATTTCTTTGATCCATTAATGTCCAGTAGCTTTATGCAATGTCCAGAAGTGTTAAGAATGATTGTGTCACCTCTGAACATGTGAATTTTTATTATGCACTAACCCTCTAATGAGTTGTTTCGAGTTTGGTGTGGAGGAAGTTTTCAAGGATCAAGAGAGGAGTATGATGCAATATGATCAAGGAGAGTGAAAGCTCTAAGCTTGGGGATGCCCCGGTGGTTCACCCCTGCATATTATAAGAAGACTCAAGCGTCTAAGCTTGGGGATGCCCAAGGCATCCCCTTCTTCATCGACAACATTATCAGGTTCCTCCCCTGAAACTATATTTTTATTCCGTCACATCTTATGTACTTTGCTTGGAGCGTCGGTTTGTTTTTGTTTTTTGTTTTGTTTGAATAAAATGGATCCTAGCATTCACTTTGTGGGAGAGAGACACGCTCCGCTGTAGCATATGGACAAGTATGTCCTTAGGCTCTACTCATAGTATTCATGGCGAAGTTTCATCTTCGTTAAATTGTTATATGGTTGGAATTGGAAAATGATACATGTAGTAAATTGCTATAATGTCTTGGATAATGTGATACTTGGCAATTGTTGTGCTCATGTTTAAGCTCTTGCATCATATACTTTGCACCCATTAATGAAGAAATACTTAGAGCTTGCTAATTTGGTTTGCATATTTGGTTTCTCTAGAGTCTAGATAACATCTAGTATTGAGTTTTGAACAACAAGGAAGACGGTATGGAGTCTTATAATGTTTACTATATGTCTTTTATGTGAGTTTTGCTGTACCGTTCATCCTTGTGTTTGTTTCAAATAACCTTGCTAGCCTAAACCTTGTATCGAGAGGGAATACTTCTCATGCATCCCAAATACTTGAGCCAACCACTATGCCATTTGTGTCCACCATATCTACCTACTACATGGTATTTATCCGCCATTCCAAAGTAAATTGCTTGAGTGCTACCTTTAAAATTCCATCATTCACCTTTGCAATATATAGCTCATGGGACAAATAGCTTAAAAACTATTGTGGTATTGAATATGTACTTATGCATTTTATCTCTTATTAAGTTGCTTGTTGCGATAACCATGCTTCTGGGGACGCCATCAACTATTCTTTGTTGAATATCATGTGAGTTGCTATGCATGTCCGTCTTGTCTGAAGTAAGAGAGATCTACCACCTTTATGGTTGGAGCATGTATATTGTTAGAGAAGAACATTGGGCCGCTAACTAAAGCCATGAATCATGGTGGAAGTTTCAGTTTTGGACATATATCCTCAATCTCATATGAGAATAATAATTGTTGCCACATGCTTATGCATTAAAGAGGAGTCCATTATCTGTTGTCCATGTTGTCCCGGTATGGATGTCTAAGTTGAGAATAATCAAAAGCGAGAAATCCAAAATGCGAGCTTTCTCCTTAGACCTTTGTACAGGCGGCATGGAGGTACCCCATTGTGACACTTGGTTAAAACATGTGCATTGCAAAGATCCGGTAGTCCAAGTTAATTAGGACAAGGTGCGGGCACTATTAGTATACTATGCATGAGGCTTGCAACTTGTAAGATATAATGTACATAACTCATATGCTTTATTACTACCGTTGACAAAATTGTTTCATGTTTTCAAAATAAAAGCTCTAGCACAAATATAGCAATCGATGCTTTCCTCTTTGAAGGACCTTTCTCTTTACTTTTATGTTGAGTCAGTTCACCTATTTCTCTCCACCTCAAGAAGCAAACACTTGTGTGAACTGTGCATTGATTCCTACATACTTGCATATTGTACTTGTTATATTACTCTATGTTGACAATTATCCATGAGATATACATGTTACAAGTTGAAAGCAACCGCTGAAACTTAATCTTCCTTTGTGTTGCTTCAATACCTTTACTTTGATTTATTGCTTTATGAGTTAACTCTTATGCAAGACTTATTAATACTTGTCTTGAAGTACTATTCATGAAAAGTCTTTGCTTTATGATTCACTTATTTATTCATGTCATTACCATTGTTTTGATCGCTGCATCCACTACATATGTTTACAAATAGTATGATCAAGGTTATGATGGCATATCACTTCAGAAATTATCTTTGTTATCGTTTTACCTGCTCGGGACGAGCAGAACTAAGCTTGGGGATGCTTGATACGTCTCACGTATCGATAATTTCTTATGTTCTATGCCATATTATTGATGATACCTACATGTTTTATGCACACTTTATGTCATATTCGTGCTGGGACTAACCTATTAACAAGATGCCAAAGTGCCAGTTCCTGTTTTCTGCTGTTTTTGGTTTCAGAAATCCTAGTAATGAAATATTCTCGGAATTGGACGAAACAAAGACCCAGGGGCCTATTTTGCCACGAACCTTCCAGAAGACCGAAGAGCATACAAAGTGGGGCCACGAGGTGGCCAAACCACATGCGAGCGCGGCCAGGGGGCCGCGCCTGTGGTGTGGGCCCTCGTTAGCCCCCGACTACGCCCTACACTGTAAAGCCTTCATCGCGAAACCCACGATGCGAAAAACCATGATACGGAAAACCTTGCGAGGCGCCGCCGCCGCCGATCCCATCTCGGGGATTACGGAGATCTCCTCCGCACCCGGAGAGGGGATTCATCTCCCGGAGGACTCTACACCGCCATGGTCGCCTCCGGAGTGATGAGTGAGTAGTTCACCCCTGGACTATGGGTCCATAGCGGTAGCTAGATGGTTGTCTTCTCCTCATTGTGCTTCATTGTTGGATCTTGTGAGCTGCCTAACATGATCAAGATCATCTATCTGTAATACTCTATGTTGTGTTTGTCGGGATCCGATGAATAGAGAATACCATGTCATGTTAATTATCAAGTTATTACATATGTGTTGTTTATGATCTTGCATGCTCTCCGTTACTAGTAGAGGCTCTGGCCAAGTTTTTACTTTTAACTCCAAGAGGGAGTATTTATGCTCGATAGTGGGTTCATGCCTCCATTGAGGGACAGTGACATAAAGTTCTAAGGTTGTGTTGTGCTGTTGCCACTAGGGATAAAACATTGGCGCTATGTCCAAGGATGTAGTTGTTGATTACATTACGCACCATACTTAATGCAATTGTCTGTTGCTTTGCAACTTAATACTGGAAGGGGTTCGGATGATAACCTGAAGGTGGACTTTTTAGGCATAGATGCAGTTGGATGGCGGTCTATGTACTTTGTCGTAATGCCCAATTAAATCTCACTATACTTATCATGTCATGTATGTGCATTGTTATGCCCTCTCTATTTGTCAATTGTAATTTGTTCACCCAACATGCTTTTATCTTATGGGAGAGACACCTCTAGTGAACTGTGGACCCGGTCCATTCTTTTAATACTGAAATACAAATCTGCTGCAATACTTGTTTCTTTGTTTTCTCTGCAAACAATCATCTTCCACACAATACGGTTAATCCTTTGTTACAGCAAGCCGGTGAGATTGACAACCTCATTTCGTTGGGGCAAAGTACTTTGGTTGTGTTGTGCAGGTTCCACGTTGGCGCCGGAATCCCTGGGGTTGCGCCGCACTACATCCCGCCGCCATCAACCTTCAACGTGCTTCTTGGCTCCTCCTGGTTCGATAAACCTTGGTTTCTTTCTGAGGGAAAACTTGCTGCTGTGCGCATCATACCTTCCTCTTGGGGTTGCCCAACGAACGTGTGAAATACACGCCATCAAGCATATCACATAGAGAAATCCTAGAGTTATAGGTGGTATATTCTAAACAATCATGTGTTTAGAGTATTCATGTTAGAACTAATTGTATTATAGGAAGTAGTCCTCAATAGCACATATATATGGTATACTATTTTGTTAGTACTTCCAAAGAAAACTAGGTTAACTTCAACTATCCCAGGCCATTTTGTTTCAAGTTGTCTCATTGCAAATGTGCAATTGAGATAAATGTTGAGACAAATAGTAGAAATTCACGTATTCGTGCTAAGTATCACGACCTAAACCTATCTGATGTGGTGTTATATACTACACATCTGAACCTGATGTTTAGGGATGTCTTACCCAACTATTTTATTCAGGCATATAAGGATGTGTATTATGAACACAAAGCTGAATCTTCTTGGATTTTATTGGATTTTCATTGATTGACTAGATCCATACATGAAGTTTGACTTTGATATGCAAATGCATGTTGCAATATCAAGCTCTTACTTGATGTTATAGGTCTAGAGGGTAAAGGTATTCATGTGAGGAAGTGACGAATTCTGAAGATTTTGAAGACAAGATGAAGGTTCACTTAAAGAAGGAAGTCAAATTGTGGAAAGCAACCACAATACTTGAAGGAATGACAAATCAAAACTCATTTTTATCCTCAATTGAGGAGTACTTCGACATGGAAGTACCATGAAAGTGAGAAAAATAGTGAATATGGAGCAGTAGAAGTGGATCCATATTCATTATGGAAGAAGGTAATGCAAGTGAAGTCACTTACGATACTATCTTCATAGTGTCAACAAGTGGTTATCTTGCAAAACAAACCCTAGAAGAAGGAAAATAGACAAGTGAAGTCGCAGCTGATATAATAAGACCGCAGCTGATATAGGATAATCATGAAGAGAAAGTATTTGAAGTGAGGTATATCTTGACTAAAACTATAAAAGTAGCCACAACTGGTAAGTAGATATTGACTAGAACCATAACATAGCCACAGCTGGTATCCAATAAGCCACATCTCGTGTTAGATAGTCTGCAGCTGGTAACAAATAGTCCACAGCTTAATCATTTTTCACTCTAAAGGAAAGAGGGATTCCACAGCCGGTATTCCGTAGCTGGTAAATATTTAGTTGAAGGATTCACATCGGATACCCACAACTGTGTGGATACACCGCAAAGAATTCTTCGTGAGACTCTAGAAAAGTACAAACCTAAGCTAGACCAAGACTAATCTTCTAACCTTGGAGTTTAATGAGTAGAAGAAAGGAAGTTTGAAGATCATTAGTAAACTCCAAGGGGGAGAGGAAGGCTGAAGGAGAAGTATTAAGATATGATTTGGAGTATGAAAGACGAAGAAGAAGATCTGAACTGAGAGGTAGTCCAATCTTATTTTTATAAGATTGTTGGGATGTATCCATACCAAAGTACTCTTAGGAGGATGTCAGACCAGAAGCCGAGGTTCATATCTCGAAGAAGTAAGGGTTAGACCTTAACTTGAGTGGGTAATTATAATTACTCAGAAGTAGAAGAGCTCAAGTAAGTCTAAGCTAATGAAGTTGGAGGAAGTAGATGTCGGAGGACAATCAAAGCCTAAGAAGACAAAAGATTGAAGGAGTTTGACCATACAAAAACTAATGATTATTAGAAAGATTCCTTTCATGGAACCTAAAGAAACTAAAAGGAAGATAACTAGTATGAACTAGAAGCCATGATTGGATGGACTAAATGAGTCTAATCCATTCGTAGGACTAAACAACCAGGACCATGCCTATTGTAAATACCTTACGAAGTACCATTACTTTCGTTATGGTAGTAAGGGACAACAATACCTTACTTTAAACAAATCCTTTAGACTTAAGGTTTGGGCACCGCAGCTGGATTACCGCAGCTGGTAGAACCAAGCTTTGAGTACCCAAATAGGAAGATGTCACCACAACCATTAGTAAAGTCCATTAACACAATAAGATGTCCTAATCCAAGAATCTTTGGAGAGTAAGCCTATAAGCTTAGAGTGTTGGAAGAAATCATAGAATTGAAGAAAGTATCAGTGCCAGACATCAGAAGACTCCATGAAGGATCTAGACAAGGGATATATTCAATTATATCTAGTGTGATCACCATGGAGTTGAAGGATGGTGATCTGTTCAAGTCAGTTCCACATTCCGAAACATGAGAGCGTTCGAACTTCGGGACGAAGTTCAGTTTAAGGGGGAGAGGCTGTAATATCCCAGGTTTAGAGGCAACAAAATGAGAGAACACCAAAGTGTGCATTGCATTCATGCATAGAAAATCCGGGGAATTTTCGCGCTTTCAAATAAAACTTACCACAGTAACTGAAGTTTCACTTGACTTGCTGGAATTGAAGTAGATCATCAAGTCAAGCGCTATAAACTTCACTGTGATCTTTGCTAAAACCTTGTTTTGGGTAGAGATGATTTGATCTATGGATTAGATCAAATGGAATTAGATTTACAACAACACATTCTTTAAGAATCAAACTCTAACTTAATAATACTTAAAAGTTAGCAACTACCTTTGTGTGTAATTTAATTCACTTATAAATAAGGTAAACCACAGGGTCTAAAGTGCATAAAAGCCACACATTCTTATTTAAATCATAACTTATTAAATACATGGAATATCATAAAACTAAATCCGTTTACATTACGAATTATAGTCCAAACTATTTGAATAAAATTAACTATGAGTATTTTGAAACTCATATGATCATGCCTTGGTGAAATCAAATCCAACTATCCAAATTTGAGGAATAACCCTCAACTTTGACCTTTTCACCAATATTATAATATAAATCCAATCAAATATAATATAGTGACTCATCAACAATAATAAAACCATCCACAAGATATTTAGTAGCAAATGCCACTTGGCTATCCAAAAATAAATCATATGAGAGGATAATGATCTTGCCACATGGGATGAAAATATCTACATGACTTGCTTTCCAAGCTTTGCCACCTCATGCTCAAAGGATTGCTATGGATGAGAGCATGACAACCAAGCACCTTACTCATCAAACCAACACAAGAGTCACCATCTATGTGTCATGATACTAGAGCTTGCTCAAGCCTATAAATAGAGCCACACCCTCCATCCATTTGCTCATCTTGTAGCATGATACAAGGAAACACACACATAGAGCCACTCCATACATTAGCTAGGATCAAGATGAAGAAGCTAGGAGGTGGAGGCATACCACAAGATGCAGGTTTATCAGATTTCCTGAAGAACAAACTACAGAAGATACCAAGGTAGAATCCCTAGGCAAACCATATATTTAGAGGATCATATCATCATATCTTGAGTAGGACCTTAGGATATTCCAAGACATTGAGAAGTGAGATAAGTTATAATACTAACCATAGCCATGTTCATACAAGAATATTAGAGAAGTACTAATCCTAGTTGTTCAAGTCAATATTTAATCTTGGAGGTGAGAACCCTATTCCATTAGCAATACTTTGGGAAAACAATTCCATAATCATAAAAACTTGGTATTAATTATAAACCTTAAGAATTTAGGATGAGTGTGATGAGAGGAATATTAAAGAGGGATTAGTGAGGAATGAGTGGATCTTGTCTAATGCATGATTATACCTTGTAGATATAGATGATAAGTTAAACACATATGATTAATAGATCTCATCTATCACATAAAATAATAAGTATATCACTAGTAGTTAACCCCAAACCAGTCCTCATGCCTTGTGTAGAGGAATAATCCTAGTCAATTAAACATAACCTAACTATTGCTCACACCCTAAACCTAGTGGTGTATCACATTGGTGATCACTACTAAAACCCTAGACCACATTTAAATACCAATCCAAGTATCCCTTTGGATTATAAGTAGAACCCTGCCATGCCTCATGCTAATTATATTGCAATTTAGTGAAGAGTATGCAAAACCCTAAACCCTTTCAAATAGAATTCACTACACATAAAATCATAAACTCAACCCATTCTTATTACCACTTACTTTAAGCCCTAGTCATACCTAAATAATATGTGAATAATCAATATGGTTAAGCACTTGCAAAATAGAATATGTTCACCATTCACATGTTCTCAATTTCAGATCCTTTAAAACAGAATTGATTCCTAAATTTAAAAGGTAATTGAGTTGAACCCTAAATTCACATCTATTTGCATTTTTAAATTGTGCCTCCAAACAACACAACTTTAATCAAATACAAAATGTTTGTTTAAACAACAACATTATACAGTAAGCATGACTATCAAATTGTTCTGATATTCAAATAATTTAGGACCTGCAAAATAAAACCAGAATTAAAATTTGAATCCAAATAACAAATAGAAACCAGGAAATAAAAACAGAAAAGAAAATGGAAAAGAAAAGAGAAGAGAGAGAGGACTTACCTTACCTGGACCGCAGCAGCCCGAAGCCTACCCCAACAGCAGCCCATCGAAGCCCAGGATCAGTCCAGCCCACGGCCAAATACCGTTTCGGTTGCGTCAAAAATTGTGCGAAGCAAGACGTTCCTTTCTTCTTCTTCCCGGCGTCGACAGCGCGGCATCGCCAGTAGACGTCGAGCTCGTCGTCGATAAGCTTGCCCGGACGTGGCAGAAGGTTCCAGAACTTTGCCCTAATCGTTTCGCGTCCGAGCCTATCCACGGACGAAAAGATCTTCGCCAAACCAAAGCTTCCAGAGACCGCCACCTCTCCACCATTGCCGTCATCGTGTCTAGGCCACGGGCTTCCCTTGACCTATAAATTGGTGGAGAGCATCGCCGTGCACGCCTTGTTCTTCTCCGCCCTCTCAATCCCTATCTCGAACTCTCTATCTCTCACTGGAACCACCGCCATGGCGGCCAGTTCTCCGGCTAGCCGTCGATAAAAGCCACCCCGGAGTCCACCGCTAGGTCGAGGAGGTGCGCCTTGGCGTGTAGATCATCTGGGAGGAGCCCAGCATCAAGGGAGGCCGAGGCATCACGAATTTGATCATTCCCTTTCTCAGTACATCGCCGGGAATGGCGAATTCATCGTCTCCGTCGACAATCGCCGGAGCTGATCGCACCTTGAGCTTCAAGGTGAGCTTGCGCATCTCTGGACCCCTCTATTTCTTCCTGGCATCAACCGTAGCCGTAGTTCGTGTGTTCGCCGGAGTAAACCGCCGCGGGACCTGGTCGCCGGCGTAGCTCCGGTGATCCCCTCGCCAAACCAACAACACCATCGTGCTCAGTAGCTCGAGGGGAGTCGGAAAAACCTATTCGCGCGTCCCGGGAGGTCATATATCTGCGGCACTATTTCCGTCTGGTCGTCGGCGTCAAGCCGCCGGCGAAGCTGACGTGGTCAGTTGACCCCACGCGTGGCTGTTGACTAGTCTTCGCCAGCGTGGCGGTCAACGTGTCCTAGACCCCACCTGTCTGTCTCTGGGTGTGTAGAGCGACCGGTATCTTTAGTATTTTCGTTTATTTCAAATTCCAGAAAATGCTGAAACTTTGCAAAATTGTATAAAATCCATTTCAACTCAGAAAAATATGAATAATATATCAAAATGCTCACAAAAATAAACTCTATTCAAATAAAATATAAAACAAAAATGTGTGTCAAAATCAAAATTCACTTATTTTTAACCTTATTAATTATGCCATTTCAATTATTTGAAATACAAATTGAATTCAATAAATAGTTAAGTTTCAAAAATTAAATTTTAACTATTCAGTAACTAAGTAAAATGTTAAGATTAATTTTATTTACCATAATTGCATTAACTTAATTATTAGTGGTAATTCATAAACCCTAATTTGCAAATTACTATTTTCTATTTTCTTTAAATAGTAATAACTCAAGAAAATATTATAAGTCAATATTATTTTGGTAAATCAAAACTTATTTACTTAAACATCTTTAGTTAACAAGTTAATTATTTTAAACCCTAATAACAATTATTAAACCCTGATTCTTAATTAAACCAAAATAGGAGTACTCTAATTATTAAATCTTGTGAAGAATAATAAAATGTCAAACCATTCCTAATTTTGATTCAAAGTAATTAGTTACCACACCTATATGTCCAACCATCCTTTTTAGGAGTTGTACCATGATTTAGAAACCCTAGTTTCAAATTGAGTAAGACCTGGATCCCATTATTTCATGTGATCATTCCACCTTAGAACCAACTCTAAAACCCTAGATATGTGTCACATATGATCATGGGAGATTTACTTGACATATAGAACCCTAATTATCAACAATTGAATACATGCTTAGAATCCACTAGCATAAAACCAAGTCACATGAGATTATCATTTCATGTTCCTATTCTTAATTAAAACCTATATGATCCACTAATGTCACCTAGGTAGAAACCCTAACTTGTTAATTGAATTAGTACCATTGATCACCACTCCTATATACCATACCATTAAGATCAACCTCAATCATTAAACCCTAGTAGAACCATAATGATAAACCCTAGTATCAACTTTGTGTAGCAAATCACATCACATGTTCCTATCCAACTAAACCTTACTTAGGAAATGATAAACCACTTAGCTTAGAAACTATTAGAGATTATTTGGTAAAGCAAATGTGAAGCCATAGTAAACCTAATAGCAAACCTATGGAACCATCTTAATAACCATCCTTTGATATGATGTATATGGGAAACTATGGTGATAACCCTACCAATACTTGCTACATATATAAAACCATTATACTTAAAGAACCTAACTAGTTCTTGTTAGAGAACTAAATGAATTCCATAGTAAACCCTAGAAAGCCATAGCTCCTATGTATAGTAGTTCTTGTTCTTATTTAACCTGTTCTTCAAAAGTTATTCTTTTGAAGTACAAATGTCAATCAAACCTTAGAAGCTTAATCCTTCTTTGAAATACTCATTAAATCTTAATCAACATGTTCTTCAAAAGTTATTCTTTTGAAGTATAGTATAAGTAATCATCAACCATGTTCTGTAGAACTTAAAATTGACAACTGTTCTTTATATATTATTCCACCACTATTCTTTATGTATATGATTGTTATGATGTCTTATATCACTTGGTTATGATGCTAATATAACCAAACCCTAATAAGAACCTTGTTTGAGAACCATCCTAAAAGTGCAACACACCCGAAAGAAATCTTTACAACCCATCCATCCTAAATCATCGAGGTTAGGTTACGCTCGGGACGATTGCATCTCATATTATGCATTATAGCATCTTTGCCAGTTCTTTAAACATTGTCCTTACCGGACGATGATGGTATTTCAGCATTTGGAGTTATCACGTATCGAAGCTTTTGCCTGCATAATCTTGCAGTCAAGAAAGGCAAGTTCATCGCTTGCTCATGTCATTTGATTATTTTTATCAAACTATATGCAAAGTACTATACTTATCACTCATGCATTGAAAAGCAAATATTATTTTACAATTATGAATGTGACTATGTGGTGGGCAATGGAACCATGGTATGTGTTGATATGGTGGAGGTTCCATTGCATGGGTACTACTCATCTAGGACTAAGTACCAATGCCGTCCAGTGATTCTAGCGCCGTACATATCGCGTTATCCATAAGATCTATAATGGCTCTGGGAAGTCAGCTGTATCTTTTCCCTTCTGCACGCCAACGGATCTGTAGAGCCGGTGGGGTGTTGGAGGCACCGCCGCAATAGGTTGGGATATCCTTTTAAATCCCCATCCATTAGTGATGATAAGCTCTACGATCTATGAAGGATTGTCCGGAGTACACCGTGAGTAAAGCCGTATTATCGGGAGAAGTCTACTGGGGGTGTACGGTTGGACAAAAGGGTGGGTTTGCAGGGTCGCGGAGAAGGCGGTGATTGGCTTGGATCTTATACTGGGCCTCACACCCAAGGAAGTGTGGACGGGGACATACTCTCGGCCGGCAACAAAGTTAAGATCTCTTGTGGGGTAAAGTAACGCACCTCTGCAGAGGGTATCAAGAATTGTGACTGTCACTCCCTGTTCCGGGAAGGGAACTGCGAACGCGGCAGGAAAGGACGAAGTTCTAGTCAACCTGTGAAGACTGACGGGCATAGTTTTCAGAATAAAATAAACCTTTTGAAGAAATGTTTATGAAAACTTGCATTGGCCTATGACTTTCTGGTCTATGGCTGTAGCTAGTGCATGATACACCTATTTCCTAATATGAACTTGCTGAGTACGCTCGTACTCATTCTATCCCATTTGAACCCCCTTCTTAGATCAAGGCACCGAAGGAGAAACTACCGTGGAACTCGAAGACAAAGGAGTCAACTGCAACAAGATGAAGAATCCAATCAAAGAAGTCAATGGAGTCAACTTCTGCATCAGCTATGATGGAAACCTAGACTAGTAATAAAAGGGAACCTTTCCCTAATCCTAGCACCTAAGTAGCTAGATTTCTATAGCAAGCCAAGTAGCTCTTAAGCTTGAGTTAGCAATAAGATAGACTACGAGTCGTTCTTCTGGAGCTTTATTTGAAGTTTTACCTCACTGTAAAGTAGGAGGCTATGTTGATCTTATGTAAACAGTTCGTGTGTACTTCTATAGACATACCTTGGACTCGCATATGTTTCTGTTGTACCACTCTGAGAGATGTAATATGAGTGGAACGGTGTTTCACTTGTGTTATGTCAACGACTTGTGTACTACACCATGCAGTGGTACGCTGGGTCATCACAGTTGGTATCAGAGCAAATGCTTTGACCCTAGGATTAAAACCCTTTAAAGGAGACCTATAGGTTTGGTAGTGTCTATAGGAAGTGTATTAGCTAAGTTAACTATGCTAAACCAATTATTCTTTTGACTTGAGATGGGTATTCACTTGAGAATAACCCTGACACACTTGAGTCAATCTTTCTTATCTATTTTCTTAAGTAAAGTTAGTTAGTTATCTTGCTTCATTCCAAATAACTAGAAAACCATTGGAGCCTAAGATAAGGGGTGGTAGTAGACCACAGTTGGTATACAATACATGGTAGTCCAAAGAGAGGATACAACCATAAGGAAGATATCCTAGTGGAAGAAGTATACCAATGCTAGTTATGGTTATGTAGGAGTCATTTAAAATGTCAAATACCTGATGATAACTAAAGGAGATAAGTTATGTAAGGTAGTATAGGTCTATGATGAGTCAATCATAGGAGGTAAGGAAGAGTGATAGGAGTATTTAAGTCTACTTTCCATGGTAGAGTTGGTAATCATATATGATTCACTTGAGAATCATGATGTGAGGAGTAGAACATCATAAGTGAGTTAACAGAAGTATGATGAGGAGTAGGATTTAAGGAATAGTTCGAAAGCTTAGGCCTTAAAATCCTAATAACTGTACCAAGTATGTTAAAACCATAGTCCTTAATTTAAAGAAGGCTTATTTAGAGCATATCACATAGAGAAATCCTAGAGTTATAGGTGGTATATTCTAAACAATCATGTGTTTAGAGTAGACATGTTAGAACTAATTGTATTATAGGAAGTAGTCCTCAATCGCACATATATATGGTATACTATTTTGTTAGTACTTCCAAAGAAAACTAGGTTAACTTCAACTATCCCAGGCCATTTTGTTTCAAGTTGTCTCATTGCAAATGTGCAATTGAGATAAATGTTGAGACAAATAGTAGAAATTCACGTATTCATGCTAAGTATCACGACCTAAACCTATCTTATGTGGTGTTATATACTACACATCTGAACCTGATGTTTAGGGATGTCTTACCCAACTATTTTATTCAGGCATATCAGGATGTGTATTATGAACACAAAGTTGAATCTTCTTGGATTTTATTGGACTTTCATTGATTGACTAGATCCATACATGAAGTTTGACTTTGATATGCAAATGCATGTTGCAATATCAAGCTCTTACTTGATGTTATAGGTCTAGAGGGTAAAGGTATTCATGTGAGGAAGTGACGAATTCTGAAGATTTTGAAGACAAGATGAAGGTTCACTTAAAGAAGGAAGTCAAATTGTGGAAAGCAACCACAATACTTGAAGGAAGGAACAATTGAAACTCATTTTTATCCTCAATTGAGGAGTACTTCAACATGGAAGTACCATGAAAGTGAGAAAAATAGTGAATATGGAGCAGTAGAAGTGGATCCATATCTATTATGGAAGAAGGTAATGCAAGTGAAGTCACTTACGATACTATCTTCATAGTGCCAACAAGTGGTTATCTTGCAAAACAAACCCTAGAAGAAGGAAAATAGACAAGTGAAGTCGCAGCTGATATAATAAGACCGCAGCTGATATAGGATAATCATGAAGAGAAAGTAGGTGAAGTGAGGTATATCTTAACTAAAACTATAAAAGTAGCCACAACTGGTAGGTAGATATTGACTAGAACCATATATAGCCACAGCTGGTATCCAATAAGCCACATCTCGTGTTAGATAGTCTGCAGCTGGTAACAAATAGTCCACAGCTTAATCGTTCTTTCACTCTAAAGGAAAGAGGGATTCCACAGCTGGTATTCCGTAGCTAGTAACCATTTAGTTGGAGGATTCTACAATGGATACCCACAACTGTGTGGATACACCGCAAAGAATTCTTCGTGAGACTCTAGAAAAGTACAAACCTAAGCTAGACCAAGACTAATCTTCTAACCTTGGAGTTTAATGATTCGAAGAAAGGAATATTGAAGATCATTAGTAAACTCCAAGGGGGAGAGGAAGGCTGAAGGAGAAGTATTAAGATATTATTTGGAATATGAAAGACGAAGAAAAAGGTCTGAACTGAGAGGAAGTCCAATCTTATTTTTATAAGGTTGTTGGGATGTATCCATACCAAAGTACTCTCAGGAGGATGTCAGACCAGAAGCCGAGGTTCATATCTCGAAGAAGTAAGGGTTAGACCCTCACTTGAGTGGGTAATTACTAATTACTCAGAAGTAAAAGAGCTCAAGTAAGTCTAAGCTAATGAAGTTGGAGGAAGTAGATGTCGGAGGACAATCGAAGCCTAAGAAGACAAAAGATTGAAGGAGTTTGACCATACCAAAACTAATGATTATTAGAAAGATTCCTTTCATGGAACCTAAAGAAACCAAAAGGAAGATAACTAGTATGAACTAGAAGCCATGATTGGATGGACTAAATGAGTCTAATCCATTCGTAGGACTAAACAACCAGGACCATGCCTATTGTAAATACCTTACTAAGTACCATTACTTTCGTTATGGTAGTAAGGGACAACAATACCTTACTTTAAACAAATCCTTTAGACTTAAGGTTTGGGCACCGCAGCTGGATTACCGCAGCTGGTAGAACCAAGCTTTGAGTACCCAAATAGGAAGATGTCACCACAACCATTAGTAAAGTCCATTAACACAATAAGATGTCCTAATCCAAGAATCTTTGGAGAGTAAGCCTATAAGCTTAGAGTGTTGGAAGAAATCATAGAATTGAAGAAAGTATCAGTGCCAGACATCAGAAGACTCCATGAAGGATCTAGACAAGGGATATATTCAATTATATCTAGTGTGATCACCATGGAGTTGAAGGATGGTGATCTGTTCAAGTCAGTTCCACGTTCCGAAACATGAGAGCGTTCGAACTTCGGGACGAAGTTCAGTTTAAGGGGGAGAGGCTGTAATATCCCAGGTTTAGAGGCAACAAAATGAGAGAACACCAAAGTGTGCATTGCATTCATGCATAGAAAATCCGGGGAATTTTCGCGCTTTCAAATAAAACTTACCACAGTAACTGAAGTTTCACTTGACTTGCTGGAATTGAAGTAGATCATCAAGTCAAGCACTATAAACTTCACTGTGATCTTTGCTAAAACCTTGTTTTGGGTAGAGATGATTTGATCTATGGATTAGATCAAATGGAATTAGATTTACAACAACACATTCTTTAAGAATCAAACTCTAACTTAATAATACTTAAAAGTTAGCAACTACCTTTGTGTGTAATTTAATTCACTTATAAATAAGGTAAACCACAGGGTCTAAAGTGCATAAAAGCCACACATTCTTATTTAAATCATAACTTATTAAATACATGGAATATCATAAAACTAAATCCGTTTACATTACGAATTATAGTCCAAACTATTTGAATAAAATTAACTATGAGTATTTTGAAACTCATATGATCATGCCTTGGTGAAATCAAATCCAACTATCCAAATTTGAGGAATAACCCTCAACTTTGACCTTTTCACCAATATTATAATATAAATCCAATCAAATATAATATAGTGACTCATCAACAATAATAAAACCATCCACAAGATATTTAGTAGCAAATGCCACTTGGCTATCCAAAAATAAATCATATGAGAGGATAATGATCTTGCCACATGGGATGAAAATATCTACATGACTTGCTTTCCAAGCTTTGCCACCTCATGCTCAAAGGATTGCTATGGATGAGATCATGACAACCAAGCACCTTACTCATCAAACCAACACAAGAGTCACCATCTATGTGTCATGATACTAGAGCTTGCTCAAGCCTATAAATAGAGCCACACCCTCCATCCATTTGCTCATCTTGTAGCATGATACAAGGAAACACACACATAGAGCCACTCCATACATTAGCTAGGATCAAGATGAAGAAGCTAGGAGGTGGAGGCATACCACCAGATGCAGGTTTATCAGATTTCCTGAAGAACAAACTACAGAAGATACCAAGGTAGAATCCCTAGGCAAACCATATATTTAGAGGATCATATCATCATATCTTGAGTAGGACCTTAGGATATTCCAAGACATTGAGAAGTGAGATAAGTTATAATACTAACCATAGCCATGTTCATACAAGAATATTAGAGAAGTACTAATCCTAGTTGTTCAAGTCAATATTTAATCTTGGAGGTGAGAACCCTATTCCATTAGCAATACTTTGGGAAAACAATTCCATAATCATCAAAACTTGGTATTAATTATAAACCTTAAGAATTTAGGATGAGTGTGATGAGAGAAATATTAAATAAGGATTAGTGAGAAATGAGTGGATCTTGTCTAATGCATGAATATACCTTGTAGATATAGATGATAAGTTAAACACATATGATTAATAGATCTCATCTATCACATAAAATAATAAGTATATCACTAGTAGTTAACCCCAAACCAATCCTCATGCCTTGTGTAGAGGAATAATCCTAGTCAATTAAACATAACCTAACTATTGCTCACACCCTAAACCTAGTGGTGTATCACATTGGTGATCACTACTAAAACCCTAGACCACATTTAAATACCAATCCAAGTATCCCTTTGGATTATAAGTAGAACCCTGCCATGCCTCATGCCTATTTATATTCAATTTAGTGAAGAGTATGCAAAACCCTAAACCTTTCAAATAGAATTCACTACACATAAAATCATAAACTCAACCCATTCTTATTACCACTTACTTTAAGCCCTAGTCATACCTAAATAATATGTGAATAATCAATATGGTTAAGCACTTGCAAAATAGAATATGTTCACCATTCACATGTTCTCAATTTCAGATCCTTTAAAACAGAATTGATTCCTAAATTTAAAAGGTAATTGAGTTGAACCCTAAATTCACATCTATTTGCATTTTTAAATTGTGCCTCCAAACAACACAACTTTAATCAAATACAAAATGTTTGTTTAAACAACAACATTATACAGTAAGCATGACTATCAAATTGTTTTGATATTCAAATAATTTAGGACCTGCAAAATAAAACCAGAATTAAAATTTGAATCCAAATAACAAATAGAAACCAGGAAATAAAAACAGAAAAGAAAATGGAAAAGAAAAGAGAAGAGAGAGAGGACTTACCTTACCTGGACCGCAGCAGCCCGAAGCCTACCCCAACAGCAGCCCATCAAAGCCCAGGATCAGTCCAGCCCACGGCCAAATACCGTTTCGGTTGCGTTAAAAATTGTGCGAAGCAAGACGTTCCTTTCTTCTTCTTCCCCGCGTCGACAGCGCGCATCGCCAGTAGACGTCGAGCTCGTCGTCGATAAGCTTGCCCGGACGCGGCAGAAGGTTCCAGAACTTTGCCCTAATCGTTTCGCGTCCGAGCCTATCCACGGACGAAAAGATCTTCGCCAAACCAAAGCTTCCAGAGACCGCCACCTCTCCACCATTGCCGTCATCGTGTCTAGGCCACAGGGCTTCCCTTGACCTATAAATTGGTGGAGAGCATCGCCGTGCACGCCTTGTTCTTCTCCGCCCTCTCAATCCCTATCTCGAACTCTCTATCTCTCACTGGAACCACCGCCATGGCCGGCCAGTTCTCCGGCTAGCCGTCGATAAAAGCCACCCCGGAGTCCCGCTAGGTCGAGGAGGTGCGCCTTGGCGTGTAGATCATCTGGGAGGAGCCCAGCATCAAGGGGAGGCCGAGACATCACGAATTTGATCATTCCCTTTCTCAGTACATCGCCGGGAATGGCGAATTCATCGCCGTCTCCATCGACAATCGCCGGAGCTGATCGCACCTTGAGCTTCAAGGTGAGCTTGCGCATCTCTGGACCCTCTATTTCTTCCTGGCATCAACCGTAGCCGTAGTTCGTGTGTTCGCCGGAGTAAACCGCCGCGGGACCTGGTCGCCGGCGTAGCTCCGGTGATCCCCTCGCCAAACCAACAACACCATCGTGCTCAGTAGCTCGAGGGGAGTCGGAAAAACCTATTCGCGCGTCCCGGGAGGTCATATATCGGCGGCACTATTTCCGTCTGGTCGCCGGCGTCAAGTCGCCGGCGAAGCTGACGTGGTCAGTTGGCCCCACGCGTGGCTGTTGACTAGTCTTCGCCAGCGTGGCGGTCAACGTGTCCTAGACCCCACCTGTCTGTCTCTGGGTGTGTAGAGCGAACCGGTATCTTTAGTATTTTCGTTTATTTCAAATTCCAGAAAATGCTGAAACTTTGCAAAATTGTATAAAATCCATTTCAACTCAGAAAAATATGAATAATATATCAAAATGCTCACAAAAATAAACTCTATTCAAATAAAATATAAAACAAAAATGTGTGTCAAAATCAAAATTCACTTATTTTTAACCTTATTAATTATGCTATTTCAATTATTTAAAATACAATTTGAATTCAATAAATAGTTAAGTTTAAAAATTAAATTTTAACTATTCAGTAACTAAGTAAAATGTTAAGATTCATTTTATTTACCATATTTGCATTAACTTAATTATTAGTGGTAATTCATAAACCCTAATTTGCAAATTACTATTTTCTATTTTCTTTAAATAGTAATAACTCAAGAAAATATTATAAGTCAATATTATTTTGGTAAATCAAAACTTATTTACTTAAACATCTTTAGTTAACAAGTTAATTATTTTAAACCCTAATAACAATTATTAAACCCTGATTCTTAATTAAACCAAAATAGGAGTACTCTAATTATTAAATCTTGTGAAGATTAATAAAATGTCAAACCATTCCTAATTTTGATTCAAAGTAATTAGTTACCACACCTATATGTCCAACCATCCTTTTTAGGAGTTGTACCATGATTTAGAAACCCTAGTTTCAAATTGAGTAAGACCTGGATCCCATTATTTCATGTGATCATTCCACCTTAGAACCAACTCTAAAACCCTAGATATGTGTCACATATGATCATGGGAGATTTACTTGACATATAGAACCCTAATTATCAACAATTGAATACATGCTTAGAATCCACTAGCATAAAACCAAGTCACATGAGATTATCATTTCATGTTCCTATTCTTAATTAAAACCTATATGATCCACTAATGTCACCTAGGTAGAAACCCTAACTTGTTAATTGAATTAGTACCATTGATCACCACTCCTATATACCATACCATTAAGATCAACCTCAATCATTAAACCCTAGTAGAACCATAATGATAAACCCTAGTATCAACTTTGTGTAGCAAATCACATCACATGTTCCTATCCAACTAAACCTTACTTAGGAAATGATAAACCACTTAGCTTAGAAACTATTAGAGATTATTTGGTAAAGCAAATGTGAAGCCATAGTAAACCTAATAGCAAACCTATGGAACCATCTTAATAACCATCCTTTGATATGATGTATATGGGAAACTATGGTGATAACCCTACCAATACTTGCTACATATATAAAACCATTATACTTAAAGAACCTAACTAGTTCTTGTTAGAGAACTAAATGAATTCCATAGTAAACCCTAGAAAGCCATAGCTCCTATGTATAGTAGTTCTTGTTCTTATTTAACCTGTTCTTCAAAAGTTATTCTTTTGAAGTACAAATGTCAATCAAACCTTAGAAGCTTAATCCTTCTTTGAAATACTCATTAAATCTTAATCAACATGTTCTTCAAAAGTTATTCTTTTGAAGTATAGTATAAGTAATCATCAACCATGTTCTGTAGAACTTAAAATTGACAACTGTTCTTTATATATTATTCCACCACTATTCTTTATGTATATGATTGTTATGATGTCTTATATCACTTGGTTATGATGCTAATATAACCAAACCCTAATAAGAACCTTGTTTGAGAACCATCCTAAAAGTGCAACACACCCGAAAGAAATCTTTACAACCCATCCATCCTAAATCATCGAGGTTAGGTTACGCTCGGGACGATTGCATCTCATATTATGCATTATAGCATCTTTGCCAGTTCTTTAAACATTATCCTTACCGGACGATGATGGTATTTCAGCATTTGGAGTTATCACGTATCGAAGCTTTTGCCTGCATAATCTTGCAGTCAAGAAAGGCAAGTTCATCGCTTGCTCATGTCATTTGATTATTTTATCAAACTATATGCAAAGTACTATACTTATCACTCATGCATTGAAAAGCAAATATTATTTTACAATTATGAATGTGACTATGTGGTGGGCAATGGAACCATGGTATGTGTTGATATGGTGGAGGTTCCATTGCATGGGTACTACTCATCTAGGACTAAGTACCAATGCCGTCCAGTGATTCTAGCGCCGTACATATCGCGTTATCCATAAGATCTATAATGGCTCTGGGGAAGTCAGCTGTATCTTTTCCCTGCCAACGGATGCGCAAGAGGTTGGGGTGTCCTTTTAAATCCCCATCCATTAGTGATGATAAGCTCTACGATCTATGAAGGATTGTCCGGAGTACACCGTGAGTAAAGCCGTATTATCGGGAGAAGTCTACTGGGGGTGTACGGTTGGACAAAAGGGTGGGTTTGCAGGGTCGCGGAGAAGGCGGTGATTGGCTTGGATCTTATACTGGGCCTCACACCCAAGGAAGTGTGGACGGGGACATACTCTTGGCGGCAACAAAGTTAAGATCTCTTGTGGGGTAAAGTAACGCACCTCAGAGGTATCAAGAATTGTGTTGTCACCCTGTTCCGGGAAGGAAATGAACGCGAGGAAAGGAACTCCACGGTTCTAGTCAACTGTGAAGACGGGCATAGTTTTCAGAATAAAATAAACCTTTTGAAGAAATGTTTATGAAAACTTGCATTGGCCTATGACTTTCTGGTCTATGGCTGTAGCTAGTGCATGATACACCTATTTCCTAATATGAACTTGCTGAGTACGCTCGTACTCATTCTATCCCATTTGAACCCCTTTCTTAGATCAAGGCACCGAAGGAGAAACTACCGTGGAACTCGAAGACAGAGGAGTCAACTGCAACAAGATGAAGAATCCAATCAAAGAAGTCAATGGAGTCAACTTCTGCATCAGCTATGATGGAAACCTAGACTAGTAATAAAAGGGAACCTTTCCCTAATCCTAGCACCTAAGTAGCTAGATTTCTATAGCAAGCCAAGTAGCTCTTAAGCTTGAGTTAGCAATCAGATAGACTACGAGTCGTTCTTCTGGAGCTTTATTTGAAGTTTTACCTCACTGTAAAGTAGGAGGCTGTGTTGATCTTATGTAAACAGTTCGTGTGTACTTCTATAGACATACCTTGGACTCGCATATGTTTCTGTTGTACCACTCTGAGAGATGTAATATGAGTGGAACGGTGTTTCACTTGTGTTATGTCAACGACTTGTGTACTACACCATGCAGTGGTACGCTGGGTCACCACAGCTGGTATCAGAATTCCCAATCAAATCTCTAGGATAACCAACAAAGACATTCATCCGATTTTGGTTGTAAACTTATTTACATATGCTATGCATACCAAAATTTAAGAAAGGACTATTAGGGTTTATACCCATGCCATAACTCGTATGGTGTCATTTCAACGGATCATGATGATGCTCTATTCAGTGTAAAAGCGGTAGTCTCTAAAGCATAATCCACAAAAATATAATGGCGTCATTTTATTTTATCTCATCATTAACCCAACAAGGTTTGGATACATCTCTCGGATACTACATCATCACTTATGATACTCCAAGAAATGTGAGTTGTAGAACAATTTCATAACTCTCTTAGATGTTCGCTAAAACTCGCAATTCAAATATTTCCTCCATTATCCAATCATAGATATTTGATTTTTCTATTACGATGATTTCCACTTCATGCTGAAATTTATTTGAATCCATTCAAATGTTTCAAACTTCTTCCTTATCGAATATATCCACATATATATACTCAATTCATTGTTGGAAGTTTTCATGAAGTAGAAGAATCTCCCGCACACAACTATGCCCAGTGAACCACATATATCATCATGTATGTTTCCACTAAGTTAGTTGCCCGTTCAACTCTTGGCCTATGAACGGTATTTCAGTCATTCTCTTTAGAAAAGATTTGCAAGCGCCAAACGATTCAAAAATCAAATGACTCCAAAAATCCATTTGCATGGAGTTCCTTCATGTGTTCCTTTCTAACATGACCTAAATGGAGGTTCCACAAATAAGTGGAATTCAAATCATTTGCCTTATGGCATTTTAGCGTCAGTGTTATGTATGTGTGTTTCACCATTAAGATTTATAATAACTTATCCATCGAACATGGAGTAATGTCATAATTTGAACAACTCATTGTTTTCATTTGACCAGAGCAAAATAACAATTATTAAGTTATTTATTATAAATTCTAAGGGCTAGGTATAATGTCAACGACAAACATAATAACACTTTATTATGTTCCAGACGTGCATTATTACCATATTCCTTATCAGTCACTTAGGCCATCATATTCTTGTATTGCGTTGTTTTGTATGACACTTCATACCAACCAATATGGTACGGATACCCAAGAATTTCATTGTGTGACCAAACTAGGAATACATTCATAACATGTATATCATTTATATACACCTGAGCTAGACTTTCTAGTCTTTTCTTTCTTTCTGCCAATAATCTTTTGTAGTTTCTCTTTTAGCTTTCCTCATTATTCAGAAAAACACTTCAACATCAATAACTTCTAGGTTTGTTGGTCAAATACCAATAACCTTGAGATTCTTACTTTGAAGTTGATCATCATATGACAAGTGTTCCAGATTTCACTATTAGTAATTTTGTAATATGATGAACAATTTCACTCATAATTTTATCCATCATATCATGACGACTTTCCGAGACCATGTATGTACATGCTAGGCTCGTAAAGTTTAACCTCAGTATTCGCATGTGCAAATCTGGCTTGCACCCGTTGTATGCATACGTAGAATCTATAACCCAATAGTTGGAGGATTGGGACGCCTGGCGTCTTCAACCTTCGTACATTCCCATAAAACTTATGAGTTTATGTAGTCTCACTAGATTATATTCTATCATCTTGTAATAAGGTCTTAGATATCACATATATCTCATACCTTGCTTATTTCTGAAAACAAAATTTTCAGCTCCTTACTTTTCAAACAGATTTGGACTTCAAGTTTCACGAGACAAGATGATTTAGGTACTAATTGAAACCATGTTTCTTTGAATTAGCAATGTGAGGTTTACTAAAAGTTTGCAATAGGACTTAATCATTTCTTGATTCTTTAACAATACGGTACCAGTCCGTAAAGTTTCTTATCAGACTTAACAGTATTTCTATCTCAATTACAAGACTAGCGTATGGTAGAAAACGGATGCCAATTCTACAAATTAATTCAAAATACTATTCAGACTATGTTCATGATAATTAGTTCATGTTTTAATCTAATTACTAATGAACTCCCACTTAATACAACATCCCTCATAGTTGTTTAGTGGTACACGATCCATATCCACTACACCAAAACCGATCATCACGTGAGATGATGTAGCTTCAATGGTGAACATCAACATGTTGATCATATCATCCATATGACTCGTGTTCAACCTTTCGGTTTCTGTGTTCTGAGGCCATGTCTGTACATGCTAGGCTCGTCAAGCAAACTCAAGTATTCCGCGTGTGCAACATGGCTTACACCCGTTGTATGTGAACGTAGAATCTATCACATCCGATCATCACAAGATGCTTCAAAACGACGAACTGTAGCAACGGTGCATACGAGGGGAGAACACTTTATTATCTTGATATTAATGTGAGGGATCATCTTATAATGCTACCGTCGCGATCTAAGCAAGATAAGATGCATAAAGGATTAACATCATATGCAATTCATAATGTGATATGATATGGCCCTTTAGTCTTTGCGCCTTTGATCTTCATCTCCAAAGCACGGACATGATCTCCATCATCAACGGGCATGATCTCCATCATCGTCGGCGTAGCGTCAAGGTTCATGGCGCCGTCTTCATGGTTGTTCACCTCATGTAGCAACTATTACAACTACTTTGAAATAATACTACAACATGAAATATAAAGACAACCATAAGGCTCCTGCCGGTTGCCACAATACAATAATGATCATCTCATACATATTCATCATCACATCATGGCCATATCACATCACCAAACCCTGCAAAAACAAGTTAGACGCCTCTAATTTGGTTTGCATATTTTACGTGGTTTAGGGTTTTCGAGTAAGATCCAATCTACCTAGGAACATGAACCACAACGGTGATACTAGTGTTGTCAATAGAAAGAGTAAATTGAATCTTCACTATGGTGGGGAGAGACAGACACCCGCAAAGCCACTTATGCAATACAAGTTGCATGTCGAGCGTGGAGCAAGTCTCATGAACGCGGTCATGTAAAGTTAGCCCGGGCCGCTTCATCCCACCATCCCGCAAGATGCAAAGTACACGAACTAAAGACAACAAAGCATCAACGCCCACAAAACCATTGTGTTCTACTCGTGCAACCAATCTATGCATAGACACGGCTCTGATACCACTGATGGGATTCGTAGCATAGAAAACAAAAATTTCCTGCAAGAACGAATAACAAGCCAAGATCCAATCTAGAAGATGGTAGCAACGAGAAGATCATGAGACTAACCCTCAGAAGATTTCCAAAGCCTACGAGATTAGATCTCGTTGTTGTTGTATCGATCACTTGCCGCTTTCGAAAGCGCGTAGAAGATCTTGACGGTGCCACAGTCGGGCAGCACCTCCGTACTCGGTCACACGTTCGGTGTTGATGACGCGTCCTTCTCCCCGTTCAGCGGGCAGCGGATGTACTAGATCCTCCTGGAATCCCGGCAGCACGATGGCGTGGTGCGGTGGTGGTGGAGATCTCCAGCTTCGCCATAAGCGGCGGAGAAGGAGGAGGGAGAAGCTAGGGTTTGGGAGAGGGGGGGCTCGGGCGCCGGCCCCAATGCCCCTTGGGTGGTGCGGCCAACTTGTGATTAGAGTGGCCGCCCCCTCCCTCTCCTCCTCATTATATAGGTGGAATCCCTAGGGTTTGCCCAAAGTCTTCGAATAAGACCCCAATTCAAAAACTGCCATATGGACGAAACCTAGAGGGACATGGACTCTCCCCTTCCCCCTTGTTGGCCGGCCAAGGAGGTGGAGTCCACCATGGACTCCACCCTCCCACTTGGTTGGCTGGTTAGGGTTGGTGGAGTCCAACCGGGACTCCACCTTCCATGGTGATTTCTTCCGGAAGGTTCTAGAACATTCTAGCGCCTTCCATAAATGCACCGGATCATTTCCAAACTTGGAAAGTGACTTCCTATATATGAATCTTATTCTCCGGACCATTCCGGACCTCCTCGTGATGTCCTGGATCCCATCCGAGACTCCGAACAAAATTCAAACTCCATTCCATATTCCATATCTACTTAAAACGACATCAAACCTTAAGTGTGTCACCCTACGGTTTGTGAACTATGTAGACATGGTCGAGACTCCTCTCCGACCAATAACCAATAGCGGGATCTGGAGATCCATAATGGCTCCCACATATTCAATGATAACTTAGTGATCGATTGAACCATTTACATACGATACCGATTCCCTTTGTCACGTGATACTTTACTTGTCTGAGGTTCGATCATCGGTATCTCCATACCTTGGTCAACCTCGTTACCGACAAGTACTCTTTACTCGTACCGTGGAATATCATCTCTTGTGAACCAGTCACATGCTTGCAAGCTAATCGGACGACATTTCACCGAGAGGGCCCAGAGTATATCTATCCTTCATCGGGATGGACAAATCCCACTCTTGATCCATATTCCTCAACTCACACTTTCTGAATACTTAATCCCATCTTTATAACCACCCATTTACGCAGTGGCGTTTGATGTAATCAAAGTACCCTTTCGGTATAAGTGATTTACATGATCTCATGGTCGAAGGACTAGGTAACTATGTATCGAAAGCTAATAGCAAGTTGAACTTAATGACGTGATCTTATGCTACGCTTATTTGGGTGTGTGTCCATTATATCATTCATCTAATGACATAACCTTGTTATTAATAACATCCAATGTTCATGATCACGAAACCTTGATCATCTATTAATCAACAAGCTAGTTATATAAGAGGCTTACTAGGGACTCCTTGTTGTTTACATAACACACATGTATCAATGTTTCGGTTAATGCAATTATAGCATGATATGCAAACATTTATCATAAACGTAAAGATATATTATAATAAGCATTTTATTATTGCCTCTTGGGCATATCTCCAACAGCTGGAATCGGTGAATGACCACACAACCTCGGAGGAAAGCATCGAGGACGTGATCGGGGCATCGTTCTGCGGCTCCAGCTCGCCGCTCGTTGACCTGACTCGCAACTACGAGGAGGCCGGCCCTAGCAGCACCGTGAAGGACGAGACCACCGATGACGATGACCGCGGGAAGAACGAGGTCGACTACTGATACTTCGGGACTACTATCGCGGTGGCCACCGCGTCGCCATAAGATTTAGGTTAGATAAATTTTATTCAAACTTTGTAAAAGTAATAAAATTTGAATGAAATTTTCAATTACCATTTGGATTTAACTTTTTCTTTCAAATATCTTTTTGGGGAGGCGACTGGAACTGTGTCCTCGAAACACAACATAAAGTGGTGGCGTCCCCGATCGATCCAACACATTTGCCGGACATCGTTTGAAGAATGCGATTGGAGATGCTCTAATGCTTTCAAAATCGAGCATCAGAGCCAAACTCATACTTTTGCTTCAGTGTCCCTCTCTCGAAACTTCGGCATCTGTGGACAATCAGGTTCTATGGAACTACACATAGAACGACACCTTGTACATATAGTAATATCTCGTACCTAATTCTTAAATTTACAACTCATGAGTGGCACAAATGAATAAGTAATCCAACACTTTATATAACATACAACTTATGTTGCAATCAGGAAAGAATCCTACAATTCCTCATATGCAACAAGAAGAATATGAGTTGCAACCAATGCTACAAGCCTACAACTCATACTAGCACGAATCATGGCACAACCCAAACATTTGATCTAGCAGGTAACTGGAAATTAAGTCGATTGAGAGTAGTAAGTTTTCTTCTCCATCTTTCGTGTGATCATCGAGAACACGGTGGAGATCATAAAAGTCAACGAGCCGGAAGAACGAGCAGATACATTGTACGGACAACGTAACAAAGTGAAACAAACACTTGTCGTCCAGCTACATCACCATCACAAACTAATTCAGTACCATGCCACTGCAAACCGTTTGGTTTTCAGTCATCACTCCTGCAGAGTCGGAGACGTTGGCTGGAGCTTGGCGTCGAGCACGTCGGAGCAGATGTTTCCCATGTTGCGGTAGAATGCGGCGAGGCTGGAGAGCTGCGCGGCGGACATCTTGCCCATGAGCGCCCGCGCCGCCGCCTCCCGGTCCTCGCTCACCTTCAGCCTGCTGTTGAGGTACCCGGACGCGTTCCGGACTGTCGCGCCCATCTGCTTCAGCCGCTTCTCCTGCTGCGAGCTCAGGGCCACCGCCGCCGTCTCGAGGAACTCGGCCCCCGCGTCGAGGTCGCGCCGCTCAGCCTCTGCCGGCTTTGTATCTCCGGCGCACAAGTACATGTTCTTGGCCAGCGAGAAGCTCCGGACGAGCACCTTGCGCTGCTTCTCCATGTCCAGACTCAACTTTGGCACCGCCGCTGCGGTGACCGCGCTTCGGCCGCGCGTGGCCACGTCCTGGAAACGTCTCACCACGGCGAGCTTAGCCTGGTACGCGACCACGGCGCGGACGAACTCCCGGTATGCCTTGGCGCAGCCGGGGTAGTCGAACTCGTCGGAGCCCGCCTTGCGCATGCGCTCCGGGTGGAACTGGAGCCCCATCATGAACTTGCCCTCGCCGGGGCTGTACGCGTCGGGGTCGTAGAACCCCTCCACCAACCCGTCGGGGGCGAAAGCCATCGGCACGAACCGCTCGGCCAGCCGTCCGCCCCTGGTGGTGGTAGCTGTTCACCATCATCTCGTCGCCGTCGAGCGAGTCCGCGAACCACTCGTGCAGCGGCGTGCCGGGGAGGACGCGCACCGGGTGCCGGTGCCCGTCGTAGTCGGCGTAGTCCATGTGACACACGGCGGTGTTGGAGGCATGGGAAGGGAGCTCCTGGTCCACGTCCTGGTACAGCGAGCCGCCGCAGGCGACGTTGAGCACCTGCGAGCCGCGGCAGATGCCGAGGAACGGGATGCCGCGCTCGAGGCAGCGGCGCGCGAGGAGGAGCTCGATGGAGTCCTTCTCGTGGTCCACGGCCGCGTCGCTCGGGTGGAGCCGGCGCACGGCCTCCAGCTGCTCCGGCGTGAGGCCGTCCTTGTCATTGTCGTAGAGGGAGGGGTCGATGTCCTCGCCCTCGCAGAGTAGCACGCCGTGGATGGGCTCGAACGAGTCGAGCATGGTGTGCACGCCGTCCACCCGCGGCACGATCACCGGCACCGCGCCGTAGCCCACGATGAGGTCCAGGTGGTACTCGCCGACGAAGTCGACGAACTTGTTCTTGCGGACGGTGCGGCGGGAGACGATGAGCACGCGGGGGAGGACGCGGGAGAGATCAGGGAGGGAGACATGGCCGGCGAGCTAGCTGTTGCCTCGTATACCACGATCAGACTAACCAAGGAAGGAAGAGTAGCTCTTGGGATTTGACTTCGAGATCAATGGCGCGCGGTGGGCGTTGTTGGGTTTGTGGGGAGGTTGTATCTGGATCGACGTATTTATAGAAGGACATCGGAAGTGGTATGGTAGTACTCTGGATCTCTGGATGGTGTGTCGATCTTATCACGAAATCAAATGCGAATAAGTAATTGCCAAAACTGAAGCGTATTATACCATGCGCGGCAAGAGGAAACTTAGGCCGACGTCATTAACTACGACGTGTGTGTTTGGTCTCTGGTGTGTACAACTCAGTCTGGGCGCCGCGTGCAAGCGCATGAAGGGAAAGAGGCCAAGTGCAATATTGCTATATGCCCCCAATTTAAATTCTTCCTCTCCGATCTAAATTATTTATCGCTAAACCAATCAAAATACTCACTTCGATCCAAAATTGTTTGTCACAGATTTGTGTACCAAGTAATTTAGATCAGTGGGAGTACTGAATTTGGTGTCTTTGATTAAATGATGTGATTCCCCATTGTGTGATGTGCTAACTCAACCGAGACTGCCACGACGTAGAGCAGTCTCACATGAAGGCGGCGACATGGGTTCATTGTTCAAGGTTAGGGTATATGGTGTGGGGTTCATTGTGCAAAGATGGGGCGCCATCATCGAAGAACTAATCCGTGGTAGGGAGAGGGTTAGAAAGATAGCGGGAGTGACGGTCGAAACTGTTGAAATGTGCATGTGGATTTCCTAGTCCTTTTTATCGGTTCAAAATTGCGTTGGCTTAGCTTGACATTGGTTCTTGAGTTCAAGTCTTGTCTTTCACAATTTATCTTATAAATAATATTGTTTCCCTCTCTATGTCCACGTGTATTCCTTAACATGAGTATAGGACTTACATGTCGATTGAGTGATGACATGCATGCACTCGAGGGGGGTAAAACTTGCTCATTTATATTGCCAGCCGGTGTTTTTAATTGTATGATCTAAATTTAACTACCAAATAATACATATCTTCCTCCTACTAGCAATGTCGTTCATTTGGCTCCTAATCCCTTAGGTCTGCATCGTTGAATCAATTTGTACTACTCCTATCATGGCTGCTTAAATTGCCATGGCACTAGCCTGATCCTATATAGCAACTTTGCCTAGGTCGCCTCCTCACGCTTTGTTATGTTTCAACGGCTTTTCCACCTTGCACCACCGTAGTCATCGCATTTGTGTCGGCTATGATTCTGGCTCGCTGAAAACATGAACTAGATGGTTAACCCTTAGACTATGGCTCTGGCTAATTTCTACTTGGTGAAATCTTAGTCGACTGGGAAATAATAAATTTGTAAAGAAATAAAAGTTCAGTTTGACCTATTCAAAGTTGTATTCCGGCAAAGAACGAGATTTATTCAAAAAATGTTTGATAAACGGACTTTGGTAAAATAAATTAACGAGAGCAAAACTCACTTTTTCAGTAGTTTTAAATTGACGGCAGACATTGTTTCCTTGACTTCGAGGCATCTTTTTTTTGTATGGAAATGATTCCCTGACAAATATGAACTCGCAACATACTAAAAACATACCCGGAAAAAAGACATACGAAAAACATATTTATGCTCATGTGCTCGGAACTTAGTCGACAGGGGGCATATGCTTATTTAGCAATAAGCATGTACCGTACCGGCGTACCTCTTCCGTCACTTGATTTTGACAGATTATTAGGATAATTAAACTGAGCTTTGATCAATTTCGTGAGTAGTGACATGCTGCTGATGTGTACGTCCGAGAGGCGCTCCCCAAGCTGATTGTCTTTTTTGACACACGGCAAGCTGATTAAAGTGAAAAATTAAAATAAACTCTGGTGACCTCACCGTCGAGCATGTATGTGTTCCTCTCCTCCCATGTCGATCCAACTCGTACGAACTTGCACCCAAGCGCCTCCACCTACACCACGACACCACTGCAGACCCATACCAAGAAGCAGCCGCGCTTCATGGGCCGTTGTGGTGTCCTGCTCTCGACTCGGATGTCCTAGACACGAGGTCACACACGTGTGTGCATCTGCATGGGGCGATTAGGAGAAGGGAGAGGCATGGCGGCATGCGCAGTCGGCACTTCTAGTTGAGGTCGAGGCCCGCAAAGGCAAGTACGCGTGGATCTACCTTGACTGCCGTCTCTGGGCTCCTTCCTCCCAATCCACCGCCGGAGAAGTCCAACACCGCGACCATGAAGGATCCACCATGGGTCATGGGTCTGCAGATGAACACCTAAAAATTCCTCAAAAATTACATATACTTTATGTATATAGTTCATATATTACTTCGGGTTTGGTCTGCATGTCTAGTTTGTAATTTCTCTTTCAAATTGGGACCAAAATTAAAAAAATATTTATTTATAGACGGAGGGAGTAGTCCATTTAGAGGCCACATGCGACCCAACAAGCTGAGAGCAACCATTTCAGACAGCACCGGCAGAGCAGCGACCAGCCTATGCTAGACAAAAGAAAAGAGTGACAAGTGACCAAAACCCTGCAATCGAGTAGCCACCTATGACCGAAACGTCCCCAATTCGAGTACCGACCCAATGCAAGGCGGCGCCCCATGGCTCTGATGTCGCCCGCGCCAGACATCAGAGAAGTTAAAGAAGAAATTAAGCCGACGCTAGTAGCGGTAGGGGGCCAGGGAAGCCATACGGCTTCCAAGCGCTACGTCAGATCATATTGTCGTATTGTAATGTTCTTTATTTTTTACATATTTTATAACCATTTGTAATATTGTTGCTACAAAGTTGATCTGTAATTTTAATTCGGCAAAGGCAAAGGCCATTTTCAGTTTGTCACCTTAATATTTTTGATGGTTGAAATTGAACATCTAAACTTAAATTTCTGAATCCGTCCTTGACCGCCATTAGCATCGGCAGCGGCAGCTAGGACAATGAAAAGATGTGTCTACCCTCGTCGCATCGCCGAGGCAATGGAGATATCTCCATGCGCTGGTCGTTAGAGCATCTCCAACGGGCCGACGCATTTCGACGTTCATATTGTCCACGCATGTCCGTTTACGTGTGGCGTCGAAATGGTCGCTAGGCTCAAATCATCTGTTTGCGTCGGGGGCAACCCAGCGGCCCGACGCATTTTGTCCGAGGAGGCCAGCATGTGAAGAGCAAGAGGAAGAGATTTCTATTCCTCTAGAATGATGTGAAGAGCAAGAGGAAGAGATTTCTATTCCTATAGAATGCCGCTTGATATCATAGATTTTTATGGTAGACACGATTGAGATATTCACATTTTTAGGTAGAATCGATATTTTGAAATTAGTCCAACATGTTCAAACAAATTAAACATACAAACTGCGAAAAAATAAGTTCAAACTTTTAAACAAGCTACTTCTTTTGAAGGCTTCGCCGTCATTCTCACGGAGGCGCTTCTTCGTCACCTCCTGCGAAGAGGTACTGGCGGTCAATGTCCGACGAGTTTGAATCCCCTCAGACGAGTAGTCATTGGGGTCTTCGTCGTCGTCGTGAACGGATGCGGGCCTGCGCCCTCGCGGGGCCCTTGCCTCCTTCTTTGCCGCCGCCCCTGGCTGCCTCCTCCGTCTCCGGGCGTGTCCACCTTGTATCATCTTGTTCCTTTTCCTCCTCTTCGTCCGGCGTCGTGGCGACGGCATCCTCCTCAATGATGGCCTCCCCTCCTCATCATGCCCGTCGTCGGTGGCGCATCCCCTCCTCCTCACCGTCCGTCGCGGGGAGCTAGAGCTGCTCGGCGTGGCAGCTCTATCCCACCAATGCCGCCATCCCGGCGCCACCTCGATGTCGGTGTCGATGGCAAAGATAGGTTGCTCATGGCTTGAGATGAATGGCGGGACGGTTGGAGATCCTTAGCGCGACGCAAGGGTCTTATTGAGCGGGATTAATGGCGGCGCATACCAAAGAGAGCTGCGGTTGCTCTTCCACGGCGGTTCGGCGCTCCATTCGACGGTTCGCGCGTCGATCGACGTGGTTGCCTCCGGCGTTGCCCTTCCCGGCAGTTGTTGTGCTTACATTCGCGCCGGCTCGAGCGGTCGCTGCTAGGTGGGCTGTGGGACGAGCGGACACTCGCGCGACCATGCAATCTCCACGGAGACGCAAACATGTCGCCTATTTACGCCGCGTTTACGTCTCCGCGGACGATATAAACACTATGCATCGTCCCGCTGGAGTTGGGTATTGGTGCATTTTTCGTGCGCGTGGACGTCGCGTCAACCCTTTGGAGATGCCCTTATTCCTCATAGGCGATTGAGAGAGCAGCAAGAGAGGATAAGTTTTGCAGAGCCTGATGGTATGGGGGTGGGGTTGTGTTTTCTAGGAGTAGCGGTGACGCGTTGGATGGCATCGGATGGTTGAGAACGAGGATAGGTGGAGCGATCCGTGTGTGTGTCATTCCTGTGTTCTCATTGGCTGAAAACATTTATCGTGAGCTTGATGGAAAACACAGGGCAAAGGACTGGTTTAGGCCTCGACCAATTAGGACACACCAGAGGGAATCGCGCCGAACAGATACTCGTACTGCCCCGTTCACAAATGTACGTTAGGACATGTCTTATGTCAAACTCTATTAATTTTAACTAACTTTTTAGCAAAAACTAGCAGATAATTTATAACACCAAATTAATATGGCTAGACTTATCTTGACATGTATTTCATTAATATAGTAGTTTCATGTCACATACGTTATTATATTTGTGTAAAAATCTAGTCAATATTAAATATGTTTGACTTCTAAAAAAGGAAAACGTATACTTATTTGCGGATGGATGGAGTATCTACATTAGAATAACAAATTGTGTACCTGAAAAACTTATTTACCAAGAAATCAGGAACAACCGAAAGATGACCTATAGTTTAAATTTAGCCCGCTTCCTTCCAAATTACTACAAATCCATATAAAATACTAGAATTTTCCAGAAGCTAGCGCCCGTCAGCAGGTATGTAAATCGTCTTACAAAAGTGGTCTACTATTTTTGTAGGTAGGGTTTTGCGCAAGACCAGATTGCGCTCCATGTAGCCTTCCAAAAAACCTGGCTTTAGAACTCGGGAAATGAAGAATGGATTTTTCGCTACAAGTTGAAAACTTTATTCATTAACATTGTCCGCCATTCTTAGGTACACACATGTACATAATATGGATTCGTTCTGGCAAACTATGCCATAGTCAAGGTCATGATATAGCTCATTGGTCATAAAGTCTATGACATTTTTAGGGCAAATGAGTTAAGTCGTGACATCATGGAGTAGCTTGCAGGAACAAGCCCATATTAAACACATTCATGGGTCTTGGATTGACAAACTACAATGTTGGAAAACCCCATATTTTATTTTTCGAGTGCTGAAAGGAATGTTTTTGAAGCAGCTACAAGAAGTGAAATCTGCGATCATACGAATCCTATGCATAAAAACAGAAGAACAAAGCATATATTTTCGCTTGTTCCGCATTTTCTACAAAAAAATCATTTTTAGATCTAGAATGTGTTGTTTTATCGAGGTAGATGTCGGTTTGGGCAGAAAAAATTCTTCCCGCGGCCGAAAAGATCCAATTCCGTGACGGCGCCGTTAAATCTGGCCTACGTGGACGGCTTGCCCAATGTTTTTCTTCGGAAATGCTGAAACTACGGATGGGAGCTTACCACTGGTAGAAAAACTTCCGTCCAGCCCCATTAGTCGCGAAACTATAGGAACCGCGACCAATGGGCTCTTTAGTCGCGGTTCGGGAGGCGAACCGCGACCAAAGGCTGGGCCCAGCGCGCTCGGTGGCCAGCTGGTGGACGGGAGGGGCTTTAGTCGCGGTTGGCCAGGCCAACCGCGACTAAATGTCCTCAGGCCTGGCCCAAAGGCCTTTAGTCGCGGTTGGCCAGCCAGACAACGCTACACTCCCCTATATATACCGTTCAGCCCACAGCACTTAGCCATTTGGTGCCACTTCTCTTCACAAACTTCACAAGGGGGTGTAGGTTTGCTTTTGGCTCCTCTTATGCACACAAGGTGTTTGATGAAATGCCCCAAGAGCATGAAACCAACATGATATGAAGTGTCGGAGCCACACTTGATCGAGCTTCCTCATTTATTTTTTCCTCCTCGATCGCGGTTAGCAACTTGAACCTTTCATGTGTCATTGATAAAATATGCATGTGTGTAGTTCATTGTTTAATTTCTATTTAGTTTAACAAATGCATGATGGTTAATTATATATTTTATATTATAATAATGCAGATGAATCGGCAATGGATGTACGGTAACCGACTCTCCGGCGAGTTCACTACGGGTTTGAAAGATTTCCTCGTAGTGGCTAATGCGAACAAGCAGAAGGGTTTTGTTATCTGTCCATGTGTTGACTGTAAGAATCAGAAGGGTTACTCTTCCTCAAGAGAAGTTCACCTGCACCTGCTTCGGCACGGTTTCATGCCAAGCTATAATTGTTGGACCAAGCATGGAGAAAGAGGGGTTATAATGGAAGAAGATGAAGAAGGGGATGATTTCATCGATGAAAACTATCTTGATCATTTCGGTGATACTTTCATGGAGGATGCTGAAGGTGAAGGGGAAGGTGAAGGGGAAGGTGAAGGGGAAGGTGAAGAAGAGGCACGTGATGAGCCCGCTGATGATCTTGGTCGGACCATTGCTGATGCACGGAGACGCTGCGAAACTGAAAAGGAGAGGGAGAATTTGGATCGCATGTTAGAGGATCACAAAAAGTCGCTGTACCCAGGATGCGATAATGGTCTGAAAAAGCTGGGCTGCACACTGGATTTGCTGAGATGGAAGGCACATGAAGGTGTAGCTGACTCGGGATTTGAAAACTTGCTGAAAATGTTGAAGAATATGTTTCCAAAGAATAACGAGTTGCCCTCCAGTACGTACGAAGCAAAGAAGGTTGTCTGCCCTCTAGGTTTAGAGGTTCTGAAGATACATGCATGCATCAACGACTGCATCCTCTACCGCGGTGAATACGAGAATTTGAATGAATGCCCGGTATGCACTGTATTGCGTTATAAGATCAGAGGCGATGACCCTGGTGACGATGTTGAGGGCCAGAAACCCAGGAAGAGGGTTCCCGCCAAGGTGATGTGGTATGCTCCTATAATACCACGGTTGAAACGTCTGTTCAGGAACAAAGAGCATGCCAAGTTGTTGCGATGGCACAAAGAGGACCGTAAGTCGGACGGGCAGTTGAGACACCCCGCAGATGGAACGCAATGGAGAAAGATCGACAGAGAGTTCAAAGATTTTGCAGCTGACGCAAGGAACATAAGATTTGGTCTAAGTACAGATGGCATGAATCCTTTTGGCGAGCAGAGCTCCAGCCATAGCACCTGGCCCGTGACTCTATGCATCTACAACCTTCCTCCTTGGTTGTGCATGAAGTGGAAGTTCATTATGATGCCAGTGCTCATCCAAGGTCCGAAGCAACCCGGCAACGACATCGATGTGTACCTAAGGCCATTAGTTGATGAACTTTTACAGTTGTGGGGCAGACCTGGTGTCCGTGTGTGGGATGAGCACAAAGAAGAGGAATTTGACCTACGAGCGTTGCTTTTCGTAACCATCAACGATTGGCCTGCTCTTAGTAACCTTTCGGGACTGTCAAATAAGGGATACAATGCATGCACGCACTGCTTACATGAGACTGAAAGTGTACATTTGCCAAATTGTAAGAAGAACGTGTACCTTGGGCATCGTCGATTTCTTCCAAAAATTCATCCAGTAAGAAAGAAAGGCAAGCATTACAACGGCAAGGCAGATCACCGGCCGAAGCCTGCGGAACGCACTGGTGCTGAGGTATTTGATATGGTCAAGGATTTGAAAGTCATCTTTGGAAAGGGTCCTGGCGGACAATCAATTCCGAAGGGAGCTGACGGGCACGCACCCATGTGGAAGAAGAAATCTATATTCTGGGAGCTAGAATATTGGAAAGTCCTAGATGTCCGCTCTGCAATCGACGTGATGCATGTTACGAAGAATATTTGCGTGAACCTCCTAAGCTTCTTGGGCGTGTATGGGAAGAAAAATGATACAAAGGAAGCACGGCAGGACCAGCAACGTTTGAAAGACCCTGATGACCGGCATCCGGAATGGTTTCAAGGTCGTGCCAGCTACGCTCTTACCAAAGAAGAGAAGGTCATCTTTTTTGAATGCCTGAGCAGTATGAAGGTCCCGTCTGGATTCTCGTCCAATATAAAGGGAATAATAAACATGGCGGAGAAAAAGTTCCAAAACCTGAAGTCTCACGACTGCCACGTGATTATGATGCAATTGCTTCCGATTGCTTTGAGGGGGCTCCTGCCGGAAAATGTTCGAGTACCCATTGTAAAGCTATGTGCATTCCTCAATGCAATCTCTCAGAAGGTAATCAATCCAGAAGTTCTACCACGGTTACAGAACGATGTGGTCCAATGTCTTGTCAGTTTCGAGTTGGTGTTCCCGCCATCCTTCTTCAATATTATGACGCACCTCCTGGTTCACCTAGTCGATGAGATTTCCATTCTCGGTCCTGTATTTCTACACAATATGTTCCCCTTCGAGAGGTTCATGGGAGTATTAAAGAAATATGTTCGTAACCGTGCTAGGCCAGAAGGAAGCATCGCCAAGGGCTATGGAAATGAGGAGGTAATTGAGTTTTGTGTTGACTTTGTTCCTGACCTTAAGCCGATTGGTCTTCCTCGATCGCGGCACGAGGGGAGACTAAGTGGAAAAGGCACGATCGGAAGGAAATCAACGATATGTATGGACGGCCATTCTCTGACTGAAGCACACCACACAGTTCTGACCAATTCCAGCTTGGTGGCTCCGTACTTTGAGAAACACAAGAATATTTTACGCTCGGACAACCCGGGGAAGCCTGAATCCTAGATTAGGAAGGCCCACATGGAGACTTTCGGCAGTTGGTTGAGAAAACATTTAATGAATGACAATAAGGTTGTAGATCAGCTGTACATGTTGGCCAAGACACCATCTTCGACTATAACGACTTTCCAAGGGTACGAGATAAATGGGAATACATTTTACACGATCGCCCAAGATAAAAAGAGCACCAACCAAAACAGTGGTGTCCGCTTTGATGCAACAACCGAGAATGGGCAAAAGGTCACATATTATGGTTACATAGAGGAGATATGGGAACTTGACTATGGACCCTCCTTTAAGGTCCCTTTGTTCCGGTGCAAATGGTTCAAGCTAACAGGAGGTGGGGTAAAGGTGGACCAGCAATACGGAATGACAATGGTGGATTTCAACAATCTTGGTTACCTTGACGAACCATTCGTCCTAGCGAAAGATGTCGCTCAGGTTTTCTATGTCAAGGACATGAGTAGCAAACCGAGGAAACGGAAAGATAAGAAAACGATCAGTACATCATGCGATGATCCAAAGCGCCACATTGTTCTTTCAGGGAAAAGAAACATCGTGGGAGTGGAGGACAAGACAGACATGTCAGAAGATTATAATATGTTTGGTGAAATTCCGCCCTTCAAAGTGAACACCGACCCAAGCATTAAGTTAAATGATGAGGATGCTCCATGGATACGACCCAATCGTAAGCAAGCAGGGACACAAGGGAAGAAATGATGTGTAATAATTTATTGTACCAAACTTTGTTGAATGGATCATGTGAATTATATTATCCGTGATGTGTTTGGTGTCCATTTTCGAATGATTCGATTGATTCGAGATAGCACTGATGATACATGAAATTTGGAGTGATTTAGTCATACTCCTGCCTAGGCGTATAATATGCATACTCGTAGTCTTCATAGTCGCCGCCGTTGTACTGGTAGTCGTCGCCTTCTAAGTTGCCGCCGTCGTCGTCGCTGCTGTCGTCGCTGTCGTCGGCCGGCGCTCGTGGCTCGAATGAGAGGCGGCCAGGCGGGGCTATGATGTAGTGAGAAATGGCGGGAAAAATGGGAGCGGGAAGACATGAGGCGGGAAGAAAGTGGCGGGAAGAAGGCGGGGAAGAAAGTGGCGGGAAGAAAGAGGCGGGAAGAAAGAGGCGGGAAGACAGGGAAGAAATGGTGGGAAGAAGAGGAAGAAATGTAGTAAGATTTTTAAATGAATTAGTTTTATTTTTCTGAATTTTTGATATATTATTTATATTTTTATGATTTTTTGAATTAGTTTTATTTTTCTGAATTTTTTCATATATTATTTGTATTTTTAACATTTAGAAATGAATTAGTTTTATTTTTCTGAATTGTTTGATATATTATTAATATTTTTAAGATTTAGAAATAAATTAGTTTTATTTTTCTGAATTTTTTGATATATTATTTGTATTTTTATGATTTTTATGAATTAGTTTTATTTTCCTGAATTTTTTCATATATTATTTGTATTTTTAATATTTAGAAATGAATTAGTTTTATTTTTCTGAATTGTTTGATATATTATTAATATTTTTAAGATTTAGAAATAAATTAGTTTTATTTTTCTGAATTTTTTGATATATTATTTGTATTTTTCAGATTTAGAAATGAATTTTGTTTTGAAAAAAGGCCTTTAGTCGCGGTTGGCGGCAACGCGACTAAAGGTTATTTTCGGAACCAAATTTCCGGCGAAAAATGACCTTTGGTCATTGCTCGGCCAACCGCGACTAAAGTACCCTTTAGTCGCGGTTGGCCAACCGCGACCAAAGGTCGTTGCTATATAAACAAATCTCGCCCGTGGCGGTTCACTCCACATCTTCTTCCTCGAACCGGTCGCCGCGGGGATCCTCTCGAACGATCGACGCCTTGCCGCCGCCGCCCGCGCCGCCGTCGTCCGGCTCGTGCGTCGCCCCGTCGCCCGCGCACCTCTCCCCTTCTCACTTCGATCCCGCGCGCCGCCACCGTACCGCGCGTGCTGTCGCCGCCGCTGCTCTCGGGCGCCGCTCGCCGGTAGAGAGGATGAGAGAGAGGGCGGCCACCGCGTTGCGCCGCCGCCACCCACACGCGTTGCGCCTGCGGCTGGCGCCGCTGCCCACGCCGCCACCACGCATTGCTGCGCGGCGTAGAGAACGAAGAACGGAGAGGGAGAGGAAAGGCAGGGCGCCGCCTGCCCACTTTTTTTGTTTTTTGTTTTTTTACTTTGTAACTAAGTTGTTTTAATTAAAAACTAGTAAAAATGCCAACTTTATTGAATTGCAACTACAACTGTTTTCCTATTCAAAAATAATTTTATTTGTGAAATAAACTTAATTAGTGGTCATATAAATATCCAAATAAATTATGTGAAGAACTAAAAAATTGAACTTCACAAAAACTTTAATTAACTTAACAAAAAAATTGAACAAGAAATAACTTAACAAAATTTAACAAAAATAACTTAACAAAAGTTTGTCAAAAAAATGAACTAAATTAATTAGTGTGTTGTCCTCTCGGCACGCCACCCTTCGCCACCCCCTTTCGCCCTTTCGCCACCGCCACCGGTCTCTCGGTCACGCGGTCACTGCGAGGTCGATCGTCCGCATATACACATCTAATACACGCGTCCCCCCTCTCGCCTCCCTCGTCGCCCTCTCTCTTTATATGTAGAAGAGATGTGATAATGCTGGCATATACACAATTAATTAGTTTTTACTACATGTTTTCAGGACTGACATATGGCGGACGATAGAGCTGACCCGATTATGGACAACTATGATCCGGAAGCTAAAGAACATTTATTTGGCATCATAAAAGGCGATATTATTTATGTGCCGACCGAACAAGATGAAGAAGAGGATATTTCTTCTTATCTGAATCTTGACGGTCAAGATGAAGGCCGCCAGCAAGATGATGGGGAAGAAACGTCGATAAACGACGATCTTCAATTGGAAGTAGCAACCACCTCCGGCGCCGAGGTATATATATACATTGAGCCTCTGGTGATACAAACTTACTGATTTGAATAAATATGTGTGTACTAACGCGCGCGACTCTCTTTCTTATTTTAGCCCTCGGCCGGATCGTCGAAACAATCGAGTACGTCGTCAAAGCGTGGCGCAACCAAGACGCTGAAACAAGGAGAAACATATACCATCGAGGTTGTCGACAGTGCAACCGGCAGGCCGCTGGAGCCCCGAAGCACGCCACCAAGTTTATCAACCAATGCGGAGCCGTTGTTAGAGAGAACGTCTCGATCACCCTCCAGGAGTGGAATGAGCCAAAGAAGGCACGTCTTGGTTTCACTTTTGTCGACAAGAGAACAAAAAAAGATTGCTTGAAAAAGCTTCTGGAACATTTCATCCTACCTCCGGAATACCACAAGTTCGATGAGGAGGGTAACAAGATTGAGGAAAACAAGAAGAGGAGGAGGCTAGTCAAAGAGTTCGCTCTTCTAAGATGGCCGAAACATTCCGGAAATTTGTAGAAAAATTTTCCCTTAAGTGGATCACCCAAGGTTTATCGAACTCAGGGAGGAAGAGGTCAAAGATATCCCTCTCATGCAACCCTGCAACCACAAAGCAAGAAGTCTCTTGTGTCCCCAACACACCTAATAGGTGCACTAGTTCGGCGAAGAGATAGTAAAATACAGGTGGTAAAAATAAGTACAGTAGCAGTGCTGCTGTGCAGGCTGGCGTGTGCTTGATGGTGGTAATATGGTAGCAGTAGTAGCGCATTAAACAGAAACAAGCAGCGATAGCAGTATTTAGGAACAAGGCCTAGGGATTAGACTTTCACTAGTGGACACTCTCAACTTTGATCACATAACAGAATAGATAAATGCATACTCTACACTCTTGTTGGATGATGAACACATTGCGTAGATTACACGAACCCTCAATGCCGGAGTTAACAAGCTCCACAATTCAATGTTCATATTTAAATAACCTTAGAGTGCATGAAAGATCAATACGACTAAACCAAGTACTAACACAGCATGCACACTGTCACCTTCACGCTATGTAGGAGGAATAGATCACATCAATACTATCATAGCAATAGTTAACTTCGCAATCTACAAGAGATCATGATCATAGCATACGCCAAGTACTAACACGGATGCACACACTGTCACCATTACACCGTGCGGAGGAATAAAACTACTTTAATAACATCACTAGAGTAGCACATAGATAAATTGTGATACAAAACACATTGCAATCATAAAGAGATATAAATAAGCACTTCACTACGCCATTCATAACAGTGAATAAGTATTCTGTGAAATATAGCCTAAGAGACCCACACGGTGCACACACTGTCACCTTTACACACGTGGGACAAGGAGTCTCCGGAGATCACATAAGTAAAATTCACTTGACTAGCATAACGACATCTAGATTACAAGCATCATCATATGAATCTCAATCATGTAAGGCAGCTCATGAGATTATTTTATTGAAGCACATAGGAGAGATGAACCACATAGCTACCGGTACAGCCCCGAGCCTCGATGGAGAACTACTCCCTCCTCATGGGAGACAGCAGCGTTGATGGAGATGGCGGTGGTGTTGATGGAGAAGCCTTCGGGGCACTTCCCGTCCCGGCGGCGTGCCGGAACAGAGACTCCTGTCCCCACATCTTGGCTTCGCGATGGCGGCGGCGGAAGGTTTCTCGTACCGTGGCTTTTTCGTCTCGAGGTTTTAGGTCCAGGGGCTTCTTATAGGCGAAGAGGCGGCGTCAGAGGGTCGAAGAGGCGGCGACACCATAGGGTGGCGCGGGCCACACCCAGGCCGCGCCGGCCTATGGTCTGGTGGGCTGTGGCCCCCTCGGTCCTTTCCGGGTGTTCGGAAGCTTCGTGGAAAAATAGGATCCTGGGTCTTGATTTCGTCCGATTCCGAGAATATTTCCTTACTAGGATTTCTGAAACCAAAAACAAAGAAACAGAACTGACTTCGCATCTCGTCAATAGGTTAGTTCCGAAAACGCATAAATATGACATATAATGTGCATAAAACATGTAGATATCATCAATAATGTGGCATGGAACATAAGAAATTATCGATACGTCGGAGACGTATCAGCATCCCCAAGCTTAGTTCTGCTCGTCCCGAGCAGGTAAACGATAACAAAGATAATTTCTGGAGTGACATGCCATCATAAACTTGATCATACTATTTGTAAACATAAGTAATGAATGCAGCGATCAAAACAATGGTAATGACATGAGTAAACAAATGAATCATAAAGCAAAGACTTTTCATGAATAGTACTTCAAGACAAGCATCAATAAGTCTTGCATAAGAGTTAACTCATAAAGCAATAATTCAAAGTAAAGGTATTGAAGCAACACAAAAGAAGATTAAGTTTCAGCGGTTGCTTTCAACTTATAACATGTATATCTCATGGATAATTGTCAACATAGAGTAATATAACAAGTGCAATATGCAAGTATGTAGGAATCAATGCACAGTTCACACAAGTGTTTGCTTCTTGAGGTGGAGAGAAATAGGTGAACTGACTCAACATAAAAGTAAAAGAAAGGTCCTTCAAAGAGGAAAGCATCGATTGCTATATTTGTGCTAGAGCTTTTATTTTGAAAACATGAAACAATTTTGTCAACGGTAGTAATAAAGCATATGAGTTATGTAAATTATATCTTACAAGTTGCAAGCCTCATGCATAGTATACTAATAGTGCCCGCACCTTGTCCTAATTAGCTTGGACTACCGGATCATCAATACCATGTTGTCAACACCCGGATTTTTAAGTCCAGATGCCTATTATGCCATACATCGCAATCCCAGGAATATTGTTGTTGCGAGACATAATAGTTGAATATCATAGAGTCATCATTTATTACAACACATAATCGTCTTACAAAGGTAGATCACATGATCCAATATTACAATAGTAGTTGATCTATCGATCAACGAACATCACAAATAGCGGAAGCGAAGTAGTAGTGGCTATCTAATCCACAGGCCAACGCTTGACGTCAGGAGCGGTCCTAGTTGTCGTAGACGTCCTGCTGTCCATCTTCCTCGTACTGCTGTTCACCTTCATAGTCTGGCCATTTGAATAGCCAGGGACAAAGCCATGAGTACTTTAAAGTACTCGCAAACTAATACTAGTGTAAGCACTATCAATTATAGTAAGGGGATACTAAGCTCTAGGTTTATTTGCATAAAGCCAAGTTTATTTCATAAACATTTAGAAAAGACTCTTCATTTGCTAAACTAACTCAAGTGGGAACATTAGTGTCATTCCCACAACTCTGTTGTGATTCAATTCAAAGTCACCATTCACCTTTCAAATTCAAGTCCCAAGTCATATGTCACATTTTTGAAAATGGTCTGATGACGGAACAGTATGGCCTTTCCAACCGTCCATAACCGTGGACACGGCTATTCGAATAGTTCTACACTCTGCAGAGGTCGTACACTTGTGCCACAATATTTGCAATAATCCGTCAGGGTTAACTGGCCCTGATTTATCATACTCCGTATGCGGACTACCAACCATAACCTTTCACTTACATACTCTAGTATAGGCACCTCTCCCCATGAGCTTGGCCTCCCGGTGAAAACCGCAGTCAACCCGGGAACTGCACAGGGCTTGGGCCGGACATTCACCTCATTCATCATATCACATCACTTCTTTTGTTGTAGAGGCAGCCTTCAGCCTAACCCCGATGACGCTTGTTTAGAGGGAACCCATACTAAAGCACATAAATTTCTAGTTAAGCCCTTACCCATATTGGGTATTGTGGGGGTACTTTCAAATTGGAATGGTATCACATCCGAACCCAACCATCAGTTTTTGTAAAATTCACCAAGTCATTCACCAGTCATATTCACCTTCAAAATCTTTCAATAGAATGAAGCATCATTCCAAGGTTTTCAAAGTTATTTCATTTCACAAGTTCCCAACTAGAGTAGTCACTTTTAATTTAGCACTAGCATCTATGTATGAGGGGTGCTAAGTACTTTGCTTTGCTTCTAGGCTAACCTTGATACTCTTGTACTAATCCAGTACTAACCAAGTGAATCATAAATCAAAAAGTACTTTGATAAAACAAAAGTAAATAAAGCTTGTAAAGTAAAACTGGGAAATAGGATCATAAGCATAAAGTAAATGGGGTAATGCCTTGCTCATGGTGAGCTTTGCACTTTGCAAGAGTATTATCTTGCCTTGATTGGTGTATTGATCAAAGTTTTCTGGCTCTTCCTCCTGGTAGAATACCTCCTCCTCTTGATAGTCTCCGGTACTAGCGTCTAAAAACGAATACGAGGATACAATCACCAAACAATACTTAAGTACTCTTAATTAGCCTTAATGGCTCACTCAAATGATCTAGCATCACTACTTAACATTTATTCTCAAATTATGCTAGGGTTTCTTTATTTAATATTAGGAAAATAATTTCCTCTCATTGAAAATTGGAAGTAGGGTTTATCTTTGGTTTGGAGAAATAATTTCCTCTCATTGAATTCTTCTTAAGATTTAATTTCTCTTATGGATAATATATGACCTAGGTTGACCAAAGTCAACCTCTTCATACTTATCATTTGAGAAAAATGATTTAAATGAGGTTCCATACCTCATGCAATTTAATACTAGCATGATAGTGATTTAATGCCACCAAATAACTCAATATGAGATTATTAGACCATGGTCACTACCTCATGTTGAATTACTTGAGAACAAGATTTAAATGAGAGGAATACCTCTCATATGATTTAACACATAGTTGTAACTAATTTAGTAAAAACTACTATTGAGGTGATTTAATATTCTCAAATAACCAGGGATGATCCCATGTTGACCAAGGTCAACACTTCACACTTAGTATTTGAGAAAAGGGATTTAAATGAGATTCATCTTCTCATGTGATTTAATTAAACATTGCAATTACTATGTTGATTTAAATTCTACAAGTGAGCAAGTATGAGCCTAAGTAAATAAAGGTCAACACATTACTTCATATCACTTGAGAAATGATTTAAATGAGGTGCTACACCTCATAGATTTAAATTCTAAAATTTGAAATAGTTTTAAATGAGCTAGTATTGACTACATAGCCAATATTTTGATTCTAGCCCATGATCATGCAAAACAACTATGCTATATTTTTGCATAAACAATTAGATTATGTCAAATGTGATTTATTAGAGTTGGAATCAACTTAAAATCATTTATAGATAATTTCTAATATTTATTTGAAGTCAGAAAAGGCCCTGCCTTGTTATTTTTATCATTTAAATTTTATTTCGAAATTGGACATGAGGCCTGTGGCATTATTTAGATAATTTCATGAGCTTTCCAAAAATATAAAATTGGTTAAATTTGGTGTAGTAGATTTCAAACTATTCAATTTTGAAGTGGGCAGCAGTATTGCATTTGAACTAAAATAGATTAAATCATATTTGAATTACTGGGCCACGCGGGAAAACGAAATGGGCTAAACAGATTAAACGGACTGGGCTGGCCCAACTAACATGCCACGCACGCAGCGGGCCGCCTGACCGTGGCCCCCACTCGTCAGCGGGCCTTAACAGCGAAGCGGTATCATCTACTGGGAGCCGTAGGATCATAAGACGATCAAACGACTCACGCTCGTCGTCGTCGACGGCGAGCGGCTGCGGCGAGCACGGCGGCGGCGGCAGGAGCTCCGGCGGGCTGAGCGCGGGGGCAGGCGACGAGCGTCGACGGCGAGTCGGCGATGGTCGGGAGGGCTTGGGGTGGTCGAATCGTCGCTCTCCGTCGGCTTGTCGCGGGGACTCCGGTGAAATTCCGGTGGCCTAGGGCTTAATGGAGAGGGGAAGGAGTCGGGGAGGTCCCGGGAGAAGGAGGGGAAGTTTGGTGTGGAGCTTGAAGGCGGGATGGCCTCTATTTATAGATGGCGGTGACCGGCGGGTGCTGTGAGAGGTGTCGACGGCGCGGCGTCTCCAGCGATCGAAGGGGCAAGCTAGGGGGCGCGCGAGGTAGGCGGTGACTAGGAGGTGCTAGAGCGCTTGAAGGGACGACAGAGGAAGGACGGGAGCGTGCTGGCCATCGTCGAGGGCTCTCAGTACGGGTGCGGCAGGGAGTTGATCATGGCGAGGGCTAGGGTGTACGTGCGGGCTAGCGAGTTTGTCTAGCGGGTTGCGGGCGCAGAGGGCCGTGCGAGTGCAAAGTGAGAGAGGGATAGGTGGACGAGGCATCGGGCGACGGTGTGTCTGGCGCGTCCAGGGTGGTGGCGGTGCGCGCTCACCGCGTGCCGGCACGTTCTGGCGCGTACTGGGCACGCGCGTTCGGCCAAGTGCTGGTGTCTCTTGCTTAGGGAAGGTACTAGCATGCTCGGGGTACCAGGCAAGGCGATTGACATGGCGAGGTGGGTTGAGAGAGGTGGAGGGAGGATCGGCATGAGGGTTGGCATGGTACTTGGCATGGACCAAAGGTGATCATGCCAATGCTTTAATCGACCAAACAAGTACATGGCTTGATGCAGGAGGCTCAGAGAGCAGCAATGATGAAGATTAGAAAGGGGTTTAGGCTATGGTCCAATGGATAATTGGCATGTTGTGTTTCAGATTGATGCCTGCCCGGTGTTCGATCATATGGCCGCATGAATTCAAATTTTGAATTTCGAAAATCTTTTTGGTGGATCTCCAACATATTAATTATAGGTTAGTTTGGTGGTGGTGGGGTTCATTTTGGAATTGATTTGCAACATTTCAAATTTGGCATCATCTTCATATTGATTCAAAGTCTCCTTGTCAAAATTTACTGGTCAACCTGGTCAACTTTAGCACCAATGGTCAATATGAAAGTTGTAGACCTTGACATGGTCTTGGATGACATGGCATTGGTTGACTAAGTTTAGTTTAAGAATTGAGAAAACCAGAGGGGTAAGTGAGGAACATTTTATAAAACTCACTTTTGACCATTATCACATGTATGAAGAAATCTTGATTTCCTTGTGTTTGATTCTTGATCCAATGATGCATTTGTGTTAGTTTATCATATTTAAGTATTACACAAGCAATAGATCAAGTAATGGTGGCCTTTGGTGAAGATTTGCTATTTGGCATAATGTGTATGTGAGTGAATTTTGGGAATTTTCTCCCTATTTGAATTCTCTCCATTTAATTTGACTTTTGTTGACTCTAAAGTGGTTCTTATTAGTTTAGAAACATTTTCAAACCATTTGGTCAAGGTTTAAAGTCATAGGGCAAGATTTGGTGAAATGGCTATGTGTCACATATGCCTCTATGCATATGTTGCATTTGAATTTTAATTTGACTTGGCTTGACCCAATTGGGGTTGTTGAGTGTTGAAATGGTATATAGGAGTGATCCAACCATTCACAACAAGTCCTAGGGTCAATCTTCTCAAATTCACAAATTTGCTATTTTATTCTCATATGCCTCTATGGCATTTTTAGTTTCTTTTTATTTTCTTTGGAAACCACTTGGATTTGGTTTGATAAGTACTAGGTAAGGTGTGTGAAGGTTTTCCAAACCTCTAAACAAAGTGGAAAGTTCTAGGGTAAAGATTTATAAATATAGCCATAGGCACATATGCCTCTTTCTTATTTAATTTCCTTTTATTCTATTTTAACTAGGATGGTGAAAAGAGGGGTGAGGTTTAGGGTTTAAGATCACTTCAAATACTAATAACAAGCAATCATAGCAATAACACAAGAATTAAGCAAGATCACTATGTATCATACTCTATTTAATAAAAGTTTTTGTTGGTTCCAAAATTTGGAACTAGTGAAATTCATTTGTTTTGTTTTGAAATTTTGGGATGTTACAAACCCTTCCCCCTTAAACAAATCTCGTCCCGAGATTTTAAGAAAAGTTAGGTTCCTAAGAGAGATTGAGCATTTTATTAACAGGAAGACATACTTGGCATGTTCTGGGTGCTTCGAGCTTCGGTGGCAGTCATGTGGTAGAGGTGGCCGTTGTTGTTGTTACGGTTCCTTCTACCGGCAAAATGGCGTTCTTTGGCAAGTGCGGCGGTGTTGGCGGCGATCTTGGCAAGCTTCTTGGGGCACTCATTGGAGTAGTGGCCCACAACTCCACATTCATAGCAGTTTACAGTTGACTTGTCCTTCGGGGTGACGGGGATGGCATTGCTTCCAGTCTCGGGCCAGTGTTGGTGTTGTTGTTGTTCCCATTGTTGTTTGTTCTTTTTGGGGTTGTTGTTGTTGTTGTTGTTGCCTCCGGGCTTCGGGGGTCCTCCGTTGTTGTTGGCGTAGTTGGGGCGATAAGTCTGAGCAGGTGGCCTGTTGTTTCTGGGGGTGAATCCTCCAGAGGAGTTATTGCGGTACTTCTGGGTATGGTGGGGTCCATTCTGGTTCATCATTCTGCGCTTGCGGTTCTCATTGGCCTGATGCAGCTTTCCTTCCATCTGGATGGCTGAGTCCACCAGGGCTTCTAGGTCAGCGAACGGAATGTTCACTAACACAGTTTGCATCTCGTCATGCAGTCCGTTCAGAAATCTTTCCTTCCTCTTCTCGTTGGTGTCGGTTTCATCCGGGGCGTACCTTGACAGAGTAAGAAACCTGTCACGGTATTCCACCACGGACATCCTTCCTTGCTTGAGTTCACGGAACTCGTCTCTCATTTTCTTGATCAGTCCTTGGGGCACATGGTACTTGCTGAACTTCAGCTTGAAGTCTTCCCATGTCATTATCTGTCCCGCATTCATTGCACGGGCACTTGTCCACCAGGCTCTGGCAGGTCCTGACAGGTAGTGGGTGGCGAACAGTACTTTTTCTGCGGCTTCAACTCCCGCAACTTCGAGGTTGTTCTCCATTGTCTGGAGCCAGTCATCAGCATCGAGGGGCTCTTCAGTCTTGTTGAATACCGGAGGGTTGGTGTGCTGAAAGTTCTTCAGCTTTGATCCAGGGTGATCGTTGTTTCCATGGCCTTGATTGTTCTGAGCTATCTGTTGCAGTGCAGCTATGTTGGCTTGGCAGCTCTTTCGGCTTCTCGGTCTGCCATCATTGTCTGCGGCGGTTGCATCATGGCACAGGGTGGCGTTGCGGGTTGGTGGGGCCATCTGAATATTGGGGTAGATGATAAGATAAGAGGGAAATTTCTATGGTTTGTTTTGTTAAAGTTTAAAAAGTTCATAACTTGAAAATTTGAGTAGTGTTGCGGGGGTAAAAACCAACAACACTTTTTCATTCATTCCAAACATCACATATTACAAAGCTAACACACCGTTGGTTTGAAGAACCATTCATCGCTCTACGATACAAGGGGATCCTGATACAACTCACACCTACTTAAGTGCTTGGGTGATACTACTCTTCAGGGTGGAATTCTTGTCTTCACGGGTAATGTGCTTGGCGAGAGGCGAGGGCGTTGTCCAAATCCCTGCGGGTTTTGTACTCCTGAAGTCCTGAGGTGCTTCATAGGGGTTCATCTCCGTGTGCGGGGGCATGGTCATCGGTCTTCCCATGGAGTCATGTCTTGGGTAGTAGATGAAGCGAGTGTTCTTGATCTTGTTCTCATTTTGTCCGCACAGACGGAAAATTGCTTCTTGCATAGCTCTGACTAGTCCTTCCTTCCAAGTGTTTCCCGTTACAGAAAACCAGATGGTTTCCCATACCGGGGCTCCAAGCTTTCTTCGTAGATCAGTAGAAACGTCCCACCGAGGTGGTTCTCCGGAGTGGTTGTTGAGGGGTATTCCGAAGAATTCGGGATACGGGTGTCCTAGATAGTCCACCAGTTGCTTCAAATCTTTTCGAACCTCAGTTCTCCTCCGTGACCAAGCTGATAGAACTCCCATTGGTACTCCATCTGTGAGCAATGAGGATGAGTAAGTTAATGAAGTGATCAAGTGTGCAAAATTTTATGTACAATTATAAAGAAAAGTAGAGCATGGATTTATTCTTTTGAAAAGATCTTAAGATAAGGGTGAGAATAAGTTTTCAGAAATATTCACTTCCTTTGTTTTGAAACTAAGTTTTTCGGACGTCCATTCTAACTAGGGTCTCCTAAGGTCAAACAATGGCTCTGATACCAACTTGTCAACACCCGGATTTTTAAGTCCAGATGCCTATTATGCCATACATCGCAATCCCAGGAATATTGTTGTTGCGAGACATAATAGTTGAATATCATAGAGTCATCATTTATTACAACACATAATCATCTTACAAAGGTAGATCACATGATCCAATATTACAATAGTAGTTGATCTATCGATCAACGAACATCACAAATAGCGGAAGCGAAGTAGTAGTGGCTATCTAATCCACAGGGCCAACACTTGACGTCAGGAGCGGTCCTAGTTGTCGTGACGTCCTGTTGTCCGTCTTCCTCGTACTGCTTTTTCCTTCATAGTCTGGCCATTTGAATAGCCAGGGACAAAGCCATGAGTACTTTAAAGTACTGCAAACTAATACTAGTGTAAGCACTATCAATTATAGTAAGGGATACTAAGCTCTAGGTTTATTTGCATAAAGCCAAGTTTATTTCATAAACATTTAGAAAAGACTCTTCATTTGCTAAACTAACTCAAGTGGGAACATTAGTGTCATTCCCACAACTCTGTTGTGATTCAATTCAAAGTCACCATTCACCTTTTAAATTCAAGTCCCAAGTCATATGTCACATTTTTGAAAATGGTCTGATGACGGAACAGTATGGCCTTTCCAACCGTCCATAACCGTGGACACGGCTATTCGAATAGTTCTACACTCTGCAGAGGTCGTACACTTGTGCCACAATATTTGCAATAATCCGTCAGGGTTAACTGCCCTGATTTATCATACTCCGTATGCGGACTACCAACCATAACCTTTCACTTACATACTCTAGTATAGGCACCTCTCCCCATGAGCTTGGCCTCCCGGTGAAAACCGCAGTCAACCCGGGAACTGCACAGGGCTTGGGCCGGACATTCACCTCATTTAACGTCATATCACATCACTTCTTTTGTTGTAGAGGCAGCCTTCAGCCTAACCCCGATGACGCTTGTTTAGAGGGAACCCATACTAAAGCACATAAATTTCTAGTTAAGCCCTTACCCATATTGGGTATTGTGGGGGTACTTTCAAATTGGAATGGTATCGCATCCGAACCCAACCATCAGTTTTTGTAAAATTCACCAAGTCATTCACAGTCATATTCACCTTCAAAATCTTTCAATAGAATGAAGCATCATTCCAAGGTTTTCAAAGTCATTTCATTTCACAAGTTCCCAACTAGAGTAGTCACTTTTAATTTAGCACTAGCATCTATGTATGAGGGGTGCTAAGTACTTTGCTGTGCTTCTAGGCTAACCTTGATACTCTTGTACTAATCCAGTACTAACCAAGTGAATCATAATTCAAAAAGTACTTTGATAAAACAAAAGTAAATAAAGCTTGTAAAGTAAAACTGGGAAATAGGATCATAAGCATAAAGTAAATGGGGTAATGCCTTGCTCATGGTGAGCTTTGCACTTCGCAAAAGTATTATCTTGCCTTGATTGGTGTATTGATCAAAGTTTCTTCTGGCTCTTCCTCCTGGTAGAATACCTCCTCCTCTTGATAGTCTCCGGTACTAGCGTCTAAAAACGAATACGAGGATACAATCACCAAACAATACTTAAGTACTCTTAATTAGCCTTAATGGCTCACTCAAATGATCTAGCATCACTACTTAACATTTATTCTCAAATTATGCTAGGGTTTCTTTATTTAATATTAGGAAAATAATTTCCTCTCATTGAAAATTGGAAGTAGGGTTTATCTTTGGTTTGGAGAAATAATTTCCTCTCATTGAATTCTTCTTAAGATTTAATTTCTCTTATGGATAATATATGACCTAGGTTGACCAAAGTCAACCTCTTCATACTTATCATTTGAGAAAAATGATTTAAATGAGGTTCCATACCTCATGCAATTTAATACTAGCATGATAGTGATTTAATGCCACCAAATAACTCAATATGAGATTATTAGACCATGGTCACTACCTCATGTTGAATTACTTGAGAACAAGATTTAAATGAGAGGAATACCTCTCATATGATTTAACACATAGTTGTAACTAATTTAGTAAAAACTACTATTGAGGTTTAATATTCTCAAATAACCAGGGATGATCCCATGTTGACCAAGGTCAACACTTCACACTTAGTATTTGAGAAAAGGGGTTAAATGAGATTCATCATCTCATGTGATTTAAATAACTTTGCAATTTAAATACTATGTTGATTTAAATTCTACAAGTGAGCAAGTATGAGCCTAAGTAAATAAAGGTCAACACATTACTTCATATCACTTGAGAAATGATTTAAATGAGGTGCTACACCTCATAGATTTAAATTCTAAAATTTGAAATAGTTTTAAATGAGCTAGTATTGACCACATAGCCAATATTTTGATTCTAGCCCATGATCATGCAAAACAACTATGCTATATTTTTGCATAAACAATTAGATTATGTCAAATGTGATTTATTAGAGTTGGAATCAACTTAAAATCATTTATAGATAATTTCTAATATTTATTTGAAGTCAGAAAAGGCCCTGCCTTGTTATTTTTATCATTTAAATTTTATTTCGAATTTGGACATGAGGCCAGTGGCATTATTTAGATAATTTCATGAGCTTTCCAAATATATAAAATTGGTTAAATTTGGTGTAGTAGATTTCAAACTATTCAATTTTGAAGTGGGCAGCAGTATTGGATTTGAACTAAATGAATTAAATCATATTTGAATTTCTTGGGCCGCACGGGAAAACGAAATGGGCTAAACAGATTAAACGGACTGGGCTGGCCCAACTAACATGCCACGCACGCAGCGGGGCCTGACCGTGGCCCCCACTCGTCGCGGGCCTTAACGCGAAGCCTCATCTACTAGGAGTCGTAGGATCATAAGACGATCAAACGGCTCACGCTCGTCGTCGTCGACGGCGAGCACACCCTTACTGGCGGCGAGCACCAGGGGGTCGGCGGCTTACGGAGACTCCGGCGAGGGTCGAGGAGCGTCGCGAGACGGCGAGAAGTCGACGGCGAGGTCAGCGATGGTCGAGGGGCTTGAGGTGGTCGGAATCGTCGGCTCGTCGGCTACTGTGCGCGGACTCCGGTGGGTTCCGGTGGCCTAGGGCTAATTGGAGAAGGGAAGGTGGTCGAGGAGTCCAAGGAGAAGGAGGGGAGCAGGTTTGGTGTGGAGCTTGAAGCACGGGAGGAGCTCTATTTACGGCGGGAGGTGCTGTGGAGGTGCTGTGGAGGTCGTCTCCAGGATCGAAGGGGAAGCTGGGGGCAAGGTAGGGGGCGCGCTAGCGAGGAGGAGAGGCTTGAAGGGACGACAGGGGAAGGACGGGAGCGTGCTGGCCGGTCATCGAGGGCTCAGTGTCGGCGGGCGCGGGCTAGGGTGTTCTGCGCGAGCGGTTGTCTAGGAGGTAGCGGGTGTGGTGAGGTGCCGTGGGAGAGGAGAGAGAAGGGGAAAGCTCAGTCGACGGGTGCTGGGCGTGTCCTGACATGCCGCTCACCGCGTGCGTCCTGGCACGTTCTGGCGCGTCTGGGCTTGCCTCGTTCGGCCAATGCTGAGCAAGAGTGAGGCTCGGCCGTGCACAGGAGTGTCCTGGTGTACCAGAGATGCTCATTGACATGGTGTAGTGGAGAGTAGGGGCTCAGAGAAAGGGAGTGAGGGTGGCCGGCATGGTACATGACATGGACAAACTTGATCATGCCAATGCTTTAATCGACCAAACCAGTACATGGCTTGATGCAGGGGAGGTACAGGAGCAGCAATGATCAAAGGGAGAAAGGGGTTTAGGCTAGAATCCAGAGGATAATAGCATGTGTTGCAATTTCAGATTTGATGCCTGAAGGTGTTCGATCATATGGCCGCATGAATTCAAATTTTGAATTTTGAAAATCTTTTTGGTGGATCTCAACATATAATTATAGGTTAGAATGGTGGTGGTGGTGGTCATTTTGGAATTGATTTGCAACATTTCAAATTTGGCATCATCTTCATATTGATTCAAAGTCTCCTTTTGTCAAACTCTACTGGTCAACCTGGTCAACTTTAGCACCAATGGTCAATATGAAAGTTGTAGACCTTGACATGGTCTTGGATGACATGGCATTGGTTGACTAAGTTTAGTTTAAGAAATGAGAAAACCAGAGGGGTTAAGTGGGGAACATTTTATAAAACTCACTTTTGACCATTATCACATGTATGAAGAAATCTTGATTTCCTTGTGTTTGATTCTTGATCCAATGATGCATTTGTGTTAGTTTATCATATTTAAGTATTACACAAGCAATAGATCAAGTAATGGTGGCCTTTGGTGAAGATTTGCTATTTGGCATAATGTGTATGTGAGTGAATTTTGGGAATTTTCTCCCTATTTGATTTCCCTCCATTTAATTTGACTTTTGTTGACTCTAAAGTGGTTCTTATTAGTTTAGAGACATTTTCAAACCATTTGGTCAAGGTTTAAAGTCATAGGGCAAGATTTGGTGAAATGGCTATGTGTCACATATGCCTCTATGCATATGTTGCATTTGAATTTTAATTTGACTTGGCTTGACCCAATTGGGGTTGTTGAGTGTTGAAATGGTATATAGGAGTGATCCAACCATTCACAACAAGTCCTAGGGTCAATCTTCTCAAATTCACAAATTTGCTATTTTACTCTCATATGCCTCTATGGCATTTTTAGTTTCTTTTTATTTTCTTTGGAAACCACTTGGATTTGGTTTGATAAGTACTAGGTAAGGTGTGTGAAGGTTTTCCAAACCTCTAAACAAAGTGGAAAGTTCTAGGGTAAAGATTTATAAATATAGCCATAGGCACATATGCCTCTTTCTTATTTAATTTCCTTTTATTCTATTTTAACTAGGATGGTGAAAAGAGGGGTGAGGTTTAGGGTTTAAGATCACTTCAAATACTAATAACAAGCAATCATAGCAATAACACAAGAATTAAGCAAGATCACTATGTATCATACTCTATTTAATAAAAGTTTTTGTTGGTTCCAAAATTTGGAACTAGTGAAATTCATTTGTTTTGTTTTGAAATTTTTGGGATGTTACATGTTTTAACCAAGTGTCACAATGGGGTACCTCCATGCCGGTCTAAGGAGAAAGCTCGCATTTTGGATTTCTCGCTTTTGATTATTCTCAACTTAGACATCCATACCGGGACAACATGGACAACAGATAATGGACTCCTCTTTAATGCATAAGCATGTGGCAACAATTAGTGTTCTCATATGAGATTGAGGATATATGTCCAAAACTGAAACTTCCACCATGATTCATGGCTTTAGTTAGCGGCCCAATGTTCTTCTCTAACAATATGTATGCTCCAACCATTAAGGTGGTAGATCTCTACTTCAGACAAGACGGACATGCATAGCAACTCACATGATATTCAACAAAGAATAGTTGATGGCGTCCCCGAAACATGGTTATCGCACAACAAGCAACTTAATAAGAGATAAAGTGCATAAGTACATATTCAATACCACAATAGTTTTTAAGGCTATTTTGTCCCATGAGCTATATATTGCAAAGGCGAATGATGGAAATTTAAAGGTAGCACTCAAGCAATTTACTTTGGAATGGCGGAGAAATACCATGTAGTAGGTAAGTATGGTGGACACAAATGGCATAGTGGTTGGCTCAAGGATTTTGGATGCATGAGAAGTATTCCCTCTCGATACAAGGTTTAGGCTAGCAAGGTTATTTGAAACAAACACAAGGATGAACCGGTGCAGCAAAACTCACATAAAAGTCATATTGTAAACATTATAAGACTCTACACCGTCTTCCTTGTTGTTCAAAACTCAATACTAGAAATTATCTAGACTTTAGAGAGACCAAATATGCAAACCAAATTTTAGCAAGCTCTATGTATTTCTTCATTAATGGGTGCAAAGTATATGATGCAAGAGCTTAAACATGAGCACAACAATTGCCAAGTATCAAATTATCCAAGACATTTTACCAATTACTACATGTAGCATTTTCCGTTTCCAACCATATAACAATGAACGCAGTTCAACCTTCGCCATGAACATTAAAAGCTAAGAACACATGTGTTCATATGAACCAGCGGAGCGTGTCTCTCTCCCACACAAGCATTTATTCATAGAATGAAAATAACAAAACGAAAATAAAAGCACACAGACGCTCCAAGTAAAGTACATAAGATGTGACCGAATAAAAATATAGTTTCAAGAGAAGGAACCTGATAATTTGTCGATGAAGAAGGGGATGCCTTGGGCATCCCCAAGCTTAGACGCTTGAGTCTTCTTAAAATATCCAGGGATGAACCACGGGGGCATCCCCAAGCTTAGACTCTTCACTCTTCTTGATCATAGTATATCATCCTCCTCTCTTGACCCTTGAAAACTTCCTCCACACCAAACTCGAAACAAACTCATTAGAGGGTTAGTGCATAATAAAAATTCACATGTTCAGAGGTGACACAATCATTCTTAACACTTCTGGACATTGCCCAAAGCTACTGGAAGGTAATGGAACAAAGAAATCCATCCAACACAGCAAAAGAGGCAATGCGAAATAAAAGGCAGAATCTGTCAAAACAGAACAGTCCGTAAAGACGAATTTTAAAATGGCACCAGACTTGCTCAGATGAAAATGCCCAAATTGAATGAAAGTGGCGTACATATCTGAGGATCACTCACGTAAATTGGCATAATTTTCTGAGTTACCTACAGAGAATTAGGCCCAGATTCGTGACAGCAAAGAAATCTGTTTCTGCGCAGTAATCCAAATCTAGTATGAACCTTACTATCAAACACTTTACTTGGCACAACAATGCAATAAAATAAGATAAGGAGAGGTTGCTACAGTAGTAACAACTTTCAAGACACAAATATAAAATAAAGTACTGTAGCAAAATAAACACATGGGTTATCTCCCAAGAAGTTCTTTCTTTATAGCCATTAAGATGGGCTCAGCAGTTTTAATGATGCACTCGCAAGAAATAGTAGTTGAAGTAAAAGAGAGCATCAAGAGGCAAATTCAAAACACATTTAAGTCTAACATGCTTCCTATGCATAGGAATATTGTACACAAATGAATTCATGAAGAACAAAGTGACAAGCATAGGAAGATAAAACAAGTGTAGCTTCAAAAATTTCAGCATATAGAGAGGTGTTTTAGTAACATGAAAATTTCTACCACCATATTTTCCTCTCTCATAATAACTTTCAGTAGCATCATGAGCAAACTCAACAATATAACTATCACATAAAGCATTCTTATCATGAGTCTCATGCATAAAATTATTACTCTCCACATAAGCATAATCAATTTTATTAGTTGTAGTGGGAGCAAATTCAACAAAGTAGCTATCATTATTATTCTCATCAAGTGTAGGAGGCATAGTATAATCACAACAAAATTTACTCTCCATAGTAGGTGGCACCAAAAGACCACTATCATTATAATCATCATAAATAGGAGGCAAAGTATCATCAAAGAAAATTTTCTCCTCAATGCTTGGGGGACTAAAAATATCATGCTCATCAAAGCCAGCTTCCCCAAGCTTAGAATTTTCCATATCATTAGCAACAATGGTGTTCAAAGCGTTCATACTAATATGTTCCATAGGTTTTTTAATTTTCGCATCAAACCATCCATGTCTTAAATCAGGAAATAGAATAAGAAGCTCATTGTTGTCCATTATGCCAAACTAGTGTAAAACAAGAAACAAAAAGATGCAATTGCAGGATCTAAAGGAAATAGCTTCGAGTACTTACAACGGCGAAAATAGCTTAGTAGCCGAGATCCGGAGTGTGAGTACCTTTTACCTTTCCTCCCCGGCAACGGCGCCAGAAAATAGCTTGATGTCTACGGGTGCTCCTATTCTTGTAGACAGTGTTGGGCCTCAAGAGCAGAGGTTTGTAGAACAGCAGCAAGTTTTCCCTTAAGTGGATCACCCAAGGTTTATCGAACTCAGGGAGGAAGAGGTCAAAGATATCCCTCTCATGCAACCCTGCAACCACAAAGCAAGAAGTCTCTTGTGTCCCCAACACACCTAATAGGTGCACTAGTTCGGCGAAGAGATAGTAAAATACAGGTGGTATAAATAAGTATGAGCGAGCAACGGTGCCAGAAAAGTGCTTGCTGGCGTGCAGTTGATGGTGGTAATATGGTAGCAGTAGTAACGCAGTAAAACAGTAAACAAGCAGCGATAGCAATATTTAGGAACAAGGCCTAGGGATTAGACTTTCACTAGTGGACACTCTCAACTTTGATCACATAACAGAATAGATAAATGCATACTCTACACTCTTGTTGGATGATGAACACATTGCGTAGGATTACACGAACCCTCAATGCCGGAGTTAACAAGCTCCACAATTCAATGTTCATATTTAAATAACCTTAGAGTGCATGAAAGATCAATACGACTAAACCAAGTACTAACACAGCATGCACACTGTCACCTTCACGCTATGTAGGAGGAATAGATCACATCAATACTATCATAGCAATAGTTAACTTCGCAATCTACAAGAGATCATGATCATAGCATACGCCAAGTACTAACACGGATGCACACACTGTCACCATTACACCGTGCGGGAGGAATAAAACTACTTTAATAACATCACTAGAGTAGCACATAGATAAATTGTGATACAAAACACATTGCAATCATAAAGAGATATAAATAAGCACTTCACTACGCCATTCATAACAGTGAATAAGTATTCTGTGAAATATAGCCTAAGAGACCCACACGGTGCACACACTGTCACCTTTACACACGTGGGACAAGGAGTCTCCGGAGATCACATAAGTAAAATTCACTTGACTAGCATAACGACATCTAGATTACAAGCATCATCATATGAATCTCAATCATGTAAGGCAGCTCATGAGATTATTGTATTGAAGCACATAGGAGAGAGATGAACCACATAGCTACCGGTACAGCCCCGAGCCTCGATGGAGAACTACTCCCTCCTCATGGGAGACAAGCAGCGTTGATGGAGATGGCGGTGGTGTTGATGGAGAAGCCTTCCGGGGCACTTCCCCGTCCCGGCGGCGTGCCGGCAGAGACTCCTGTCCCCCAGATCTTGGCTTCGCGATGGCGGCGGCTCGGAAGGTTTCTCGTACCGTGGCTTTTCGTCTCGAGGTTTTAGGTCAGGGGCTTCTTATAGGCGAAGAGGCGGCGTCAGAGGGTCGAAGAGGCGGCGGCACCATAGGGTGGCGCGGGCCACACCCAGGCCGCGCCGGCCTATGGTCCCGTGGGCCTGTGGCCCCCCTCTGGTCCTTCCCGGGTGTTCTGGAAGCTTCGTGGAAAAATAGGATGCTGGGTCTTGATTTCGTCCGATTCCGAGAATATTTCCTTACTAGGATTTCTGGAACCAAAAACAGCAGAAAACAGCTTCGGCATCGTCAATACGTTAGTTCCGGAAAACGCATAAATATGACATATAATGTGCATAAAACATGTAGATATCATCAATAATGTGGCATGGAACATAAGAAATTATCGATACGTCGGAGACGTATCAGCATCCCCAAGCTTAGTTCTGCTCGTCCCGAGCAGGTAAACGATAACAAAGATAATTTCTGGAGTGACATGCCATCATAAACTTGATCATACTATTTGTAAACATATGTAATGAATGCAGCGATCAAAACAATGGTAATGACATGAGTAAACAAATGAATCATAAAGCAAAGACTTTTCATGAATACCACTTCAAGACAAGCATCAATAAGTCTTGCATAAGAGTTAACTCATAAAGCAATAATTCAAAGTAAAGGTATTGAAGCAACACAAAAGAAGATTAAGTTTCAGCGGTTGCTTTCAACTTATAACATGTATATCTCATGGATAATTGTCAACATAGAGTAATATAACAAGTGCAATATGCAAGTATGTTGGAATCAATGCACAGTTCACACAAGTGTTTGCTTCTTGAGGTGGAGAGAAATAGGTGAACTGACTCAACATAAAAGTAAAAGAAAGGTCCTTCAAAGAGGAAAGCATCGATTGCTATATTTGTGCTAGAGCTTTTATTTTGAAAACATGAAACAATTTTGTCAACGGTAGTAATAAAGCATATGAGTTATGTAAATTATATCTTACAAGTTGCAAGCCTCATGCATAGTATACTAATAGTGCCCGCACCTTGTCCTAATTAGCTTGGACTACCGGATCATCACAATACACATGTTTTAACCAAGTGTCACAATGGGGTACCTCCATGCCGCCTGTACAAAGGTCTAAGGAGAAAGCTCGCATTTTGGATTTCTCGCTTTTGATTATTCTCAACTTAGACATCCATACCGGGACAACATGGACAACAGATAATGGACTCCTCTTTAATGCATAAGCATGTGGCAACAATTAGTGTTCTCATATGAGATTGAGGATATATGTCCAAAACTGAAACTTCCACCATGATTCATGGCTTTAGTTAGCGGCCCAATGTTCTTCTCTAACAATATGTATGCTCCAACCATTAAGGTGGTAGATCTCTCTTACTTCAGACAAGACGGACATGCATAGCAACTCACATGATATTCAACAAAGAATAGTTGATGGCGTCCCCAGAAACATGGTTATCGCACAACAAGCAACTTAATAAGAGATAAAGTGCATAAGTACATATTCAATACCACAATAGTTTTTAAGGCTATTTTGTCCCATGAGCTATATATTGCAAAGGCGAATGATGGAAATTTAAAGGTAGCACTCAAGCAATTTACTTTGGAATGGCGGAGAAATACCATGTAGTAGGTAAGTATGGTGGACACAAATGGCATAGTGGTTGGCTCAAGGATTTTGGATGCATGAGAAGTATTCCCTCTCGATACAAGGTTTAGGCTAGCAAGGTTATTTGAAACAAACACAAGGATGAACCGGTGCAGCAAAACTCACATAAAAGTCATATTGTAAACATTATAAGACTCTACACCGTCTTCCTTGTTGTTCAAAACTCAATACTAGAAATTATCTAGACTTTAGAGAGACCAAATATGCAAACCAAATTTTAGCAAGCTCTATGTATTTCTTCATTAATGGGTGCAAAGTATATGATGCAAGAGCTTAAACATGAGCACAACAATTGCCAAGTATCAAATTATCCAAGACATTTTACCAATTACTACATGTAGCATTTTCCGTTTCCAACCATATAACAATGAACGAAGCAGTTTCAACCTTCGCCATGAACATTAAAAGCTAAGAACACATGTGTTCATATGAACCAGCGGAGCGTGTCTCTCTCCCACACAAGCATTTATTCAGAGAATGAAAATAACAAAACGAAAATAAAAGCACAGACGCTCCAAGTAAAGTACATAAGATGTGACCGAATAAAAATATAGTTTCAAGAGAAGGAACCTGATAATTTGTCGATGAAGAAGGGGATGCCTTGGGCATCCCCAAGCTTAGACGCTTGAGTCTTCTTAAAATATCCAGGGATGAACCACGGGGGCATCCCCAAGCTTAGACTCTTCACTCTTCTTGATCATAGTATATCATCCTCCTCTCTTGACCCTTGAAAACTTCCTCCACACCAAACTCGAAACAAACTCATTAGAGGGTTAGTGCATAATAAAAATACACATGTTCAGAGGTGACACAATCATTCTTAACACTTCTGGACATTGCCCAAAGCTACTGGAAGGTAATGGAACAAAGAAATCCATCCAACACAGCAAAAGAGGCAATGCGAAATAAAAGGCAGAATCTGTCAAAACAGAACAGTCCGTAAAGACGAATTTTAAAATGGCACCAGACTTGCTCAGATGAAAATGCCCAAATTGAATGAAAGTGGCGTACATATCTGAGGATCACTCACGTAAATTGGCATAATTTTCTGAGTTACCTACAGAGAATTAGGCCCAGATTCGTGACAGCAAAGAAATCTGTTTCTGCAGTAATCCAAATCTAGTATGAACCTTACTATCAAACACTTTACTTGGCACAACAATGCAATAAAATAAGATAAGGAGAGGTTGCTACAGTAGTAACAACTTCAAGACACAAATATAAAATAGAGGTACTGTAGCAAAATAAACACATGGGTTATCTCCCAAGAAGTTCTTTCTTTATAGCCATTAAGATGGGCTCAGCAGTTTTAATGATGCACTCGCAAGAAATAGTAGTTGAAGTAAAAGAGAGCATCAAGAGGCAAATTCAAAACACATTTAAGTCTAACATGCTTCCTATGCATAGGAATATTGTACACAAATGAATTCATGAAGAACAAAGTGACAAGCATAGGAAGATAAAACAAGTGTAGCTTCAAAAATTTCAGCATATAGAGAGGTGTTTTAGTAACATGAAAATTTCTACCACCATATTTTCCTCTCTCATAATAACTTTCAGTAGCATCATGAGCAAACTCAACAATATAACTATCACATAAAGCATTCTTATCATGAGTCTCATGCATAAAATTATTACTCTCCACATAAGCATAATCAATTTTATTAGTTGTAGTGGGAGCAAATTCAACAAAGTAGCTATCATTATTATTCTCATCAAGTGTAGGAGGCATAGTATAATCACAACAAAATTTACTCTCCATAGTAGGTGGCACCAAAAGACCACTATCATTATAATCATCATAAATAGGAGGCAAAGTATCATCAAAGAAAATTTTCTCCTCAATGCTTGGGGGACTAAAAATATCATGCTCATCAAAGCCAGCTTCCCCAAGCTTAGAATTTTCCATATCATTAGCAACAATGGTGTTCAAAGCGTTCATACTAATATGTTCCATAGGTTTTTTAATTTTCGCATCAAACCATCCATGTCTTAAATCAGGAAATAGAATAAGAAGCTCATTGTTGTCCATTATGCCAAACTAGTGTAAAACAAGAAACAAAAAGATGCAATTGCAGGATCTAAAGGAAATAGCTTCGAGTACTATAGCTTAGTAGCCGAGATCCGGAGTGTGAGTACCTTTTACCTTTCCTCACCGGCAACGGCGCGAGAAAATAGCTTGATGTCTACGGGTGCTTCTATTCTTGTAGACAGTGTTGGGCCTCCAAGAGCAGAGGTTTGTAGAATAGCAGCAATTTTCCCTTAAGTGGATCACCCAAGGTTTATCGAACTCAGGGAGGAAGAGGTCAAAGATATCCCTCTCATGCAACCCTGCAACCACAAAGCAAGAAGTCTCTTGTGTCCCCAACACACCTAATAGGTGCACTAGTTCGGCGAAGAGATAGTAAAATACAGGTGGTATAAATAAGTATGAGCAGTAGCAACGGTGCCAGAAAAGTGCTTGCTGGCGTGCAGTTGATGGTGGTAATATGGTAGCAATAGTAACGATAAAACGGTAAACAAGCAGCGATAGCAGTATTTAGGAACAAGGCCTAGGGATTAGACTTTCACTAGTGGACACTCTCAACTTTGATCACATAACAGAATAGATAAATGCATACTCTACACTCTTGTTGGATGATGAACACATTGCGTAGGATTACACGAACCCTCAATGCCGGAGTTAACAAGCTCCACAATTCAATGTTCATATTTAAATAACCTTAGAGTGCATGAAAGATCAATACGACTAAACCAAGTACTAACACATCATGCACACTGTCACCTTCACGCTATGTAGGAGGAATAGATCACATCAATACTATCATAGCAATAGTTAACTTCGCAATCTACAAGAGATCATGATCATAGCATACGCCAAGTACTAACACGGATGCACACACTGTCACCATTACACCGTGCAGGAGGAATAAAACTACTTTAATAACATCACTAGAGTAGCACATAGATAAATTGTGATACAAAACACATTGCAATCATAAAGAGATATAAATAAGCACTTCACTACGCCATTCATAACAGTGAATAAGTATTCTGTGAAATATAGCCTAAGAGACCCACACGGTGCACACACTGTCACCTTTACACACGTGGGACAAGGAGTCTCCGGAGATCACATAAGTAAAATTCACTTGACTAGCATAACGACATCTAGATTACAAGCATCATCATATGAATCTCAATCATGTAAGGCAGCTCATGAGATTATTGTATTGAAGCACATAGGAGAGAGATGAACCACATAGCTACCGGTACAGCCCCGAGCCTCGATGGAGAACTACTCCCTCCTCATGGGAGACAGCAGCGTTGATGGAGATGGCGGTGGTGTTGATGGAGAAGCCTTCCGGGGGCACTTCCCCGTCCCGGCGGCGTGCCGGACAGAGACTCCTGTCCCCCAGATCTTGGCTTCGCGATGGCGGCGGCTACGGAAGGTTTCTCGTACCGTGGCTTTTCGTCTCGAGGTTTTAGGTCCAGGGGCTTCTTATAGGCGAAGAGGCGGAGTCGGAGGGGCGACGAGGCGGCGGCACCATAGGGTGGCGCGGGCCACACCCAGGCCGCGCCGGTGGTCCCGTGGGCATGTGGCCCCCCTCTGGTCCTTCCCGGGTGTTCTGGAAGCTTCGTGGAAAAATAGGATCCTGGGTCTTGATTTCGTCCGATTCCGAGAATATTTCCTTACTAGGATTTCTGGAACCAAAAACAGCAGAAAACAGGAACTGACCCTTCGGCATCTCGTCAATAGGTTAGTTCCGGAAAACGCATAAATATGACATATAATGTGCATAAAACATGTAGATATCATCAATAATGTGGCATGGAACATAAGAAATTATCGATACGTCGGAGACGTATCAGCATCCCCAAGCTTAGTTCTGCTCGTCCCGAGCAGTAAACGATAACAAAGATAATTTCTGGAGTGACATGCCATCATAAACTTGATCATACTATTTGTAAACATAAGTAATGAATGCAGCGATCAAAACAATGGTAATGACATGAGTAAACAAATGAATCATAAAGCAAAGACTTTTCATGAATAGCACTTCAAGACAAGCATCAATAAGTCTTGCATAAGAGTTAACTCATTAAGCAATAATTCAAAGTAAAGGTATTGAAGCAACACAAAAGAAGATTAAGTTTCAGCGGTTGCTTTCAACTTATAACATGTATATCTCATGGATAATTGTCAACATAGAGTAATATAACAAGTGCAATATGCAAGTATGTAGGAATCAATGCACAGTTCACACAAGTGTTTGCTTCTTGAGGTGGAGAGAAATAGGTGAACTGACTCAACATAAAAGTAAAAGAAAGGTCCTTCAAAGAGGAAAGCATCGATTGCTATATTTGTGCTAGAGCTTTTATTTTGAAAACATGAAACAATTTTGTCAACGGTAGTAATAAAGCATATGAGTTATGTAAATTATATCTTACAAGTTGCAAGCCTCATGCATAGTATACTAATAGTGCCCGCACCTTGTCCTAATTAGCTTGGACTACCGGATCATCACAATACACATGTTTTAACCAAGTGTCACAATGGGGTACCTCCATGCCGCCTGTACAAAGGTCTAAGGAGAAAGCTCGCATTTTGGATTTCTCGCTTTTGATTATTCTCAACTTAGACATCCATACCGGGACAACATGGACAACAGATAATGGACTCCTCTTTAATGCATAAGCATGTGGCAACAATTAGTGTTCTCATATGAGATTGAGGATATATGTCCAAAACTGAAACTTCCACCATGATTCATGGCTTTAGTTAGCGGCCCAATGTTCTTCTCTAACAATATGTATGCTCCAACCATTAAGGTGGTAGATCTCTCTTACTTCAGACAAGACGGACATGCATAGCAACTCACATGATATTCAACAAAGAATAGTTGATGGCGTCCCCAGAAACATGGTTATCGCACAACAAGCAACTTAATAAGAGATAAAGTGCATAAGTACATATTCAATACCACAATAGTTTTTAAGGCTATTTTGTCCCATGAGCTATATATTGCAAAGGCGAATGATGGAAATTTAAAGGTAGCACTCAAGCAATTTACTTTGGAATGGCGGAGAAATACCATGTAGTAGGTAAGTATGGTGGACACAAATGGCATAGTGGTTGGCTCAAGGATTTTGGATGCATGAGAAGTATTCCCTCTCGATACAAGGTTTAGGCTAGCAAGGTTATTTGAAACAAACACAAGGATGAACCGGTGCAGCAAAACTCACATAAAAGTCATATTGTAAACATTATAAGACTCTACACCGTCTTCCTTGTTGTTCAAAACTCAATACTAGAAATTATCTAGACTTTAGAGAGACCAAATATGCAAACCAAATTTTAGCAAGCTCTATGTATTTCTTCATTAATGGGTGCAAAGTATATGATGCAAGAGCTTAAACATGAGCACAACAATTGCCAAGTATCAAATTATCCAAGACATTTTACCAATTACTACATGTAGCATTTTCCGTTTCCAACCATATAACAATGAACGAAGCAGTTTCAACCTTCGCCATGAACATTAAAAGCTAAGAACACATGTGTTCATATGAACCAGCGGAGCGTGTCTCTCTCCCACACAAGCATTTATTCAGAGAATGAAAATAACAAAACGAAAATAAAAGCACACAGACGCTCCAAGTAAAGTACATAAGATGTGACCGAATAAAAATATAGTTTCAAGAGAAGGAACCTGATAATTTGTCGATGAAGAAGGGGATGCCTTGGGCATCCCCAAGCTTAGACGCTTGAGTCTTCTTAAAATATGCAGGGATGAACCACGGGGCATCCCCAAGCTTAGACTCTTCACTCTTCTTGATCATAGTATATCATCCTCCTCTCTTGACCCTTGAAAACTTCCTCCACACCAAACTCGAAACAAACTCATTAGAGGGTTAGTGCATAATAAAAATTCAAATGTTCAGAGGTGACACAATCATTCTTAACACTTCTGGACATTGCCCAAAGCTACTGGAAGGTAATGGAACAAAGAAATCCATCCAACACAGCAAAAGAGGCAATGCGAAATAAAAGGCAGAATCTGTCAAAACAGAACAGTCCGTAAAGACGAATTTTAAAATGGCACCAGACTTGCTCAGATGAAAATGCCCAAATTGAATGAAAGTGGCGTACATATCTGAGGATCACTCACGTAAATTGGCATAATTTTCTGAGTTACCTACAGAGAATTAGGCCCAGATTCGTGACAGCAAAGAAATCTGTTTCTGCACAGTAATCCAAATCTAGTATGAACCTTACTATCAAACACTTTACTTGGCACAACAATGCAATAAAATAAGATAAGGAGAGGTTGCTACAGTAGTAACAACTTCCAAGACACAAATATAAAATAGAGGTACTGTAGAAAAATAAACACATGGGTTATCTCCCAAGAAGTTCTTTCTTTATAGCCATTAAGATGGGCTCAGCAGTTTTAATGATGCACTCGCAAGAAATAGTAGTTGAAGCAAAAGAGAGCATCAAGAGGCAAATTCAAAACACATTTAAGTCTAACATGCTTCCTATGCATAGGAATATTGTACACAAATGAATTCATGAAGAACAAAGTGACAAGCATAGGAAGATAAAACAAGTGTAGCTTCAAAAATTTCAGCATATAGAGAGGTGTTTTAGTAACATGAAAATTTCTACCACCATATTTTCCTCTCTCATAATAACTTTCAGTAGCATCATGAGCAAACTCAACAATATAACTATCACATAAAGCATTCTTATCATGAGTCTCATGCATAAAATTATTACTCTCCACATAAGCATAATCAATTTTATTAGTTGTAGTGGGAGCAAATTCAACAAAGTAGCTATCATTATTATTCTCATCAAGTGTAGGAGGCATAGTATAATCACAACAAAATTTACTCTCCATAGTAGGTGGCACCAAAAGACCACTATCATTATAATCATCATAAATAGGAGGCAAAGTATCATCAAAGAAAATTTTCTCCTCAATGCTTGGGGGACTAAAAATATCATGCTCATTAAAGCCAGCTTCCCCAAGCTTAGAATTTTCCATATCATTAGCAACAATGGTGTTCAAAGCGTTCATACTAATATGTTCCATAGGTTTTTTAATTTTCGCATCAAACCATCCATGTCTTAAATCAGGAAATAGAATAAGAAGCTCATTGTTGTCCATTATGCCAAACTAGTGTAAAACAAGAAACAAAAAGATGCAATTGCAGGATCTAAAGGAAATAGCTTCGAGTACTTACAACGGCGAAAATAGCTTAGTAGCCGAGATCCGGAGTGTGAGTACCTTTTACCTTTCCTCCCCAGCAACGGCGCCAGAAAATAGCTTGATGTCTACGGGTGCTTCTATTCTTGTAGACAGTGTTGGGCCTCCAAGAGCAGAGGTTTGTAGAACAGCAGCAGTTTTCCCTTAAGTGGATCACCCAAGGTTTATCGAACTCGGGGAGGAAGAGGTCAAAGATATCCCTCTCATGCAACCCTGCAACCACAAAGCAAGAAGTCTCTTGTGTCCCCAACACACCTAATAGGTGCACTAGTTCGGCGAAGAGATAGTAAAATACAGGTGGTATAAATAAGTATGACGGTAGCAATGCCAGAAAAGTGCTTGCGTGCGGTTGATGGTGGTAATATTGCAGTAGTAAACGCAGTAAAACAGTAAACAAGCAGCGATAGCAGTATTTAGGAACAAGGCCTAGGGATTAGACTTTCACTAGTGGACACTCTCAACTTTGATCACATAACAGAATAGATAAATGCATACTCTACACTCTTGTTGGATGATGAACACATTGCGTAGGATTACACGAACCCTCAATGCCGGAGTTAACAAGCTCCACAATTCAATGTTCATATTTAAATAACCTTAGAGTGCATGAAAGATCAATACGACTAAACCAAGTACTAACACATCATGATCACATCAATACTATCATAGCAATAGTTAACTCCGCAATAGAGATCATGATCATAGCATACGCCAAGTACTAACACGGATGCACACACTGTCACCATTACACCGTGCAGGAGGAATAAAACTACTTTAATAACATCACTAGAGTAGCACATAGATAAATTGTGATACAAAACACATTGCAATCATAAAGAGATATAAATAAGCACTTCACTACGCCATTCATAACAGTGAATAAGTATTCTGTGAAATATAGCCTAAGAGACCCACACGGTGCACACACTGTCACCTTTACACACGTGGGACAAGGAGTCTCCGGAGATCACATAAGTAAAATTCACTTGACTAGCATAACGACATCTAGATTACAAGCATCATCATATGAATCTCAATCATGTAAGGCAGCTCATGAGATTATTGTATTGAAGCACATAGGAGAGAGATGAACCACATAGCTACCGGACCCGAGCCTCGATGGAGAACTACTCCCTCCTCATGGGAGACAGCAGCGTTGATGGAGATGGCGGTGGTGTTGATGGAGAAGCCTTCCGGAGCACTTCCCCGTCCGGCGGCGTGCCGGAACAGAGACTCCTGTCCCCCAGATCTTGGCTTCGCGATGGCGGCGGCTACGGAAGGTTTCTCGTACCGTGGCTTTTTCGTCTCGAGGTTTTAGGTCCAGGGGCTTCTTATAGGCGAAGAGGCGGCGTCAGAGGGTCGAAGAGGCGGCACCATAAGGTGGCGCGGGCCACACCCAGGCGCGCCTATGGTCCCGTGCCTGTGGCCCCCCTCTGGTCCTTCCCGGGTGTTGGAAGCTTCGTGGAAAAATAGGATCTTGGGTCTTGATTTCGTCCGATCGAGAATATTTCCTTACTAGGATTTGGAACCAAAAACAGAAAACGGAACTGACCCTTCGGCATCTCGTCAATAGGTTAGTTCCGGAAAGCATAAATATGACATATAATGTGCATAAAACATGTAGATATCATCAATAATGTGGCATGGAACATAAGAAATTATCGATACGTCGGAGACGTATCAGCATCCCCAAGCTTAGTTCTGCTCGTCCGCAGGTAAACGATAACAAAGATAATTTCTGGAGTGACATGCCATCATAAACTTGATCATACTATTTGTAAACATAAGTAATGAATGCAGCGATCAAAACAATGGTAATGACATGAGTAAACAAATGAATCATAAAGCAAAGACTTTTCATGAATACCACTTCAAGACAAGCATCAATAAGTCTTGCATAAGAGTTAACTCATTAAGCAATAATTCAAAGTAAAGGTATTGAAGCAACACAAAAGAAGATTAAGTTTCAGCGGTTGCTTTCAACTTATAACATGTATATCTCATGGATAATTGTCAACATAGAGTAATATAACAAGTGCAATATGCAAGTATGTTGGAATCAATGCACAGTTCACACAAGTGTTTGCTTCTTGAGGTGGAGAGAAATAGGTGAACTGACTCAACATAAAAGTAAAAGAAAGGTCCTTCAAAGAGGAAAGCATCGATTGCTATATTTGTGCTAGAGCTTTTATTTTGAAAACATGAAACAATTTTGTCAACGGTAGTAATAAAGCATATGAGTTATGTAAATTATATCTTACAAGTTGCAAGCCTCATGCATAGTATACTAATAGTGCCCGCACCTTGTCCTAATTAGCTTGGACTACGGATCATCACAATACACATGTTTTAACCAAGTGTCACAATGGGGTACCTCCATGCCGCTTGTACAAAGGTCTAAGGAGAAAGCTCGCATTTTGGATTTCTCGCTTTGATTATTCTCAACTTAGACATCCATACCGGACAACATGGACAACAGATAATGGACTCCTCTTTAATGCATAAGCATGTGGCAACAATTAGTGTTCTCATATGAGATTGAGGATATATGTCCAAAACTGAAACTTCCACCATGATTCATGGCTTTAGTTAGCGGCCCAATGTTCTTCTCTAACAATATGTATGCTCCAACCATTAAGGTGGTAGATCTCTCTTACTTCAGACAAGACGGACATGCATAGCAACTCACATGATATTCAACAAAGAATAGTTGATGGCGTCCCCGAAACATGGTTATCGCACAACAAGCAACTTAATAAGAGATAAAGTGCATAAGTACATATTCAATACCACAATAGTTTTTAAGGCTATTTTGTCCCATGAGCTATATATTGCAAAGGCGAATGATGGAAATTTAAAGGTAGCACTCAAGCAATTTACTTTGGAATGGCGGAGAAATACCATGTAGTAGGTAAGTATGGTGGACACAAATGGCATAGTGGTTGGCTCAAGGATTTTGGATGCATGAGAAGTATTCCTCTCGATACAAGGTTTAGGCTAGCAAGGTTATTTGAAACAAACACAAGGATGAACCGGTGCAGCAAAACTCACATAAAAGTCATATTGTAAACATTATAAGACTCTACACCGTCTTCCTTGTTGTTCAAAACTCAATACTAGAAATTATCTAGACTTTAGAGAGACCAAATATGCAAACCAAATTTTAGCAAGCTCTATGTATTTCTTCATTAATGGGTGCAAAGTATATGATGCAAGAGCTTAAACATGAGCACAACAATTGCCAAGTATCAAATTATCCAAGACATTTTACCAATTACTACATGTAGCATTTTCCGTTTCCAACCATATAACAATGAACGAAGCAGTTTCAACCTTCGCCATGAACATTAAAAGCTAAGAACACATGTGTTCATATGAACCAGCGGAGCGTGTCTCTCTCCCACACAAGCATTTATTCAGAGAATGAAAATAACAAAACGAAAATAAAAGCACACAGACGCTCCAAGTAAAGTACATAAGATGTGACCGAATAAAAATATAGTTTCAAGAGAAGGAACCTGATAATTTGTCGATGAAGAAGGGGATGCCTTGGGCATCCCCAAGCTTAGACGCTTGAGTCTTCTTAAAATATCCAGGGATGAACCACGGGGGCATCCCCAAGCTTAGACTCTTCACTCTTCTTGATCATAGTATATCATCCTCCTCTCTTGACCCTTGAAAACTTCCTCCACACCAAACTCGAAACAAACTCATTAGAGGGTTAGTGCATAATAAAAATACACATGTTCAGAGGTGACACAATCATTCTTAACACTTCTGGACATTGCCCAAAGCTACTGGAAGGTAATGGAACAAAGAAATCCATCCAACACAGCAAAAGAGGCAATGCGAAATAAAAGGCAGAATCTGTCAAAACAGAACAGTCCGTAAAGACGAATTTTAAAATGGCACCAGACTTGCTCAGATGAAAATGCCCAAATTGAATGAAAGTGGCGTACATATCTGAGGATCACTCACGTAAATTGGCATAATTTTCTGAGTTACCTACAGAGAATTAGGCCCAGATTCGTGACAGCAAAGAAATCTGTTTCTGCGCAGTAATCCAAATCTAGTATGAACCTTACTATCAAACACTTTACTTGGCACAACAATGCAATAAAATAAGATAAGGAGAGGTTGCTACAGTAGTAACAACTTCCAAGACACAAATATAAAATAGAGGTACTGTAGCAAAATAAACACATGGGTTATCTCCCAAGAAGTTCTTTCTTTATAGCCATTAAGATGGGCTCAGCAGTTTTAATGATGCACTCGCAAGAAATAGTAGTTGAAGTAAAAGAGAGCATCAAGAGGCAAATTCAAAACACATTTAAGTCTAACATGCTTCCTATGCATAGGAATATTGTACACAAATGAATTCATGAAGAACAAAGTGACAAGCATAGGAAGATAAAACAAGTGTAGCTTCAAAAATTTCAGCATATAGAGAGGTGTTTTAGTAACATGAAAATTTCTACCACCATATTTTCCTCTCTCATAATAACTTTCAGTAGCATCATGAGCAAACTCAACAATATAACTATCACATAAAGCATTCTTATCATGAGTCTCATGCATAAAATTATTACTCTCCACATAAGCATAATCAATTTTATTAGTTGTAGTGGGAGCAAATTCAACAAAGTAGCTATCATTATTATTCTCATCAAGTGTAGGAGGCATAGTATAATCACAACAAAATTTACTCTCCATAGTAGGTGGCACCAAAAGACCACTATCATTATAATCATCATAAATAGGAGGCAAAGTATCATCAAAGAAAATTTTCTCCTCAATGCTTGGGGGACTAAAAATATCATGCTCATTAAAGCCAGCTTCCCCAAGCTTAGAATTTTCCATATCATTAGCAACAATGGTGTTCAAAGCGTTCATACTAATATGTTCCATAGGTTTTTAATTTTCGCATCAAACCATCCATGTCTTAAATCAGGAAATAGAATAAGAAGCTCATTGTTGTCCATTATGCCAAACTAGTGTAAAACAAGAAACAAAAAGATGCAATTGCAGGATCTAAAGGAAATAGCTTCGAGTACTTACAACGGCGAAAATAGCTTAGTAGCCGAGATCGGAGTGTGAGTACCTTTTACCTTTCCTCCCCAGCAACGAGCGCTACGGAATTCTTGTAGAGTGTTGCTACATTCTTGAACAACATTTTCCTGGATCACCGTTTATCGAACTTTGGAGAAGGTCAAGTTAAAAAAGGCTGGCCCTTAGGCATCTCGTCAATAGGTTAGAAAAAGCTTAAATACATTGCAAGAACCTACCGGAATACCACAATATTCATGAGGGGTCGGAAAGAGGCTAGTCAAAGAGTTCGCTTCAACAAGATGGCCGAAACATTCAGGAAATTCAAGCAAAATCTAGCCCGTGACTATGTCAACCAGAACAAGACTCCGGATTTCAAAGGACAATATGAGAAACTGAAACATGATTGGCCAGACTTTGTGAAGCAGAAGAAATCGGAGCAGTTCATTGAAATATCGAAAAAATAAGGAGGAAAATGCGGCTAAGAAGGAGTACAATCATATTATGGGGCCAGGAGGGTATCGCCTTTGGGAGCCTAGGTGGGACGAAGCTGAGGAGCGAGGGCGTCCAGGTACGGAGGGAGGGACCCAAGGGCCAAGGGGTGCTGGAACGGGCATGGGGGAACGCTAGACCCGGAGACAGGGGAGTGTGTGAACAAAACGTTTAAACCCACCCAAGCCCTTATTGACGCAATGAGGGATGCTCAAGGGGGAAGATCAAGTTCAACAGAGAGAACGACGCGCTGACAAAAGCCCTCGGGAAACCTGAACACGGAGGACGTGTACGAGGCATGGGGAACATTCCGTGGAAAATAGGGTTCTCCCAGAACGATGACCCGTACGGTTACAGAAGCCGTAAGAGAAAGATGGATCGGGATGCAGATGTTATGGCGCGGTTGGTATCGGAATTCGATACGATGAAGAAAACCGTGAGTATACTAGTACAAGAAAGATCGGCAGCTGGGGCGCATGAAGATCATCCAGCGGATCTCGGAAGCCAGCCGCGGATGAGAAGCAGCGTGGCTTCCACGGAGAACCCGCCGGCTACTGATAATGCAACGGCGGTCGATATTACTGCACCGGAGCCTCCTCGCTACCCCGTGGACGATGTAAAGGAGATGAAAGAATGTCATCTGCATTATCCAATTGGGAACATGTCCACGAAGGTAGCCATCGGCAGTGCTTTACCATGTGAGCCTGGAGCACTCCACCACAACAACCCCATTCCAGATGGCTATGCTCGTGTCACGGTGGAGGAAATAGTCCCAGGGTTTGAGGACCTGGAGATTGACATTGCTACACCCGAAGGGGAGAGAAGACTTGGAGGTGTCAAGCGCCAGTTCATTCTATGGCAAAAGAAGTTTATCAAGTTTCCAGGCGAGGCGCCAAGGCAAACAAGTCCACCCCCCTCCGGTGGTGGTGGCGGTGGCGGCGGCGGTGGTGGTGGTTCACCTACACCTCCTTCACGTCAGCCGACGCCGCCCCCCAATTCACCTCCGGCGGGTAAGCAGACGCCGCCCCCCAGTCCTCGTCCGGCGGGTGATCAGACGCCGCCCCCCAATCCACCTCCGGCGAAGAAGCAGAAGCAGTCCTGGGTTATTAACCCGGACCCTTATGTACCTAGAACCACAAAGATACCAGAGCCATCACTGAAGCCTCTCCCCACAAGGCCTTGGGAACGTAGTGCCGAGGAAGTCGACGCGGCCGCGGCTGCTCATTATGAGAAATGGAAGGCGGACTGCAAGAAGAAAAGAGAGGGCGAGCCCAAGCCAGTATATTCTGACAAGCAAAAGCAGTGGGCTAAGTCATTTTTGAACACACCGTCCCAAGCCGCGAAGAATCTGCCTGACGACTATGCACGTGAACTTCGTAGGCAAGCACTCACGTTCAAGAGGAACAAAGAGTTGGCGGAGAAGCAGGAGAAGAAAGCCTTGGAGGAGGCCGAGAAAAAATTAGAAAGGGGGAAAGAAGTTGCCCAGCTCGGGGAACAAAGTAAACAATCGATCGCCCCGCTCATAGTGCAAGCCGCCGGTCCGGATGCCCCCGATATCATAGCAGCTGCGGCAACACATGGATTGACTGTAACGAGTGCCAGAGAACAAGCGGCCAACTTAGGTATCACTCTTCGTGCACTGTTAGGCCTTGATGAGGCGCCAATGAAGGACGTAGTATTTACATATGTGCCGAATGGGCCTCTCGTCGAGCCTGCGCAGGAAGAGGATCTACCTCGACAAATGAAAGGTCTGCTAAATTGGTACAAGGGTTACATAAAACTTAAAAACGCCAAAGACTATATTTATGCGGAAGTTAGACATGAGCATCACTTCAAACATTACTATATAACAATTCATCGGAGTGAATTGTTCTAGCTGTTCAATCTGCGCGAGCTCGACATATCTATCATCAGTTGCTACGTTCTGTAAGTGATTTATTAATTTCTACCCCATCTCGTTCATTGCCTGCACTATATATATATATATATATATATATATATACTAGCACTATGCCCGCGCGTTGCTGCTCAAGCTAGGAGACCAGGATATGCTATGGTTGAAAACAATATGTTAGTAACTGAACCAAGATATCTTTTTTCTTCTAAACATCAGTCCATATATATGTGACATAAATAATAAACGAAGACAACCAATGCAATGCAAAGCATTTAGAACTTCATTAATTTTGCCCCTTGCTTCGTGGACCATGCAGTGTATTTATATTTGGATGTCATAGATACCTCTCTATTTGGATATGCAGTTAAATATGTGCACACATTAGAAAAGGAAAAAAAATGCTACTATGTATGTAATATTTATGAACCCATTGTCTGAAACTTGAAAAAAAAACGCATATTTAAGTTTTTGTGAGTTTTGAAAAAATACAAAAAGAAAAAATTGAAGTAAAAATGCCATCCTTGCATATGCATCTTATGCGTATATATTTAGTTACATGCTTGCTTGCCTTGAATCTTTGGTCAGGAGGAGATCAAGACATAACCGCGATACTGTCGAAAAGATAGAAGAAAACATGCCGGTTCGTTACAAAAACATTTGCGTATACAACAAACAAGCTAGCAGCTCTCATGTAACGCACACAACAATCTATGTATCACCAAAGGTCCTTATCGGTCCTTGGTGTTTCTTTATTGCTTCAACTCACCGGTGGTGCCTTATAAGCAGGGAATAGCTACTATATATCCAGCTAAACCGACTCAATAAGCTAGCTGACTGCCTGACTCCTAGTCTGATTCGCGCACTACTCCTACCCGGACACACACGAGTCATATACGGATCCGTATACGCTGGCGCACGATGCCAGCGCGATGGGCCTATATAGAAATAATAGATTATGAAACTCAAAAAAAACTCGTGATGGATCCGTATACGATGGCGCACGATGCCAGCGCGATGGATCCGTATAATATGTTTAGCGCGATGGGCAAAATTTGCTATTAAAATTTTACTTTAGAGTTGGCCTAGGTGGGATTTCCAGAGAGATGTTGGGCCTAGATTTTTTTCTCTTTGGCCCGTTTGTGACACCAGCCAGTCACCTATTGCAATTTAATAGTAAAGATATATATATATATATATATATATATATATATATATATATATATATATTGTCCTAACTATCTTGTTGTGTACGCTATTATGCAGAATGAAGAAGCGGGAAATGCGAATAAGGAGCATCCATGATGTTGGGTTCATTGACCCACACATCGTTAATTCATATGTGTTAGAACACCACCCCGCCGACGTGGAGGAAGACCTGTGGCGGTTTCTTAGAAAACAGGAACTCAAAAGTGATATTCTATTTCCTTACCATTTTGGGTGAGTGTTTCTGTCTTGAGCACATTCTCTTTTGTTTACTCCATGCATGGTATGTGGCTAATCGATGAGTTATGCATGACTGTGCATGTATCGTGTCCGCAGGTTCCACTGGATTCTGCTAGTAATTCAATTTCACACCTCCACAGTTCTCGTCCACGACTCTCTGAATATGGATCCGGCGCTTTGGGCCGACATGAGAAAAATGATGCAAAAGTAATTATTTTCATTCATTTGCGCTCTATATCGATCGGCCTATTTCGTTCATTTCCTAATATCAAGTAATAACTAATTAATAACTCTCTTGTTCATTTAATTTTCTTTGCCTCGTAGGGTTTGGAGACGGTTCGTAGATGAAAAGGTCGGTGAATTCAAAAAAGAGCTACAATTTAAAAGGGCAGTGTCTGCGACTGGGGATATTCAGCCACCGGGGACCAATCTATGTGGATACTATGTTTGTGAGAGGATCCGGAGATACATGATACGTCCAATTTGCATCACTATTTTATATCATAATTTGCTGTTATTCATTGATATATTTCGTATTTGGAGATAATACTTATGTTATTTCATCTATTTTGCATGTTTCATGATTATTGGAGGATCGCGCACGGAGTCAGGATTCTGCTGGAAAAAGCGCCGTCGAAATGCAATATTTCGGAAGATCAACGGTTGACGGAAATTATATGAAAAATCCTATTTTTCCGAGAAGACGAAGGGAGCCGGAAGGGGGGAGCCGAGGGGACCCGAGGTGGGCCCACCTCATAGGCCGGCGCGGCCCAAGGCCTGGCCGCGCCGCCCTGTGAGGAGGGGGCCCACAGCCCTCTCTCGCCTCCTTTTCTTCACGTACGCCTTCGTCCCGAAAACCTAAGCTCGGAGGGTACATCGCGAAGAGTCACAGCCGCCTCTGCGGGGCGGAGAACACCAGAGAGAAAAGAGCTCTCCGACGGGCAGGAATCCGCCGGGGAAATTCCCTCCCGGAGGGGGAAATCGACGCCATCGTCACCGTCATCGAGCTGGACATCATCTCCATCACCATCGTCATCATCTCCATCATCATCACCGCCATCTCCACCGCTGCACCTCGTCACCGCTGTAACAATTCGGGTTGGATCTTGATTGTTTGATAGGGGAAACTCTCCCGGTGTTGATTTCTACTTGTTATTGATGCTATTGAGTGAAACCATTGAACCAAGGTTTATGTTCAGATTGTTATTCATCATCATATCACCTCTGATCATGTTCCATATGATGTCTCGTGAGTAGTTCGTTTAGTTCTTGAGGACATGGGTGAAGTCTAAATGTTAGTAGTGAATTATGGTTGAGTAATATTCAATGTTATGATATTTAAGTTGTGGTGTTATTCTTCTAGTGGTGTCGTGTGAATGTCGACTACATGACACTTCACCATTTATGGGCCTAGGGGAATGCATCTTGTACTCGTTTACCAATTGCGGGGTTGCCGGAGTGACAGAAACCTGAGCCCCCGTTGGTATATCGATGCAGGAGGGATAGCAGGATCTCAGAGTTTAAGGCTATGGTTAGATTTATCTTAATTACTTTCTTGTAGTTGCGGATGCTTGCAAGGGGTATAATCACAAGTATGTATTAGTTCTAGGAAGGGCGGTACATTAGCATAGGTTCACCCACACAACACTTATCAAAACAATGAAGATTAATCAGCTGTATGAAGCGAAAGCACTAGACTAAAATCCCGTGTGTCCTCGAGAACGTTTGGTCATTATAAGTAAACAAACCGGCTTGTCCTTTGTGCTAAAAAGGATTGGGCCACTCGCTGCAATTATTACTCTCGCACTTTACTTACTCGTACTTTATTCATCTGTTACATCAAAACCCCCTGAATACTTGTCTGTGAGCATTTACAGTGAATCCTTCATCGAAACTGCTTGTCAACACCTTCTGCTCCTCGTTGGGATCGACATTCTTACTTATCGAAGATACTAAGATACACCCCATACTTGTGGGTCATCAAGACTATTTTCTGGCGCCGTTGCCGGGAGTGAAGCGCTATTGGTAAGTGGAATTGGTAAGGGAAATTTACTGTTTGTGCTGATTTTATTTCTGCCTGCTGCTATAATTCATTATGGAGAGATCTTCTCTTGAGTGTTTATTTGGGAAATCTACTACTACTGCAAAGGTAGTGGATGAGGCGCCAGGTAAGGAAGAAATACCATACAAAATACCTATGAAAATTATTGAACGTGTAGTGGGTAACCGTTATACAGGGGATGGAACTGTCCACCCTGGAGATCATTTATTGTTCTTACATGAATTATGCGGTTTATTCAAGTGTGCAGGTATTGCTATGGATGAAGTGAGGAAGAAACTATTCTCTATATCGCTGTCTGGTAAAGCGGCGCATTGGTATAAATTACTGGATAATGGGGATTCTCTTGAATGGAATGATATTGTGCCCCGGTTTTATTCTAAGTTCTATCCTCCAAGTGAGATTCACAAAGATCGGAATCGCATATATAATTTTTGGCCTCATGAAGGAGAGAGTATTGCCCAAGCGTGGGGAGATTGAAGTCTTTAATGCTCAAATGCCCCATTCATGAGCTTCCTGGTAATATTATTATTGATAATTTCTATGCAAGACTTTATTTTCAAGACAAGACCTTGCTGGATACTTCTTGTTCTGGATCATTTACACGCAACAAGGAAGAGTTTAAAAGGGACCTTCTCAATCGGATCCAGGAAAATACTGAAGGATGGGAGAACGACAAGGATAGAGAATCAGGTATAAATTATGATTATAAATGCATTGAAGCTTTTATGGATACTGATAAATTTCGTAATATGAGTGCTACTTATGGTCTTGATTCTCAAGTTGCTGCAAATCTTTATAAAGCTTTTGCCTCTCATTATGAATTGCCTAAGAATAACTTTGATAAGTATCATGAACCGTATAAAGATAAAATTGATTCATCTATAAATAAATGTGTTGTAGTGGAAACTGTTGATCATGTTATTCCTGAAGCTTATATTGAAAAAACTCCTTTCCCTGCTAAAATGAAGGAGTACTCTGTTATAAATAGTGCGGTTCATAAAAGTGAAAAGAAACCTATAGAACCTGAAGAACAAATAAAAGTTGAACCTGCTGTTGCAATAATTAAAGATCTTGTGACTGAAAATGTGGAAGATGGTCATATTATTTTCTGTGAAGATGCTTCTAATATTGTTTCACATCCTAATAAGTCTAGGAAAGCTAGTGTTCCTATGCTCTCTGTTAGAATTGGTGATCATTGTTATTATGGTTTATGTGACATTGGTGCAAGTATTAGCGCCATTCCTTATGAGCTTTATACGGAGATCATGCATGAAATTGGTTCTTGTGAACTTGAAGATATTGACGTGGTTATTCGGCTAGCTAATAGAGAAACTATCTCTCCAATTGGTATTGTTCGAGATGTGGAAGTTCTATGTGGTAAGATTAAATATCCTGCTGACTTTTTGGTACTTGGTTCTGCTGCTAGTAAGTATTGTCCTATTATTTTTGGTAGACCTTTTCTAAATACTTGTGGAGCTATTATAGATTGCAAGAAAGAGAAAATTTTGACTAAATTTGCTGGTGAATCTTATGAGTTTAACTTCTCTAAATTTTCCAAAACTCCTTATAAAGCTGATTTGCCTAATAATGATTTTAGAGTTGAACAGTGTGCGTCTATTGCTCTTGCTCCTAATAATCCTTTGCAGCAACATTTGGAGAATAGTGAGAGTGAAGTCTTTAGGGAAGAAAGAAATGAGCTTGATGAAATTTTCCTTCGTCAACCTATTCTTAAACATGATTTACCGGTAGAAGATCTAGGTACAACACCACCACCAAAGGAAGATCCTGTCTTTGATTTAAAACCATTGCCTGATAATCTTAAATATGCTCATATTGATGATAAGAAAATATATCCTGTTATTATTAGTTCTAAGCTTTCAGAGTTTGAAGAAGAAAGGTTATTGGAAATATTGAAGAAACACCGAGGTGCTATTGGCTACACTCTTGATGACTTGAAGGGGATTTCTCCCTCTATTTGCCAACACGCCATTAATATGGAAGATGATGCGAAGCCTGTTGTTGAACCTCAGCGTCGTCTAATTCCTAAGATGAAGGATGTGGTAAGAAACGAGGTATTACGACTTTGAAGCTGGTATTATATATCCTATTGCTGATAGTAGATGGGTTAGTCCTGTGCATTGTGTTCCTAAGAAAGGAGGAATGACTGTTGTGCCTAATGATAATGATGAGCTCATACCTCAAAGAGTAGTTGTAGGGTATAGAATGTGCATTGATTATCGAAAAGTTAATAAGGTTACTAAGAAAGATCATTACCCTTTGCCTTTTATTGATCAAATGTTAGAAAGGTTATCTAAAAATACTCATTTTTGTTTTCTTGATGGTTATTCTGGGTTTTCACAAATTGCTGTTAAAACTAAAGATCAAGAGAAAACCACTTTCACTTGTCCCTATGGAACTTATGCTTATAGGCGTATGCCTTTTGGTTTATGTAATGCCCCTGCTACTTTTCAAAGATGCATGTCTGCTATTTTTCATGCTTTTTGCGAGAGTATTGTAGAGGTATTCATGGATGATTTTTCTGTCTATGGGAATTCTTTTGATAATTGCTTGCGAAACCTCGATAAAGTTTTGCAGAGATGTGAAGAAACTAACCTTGTTCTTAATTGGGAGAAATGTCACTTTATGGTTAATGAAGGAATTGTATTGGGACATAAAATTTCCGAGAGAGGTATTGAAGTTGATAGAGCTAAAGTTGAAGCCATTGAGAAGATGCCCTATCCGAGGGATGTTAAAGGTATTCGTAGTGTTCTTGGTCATGCTGGGTTTTATAGGAGATTTATTAAAGATTTCTCCAAGATTTCAAAGCCTCTTACTAATCTTCTTCAAAAAGATGTACCTTTTGTTTTTGATGACGATTGTAAGGAAGCTTTCGAAACTCTAAAGAAAGCCTTAACAACTGCCCCTATAGTTGAACCTCCTGACTGGAACTTACCATTTGAAATTATGTGTGATGCTAGTGATTTTGCTGTAGGCGCTGTTCTTGCAGTAGATAAAAAACTGAATGTTATTCATTATGCTAGTAAGACTCTTGATGCTTCTCAAAGAAATTATGCTACAACTGAAAAAGAATTATTAGTTGTAGTCTTTGCTTGTGATAAGTTTAGATCCTATATTGTTGATTCAAAAGTTACAATTCATACTGATCATGCTGCAATTAGATACCTTATGACAAAGAAAGATGCTAAGCCAAGGCTTATTAGATGGGTACTTCTGTTGCAAGAATTTGATTTGCATATTGTAGATAGGAAAGGTGCTGATAATCCTGTTGCTGATAATTTGTCTAGATTGGAAAATATTGCTTATGATCCTGTTCCTGTTAATGATAGTTTTCCAAATGAACAATTGGCTGTAATAAAGGTGAGTTCGCGAGACAGTCCTTGGTATGCTGATTATGCTAACTTTATTGTATCCAAGTACTTGCCTCCAACCTTTTCAGCTCAGCAAAGGAGGAAATTCTTTTATGACTTGAGGCATTATTTTTGGGATGACCCACACTTATATAAAGAAGGAGTGGATGGTATTATGCGAAGATGTGTTCCCGAATATGAACAACAAGAGATATTGAGTAAATATCATGGGAGTGCTTATGGAGGACATCACGCCGGAGATAGAACCGCGCAAAAGGTTCTACAATCAGGTTTTTATTGGCCAACTCTCTTTAAAGATGCAAGGAAGTTCATTTTATCTTGTGATGAATGTCAAAGGGTTGGTAATATCTCCAGACGCAATGAAATGCCTATGAATTATACTCTTGTTATTGAACCATTTGATTGTTGGGGATTTGACTTCATGGGACCTTTTCCCTCTTCAGAAGGTAACACTCATATACTTGTTGCTGTTGATTATGTTACTAAATGGGTGGAAGCCATACCTACAAAAAGTGTTGATGGTGAGACCTCTTTAAGAATGCTTTTAGACATTATTTTTCCTAGATTTGGAGTTCCTAGATATATTATGACAGATGGAGGTTCTCATTTTATTCATGGTGGTTTTAGAAAAACTCTTGCTAAATATGGTATTAATCATAGAATTGCTTCCGCTTATCATCCTCAAACTAGTGGGCAAGTAGAACTATCAAATAGAGAAATTAAATCTATCCTGCAAAAGACTGTTAATAAAACTAGAAAGAATTGGGCTAGTAAATTGAAGGAAGCACTATGGGCTTATAGAACTGCTTATAAAAACCCCATGGGAATGTCACCTTATAAAATGGTTTATGGAAAAGCTTGTCATTTACCTTTAGAATTAGAGCATGATGTCTACGTTCCCCCTCCTTTCCTGTAGACAGTGTTGGGCCTCCAAGAGCAGAGGTTTGTAGAACAGCAGCAAGTTTTCCCTTAAGTGGATACCCAAGGTTTATCGAACTCGGGAGGAAGAGGTCAAAGATATCCCTCTCATGCAACCCTGCAACCACAAAGCTAGAAGTCTCTTGTGTCCCCAACACACCTAATAGGTGCACTAGTTCGGCGAAGAGATAGTGAAATACAGGTGGTATAAATAAGTATGAGCAGTAGCAACGGTGCCAGAAAAGTGCTTGCTGGCGTGTAGTTGATGGTGGTAATATGGTAGCAGTAGTAACGCAGTAAAACAGTAAACAAGCAGCGATAGCAGTATTTAGGAACAAGGCCTAGGGATTACACTTTCACTAGTGGACACTCTCAACATTGATCACATAACAGAATAGATAAATGCATACTCTACACTCTTGTTGGATGATGAACACATTGCGTAGGATTACACGAACCCTCAATGCCGGAGTTAACAAGCTCCACAATAATGCTCATATTTTAGTAACCTTTAGTGTAAGATAGATCAAAGGACTAAACCAAGTACTAGCATAGCATGCACACTGTCACCTTCATGCATATGTAGGAGGAATAGATCACATCAATATTATCATAGCAATAGTTAACTTCGCAATCTACAAGAGATCATGATCATAGCATAAACCAAGTACTAACACGGTGCACACACTGTCACCTTTACACACGTGCAGGAGGAATACAACTACTTTAATAACTTTGCTAGAGTAGCACATAGATAGTAGTGATACAAAACTCATATGAATCTCAATCATGTAAAGCAGCTCATGAGATTATTGTATTGAGGTACATGGGAGAGAGATGAACCACATAGCTACAGCGAAGCCCTCAGCCTCGGGGATGGATTACTCCCTCCTCATCATGGAGGCAGCGATGGCGGTGAAGATGGCGGTGAAGACGGCGGTGGAGATGGCTCCGGGGGCAATTCCCGTCCGGCAGAGTGCGAAACGAGTTCTGTCCCCCGAATTGGAGTTTCGCGATGATGGCGGCGCCCTGGAGTCTTTCTGGAGTTTCGTCAATTGGTACTGCGTTTTTAGGTCGAAAGGGGTTATATAGGCGAAGAGGCGGCGCAGGAGGGCTGGCAGGGTGGCCCCACCATAGGCCGGCGCGGCCAGAGGCCAGCCCGCGCGGCCCTATGGTGTGGGGCCCCCTGGCCCCTCTCCGACTCTTCGGTGTTCTGGAGCCTTCCGGGAAAAATAGGAGGTTTGGCGTTGATTTCGTCCAATTCCGAGAATATTGCCCGAACAGCCTTTCTGGAACCAAAAACACAGAAAACAGCAACTGGCCTTTCGGCATCTTGTTAATAGGTTAGTTCCACAAAATGCACGAATATGACATAAAGTGTGCATAAAACATGTAGATAACATCAATAATGTGGCATGGAACATAAGAAATTATCGATACGTTGGAGACGTATCAGCATCCCCAAGCTTAGTTCTGCTCGTCCCGAGCAGGTAAAACGATAACAAAGATAATTTCTGGAGTGACATGCCATCATAACCTTGATCATACTATTTGTAAAGCATATGTAGTGAATGCAGCGATCAAAACAATGTATATGACATGAGTAAACAAGTGAATCATATAGCAAAGACTTTTCATGAATAGCACTTTCAAGACAAGCATCAATAAGTCTTGCATAAGAGTTACTCATAAAGCAATAAATTCTTAGTAAAAGGTATTGAAGCAACATAATGGAAGATTAAGTTTCAGCGGTTGCTTTCAACTTGTAACATGTATATCTCATGGATAATTGTCAATGCAAAGCAATATAACAAATGCAATATGCAAATATGTAAGAATCAATGCAAAGTTCACACAAGTGTTTGCTTCTTGAGGTGGAGAGAAATAGGTGAACTGACTCAACATAAAAGTAAAAGAATGGTCCTTCAAAGAGGAAAGCATCGATTGCTATATTTGTGCTAGAGCTTTTATTTTGAAAACATGAAACAATTTTGTCAACGGTAGTAATAAAGCATATGAGTTATGTAAATTATATCTTACAAGTTGCAAGCCTCATGCATAGTATACTAATAGTGCCCGCACCTTGTCCTAATCAGCTTGGACTACCGGATCATCACAATGCACATGTTTTAACCAAGTGTCACAATGGGGTACTTCTATGCCGCCTGTACAAAGGTCTAAGGAGAAAGCTCGCATCGGATTTCTCGCTATTGATTATTCTCAACTTAGACATCCATACCGGGACAACATAGACAATAGATAATGGACTCCTCTTTTATGCATAAGCATGTAACAACAATTAGTAATTTTCTCATATGAGATTGAGGATATATGTCCAAAACTGAAACTTCCACCATGAATCATGGCTTTAGTTAGCGGCCCAATGTTCTTCTCTAACAATATGCATGCTTAACCATAAGGTGGTAGATCTCTCTTACTTCAGACAAGACGAACATGCATAGCAACTCACATGATATTCAACAAAGAATAGTTGATGGCGTCCCCGAAACATGGTTATCGCACAACAAGCAACTTAATAAGAGATAAAGTGCATAAGTACATATTCAATACCACAATAGTTTTTAAGCTATTTGTCCCATGAGCTATATATTGTAAAGGTGATGATGGAATTTTAAAGGTAGCACTCAAGCAATTTACTTTGGAATGGCGGAAAATACCATGTAGTAGGTAGGTATGGTGGACACAAATGGCATAGTGGTTGGCTCAAGTATTTTGGATGCATGAGAAGTATTCCCTCTCGATACAAGGTTTAGGCTAGCAAGGCTGTTTGAAGCAAACACAAGCACGAACTAGTACAGCAAAACTCACATAAAAGACATATTACAAGCATTATAAGACTATACATCGTCTTCCTTGTTGTTCAAACACCTCACTAGAAAATATCTAGACTCTAGAGAAACCACTCATGCAAACCAAATTTTAACAAGCTCTATGTATTTCTTCACTAATAGGTGCAAAGTATATGATGCAAGAGCTTAAACAAGAGCACAATAATTGCCAAATATCAAGTTATTCAAGACATCATACCAATTACTACATGTAGCATTTTCCGTTTCCAACCATATAACAATTAACGAAGCAGTTTCAACCTTTGCCATGAAAATTAAGAGCTAAGAACACATGTGTTCATACGAACCAGCGGAGCGTGTCTCTCTCCCACACAAGCATTTATTCAAATAAAAACAAAAACAAAAGCAAACAAACAGACGCTCCAAGTAAAGTACATAAGATGTGATGAATAAAAATATAGTTTCAAGAGAAGGAACCTGATAATTTATCGATGAAGAAGGGGATGCCTTGGGCATCCCCAAGCTTAGACGCTTGAGTCTTCTTGATATATGCAGGGGTGAACCACCGGGGCATCCCCAAGCTTAGAGCTTTCACTCTTCTTGATCATAGTATATCATCCTCCTCTCTTGACCCTTGAAAACTTCTTCCACACCAAACTTTAAGCAAACTCATTAGAGGGTTAGTGCATAATCAAAAACTCACATGTTCAGAGGTGACACAATCATTCTTAACACTTCTGGACATTGCTCAAAGCTACTGGAAGGTAATGGAACAAAGAAATCCACCCAACACAGCGAAAGAAGCAATGCGAAATAAAAGGCAGAATCTGTCAAAAACAGAACAGTCCGTAAAGACGAATTTTGAAATGGCACCAGACTTGCTCAAATGGAAAAACTCAAAACTAATGAAAGTTGCGTACATATCTGAGGATCACTCACGTAAATTGGCATAATTTTCTGAGTTACCTACAGAGAATTAGACCCAGATTCGTGACAGACAGCAATGCTGTTTCTGCGCAGCAATCCAAATCTAGCATCAACTTTACCATAGAGACTTTACTTGGCACAACAAAACACAAAACTAAGATAAGGAGAGGTTGCTACAGTAGTAAACAACTTCCAAGACACAAATATAAAACAAAGTACTGTAGCAAAATAGCACATGGGTTATCTCCCAAGAAGTTCTTTCTTTATAGCCATTAAGATGGGCTCAGCAGTTTTAATAATCCATTCGCGGGAAATAGTATTTGAAGCAAAAGAGAGCTTCAAGAGGCAAGTTCAAAACAAATTTAAGTCTAACATGCTTCCTATGAAGAGGAATCTTGTACACAAATGAATTCATGAAGAACAAAGTGACAAGCATAAGAGGATAAAACACGAGTAACTTCCAGATTCTCAACATAAAGAGGGGAAACTTAATATTATTAAGATGCATATAACCATATTTCTCTCTCTCATAATAACTTTCAGTAGCATCATTGATGAAATCCACAATATACCCATCACTTAAAACATTCTTATCATGGTTCATATGCATAGAAGTATCATTAATTTTGGCATAAGGAGAGTTCTTTTCATTAATAGTAATTGGAGCAGGATTATTATCAAGAATTTGAACATGGTAAACAAGTTGCATATTAAGGGAATTGTTTTTGGTAACCCAATCATGACTATGACAAGTTTCATAAGGATAGTTAGAACCTATATCATAGCATTCTTTGTAATAAACATCAGAGATCGGAGGCACAGTGTCATCATAAGAAATAGAATAGTTATCTTTCACAATCGGTTTATCTGTGTCCACACCATTATTGTTATTAGAAGGAGATGTATCAAGAACATAATGACCAGTAGCTAAAGGATTTGCAAACACCTCTTCCCCAAGCTTAGAGCTTTCTATATCATTATGGGAGGAAGCATGGATAACACTGACACTATGGCAATCATTATCATCATCATTTTCAGAATTAATTTCCCAGAGATTTGCAATATCAAAAGTAGTATGCTCATTCAAATCATGATTGCTAATGTATGTAAAGGGCATAGGAAGATCATCGTATTTAGATTCATTATCACAATAATCATCAGGAGCAACATACTTACGGTTACCTATCGTTATCTCATATACGCGGGGATATGTTGTTACCTCTTTCTTTTTATTCCCCTTATTCTTCTTCTTCTTCTTCGTTCCCTTCTTCTTCTTCTCCTTCTCCTTTTCCTCGTTCCCTTCTTCAGGAGGGAGAGGCTTGAAGGGTGGCTTGTCCGCATAACCTGATTTACTTTCAGAAACAATAGAAGAAACTTGGGAGGATCCCTCCTTTTCATTAATTAGTTGAAAACACACAGCGGTCCTATCATATTTTGGCAAGGTGTCATCTTCTAAAATATTTTGTATGTAAGTATTTGTATGGCTATTATCAATGCAATAAGAAAAACACCCATGCATGACATCATCAATATCAAGATCACTCATATGTAACAAAGAGATTTTTCTCGACAGTTCTTCACACCCCAAAAATAAAGTAAGTTCATCATGCTGATTAGGAGTAATTTCATCATCACAATACAAATTTGCAGCACTCATTGGGTTCAAATTATCATTGGAGGAGCATTGAAAATTAAAATGACCCACTTCATGGCAAACTTCACAAATAAAAGGATAGAGGGCACAAACTTTTTTACCAAGATCATCTAGAGCCCTAAGCCACTTTCTAGTTTTTTCATTAGCATGATGGATACAATATTCATCTTTGATTTGATTAATTCCACAAGGTCTATGTATTCCACAAAAATTAACATGCTTATAGGAAATAGCATTCTTAGGAGTTTGAGCATGCTTATTGCAATAATTAACAACAATTTCATTCTTCATGCAAGCCTCTTTAAAAGGTTCATGATACTTATCAAAATTCTTTTTAGGCAATTCAAAATGAGAAGCAAAGGCTTTATAAAGATTTGCAGCAACTTGAGAGTCAAGACCATAAGTAGCACTCATATTTCGAAATTTATCGGTATCCATAAAAGCTTCAATGCATTCATAATCATAATTTATACCTGACTCTTTTCCTTTGTCGTTCTCCCATCCTTCAGCGTTGTCCTCAATCCGATCAAGAAGATCCCACCTAGCTTCAACCTCCTTGCTTGTGAAAGATCCCTCCGAACACGCGTCCAGATAGTCCTTGTGTTGTCCTGAAAGCCTCGCATAAAAATTATTAACAATAACATTACGGGGAAACTCATGAATGGGACATTTGAGCATTAGTGATTTCAATCTCCCCCATGCTTGAGAAATACTCTCCCCATCACGAGGATAAAAGTTATAAATATAATTCCTATCAATATGCACTTCATGCGGAGGATAAAATTTAGAATAAAAGAGAGATGCAATTTCCTCCCAACCAAGAGAATGTCTATTCTCCAACAATTTATACCAATGCGCCGCTTTACCAGACAGCGAAACAGAGAATAGCTTCTTCCTCACTTCATCCATAGAGATACCTGCACACTTGAATAACCCGCATAATTCGTGCAAAAACAGTAAATGATCTCTAGGATGGACGGTTCCATCCCCTTTATAGTGATTATCCATAACACGTTCAATAATTTTCATAGGTATTTTATACGGAATACTTTCAGCAGGTGGATTCAAAATATCAGAAGCATCATTAGAGTTATCGCATATGGGAGATAAAGCATTATCAGAAAAAATTTTCTCCCCTAAAGATGGGAAGCTAAAAAGATCACAAAAACTAGCTTCCCCAAGCTTAGACTTCTCCATAGCATTAGCAGTAATTGCATTCATACTAATAACATCGCTACTAACATGCAAATAAGGTTCCATAGGTTTTTTAATTTTCGCATCAAACAATTCTAAATCAGGAAAAAGATTAAAAAGCTCACCGATTTTTTTGTTGTTTTCCATTATGCCTAGCTAGTGTAAACAAGAAACAAAAAGTTGCAATTGCAGGATCTAAAGGAAATAGCTTCGAGTACTTACAATGGCGAAAATAGCTTAGTAGCCGAGATCCGGAGTGTGAGTACCTTTTACCTTTCCTCCCGGCAACGGCGCGAAAATAGCTTGATGTCTACGTTCCCCCTCCTTTCCTGTAGACAGTGTTGGGCCTCCAAGAGCAGAGGTTTGTAGAACAGCAGCAAGTTTTCCCTTAAGTGGATACCCAAGGTTTATCGAACTCAGGGAGGAAGAGGTCAAAGATATCCCTCTCATGCAACCCTGCAACCACAAAGCAAGAAGTCTCTTGTGTCCCCAACACACCTAATAGGTGCACTAGTTCGGCGAAGAGATAGTGAAATACAGGTGGTATAAATAAGTATGAGCAGTAGTAACGGTGCAGAAAAGTGCTTGCTGGCGTGTAGTTGATGGTGGTAATATGGGCAGTAGTAACGCAGTAAAACAGTAAACAAGCAGCGATAGCAGTATTTAGGAACAAGGCCTAGGGATTACACTTTCACTAGTGGACACTCTCAACATTGATCACATAAATAGATAAATGCATACTCTACACTCTTGTTGGATGATGAACACATTGCGTAGGATTACACGAACCCTCAATGCCGGAGTTAACAAGCTCCACAATAATGCTCATATTTTAGTAACCTTTAGTGTAAGATAGATCAAAGGACTAAACCAAGTACTAGCATAGCATGCACACTGTCACCTTCATGCATATGTAGGAGGAATAGATCACATCAATATTATCATAGCAATAGTTAACTTCGCAATCTACAAGAGATCATGATCATAGCATAAACCAAGTACTAACACGGTGCACACACTGTCACCTTTACACACGTGCAGGAGGAATACAACTACTTTAATAACTTTGCTAGAGTAGCACATAGATAGTAGTGATACAAAACTCATATGAATCTCAATCATGTAAAGCAGCTCATGAGATTATTGTATTGAGGTACATGGGAGAGAGATGAACCACATAGCTACGAAGCCCTCAGCCTCGGGGATGGATTACTCCCTCCTCATCATGGAGGCAGCGATGGCGGTGAAGATGGCGGTGAAGACGGCGGTGGAGATGGCTCGGGGGCAATTCCCGTCCGGGTGCCGAAACAGAGTTCTGTCCCCGAATTGGAGTTTCGCGATGGCGGCGGCGCCCTGGAGTCTTTCTGGAGTTTCGTCAATTGGTACTGCGTTTTTAGGTCGAAAGGGTTATATAGGCGAAGAGGCGGCGCAGGGCTGGCAGGGTGGCCCCACCATAGGCCGGCGCGGCCGGAGGCCAGCCGCGCGGCCCTATGGTGTGGGGCCCCCGGCCCCTCTCCGACTCTTCTTCGGTGTTCGGAGCCTTCCGGGAAAAATAGGAGGTTTGGCGTTGATTTCGTCCAATTCCGAGAATATTGCCCGAACAGCCTTTCTGGAACCAAAAACAGCAGAAAACAGCAACTGGCCTTTCGGCATCTTGTTAATAGGTTAGTTCCACAAAATGCACGAATATGACATAAAGTGTGCATAAAACATGTAGATAACATCAATAATGTGGCATGGAACATAAGAAATTATCGATACGTTGGAGACGTATCAGCACAAGGCTTATTGGGCTGTTAGAGAACTAAACAAAGATCCTAAACTAGCCGGTGATAAGAGGTTGTTGCAATTAAGTTCTCTAGATGAATGGAGAAGTGAAGCTTATGAAAATGCTAAACTCTTTAAAGAGAAAGTTAAGAAATGGCATGATAGAAGAATTATCAAAAGAGAATTTAATGTTGGGGATAAAGTCCTATTGTATCGGTCTCATCTCAGATTCTTTGCAGGGAAGTTACTCTCAAAATGGGAAGGACCATATGTCATTGATGAGGTTTATCGATCAGAAGCAATTAAAATTAGCTCTCTTCAAGGTAATGCCACACAGGTAGTGAATGGACAAAGACTCAAGCATTATATCACTGGAGATTCTTATAATGAAGATGTTGATATTATCCAAGTGGTGACTCCGGAAGCTTTCATCAAAGGTCAAATTGACAGTCCGCCAGAGTTCGACTTTGAATAGGTAACAGTGGTAATAAAAACGCGTTTTACTTTCCGAACAATGTTTTTGCTGTTTTTGGAAAATATGAAAAATTACGAGATCGAAACGGAGTGGAGGAGACGCACGAGGGCGTGCCCCCATAGGCCGGCTCGGGCCCCTGCTGCCCGCCTATGAGGACACCGCCTCGTCGCCCCTTTCCGACTCTGGTTCGACCTGGTACTTTCCGTTTGTCATAAAAATTCCTGCTATATAATCCCCCGGACCCCTGGAGGTCCGTATATCGTTTTCTCGACGTGTTTTGTTTCGAGTCGTTTCTGCCAGGATTTGCTTCGGATCCAGAAGTATCATGTCTTCGTCGAAACTCCGAAGGACAGCTCCTGCAAGGACTTTGACAACTTGTACATGAACGAGCTGAGGATGCATCCCAAGGAGTTGCTGCTCGTTGATGGGGAGCTGCAGATCAAAGATGTCCAGGGTCCTAAAGGAGAAGGAAGCTTGGAAGACAGGATGGAGAAGCTAGAACAAGAGGTCTTCAACTACAAGAAGATGGCTGAGCGTGAGGTGGATATCTTCCACAAGATTGTGTCTGAACTCATTGCTGAACACGAGAAGGAAACTGCAAAGCTATGGGGCGACATCCTCTCGCTTCACGACACCACCAACAAACTCCAAGCTCAACTCTATGACGTTCAGAATCAGAACTGTGAGTATGAAAACAAGTTTAAACACATAAGCCATGCTGCTAGTTTCAGGATTCCCGAGACCAAGATGTCGTTTGTTGATGGAGAGCCTCTTCCTTGGAAGTCTGATGATGGGAATTCATCACCACCATCGCCAAAGGAGTAATTCATCATCGGTATTGGCATCCCCTTGGTTTGTTCCAAGCTTGGGGGAGTGCCGCGGTATCACATCATCACTACCTTTTACTTTTTACTATCAAGTAGTGTCATATCATGAGTAGGGAAGTTATCATATAAGATGGGTTGCAGTGTGGAAGTATCTCTCCTTTAGTTGGTTGTCTATGTATCCCTTGGTGTGAGTTATCGTTATGAAATATTAATGAGAAGTCTTATCATTTACATATTGCACACCTTATTTTAGTTTGCAATTTCTATTATATGATTGATCTTGATTTTAGTATTGGTACCACTTTGGGAGCATTGAGTAAATCTATTTGGTTTTGGCAAACTTAGCATTGGTCAATAGCAACAACACCTTGAGGTTTAAGTAGAAAAGAGAAATATATATAGTTGTTTCATTGTCTTCCTTTCTTGTTAGCTCATAGCTTATTATTCTGAAGTTAAAATTGTTTGTGCTTACAAGAAAGATGCGTGATTGTTTCTATAACATGTATATTCGTTTGTTTCCCTCAACTTTTGTGCTTGCTAATTAACCTTGCTAGCCAAAGACCTGTACTGAGAGGGAATGCTTCTCGTGCATCCAAACCTCAACCCAAACCTATGCCATTTGTGTCCACCATATCTACCTACTACATGGTATTTCTCCGTCATTCCAAAGTAAATTGCTTGAGTGCTACCTTTAAAATTTCTATCCTTTACCTCTGCAATATATAGCTCATGGGACAAATAGCTTAAAAACTATCGTGGTGAAGAATATGTACTTATGTGTCTTATTTCTTAGTAAGTTGCTTGTTGAGCGGTAACCATGTTTTCTGGGGACGCCACCAACTCTTTTACCTTTGTTGAATATCATGTGAGTTGCTATGCATGTTCGTCTTGTCTGAAGTAAGGGCGGTTTTCACAATCAAATGGTTTGAGTATGCATATTGTTAGAGAAGAACATTGGGCCGCTAACTAAAGCCATGATTCATGGTGGAAGTTTCAGTATGGACAGCTAATCCTCAATCTCTTATGAGAATAATAATTGTTGTTGAATGCTTATGCATTAAAGAGGAGTCCATTATCTGTTGTCTATGTTGTCCCGATATGGATGTCTAAGTTGAGAATAATCAAAAGCGAGAAATCCAATGCGAGCTTTCTCCTTAGACCTTTGTACAGGCGGCATAGAGGTACCCCTTTGTGACACTTGGTTGAAACATATGCTATGCAATGATAATCTGTGTTAATCCAAGCTAATTAGGACAAGGTGCGAGCACTATTAGTATACTATGCATGAGGCTTGCAACTTATAAGATGTCTTATACATAACACATATGCTTTATTACTACCGTTGACAAAATTGTTTCTTATTTTCAAAATGAAAAGCTCTAGCACAAAAATAGTAATCCATGCTTCCCTCTGCGAAGGGCCTATCTTTTACTTTATGTTGAGTCAGTAAACCTATTCTCCTCCATCTTAAGCAAGCATTTGAGTTGTTGTAATCAAACCATTATATTGTGATTTACTTAATCATGTCTTTTACTCTTCCTTGTTAGTACAAGTTTTATCTGAATGAATATAGCTTTGAAAGTTATCAATGATTACTATGATTGAGTATGCAAGTTTACCATAAGCTTTAATATGAAAGCGTTGCTCCATAGATAAGTACAATCTGTTAACTGTTCTCTGACCAACAACGAAGTTTGCCATCACCAACTATGATTTCTTATGCACCTTTATTTGTGATTACCTTATACTTGTTTCAAGTTGAGTTATATGAGGAAGTTGTTCACTAATATGTCTTGTGTGAATTAATATGATGCTTCTTGTTCGTATTTTATTTATCGACTCTTCACTCCATAAACATGTGGTCTTGTTTACTGAGCTCAGTTTCGCTTGGGGACAAGCGAAGTCTAAGCTTGGGGGAGTTGATACGTCCAATTTGCATCACTATTTTATATCATAATTTCTGTTATTCATTGATATATTTCGTATTTGGAGATAATACTTATGTTATTTCATCTATTTTGCATGTTTCATGATTATTGGAGGATCGCGCACCGGAGTCAGGATTCTGCTGGAAAAAGCGCCGTCAGAATGCAATATTTCGGAAGATCAACAGTTGACGGAAATTATATGAAAAATCCTATTTTTCCAGAAGACGAAGGGAGCCGAGGGGACCCGAGGTGGGCCCACCCCATAGGCCGGCGCGGCCCAAGGCTGGCCGCGCCGCCCGTGAGGAGGGGGCCCACAGCCCTCTCTCGCCTCCTTTTCTTCACGTACGCCTTCGTCCCGAAAACCTAAGCTCCGGGGGTACGTCGCGAAGAGTCACAGCCGCCTCTGCGGGGCGGAGAACACCAGAGAGAAAAGAGCTCTCCGGCGGGCAGGAATCCGCCGGGAAATTCCCTCCCGGAGGGGGAAATCGACGCCATCGTCACCGTCATCGAGCTGGACATCATCTCCATCACCATCGTCATCATCTCCATCATCATCACCGCCATCTCCACCGCTGCACCTCATCACCGCTGTAACAATTCGGGTTGGATCTTGATTGTTTGATAGGGGAAACTCTCCCGGTGTTGATTTCTACTTGTTATTGATGCTATTGAGTGAAACCATTGAACCAAGGTTTATGTTCAGATTGTTATTCATCATCATATCACCTCTGATCATGTTCCATATGATGTCTCGTGAGTAGTTCGTTTAGTTCTTGAGGACATGGGTGAAGTCTAAATGTTAGTAGTGAATTATGGTTGAGTAATATTCAATGTTATGATATTTAAGTTGTGGTGTTATTCTTCTAGTGGTGTCGTGTGAACGTCGACTACACGACACTTCACCATTTATGGGCCTAGGGGAATGCATCTTGTACTCGTTTGCCAATTGCGGGGTTGCCGGAGTGACAGAAACCTAAGCCCCCGTTGGTATATCGATACAAGAGGGATAGCAGGATCTCAGAGTTTAAGGCTGTGGTTAGATTTATCTTAATTACTTTCTTGTAGTTGCGGATGCTTGCAAGGGGTATAATCACAAGTATGTATTAGTTCTAGGAAGGGCGGTACATTAGCATAGGTTCACCCACACAACACTTATCAAAACAATGAAGATTAATCAGCTGTATGAAGCGAAAGCACTAGACTAAAATCCCGTGTGTCCTCGAGAACGTTTGGTCATTATAAGTAAACAAACCGGCTTGTCCTTTGTGCTAAAAAGGATTGGGCCACTCGCTGCAATTATTACTCTCGCACTTTACTTACGTACTTTATTCATCTGTTACATCAAAACCCTCTGAATACTTGTCTGTGAGCATTTACAGTGAATCCTTCATCGAAACTGCTTGTCAACACCTTCTGCTCCTCGTTGGGATCGACATTCTTACTTATCGAAGATACTACGATACACCCCTATACTTGTAGGTCATCAATACACCACTGAGCGGCAGCCGTCTGAGAACAACATCAAGAGGAATAACCTCCGGAAGACGCTTAGTCCAGAAGCTCGCTTCCGACCACTTCAAGAGGAACTAGTTGGATGGTTCGCGAGGGAAGTCATCGATCCTAGAGGAGAACACTATGTAGAGGACGTAGAACTTCATATGCACTAAATTATGTATGGAAACTTGTTCAAAATTGTATATGGTCATCCGATATTGAATATATATTGTATATTCCTCTTGAATTTTTTTTGATTCTAATTTCAAATTTGTTTGAAATTGTACATTCATATGCATGTATGCAGTACCATAGAATATGTGAAACTCCTTAAAAATTAAAACCCAAAAGAAATAAAACAATACAAATTAAAAAAGAAACCAAATTTAGGGGGAGGGGGGGCTAAACCCTAAACCCTGCGGAGGCCTTTAGTCGCGGTTGGCCAGCAGAACCGCGACTAAAGGTCCTCCGCCCTGGCGCTCGCCTGCCGCCCACGTGGACGGGCCTTTAGTCGCGCTTAATTGGTTGCGGTTGCGCAACCGCGACCAATGGCAGTTGCGAATCGCGACCGAAACCCTTTTTTCTACCTGTGCGAAAACCTTCCGTGCGTGTAGCACTACTGTTTTCTTTATGTTTGCACTCGGCAAAGCCTGTTTCTGTCCAGCTGCGAATGTAAAACATTCGGTAACGAGAAACGCTCGGCAACCAATCTCGTGCAATTGCCAACAAATAATGTGTAGTTTTTTTTGATTTATCGTAACCTTGTATATCTTGTGGAATGTTCCTTCTTTGGCTCTACAGTAACGAATTAAGCATTCCGTTTCAACATAGTGAAGTCTATGTGCTAGATGTAATTTGTGGACGCCTTTAGCAACCTATCATCTCTCTTTTTAGTTGCACTATTTCTCACATGAAATTTCTGCTTTACTGGCGAGTAATTTAAATCATCTCCTTCGTCGCCAGCCGTAGCTTTCTTCTCCAAAAATGTGGGTGGTTGCTTTTGGAGGAAAAGGAAAGAAAACGAGTGAGGTGCGTTTGGAAAGAAACGTATATTCTATCAAAATCACAAGCATATGGAACACGATGTAGTTTCGGATCAAGAGCAGATCACGGACATTTTGTAACTATCCAACTGCCAAGCGATATTTGCACATGGACCATCTACTAGACGACCATTCGATCGCCCCTACATGATTATTGATGTCTGTACAAAAAATACATTAGATGCAAATTAAGCATGGAACACGATACTAATAAAAATCATTGAACAGAAAGGATAGAACTCGACTATACACATTTGGATTGGAACTTGTTTAGAGCAAGTGCAATAGTGTGCTATAATGCTGCTTACATGTCACTTTTGCCTGTATGAAGAAGATATAATAGAAGAGTGAATAGATGGAGTCTTATGTAGAAGCTAGTTCTAAATATTTTTATAGGTAAAAACAGAAGACGAAAGAGAGAAAGTGAAGAAATGTATATGAACCTAATAGCCAACCTAAGAACCAACACTAATTATAGGGCCAAAGGGCCGTTTTATTGAGACCAACATGTGGGCTATAAAATCGATGATAAAATCTCAGAGACGTTAGAGGCTTAGAGCTGCCCTCTTAATAATTGCACCGAAATAATCCTTCCTATGTTTTCTTTTGTCGTTCGCCCGTGATAGAATTTCGTGGACAAACGGCCGCAAGGAAGAGATGCATGCATCAGAGCATCTCCAGTCGCGTTCCCCAAATGATGTTTGGGGGACGGCGGACAAAAAATGGAGAAAAACGCGTTTCAGTCGTGTCCCCCAAAGCTAAGTAGCGCCTCATTTTATGTCCGGCGTCCACGGTAGAGACTTTATGTACAGAGTCTCTACCGGGGACGCCGGACACAAAAATAGCGTCCGGACGCATGCATGCAGTCCCTACTCCCCACATGTCATTCTCTTTTCCCACACTTTCTCTCACCTACTTTTCTCACATGGGGTGGTCCCTTCTATTAAAATGCATGCATCCGGACGCTGTTTGAGGAACGCGACTGGAAATGGTCTCTTTTCTGTACAGATTTTTAGTCTCTTTTTGTCCGGCGCGGTCCTAAACGTCCTCCAAATCATTTGTGCTGGACGTTTTTTGAGGGACGCGACTGGAGATGCTCTCAAAGCACCACAAATGGCGACCCCATAGGCTTATTGGGGTCCCGGCGTATTTTTGTGCTCACACCGGGACACCTTATGTGTACTCGGCACTCCCGTGCCGGCCTGGCCGGACAAAGCGCCGAATGGGAGAACCAACGCTTTCTCGCCACATTGGATTTTGGCGTTGCGCCTGTCTTGGAAGACACAACCCAAACCCAAGAACTATTCGATCCCCCAATTCCCTTCCTCCCGCTCACCGCTGCATTCTCCCGCTGGCTACTCCAGTTCTCGCCCCGCCACTGCAGGTCGCACCCAGAGCACACCTCTCCCCTTGCCGTCGCCGCTTCCTCCATGCCTCAGAAAAAGAATGTGACGACGCCGGCGAAGCCGCGCAAAGCAAGTTGAAGGAGAAGCCAATGACCATGACAAAGGATGCTTGGCAGGTCGAGCGCAGCCGACATGCGATCATGAGGGTGGATCTCAAGAGGTGTCGCAAGGCCGGTGAGGCCAACCAGGCTGTGGTGGATGAAGAGACGGCGACGATGCAGGTCAGTTGTAGCCTGTAGCCCCAGAAGCACGCAATCCGAAGGCAGCCACTATGCCGGTAACCTAATGCAGAAAAGGGAGCAACATGTCGGCATTTCGAGGAGCGCACCTCCATTGTTTTCGTCATTCTTCTCCAAGCTACTGCAGCTATCGCAGATGCGCTTCTCATAAATGATTTTCAACTCTGCCGAAATAGGCGAGCGCAAGGTTGATGTCTACGCACGCTTCTATTCTTGTAGAGAGTGTTGGGTCTCCAAGCGCAGAGATTTGTAGAAGAGCAACAAGTTTCACTTAAGTGAATCACCCAAGATTTATAGAACTCGTGGAGGTAGAGGTCAAAGACATCTCTCTCAAGCAACTCTGCAATTACGATACAAGAAGTCTCATGTATTCTCAACACACCCAATACACTTGTCAGGTGTATAGGTGCACTAGTTCAGCGAAGAGATAGTGAAATACAAGTAATATGGATGATTATAAGTGGTAATTGCAATCTGAAATAAAAATGGCAGCAAACAAACATGTAACAGAACTGGTTGTAAACGGTGTTTCAATGCTTAGAAACAAGGTCTAGAGATCTTACTTTCACTAGTGGACACTCTCAACAAAGATATCGTAATTGAATACATTAATATAATCTCTTCACTATGGTACTCTGAACTACTCTCCGGTTGGATAACGGACACCAATTCACCGTGTAGGGCTGCAAAAGCACTCCTTAAAGTTCGCGTTTCAAATCTAGGTGTCGAGGGTACTCCTCGCCAATGCCCTCCGATAGGGGCTTAGGGTTGACGGAATCCTGTGAGCTAACACGAGACATCGGTTCACAGACAAGCGGGGAGAGCAATTTACCCAGGTTCGGGGCCCTCGATGAGGTAAAACCCTTACGTCCTGCCTGTCTGTTCTTGATTATGATGATAATGGGTTACAATGGGGTGCCGAATAGTTCGGCTGAGATCTCGTCGAGATGGCTATTGCTAAGATGCCCTAGCTCTAAGCTTTCTTTGGCTAAGATTGATTGTGTTCTTCGGCGGGCCCTCTCCTGGCCTTTATATAGGAGGCCAGGTCTCAAGGGTCCTACCCGAGGACGACTAGGTTTACAGTAGATTAGATCTAATCTTTCCTTGTTCGCCCGTTTCCTGATCTTGTCCGCCAAGGAATCTTCTGACGCACCGGCCTAGTGGCCCATCTCGCCTTCTGGTAGCTTTATGGGCCTCCAACTTGTCAATATCAGATAGGGCAATACTGGTTACCCGAAGGGTAATGCCCACGTCACTAGGGACGCCCCACGCTGTCACTTTGAGCATCCAAAGATAGTCCTGACAAACACCACAATTTCATAGAGACATCCAACTCAAATTATAACTCATGATAAGTATTTCTAAAAAAAATAGCCTAACAGACACACATGGTGCGCACACTTTCACCTTCACACCGTGGGACAAGGTGTCTCCGGAGATCACATAATAAAACCACTTGAGCAACATAATATATAAAGAGTAACATCTACTTATTCAACTAGATTACAAAGCTCATGATCACATAAAGATCATACCATGGAAGAGAGAGATAGACCACATAGCTACCGGTAAAGCCCTCAGCCTCGGGGAGAACTACTCCCTCCTCATCATGGGAGTCAGCAACAACGATGAAGATGGCGGTTTAGTCGATGGAAATGGCTCCGGGGGGTAATTCCCTGTCCCGGCAGGGTGCCGGAACAGAGACTTCTGTCCCCTGAAACTTGTCTTCGATGGTGGTGGAGCTACAGAACTTTGCGTGGACGGAGGCTGGTTGATTTAGGGTTTTCACATCGGGAGGCAAGTTATAGGCGGAAGGGTGAGGTTGGTGGGCGCCCGAGGGGCCACACCACCCCTAGGCGTGGCCAGGAGGGTACTCGTGCCTAGGCATGGTGTGGCCACCTCGGTGCCCCCCTCCGTCTCTGCTTTGGACTCCGTCTTCGTGTCGGAAAAAATACGAGGTTTGGATTTTGTTTCGTCCAATCCCGAGAATATTTCCTGTACAGATTTTCTGAAATACAAAAAACAGCAGATGTCGAGGGTGCTCCTCGGCAATGCCCACCTTTTGGGGCTTAGGGTTGGCGGAATCCTGCAGGCTGACATGAGACATCGGATACCAAACAAACGGGGAGAGAGATTTACCCAGGTTCGGGGCCCTCGATGAGGTAAAACCCTTACTTCCTGCTTGTCTGATGTTGATTATTGAAATTATCGGGTTACAATGGGGTAGACAAAGGCTAAGACTAAGATCTCGTCGAGAGGCTAAGATTTCTTATGACCTATCTCTAGACTTGCGGTGATTCTGGCTATGTTGATTGTTTGTCCATCGGCATACCCTCTCCTGGCCCTTATATTGCGAGCCAGGTCTCGAGAGTTATGTCCGGGTTCGACTAGGTTACAAAGAGTTCTACGTCTAAACTTTCCTTGTTCTTCGTCTTCTTGCCTTGTTCATCAAGTATCTTTCTTCGAAACTGACGTAGCGGCCCACCTTGGTCGGTGGATGATCTTCATGGGCCCCTGGTTGGGCCATTAGAGGTAGCATAATATGGGTTACCCCGAAGGTTAATGCCCACATCAGTAGCCCCCGAGTGACTAGCCAAAGTAAAGCTTCGGGCAGGGACTAAAATTGTCTTCTGTCGAACGTCCGTAATCTTTGGAAGATCTCTATCTCTTGAAAAAACTTCATTTTTTGTCGGGTGCGTGTCCAGCGCTCCCGATGGAAGTAGCCCCCGAGTCTAGGCACGAATGCTTGCAACCGTGTGTAGATTCAAGTTGTACTACTCAAATGTTTTTAGTTGTCGATGTTTTTACAAGCTATCGCAATCATCTGACATCTTTTGTATATCGGGTCTTCAATAACTTCAAGTAAAGTCATGCCAACTGATGGTACGTAAGGGATTTGAGTAACATGCCCGGTTTTACTCGATGAATCAATACTGGTTAACTACCGATGGCAAAACAATGTTACTCTATTTCAGAATCAAGTCTTCGGGCATGATTCTAGATCTTCTATATCCTTCGAGTTCATGATTTTTATCGGGTGCGCGTCCAGCGCTCCCGATGGGAGTAGCCCCCGAGTATAGAGACGGATGCTTGCAACCGTGCGTAGACTCAAGTCAAGCAGCTCGATGTTATAATTTCCTTCAGATGCTTCATGACGAGTCGATAGTTTTTGTGACATCATCAATGACGTTTGCCACTGCGGCAATTCAATTGACAGGACGTGATCTAACGGGCCCACCCTACTTCTGCGCGGTCAGTTAGGAAATGACTTGTCCTTGCGCATTGACCGAGGCGCCTCCTCGATTTCCGCACGTGGTGGATAAAATGTCCTTTGTTATGACGGAAGCAACGACATGTGGTGACCTAATCATAAATCTCTATTGGTAACTTCTCTTTTATAAAGGAGAAGGAAGAAACTTACTTCCTTCGTTCCTCTCTTTCACAACCTTTCTTCTTCCTTCGTTCTTATTCCTCATAGCTACCATGCCGCCGCCATTCTTCAATCTTCTTTCGCTTCCTAAACGCTCACGGAGATGGTGAAGAAGAAGAACTCCATTGTTGCCGCCGGCGCCACATCCAGCGGCGTCACTGCCAAGGTTACATCTGGTGCACCAAAGAGGGGCGCATCGGAAGTTTCCACCTTTAGTACCGGTTCGTAAGGAACCAGTACCAAAGTGGGGGAAGCTTTAGTCCCGAATCTTTAGTACCGGTTCCAAAATCGGTACTAAAAGTCCTCTAAAACCGGTACTAAGGAGGGATTTTTCTACTGGTGTATGTGGCCATTAGCAAAAATCCATTAGCGCACCTATTTTTCTAAGAGGACAACATCCATTAGCTTCGGTTGATCTGGGGGCTGAGACCTACGTGGCCATGCCGCTGAGTTAAAGACATCGTCATGTGGGTCTCAGCCCTCATATCTAAGGTATATAATCACACAAAAGTTTGCTTAGTTTTTTTGTCAATTAGCATTTTGCTACACTGGTCTGAATTTACAAACTGTACTAGTTACAATTTTTAGTCAATTGTAAATTAACTAATTAACATAGAATTGCACAATACAGAAGTGAAAAGATTTCTTGGGAGTACTACCTCGGTTCCTATTTAATTGACGCAGGCCATCACATACACATATGCTCGGGTAAGCACAACTCTGCATCGATTAAAACGGTACAGAGGGAGCATATGTTATTTTTTTCTGGAGATCTCTATGCCTCAAGAATGAAAAAATAGTTTTGTACCACTTTAAATGTAAATGTAATACTACATTGGGAGAGAAGCTACCTTCTCTTCTATTTCAATTGATACGCCGACTCCTACCCTGAATAAGTATATTCACAATAATCTAACCCAAAGTTTCGGTATATTATTTTGTTATTCAACATCTACTTCTGTGTTCTCGCCCTTTATGCTCAAATCCTAGATCTGACCCTGCCGCCGAGAGCATCCCAACTCTAGCTAAGCACCATCACTTGCTTCTTGATATGGGCATGAAGGCCGATGTGAAGCCCAATTTCAGGACTTCGCCAGCCTAGTTATCTTATTTTATGTAATGGTCATATATGCCAATTTGGGTTTTTAATAAGTCGAGTTAGTTTTAGTTTGGGCCTATCCAAACCAAGCTAGGCAAGCCCACAAGGGCTTGGCCGGCCACCCCCTCATATAAGGGCTGGCATGGCTAGGGTTTAGGGGTAGACAAGTTTAGGTTAAAACTATTACGTGTAATCACGTGTATCATCCCTCCGGGGTACGGTGTTGCCGTTTATCTAGTTCTAATAAAGATTCGCTGCGAAGGTTCTTGTGTTCATCAAGGATTGTCTAGCTCAGGTTTGAGGCGTATCATTCATCGATCCGTTGCTTGCTGGATTCGTCCCTCTTCTCCAGGCTGCGTTCATCGTTTATTGGTAGTATCTATCTACCCGGTTTCTCGCTGTGAAAGATCGGGAAATACCTTAGGAGGATTTATCCCCTGGGCACCGGCCTAGCCGATCTGTGGCCCGGTCATGCCAGCCTGGGCCCGGTCATGCTGGCATGGACGCTGGCTTTAAGGGCAGGAGTATCTGGAATTGGCCCGGTTGGCACCGGTCTGGGAGCCGGATTTGGCCGGTCTGGCCGGCCTGGAGCCCGGTCTGGCCGGGTGTGGCACCGGACCGGCCGGTTCTGGATCCGGTCGGCCGGTCCTGGCACCGGATACTGTCGCGATTTGCCTTCTTCCTCCTAACTCCAAACACCAAAATTCGCGATTTTAACACCTGGAACAGCCATGGATGATAGAAAATCTGCACCACAACAACACCAATCTTCCGCCACCCAACCTCCTTCAACCTTGAGCCAATCTCCTCCGATGCAACCGATCCAATGAGATCGATCAACAAAACCTCGCCATGAGCAACCTAGAAATCTGATACCACATGATAAGGGGATCCCAGCAGATCCTCCTAAGGTGTTGCCCGATCTTTCATAGCGAGAACCCGGGTAGATAGATACTCCCAACAACGCGATGAACGCAGCCTGGAGAAGAGGGACGAATCCAGCAAGCAACGGATCAATGAATGATACGCCTCAAACCTGAGCTAGACAACCCTTGATGAACACAAGAACCTTCGGAGCGGATCTTTATTAGAAGTAGATAAACGACAACGCCGTACCCCGGAGGGATGATACACGTGATCACACGTAATAGTTTTAACCTAAACTTTTCTAGTCCTAAACCTTAGCCGTGTCAGCCCTTATATGAGGGGGTGGCCGACCAAACCCTTGTGGGCTTGCCTAACTTGGTTTGGACAGGCACAAACCAAAACTAACTCGACTTATCGAAAACCCTAATTGGCCCATATATGACCATTACATAAAATAAGATAACTAAGTTGGTGGACTCCTGAAATTGGGCTTCACATCGGCCTTCATGCCCGTATCACTTCTTGTAGCAGTGCCACTTGCTATTTGCAGTACCATCACTAATTGTTTGAAGTATCGCGATTGATACTTTGCAACACGGTTCATGACTATTTGTAGCACCGTAGGTAACCGTTTGCAGCACTGTTGATGACAGTTTGCAGATTTATCTCAATTTGTTGTATCACCGCTGACTAATTGCAGCTCTCCATGCCCTCTTTGCAGCATCACGAAGGTAGGGACGACATGCAACACCTTCTGCCTAGGAAGCAACATGAAACACTCCATCATCGAGCACCCCTGCCCACCCTCCAGTAGGTCAATAGGAGAAACAACGACTCGAGTGGTGCACGTTGGGTGCTAGTGAGACCAGAGATGGAGCACACCCAGCACAGGAGAGGCGGGCGCCAGTGGTGAGGCCATTCGGGGAGGCTTCGCTGGGAAATCCGGAGAGGTCATGGCAACGCGGGAATCCGAGTAGGTATCGGTGGTGCAAAAATCTGGCGTGTGGTTGTTGGAGAGGAGACGACCAGGATCTGACGGGCGATCGAGGATGTGGACGCGGTGCGCGGTGCACAACAGCCGGTAGCCGACAACACCAGGTCTCCGGAGGGGACGGAACGGCGTAGAAATGAGGAAGATAAAAAATGAAAACGAAAGAGATAATAATGATGGGAGGTGGGTGGGACCCGCTGAGAAATGAGTCCTCATTTGCTTTTGTACCGAAAAGGACGTGTGCCGCTCAGTGAGCCCCAAGGTAGCAGGAGACACAATCCTCCGAAGGATTTGAATTAAATCATTTTTATTTTTAAAAGTACATGTACAGGATATACGGAAGTATATGTTTAGTTTATTAGGGAGAGATGAGGTAATATTCTTGCATATGTCTTCCTCCATTTCACATCCCACGACCAAACTAAGCGCCAAATTCGGAGGGAGGCCGCACACCCTAAAATCCGTCCAGAACCAGGTGCATCAGCTGGATCGATCTAGATGTTCATCTCGTCACTGGTGACGTCAATTCAATCCTTCTATCATCAAAAAACAATCCGTATAATAACTCCATATAAACAACGGTTGTGCCACAACCAAACTTAGATTAGTCATATATAACACTACTCTATGTTACTACCTTCATAATGTATAGTAACTTAGATGTAGTATATCATGCATGAGTGTATTAATTAGCTTGTAGACTCATTCTATCTTGAAAACTGTGATGTTATGGTAACATATCTAGTTACTCCCTCCTTCACATTTTATTAGGCGCGCGCGTACCCCTAGGTCATCAATTTAACCTATATAATTTAAATTATATAATACAAAAATTACATCATTAGAAAATAGAACATCTGAACTTTCTAATGATATAATTTTTATAATATATAACTAATGCTAACTTGATCAAATTTGCAACCTAGGGGTACGCGCGTGCCTTATAAACTATGAGAGAGGGAGTACCACAACCATCTCTTTCTTCATTTAATATCAGGCCATGTCATCAATTTGCCTAGTTGGCAATGCATATAGCTCTATGTTACTACCTTAGTTACTCCCATTATGAGTATAGTAACTCCATATAATCCATCCAAAAAATAAGACAGCTTGGCATGCATAGATCGTCGTGTCTATGCTCTTGATACATGTATGGAATGGATCTTATCACGAAACCGCCGAGAGCTGCGACTCTGAATAATATCACGCCAACTGCCAATATAAAAGCATATTATAAATGAGGAAAGAAGGTAAACGCGGTCTGTGCGCCGCATACAACCGCGAAGTAAAGGTCAACTAGGCCAAGTGCAATATTGGTACATGTCCCCAGAGAAGGGCAAATATATATAGTCTCAACATTGTTGCTGCTTTTAAAGAATGTTCCGTTGAGCGAACGTTATGGTTTGAGCCCCACGGAATGAACCTATGGAGAGCCGTTGGATCTTCAAGTGTATGACGGATGACAACTTCTTTTCTTGCGCCACATGGCAATGTTGTCTGGGCCAAACACACATTTTTATTGGCAACTTTCAACTGCACGCTGTTGCGCGCGGATGTTCATGCTAGATTTGGGGTCCTTTTTCAAACATTGGTGACCCCCATGCATAGGGGCTACAGATTGATAGCTCCTATCTCCTTTTTTTCATAAGTTCATTATTCCTATAAGGGGTGTGTTGAGTGTTCCCCAGGGATCAAATTTCCTAATCCCCTGGGTCGGCAGATACATGATGAGCATTGTCTAGATCATCCGCTCCCGGGTCAACATTTTCACATATACACAAAGAAAACATGAAAAACCATCTAACAATTTCTTCCTCATGGGAATCGCATCGACCACACAATCAACTCCGATGTCGTTGGTCCATCCTTCATGGTGTTGCCAGAGAATCACTTGATGGTGTCACCGGAGAATCCCCACCGTGGCATCGCCGATGTTGAGGCCCTCCTCCCGTTGCGCATCCCACTTGACCACTCAGCCTCCTCCCTATCCGTGCACGCCAACATCGCTCCTCCATTCACCATGGCCATCGTGGGAGAGCCCTCCATGGCGTTGTTAATGCAGCAGCAGCAACAACATGGTGGGGCTTGCAGCAACCCCGAAATTACATGGTAGCAGCGCCGATGTACCTTTGTAGCATCCCCGGCGGCTTCTTGCAGCAACAACGTCGCTACGCTATGGTAGCAACGTCGGTGTATCTTGGTAGCCACCCAGATTTAGCTTTGTAGCAACACTGCCGTTCGCTAGGAACAACGCCGCCCGGCCACAGTAACAACTCCATGAGATCCATGTAGCAGCGCAGGCCGTCGCTTGTAGGAAGTCCGACCGCCTCTTTAGAAAAGGTCGGCTGCCCACTTGTAGCAAAACCGGCCTCCCTTTGTAGCAAGTACGGCCGCCGCTTGAAGCAACTCGTACACCAGGACAACAACGACAACCCTCTGCAGCCCACCACCACCTCCACAACAAATTCCATGGCGACGACGACCTCCACAAGCTATGCGCGGGGGGCTAGTGATCCCGGGTATAGAGCACATCGTAGGCTACGCGGAGCCCAGGGTCGAGCCCGGCGTGAGCTCTTGGCTGCGAGGTAGGCGGGGAACGACTTGCGAGGCAGGCGAACAAGGGAGGTGGGCGACATGCGCGCGGATGTGCGCTGTGCCATGGCGATTGGAAATAGAATGAGAAAGGTTGGAAAAAGGAGAGAAACAAGATAAGGCTTGTGGGACCCATGAAGATGGGTGCCCAACTCTGGAAACGGATGACCCGGACGATCGGTCGTACGGGATATCCTGAGCGTTTTCCTTCCTATCTATACCTATATAATAATAAAAGCAAAAGAGTTTCTTGTTGGTCCGTTTTTTCTTGCCCCTAATTTTCGTCCAAATTACATCAAGTGCCACCGGTAAGTCAATCCGTGAAAACGCTTCGTTAAAACCTTTCCGCACTTGAGACCGTGTTCAACCTTGTCGTTTCCACCTCTGGCCCATGTACTGCTGGCCCGGCGCCCCGGCCCAGATTGTGCCGCAAGCGGTTCGTTACTTCGTCTTCCTCGACTCATGGAGAGCTGACCGCTCCATGGCCTGGAAAAGAAACATACACTGCGTTCTCAACTCGGCCGGCCCTCATCGAGACTACTCGATCCCAGCGCGAACAATACGCCCGCGCTTGATTGTAGGTAGGCCCCGCCAGCCGTACGCAGTAAGTCACCAAACTTGGTACGTCCGTCGAGCAAAGTTAGGTCCGCATCACAAGTTCACAACAGCCGACCTAGCCAGAGCTTTGCCTCCAATATATATGCAACCGACATACATACATACGGCGGCGGTTGGTCCTTCAAATCTGATGCCAATCAAGAGACGCTGACCTATGGCGACCCTTTTTGTTTCTCCGGTTCAAGCAACCAAAGATAAGAGCTAGCTTCCTTCGTTTGCCGGCAGGAGAACCAGAACCTAATGGATTAGCTCCCGTTCAAGCCACAAAAGCAAGCACAACCGATCGATCAATTCAAAGCAAGGATTAAATATTTTCTACCGCGAGACGCCCTCAACGATCGGTTGGGCTGAAGCATGACGGGGTAAGCTGGGCGCCCGATCGATGCATCACAACTACCTGCTGAATATTAAGCAACTGTGACAGCAAGGCGAGACTACCAAGCCGGCAATGCCACACACAGCAACAAACGATTATTTATTTATCTATACTCAAAGAACATGGCAGCAAACACATTACTTCTGCGCATGCATGCATGGAAGCCTGATCTTCCAGATAGATCAATTATTTGTAGATCTTATTTTTAATTTCTGACACGAATAACTCGAGGTTAAGAAGATCTTGCTTCTTGTTCACCGTAATAACATTTGAGTAGTTCACTTGGTATCCTTCGCTGCCTTTGGCCAATCTACTGAATATATACCTTTTCTATCTTTGGGGTGAACAAAGAGCTATTAGTAGCTAATCTGTTACTTATCCGTTTTCCTCACCTTCTCTACTCTTCGATTTGAAAGGAGGCGGAGGACATCGCGGAGTGGGAGGCGGTGGCAATGGCGCCACATGGTTCTCTTACCATACAAGTGTAGGGTTGGACTCATAGCTTTAATTAATTTCAAGAACTTTCTTTTGCATGAATGTTTGTACAATATTTTTTTTTCCGCCGCAACGCGCGGGCATTTCTGCTAGTAACTAATAAATGAAAATCAATGTGGTTCCGCTGTTCCAAATTAATTAATTATATTTTTCTCCAAAATTGAGGAACCTACATAGTAGAACAGTGTACATAGATTTTATTTTGATGAAGGATGATTTATTATTGAAAATTTTAATCATTTTACATGGCCTCTGCATAACTGAGTTGCATAAAGCCGCTTCAATCCAAACGTTAATTTTTTATAAAACAAAACAAAAGGCGCATTACAAGTAATTCTCTAAGAAACCTCAATAGCGCCTAAGGTGACAAAGGGCTAAATTACGATGCCATCCATGTTGAATAAAATAGCTCTCGACGTCTTCTCTAACCGTGTGGACACCTCAATAAACAAGTCGTTCTCCATAGACGTTGAAGAGACGATCATGAACAAAGCATAATTGCACATCGATAAATAGCAATAGCGTGAGAAGATTTTTTTTTACTACTAAAGACCTTGTCATTTATGGATAGCCATAGCGATCAAATACGGCAACTGCTTTCATCCTAATAAATATTCTAAACTTACTACTGCCACATGACCGTGGATATTTAGAATGAATGGAATGATTCGTTAGATAGGTACTGAGTTTGACAAATATATTTGCTCCAAGCCGTTTAGCCACTGTCAAATATATTTGCAACGCTTCGTGGCGGGTATAAGATAGAACCTAGTTAGATCATAACTATACAGTTCTAGTAGAATTGGTACCGGAAGAATAAATGTTTGATAGTAACGTTATGGTGACAGAATGCACACTTTGTGCATCCATGCTAATTGCGTTTCGGAAGGTTGTCTTTGGTGAAGATTATGCATCTGTAAAGATACCCTGCAAAGACCTTAGGCTTTAATTAGATGAATTGTCATTTTCTAAAATTTCTTATTATTATCAACTGGCACGTCTGGCTGGATTAAAACACCATACATGAACGCATCTAAATATATGAGTATCTAGACTAAATCTGTAAAGTAAGATGAAAATATATTAATTGCCATATGACCATGGAAATTTAGAACGAATGGGATGCTTCGTTAGATAGGTATTGAATTCGACTAACTAGTCGTGTAACTTAAAGTGGATTTCGATAACCTTTCTGAGTAGTGAGAGCAGTGACCTCAGGATGGCGCCGACGCGTGTGTTCGGTGGTTATCCTGGCGAGGCCAAATGACAAGCCACTGATGTGTACCGATGTACTACGTCGACCGAGCGATCGCGCGTGCTCGCTAAGCTCGTCTTAAACGTGGACGCGTCAACTGCTCTCCATCGTCTAATCGCCATGCACCAGGGTCAAAGCCGCCGTTCTGATTTCTCTACTATCGAGCAAATTGTAAAGTGTAGCTAGTTTGGCTCTACCGTGAGCGAACAGGCAGTCTCTATCATACTGAAGTTCCATCTGGTAGCTGCCAAAAAAATTGAACCAACGGTAGCCGCAATTTGTGCACGTGTTTGGAGGTAGCTACCTCTGCAAGAGCTAGGCAGCTAGCTACGATTTGTCACTTGCTTAGACAATTGTGCCAGGGTTTAGTTTTATTGCAGTAATCACAGAATAAATCTTCATACTAGTACATAGATGTGACGTTGTGGATATTGACATATTTTTGTATAAGCTTGGTAAGACGTTTGACAAGAGGGCAGACCTGAAACATCGATTATTTTGAAACGGAGGGTGTAGCAACCATCGAGATGGTATCACTACCTTCTGAGATGATATTTGCTAGCTAACAAAGTTTAGTGTGGATTCATACATCTCCAAAGCACAAAATACGTACATCGTAACAGAGGACGTAGATGCCACCAATAGCATATCCGGGCACCAGGCCTCCATAGGTTCGGTCCCATCCGGTGAAACCGTCCGGGCCGTCACTGAGATGACGTTGTGTGTAGTTTATCCGGAGTAGCTAACTTGTCTATTTTACAATAGACCTTAGTTACATCTGCTGGACTTCGACACAATAATCCTCCGGAAATGCTTTGCGTACGATAATATCTGTACGACTTATGTACGACTAGACTCACGGTGGGCTTTCCATCATTTGGCCCACATACTGACTCATGCTACGATGAGTCTGATCGTACGCACCTATCGTACAAATTCTGTCGTGTGTATAGCATTGCTCATCAAATAAAACCACTACAAATAATCCTCTCCTATCAAGTCCAACTGTAGCTTAACACGCATATTTAACACCACTACAAATAAAACCACTAACTATGGATGTAGCCGAGTCCAATACAACGTAGTGCTCACCATGCTCTATTTGTCATAGCTAATTCAGGTATGTATATCCATGTTCCGTCAATAAATGTTCCTTTTGGATTCAGTCAACGTTCCCACTATAGCCCTTGCACTACGGGAAAGAAGAACGTTGACGTGCAACAATTTGCACGGTAAAGGGCTCTATACGCACGGCAAAGACTTTGTCGTGCGACGTTGCACGGTAAAGGTCGCACGGCAAAGTTTTCGAAGGCAACGAACTTAAGATATATTTTTCCAAAAATTAATGCTTTATGAAAAGTTAAATATGTATATATCCATAGATTAATGCATTTATTTTCAACTAAATTTGCAATACTTGTCCAATCTTCTACTTGAGCGCTAGCTAGAGATTACTTAGCGTGCCTTAATATCACAAGTTCACAACTACTATAAAAGGATTTGTCATCTCCTTTGATCTTCTCCCTACTCACAACTCACCCAGTAATAGTCAACCACACTTCATCTAAGTTACGGTGAGGCATGCTCCCGCGCTACTCCTAGTTCTGGCATGTATTGCAATGGCATCAGGTACGATTAACTTCTTTCTACATGACGCTGCATCAAAAACCCAACCAACATTTGAGTTTAATTCATGATATACATTTATTCTCCGTGGTGATATCTTTCTGGATATAAAAGCAAGAAAAGAATGTAGGCTATACTATATCGGGAGCTCAGATGTGTGCTCAACTGGTCCATGCGAAAACAACTGCCGCCAAAATTCCAACACAGCCTGCCCTACCGGCACCGGGTGCACTTGGAGTTCCATTTGTGCCAGAAAGAAATGTGCTTGTGATACGTCTCCGACGTATCGATAATTTCTTATGTTCCATGCTACATTATTGATGATATCTACATGTTTTATACACATTATATGTTGTATTTATCCATTTTCCGGCACTAACATATTAACAAGATGCCGAAGAGCCAGTTTGTTTTCTGCTGTTTTGGTTTCAGAAATCCTAGTAACGAAATATTCTCGGAATTGGACGAAATCAACGCCCGGGGTCCTATTTTGCCACGAAGCTTCCGGAAGACCGAAGGAGAGTCGAAGTGGGGCCACGAGGTGGCCGGACACTAGGCGGCGCGGCCCAGGCCCGGCCGCGCCGGCCTCGTGGGCCCCTCGTGCCGCCTCTTTACCTGCCCTTCCGCCTACAAATAGCCTTCGTCGCGAAACCCCGTGCGAGAGCCACGATACGGAAAACCTTGCGGGCGCCGCCGCCGCCAATCCCATCTCGGGGGATTCGGGAGATCGCCTCCGGCACCCTGCCGGAGAGGGGATTCATCTCCCGGAGGACTCTTCACCGCCATGGTCGCCTCCGGAGTGATGAGTGAGTAGTTCACCCCTGGACTATGGGTCCATAGCAGTAGCTAGATGGTTGTCTTCTCCTCATTGTGCTTCATTGTCGGATCTTGTGAGCTGCCTAACATGATCAAGATCATCTATCGTAATACTATATGTTGTGTTTGTCGGGATCCGATGGATAGAGAATACTATGTTATGTTAATTATCAAGTTATTACCTATGTGTTGTTTATGATCTTGCATGCTCTCCGTTATTAGTAGATGCTCTGGCCAAGTTTTTACTCTTAACTCCAAGAGGGAGTATTTATGCTCGATAGTGGGTTCATGCCTCCATTAAATCTGGGACAGTGACAGAAAGTTCTAAGGTTGTGGATGTGTTGTTGCCACTAGGGATAAAACATTGATGCTATGTCTAAGGATGTAGTTATTGATTACATTACGCACCATACTTAATGCAATTGTCTGTTGTTTTGCAACTTAATACTGGAAGGGGTTCGGATGATAACCTGAAGGTGGACTTTTTAGGCATAGATGCATGCTGGATAGCGGTCTATGTACTTTGTCGTAATGCCCAATTAAATCTCACTATATTTATCATATCATGTATGTGCATTGTTATGCCCTCTCTATTTGTCAATTGCCCGACTGTAATTTGTTCACCCAACATGCTTTTATCTTATGGGAGAGACACCTCTAGTGAACTGTGGACCCCGGTCCTATTCTTTACATCAAACAATCTACTGCAATACTTGTTCTTTACTTTTCTCTGCAAACAATCATCTTCCACACAATACGGTTAATCCTTTGTTACAGCAAGCCGGTGAGATTGACAACCTCACTGTTTCGTTGGGGCAAAGTACTTTGGTTGTGTTGTGCAAGTTCCACGTTGGCGCCGGAATCCCTGGTGTTGCGCCGCATTACATTCCGCCACCTTCAACCTTCAACGTGCTTCTTGGCTCCTCCTGGTTCGATAAACCTTGGTTTCTTTCTGAGGGAAAACTTACTGCTGTGCGCATCACACCTTCCTCTTGGGGTTCCCAACGGACGTGTCATCTACGCGCATCAAGACTGTTTTCTGGCGCCGTTGCCGGGGAGATCAAGACACGCTGCAAGGGGAGTCTCCACTTCCCAATCTCTTTACTTTGTTTTTGTCTTGCTTTATTTTATTTACTACTTTGTTTGCTGCATTATATCAAAACACAAAAAAATTAGTTGCTAGCTTTACTTTATTTACTGTCTTGCTCTCTATATCAAAAACATAAAAAAATTAGTTACTTATATTTGCTTTGCTTATTTCAACATGTTTCCTTTTAATTTCACCATAAAAGACATACCGGTAGGACGTGGGTCTATAGTTGGGAGAAATAATATAGAAGAAATTTTCAATCATGTTAGTACCGTTGAAGATTTTGAAGATAGACACTTGGTAGAACTTGCTCCTACTTATGAAATTGCTGCTGCTGCTTTAGTTCGCATGTTGGAAACTAAATTTGTTAATCTCAATCCTATAATCCAACACATGTTTCTTACACTCGGTGATATGGAAGAAGGGGAAAAGAAAGATTTTGTTTTAGAAACCCTTCTTAGAGAATTTGGTGGTATAGCAAGAGAGGCTAGAAAAGTCTTTATTAAATATAAGATGCTTGGTTCTTATACCAATTTTGTTAGTATCCTTGAAAAGATGGACATGGAGAGAGTAAGGTACACTAATAATATTAATGATGGTGGGGAGATCAAAGCACCAATACCATGTAAGCTCCTAGCGATGAATGAAGCGCTAGAAAATAACTATGCTTGGCTTGTTCCTGAAAATTTATTTGATAAGAGTAGCAAGCCCAAGACTAATGAAAAGGGAGCCGCTGAAACTTATGTATCCAATATACTATGCATGGTTGAGAAAACTCCAAACCCCGCTGAAGATGCATCATCTTTTGATAATACTTGATTTACACTTTCTGCGCCTAGCTGAAAGGCGTTAAAGAAAAGCGCTTATGGGAGACAACCCATGTTTTTACCACAGTATTTTTATTTTGAATTTGAGTCTTGGAAGTTGTTTACTACTGTAGCAACCTCTCCTTATCTTAGTTTTATGTTTTGTTGTGCCAAGTAAAGTCTTTGATAGTAAGGTTCATACTAGATTTGGATTACTGCGCAGAAACAGATTTCTTTGCTGTCACGAATCTGGGCCTAATTCTCTGTAGGTAACTCAGAAAATTATGCCAATTTACGTGAGTGATCCTCAGATATGTACGCAACTTTCATTCAATTTGGGCATTTTCATTTGATCAAGTCTGGTGCCTCAATAAAATCCATCTTTACGGACTGTTCTGTTTTGACAGATTCTGCCTTTTATTTCGCATTGCCTCTTTTGCTATGTTGGATGAATTTCTTTGATCCATTAATGTCCAGTAGCTTTATGCAATGTCCAGAAGTGTTAAGAATGATTGTGCCACCTCTGAACATGTTAATTTTTATTGTCCACTAACCCTCTAATGAGTTGTTTCGAGTTTGGTGTGGAGGAAGTTTTCAAGGATGAAGAGAGGAGTATGATACAATATGATCAAGGAGAGTGAAAGCTCTAAGCTTGGGGATGCCCCGGTGGTTCACCCCTGCATATTTTAAGAAGACTCAAGCGTCTAAGCTTGGGGATGCCCAAGGCATCCCCTTCTTCATCGACAACATTATCAGGTTCCTCCCTGAAACTATATTTTTATTCAGTCACATCTTATGTACTTTGCTTGGAGCGTCTGTTTGTTTTTGTTTTTATTTTTGTTTGAATAAAATGGATCCTAGCATTCATTGTGTGGGAGAGAGACACGCTCCGCTGTTGCATATGAATAAATATGTCCTTAGGCTTTACTCATAGTATTCATGGCGAAGGTTGAATCTTCTTCGTTAAATTGTTATATGGTTGGAATCGGGAAATGCTACATGTAGTAATTCTAAAATGTCTTGAATAATTTGATACTTGGCAATTGTTGTGCTCATGTTTAAGCTCTTGCATCATATACTTTGCACCCATTAATGAAGAAACACATAGAGCTTGCTAATTTGGTTTGCATATTTGGTCTCTCTAAAGTCTAGATAATATCTAGTATTGAGTTTTGAACAACAAGGAAGACGGTGTAGAGTCTTATAATGTTTATAATATGTCTTTTATGTGAGTTTTGCTGCACCGTTCATCCTTGTGTTTGTTTCAAATAACCTTGCTAGCCTAAACCTTGTATCGAGAGGGAATACTTCTCATGCATCCAAAATCCTTGAGCCAACCACTATGCCATTTGTGTCCACCATACCTACCTACTACATGGTATTTCTCCGCCATTCCAAAGTAAATTGCTTGAGTGCTACCTTTAAAATTCCATCATTCGCCTTTACAATATATAGCTCATGGGACAAATAGCTTAAAAACTATTGTGGTATTGAATATGTACTTATGCACTTTATCTCTTATTAAGTTGCTTGTTGTGCGATAACCATGTTTCTGGGGACGCCATCAACTATTCTTTGTTGAATATCTTGTGAGTTGCTATGCATGTCCGTCTTGTCTGAAGTAAGAGAGATCTACCACCTTAATGGTTGGAGCATACATATTGTTAGAGAAGAACATTGGGCCGCTAACTAAAGCCATGAATCATGGTGGAAGTTTCAGTTTTGGACATATATCCTCAATCTCATATGAGAACACTAATTGTTTCCACATGCTTATGCATTAAAGAGGAGTCCATTATCTGTTGTCCATGTTGTCCCGGTATGGATGTCTAAGTTGAGAATAATCAAAAGCGAGAAATCCAAAATGCGAGCTTTCTCCTTAGACCTTTGTACAGGCGGCATGGAGGTACCCCATTGTGACACTTGGTTAAAACATGTGTATTGTGATGATCCGGTAGTCCAAGCTAATTAGGACAAGGTGCGGGCACTATTAGTATACTATGCATGAGGCTTGCAACTTGTAAGATATAATTTACATAACTCATATGCTTTATTACTACCGTTGACAAAATTGTTTCATGTTTTCAAAATAAAAGCTCTAGCACAAATATAGCAATCGATGTTTTCCTCTTTGAAGGACCATTCTTTTTACTTTTATGTTGAGTCAGTTCACCTATTTCTCTCCACCTCAAGAAGCAAACACTTGTGTGAACTGTGCATTGATTCCTACATACTTGCATATTGTACTTATTATATTACTCTATGTTGACAATTATCCATGAGATATACATGTTACAAGTTGAAATCAACCGCTGAAACTTAATCTTCCTTTGTGTTGCTTCAATACCTTTACTTTGATTTATTGCTTTATGAGTTAACTCTTATGCAAGACTTATTGATGCTTGTCTTGAAGTACTATTCATGAAAAGTCTTTGCTTTATGATTCAGTTGTTTACTCATGTCATTACCATTGCTTTGATCGCTGCATTCATTACATATGCTTACAATAGTATGATCAAGGTTATGATGGCATGTCACTTCAGAAATTATCTTTGTTATCGTTTACCTGCTCGGGACGAGCAGAACTAAGCTTGGGGATGCTGATACGTCTCCGACATATCGATAATTTCTTATGTTTCATGCTACATTATTGATGATATCTACATGTTTTATACACATTATATGTTGTATTTATGCATTTTCCGGCACTAACATATTAACAAGATGCCGAAGAGCCAGTTGCTGTTTTCTGTTTTTGGTTTCAGAAATCCTAGTAACGAAATATTCTCGGAATTGGACGAAATCAACGCCCGGGTCCTATTTTGCCACGAAGCTTCGAAGACCGAAGGAGAGTCGAAGTGGGGCCACGAGGTGGCCAGGACACGGCGGCGCGGCCCAGCCCTGCCGCGCCGGCTGTCGTCTGGGCCCTCGTGCCGCCTCTTTACCTGCCCTTCCGCCTACAAATAGCCTTCGTCGCGAAACCCCCGAGAGCCACGATACGAAAACCTTCGAGGCGCCGCCGCCGCCAATCCCATCTCGGGGATTCGGAGATCGCCTCCGGCACCCTGCCGGAGAGGGGATTCATCTCCCGGAGGACTCTTCACCGCCATGGTCGCCTCCGGAGTGATGAGTGAGTAGTTCACCCCTGGACTATGGGTCCATAGCAGTAGCTAGATGGTTGTCTTCTCCTCATTGTGCTTCATTGTCGGATCTTGTGAGCTGCCTAACATGATCAAGATCATCTATCTGTAATACTATATGTTGTGTTTGTCGGGATCCGATGGATAGAGAATACTATGTTATGTTAATTATCAAGTTATTACCTATGTGTTGTTTATGATCTTGCATGCTCTCCGTTATTAGTAGAGGCTCTGGCCAAGTTTTTACTCTTAACTCCAAGAGGGAGTATTTATGCTCGATAGTGGGTTCATGCCTCCATTAAATGGGACAGTGAAGTTCTAATGTTGTGGATGTGCTGTTGCCACTAGGGATAAAACATTGATGCTATGTCTAAGGATGTAGTTATTGATTACATTACGCACCATACTTAATGCAATTGTCTGTTGTTTTGCAACTTAATACTGGAAGGGGTTCGGATGATAACCTGAAGGTGGACTTTTTAGGCATAGATGCATGCTGGATAGCGGTCTATGTACTTTGTCGTAATGCCCAATTAAATTTCACTATATTTATCATATCATGTATGTGCATTGTTATGCCCTCTCTATTTGTCAATTGCCCGACTGTAATTTGTTCACCCAACATGCTTTTATCTTATGGGAGAGACACCTCTAGTGAACTGTGGACCCGGTCCTATTCTTTACATCTGAAATACAATCTACTGCAATACTTGTTCTTTACTGTTCTCTGCAAACAATCATCTTCCACACAATACGGTTAATCCTTTGTTACAGCAAGCCGGTGAGATTGACAACCTCACTGTTTCGTTGGGGCAAAGTACTTTGGTTGTGTTGTGCAGGTTCCACGTTGGCGGAATCCCTGGTGTTGCGCCGCATTACATTCCGCCACCTTCAACCTTCAACGTGCTTCTTGGCTCCTCCTGGTTCGATAAATCTTGGTTTCTTTCTGAGGAAAAACTTACTGCTGTGCACATCACACCTTCCTCTTGGGGTTCCCAACGGACGTGTCATCTACGCGCATCAGCTTGCAGGGTGTGCGCAGATTTAGATCATATCCCTCTCTAAGGCTCCAACATGAAAGGTGTGAGTAAAAATAGCTGAAGTAAGGTTAGTTTATATGGAAAAAATAATAGCAACGCCATAATATATGGCGTAGCTGCATGACTATGTGGGAATGTGATATAGAAAATAAAGTTAATATATTGCACCTCTCGTTCGCTGTAATTATGATCAATATATGTTTTCATGGTATTCAAAATAGTACCTCCATTTTATGAGAAATATTGCAATATAGACCAATGTATATTAGTAGATCTGAGGGCTATGCATGTGCCACTCTAGAGCATAGCTTTATATTTACACCAGGACCCAAACTAAAGATTCGACTAAAACTCCGCTTTGTTTTCTGTGTTCTGATTTTTCCCCTGTTTCACTAAAAGTTTTACAGCACATGATTAATAGTCGGTGGATGTTAGGTGTTAATTTGGAGTATCCCGACCACTTTCTCCTTAGCCAACTCTTAATTTGTTCATCAATATCTTTATACAAAGCAGAAATTAATGATGCAATGAACTTATAAGAGGCTAGCATAGAATCGAAAGAACAAAAGAAAAACACACACCGGAAACTCAAAACAGATCCTGGGTGCATATGCATCCTGTAAGTATAAAACATATTTCAAAAAGTTAAAAAGTTAAGGGAAAAACTTTCGCATATAGAGGGGTATGTTCTGTGTGTGCACGTAAAATTGCACATAAACCCGATTTTATTTTGCACTTGTAAAAAAAACAAAATAATATCTCAAGAAATGAATTATTTTAGCACTAATTTTTTTTATTTTTTACATAACACACAAAATATGTTAGGTTTTGGTGAAACAACTTTTTGAGCATGTAACATGTCATGATATACATGAGACATTTTGTTTTGCATTTTTTTAATATTTTGAAATATGCTGGAAAAGCATTCTAAATAAAAGGGTGCATACTAATCCGGATGTAGAAACGGCCTGTCTGAAACACACAACCAATATATTGACCACGAGAAATTAATCAACATAGGGGCACTATGCTATGCTTAGTATCTTTGTATAACAACGTGAATGACGGCCTTATGCTAATTGTTGTTTCTACCGACCGTGAATCACCGAGGGAGCTGGAGGGGTTTAGTTATTTTTTTCTGACGTTATCAATTTTCTTTGAAGTGTTGACGTGATCATTTTTTCCCTTGAGATGAAGGGCTCAGTTTTCTGTATAGGATTAGTTTAGGAAGATTATTGCCACTGCTATGCCGAAAGACAGGCCTGTCACTAGTGTGCGCACATTACAAACGGGCTAATGCCAGGCCCATCACCCTTAACGATATCACAACTGATGAGCCAATGGGCCAGACTCTCGTCCCATATGATGATTTTTAACTTTTAATTGTATTCCCTCAATCACGCTAAAAAAACTGTATTCCGTCAAAATAATACCGTTAACTGAATTTTTTCACTGAAGAGCTAACTGTGATTTTTGTAGCATATCGTTAAGAATTAACTGTACTTCCTCCATATCATGTTACTTCATACTAAAATGAAAATATCTAAAGCTAAAATATGTCTAGAATCTTAGATACATCTATATTACTGTGAAGTAATATGAATAGGTGGGAGTATTATTATTTTTTGGATGGACGCCAGTATGGTCCCGGAAAGTACTCTGAGTAGAGTGCGCATTATCTAAACAACTTAAGGCTGTTGTAATCGCTGCCTTCCTAGCGTTTTGACGGTGTTGCATGCGCGGTGGGCCAGTGTACGTAGGTGTAGGTGGCAGCCGCTCCGGGATTGGCCGGTTTAGAATGCTCGACGCGTGGCGGGCCAGAGATGCCCCCTGGCACCGTCCGCTTTTCCTTTCTTCCCGGCAATGAAGGCAGCCCCAGTCGGTTTAGAATTTGCGTGTGTGCGTTTCCTGGAGTTTGAGTTTGACTGATTGGGGTTACTTCCGGCTGGATCTTCTCCGCTATGTTCTACCGATTTTGGAGGCAGGCTGGTGGCTGGTCTTCTCTCCCTTCCGCCGGATCTTCTCTTTCCCGGTGGATCTTCCCTGTTGTCGGTCTGCTGGTTCTTGCTGCTGCTTCCTCGGTTGGTCGGGGCGCCTCTCTGGTGGGTGCCGCGGCTCTTCCTGCGGTCGTCCGTCCGGCCGGGCTGCTCGCTCTTCTTCATTTCCTTTTCCTCTATTTATTTTTTGTTTCCTGCTTTAGGTTATTAGATGTATGGTGTTCTATCTCGACTGAGGCTGCACGGGGAGTACGAACCTTACGGCGCGGACGGCGGCGATATAGCGGGGGCGGGGACACGGGAAGTGATAAGGGCTGGCTTCCCGATCTTTCACGATGCACCTTGATGATCCATAGGACCGATAGATCTTGAACTCCCTTGACAGATTCAAGGATACCCAAGCACACATGATTACCCTTGACAACTCAAGAACTCTCATATCGTTATTAGATAACCGGACGAACGTCCAAGACGCCGTCACGCACGCCGATCCCATAGGGACGGTGATAGTATGAACTCAAAGTTCTACATATTCTGGATTCAATCTAGACTACTCAAACCCTAGCCGTACCTCCACCTTATATGAGGGGTGGAGTGGCCGGCCAGCCCTTATTGGGCCTAAGCTAATTCGACTTGGACAGGCCCAAGTCAAATAGACTCTATTAAAACCCTAATTTGGCCCACCACATGACCTGGCTACATTATTTCCTAATAACAATGGTACGATACAATAATAATGGTACAACCTTAGACTTAATCCTCGTATCAATGACTGTCCTAGTGTACCAGGCCTGGATATCCATATCAGGAAGAGCCCGGTCAATCAGGCACATACTACTAACCCTAACCCTCAAGGCCCCAACACACACACACACACACTCTCTCTCTATTTGTTATGTTGGGTGGATCGAGCGTGACGCCGCCTCCCGCAATCGCGGCGTTGCCGCCCGGATTCCCCTCACCCCGCTTGGAATCGCCGCTCTCCTCTACGTGAAGTCGCCTCCTGTTGAGTACATAATTTGGCTTCTAAATATTTTATAGGCCAAATTAGTTCAAATGATGGTGGTTAGAATATTTGTTAGACATATTTTAAAACTAGATTTTGAAAAGGCGTATGATAAAGTTAAGTGGTCGTTTCTACAGCAAACACTCAGGATGAAAGGTTTTTCTCCAGAGTGGCGCGCTCTGATAAATGATTTTGTGTATGGAGGTAGTGTCGCAATCCGGGTCAATGATGACACCGGTCACTATTTCCAAACACGAAAAGGGTTACGCCAAGGGGATCCGTTATCACCGATGTTGTTTAACATTGTAGCGGATATTCTGGCTATACTCATAGAGCGGGCTAAGGCTGATGGCCAGATTGAAGGAGTGATTCCACATCTAGTTGATGGTGGCTTATCTATACTTCAATACGCCGATGATACAATTCTATTTATGGATCATGATCTTGAAAAAGCTCAAAACTTGAAATTAATCTTGGCGGCCTTTGAGCAATTGTCAGGATTGAAAATCAATTTCCATAAGAGTGAATTGTTCTGCTTCGGTGATGCCCAAAATGATGTGACTCTGTACACAGAGTTGTTTGGTTGTGGGCAAGGCCAATTTCCGATTCGTTATTTGGGTATTCCGATTCATTATCGGAGACTTACAATCGCGGAATGGAAATTAGTGGAAGAAAGACTACAAAAACGCCTTAGTAGCTGGAAAGGCAAGTTGTTGTCCCTAGGTGGAAGATTGGTACTCATTAATTCGGTACTCACAAACATGGTACTGTATATGTTATCATTTTTCATCCTACCAAAAGGAATTCTGCATAAACTCGATTATTATCGATCCAGATTCTTTTGGCAAGGGGACAGTGAGAAAAAGAAATATCGACTGGTTAAGTGGAGTATAGTTTGTAGTCCCAAAGACCAAGGTGGGCTTGGAGTTCATGATTTGGAAGTCAAGAATTCGGCCCTATTGGGAAAATGGCTGTTTAAGCTCCTCACTGAGGATGGGACTTGGCAGACTATCCTTCGGCGAAAGTATATCGGTTCGAAGACATTATCCCAAATGGTTTGGAAACCAGGGGATTCTCACTTCTGGGCCGGGCTAATGGCGACTAAAAATGAATTTTTTCGCCATGGCACTTTCTCAATCAGAAATGGAGCACAAATACGTTTCTGGGAAGATGCTTGGCTTGACAACGCACCCCTAAGTGAACAGTATCCAGCTCTTTATAGGATTGCTCGTCGTCAAGGTGATACCATTGCTACCGTAATGGCTACCTCACCCCCGAATGTGACGTTCAGACGGGTTTTACTTGGACAAAGACTTGCGGCATGGAATACCTTAATTCAACGGCTCGGGGATATTCAATTATCGGACGAACCGGACGAATTTAGATGGAACCTTCATGCCAACGGTGCTTTCTCTGTGAAATCTTTCTACAACGCGATCCTTCTTTCTGATCTACCAGTTGATAATAATAAAAAGATTTGGAAGATGAAGATACCATTAAAAATTAATTTTTTTGGATGGTATCTTCGTCGAGGGGTAATCCTCACCAAAGACAATCTTGTTAAGCGTAATTGGCATGGGAGTACTCGATGTGTTTTCTGTCAACAGGACGAAACAATCAAGCACTTGTTCTTCCAGTGCCAGTTCGCGAGATCTATATGGTCAGTCATCCAAGTAGCGTCTACCCTGTATCCTCCGACTAGTGTTGCCAATGTCTTTGGTAATTGGCTCCATGGTGTTGATTCAAGGTTTAAGTTGCTTCTTAGGGTGGGGGCGCTAGCAGTTATCTGGGCGCTTTGGCTATGTAGAAATGACAAGATTTTTAATGATATGAATTGCTCTTTGTTGCAGGTCATCTACAGATGTACAGGTATTCTCCGTTCGTGGTTACCTCTTCAGCGAGTGGAGAACCGAGACCTGTTTACGGAGGTCTGTACACGGTTGGAGGCTACGGCGAGGGATACTTTTTCCCAACATGGGTGGCAGCATAGTCTACGGATAGATGCCCCACCTACTTCTTAGGCGTTTTGTTTCATCTTGATGTGTATCTCGCCTAGTTTTTATTTTTATCATTTTCGAACATGAGACAACATAAACGGCTGTGTGCATCCTGGTTATGCAGAGGCTGGATGTAATTGCTTATAAAAGTAATGAAAGCATCCTTTATCGAAAAAAATTTACTTGGTCTTGCTGTTTAGTTCAAAATGCAGGCTTAGTTGTGTCCAATATTGGTGCAATGGAGACGATCTCAGCAACCAAGTTATTTATGAAGTAAAGTGCATGCTTTTACCACAACAAATGTATGGAGTATTTCCCGGAATAGCTCTACAAGGATTATCGAGGACAAGCCCCGGTCGATTCAGAGTACTGGATGAATTCGAAGATATGCTTGAGATAATTCCTACGAAGCTTCGGATGTTCAGCTGAACGATGTTTTGCACACAAGGAGTAACGGCGACAATTGCATGCATGAGACGTATGAAATCTTTATATATTATCTGGAATGATTACCATTGTGGCCGGATATTTTATTCATATGGAGGAGTGCGCTTGTACGTGAATGAACCTGTACATACTCCATCTTAGCAAGTAGATATGGTAAGCCTATTTTAATACATGGTAACCGAATCAGGTCATATTCGGTTTAGCCTTTTGGAGTTCAATTCCTGTACGACAAGTCTGACATGTACGCACGCGAAGTCCTCCGCCTTATATAAAGGCCTTGGCCGATTGAAGAGAAAACCAATCGATCTATACAAAAAATACATCTATCTTTTATGTACTATTGCTCTTTATCGTTTTTCTCTGCCATGCCCTAGCAGCCCTAGGGTTTGGTTCATCTTTGCCGTTTTGCGCTGAAAAGCGGCCGTATCTCCTCTCCGAAATCGAGGATCCTTTGTTGCTTTGCCGGAAAAGCAATCGTTCGTCGTCACGAAAGTACGACGGTTATCCTGGTGTTGCGCGGCAGTTTTGCGTGCCAACACAATTGACGACTCCGCTGGGGACGAAGAAGCGCAGATGAACAACCATCCCAAGGACGCCAGAGACGTCGACTCGGAAAACGTCATCACCTTCACTCTCGACGATCTGTCCGAAGATGAGCGACGAGAACTTGAGCAGGAGCTTGAAAAATCAAGGGCTGAGAAATTAAAGCGGTTTTACAAGACAAAGAACGGCGTCGTGAAGAAGGTAACGACACCAAGCCTTTCTCCTATGTTTGGTCCTCAGGTATGTAAGCCAACTGAAACAATTGCTCCTCTAATAGAGTTGCCCGTAGCTTGTAAGTACGGTTCTGATGTGGAAAATATGACCCCTATAATTACTCAATTAGTAGCCAATATGATGAGGACATCCCTACCTCACTACTACCTCCGTCATTACCAACAGAAGATGAACCTGCTGTGAAGCTCAAGTCCAATGAAGTCAGGATTGGACCAATGACACGAGCTCGTGCGAAGCTACTTAAGCAACAGGTGAACTTGTTCCTAAACGATACTTTGATTGATGAGAACTTTATACTACCTAAGTCATATTACTTATGTATCATCAGGTATGAGGAGGAGACAAGCATCGCACGAGAAGGAGAGGAGCAGCTGGACGTGAAGATGGACGTGAAGCTGGACAAGGAGCTGGACATGAAGATATCTCATGGACGCGCGAGGGAGGAGCGGGAGGAATGCGCGAGAGGAGAAGAAGAAGTCCAGGCCGGTCCAGCGCCCGGTCAGACCGGCCCCCACGCCGGGCCGCCCGGTCCCTGGCCCGGTCAACCGGCCGCCAACCGGAGGGAGCGCCTCGTACCGGGCAGAAACCGGAAACTTCGCAGCCGCCGGTTGACCGGACCACCGACCGGACCGGCCGGTCCACAGCCCGGTCGACCGGATTCCAGACCGGACCAGTCCGAGTCTGTCTCGACCAGATCTATTCTGGGTCGGTTTTACTTGTATTTTTCGACCAGAACTCGTCCCGGACGCCTATATAAGTGCCTTGGACGACCCCCTAGCTGCTTTAGACCACGTTTAAGATAAACCCTAGTTCTTAGTTGTTTGCTCTAGCAAAACTATTGAATCCCTACACCATATTGCTTGATATTGTGTAGATCCTGAAAAAGTCTTGTGTGATCTGCTGTTCCATTGGGAATTAGACGGTTGCAACTTACCGCTTCGTGGTCGGCGGCTACGTGCGCAAGTGTGTGGAGTTGCGAATATCTTGCAGGGTTGAGAGCTGTTGCATTGGCGACAGGGACCAATCGAGAGATCTCGTTGCGTCATACAAGTTATCATCCACTTCATCGTCGTGTTCCTCCGCTGCCATCATCCCGTGATCATCATCACCACCGTTGCTTACTGAGAAGATCGGGACACCCCCTATCATCTTGGTATCAGATTTCCAGTTTTCCTCGGTAAGCCATCCACAATCCACCCCATAGTTGAGTTGTGAGTGTTTTCCTATACAGAAAAAGCCAAAAAAAATTAGGGTTAGGGTTTGCCATAGCCATAGCTTGCACTAATTTCGAGTTTTAGTTGCTTTTCGTAGTTGTTTTTGCGTAACTTTATCTTTCATCTAGTATTTTAGGGTTTGAGTTTACTCTATCATCTTGTGTTACTTAGTCGTCTAGTGTCAGTTTTTGTTACTCCGAGTCCACATAGCGTACAGTGTGCTTGTTTCCAACCATAGACACAGCCTTTCGATATACGTGACTAGGAACTTCCCCAGAAGAGACTAGTTTTACCGCTCGACAGGCTGCTCATTAGGGTTTTGGTGCTTTGCATATCTTGTTGGCCGTGTTATCAAGGAGCTGAGTCATAAAAAAAAAATTGAAAAGAAGCAAAAAGAACTACATAGCTGCGTGTGTTACAAAAAAAAATACAAAAAAGCAAAGTGAAGTGCTAGTTGAATCAAGTGAAAGGCCTAAGTTTTCTTTACTGCACCCGTAGTTGAGCAATCTTGTGCCTGTTTCGTTGAGCTTTGCTAGCGTCTCTCTAGTGCATTGCAACCTTTCCTCCATATAGTTGCATTGCCCCATTATATCGCCTTGTGTGAGTATCTTTGGTTGTCTACGGTCAGCGCTAGAGCTTGTTATTGGTGCAAATAGGTAGCCTACCTACAGCCCCACATATATCCTGCTTTGTCGTGTGATTGTTCTTATACCCTTGATATTCGCTTCGCTACATCCGTGCACTAGTTATTACTACAAGTGGTAAGCAATACTAATTTACTTTGGAACGGTAAGATTACCTTTTCTTATCAGTTTTGAGTGAGTTGTGAGAGTACCACCATATATTTTTGATTTAGTGCACTAACCTACTAATCATGTCTGCTAGTGATAATAAGATTGTTAACCAGGAAAACAAGAATTCGGCAGATATCATCACATGGAGGGAGTATGAAGCTCTTCGTAATGAGATGCGACGTGAATTCCGCACTAAGGATGATGAGCTTAAGGGTACAGTTGACGAGATCAAACAAACGCTGGATGCTACTAATGTCACCGTCACTGGATTGGCTGATCAAATGACGGATATTCAGCGCAATATTGCAGATATGCGCCTCGCTATTGAGAATTTGACTGCACAACAACAACAGCAAGACGATGATGAAGATCCTGAGCTTGAAGATGACGCACACAATGCTCGTGGTGCGCCTCGTGGTCATCGTCCTCGTGGCTGGGTTCCACTTGGCCGCAATGGTCGTGGACAAGATGAAGAAGATGGATTGGGTAAGCCCAAGTTTTCCATACCCAAGTTTGAAGGAGGAGCTGATGTTGAAGAATATCTCACTTGGGAGCTCAAGATTGAGAAGTTATGGAGCTTACATCCCAACTATTCTGAAGATAAGAAGATCAAGCTTGCTTCTTCTGAATTTGATGGTTATGCATTGCGTTGGTGGGATTCTTTGGTTCGTAACCGCGACGAAGATGGTGCACAACCTATCCGTACATGGCGTGCTATGAAGGAGGTTATGACTTCTCGTTTTGTGCCTACAAATTACATGCGGAATATATTTGATAAGCTAACACTATTGAGGCAAGGTGTGAAGACTGTTGATGAGTACTACATGGAGATGGAGATGCTTATGCAGCGTGGTCGTGTCCGTGAGTCTCTAGAGATGACAATGCAGCGTTTTCTCAATGGATTGAAGTATGATGTTAAAGGCATTGTTCGTCATTACACCTACACCAATATGAATCAATTGTTACATCATGCAAGAGAAGCTGAATCACAGTTGGCTGAAGAAGCAAAGGTTAAGGGACGTGCTACGGGAGGTGGGCGTTTTACACCCCGTGCGCCTTCTACAGCGCCGGCGCCTTCGACGCGCTCCGCTCCTTACTCTACTCCGCCTAGCAAACCGGTCTCCAATGTATCTAATGCAAAGAAGTCCGAATCTGCTGCAAGTACGAGTGGTTCTAGCATGTCTACAGCGCGCAACCGCGATATGCTTTGCCATACATGTGGTGGCAAGGGTCACTTCAAGAGAGATTGTCCTAACCGCAAAGTCATGATTATCAATGAGGACAATGAGTATGAGACTGGAGATGATGTTGATCCAAATGCTCCAGACGATGATGACTATGACACTGATGGTGAAGATGCCTATCCTTCTGATGCTCGTACCATTGTTGTGTCGCAGCGTGCTCTTAATGTGTTGCCTAGTGCATCTACTCAGCGCTGCAATTTGTTCCAAACCAAAGCTTTAGTTGGTCCTGACAAGGCTTGCAAGGTCATTATTGATGGCGGGAGTTGCCGCAATTTAGCAAGCAAGGAGTTATGTACCAAGCTGAAGTTGAAGTACCTACCGCACCCGCATCCATATTATATTCAGTGGTTGAGCGACAATGGTGAGATGAAGGTAAACCACATGGTGCGTGTTGAGTTTGAGATTGGACCGTATAAGGATTGCATTGATTTTGATGTGGTTCCTATGACGGTTTGTCACCTACTATTGGGTCGGCCTTGGCTCTATGATCGTTCTGTGCAACACAATGGCCGAGCCAATACATATCACTTGGAGTACAAGGGCAAGAAAATTAACTTACAGCCTATGTCACCACAACAGATTGTCAATGAGTCTCGTCAGAAGATTGAAGTGAATTTGGAGGATGCACCTCTAGATAGGCGAGAGAATTGTAATGTCGTGAGTGATATAACGAAAAGTGAGAGAGTGAATTCCTTAGTTTCATTAGCCACCAAAGAAGACATGAGAGAATTTAGTGAGGATCCTACGGCCATGCCTCTTGTGCTTTTGTACAGGGGGTACGGTCTTGGTTACTAACGACATGACCCCTCTTCCTCTTGGTGTTTCTAATGTTTTGCAGGAATTTGGCGACGTGTTTCCGGAGGAGGTACCCGCAGGACTACCACCATTGCGAGGTATTGAGCATCAAATTGACTTGATTCCCGGAGCTTCGCTGCCCAATAGGGCGCCATATCGCACTAATCCCGAAGAGACGAAGGAGATACAGAAGCAAGTACAAGCGCTACTCGACAAAGGTTATATCCGCATAAGCCTTAGTCCTTGTGCTGTTCCTGTTATTCTAGTTCCTAAGAAAGATGGTACTTGGCGTATGTGCGTAGATTGTAGAGCTATAAACAACATTACTATTCGATATCGTCATCCTATTCCCCGTTTAGAGGATATGTTAGATGAATTGAGTGGTGCTGTTGTGTTCTCTAAAATTGATTTGCGTAGTGGTTATCATCAAATTAGGATGAAAGAAGGGGATGAGTGGAAAACAGCCTTTAAAACAAAATTTGGTTTATATGAGTGGTTAGTAATGCCTTTTGGGTTAACTAATGCACCTAGCACTTTCATGAGACTGATGAACCATGTTTTGCGTGAATTTATTGGCAAATTTGTGGTTGTGTATTTTGATGACATATTAATCTACAGCCGCAATGAATCTGATCATACTATACATATTAGACATGTTTTGCAAGTGTTGCGTGATAATCAACTCTATGGTAATCTTGAGAAGTGCACATTTTGCAAAGATAAGGTCATATTTCTGGGTTATGTTGTCTCTAAGCATGGAGTAGAAGTAGATGTGTGATGGCGTGTATTTCACACGTTCGTTGGGAACCCCAAGAGGAAGGTATGATGCGCACAGCAGCAAGTTTTCCCTCAGAAAGAAACCAAGGTTTATCGAACCAGGAGGAGCCAAGAAGCACGTTGAAGGTTGATGGCGGCGGGATGTAGTGCGGCGCAACACCAGATTCCGGCGCCAACGTGGAACCTGCACAACACAACCAAAGTACTTTGCCCCAACGAAACAGTGAGGTTGTCAATCTCACCGGCTTTGTAACAAAGGATTAACCGTATTGTGTGGAAGATGATTATTTGCAGAGAAAACAGTAAAACAAGTATTGCAGCAGATTTGTATTTCAGTATTAAAGAATGGACCGGGGACCACAATTCACTAGAGGTGTCTCTCCCATAAGATAAAAGCATGTTGGGTGAACAAATTACAGTCGGGCAATTGACAAATAGAGAGGGCATAACAATGCAATACATGTCATGATAAGTATAGTGAGATTTAATTGGGCATTACGACAAAGTACATAGACCGCCATCCAACTGCATCTATGCTTAAAAAGTCCACCTTCAGGTTATCGTCCGAACCCCCTCCAGTATTAAGTTGCTAACAACAGACAATTGCATTAAGTATGGTGCGTAATGTAATCAATAACTACATCCTCGGACATAGCATCAATGTTTTATCCCTAGTGGCAACAGCACAACACAACCTTAGGGGTTTCTGTCACTCCCCCAGGTCAATGAGGCATGAACCCACTATCGAGCATAAATACTCCCTCTTGGAGTTACTAGCATCAACTTGGCCAGAGCCTCTACTAATAACGGAGAGCATGCAAGATCATAAACAACACATATGTAATAACTTGATAATTAACATAACATGGTATTCTCTATCCATCGGATCCCGACAAACACAACATATAGCATTACAGATAGATGATCTTGATCATGTTAGGCAGCTCACAAGATCCAACAATGAAGCACAATGAGGAGAAGACAACCATCTAGCTACTGCTATGGACCCATAGTCCAGGGGTGAACTACTCACTCATCACTCCGGAGGCGACCATGGCGGTGTAGAGTCCTCCGGGAGATGAATCCCCTCTCCGGCAGGGTGCCGGAGGAGATCTCCAGAATCCAATGAGATGGGATTGGCGGCGGCGTCTCAGTAAGGTTTTCCGTATCGTGGTTTTTCGCATCAGGGGTTTCGCGACGGAGGCTTTAAGTAGGCGAAAGGGCAACGTGGGGGGCCACACGAGGGCCCCACACTACAGGTCGGCGCGGCCAAGACCTGGGCCGCGCCGCCCTATAGTGGCGGCCCCTCGTGGCCCCACTTCGACTCCTCTTCGGTCTTCTGGAAGCTTCGTGGCAAAATAGGACCCTGGGTCTTGATTTCGTCCAATTCGAGAATATTTCGTTACTAGGATTTCTGAAACCAAAAACAGAAAACAGCAATGGCTCTTCGGCATCTTGTTAATAGGTTAGTTCCAGAAAATGCACGAATATGACATAAAGTGTGCATAAAACATGTAGGTATCATCAATAATATGGCATGGAACATAAGAAATTATCGATACGTCGGGGACGTATCAGCATCCCCAAGCTTAGTTCTGCTCGTCCCGAGCAGGTAAAACGATAACAAAGATAATTTCTGAAGTGACATGCCATCATAACCTTGATCATACTATTTGTAAACATATGTAATGAATGCAGCGATCAAAACAATGGTAATGACATGAGTAAACAAGTGAATCATAAAGCAAAGACTTTTCATGAATAGTACTTCAAGACAAGCATCAATAAGTCTTGCATAAGAGTTAACTCATAAAGCAATAAATCAAAGTAAAGGTATTGAAGCAACACAAAGGAAGATTAAGTTTCAGCGGTTGCTTTCAACTTGTAACATGTATATCTCATGGATAATTGTCAACATAGAGTAATATAACAAGTGCAATATGCAAGTATGTAGGAATCAATGCACAGTTCACACAAGTGTTTGCTTCTTGAGGTGGAGAGAGATAGGTGAACTGACTCAACATAAAAGTAAAAAGAATGGTCCTTCAAAGAGGAAAGCATCGATTGCTATATTTGTGCTAGAGCTTTTATTTTGAAAACATGAAACAATTTTGTCAACGGTAGTAATAAAGCATATGAGTTATGAAAATTATATCTTACAAGTTGCAAGCCTCATGCATAGTATACTAATAGTGCCCGCACCTTGTCCTAATTAACTTGGACTACCGGATCTTTGCAATACACATGTTTTAACCAAGTGTCACAATGGGGTACCTCCATGCCGCCTGTACAAAGGTCTAAGGAGAAAGCTCGCATTTTGGATTTCTCGCTTTTGATTATTCTCAACTTAGACATCCATACCGGGACAACATGGACAACAGATAATGGACTCCTCTTTAATGCATAAGCATGTGGCAACAATTATTATTCTCATATGAGATTGAGGATATATGTCCAAAACTGAAACTTCCACCATGAATCATGGCTTTAGTTAGCGGCCCAATGTTCTTCTCTAACAATATGCATGCTCCAACCATTAACGTGGTAGATCTCTCTTACTTCAGACAAGACGGACATGCATAGCAACTCACATGATATTCAACAAAGAGTAGTTGATGGCGTCCCCAGAAGCATGGTTATCGCACAACAAGCAACTTAATAAGAGATAAAGTGCATAAGTACATATTCAATACCACAATAGTTTTTAAGCTATTTGTCCCATGAGCTATATATTGCAAAGGTGAATGATGGAATTTTAAAGGTAGCACTCAAGCAATTTACTTTGGAATGGCGGATAAATACCATGTAGTAGGTAGGTATGGTGGACACAAATGGCATAGTGGTTGGCTCAAGGATTTTGGATGCATGAGAAGTATTCCCTCTCGATACAAGGTTTAGGCTAGCAAGGTTATTTGAAACAAACACAAGGATGAACGGTACAGCAAAACTCACATAAAAGACATATTGTAAACATTATAAGACTCTACACCGTCTTCCTTGTTGTTCAAAACTCAATACTAGATATTATCTAGACTTTAGAGAAACCAAATATGCAAACCAAATTAGCAAGCTCTAAGTGTTTCTTCATTAATGGGTGCAAAGTATATGATGCAAGAGCTTAAACATGAGCACAACAATTGCCAAGTATCAAATTATCCAAGACATTTTTAGAATTACTACATGTAGTATTTTCCAATTCCAACCATATAACAATTTAACGAAGAAGAAACTTCGCCATGAATATTATGAGTAAAGCCTAAGGACATACTTGTCCATATGCTACAGCGGAGCGTGTCTCTCTCCCACAAAGTGAATGCTAGGATCCATTTTATTCAAACAAAACAAAAACAAAAACAAACCGACGCTCCAAGCAAAGTGCATAAGATGTGACGGAATAAAAATATAGTTTCAGGGGAGGAACCTGATAATGTTGTCGATGAAGAAGGGGATGCCTTGGGCATCCCCAAGCTTAGACGCTTGAGTCTTCTTAGAATATGCAGGGGTGAACCACCGGGGCATCCCCAAGCTTAGAGCTTTCACTCTCCTTGATCATATTGTATCATACTCCTCTCTTGATCCTTGAAAACTTCCTCCACACCAAACTCGAAACAACTCATTAGAGGGTTAGTGCACAATAAAAATTAACATGTTCAGAGGTGACACAATCATTCTTAACACTTCTGGACATTGCATAAAGCTACTGGACATTAATGGATCAAAGAAATTCATCCAACATAGCAAAAGAGGCAATGCGAAATAAAAGGCAGAATCTGTCAAAACAGAACAGTCCGTAAAGATGGATTTTATTAGGGCACCAGACTTGCTCAAATGAAAATGCCCAAATTGAATGAAAGTTGCGTACATATCTGAGGATCACTCACGTAAATTGGCTTAATTTTCTGAGTTACCTACAGAGAATTAGACCCAGATTCGTGACAGCAAAGAAATCTGTTTCTGTGCAGTAATCCAAATCTAGTATTTACTTTACTATCAAAGACTTTACTTGGCACAACAAAACATAAAACTAAGATAAGGAGAGGTTGCTACAGTAGTAAACAACTTCCAAGACTCAAATATAAAACAAAAATACTGTAGTAAAAACATGGGTTGTCTCCCATAAGCGCTTTTCTTTAACGCCTTTCAGCTAGGCGCAGAAAGTGTATATCAAGTAACATCAAGAGATGAAGCATCAACATCATAATTTGTTCTAATAATAGAATCATAAGGTAACTTCATTCTTTTTCTAGGGAAGTGTTCCATACCTTTCTTGAGAGGAAATTGATATTTAATATTACCTTCCTTCATATCAATAGTAGCACCAACGGTTCGAAGAAAAGGTCTTCCCAATATAATGGGGCAAGATGCATTGCATTCAATATCCAAGACAACAAAATCAACGGGGACAAGGTTATTGTTAACCATAATATGAACATTATCAACTTTCCCCAAAGGTTTCTTTTTAGCATTATCAGCGAGATTAACATCCAGATAACAGTTTTTCAATGGTGGCAAGTCAAGCATATCATAGACTTTCTTAGGCATAACAGAAATACTTGCACCAAGATCACATAAAGCATTACAATCAAAATCTTTGACCCTCATTTTAATGATGGGCTCCCAACCATCCTCTAGCTTTCTAGGAATAGAAGTTTCAAGTTTTAGTTTCTCTTCTCTAGCTTTTATGAGAGCATTTGTAATATGTTTTGTGAAAGCCAAGTTTACAGCGCTAGCATTGGGACTCTTAGCAAGTTTTTGTAACAACTTTATAACTTCAGAGATGTGGCAATCATCAAAATCTAACTCATTACAATCTAAAGCAATGGGATTATCATCCCCAAGGTTGGAAAAAATTTCAGCAGTTTTATCACAGGCAGTTTCAGCAGTTTTAGCAGTTTCAGGTAATTTTGCGCTTTGCACTAGGAGTAGAAACATTGCCAACACCAATTATTTTACCATTAATAGTAGGAGGTGCAGCAACATGTGAATCATTAGCATTGCTAGTGGTGGTAATAGTCCAAACTTTAGCTACATTTTTCTCTTTAGCTAGTTTTTCATTTTCTTCTCTATCCCACCTAGCACGCAGTTCAGCCATTAATCTTATATTCTCATTAATTCTAACTTGGATGGCATTTGCTGTAGTAACAATTTTATTTTCAATATCCCTATTAGGCATAACTTTCGATTTCAAAAGATCAACATCAGAGGCAAGACTATCAACCTTAGAAGCGAGAATATCAATTTTATTGAGCTTTTCTCAACAGATTTGTTAAAGGCAGTTTGTGTACTAATAAATTCTTTAAGCATAGCCTCAAGTCCAGGGGGTGTATTCCTATTATTGTTGTAAGAATTCCCATAAGAATTAGCATAACCGTTACCATTATTATAAGGATATGGCCTATAGTTATTACTAGAATTGTTCCGATAAGCATTGTTGTTGAAATTATTATTTTTAATGAAGTTTACATCAACATGTTCTTCTTGGGCAACCAATGAAGCTAACGGAACATTATTAGGATCAACATTAGTCCTATCATTCACAAGCATAGACATAATAGCATCAACCTTATCATTCAAGGAAGAGGATTCTTCAACAGAATTTACCTTCTTACCTTGTGGAGCTCTTTCCGTGTGCCATTCAGAGTAATTAATCATCATATTATCAAGAAGCTTTGTTGCTTCACCAAGAGTGATGGACATAAAGGTACCTCCAGCAGCTGAATCCAATAAATTCCGCGAAGAAAAATTTAGTCCTGCATAGAAGGTTTGGATGATCATCCAAGTAGTCAGTCCATGGGTTGGGCAATTTTTAACCAAAGATTTCATTCTTTCCCAAGCTTGAGCAACATGTTCATTATCCAATTGTTTAAAATTCATTATGCTACTCCTCAAAGATATAATTTTAGCAGGGGATAATATCTACCAATAAAAGCATCCTTGCATTTAGTCCAGGAATCAATACTATTCTTAGGCAGAGATAGCAACCAATCTTTAGCTCTTCCTCTTAATGAGAAAGGAAACAATTTTAATTTTATAATGTCACCATCTACATCTTTATACTTTTGCATTTCACATAGTTCAACAAAATTATTGAGATGGGCAGCAGCATCATCAGAACTAACACCAGAAAATTGCTCTCGCATAACAAGATTTAGTAAAGCAGGTTTAATTTCAAAGAATTCCGCTGTAGTAGTAGGTGGAGCAATAGGTGTGCATAGGAAATCATTATTATTTGTGCTAGTGAAGTCACACAACTTAGTATTTTCAGGGGTGGCCATTTTAGCAGTAGTAAATAAAGCAAACTAGATAAAGTAAATGCAAGTAAACTAATTTTTTTGTGTTTTTGATATAGCAAACAAGACAGTAAATAAAGTAAAACTAGCAACTAATTTTTTGTGTTTTGATATAATGCAGCAAACAAAGTAGTAAATAAAATAAAGCAAGACAAAAACAAAGTAAAGAGGTTGAGAAGTGGAGACTCCCCTTGCAGCGTGTCTTGATCTCCCCGGCAACGGCGCCAGAAAATATGCTGCTGGCGTGGAGTTGACGTGGGAGATAGAAATCTTTGTGGTGTAGCTTTTCTTCAGGTCCCCGGCAACGGCGCCAGAAAATATGCTTGATGACGTGTATTTCACACGTTCGTTGGGAACCCCAAGAGGAAGGTATCATGCGCACAGCAGCAAGGTTTCCCTCAGAAAGAAACCAAGGTTTATCGAACCAGGAGGAGCCAAGAAGCACGTTGAAGGTTGATGGCGGCGGGATGTAGTGCGGCGCAACACCAGAGATTCCGGCGCCAACGTGGAACCTGCACAACACAATACTTTGCCCCAACGAAACAGTGAGGTTGTCAATCTCACCGGCTTGCTATAACAAAGGATTAACCGTATTGTGTGGAAGATGATTGTTTGCAGAAAACAGTAAAACAAGTATTGCAGCAGATTTGTATTTCAGTATTAAAGAATGGACCGGGGTCCACAGTTCACTAGAGGTGTCTCTCCCATAAGATAAAAGCATGTTGGGTGAACAAATTACAGTCGGGCAATTGACAAATAGAGAGGGCATAACAATGCACATACATGTCATGATAAGTATAGTGAGATTTAATTGGGCATTACGACAAAGTACATAGACCGCCATCCAACTGCATCTATGCCTAAAAAGTCCACCTTCAGGTTATCGTCCGAACCCCCTCCACTATTAAGTTGCTAACAACAGACAATTGCATTAAGTATGGTGCGTAATGTAATCAATAACTACATCCTCGGACATAGCATCAATGTTTTATCCCTAGTGGCAACAGCACAACACAACCTTAGGGGTTTCTGTCACTCCCCCAGGTGTCAATGCAGGCATGAACCCACTATCGAGCATAAATACTCCCTCTTGGAGTTACTAGCATCAACTTGGCCAGAGCCTCTACTAATAACGGAGAGCATGCAAGATCATAAACAACACATATGTAATAACTTGATAATTAACATAACATGGTATTCTCTATCCATCGGATCCCGACAAACACAACATATAGCATTACAGATAGATGATCTTGATCATGTTAGGCAGCTCACAAGATCCAACAATGAAGCACAATGAGGAGAAGACAACCATCTAGCTACTGCTATGGACCCATAGTCCAGGGTGAACTACTCACTCATCACTCCGAGGCGACCATGGCGGTGTAGAGTCCTCCAGGAGATGAATCCCCTCTCCGGCAGGGTGCCGGAGGAGATCTCCGAATCCCCGAGATGGGATTGGCGGGCGGCGTCTCGAAGGTTTTCCGGATCGTGGTTTTTCGCATCGGGGTTTCGCGACGGAGGCTTTAAGTAGGCGAAAGGGCAACGTGGGGGCCACACGAGGGCCCCACACTAGGTCGCGCGGCCAAGACCTGGGCCGCGCCGCCCTATAGTGGCGGCCCCTCGTGGCCCCACCGACTCCTCTTCGGTCTTCGGAAGCTTCGTGGCAAAATAGGACCCTGGGTCTTGATTTCGTCCAATTCCGAGAATATTTCGTTACTAGGATTTCTGAAACCAAAAACAGCAGAAAACAGCTCTTCGGCATCTTGTTAATAGGTTAGTTCCAGAAAATGCACGAATATGACATAAAGTGTGCATAAAACATGTAGGTATCATCAATAATATGGCATGGAACATAAGAAATTATCGATACGTCGGGGACGTATCAATGTGTCTAAAATTGAAGCTATTCAAAATTGGCCTACTCCCATGAATGTGAGTCAAGTAAGAAGTTTCCATGGTCTAGCTGGGTTTTATCGCAGATTTGTGCCCAACTTTAGTACTATTGCTGCACCTTTGAATGATTTAACTAAAAAGGGTGTTGTTTTTGAGTGGGGCGCAGCCCAAGATCATGCTTTTGATGAACTTAAGAGATTGTTAACTTCTGCACCGTTGCTTGCACTTCCTGATTTCAATAAGCAATTTGAGATTGAATGTGATGCTAGTGGTATTGGAATTGGTGGTGTGTTGATGCAAGAGGGTCGCCCAATTGCATATTTTTCTGAGAAACTTTCTGGTGCTAAGTTGAACTATCCTATATATGATAAAGAATTGTATGCTTTAATTAGAGTTCTTGAGGTTTGGCAACATTAGTTGTGGCCAAAAGAATTTATCATACATTCTGATCATGAAGCTTTAAAATACCTGAAAGCCCAATCTACTTTGCATAAGCGCCTAGCTAAGTGGGTTGAGTTCATTGAGTCTTTTCCATATATTATTAAGCATAAGAATGGAAAAGATAATATTGTTGCTGATGCTCTATCTAGGAAAAATATGCTATTAACTCAACTTGATGTTAAAATTCCTGGTTTAGAGATACTATGTGATTTGTATGCTACTGATCATGATTTTGCTGAACCATATCGCTTATGTGCTCTTGGTAAAGCATGGGAAAAATATCACATACATGATGGTTTCTTGTTTAGGGCTAACAAACTATGTGTTCCAGAATCGTCTGTGCGTTTGCTCTTATTGCAGGAATCACATGCTGGAGGTTTGATGGGTCACTTTGGGCGTGAGAAGACGCTACTCATGCTAGCTGACCACTTTTATTGGCCAAAGATGAGGCGGGACGTGGATAGATATGTGAGGAGATGCATTACTTGCAACAAATCCAAGTCCAAGCTAAAGCCTCACGGTTTGTATACTCCTTTACCGGCACCTACTACACCATGGGAGGATATTAGTATGGATTTTGTGTTGGGTTTGCCGCGTACTAAGAGAGGCCATGATTCTATATTTGTGGTAGTGGATAGATTTTCTAAGATGTCCCACTTTATTGCCTGCCACAAGAGCGATGATGCGTCGCATATTGCTAACCTGTTTTTCAGGGAGATTGTACGTCTACATGGAGTCCCGAAGACTATTGTTTCTGATCGTGACTTGAAGTTTATGAGCTACTTCTGGAAGACGCTTTGGAGAAAGCTGGGGACGAAGCTGCTGTTCAGCACTACTTGTCATCCCCAAACTGATGGTCAAACTGAAGTGGTGAATAGAACATTGTCACAACTGTTGAGATCCATGATCAAGAAGAACCTGAAGGAGTGGGAAGAGTGTTTGCCGCATGTGGAGTTTGCTTACAACAGGGCGGTACATTCTACCACGGAGTTGTGTCCTTTTGAGGTGGTGTATGGTTTCAAACCCATTACTCCACTTGACTTGTTGCCTTTGCCCATACATGAGAGAGTCAATATGGAGGCATCAAAGAGGGCAGATTTTGTGAAGAAGATTCATGTGAAGACTAAAGAGTTGATTGAGAAGAAAGGCAAGAGCAATGCTGCAAGGATGAATAAGAAGCGCAAGGAGATGTTGTTCAAGCCTGGTGATTTGGTCTGGGTACATTTTCGCAAGGATAGGTTCCCAAAGTTGAGGAAGTCTAAGTTGAAGCCTCGTGGTGCTGGTCCTTACAAAGTGCTTGCCAAGATCAATGATAATGCATACTCGATAGATCTTCCAGAGGATGAGTTTGGTGTCAGTAATTCTTTCAATGTTGCTGATTTGACACCATATGACGGAGAAGACCTTGGAGCGTCGGGGTCGACGCCTTTTGAAGGGGGGAGATGATGAGGACATCCCTACCTCACTACTACCTCCGTCATTACCAACAGAAGATGAACCTGCTGTGAAGCTCAAGTCCAATGAAGTCAGGATTGGACCAATGACACGAGCTCGTGCGAAGCTACTTAAGCAACAGGTGAACTTGTTCCTAAACGATACTTTGATTGATGAGAACTTTATACTACCTAAGTCATATTACTTATGTATCATCAGGTATGAGGAGGAGACAAGCATCGCACGAGAAGGAGAGGAGCAGCTGGACGTGAAGATGGACGTGAAGCTGGACAAGGAGCTGGACATGAAGATATCTCATGGACGCGCGAGGGAGGAGCGGGAGGAATGCGCGAGAGGAGAAGAAGAAGTCCAGGCCGGTCCAGCGCCCGGTCAGACCGGCCCCACGCCGGGCCGCCCGGTCCCTGGCCCGGTCAACCGGCCGCCAACCGGCCGCCAACCGGAGGGAGCGCCTTGTACCGGGCAGAAACCGGAAACTTCGCAGTTTCCCGGTTGCCGCCCGGTTGACCGGACCACCGACCGGACCGGCCGGTCCACAGCCCGGTCGATCGGATTCCAGACCGGACCAGTCCGAGTCTGTCTCGACCAGATCTATTCTGGGTCGGTTTTACTTGTATTTTTCGACCAGAACTCGTCCCGGACGCCTATATAAGTGCCTTGGACGACCCCCTAGCTGCTTTAGACCACGTTTAAGATAAACCCTAGTTCTTAGTTGTTTGCTCTAGCAAAACTATTGAATCCCTACACCATATTGCTTGATATTGTGTAGATCCTGAAAAAGTCTTGTGTGATCTGCTGTTCCATTGGGAATTAGACGGTTGCAACTTACCGCTTCGTGGTCGGCGGCTACGTGCGCAAATGTGTGGAGTTGCGAATATCTTGCAGGGTTGAGAGCTGTTGCATTGGCGACAGGGACCAATCGAGAGATCTCGTTGCGTCATACAAGTTATCATCCATTTCATCGTCGTGTTCCTCCGCTGCCATCACCCCGTGATCATCATCACCACCGTTGCTTACTGAGAAGATCGGGACACCCCCTATCACAATACAACTGATGAATATAAGGAGCGTTTTGGTAAAGATATAGAAAATAGCTTACCTGGTCATGTTCGCTCAGTAGTGAACAATGAAAGTTCGAAGAAAAAGCCGATGCTTTCAGAAAGTAGCGAATTAATTAATTTGCCTAGCAATACGTATGTGCATGGTGCATCGGCTAATGTTCAGCCCCAGATCCCATTAAATAACAATCAAGATGGCCAAAATTATGATAGAAGTTCGACCGATAATTATACATCTAGTGTTTCTACTCATATTAGTTCAACTTCGATTTCGCAAAATAACAATAGCAATGAACGAAGTTTAGGCTTTAATTCTAATTTGCAGCAATGTGTTGAGACCGAGTTCCCCAACAGGCCGGTACTAGATTCATATTTAAATCGGTCCCCGCAACAAATGTCGGATGCTCAAATATCTTTGTTGGAGGTGCAATTATCCATTGATGAGGGACGATTGACATTTACAGAAGGATCTAAGATGATACCCCATAGTGATACTTTTCTTAACAATGTGATCGACTTTGAGAACAAGAAAATGCTTATTCGGTCGGATCAGACCGTGTCCGCAAGAGGAAAAAATATTATTGTCGATGCTAATGCTCTTCCGAGGATGATCAAGCCAAAACATCCAGTAGTAGGAGAGTGGAAAATTAATGGACGAAAGACACAAGCTCAAAGCATAAAGCCGACAGTTAATATGTTGTTGGAAAAATATACTTCACAAAAAGCCGCCAATGTGTTTAATCGGCTTGGAGGTAATAGGCGTCTCAGGTCTCCTTCTCGACCCGGGGGGCATGAGCGCTGGAGAAAAAATTCATATAATCAACAACCTTATTTCCGTATGGCATCGACATATTGGAGAGGTCAGCCTCACTGGTGGAAAAATGGCCTTCGGTCGCGGTGCGCAACTGCCATTAGTCGCGGTTGCGCAACCGCGACCTATTATTCGCGACTAAAGGTCCCCCCTTTAGTCGCGGTTCCTTACGAACCGCGACTAAAGGCCCGTCCACGTGGGCGGCAGGCGAGCGCCAGGGCGGAGGACCTTTAGTCGCGGTTCTTCTCGCCAACCGCGACTAAAGGCCGCCGCAGGTTTAGGGTTTTAGCCCCCCTAACCTGGTTACTTTTTAAGTTGTATTGTTTTATTTCTTTTGTGTTTTATTTTAATTTTGAAGGAGTTTCACATATTCTACGGTATACATGCATATGAATGTACAATTTCAAACAAATTTGACATTAGAACCAAAAAGAATTCAAGAGGAATATACAATATATATTCAATATCGGATGACCACATATACAATTTTGAACAAGTTTCCATACATAATTTATAAGTGCATATAAAGTTCATCGTCCTCTACATAGTGTTCTCCTCTAGGATCGATGACTTGGTTCGCCAACCATCCAGCTAGTTCCTCTTGAAGTGGTCGGAAGCGAGCTTCTGGACTAAGCGTCGCCCGGAGGTTAATCCTCTTGAGGTTGTTCTCAGACGGCTCCCGCTCAGTGGTGTATCTCCGGATCCTCTCACAAACATAGTATCCACATAGATTGGTCCCCGGTGGCTGAATATCCCCAGGCGCAGTCTTTGCCCTTTTAAAATGTAGCTCTTTTTTTAATTCACCGACCTTTTGATCTACGAACCGTCTCCAAACCCTACGAGGCAAAGAAAATTAAATGAACAAGAGAGTTATTAATAATTACTTTTGATATTAGGAAATGATGAACGAAATAGGCCGATCGATATAGAGCGCAAATGAATGAAAATAATTACTTTTGCATCATTTTTCTCATGTCGGACCAAAGCGCCGAATCCATATTCAGAGAGTCGTGGACGAGAACTGTGGAGTTCTGAATTTGAATTACTAGCAGAATCCAGTGGAACCTGCGGACACGATACATGCACAGTCATGCATAACTCATCGATTAGCCACATACCATGCATGGAGTAAACAAAAGAGAATGTGCTCAAGACAGAAACACTCACCCAAAATGGTAAGGAAATAGAATATCACTTTTGAGTTCCTGTTTTATAAGAAACCGCCACAGGTCTGCCTCCACGTCCTTGGGGTAGTGTTCTAACGTATATGAATTAATGATGTGTGGGTCAATGAACCCAACATCATGGATGAGCCTTATTCGCATTTCCCGCTTCTTCAATCTGCATAATAGCGTACACAACAAGATAGTTAGGACAATATATATATATATATAGTGCAGGCAATGAACGAGATGGGGTAGAAATTAATAAATCACTTACAGAACATAGCAACTGATGATAGATTTGTCGAGCTCGCGCAGATTGAACAGCTGGAACAATTCATTCCGTTGAATTGTTATAGAGTAATGTTTGAAGTGATGCTCAGGTCTAACTTCCGCATAAATATAGTCTTTGGCGTTTTTAAGTTTTATGTAACCCTTGTACCAAATTAGCAGACCTTTCATTTGTCGAGGTAGATCCTTTTCCTGCGCAGGCTCGACGAGAGGCCCATTCCCACATATGTAAATACTACGTCCTTCATTGGCGCCTCATCAAGGCCTAACAGTGCACGAAGAGTGATACCTAAGTTGGCCGCTTGTTCTGTGGCACTCGCTACAGTCAATCCATGTGCTGCCGCAGCTGCTATGATTTGGGGTCATCATCCGGATCGGCGGCTTGCACTATGAGCGGGGCGATCGATTGTTTACTTTGTTCCCCGAGCTGGGCAACTTCTTTCCCCCTTTCTAATTTTTGCTTCTCCTGCTTCTCCGCCTCCTCCTGCTTCCTCCTGAACGTGAGTGCTTGCCTACGAAGTTCACGCTCATAGTCGTCAGGGAGATTCTTCGCGGCTTGGGACGGTGTGTTCAAAAATGACTTAGCCCACTTCTTTTGCTCATCAGAAAATACTGGCTTGGGCTCGCCCTCTATTTTCTTCTTGACGCTCGCCTTCCATTTCTCTAAATCAGCAGCCGCGCCCGCCTCGACTTCCTCGGCACTACTTTCCCAAGGCCTCGTGGGGAGAGGCTTCAGTGATACCTCCGGTACCTTTGTTTTCTTAGGTACGTAAGGGTCCGGGTTAATAACCCAGGACTGCTTCTGCTTCGCCGGAGGTGGATTGGGGGGCGGTACCGGTGTCTGATCACCCGCCGGACGAGGACTGGGGGGCGGCGTCGGCTGACGTGAATGCGGTGTATTAGGTGAAGCACCACCACCACCACCGCCACCGCCACCGTCACCGCCACCGCCACCGCCACCGTCACCGCCACCGCCACCACCACCACCGTACGGGGGTGGACTTGTTGGCGCCTCGCCTGGAAACTTGATAAATTTCTTCTGCCATAGAATGAACTGGCGCTTGACATCTCCAAGTCTTTTCACCCCTTCAGGTGTAGCAATGTCAATGTCCAGGTCCTCAAACCCTTGGACTATCTCCTCCACCGTGACACGAGCATAGCCATCTGGAATGGGGTTGTTGTGGTGGAGTGCTCCAGGTGGTAAAGCACTGCCGATGGCTACCTTCATGGACATGTTCCCGATAGGATAATACAGATGACATGCTTTCATCTCCTTTATATCGTCCACGGGGTAGCGAGGAGGCTCCGGTGCAGTAATTTCGACCACCAGAGGCTCCGGTGCAGTAATTTCGATCGTCGGTGCACCAGCCGGTGAGGCCTCCGTGGAAGCCACGCTGCTTCTTCGCTGCTGGCTTCCGAGATCCATTGGATGATCTTCATGCTGCGCCCGAGCTGCATCTCTTTCGGCTACTAGTACACTCACGGTTTTCTTCATCACATCCATTTCCGTTACCAACTTCGCCACAACATCTGCATCCCGATCCATCTTTCTCTTACGGCTTCTGTAACCGTACGGGTCATCGTTCTGGGGGAACCCTACTTTCCACGGAATGTCCCCGGGCATGCCTCGTACACGTCCTCCGTGTTCAGGATTCCCGAGGGCTTTTGTCAGGGCGTCGTTCTCTCTGTTGAACTTGATCCTCCCCTCTTGAGCATCCCTCATTGCCTCAATAAGCTTTTGGGTGGGTTTAATTATTTTGCCCTGATAAACACACTCCCCTGTCTCCGGGTTCAGCGATCCCCCATGCCCGTACCACCAGCTTTTGGCCCTTGGGTCCCATCCCTCCGTACCTGGACGGATTCCTCGCGTCCTCAGCTCGTTCTCCATCTTCTCCCACCTAGGCTGCCAAAAGCGATACCCTCCTGGCCCCATAATATGATTGTACTCCTTCTTGGCCGCATTCTTCTTATTTTTTTCGACATTTCAAGGAACTGCTCCGATTTCTTTTGCTTCACAAATTCTGGCCAATCATGTTGCAGTTTCTCATATTGTCCTTCGAAAACCGGAGTCTTGCCCTGCTTGACAAAGTTATGGGCTAGTTTTTGCTTGTATTTCCGGAATGCGTCGGCCATCTTAGAAAGAGCGAACTGTTTGACTAGCTTGTACCTCTCCTTGTTTTCCTGAATCTTGTTACCCGCCTCATCGTATCTGCGGTATTCCGGAGGTAGAACGAAATGTTCTATAAGCTTCTTGAAGCAATCTTTTTTTGTTCTCTTATCGACAAAAGTGAAACCAAGACGTGCCTTCTTTGGCTCATTCCACTCCTGGACGGTGATCGAGACGTTGTCTCTAACAATGGCTCCGCATTGGCTGATAAACTTGGTGGCGTTCTTGCTGGGCTCCAGCGGCCTGCCGGTTGCTTCCTCGACAACCTCGATGGTGCATGTTTCGTTTGGTTTCATCGTCTTGGTTGCGCCACGCTTTGACGACGTACTCGATTTTTTCGACGATCCGGCCGAGGGCTAAAATAAGAAAGAGAGTCGCGCGCGTTAGTACACACACATTTATTCAAATCAGTTAGTTGTATCACCAGACGCTCAATATGTATATATATATACCTCGGCGCCGGAGGTGGTTGCTACTTCCAATTGAAGATCGTCGTTTATCGACGTTTCTTCGGCATCATCTTGCTGACGGCGCCCTTCATCTTCACACTCAAGGTTCAGATAAGAAGAGATATCATCTTCTTCTTCTCCGGTCGGCACAAATGGAATATCGCCTTTTATGATGCCGAACATATGGTCTTCAGCGTCCGGATCATAGTTGTCCAGAATCGGGTCAGCTCTATCGTCCGCCATATGTCAGTCCTGAAAACATGTAGTCAAAACAAATTAATTAAGTAAAGAAGGGGGCGGTGGCGGTGGCGAAAGGGGGGCGGTGGAGAAAGGGTGGCGGTGGCGAAAGGGGTGGCGGTGGCGAAAGTATTAAAAGAATCTAGGCATTTTGACAAGCTCAAATAAATTTTGTAGTCAAATAAACTTAGAGATACCGCGGGAACAAATTTTAAGTTACAAATTTTAAGTTACAAATTTTAAGTTATACAAATTTTAAGTTACAAATTTTAGTGAGGCGGCGCGGTAGAGATCGAGGAGACGGCGCGGCAGAGATCGACGACGCGTGTGCGCATGCGGTGAGAGAGAGCGAGGCCGGCGCGTGCGCGTGCGCGGTGAGAGAGAGAGGGCCGGCGGCGGCGCGGGGGAGAGGGAGGAGGGCGGCGAGGAGCACGGATGGTGAGAGAGAGACCGGCGCGGTTTTTTTAGTTTTTTTGTAACTAAGTTTTTTGTTACACTTTAATTATACACTTTAATAATTAAGTTACAATTTAATTAAGTTACCATTTTAATTAAAAAACTTAGTTACAAATTTACAATTTAAAGTATAGATATAGATATATATAGATATAGATTTACCACTTTAATTAGTTACAAATTTAAACTTTAATTAGTTAAAAAACAACTTAATTAGTTATACAAATTTTAATTAATTTTTAGTTAAAAAAAGAAAATTTGGCCGGGCCATGGGCCGACCCTGCTCTCCTCTCTCTGCTCTCCTCTCTGCCGTACGTGTGGCGACGACGTCGGCGCGAGCTGATCGAGCGCGCGGCGAGGGCGGGCGGTTTATGCGGCGGCCAGCGGCGCGCCCGGCAGCGAAAGCGAGAAGCGCGCGGCCGCGCGTGTGTGAAGGAGAAGCGCAGGAAGGGAAGGGGAGGCCGGCGACGAGCGAGATCGAGGCGACGGGGCGGGCGACGAGGCGGCGGCCGACGCGGCGACGAAGCGGCGGTCGGCGAGGCGACGAAGAGGAGACGGGCGCGAGGTCGACGAAGAGGCGGAGACGGGCAGCCCGGTTCGAGTGGAGATCGAGAGGAAGAAGAAGTGTCCGCGCGCCCGCGTATTTATAGGAAACGACCTTTGGTCGCGGTTGGGGTCACCAACCGCGACTAAAGGGTAACAGTCGCGGTTGGTGACCCCAACCGCGACCAAAGGTTTTTCGGCGGTTTTTGTTTCCGCGAAAAATAGCCTTTAGTCGCGGTTGGAGCCAACCGCGACTAAAGGCCTTTTTCAAAATACTTTTTAATTTCTAAATGTTAAAAATATTAATAATATATCAAACAATTCAGGAAAATAAAACTAATTCATTTCTAAATGTTAAAAATACAAATAATATATCAAAAAATTCATAAAAATAAAACTAATTCAATTCAAAATGTTTAAAATACATATAATATATCAAAAAATTCATAAAAATAAAACTAATTCAATTCAAAATCTTAAAAATACAAATAATATATCAAAAAATTCATGAAAATAAAACTAATTCAATTCAAAATCTTAAAAATACAAATAATATATCAAAAAATTCAGAAAAATAAAACTAATTCAATTCAAAAATTTAAAAATACAAATTATCAAAAATTCATAAAAATAAAACTAATTCAATTCAAAAGTTCGTTGGCCCCCTCTTCCCGCCTCTTTCCGCCGACCCCCTCTTCCCTCCTCGTCTTCCCGCCATTTCTTCCCTGTCTTCCCGCCTCTTTCTTCCCGCCAATTGTTTCCCGCCAATTTCTTCCTCTTTCTTCCCGCCAATTTTTTCCCGCCAATTTCTTCCCGCCACTTTCTCCCCGCCTCTTTCTTCCCGCCTCCTGTCTTCCCGCTCCCATTTTTCCCGCCATTTGTCACTACATATAGGTAGCCCGGCTTGGCCAGCATCACATCTCTACAATCTCTCATCACTCTCTCATGGCTTCCACCGCACCCACTCTAACCTACCAGCAGGTGGAGGAGCTTTGCGCCTCGAACTACCCTTGCCCTCCGGGCTACCGCGTCCCTGCCGGCTGGAGCCTAAGCGCCGGCGGCGTGCCGGTCCCTCCCGTCCCTCGGTACTGCGCCGGGCGGCCATCACGAACCACTACTACCTCGACCTCACGCCGGAGCAGCGGATGAATCCCCGCTGGCATCCCGATAACCAGCATACTTGGGACGCCTTCTTCATCAATCGGCGTGAGAGGGCGCTCGCCAGGTATGAGGAGCTTCCACGAGGCCGGCCGTCGGCTATGGTGGTACGGCCGGACTCTGCAGAGCGTCATGGACTACATCACGGCCGGCGATATCCCCGCTGCGCTACCCTCGATTCGAGCCACGAGCGCCGCCCGACGACAGCGACGACAGCAGCGGCGCGACGCCGGCAACTTAGAAGGCGACGACTACCAGTACAACGGCGGCGGCTATGAAGACTACGAGTATGCATATTATACGCCTAGGCAGGAGTATGACTAAATCACTCCAAATTTCATGTATGCAGGAGTATGACTTAGTCACTCCAAATTTCCTATATGCAGGAGTATGACTTAGTCACTCCAAATTTCATGTATGCAGGAGTATGACTTAGTCACTCCAAATTTCATGTATCATCAGTGCTATCTCGAGTCAATTGAATCATTCGAAAATGGACACCAAACACATCACGGGTAATATAATTCACATGATTCATTCAACAAAGTTTGGTACAATAAATTATTACACATCATTTCTTCCCTTGTGTCCCTGCTTGCTTACGATTGTGCCGTATCCATGGAGCATCCTCATCATTTAACTTAATGCTTGGGTCGGTGTTCACTTTGAAGGGCGGAATTTCAGCAAACATATTATAATCTTCTGACATGTCTGTCTTGTCCTCCACTCCCACGATGTTTCTTTTCCCTGAAAGAACAATGTGGCGCTTTGGATCATCGCATGATGTACTGATCGTTTTCTTATCTTTCTGTTTCCTCGGTTTGCTACTCATGTCCTTCACATAGAAAACCTGAGCGACATCTTTCGCTAGGACGAATGGTTCGTCAAGATAACCAAGATTGTTGAAATCCACCATTGTCATTCCGTATTGCTGGTCCACCTTTACCCCACCTCCTGTTAGCTTGAACCATTTGCACCGGAACAAAGGGACCCTAAAGGAGGGTCCATAGTCAAGTTCCCATATCTCCTCTATGTAACCATAATATGTGACCTTTTGCCCATTCTCGGTTGCTGCATCAAAGCGGACACCACTGTTTTGGTTGGTGCTCTTTTTATCTTGGGCGATCGTGTAAAATGTATTCCCATTTATCTCGTACCCTTGGAAAGTCGTTATAGTCGAAGATGGTGTCTTGGCCAACATGTACAGCTGATCTACAACCTTATTGTCACTCATTAAATGTTTTCTCAACCAACTGCCGAAAGTCTCCATGTGGGCCTTCCTAATCCAGGATTCAGGCTTCCCCGGGTTGTCCGAGCGTAAAATATTCTTGTGTTTCTCAAAGTACGGAGCCACCAAGCTGGAATTGGTCAGAACTGTGTGGTGTGCTTCAGTCAGAGAATGGCCGTCCATACATATCATTGATTTCCTTCCGATCGTGCCTTTTCCACTTAGTCTCCCCTCGTGCCGCGATTGAGGAAGACCAATCGGCTTAAGGTCAGGAACAAAGTCAACACAAAACTCAATTACCTCCTCATTTCCATAGCCCTTGGCGATGCTTCCTTCTGGCCTAGCACGGTTACGAACATATTTCTTTAATACTCCCATGAACCTCTCGAAGGGGAACATATTGTGTAGAAATACAGGACCGAGAATGGAAATCTCATCGACTAGGTGAACCAGGAGGTGCGTCATAATATTGAAGAAGGATGGCGGGAACACCAACTCGAAACTGACAAGACATTGGATCACATCGTTCTGTAACCGTGGTAGAACTTCTGGATTGATTACCTTCTGAGAGATTGCATTGAGGAATGCACATAGCTTCACAATGGCTACTCGAACATTTTCCGGCAGGAGCCCCCTCAAAGCAATCGGAAGCAATTGCGTCATAATCACGTGGCAGTCGTGAGACTTCAGGTTTTGGAACTTTTTCTCCGCCATGTTTATTATTCCCTTTATATTGGACGAGAATCCTGACGGGACCTTCATACTGCTCAGGCATTCAAAAAAGATGACCTTCTCTTCTTTGGTCAGAGCGTAGCTGGCACGACCTTGAAACCGTTCCGGATGCCGGTCATCAGGGTCTTTCAAACTTTGCTGGTCCTGCCGTGCTTCCTTTGTATCATTTGACTTCCCATACACGCCCAAGAAGCTTAGGATGTTCACGCAAATATTCTTCGTAACGTGCATCACGTCGATTGCAGAGCGGACTTCTAGGACTTTCCAATATTCTAGCTCCCAGAATATAGATTTCTTCTTCCACATGGCTACGTGCCCGTCAGCTCCCTTCGGAACTGATTGTCCGCCAGGACCCTTTCCAAAGATGACTTTCAAACCCTTGACCATATCAAATACCTCAGCACCAGTGTGTTCCGCAGGCTTCGGCCGGTGATCTGCCTTGCCGTTGTAATGCTTGCCTTTCTTTCTTACTGGATGACCTTTCGGAAGAAATCGACGATGCCCAAGGTACACGTTCTTCTTACAATTTGGCAAATGTACACTTTCAGTCTCATGTAAGCAGTGCATGCATTGTATCCCTTATTTGACAGTCCCGAAAGGTTACTAAGAGCAGGCCAATCGTTGATGGTTACGAAAAGCAACGCTCGTAGGTCAAATTCCTCTTCTTTGTGCTCATCCCACACACGGACACCAGGTCTGCCCAACAGCTGTAAAAGTTCATCAACTAATGGCCTTAGGTACACATCGATGTCGTTGCCGGGTTGCTTCGGACCTTGGATGAGCACTGGCATCATAATGAACTTTCGCTTCATGCACAACCAAGGAGGAAGGTTGTAGATGCATAGAGTCACGGGCCAGGTACTATGGCTGGAGCTCTGCTCGCCAAAAGGATTCATGCCATCCGTACTTAGACCAAATCTTATGTTCCTTGCGTCAGCTGCAAAATCTTTGAACTCTCTGTCGATCTTTCTCCATTGCGTTCCATCTGCGGGGTGTCTCAACTCCCCGTCCGACTTACGGTCCTCTTTGTGCCATCGCAACAACTTGGCATGCTCTTTGTTCCTGAACAGACATTTCAACCGTGGTATTATAGGAGCATACCACATCACCTTGGCGAGAACCCTCTTCCTGGGTTTCTGGCCCTCAACATCGTCACCAGGGTCATCGCCTCTGATCTTATAACGCAATGCAGTGCATACCGGGCATTCATTCAAATTCTCGTATTCACCGCGGTAGAGGATGCAGTCGTTGATGCATGCATGTATATTCAGAACCTCTAAACCTAGAGGGCAGACAACCTTCTTTGCTTCGTACGTAGTGGCGGGCAACTCGTTATTCTTTGGAAACATATTCTTCAACATTTTCAGCAAGTTTTCAAATGCCGAGTCAGCTACACCTGCCTGTGCCTTCCATCTCAGCAAATCCAGTGTGCAGCCCAGCTTTTTCAGACCATCATCGCATCCGGGGTACAGCGCCTTCCTGTGATCCTCTAACATGCGATCCAAATTCTCCCTCTCTTTTTCAGTTTCGCAGCGTCTCCGTGCATCAGCAATGGTCCGACCAAGATCATCAACGGGATCATCACGTGCCTCTTCTTCACCTTCCCCTTCACCTTCCCCTTCACCTTCAGCATCCTCCATGAAAGTATCACCGAAATGAGCAAGATAGCTTTCATCGATGAAATCATCCCCTTCTTCATCTTCTTCCATTATAACCCCTCTTTCTCCATGCTTGGTCCAACAATTATAGCTTGGCATGAAACCGTGCCGAAGCAGGTGCATGTGAACATCTCTTGAGGAAGAGTAACCATTCCGATTCTTACATTTAACACATGGACAGATAACAAAACCCCCCTGCTTGTTCGCATTGGCCACTACGAGGAAATCTTTCAAACCCGCACTGAACTCGCCGGAGAGTCGGTTACCGTACATCCATTGTCGATTCATCTGCATTATTATAATATAAAATATATAATTAACCATCATGCATTTGTTAAACTAACTAGCTACAAACAATATAAATTAAACAATGAACTACACACACATGCACATTTTATCAACGACACATCAAAGGTTCAAGTTGCTAACCGCGATCGAGGAGGAAAAAATAAATGAGAAAGCTCAAGTGTGGCTCCAACACTTCATATCATGTTTGTTTCATGCTCTTGGGGCATTTCATCAAACACCTTATGTGCATAAGAGGAACCAAAAGCAAACCTAACACCCACTTGTGAAGAGAATGGCACCAAATGGCTAAGTGTTGGCTGCTGGGTGGGTATATATAGGGGAGGGGCTTTAGTCCCGGTTGGCCTGGCCAACCGCGACTAAAGGCGGCCCTAGGGCTGGCCAAGCCCACGTGCACCGGCTGGCCACCGAGCGCCCTGGGCCCAGGCCTTTGGTCGCGGTTCGCCTCCCGAACCGCGACTAAAGGTACCATTAGTCGCGGTTCCTGCAGCGTCACGACTTATGGGGCTCACCCGAAGCCTGTTTTTCCATGCTATGTATCATCAATATCCTCCGTGGGTTTCAATGCATCTGCGCCATATTCTACAGGGCCTACAGGTTATTTTCAACCAGGATGGATCCCGTCAAGGCATGCGTTCAGACCTGATATGCATGCGAAAAAAGCTCGCTTCCATCACGAGATTGGATCACATGATGCTATTGTGAATCAAGCAAGCAGATCACCGATATTTAAAGCGGATGCAAGAAGTTACAAGAGTGGTGGTAAGTTTATTTGGGTGCCAGTGAAGACTGCTGGAGATAAGGCTGATTGTGCCATTGTGAATCTGCCTGAAATAAGATTAAACGGGTCTAAGGCTGATCATGGTATGAAATCTGGTGATCAAAAAATAGCCGACGGTGGCAGTGGTGTACAGCAGCAGCAGCAACGAGGGACTGATCTGGTTCAGAAAGAGCCAACATTGGAGCCTAGTTTGCAAGTCGGCAATGAAAAAAATGTTTATACACGTGATGGCCTTGTGCATGGCTGCACAAATAGTATTGCAGCCCAAAGTACTAGTGTGCACGGTGATTTAAAGCCTAATATGGAGACACATTTAGAGAAGCCATATGTACGTAGCGGTACTAGTAAACCGACTATGATCCATATATGTTAAAGGTCCTGTTACGTGTAAGTCCTGTCGGGCACCACTGAGATGCTGGTTTAGTACCCGGTGCAACCGACATGATCCTGCTGCTCTCGAATTTTCCGGTCCGTCGGATCGGCGTGCGATTTTCTCGGCCGGAGAGTTTGCGCCAATGATATCAGCACATCAATATAGGCCGAGAAAATTCGAGAGCAGCAGGATCATGTCGGTTGCACCGGGTACTAAACCAGCATCTCAGTGGTGCCCGACAGGACTTACACGTACCCAGAAACGAAGGGTGCAGCGGCTGCGAGCATTGGAAATCAATGAACAGATCACTAGGAAGCGCAGTGAATGGTTGAATCAAAACAGAAAACCAATGATGCATCCAAAAAAGATTTGGAAGAAGAAATGCATCGCCACCGATGTTAAAGTCGCAGATCATAATCTTATTCCAAAATATGCTACATTCAAGAAGCCGGAGAATTACGGACAACACCTAAAGCCATTGTTTATCAGGGGTCACATTGATGGCAAGCCTATAGGTCGCATGCTTGTTGACGGCGGCGCTAGTGGTAATATCATGCCTTTTTCGGTATTTTCTAAATTGAACCGAAAAGAGAGCGAGCTAATGAAGACCACCAAGAGACTTAGTGGGTTCTCGGGAGAATTATCTGAGGCTAAGGGTGTTATTTCTATGGAACTCACGGTGGGAAGCAAAACAATACAGACCGCATTTTTTGTTGTTGATATTAGAGGTCGCTATGATATTCTCTTGGGACGTGACTGGATTCATGCAAATTGTTGCATTCCTTCTACTCTACATCAGTGTTTAATTCAGTGGATTGATGATGATATGGAGGTGATTGAGGCGGACAATTCCGCTTGCATTGCTTTGACAGAAATACCGGTTGATTCACAACACGGTGAGATGCGATGTTTGACCGGTAGGGATTTATCGGACTATGATCATATCAATATTTGCAGAGATGGTTTTGTAGCTATAAAATCACAGCCGGATAATATAGCTCGGCTTAATGATTTATCTATATAAATGATGACAAAGATGATAGTATCAAGTGGCTGCAAAATTGTACTGAACAATATCGTTTCGGAAAGAGCGACATGCATGAAACAATTGAAGATTTTGAGGATATGGAGAAGCTTGGACTGTGATTCTTGTTGGCTGGCCCACTTGAAGATGGTGAGAAGGAGTACATCATTGCATACCTAAGTTGTCGTTTGCTCGACACCTAGACCTGGTATGTACTTATTAAAAAAAAAGTAATGCTTGCCTTTATATTATGCGTGTACCAAGTTTCGGCCTTATCTATTTTCTAGTATATATGTGAAAACTTGTCAGCCGACGTGTTTAATTATTTATGTTACAACAACCGATTCCTAGTGTTAAGTTTATAAAGTGGGCTTATACACTAATAGAATATGATTTAATATATATAAATCGTTGCGTTCTATGATAAGTGAAGTTATCGCCGATTTTATTGTTGCTCATAGGATTAAGGATGAGTCACATATTAATTTTGTTAGTGTTTGCCCAAGAAAACTTTGTTTTGATGGATCGGTTTGTAGAGAGGTACAAGGCGTCGGTAATGTTTTTATTTCACCTAACAATGTAGTTTATGATGCATCGGTTTATTTGAATAATCCTTATACTAATAGCCAAACTGAATATGAGGCTTTATTGTTTGGTTTGCAAATTTTAGCAGACATGGGTGTAATGGAGATTCGCTTCTTGAACCAAAATAAAAGTGAATTCCAATGTTTTGATGGATTATTAAATAGTTATTTTGACCGATGTTTAGACATAATTAAGTCTCTAGATACGGTCACCATCTATCATATACCTAGGGAAGAAATTTCTAGAGCTTATTGCTTAGCATAACAAGCATCTGGTCAGAGGCCGATGCTAGCTGCTATAGTTATATTCTAGTTTGGTAGAGCATGCAGCTGGTTCTGGTTCTGGTTCAGATCAGCAACTAGTAGTACTTTGTAAAGAAAGTTCAGTGCATGGTGCAGCTCATCTTGGAGCAGCTCAGCAACTTGTAGTACGTGGCAGTCATGATTCGGCACATGAGTCACAAATAACCGAATCATCAAGTAATTTAGAGTCAGTTGATAAAGAGTATCTCATATTAATTGTTTGGAAGAACTAAGTTAAAAGATGAGATAGTAAAATTCGGCGACAAGCTATCTTTAAAGGATACTTTGTTGAATGAAGAATTAATTATATCGTCGAACTACATACGGGTTTGCTCTTAAAGCGTTCGGATTTTGATCAATCTAGATTAGTAATGAGTGAAGTGCATGATGAAATATCCGTAAAACATATGTCGGCTTATATGATGTGATGGTTAGTAAAAATAGGAGGTTTTCTTGGCCGACATTGTTAGGAAGTTGTTACTAGAACTGATCACTGGGTTGGAAAGACCCATGGAGAGTTGTAGAGATTGTTCCTATAATTTCATATTTTATGCAATCTTTACTTGAGAGAAGTTGCCCAAAGCTCTTAATGAAAAATATTTTGAAAAGCATATGGCATCAGACTTGAAGACATTGTGGCCGATATATTATTTCAAGTATCGCCCTAAGAAAAATCTGGCCCCACTCTAAGAAAATTTGGCCGATGTGTTCTTAGGACATCGCCCTAAGAAAATGTATGACCAGTGAAGTGATCAACATCGCCCTAAAGTATTGTTAGTGTTTTTGATAAATTCAATTATACCAAAAACAGGGGGGCATGTGTTGAGTACATAATTTGGCTTCTAAATATTTTATAGGCCAAATTAGTTCAAATGATGGTGGTTAGAATATTTGTTAGACATATTTACTTGGTCTTGCCGTTTAGTTCAAAATGCAGGCTTAGTTGTGTCCAATATTGGTGCAATGGAGACGATCTCAGCAACCAAGTTATTTATGAAGTAAAGTGCATGCTTTTACCACAACAAATGTATGGAGTATTTCCCGGAATAGCTCTACAAGGATTATCGAGGACAAGCCCTGGTCGATTCAGAGTACTGGATGAATTCGAAGATATGCTTGAGATAATTCCTACGAAGCTTCGGATGTTCAGATGAACGATGTTTTGCACACAAGGAGTAACGGCGACAATTGCATGCATGAGACGTATGAAATCTTTATATATTATCTGGAATGATTACCATTGTGGCCGGATATTTTATTCATATGGAGGAGTGCGCTTGTACGTGAATGAACCTGTACATACTCCATCTTAGCAAGTAGATATGGTAAGCCTATTTTAATACATGGTAACCGAATCAGGTCATATTCGGTTTAGCCTTTTGGAGTTCAATTCCTGTACGACAAGTCTGACATGTACGCACGCGAAGTCCTCCGCCTTATATAAAGGCCTTGGCCGATTGAAGAGAAAACCAATCGATCTATACAAAAAATACATCTATCTTTTATGTACTATTGCTCTTTATCGTTTTTCTCTGCCATGCCCTAGCAGCCCTAGGGTTTGGTTCATCTTTGCCGTTTTGCGCTGAAAAGCGGCCGTATCTCCTCTCCGAAATCGAGGATCCTTTATTGCTTTGCCGGAAAAGCAATCGTTCGTCGTCACGAAAGTACGACGGTTATCCTGGTGTTGCGCGGCAGTTTTGCGTGCCAACACCTCCGCTGCCGCCCGTTGCCAGCAAAGTAATTATCTTTTGCAGACGACGTCGAAAAAAAAGTATAACCTATCAAAATGATCATCTCAAAAAGTTACATCTGATTTCAATGGTCTACATCCCTGCCTATGCCGACGGCCACACCCTCGGCATAGGGGCAGACATTTATCTTTTTTTTCGCTCGTTTGGCGGCAGCAAAATCTTTACTATTAAATTGCAATAGGTGGCTGCCTGGTGTCACAAACGGGCCGAAGTTTTTTCTATAGGCCCATAAAAAGATCATCCGGGGCACAGTGGCGGATCATCCGGCCTGGTCCTTGGTGGAGACCAGGCTCAGCACGGCCACCATATGGCCGGCGACCTCCGTTTCCGCATCGAGTTCGGGTCGTCCACCAGGTCGCGCTGCCGTTGCAGTCCTCTATTAGATTCAGTTCAAACCCACCTCTCGAGTCTCCACCGGCCATCTTCAGTGTCCGCGAACATGATATCCCAAGAAGAAAAGGAAGACAGGCAGGACAAGCGTCTGTGCACGCCGCGGTTGGCGCAGCCTGACCCCGGCCGGTCCTCTGCTGTTTGCCAAACTCTGTCATCCTTTCATGCGAGCAAAATACTGCTCCACCTTTTCTTTCACGCAGGAAGTGCTGGTTACTGGAGAACACACACGGCTCCTGGTCGGTTCATTTCTTCATGTGCTTCAACTGCTCCAATCTTTCTTTGCCTCTTCTTCCAATTCGTGGCTAAGCATTTGATTTGTTGGTCAGTGCTTCTGAGGTAATTTGTGTTATAGATGCATAGTTCACATTTCGGCTAACATTGCATATTTTTCTTCAAAATTTTGTCCTTATTAGTCTCAGCCACTGAATGTGCATCCCTAACTCAGTAGTAAGTGATTATGTTCGAAATCTTTCGGGTTTGAACTGATGTGGCGGTTGTTTGATGGTTAAAAGATTCTGGTAATCTTGATGACCAATGAATCTATTCAAATTGCAGGCTCACAAAATACATGTTATTCCCTGCAGGTTAAACTTCTTCAGTTTTAGTACATGACCAAGAGAATTGTATTTTGTAAGTTTGTTGTGTATTAATTAGGATAGTTCTAATGACTAGATGGTTTAATTAGGGATTTAGTTCAATTAGGTTGTCAGATGCTTGCTTTGTAGAGCTAAATTAGAGCTAATTGTATACGAACTCACAGAATGATTACTTTAGAAGAAGATTATTCCTCATATGATTTTTGGATGGTAATTCATATAAACCTAATGGTGTTTTTCGTCCAACGAGTCATGTATGTTTGCAATTAACATAATACCCAATCACGCGTCAAGGATTTGGTAATAGCCAAATTTAGGTACAATAATGACAATCAAAGATATCAAATTACATAGAAGATATAAATGAAGTAAGACTTCTCACATGAACATATTTTGATTTAGAAGTATATGAGAAAGATGTGTTTCCATTCATCATTTCAATTGAATATAATAAAGTGGAATTATTTTATAAAAAACATTTAAATCAAGTAAGACTTCTCACATGAACATATTTTAATTTAAAAGTATATAAGAAAGATGCATTTCCATTCATCATTTCAATTGAATATAATAAAGTCTAATTGTTTTACTCCCTCCGCCTCAGATTAACAGGCACGGACCGTAGTTTAAAACAAAGTTTGACAATTAATTTAGTCAACAAAATATAAATTATTTGTCTGCAAAATTTATACCATTAGATTCGTATTCAAAAAAGGTTTCGAATGATATATTTTTAAACATATAATTCATATTTTATTGACCAAAATAATTGTTAAAATAATTTTTTAGGATACGTGCGCGCATGTTAAACCGAGATGGAGGAAGTATAAAATACGTTTATTGAATGCTTAGTCTGCCGTAGCAACGCACGGGTACTGTGCTAGTTCACATAAAAATTCACAGAAACTGCACCCAAGCAATTACACATAACATGAAGCGCAAGTAGCAAATAGACATCAGAGTGTCATAACATCATCCAAAATGTGCATAGGTGGGTCATAGCATCAAATAGAGATATACATAGGACTACATGTCTAGCTCGAGGACAAAAGCTCTAATGATCTCCTGGGTAAAGTAGGCCGAAACCGAGCTCGTCACTGTTGAACTAAGGTGTATAGGAGGGTGATATTGCGCTCCAGTAAAAGCTGCAGAAGAACCACTAGAAGAAGTACTGGGAGAAGCACAAAAAAATGGCCAGGAGAAGACCACCATGATGAACCGGTGTGATCTCACGCCCAACCTCGGAGGCATGACCAAAATCCTGTTTCCCGGAACGTCCTGTTTCCTATATACATGTTCCCTCGATGTTAGCAACTTGCGAGGCAAAGGAAAGTCGTAACCAATGGTTTGGCGAAATACTTACCGGTGTCGCTTCGTAGTATGTCCTAGCGAAACTTATCGGTGACGGCCCCGATATTTGGCCCTCGACATAGGGCTCGGCCGTCGGCACCTCGTCCCATTCGTGTAGTGAGCACACAAGTTCAGTACAACCGGCCCAAGATGGTGAAACCAAACACAGCGGCTGACATCCCCTGAAAGAGCGCCTCGTACAACAATTTTGTGAGCTATATTGTTACAGAACAAGTTCTTTTTTTTTTTTTGCGATGAACAGGGAGTTTTATTAACTTAAAACAGTATGGTCCTTTACAAGCAGCTCATCAATACACGGGGGAGCCTCAAGCCGCAATACCTACTTGTCAAAAGCAACCCTCAGATTATCTTTGATTTCTCTAAAGAGGACACCGTTACTCACTGTTTCGAGGAATATCCAGCCGCCGAACAGTGTGGAACATTCAGAAGGGCTTTGGCTCCAACGGTGTGCTGTTGTACTCTTTACGCCTGATCTCTTTTCCTGAAGTGCCATAAAACTGTTGCATGTTTGGACGACCCAAAGTCTCAACTGGATAATGTAAACTGTCCAACCATTCCGAGCAATATCGCGGCATTCTCGGTTTTGAACATTGTTGTATATACAGGATGCATCAGTGTGGTCCATTTGAACTGGCGGTTGTAAATCAGAGTATTTACAAATTACAAGCACATAAGATTATTTTTTCATCACTTATAAGCAGTTTCAGAAATTTTCCAAGTTTGTTGGTATTTACTTAGTTCTATTGTCGAGTCATTTTTATGAATTTTTTATTGTTTAGTGTTGTTTGCACATATTATTAATTTATTATCATCATTTAATGGACGGTCACGGCAACGCGCGCTTTGACGGTCTAGTTCAAGTGATAAAGCCCTCAAGGATCGGGCTTATTTGTAATATTTTAAACTGCAGCCCCGAGTATCGGGTGTATGAATTGAGAAAAAAATATCATAAAATTTCAGAATTCAATGTAAGCAACTTAGTTTATATTAGCGAAACTGAGTGAAGCATTTAACTGGAATCCTTCGTTTGATGCATCGCTTGGAGCGCGCTGAAAGCTCATTGCAGCCGAAGAAAAGTTATGCAGTCCTTCATGAGATGATTCGACTGCCTTTTTTCTTTTCTTTCTGAATCAATATAATAGTGCATGTTGCAAGGTCCACTGAGTATCTGCTCTAGTGTCGAATCATACTCTCGCTGGATCCAAGGCCTTGGCTTCCACATTTTGCCTGTTATCGGGCTCTTCTCATTTGCTGTTGCGGTATTCACTACCGCGTTACTCATCTTTCCTATTTGTCTCCACTTTTAAATGTTGCTGCTACTTGATGGGTGAAAGGATATGGATGTCGCCTAAAAGGGAGGTGAATAGGCGGTTTAAAACTTTTACGAGATGGGCTTGACAAATGTGAATAAAACTAGCGTTTACTTTGTCAAGCCCAAAGTCTATATACTATGGTTAGCTATCACAAAGTAAAGTGCATAAGTAAAGAGCTCGGATATAGAGATAACCGAGGCACGCGGGAGACGATGATTAATCTCGAAGATCACACTCTTGCAAGTGCTAATCTCCGTTGGAGAGGTGCGGTGGTGTAGCTCTCCCGAACGCCACAAATAGCCTCACCTTGAGGTGTGGTTGCTCGATGCACACCAACGCCACAAAGGCCTCACTCCAAGATGCGGGAGTCACACCACACACCGAGCACCACGAAGGCGCCTCACCTTATTCTCCGGTGACCCTCGCCACAAAGGCCTAGTCACGGTTCCACTAAGGGATTTCTTTCGAGGCGGAAACCGGGCCTTACACAAAGGTTGGGGCACACATCCACAACTTAATTGGAGGCTCCCAATAAATCACCACAAAGGTCTAGAATCCATCTAGGCTTCCAAGAACCCAAGAGTAACGACCTTCTTACTTTCACCACCACGAATCACCGTGGAGAACTCAAACCGATGCACCCAATGCGATGACAAGAACACCACTAAGATGCTCAAGTCCGTCTCTCTCAAATTCCAACAAAGCTACAAAAGCTATTGGGGGAATAAGAGAGGAAGAACAAATAAGAGGAGGAACACCAAATTCCTCCAAGATCTAGATCTAGTGGATTCCCCTCACAAAGAGAGGGATTTGAATGGTCAAGATGTAGATCTAGTTCTCCTCTATCTTTCTCTCAAATGGATGCAAGAATCATTGAAGGGAGAGGAAGATAGCAAGCTCAATAGGGTCAGCAATGGGGAGGGGGAAACGAGCTGGGAGAGATGGGGGACTTTGGAGAAGAAGACCCCTTTAAATAGGGCAAGAGAAATCTGCCCGTTGGGGCCAAAATCACGTCAGGCCGGCAGTGCCGGGGTGCTCCCGACGGCAGTTCTGGCCCCCTGTTTTTACCCAAACATCCGATACAAAAACCTTAAGAACTTTTGCATCCGGACTCCGATTTCGATGATCTTGGGCTCGTTGAAATCACAAAAACAATCTCTAAAACAATATGCATAGAAACATCATAGTCCATAAAAGGAGGATAGAAACAAATGAATAAAGGTTTTACCTATATATAAAAGTCAACCCGGTAAAACCTCCAATATGGAAAATGCAACAACTTGAGTTAGGAAACTCGGATTTAGGTGAAACCAATTTTGTTGTAAAGAGGATGAAAGGAGCTACACCACAAAGAGTGAAAAACTTAAGAACAAGTGGGGTAGATTTTTCTATGGATTTTAGAGTGAAATCTCTCAATACGAGAAACTGAAAAAAACTCCAATATCGAAAATGCAACAAGTGATTCATGCGGAATCCAATTTCGATGATCTAGAGTTTGCTATGGAAATCCTATAAATAAACACATGCATAAGATTCAAATAAAAACCAAGAAAAATGATGCAAGGATTCAAAGGTTTGAGCTCTCCGAAGGATACGATCGAGTTACTCACTCGAGAGCCATCTTGATAGTACGACAACTAAACTATAAACCGGTCTCCAACTACACCATGATACCGGTAAGAAAGAGACCCTATCAAGAGCAAACCTTAACCTTGCGCGCTCCACTTGAGCTCGATGATGACGATCTTGACCACAACAAGATGGAACGCCTTTCTTGATTGTGCTTGCTTGACGAAGTCTTGTGGATTCCTCCCCCATAATCCATCATGGGAGAGCTTCTTCTTCGGTGCATATTCTCATATCCATGATCACCATATGGATGGCAAGATTCAAGCAAAGGATCTCTTCGAGATGGCTCATTTTGAACCTGCACTTCATTTCTTCATTCTTCATCATGTTGATGTCTTGAAATTAACTTTGAGGGCTCACTTCATCTTCATCTTCAAGACATACTTGACACTTGATATTCTTCATTAATTTCTTCTTATCGCAACCTTGAAGCCAACATATGGTTGAAGCATTGCCTATGGACAACTCCTACAAATACAACTCAATGCAAACATTAGTCCATATAGATTGTCATTAATTACCAAAACCACACATGGGGGCTCCATGCACTTTCAATGGGGTCCGTTGTAGTCCTCATAGTTTTAGCCTCTTCTCTAGCTGCGCTTGAAACGGTCCTCTTCGGGTGACTGTGTGACCTTTTGTTGCTTACTGCGCCTTTGCCATCGGCCCACTTATTGGCTATGTCCATGCTATCAAAATTGTTTTGGGTCTGGCTCTGCCCATCTCCTCTACAAAGTCCTTGCGGCGCAATCTATTATTGAAAGCATCGATTGCTTGTTCATCGAATATGTTTTCGGTTGTGTTTTTATGGTGCTCCATCGCTATTGTATGCTTGTATCGTTCACCCGCCTTATGTACACATGTTCGTAGTTCTTCAATGAATTTGGATTGCTTGAAGGTGGACCAAAAGTTTTGGAGAAACTATTCCCGTAGCTCATCCCAATGACTAATGGATCCGGCCTTCGGGTAACTTCCGAAGCTAGGACCTTGCAGGGCCACTCAGATGCAGCTGCAATCTCTCCGTAGTGGTGGATTTTGTGCCTTTATGGTTTGCAGGTAGTCTAGCCATGCTTCCGGTTCCTGGATACCATCGTACTCTTGCCGCTTAGTAGGAAGTTTGAATCCACGAGGAACATACATTTTGCAAACCCGAAGGCTAAGGAAGCTCGCCCCGCTAAGCTCGCGGTCATCGCCATCGTCTTCATAATCGTCAGATTTGGACTTCATCAGTTTCTTCGCTCAGAGCAACCCTTGTCGACTCTTGATTGAGTGATGTCTTGAGAAAAGTATAACTCGTACCCAAAACAAGTTTAAGTTGCATATTTCTTGAGAAAAGTGCAACTGGTACTGAAAACCGGTTTGACTTGCACATTTCTTGAGAAAAGTGTAAGTCGTACCGAAAACCAGTTTGAGTTGAACATTTCTGAAAAGTGCAACTCGTACAGAAAACCGGGTTGAGTTGCACTTTTTCTGACCAAAACCAATTTGAGTTACACATTTCTTGAGAAAAGTGCATCTTCAAAAATCTGGTTGAATTGCACATTTCTTAGCAAAAGTGCAACTCGTACGCAAAACCAGTTTGAGTTGCACATTTCTTGAGAAAAGTGCAATTCGAACCAAAAACCGGTTTGAGTTGAACATTTTTCTTAAGAAAAGTGCAACTTGTACATAAAACCGGGTTGAGTTGCACATTTTTATAACAAAAGTGCAACTCGTACCGAAAATTGTTTTGAGTTACACATTTCTTGAGAAATGTGCATGTTATCAAAAAAGTTGCGTGTTTCATCAAAAAATAAAAATTCAACTCGTTTGAAAGTATGTGGTGCAGTTACATATTTCTTTAGAAAAAGCAACTCAAATAATATATCTATTGGAGTTGCACATTTCTCATAAAATATCAACTCAGAAAACAGAAAGATGAAAAATAGAAAATACATATATATATTCTTTGTAACACAACACCACACGCCAGCCCCGAGGCTACGCTCCACACGGGTCGACGACCAACCAGGTCGACACCACACCTCAACGCAACAGGCGGAGGCGATAGACCGGAGCCACCGTGCCAAACTACCACGCCGGCCCCAAGGCCACGCCCCGACTGGCCGAAGACAAACTCGCCTCCGCTGAACCACCAAAACACTCCACAAGTCCCACTGTCCGCTGGACATCCAAAGCGAGGCCCAAAGAGGCAAAGCGACACAAGAGCGCCGCCCACGCCCGATCCCGCGAAGGATCTAGGGTTTCCCCCGGAGAGCCCGAGCGGAGATCAAGAAACACCCGCTTCGAGGACACCTTCAAGAAGGATGCGGCGCCCTCGGACGTCACCGTCGTCGATCCTGGCCGGCCGCCAAGACAAAGCTTTCGCCTAGCAAAGAGTCCCAAAACCTCGCACCCGCCTAACAAGGACCGGCACAGACCACCACCTGCATCCGCCGCATCGCGACCCCCAGAGAGCCGCCGCACGCACCCTGCCCCGCAGCCTCAAACGCTCGTCTTCAACCTCTAGCCTCCGTCGTGCTGCACAACCTGTAGCCAACTGAGCACCGCCGAAGAGCACCGTGGGCGCCGCTGGAACGCCACATAGAGGGGGCGCCGACCAACACCAACACAGGGCTCGAGGACGAACGCCAAAGTCCGCAGACATGAGCTCCCAGCACACCCGCAGGGTCGCCTCCCCACCAACCAGCACCGCGCCCTCCCCAGCAGAAGGGCATCGCCTCAGGCCCCGCACCCACTGACCAGGCCAGCACGACTAGGGCCGATCCCAAGCCAGCCCGCCGGAGCCCATCTGGGCCACGAGCGCGCGCCGGTAGGCCACGCCGTGCCTGCACTACGGCACCACCGCCGCGGCCCGCTAGCAGAAAACACGGGCCAGGCCAAGCCCGTGGCTCATCGCCTGCAGACGCGACCACCGTAGGTCGTCACCGCCGCCGCCGCACCTCCAGGCCGCACTGCTGCATCACCAGGCCGCGCCTCCGCATCTCCAACTCGCACCGCCGCGCGCTGCCGCCAGCCCCCGAGACCCAGATGGGCAGCCCCCCTCCAGGCCAGCACATAGGGACGCGAGGGGCGCTAGGTCCCCGCCGCCCCCTTTGTCAGCGCATCGCCGGCGGCAGCTTCAGGGGGCGACGAGGGGAGGGGCACAGAAGGGGGGTTGTGGCGGCGACGGCTAGGGTTTCGCCCCGCCCGTCGCTTGGAGGGAGAAACAGGGGAGGGAGGAGGTCTTTTTTTTGGTGCGCTGGTACCCAGGTTCGAATAAAATAACAAAATTAAAAAGATGCAACATCATCGGTCGATTGGACAATATTAACTATGTGGCTATTGTTTGGCGATTAGATGGACCGATGGTCACCAAATTCACACTGTTCGTCCTTGCTAATTGGTTTGCATTTTGCGGACTAATCGATCGATCGACGATTGGATCGAGCAACAAGAGAGTTCGTTCGGACGTGGTCCTAAATTTTTTTTCCTGATTTCTATTCTCATCGGCGAGCAGATGGGCTCCCAAGCGCGTCCAAGCCTTTATCCATATAAATCTGAAGTACACCTATATGCTAATAATGGGCCCCAAAATTTTGGGCACAACTCCAGGCCCTGACCTGAACTCTATTATCTGCGGTCCTTAAGTGTATCACTAGGAGCGCCTGGCTCCGATGGGCTCGGCCCATTTCAGTTGGGCCGATGTTTCCTATTTCTTCATTACTGCACTTCGTTGTAATTACCCACGTACAGACGTACAGTAAGGCTCCAGAACTTAGGTTCATAAAAATTAGATTTTAAAATGTTCAAATTTAAAAATTGTTGAATCTAAAAAAGTTCAAACTTCACAAATATTTGAATCTGGAAAATGTTTGAATTACAAAATGTTTAAAATTGTTCGTTTCTGAAAAATGTTTGAATTTCAAAAACATCAGAATCTAAAAAATGTTTAAATTTAAAAAAAATTAAATCTAAATAATGTTCAAATCTGAAAAATGTTCAGATTAAAAAATGTACGAATCTGAAAAAATTATTTTTTAAAAAATACAAATCTAAAAATAGTTGGATCTGAAAAATGATCGAATTTAAAAAATGTTCAAAACTGAAAAAGTTCGGATTTTAAAAGTTTAAGGAAAACATGAGAATTTCAAGTTTGAATTTTCCAAAAAAAACTGAATGGAAAAATCACAAAAATTGACAAAAAGATAAGAAAATCGAAGAATAAACTAAAGAAAACCAGAAAAAGCAAACACTTCCGCGTTAATGGGCCAGCCCAGTATTAGTCCGCCCTGTGCGGCTCCCGCTATGAGCGGAGAATAGGAATCCCATGTATTACTACCTTTTTTACGAAACATAGTACAATCGAAGACGCTCATACATACACACTCACCCCTATGAAAGGGGTACCACTTCCTAAAGACCAACCTTTGCAAAGATACGGTCCACGTATGGAACAATCTATCCGTATGACGCGTGGCCACGAGGGCGAGTACTTCCTTCGGACGGGCGAGTACTTCCAGCGTGGGCGGGTGCGGGGACCGCAGACGAGCACTTCCTTTAGACCTGAACAAGTACATCGCGTGGGCGTCCATCCTATCAATGCTAATCGCTTTACATACGGAGGGACCAACTATGCATGGTAGGTGTCGTTGCCTATTCGACGGTACCTCGGAGGAGGGATCCTCACGAGGGGGAGAAGCAGTAGGGGCCATCGGGCGGAGAGTCCTCGGGACGTAGTACGCGATTTACCCAGCTTCGGAACACCTGCACGATGAGGTCTACTACGCTTGTCGGAATTATCGGGCTTTCGCGTTGTTACAATGAGTTGTGGTTGTGCCTCTAGGGCTTCCGGGATCCGGCTTATAAAGGCGCCATGATCTAGGGTTTACACGGAGAGTCCTAGCCGGAATACAAGTTGCCTAACTACGGAATATTACATTACCGTGTACGTCAAGGATCCGCCTTTCTTTATACGCCGTACTAGATCCGGCTACCCCTGATGGGCCAGGCCGGATCCGACTTCCTGGGCTGGTCGGTGGATCCGGCTCCTCATTCCTGGGCCGCCCGATGAGTCATACGCCACCATCACCGTCTATGAGTCACCCAGGCTTGCAGAATCTAGCCACCGTCGATGATACACCCATGAAGTATACCCACAACAGTAGAAGTACACGAACAACCCATGCATGTAATCCATTAGCTAGTTTTTCCTTTTGAATGATCGTTTGAGTTACCTTAGTATGTATGTTACTTCAAAACACACCATGTGAAATATATTTACACACGAGTACAGGTACGCGTACGACACGAGTATAGTCGCGCACATGGACGAGTACAGGTACAGTCGCACACACGAGACATGTACAATCGCGCACACGAGTAAGTACTATTGCGTACACTAGCGAGTACAGGTACAGTTGCATACACGAGATAGGTACAGTCACGCACATGAGTAGGTACATCCGCGTACACGAACGAGTACAGGTATAGTCATCCACATAAGACAGGTAAAGACACGCACACAAGTAAGTACATTCACGCAAAAAAAACGAGTACATAAACAGTTGCACAGACGAGTAAAGAGAAAAAAAGCAGCAAATAAATTCAAAACAGAAATACTTATGAGTTCATGCACTAGTACAGTTAGATACACATCACGAGTACAACCATAGTAGTATATGAAGTACGCAAAAAAAATATCGAAACCTAGCTATCAACATGGAATCTAGTTTTGAAGATCTCGACAAGAGAGAGGGTCTCAAAAGTGGAAACGGTTCATAATTTGCATTTACGGTCTCAAGATATTTCATTTTGAAAAAACGAATCTAGGAAAAAAAGGAAAAGCTGACATAACCCAGCCTTCCCCTCTCTTCTCTCTCCTTCCTCATCCCTACCTTGTTTCCCCTTGCGACACGTGGCGAGCAGGGAGACCACTTCATAGAATTATTTTGGCATCACAGCGCACCAGTACTTGTCGCGTGCGGAGCGAGTTGTCTTTCCTTTGCGAAGGCCGGCCTTTTTCTAACGATTTTAGGTCCCTAGATATACATGTCTTCCATGGAAATTTGATTTCTCTTTTCCTTCTGTTCCATCGCAGAATATGTTCTATGTAATGCATGTCATCGTTGTTTGCCACTAAATATGTAAGATTCTCTTACCTCAAAAAAATGTAAGATTCTTACGGGACACAAATTGTCCACACTTTATATGTGGGTACAAGCAAGAATATATTCCAGCAATCGCAGGTGGTGTTTTTTTCCCAATCTTGAAGCCCGGCGATTGCGTTGTTCAATAGAAGTTATGTCTAACGTGTGTTTGTGGTATGCAAATGTGAACGTTTATGCATTGTAATCATTGGTTCTTAAGAATAATTTTTTGCCGTCCTATTCATTTTTCCATCATTGGTACTTCTTCATGTTAGAACCATTTACTGCAAACCATTCATCAATTGATAAATAATGAAAATAGAAATTGTTTTTTTCACACATGCTCACACCGTGTATAATTTTTTTCTTAAGCACCCTTAGATACACTCCTTCTAGTTCATCTTACACATTAATTATATTTTTAATCGTCTACACCAAGTGTCAGTCGGGTGATATATTTCCCCGGTTGGTCACATCCTAGACCATCCATTATCACTTATGTTTTCATGGTCTATGGGAAGTTCGATCATTGCATCATGAAAACTCTGCACGCAACATATTATCTATAGAACATCATTGATCTACGGAACATCATTGCCCTAATTTTTCCGTACTTCGCATAAACCGAACAAAATGTTGCGACATTTAAGCGATCCATATGGCAAAAAAAAAACCCCGAGCTATACAACAAAATTTCATTCATCGAAAATACTTGTTAAAAATAGATCATCACAGGCCATGCAACTGATGATAGGATCTCATAGAGCCTGTGGAGTGCACGGTCCTGCACCATTTTGTAGGTGCCACACTTGGTGTCTACTTGGGTATCACATAAGTGTGGATATCAAGCAATGATACAAACAAAAATTGAGCGCTTAACAGTTCGACATATATACTATATACTTTTTTTGACCGAGAAACCGTAGGGGAATCCACTATGGTGTGAATACTATATACTAAGTTCGGTGTAGCATCCGATTTTTCTCCGTTTTTTGAGCTCCGTCTCGGTTTTTTTTCCACTTGACACAACAGGATTTGAGATCCAGATCCTCCGCCTTGGTAGTTCCCACTGAGTCTGGCGCGGATGTGATTTGGGTGCTCTTCGGGCTACAACATAGCGGCCAGCCAGGCGTGCAACTATCCCGAGTTCTAGGCATGTCTAAGTGGAGGGTACCTAGGATACCCATGTCTGTGGTATAATACTTTAGTCTACCAGGCTGCCCATAGCCCCGAGCCTTTGCTAATTAGATTGACTATATTTGTGAAAGTGATATGCTTACATGAAATGAAATTTTCGACATAAATATTAACTGATGACTAGTTGAATGTCCGTGCGTTACCACAAACATATAAATATAAATATATCGATCATCGTTTTATTTCGCGAATACCTTATACTTTTATGAGAGCCCTCTCTTTTATCCTCAACTTGCAAGAAGCGAACGTGTTCACATTGTTCCTCTACCCCACTGCAGCGTTGCAAGTCCCGCTCTAAATAAGACATTTGAATAGATTGAGATTCCAAACAAAGTCACAATATGCATTAAATTCTATTTAAGTCGAAGAGCAACAAAGTGTACTGGAGTACTTATAAAATACATGCTGAATAGCTCCTCGTATATTTAGTCATTGAATCAGTTAATAGAGAAGATAGTACCACTTCGAAGCAAAATATGCATAACAAGTAAGCATGTTGGATACCACAAGTGTTAAAAAAGCTACAATTGATCATAATATGAGAAAATGGAACCATCCTCTATTTTGTCAAATGTAATAAGCCTAAAATATGTTTAATTCTTCATCACATAGCTACAAATGTGAACATATTTCTTTCGTTGTTGCCGAGTCTGCGGCTTGTGTCGACGCCTTAGACTTTTAGGGAATGGGCACATGACGAGGGGGAGTGTGGGGCCCCGGCGTGGTGCATGTGAGAGAGTTTGGTGTCGTCCACGAGGAAGACATGCAGAAGGTCGGGGTCGTCATTGTTGCTGAGGGAGATGCGATCAGAGGAGATGGGAGCTTGAGGGATCGACGAGAAAATTGGAAATGTTGCGATAGCTAGGGAAAGGCGTGGGATGGGATTCGGGAAAATTGGAAACGGTTGCGGTGAGGCCAGACCGCTAGAGCAAGGTGGGTAGTGGGTGCGCGGAACAGCAGGTGAGGCGACGAAGCATGCGAGTGAAACATTGCGAGGTGGAACACAAAACACGTTCCTCCTCTTAGAGACAGGTAGTTGGTGTGTTGTGCCTAATTCCAGGATAGGTTATTTGTTTCAAAGATAGGTTGTTGTGTGTGGAGCCATTTGATGTGTAAATAGTGCGAAGTATGGCATCAAGAAAATTGTTTCATCGTAGGTTTTACCTTAATAGTAAGATATGCAGGTCCAAATATGGGATTGATCTACTTAATAGAAAATCTAACGACCCAGGACCATCAACCAGACATTGTTTGAAAATTTCACCAAAATTTGGTCGAATCTAAAAAGGGGTGATAAATATATTTTTAACGGATGATCTAATTGTTTAAAAGTTCCCTCTATTTTTTAGTTTATATTGTTTCGATTATTGGATTTTTTTTGAGATGTTTGAAAAAATGCTAGTTGTTGACAGGTAGATGCCATGTCATCACTGGCATGTGGGCCATGACCATCAGATTTGTTGTTACGCAGCTTAATCTGAGTTTTGGATCTCTACGCAATAGATTACATGTAAAGTTTGTGGTTTACGTAAAAGACAGATGATGTGAGTAGTCTATCAGTAGTAGAAAAATTGCCTATATCCTGGTTGATAAGGTCCTTTAGTTCTGATTTTGCAACCGGAACTAGTCATTCGGCCCTCCTCTTTAGTCTCGGTTGTAAAATAAACCGGGACTAAAGGTCCCGCCACGTGGGCTGCTGCCGCGCGTCGGGGCAAATGACGTTTAGTCCCGGTTTGTAACACCAACCGGGACTAAATGCTATTTCGTTAATTTTTTATATCCATTTTTTGTTTTCCTAATTATTTTTCCTTCCCTATTTTTTCTATTTTTTTCAAAATTTCTAGTATTTCAGTTATTTGACAAGTTTACCCTCTAACTACACTTAATCTCTAGTCAAATTGCTTACCCGTGGTCAAACTTTCCGCTCTGTCACCCATCCTTGCACTACTCCAGCGCTAGCAACCTTAACTTCCAAGTTCTATCCCGTCCCGCTTTAAAGTGCTTCGCGCGCATGTTGTTCATACTAGTATCTATTAACATGTTGGTCGATGTCACACTTTTTTATTGTTTAAATTCCAAATAATTCTTTTAATGAACAAAACTAAATGTAATAATAATCTTTTATTACAATTGTATTATAATTTTGAATTTTTATAAGTATTAACTTTTAAAATTTGTATTATAATTGTTTTTGAAATTTTAAATTTTTTAATATTTTTTTTGCAAACCTGAAAATTTGAAAATCTAAAAATTGGCTAACTTTATGGTTAAGTAATATTAATCTTTATGCAGGATGCAATTATTAATTTAAAATTTTAAAAAATATAAAATCCTGAATTTCTGGCAAAAATTAAAATCTTTCTCCTTTTATATTTTAATTTGGAATTTTGAGAATCTAAAAATTAGCTAACCAGGTAAATCCAGGCGAATTCGGATGTAACTTTTTCCCACGCTCATTTTAATATATTACATGTTTTTTTTGACTTCGTATGCAAAAGTTAATGCCATTTTACCTTTTTCTAAAAAAATATGGGAAAAAAGTCGACATTCAAATTTATTAATTTATCCTAATAGTAGGTTGCGTAATATACAGAAATCTCAAAAGATATTATTTTTTAAATTTTCTATCATTTTCTTTTATATTTTACAGAGCTAAAAAAGACAATCCACGGGGGAGGGGGGGGGGGTGGAGGTGCGTGGAGAGCCAAAAAAAACCCTATAAAACCTTTAGTCCCGGTTGGAATATCGAACCGGGACTAAAGGGTAGACCTTTAGTCCGCTCGAAGGCAGCCTGCCAGCTGCCACCACCCCTTTAGTCTCGGTTCGTAATACCAACCGGGACTAAAGGTTCCAAACAAACCCGGGACTAAAGGTTCCAAACAAACCGGACTAAAGGGTTTCTAGGATGAACCGGGACCAATGCCTCCCATTAGTCCCGGTTTATTTTTAAACTGGGACTAAAGCTCTCACGGTTGCTGGACGAAAATGCAACTATTGAAATCAATAGTGTGTAATTTGTGCAATTTCCTCCGTAGTTTTGCAAAGTACATTTCACCATTGCTTTTAGACCACTAATGTGATGAAATAATAGTTAGTACAGCTAGTTCTTCCTTTAATGTCTGGGAGGTTGTTTAGTACTTCAATAAAATTCTCCAAAAAACATTGGCGTGCGATGAAAACAACTGCTGCTATTTGGAACTAATCATATCATAGTAGCCAGCATACATTCTCGTTTATGTGATTCAGAAGTAGCAGATATCATTTGCGTCAAGAAGTGGTAAAAAAGAAATAAACGATATTGATTTTTACCACAAGAAGTAAATCTGCAGCGTGACAACGAGATCGAGCACGGTAGTGGGAGAACTGCAGTTTGATCTAAGGAAGCGGCATCAACCATCTACCATGAAGGAGTATAATTCACGAAGATGAAGTGCAATCACGTATGTCAGTTACGAAGAAAGGCAGCTAGTAAGACCATGTCCACCGCCCCCGTTCCCGATAGCGTTTTGGGGGCTGGGCGCGAAACTGGGCTCATACCGGCGAATTTTCGAGCCCAATAGAAGCGCCGGCAACCTGTGCCGGCCCCTTGGCTAAGGGCATGAATCGGGTGCGCCAGCGCCTCGAGAGGCGGAAAATTTTGGGCGTGGGAGCCGCCAGTCAGCCACACATCCCAAAAGTTGACGCCAGCACGGAGTGGCGGGGCCGACGCGCAGCGGCACATTCAATTTTAACCTCACCGTCGCCTACCTCGCGACGGGAGTTATTGGGACGCAGCGGCGGTGTAGTTTCTGCAGACGCGCAGCGAACCGTCCCGTCGCGCCTAGCTCTGCGTGTCGGCGTAATGAGCGCCACCGCTCCCCCGCCTCCCTCCGACCTATAAAAAGGGCCGCCTCTCATCGTTCCTCTCACACACAAACCCTAGCCGCCACCATCTCAAGAGTCGACGCCATGGCTGATAGAGGCGCAGGCCGAGCTCGCGGCCGTGGTCATGGTCGTGGCAGCGGCAGAGCTGCACGCTCGGCGACGACGCCAACGTCTTCATCGTCGGACATGCAGGACGAGGAGGGCCCCGTGCTGTTCGAGTTCGTCGTCGTCCTCAAGGGCGACCCACACGCCATCCAGAGGCTGCCTGACACCTTCGCCGACTTCGTCGCCGGCGACGGACGCCGGGCTCGCTGCATCCGCGGGACGCTGCCTGCGGCTACTTCCAGTGGATCGTGGAAGTGATCTACGACGCGCGCAGGAAGATGTACCTCCACATCGGCTGAGAGAAGTTCACGCGCTACCACCGCCTCCAAGCCGGCTTCGTGCTCGTGTTCTCCTACTTTGGCGAGAGGGACATGAGCGTGAAGGTGTTCGACGAGACGCGCGGCCGCCACTACCACGGCGACAGCGCCGAGGAGGAGGACGACTGCTAACCAACAGGGGCACCTTCACGAGTTGGATTTTCCAGTTTGGGTGATTGGGTGTCTCTGCGAGTGTTCTTTCTTGGCAGCGAACACACGAAACCTGCGATGACCGGCCTAGTTAGGTTTAGTTATTTTGCAATATTTTATATTTGTGTCAACCATGGTTCAAACTATGTATTAGTTTGTGGAAAACCATGTTCCAAATTATATCTTCGTGTAGACCACGTTTCCAATTATGTATTAGTTTGTGGAATGAAATGTTTCTTCTTTTTATTCGATTTTCTATGCTTTTATATATTATTTTAATTGAAAATATCTATCGGGGCCGCTGGTTTGGGGGCGCTGGTGTGGAAACAGCTCCCCCAAATAGAGGATGCAGTGTCGGCGTCCCCCATACGGAGGTGTTGGCGCCTCTGCCGACGACTATTTGGGAGCTGCCGGTGTAAGATGCTCTAATCTTACATTAATTTGAAGGTTGTTCTTCTATATGATTCAAGCAGAGTTACACTATGACCGACAGATCGCTCATGCATGTTTGCGCGCATACTCATGCGCTTCGACCGTCGCTTGACTGAGCTGCCTTGCCACTAGTAGAAAACCCCCCTTTAGTACCAGTTCCAGAGGGCGTTTAGTATCGATTTTGGAATCGGTACTAAAGATTCAGGACTAAACCCTCCCCCTTTGGTACCGGTTTCTTACGAACCTGTACTAAACGTGCCTCTACGTGGGCACGGAGGAGCCCGTAAGGCTGGAGACCTTTGGTACCGATTCGTAACACGAACCGGTACTAAAGGGTACCGGTGCCATTTTTTATATCAAAATTTTTAAATCTATTTTTCTCTCCCTCTTTTTATCTATTTTTCCGAATTATTTTCCACTCCCTCTTTTTATCTATTTTTTTCAGAATTTCTAATATTTTAGTTATTTGACAAGTTTAGTCTCTAACTACACTTATCTCTAGTCAAATTACTTACTCGTGGTCATACTTTCCGCTCTGTCACCCATCCTCCCACTACTCCAGCATTAGCACGCTTAACTTTCGAGTTCCTTCTCATCTCACTTCCAAGTGCTTCACGCGCATTTTATTGATAGTAGTATCATATCAATCCTATTAACATATTGGCCATCAAACTTTTTTATTGTTTGAATTCCACATGATTATTTAAACAAAAGTAAAGATGTAAAAATAATATTGAATAAATAAATAAACAATAATTTTTTAATTATTTTCACTTTTTCTTTTTGCAGAATCTTAACCTGAAAATTGGAAATCTAAAAATTTATTAACTTTTATGGTTAAGTAATTGTAATATTTATGCAGGAAGGAATTATTAATTTAAATTTAATAAAAATAAAATATATAAAGTCTTGAATTTCTGGCGAAAACTAAAATATTCCTACTTTCATATTTCCCACGATGTAAATTTTTGAGAATCGGATGTAACTTTTTCCCACGATGTAACTTTTTGAGAATCGGATGGCGAGAATTTTGAGAATCGGATGTAACTTTTTCTACGATGATTTTGATATATTATACGTTTTTTCCGATATCGTATGCAACTAGAAAAGCCATTTGACCATTTTTCAAACTTTTTTTTGCCAAAAAAGTCAAAATTCAAATTTCTTAATTTCGCCGAATAGTAGGTTGCATAACATACAAGAATCTCGAAGGATTTTATTTTTTGAATTTTCTATCATTTTCTTTTGTGTTTTACAAAGCAAAAAAGTGATCCACGGGGGGGTGGGTGGGGGTGGAGGGTGCGTGGGGAGCAAAAACAGGCTGGAGACCCTTTAGTACCGGTTATTTATACGAACCGGTACTAAAGGTGCAGCGCTGGCCCCACCTTCGTCTCAAATTTGGCGCGAAACCCTTTAGTACTGGTTTGTATCACAAACCGGTACTAAAGATCCCAACGAACCGGTACTAAAGGTTGTCGTCGCGCTCGGCAGCGAAACCGGTACTAATGCAACCTTTAGTACCGGTTCGCAACTTTTAGTACCGGTTCGTAAGGAAACCGGTACTAAAGGTCAAATCCTTTGATCCACGTCAAATAGATTCCGTCCGTTTATTTTTATGGATCCCGCCACTTCGGTGCCAGTCTCGGTGCAGAATTCGACTGCCCTTCCCCAACTTGAACACCACGGGCCGCGGATGGAGGAAAAAATGGAGAAAAGGGTAAGAAAAAGAGGAAAGAAAGAAAAAAGCCATGTGACACTAAGAGCATCTCTAGCAGAGTCCGTAAAAGGGCCAAAACCGAAAAATAACCGCCAGTTTACAGGTTCGGGCTGAAAAATGGCACAGATCAGTCACCGTAAACAAGCTAAAACCGAAAAAAAGTTTTTAGGCCGAGACCGAAAACCCGACTCGGCCTATATTTGTAGGGGCTGAAAGGATGAACTGAACACCAAACTCTATTCGTGGCGTGCTGAAATTTCAGACGAGACCAACTGCTTCCGCCGGTACAGGCGCTGGAATCTAGCCAAATTCGTCGTCAGCGTGGGGCGGCTCAAGCTTGTGGGTGGCGAGCTCGCAGTGGCGTGGGGCGGTGAGGGCGGGGCGAGCTCGTGGTCGCGCTGGGTGGCCCGGGACGGGGCCGAGCGAGCTAGTGGCGGCGCGGCGTGAGGCAGCGCTTGGCAGGACGGGGCCGGTGCGGCCGGGGTGGGACGACGGCAGCGCGTGGTGGCGCATGGCGGGGCTGAACGCGGTGGGACGGGACGAGGCCGGCACGCGGCGGGGAGGCATGCGGCGGGGCGGGGGCTGCGCACGGCAGGACGGGGGTGGGGACGGCGCACGGTGGGGCGGGGCCGGCGCTGAGCGGGGCTGGTGCGGGCGCGACGCAGGGCTAGTGCGTCCGGGCGGTTGGTGGGTGGCCGGGAGCTCAGGGAAGAAGAAGGGAAAAAAGGAAAAAGAGGGAAAAAAAAAGAAAAATGCTGACACGTGAACCTTTAGCTGTTTTGCGGTTTTGATTAGGAGCTCTGTTCTACGCCAGCGATTTTCCGACCCGTAAACACGAGTTCGGTAAACTGAACTCTTGTTTTTCAGTTCACGTTTTTACGGGCTCTGCTAGAGATGCTCTAACAATTGGAACACATGTGCAAGCAAAGATTTACGGATCACACTTTTTAGGCTCCCGGACGTATCCTTCTGAGCCTGTAATGTTGTTTTAGGATTTTGTATACCATTTTACAGGCTTAATATTTAGGCATTTTTTTTGAACACGGAGCGCCCCGAAGGGCGTATAAGCTTCATTCATTCCAAGCGGTGGGTGTACAAAAGATTACAAACGACCCCATGAAATAGCAAACACATAGGCCCCTGGTAAATGCAAAAAATATCTCACTAAGAAAAGGAAGAATGCAATCAGGTCCTTCTCTATCCCCACCGATGAGCAAGAGACCAGAGAGCCACTGCCGGACTCCAAGGCGGGGACAACACCACTTGCTTCAAAGTCGACGAAGAACGTGGCCTCCAACCTCTGAAAGGGCCTTAGATGGAGGTTGAAACATCGCCAGGATTCACTGGCATAGATAACGGCAAGCAAAATTGCCGCCGATGTGCTGCTCGAGGAGATCACTTCTATAGAACTTCGATACCACTTCCGCATCCCATCCACCCTACAAATTCCCTTGCCTGTCGCCACCTTGGCGCTTGGAACCAGGGAGAGAAGTAGAGGAGGCCAGGTTGAAGAAGTAGCAGGGCCAACTCTGCACCGCGACGAAGAAATTGACCAGCCATCGGACCCGATGAACCTGCCACGGACTCGGGGAGACGAGCGTAGATGATGGCGACACCGGCTGACCCGGTAGGTGGTCTTATTGAGGAAGCCATCCCCGGATCTTCTTCTTACTTCGACCGTCCACCATGGACGAGTACCGAGAGGAGAGAATCCACGATCTGGTTGCTGCTCACATGCACCCACATCGGATGACAAGGGAAGAAGGGAAAGGCCTTATTGGCGAAGATGCCACGCCACCTCCTTGCCGCCATTCCTGCCACCGGAGAAGGGCAGCCACGAAGAAGGAAGCGAGGACGGGCCGGATCTGGGCAAGGGGATCCGGCCTCCTACTCACAGACTCCACCACGGTAAACAGCAAAGAACAACAGCCTAGACTACTATTTACAAACAGCCAGGCGCCTCTCCATCCTCCTCTCCGGCCGCCAGCGCCGACGGAGAAGATTCCGGGTCGGGCCGACGATGGTGGTGACGAGCGGCAGACTCTCAACGAGGGCGAGCTACTGTAGCGTCCTGAGAGGGGAAACGGGGGAAAGTGTTTCACTCTTTAGGCATTTGTTAGATATACTCATACTAGTACATACATAACAAACCCATCAATGCACTAGTAGAAAAATGGCCTTTAGTCCCGGTTCATAAGGGGCTTTTATTCCGGTTGTGCAACTGGGACTAAATACCCGAGACTAAAGCCCACCCCCTTTAGTCCCGGTTTCTTACGAACCGAGACTAAAGGTCCATCCACGTGGGCTGCGTGGGTTGGGGCGAAAATGCCTCCAGGTGAAAAAAATATTTTATTTTTTCTAATTTTTTCCTCTCCTTTTTTTATTTTTTCAAAATTTCTATTATTTCAGTTATTTCCATAGTTTAGTCTCTAACTACAATTATCTCTAGTCAAATTACTTACTCGTGGTCAAACTTCTCGCTCGGTCACCAATCCTCCCACTACTCTAGCACTAGCACGCTTAACTTCCGAGTTCCATCCCGTCCCGCATCCAAGTGCTTCGCGCATGTATGTGATACTAGTATCATATCAATCCTATTAACATGTTGGTCAATGTCACATTTCTTTATTGTTTGAATTTCAAATAATTCTTTTAATAAACAAAAGTAATGATGTAATAATAATCTTGAATAAATAAATAAACATTAACTTTTAATTTGTATTATTTTTAAATTTTTAAATATTTTAAATAGTTTTTTGCCAAACCTAAAACCTAAAAATTTGAAAATCTAAAAATTGGGAAAAAATAATAGTAATCTATATGCAGGATGCAATTATTAATTTTAATTTTTTTTAGAACAAAAAATTATATAATCCGTAATTTATAGCAAAAACTAAAATCTTCCTTTCGTATTTTCATTTGGAATTTTGAGAATCTAAAAATTGGCTAATCGGGTAAACCCCGGTGAATTTGGATGTAACTTTTTCCCATGATGATTTTGATATATTATACGTTTTTTCTGACGTCGTATGCAAAAGTTAATGTGGTTTTACCATTTTTCAACTTTTTTTGCAAAAAAAGTCAAATTTCAAATTTCTTAATTTCACCGAATAGTAGGTTGCATAACGTACAAGAATCTGAAAAACATTTTATTTTTTGAATTTTCTATCATTTTATTTTGTATTTTACAAAGCAAAAAAAGGCAATCCAAGGGGCTGAAGGCTGCATGGGGAATTGGGGAGTAAAAAACCCGAAAAAACCTTTAGTCCCGGTTGGGGACACGAACCAAGACTAAAGGGTAGACCTTTAGTCCCGGTTGGTAACACCAAACGGGACTAAAGAGGCATGCGCCGGCCGCAACCTGCCATAGCTCTTTAGTCCCGGTTGGTGCCATAGCTCTTTAGTCCCGGTTGGTGTTACCAATCGGGACTAAAGGTCTACCCTTTAGTCCTGACCGGAGCATTAGTCCCGGTTCCCCAGCAGAACCGGAACTAAAGACCCCATTAGTTTCAGACCAAAATATTTGGAGACTAATGGGTTGGGATGAAATGAATCTTTTCTACTAGTGATGGCTGGCGACAAAGTCTGAACCCATCTCAGGCTGTGATCCACTTAGAACCGATTGAGACACATCTTAGTAACAATACAACTTTACTGAAGATACCTAGCTGGATAGGGAATTTACTTTTTGAGATGATGCGATAAGCATGGATTCTTTTCCGATGAGGGGATAAAGGATTATTCTATTTTAACCATTGAGTCCTTTTTTTCAAAATATTTTTACCATTGAGTCTAATGCTATAAATACCCAACGGGTGCCTCTTCAAGTACTCATCCCATTGCACTCATATCTGCAATATCTCGTAGGCTGATCTCAATCACCACCTGCTCTATCTCCATACAGGTAGCTTGTTTTTTATATCTCTTTTTTTACTTAATCAGTAGTAGTAGTAGCCAAATAAATTATTACGTACTAGTTTGGATAAAATCTCAAGTTATACAGGTTTATTTTTTTTTTCCTTTGTACTGAAATTACTACTGATCATAAACATATTTTCCCGCTGGCTTTTGTGGGAATACTATATTTACTCCATGAATTAGGAGGGCAACGTGCAGATGTATGGATACATGCATGGTACGTAAACACTATAAAAATAATAAGTCCAAAGTTGGAGATTAATCAACATATAGGGGATTACTTTATCTTGATTAATCTTTGAATTTTTTTGTCATGCAAAAACCATCTAGAATATTAAAATCATCTACTATACCAGCTTGACTTAATATTTTTACATTTAAAAATTGAAGCGGGAAAATGGCATCAGTCCAGTGTGAGATGAAGGATGTGCAACTAACTTTGGAGGAGAAAGCATGTTTAGATGAGATGATCAAGCAAGCTGAGCGTTCCTTGGAGTCTCATGAACTGTTAGCAGGTGCTTTGAAGAATCAAACAGTGGGTCCCCTGAGCATTGTGGCTACCAAGATATTTGCAGGACAGGTTGTCAGAAACTTCCCCAATCCTCTTTGCAATTTGGATGGGTTCGCCATGGCAGGCACGTACGTGACAGGTGTCAAGGCTGCTGTGGTGTATTCCGCCAAAAACAAAGCTGGTGTTGAATGTGGATGGCTCCTTGCCTTTTCCGATACCAACAATGCTGTTGGAGGGAGGGTAAGTACACAATCATACACACTCTTTTACTAAAAACTGATTATCATTTTATATTTAAAAAGCTCAACTTCTTAGAAAAATAAAAATTACTAAAAAGGAAACTATAAAGTGATGAGATGATGACATGAAACATCATTTCTTTTTGGAGAAATAAGCTCATCATTATAGATGTGGTAATAAAATATGTCCGAAATAAAACACGTGGCCGTGATTTATTTTCTTAATTCCATTAAGAATTTGAACATTTTCTATAATTAATAATAATCTTGTCATCTTCTTTGAAATGGGGCAGGTATTTGCTGAATGTGGCCTTAAAGGTAAATTCTGCAACATCAATTGGGCACAAGTTGAACAGAAACTGGAGAAATCTGGGACAATTGCTAAGGCGTATGATTTGGAGACCGGAACCTCACTCTATGCTAGCATTTGTGGCCCTACTGGGAAAACTGCTGCTGGTGCAGTATTCCTTGGTTAAACAAGCTTGAGCAATGCAGTACTAGATCTGGTGGAGAATTAAATATTGTAATAATGATGCAACAGTGTTGCTAGTAGCGATCATGTGTGATATGCTACATACTGTACCTTTTATTTTCAGTTCATCTTTTTTTTGCACTTTGTAATAAATAAGGGCCGGTTACACCTTAGTGTGCAGGGGCCAGAAGGGTTGGTAATAAGAACTAGATCCACCGGATCATTATCTATTATAAATGTCATATGATATATGTCTGTCTGTTTATTAATGTTTAGTTTGTCTAATTAATTATGACATCTAATGGCATTGTATCTTTGATATGGCATGGTTTATACTTAGATAAAAAAGAAGATAAAGTGGTCTTCAAAATTTGAGTTGATTTTTTACACAACCAACATTTCTATTGCATATTGCACAGTAGCATAGGATAGGACATCATTTTCTAGAGAAGAATGTAACATGACAGATTTAAATATAAATTCGGCGATTATTTTTGGGAGCAACCAAGGATAGGACAGCCAATTTATCTGTAAATACTTAGACAATATAGTGAATTCACTCCTACGGTAGGAAATAGTTTTACAAAACAAATGTCTTAATAACCTCCTGAACTATAGGGGGTTTATCTATCTTACATAATTTTGAATTTAGCTATTTGCAACACCCCATGTATTAACCCATTATGTCCATGCCACCACTCATTAATGACAACCAACGCACGTGATAATTAGAATTTTTGACATCTAAAATATGTATTTAAAATTGTGTCGATATAAGTCAACCGAACATCCACAGAGCTGTAACCCACAAACATTACTGTAAGACATATGAAATATAGAGCAACGGATCCCACCACGTAGATTTATATGTGATAAAGTGTCCAACAATTTTTTATGAAGATACAATGTGTAATAGTCTAGATACTAGGCTTGGGTGCTCGCATCGTACGAATTACTAACGATTCGTAGGGCACACAAGTTTTATGCATGTATTGTATGTCTTATCCATGTCGGATATCTGGATCTTATTGACTAAAACGGGTCTCTTCAAGGTACGACTTAAACTACTTACCTTTAAAAAATCACCAACGATTAAACTATGTGGTGCATCCATGAAAACCATACACGGGGTTCGGGCAACCCGAAGTGTTTCAAGTTGGGAGTAACGAAAAATGAAAGAAGATGGACTACTCACCTGCTCTCTGCGAGTCGAGAGTGGAGTGGTAGCTGCAGAAGGAAGTTCTTTTCCCTTCAAGAGAGAAGATAAAGTTGGAGCTTCGGATGCGGCAGGAGCTAGCCCGCTAAAGCTAGATTTCGCCTTCTTCGAAGGGGGCTCTAGAAAACTTTGTCACCACAAATAAACAGATAATTACGACAAGGGGAATAGGGATCAACTTCGAAAGAAACAAAAAGGTGCTTACGAGTCGAAAAGCAAATCATCTTCATAGGCAAAGCCGCCGGATGGCCTCTTCGGCGGTTGGGCACTAGACTTCTCCGGAGCTGCATGAACGAAAAAAACACGATCAACATCATTGTCATGTTGACTCGACTCCGCTGTATCGGTTAATTCATCATCAAGGATTTTATGTTCATCAGAAGGAGCCTCAGGGTTGATAAGGTTATTGTCCTCTTCCTTGGAATCTTCACTGTCCTCAGCTACTCTTGCGTAAGATTCTACATTGGCTGTAGAATCACCGTCTTCAGGATTCTCTTCTACTTCAGATACGATTGGAAAGTACTCAACAGTTGATGGGATCTGCCGAAGTAAACAAAGAATTGGTAAGTTGAAGCAAAATATATCGGATGCAAGTATTATAAAGCTAAGAAGATTACCTCAAATGGTTGGTGAGCAAGATCATAGGGATCATGAAGAGCTAGCAGGGGAATTGAATCTTCTTGACTAAAGTGAGTCAAGCGCCTGACTTCGTCTAGCAGCTCTCTTTCTGACAATTCTGCCACATTGATCAGAGTCTCATCTTTGGGACTTGAATACATCCACATTTGATGGGTTCTAGACATCTCTAGTTGTACACGAAACTTCAGGAAAACAACGACAACCTCAGTACCAATCATTGTTTGGCCATCAGACTCTTTAATCTCCAAAACTCTTTCGAACAGCTTGTCGGCTACTGTCTTTTCTTCGGCTGTCAGTATATTCTTCCAAGATTTCTTCGGTGTAGCTTCAAGAACATCAAAAACCTTCGGCATGTGATACGCCTCCGACGTGTCGATAATTTCTTATGTTCCATGCCACATTATTGATGATATCTACATGTTTTATACACATTATATGTCGTATTTATGCATTTTCCGGCACTAACCTATTAACAAGATGCCGAAGAGCCAGTTGCTGTTTTGCTGTTTTTGGTTTCAGAAATCCTAGTAAAGAAATATTCTCGGAATTGGACGAAATCAACGCCCAGGTTCCTATTTTTGCACGAAGCTTCCAGAAGACCGAAGGGGAAAGGAAGTGGGGCCACGAGGCGCCGACACAACAGGGCGGCGCGGCCCAGCCCTAGGCCGTGCGGCCCTGGCGTGTGGGGCCCTCGTGTGGCCCCCCGCGTTGCCCTTCCGCCTACTTAAAGCCTTCGTCGCGAAACCCTCTGTACCGAGAGCCACGATACGGAAAACCTTCGAGACGCCGCCGCCGCCAATCCCATCTCGGGGATTCGGAGATCACCTCCGGCACCGCCGGAGGGGAATCATCTCCGGAGGACTCTTCACCGCCATGGTCGCCTCCGGAGTGATGAGTGAGTAGTTCACCCTGGACTATGGGTCCATAGCAGTAGCTAGATGGTCGTCTTCTCCTTATGTGCTTCATTGTTGGATCTTGTGAGCTGCCTAACATGATCAAGATCATCTATCTATAATGCTATATGTTGTGTTTGTCGGGATCCGATGGATAGAGAATGCTATGTTATGTTAATTATCAATCTATTACCTATGTGTTGTTTATGATCTTGCATGCTCTCCGTTATTAGTAGAGGCTCCCAAGTTTTTACTCTTAACTCCAAGAGGGAGTATTTATGCTCGATAGTGGGTTCATGCCTCCATTAAATGGGACAGTGACAGAAAGTTCTAAGGTTGTGGATGTGCTGTTGCCACTAGGGATAAAACATTGATGCTATGTCCAAGGATGTAGTTGTTGATTACATTACGCACCATACTTAATGCAATTGTCTTTGTTTGCAACTTAATACTGGAAGGGGTTCGGATGATAACCTGAAGGTGGACTTTTTAGGCATAGATGCATGCTGGATAGCGGTCTATGTACTTTGTCGTAATGCCCAATTAAATCTCACAATACTTATCATATCATGTATGTGCATTGTCATGCCCTCTCTATTTGTCAATTGCCTGACTGTAATTTGTTCACCCAACATGCTATTTATCTTATGGGAGAGACACCTCTAGTGAACTGTGGACCCTGGTCCTATTCTTTTACATCGAATACAATCTGCAATATTTGTTCTTTACTATTTTCTGCAAACAATCATCATCCACACTATACATCTAATCCTTTGTTACAGCAAGCCGGTGAGATTGACAACCTCACTGTTTCGTTGGGGCAAAGTACTTTGGTTGTGTTGTGCAGGTTCCACGTTGGCCGGAATCACTGGTGTTGCGCACTACATCCCTCCGCCATCAACCTTCAACGTGCTTCTTGGCTCCTACTGGTTCGATAAACCTTGGTTTCTTACTGAGGAAACTTGCCTACGCATCACACCTTCCACTTGGGGTTCCCAACGAGCGTGTGCTTTACGCGTCATCAAGCTAAATTTCTGGCGCCGTTGCGGGGAGATCAAGACACGCTGCAAGGGGAGTCTCCACAATCCAATCTCTTTACTTTGTTTTTGTCTTGCTTTATTTTATTTACTACTTTGTTTGCTGCACTTAAATAAAACACAAAAAAATTAGTTGCTAGCTTTACTTTATTTACTGTCTTGCACTCTATACCAAAAACACAAAAAAATTAGTTACTTATATTTGCTTTACTTATTTCAACATGTTTCCTTTTAATTTTACCGTAAAAGACATACCGGTAGGACGTGGGTCTATAGTTGGGAGAAATAATATTGAAGAATTTTTCAATCATGTTAGTACCGTTGAAGATTTTGAAGATAGACACTTGGTAGAACTTGCTCCTACTTATGAAATTGCTGCTGCTGCTTTAGTTCGCATGTTGGAAACTAAATTTGTTAATCTCAATCCTATAATCCAACACATGTTTCTTACACTCGGTGATATGGAAGAAGGGGAAAAGAAAGATTTTGTTTTAGAAACCCTTCTTAGAGAATTTGGTAGTATAACAAGAGAGGCTAGAAAGGTCTTTATTAAATATAAGATGCTTGGTTCTTATACCAATTTTGTTAGTATCCTTGAAAAGATGGACATGGAGAGAGTAAGGTACACTAATAATATTAATGATGGTGGGGAGATCAAAGCACCAATACCATGTAAGCTCCTAGCAATGAATGAAGCGCTAGAAAATAACTATGCTTGGCTTGTTCTGAAAATTTGTTTGATGAGAGTAGCAAGCCCAAGACTAATGAAAAGGGAGCCGCTGAAACTTATGTATCCAATATACTATGCATGGTTGAGAAAACTCCAAACCCCGCTGAAGATGCATCATCTTTTGATAACACTTGATATACACTTTCGCCTAGCTGAAAGGCGTTAAAGAAAAGCGCTTATGGGAGACAACCCATGTTTTTACTACAGTACCTTATTTTATATTTGAGTCTTGGAAGTTGTTTACTACTGTAGCAACCTCTCCTTATCATGTTTTTGTGCCAAGTAAAGTCTCTATGGTAAAGTTGATGCTAGATTTGGATTGCTGCACAGAAACAGCATTGCTGTCTGTCACGAATTCGCGCAGAAGTCTCTGTTAGAAAATCAAAAAAATCTGCAAATTTACGTGCGTGATCCTCAGATATGTACGCAACTTTCATTAGTTTTGAGTTTTTTCGTTTGAGCAAGTTAAGTGCCCCTTCCAGGTTCGTCTTTACGGACTGTTCTATTTTTGACAGATTCTGCCTTTTATTTCGCATTGCCTCTTTTGCTATGTTGGCTGAATTTCTTTGATCCATTAATGTCCAGTAGCTTTGTGCAATGTCCAGAAGTATTAATAATGATTGTGTCACCTCTGAACATGTGAATTTTTATTGTGCACTAACCCTCTAATGAGTTTGCTTGAAGTTTGGTGTGAAGGAAGTTTTCAAGGGTCAAGAGAGGAGTATGATATACTATGATCAAGAGGAGTGAAAGCTCTAAGCTTGGGGATGCCCCGGTGGTTCACCCCTGCATATTTTAAGAAGACTCAAGCGTCTAAGCTTGGGGATACCCAAGGCATCCTCTTCTTCATCGACAACATCATCAGGTTCCTCCCCTGAAACTATATTTTTATTCAGTCACATCTTATGTACTTTGCTTGGAGCGTCTGTTTGTTTTTGTTTGAATAAAATGGATCCTAGCATTCATTGTGTGGGAGAGAGACACGCTCCGCTGTTGCATATGGACAAATATGTCCTTAGGCTTTACTCATAGTATTCATGGCGAAGGTTGAATCTTCTTCGTTAAATTGTTATATGGTTGGAATCGGGAAATGCTACATGTAGTAATTCTAAATTGTCTTGAATAATTTGATACTTGGCAATTGTTGTGCTCATGTTTAAGCTCTTGCATCATATACTTTGCACCCATTAATGAAGAAACACCTAGAGCTTGCTAAATTTGGTTTGCATATTTGGTCTCTCTAAAGTCTAGATAATTTGTAGTATTGAGTTTTGAACAACAAGGAAGACGGTGTAGAGTCTTATAATGTTTACAATATGTCTTTTATGTGAGTTTTGCTGCACCGGTTCATCCTTGTGTTTGTTTCAAATAACCTTGCTAGCCTAAACCTTGTATCGAGAGGGAATACTTCTCATGCATCCAAATCCTTGAGCCAACCACTATGCCATTTGTGTCCACCATACCTACCTACTACATGGTATTTCTCTGCCATTCCAAAGTAAATTGCTTGAGTGCTACCTTTAAATTCCATCATTCGCCTTTGCAATATATAGCTCATGGGACAAAATAGCCTTAAAAACTATTGTGGTATTGAATATGTACTTATGCACTTTATCTCTTATTAAGTTGCTTGTTCTGCGATAACCATGTTCTGGGGACGCCATCAACTACTCTTTGTTGAATATCATGTGAGTTGCTATGCATGTCCGTCTTGTCTGAAGTAAGGGAGATCTACCACTTAATGGTTAGAGCATGCATATTGTTAGAGAAGAACATTGGGCCGCTAACTAAAGCCATGAATCATGGTGGAAGTTTCAGTTTTGGACATATATCCTCAATCTCATATGAGAACACTAATTGTTGCTACATGCTTATGCATTAAAGAGGAGTCCATTATCTGTTGTCCATGTTGTCCCGGCATGGATGTCTAAGTTGAGAATAATCAAAAGCGAGAAATCCAAAATGCGAGCTTTCTCCTTAGACCTTTGTACAGCGGCATGGAGGTACCCCTTTGTGACACTTGGTTAAAACATGTGTATTGCGATGATCCGGTAGTCCAAGCTAATTAGGACAAGGTGCGGGCACTATTAGTATACTATGCATGAGGCTTGCAACTTGTAAGATATAATTTACATAATACATGTGCTTTATTACTACCGTTGACAAAATTGTTTCATGTTTTCAAAATAAAAGCTCTAGCACAAATATAGCAATCGATGCTTTCCTCTTTGAAGGACCTTTCTTTTACTTTTATGTTGAGTCAGTTCACCTATCTCTCTCCACCTCAAGAAGCAAACACTTGTGTGAACTGTGCATTGATTCCTACATACTTGCATATTGCACTTGTTATATTACTCTATGTTGACAATTATCCATGAGATATACATGTTATAAGTTGAAAGCAACCGCTGAAACTTAATCTTCCTTTGTGTTGCTTCAATACCTTTACTTTGATTTATTGCTTTATGAGTTAACTCTTATGCAAGACTTATTGATGCTTGTCTTGAAGTACTATTCATGAAAAGTCTTTGCTTTATGATTCATTTGTTTACTCATGTCATTACCATTGTTTTGATCGCTGCATTAATTACATATGCTTACAATAGTATGATCAAGGTTATGATGGCATGTCACTCCAGAAATTATCTTTGTTATCGTTTACCTGCTCGGGACGAGCAGAACTAAGCTTGGGGATGCTGATACGTCTCCGACGTATCGATAATTTCTTATGTTCCATGCCACATTATTGATGATATCTACATGTTTTATACACATTATATGTCGTATTTATGCATTTTCCGGCACTAACCTATTAACAAGATGCCGAAGAGCCGGTTTTCTGCTGTTTTTGGTTTCAGAAATCCTAGTAAAGAAATATTCTCGGAATTGGACGAAATCAACGCCCAGGTCCTATTTTTGCACGAAGCTTCGAAGACCGAAGGGCGGCCCGGCGTGTGGGGCCCTCGTGTGGCCCCCGCGTTGCCCTTCCGCCTACTTAAAGCCTTCGTCGCGAAACCCTCTCCGAGAGCCACGATACGGAAAACCTTGAGACGCCGCCGCCGCCAATCCCATCTCGGGGGATTCGGAGATCACCTCCGGCACCCTGCCGGAGGGGTCATCTCCCGGAGGACTCTTCACCGCCATGGTCGCCTCCGGAGTGATGAGTGAGTAGTTCACCCCTGGACTATGGGTCCATAGCAGTAGCTAGATGGTCGTCTTCTCCTTATGTGCTTCATTGTTGGATCTTGTGAGCTGCCTAACATGATCAAGATCATCTATCGTAATGCTATATGTTGTGTTTGTCGGGATCCGATGGATAGAGAATACTATGTTATGTTAATTATCAATCTATTACCTATGTGTTGTTTATGATCTTGCATGCTCTCCGTTATTAGTAGAGGCTCTGGCCAAGTTTTTACTCTTAACTCCAAGAGGGAGTATTTATGCTCGATAGTGGGTTCATGCCTCCATTAAATCTGGGACAGTGACAGAAAGTTCTAAGGTTGTGGATGTGCTGTTGCCACCAGGGATAAAACATTGATGCTATGTCCAAGGATGTAGTTGTTGATTACATTACGCACCATACTTAATGCAATTGTCTGTTGTTTTGCAACTTAATACTGGAAGGGGTTCGGATGATAACCTGAAGGTGGACTTTTTAGGCATAGATGCATGCTTGGATAGCGGTCTATGTACTTTGTCGTAATGCCCAATTAAATCTCACAATACTTATCATATCATGTATGTGCATTGTCATGCCCTCTCTATTTGTCAATTGCCCGACTGTAATTTGTTCACCCAACATGCTATTTATCTTATGGGAGAGACACCTCTAGTGAACTGTGGACCCGGTCCTATTCTTTTACATCGAATACAATCTACTGCAATATTTGTTCTTTACTATTTTCTGCAAACAATCATCATCCACACTATACATCTAATACTTTGGCAAGCCGGTGAGATTGACAACCTCACTGTTGTTGGGGCAAAGTACTTTGGTTGTGTTGTGCGGGTTCCACGTTGGCGCCGGAATCACTGTGTTGCGCCGCACTACATCCCTCCGCCATCAACCTTCAACGTGCTTCTTGGCTCCTACTGGTTCGATAAACCTTGGTTTCTTACTGAGGGAAACTTGCTGCTGTACGCATCACACCTTCCACTTGGGGTTCCCAACGAGCGTGTGCTTTACGCGTCATCAGCATGCATGTGTTGCAGCCAGCTATCGATGGATCTTTGAGATAAAACCACTTCAACCTTCATCCCTGGACTGATTCTCTCATTGGAAAGTTGAAGTAATTCACTTCTTTCCGGACGTCAAAACCAACTCCGCCGGTGATGAAGGGTCCGTTGCTCCTACTATAACGTTTAACAAAGAAAATCTTTTTTCATAAACCCCAAAGATGATCAATACCAAGGAACGCCTCACAGATGGTGATGAAGATTGCAAGGTGAAGGATAGAATTCGGGGTCAACTGCCAAAGTTGAATCCCGTACGGAAGCAAAAGACACCAAAGAAATTAATGTGCTGGCAAGGATAGCCCACGGTACAAGAATGCGGCAAACATTACAGTAAAACCAGACGGAGGATTGAGACTGATGAACCACAAGTATAGGGGATCACAACAGTCTTTGAGGAAAGTAAAACGCAAATCTATTGATTCAATACAAGGGGAGCCAAAGAATATTTATAAGCTTTAACAGATTATTTGTTAATTCAGCTGCACCTGGAAATAGACTTGCTCGCGACAGTTTATCAGTAGTAATAGTTTTATAGCAGTAGCAGTAATGAAGTAACAGCAGTAACGAAATAAAAACAACAACATCAGTGATTGTAGTAGACAACATGATTAAAACATTGTAGGCATAGGGATGGACGAAAGGGCGCTGCATGGATAAGATAATTCACATAATAAGCAAGAAATGGGCATTTGCATGTAACAATGATAAAAACATCCAAGTACTAAGTAACCATAGGCGTGTGTTCCTATTTAGTCGTACGTGCTTGCAAGGAGAAACTTGCACAACATCTTTTGTCCTACCAACCCGTTTGGAGCAGGGCCTCAAGGGAATCTACTGATAATTAAGGTACTCTTTACAATAGAGAACCGGAGCAAAGCATTAAAACTCTGTGAACACACGTGATCCTCACATCGTATCCATCCCCTCCGGTTATCCCAATTGATGTCACTTTGGGGCCTCGGGTTATGGACAATGAAATGTGTATACAACTTGCAGGTATGATCAAAAACAATAATTATCCTCATGAATCAATAACATGTTCAGATCTGATATCATGGCATTCGGACCCAAAGTGACAAGCATTAAGCACACCAAGTTGCAACAATGTCAAAAATACTAACTACATATACTAGGAACTATGCCGCTAACAATCTTATAGCTATTACATGAATGATCTTATCCAATCCCTACCATCCCCTACAACCTACATCGGGGGAATTACTCACACATGGATGGGGGAAACATGGATGGTTGATGGAGAGGTGTCGATGATGATGATGATCTCCTCCAATTCCTCGTCCCGACAGGGTGCCATAACGGAGTTTCTGGTTCCCGGATTGGGGTCTCTGGTGGCGGTGGAGCAGCGGAAATCTTTCTAGAAAAACGTCGAGCCCCCCTCTGTTATTTAGGTCAGAGGCTTAATATAGCCAGGAGGAGGTCGAGGGGGTGCCTGAGGTGGCCACACCACCCCTAGGCGCGGCCAGTGGGTGGCCCGCGCCTAGGCATGGTGTGCCCCCCCGTGGCTCTTCTCCGTCTCGTTTTCTGGCTCTGTGAGTCTTCGGGTAAAATAGGGACTTTGCGATAATTTTTGGGGATTTTCCTGAAAGTTAGATTTTTAAACAAAAACAATAAACCAGAGAAATTCTGCTGAAAACAACGTTAGTACGTGTTAGTTGTATTCAAAACACACAAATTAGAGGGAAAACAACATCAAAAGTGTTCGGGAAAGTAGATACGTTTTGGACATATCAACTCCCCCAAGCTTAGCTTATTTCTTGTCCTCAAGCAATTCAGTGACAACTGAGTGCGATAAAAGAAACTTTCACGAACCTATTTGCTTAATATGATGTATATATTCTCACTATATTATCAAGTACTTAGGAAATCCATAATAAGAAGTATGCAACTAAGGTACTCAATAGTCATGCAAGCTCTGAAAAGATACCAACACAATAATAAGCAACATGAAACATAAGAATGCTCATAATATGATATTATATAGTGGTATCTCGCTTGCCCTTATTTGTGGAGAAAAACATTCCAAGGCACCTCTGAAGTTCAAGAGAAGACTAGAAGCAAAAATATCGAAAGATACAAGCATCACAATTATACCACAATTAATCTTATTCCGAGACAAGCATATTACACTAAGAATGACAGCTAAGCTTTCGAGAAGGTTCTCAAAGAAAGGATGGTGACTCAACATAAAAACTAAAAGATTGGTCCTGCACAGAGGGAAGCAAGATTACTCATGTCCTAGAGCTTTTTATTTTGAATAAAATAGAGGTGTCGAAAATATAGTTTGAGAGGTATGTATGTCTATGTCAACGACTGGTATCAAATGATTTATTATCCTTTCATGTCAATGGCTTCAAGAGAGGTTCCCATAGAGATAACAATAAAGTTCCTCTTCTCCTTTGTTTGAACAAGCTACGTTCATGATTTCTCAAGTACATAGTGTTAGGAGATTTTGATTATACGTTCATTTTATATGTTAGTGAGCTGGGCACCCGCTTGCCTGCTCTTTTTGCAATATTAAGGACTAGCACATTATGCATGCTAGTCAAGTTGTGAAGCCAAATAAACATGAAAGAGACAATGAAGCATTCAACACTTCCTCATGAGCTAAACACGAACACAAAACAAGTAATAGTTTTTGAAGGTTTTGAAGGTAGCACACAAGCAATTCACTTTGGAGTGCCTGTGAAATACCACATATAGGTATGTATGGTGGACAAAATTGGCAAATGTTTTTTTGGAAGTTGGATACACGAGTAGAGCTCATATTCACTACCAGTGAAGGCTAGCAATAGACTGGGAAGCGACAATCAAGAAAGCAGTAACTGTCATAATCATGCTTCCGACAGAACAAAATTAACACAAGAATAAAAGTAATCCTAGAACTTCGTGGCAAAATAAATCATCAAAGATTAAATGAATTTTGTTTAGTATTATGCATGCATGAGCATGTGCCAAGTCGATTCAGATGAAACATTCAGAGGATGATACCACAATGTCATACCATTTTATGAATAGAGCAATGCAAGCAAACATCTATATGACATATTACCAACTATTAGTAAATTGGAACTAATCATAAGAGCGCAAAAACTACTAAGCATCATTAAATAACATACACATTACACTATCAAACTGAGCATGTCCACATAAATGAGTATATGTACAAAAATGAAAATAAATAGAGTTTATACCAGCCTCTCACCACATCTCGAATTGTCATAGATCGTTATTATTACCCTTCACTTATGTGGCTTGAATAATATGAAATGATAACCAAGCTCCAATGGAGTCACGGAAGATTGCCGAACTCTGCAGCAAGCTTTATAAAACCAAAGAACAAAAATAAATATTTTTTGTTTTCGAATTTGAATCAGCAAACAAAGCAAAATATTTTTTGGATTTTTGAATAGCAAACCATAACTAGAAAATAAAACAAACTAAAACTTAAAAACAAAAGAAAAAAATTAATAGAAACAACAGAAATATTTTTTATCTTTTTGTGTTTTGGAAAGTAGAAAAAAAAGAAAGAAAATGAACATAGATATGCAAATGCAAATAGTGGCAGAAATATGTCAAAATAGAACAACAAGTAAAGATTGATTTTTTCGAAAATCTTCTATTGCTCAAATCGAAAAGTGCAAAACTAATGAAAGTTAGATAATAATTTGGGGCATATGAACAAAAATTATCAGATCAATACAATGTCCTGGCTGAGAATACAATTTTTTTGTTCACATCACAGAATCTGTTTCAGGACACCATTTTCCCCAAATCTTACCTTCTTCCTATTAGGGGCTATCCTTGGCATAGAAACAAAATAAAAAGGATAAGGAGAGGTTGTTAAAGAGGAAAAAACTTCCAAGATTCAATAAAAGAAAAATTCAGAAATAAACTGAACAAGAACAACAACAAAAGAAAGCAAAACATGGATATATAAAGTTCCGACGGAATATGATGTATCAGTGAGTGAGATGTCGGTGTAACTCCCCCAAGCTTAGGCTTTTCTCCTAGGTGGAGATCAATCCCAGGAGGGTAGAAGCTCCAGGATGGTGGTTCATCCCTAGCATGATCGTACTCTGGCTCTCGTGAGGAAGAAGAAACATAAGGCCCATAATCATAGTCATGTTGCAGGTATGGTAACTCTACAATGTTGGAGGGCTGGACAAAATTATCTTCGGCCTCCCATCCATCCTCCTCTACGTGATGGCAGTGCTCCTTTATGTATATTTCAAGCTCATCCTCCATGAGCGACCATCCTTCCCTGACATCAAGGTTAAACAAAAGAGGTGCATGCAAATTGACTAAACGATCAGACTTAGCTACTCTCCACCCTGATTTCTAGAAAAAGGTTATTTCATAAGATAAGTTGTTCTAGTCCGCTCGAAGAGAAACAAAATTTTGTTGTATCATGGAATCAAGATCAAGCCTCTCTAAGGGGAATGGAATATCTAAATTATACAAGAACTACATCGTGAAAGGCTAATAAACGAGAGACAATGACGCCTCCACAAATTCCTCATTTCTCACGGCTAGTAGTAAGACAAGAAGCACTTAGAGAACCCAAATTATAGGTCCTATATTGTCTCAAAGAAGAAGAGATGAATGCTAAATCATATGCAGATAATTTATTTGCATTCTTCCTAGCTAGAACACACTTGGCAATGAAATAGGCAAAATATCGAATAGATGGGAGCTGAATACTTCGAATTTTACCACCCTCATCTGAGAATCTTATCCCTTGATAGATTTCTTTGTACATGTCCAACAGTGGCTTAGGTCGCTCTTTTATCCTTTCGCACGATCCCCATTGTGGCACTCTAATGGCTCTACAAAAATCATCAAAGGGAAAATTGACATTCTTATTGTAAATTTTATAGTGAACCATGTGGTTAGCTAGGCAAATTCCAACTGCATCTAAAATCATGCACCACAAACATAGTTAGTTTTGCATATTGGTAAGGTTCACCATCAACAAAATGTTCCAATCCTGCATTAGATTAAAGTTTGGAAATCCTGCAGAATCTCTGCAACCCTCATGAAGTCTGAGCATGGATAAAGAGAAGGGAAAACGCCTTCTTCACGGTGGACCATCATTACTTCATCCACCTCCAATTCATGTTGAATGAGTTGGTCTACATTTGCTTCCATCTCTGAAATTTTTAACAAACCTCATAAAAATGATTTTGAGACAAACAAATGAAGGAGAACACTATAGAGATTTGCAAGAGGACTAAACATGCATTAAAACAACTTATCTAAGCATAAAACAAGCATGCTAGGTCACTTAACCTGTCACCTACAGCAACAAAATACTCAAGAAATACTCCACTAAACAAAATTCTACTTGGATAATCGGAGGAGTCACATACCGGAGAGCAAATGCCCCAAATCTCAGCAGGAAAGATGGGCTGAGCAAGCAGATCGAAAATCGCGAGCAAGAACACGAGTTTGAGAAATGTTGGTGTGTTTCTTCAGGAGAGAGAGTGTAATGGCCGGTGGAGGAGTAAGTGGAGGGCCCGGGGGCTCACACCAGGCCTGGGCGCGGCCAGGGTGTGCCCCGCACCTCCACATGGTGTGGTAGCCTGGTGGGTCCCCTGGGTTGCCCCAGGTGCCTCTCTGCCCATTTTTATGCGTAAATTTTTTGTAAAAGTTTTTTAACAAATTTCGAGAAACTTTATTTTTGGGAAATTTTCAGAATTTGATAAATGATTCTAACACAGGAAATCAATTGTGGAATGATGAAAAAAACTCATAACTAAATCTACAGAAGTTCTAAAACACTCTAATATGCAATTAATCAGTGGAACATAGGTGAAAACATAGTTTCATTTATTCAAAATCACTTTGTTAACAAGGTTGATCAAGTCTTGTTACCAAAACAATTTTATATGAAACAAAACTTTGCATTGCACAAAATGATTATGTTACCAGAATCTTGATAGGCATAGTCCCAATTAGGACAATATCATTCTCTTTCTTTGGCATAGGCATAGGCAAATGGAATTTCCCAATCTGGGTGGTTTCAATGTTAATAATTGAATTTAGACCATATTTCCTATCAATCTGCTTGGGAAATTAACTGTGTGCTCCTTGTCATTAACATTAAAATTTACTTTCCCTTAGTTGCAATCAATAAAAGCCCCTGCAGTGTTAACAAAAGGTCTCCCAAGAATAATAGACATATTATCATCTTCAGGCATTTCCAGCACAACCAAGTCAGGTAATATCATACAATTATGGGCCACTTGAACAGGAACATCCTCACATATTCCAACAGGAATAGTAGTGGACTTATCAGCCATTTGCAAGGATAGATCAGTTGGTATTAATTTTTCTATATCAAGTCTTCTGTAGAGAGAAAAAGGCATAACACTAACTCCTGCTCCCAAGTCACACAAAGCAGTTCTAACATAATTATTTTTTATGGAGCATGGAATAGTGGGTATACCTGGATCCCCAAACTTCTTTGGAACCTTGCCACTAAAAGAATAATTAGCGAGCACAGTAGAGATTTCCTCATTAGGAATCTTCCTTTTATTAGAGACAATATCTTTCATATATTTTGAATAAGGAGGACATTTAATAGAATCAGTTAAAGGAATTTGCAAAAACAAAGGTTTCATCTATTCACAAAACTTGTTATAGTTCTCTTCTTCCTTTGATTTGTGTTTCTTATCATGAAAAGGCATTTGTTTTTGCACCCAAGGTTCTCTCTCACTACCATGCTTATTAATAATGAAATCTTCCTTAGTGTAATTTTTATTCTTAGTATGCTTTTTAGGATCCTCTTCAATTTCTTATTTATTGGAAGCATCATTTTATCATTACCACTTTCAGTTTCACCATCAGAGTTAGATATACTATTAGGATCTTTAGCAGGTTCAGAAGATTTTGCAACCGTTTTATGTTTCTTCTTCTTTTTCTTAGACTGAGTCCTAATATCATTAGCTCGTTGAGAATCTTGTTCAATTCTTTTTGGATGTCCCTCAGGATATAAAGGATCCTGATTAGAAACACCACTTCTAGTGATTATTTCATATATAATCATGTTTTTTCCTATAAGCATTAACTAGCAAATATTTTTCAACTTAAGTGAGCTGATCAATTTGAGTTTGAACCATATGGAAATGTTTAATAAGCATTCTAACATCAGTAGATGTTCTTTCCACAATATCATGCAAACTATTGATAGCTCTAGAATTTTCCATTAGATGATTTTGCACTCTCTTATTAAAGTTATCTTGCTTAACAATATAATTATCAAATTCATCTAATCATTGATCAGGAGGTTTGGAGTAGGGAATATCTCTATTATCAAAACGTTGGAGAGAGTGTACCTCAATAGTGGATGGATGAGGAATTGGCTTACATAATTCTTCTATAGGTGGTAGATTCTTCACATCTTTAGATTTAATACCCTTCTCCTTAAGAGATTTCTTGGCTTCCCTCATCACTTCATCATTTAATTCAATCATTCCCCTTTTCTTCGGTGTTGGTGCTGGCTCAGGTATAGTCCAATCATCATAATTTTGGCTTATTTTGGCCAATAGTTCCTCAGCGGCGGGAGTCCTTTTCCTGAAAATACAACCAGCACAACTATCCAGGTATGTCCTAGATTTAACAGTTAGTCCATTATAGAATATACCAAGGTGCTCATTTTTAGCTAATGGATGTCTAGGTAGTGCTCTAATTAATGAACAAAACCTTGCCCAAGATTCAGGCAATTTCTCTCCTTCTACCTGCACAAAGTCAAAGATTTTCTGCAAAGCAGCATGTTGAGCACTAGCAGGGAAATATTCCTGAAAGAAAGCATTAACCAAACCAATAGGACTATCAAAAGATCTAGGAGACATATTATCATACCAAATTTTAGATGCACCTTTCAAAGAGAAAGTGAAAATTTTAGTGACAAAGTAAGTACGTTTCTTAATATCATCAGAGAATAAATTGCCCAAAGCAGAGAGTTCATTCATATGTTTCATAGGACTTTCATTTCAGTACAACAAAAAGGTTCTTTCTCAACAATAGATATATAATATAAATCCAGAGAGAAATCATAACCATTATCTCTAATGTTTATGGGAGACATGGCAAACTTAGCATCAGGAGACAGTTTATATCTAATAGCTCGTCTTGCAAGAAGACTTTTATAGCACTTGCATCTCTAGTAGCATGAAATTCTTCAATGAAGTCATCATCAGGTTCAATATAAGTTTCATCAAGATCATCACTAGGACACCCTCTAGACTCGTGTGAACTAACATGTGTAACAGTATTTCCAATATAATTTCAGTGTTTTCAATTTGTTTAGCTCTAGCAATTGTAGTGTCTAGGAAAGGACCTAATGAACCACTATTATCAAGCACAGTAGAAGAATCATCAAAATTATCAGAAGCATTTTCAGATTCAGCAGAAGTAGCAGAATGTGTAGCATGTGCATGTGGTGGAGTAAGAAGCTTACTCATCACAGATGACGAATCAATAGAAACAAAGGTGTTCGGAGTTCTACCTCTTCTTGTAGTGGATGGCAATATAGGGAATTTCCCTTCACGACCTTTCCCCATAGTAAATAAATTCCAGCGAACAGTATCACTTTCAAGTGGGCTTGTAAATAAAGCTATGCTCCCGGGCAACAGCGCTAGAAAATTGTCTTGATGACCCACAAGTATAGGGGATCACAACAGTCTTTGAGGGAAGTAAAACCAAAATTTATTGATTTGATACAAGGGGATCCAAAGAATATTTATAAGCTTTAACAGATGAGTTGTCAATTCAGCTGCACCTGGAAATAGACTTGCTCGCTGATTCATCACAAATGTATCTATAATTTTTTATGCTCCATTCTTGTTTTACACCAATTTATATATGATTTTCTTACACTTCGTCGCACTTTTATACATTTTCTGGCACTAACCTATTAACAAGATGCCACAGTGTCGGTTCCCAGTTTTCTGTTGTTTTGTATTTCAGAAAAGTTGTACATGAAATATTTTCGGAATTGGACGAAACAAAAGCCGAAGTCAAACCGTAACGAAGACAGAGTCCAGAGGGGGGACGAGGAGGCGTTGCAGGGTGGCCAGACCACCCCATGGCGCGGAAGGGTGTGGTCCGTGCCAAGGGGTGGTGTGGGCCCCCCAGGAGGCCACCGACCTCACGGTTCCGCCTATTTATTCACGATCTCAGGAAAAACCTAAACACCCGAGCCTCCATCCACGAAAAGTTTCGTCGCGGCCTCGATGGTATACCCTAGCTCGGGATGGTTCTGAAGCTCTTCCGGCACCCTGCCGTAGGGAGAGATCATCACCCCTCATCGCCATGCCTGCCTCGAAGTGATGCATGAGTAGTTCATACCTGTACTATGGGTCCATAGCAGTAGCTAGATGGTTGTCTTCTCCAATTTGTGCCTCATGTTTAGATCATGTGAGCTGGCTATCATGATCACGATCATCCTTATGTAATGCTACATGTTGTGTTTGCTGGGATCCGATGAATATTGAATACTATGTTGAGATCGATTATATACTTGTCATATGTTATTTGTGATCTTGCATGCTCTCCAGTAGATACTCTGGCCAAGTAAATGCTTGTGACTCCAAGAGGGAGTATTTATGCTCGATAGTGCGTTCATGCTTCTAGTTTTCTGGATGAGTGACAATATCTTCTAATATTGTAGATGTGATGTTGCTACTAGGGAGAATAAAAGAAGCTTGGTGACCAGGTGTATACGTGAGCAAGCATCCATTGGTTGACACGTGTCACATTTAGCAACCCAGTTATCATCATTGTTGGGTTAGCAAAACACATCAGCACTAACAACACTTCCAAATCACGTAGGCGCTACCAATCACTGAAACGCGGGACCCGCAGCCCACGCCAAGTACGCTTAGCGATGCATAAGACAACGTCAAAGCAACAAACCCAATTGACTAGAACCGGATCTCAACGCAGATCGTGCGGCATCTAGAGGGTGCTCACGTATACATCTAGTCACCAAATCCTCTATCCTAGGGAGAAAACAACAATGTTTTATCCAAGGGTAATTCTATTGTTTACTTTACACACATTGCTTAATGCGAGAATCTGTTGCTTGCAACTTAATACTTGAAGGTGTTCGGATGATAACCAGAAGGTGGATTATTAGTCATAGACGCAGTTGGGTTATGGTCTATGTATTATGTTGTAATGACCAAACAAATCTCATAGTAATCATCTTGTCATGTATGGTCTTTGTTCTGTCAATTGCTCAGCTGTAATTTGTTCACCCAACATGTTATTTATCTTTATGGAGAGACACCTCTAGTGAACTATGGACCCCGGTCCTTTCTATTACACTGATACAATCATCCTGTTCTGTTTACCTACTCCAAGTATTGTTCTCTTTAATTCTACTGCAAACAATCATCATCTTGCCACACTATACAGTTAATCCTTTGTTTTCAGCAAAACCGGTGAGATTGACAATCTCACTGTAAGTTGGGATAAAGTATCTTGGTTGTGTAGTGTGCAGGTTCCACGTTGTTGCTGACACCGGTAGTGCGCCCTACCACAAGTCAGCTAGCAAGACCTTCAGAAGTCACGCCTTTCTCCTACTAGTCGATTAAACCTTGGTTTCTTATTGAGGGAAAAGTTGGTTCTGTGCTCATCATACCTTCCTCTTGGGGTTCCCCAATGGTGTGCAATCTACGCTCATCACTCGCAACAGTTTATCAGTAGTAATACTTTTATAGCAATAGCAGTAATGAAGTAACAACATCAATGAAATAAAAACAGCAACAGCGGTGATTGCAGTAGACAGCAGGATTAAAATATTGTAGGCATAGGGATGATGAACGGGCGCTGCATTGATAAGATAATTCATATACTAAGCAAGACATGGGCATTTGCAGGTAACAATGACAAAAGCATCCAAGTACTAAGTAACCATATTCGTGTGTTCCTATTTAGTCGTACGTGCTCGAAAGGAGAAACTTGCACGACATCTTTTGTCCTACCAGCCCGTTTGCAGCGGGGCCTCAAGGGAATCTACTTGTAATTAAGGCACTCCTTTTAATAGAGTACCGGAGCAAAGCATTAACATTCTGTGAGCACACATGATCCTCACATCACACTCATCCCCTTCGGTTATCCCAATTGCTGTCACTTTAGGGCCTCGGGTTCCGGACAATGATATGTGTATACAACTTGCAGGTAAGATAAAAAAAAATTATCCTCATGAATAAATAACATGTTCAGATATGATATCGTGGCACTCATACCCAAAGTGACAAACATTAAGCACACAAGTTGCAACAATGTCAAAAACACTAACAACGAATACTAGGCACTATGCCCCTAACAATCTTATAGCTATTACATGAATGATCTCATCCAATCCCTACCATCCTCTACATCCTACATCGGGGAATTACTCACACATGGATGGGGGAATCATGGATGGTTGATGGAGAGGCGTCGGTGATGATGATGGCGATGATCTCTTCCAATTCCCCTTCCCGTCAGGGTGCCATAACTAAGTTTCTGGTTCCCGGATTGGGGTTTCTGGTGGCGGCGGAGCAGCGAAACTCTTTCTGGAAAAACGTCGAACCCCCCTCTGTTATTTAGGTCAGATGCTTAATATAGCCAGGAGGAGAGGTCGAGGGGTGCCCGAGGCGGCCACACCACCCCAACACATGGTCAGGGGGTGGACTGCGCCTAGGCATGGTGTTGGCCCCCCGCGGCTCTTCTCCGTCTCATCTTCTGGCTCCGTGAGTCTTCGGGTAAAATAGAGAGTTTCCGATAATTTCTGGGGATTTTCCTGAAAGTTGGATTTCTGCACAAAAACGAGACACCAGAGCAATTCTATTGAAAAAAGCGTTAGTCCGTGTTAGTTGTATTCAAAACACACAAATTAGAGGGAAAACAACAACAAAAGTGTTCAGGAAAGTAGATACGTTTTGGACTATCAAATCCCCCAAGATTAGCTTATTGCTTGTCCTCAAGCAATTCAGTGACAACTGAGTGCGATAAAAGAAACTTTCAGGTAAGATCAAAAACAATAATTATCCTTATGAATCAATAACATGTTCAAATCTGAGATCATGGCACTCGGTCCCAAAGTGACAAGCATTAAGCACAACAAGTTGCAACAATGTCAAAAATACTAACAACTGATAATAGGCACTATGCCCCTAACAATCTTATAGCCATTACATGAATGATTTCATCCAATCCCTACCATCCCCTACACCCTACAGCGGGGGAATTACTCACACATGGATGGGGGAATCATGGATGGTTGATGGAGAGGCGTCGGTGATGATGATGGCGATGATGTCCTCCAATTCCCCGTCCCAGCATGGTGCCAACGGAGTTTCTGGTTCCTGGATTGGGATTTCTGGTGGCGGCGAGCCGCGGAACTCGTTTTGGAAAAACGTCGAACCCCCTTCTGTTATTTAGGTCATAGGCTTAATATAGCCAGGAGGAGAGGTCGAGGGGGTGCCCGAGGCGGCCACACCACCCCTAGGCGCGACAATGGGGTGGCCCGCGCCTAGGCATGGGGGCCCCGGTGGCTCTTCTCCGTGAGTCTTCGGGTAAAATAGGGACTTTGCGATAATTTCTGGGGATTTTCCTGAAAGTTGGATTTCTGCACAAAAACGAGACACCAGAGAAATTCTGCTGAAAACGTGTTAGTCCGTGTTTGTTGCATTCAAAACACAAAAATTAGAGGGAACACAACAACAAAAGTGTTCGGGAAAGTAGATACGCTTTGGACGTATCAGGGACGTGAATCTGAACCTGGCAGAAGGACGTCTTCCTCCTTGTCGGAGATCAGGCCAAGACTTCGTGCCTTCTTTTCGTCGCGCTTCATCATTGTCAAAGCGGGCCAGGCGCCTAGAGCGTCTTTGGTAATAGCGGCGTAACCTTCTTCGCTGCGGTCGTGGTTGCCTTGGGGCCGGTGGCGCTCGTGGCAACACTGGCTGCGGCGATGGCGCCCTTCTTCTCAACCATCTTGAGGTTTCTTCGGGAACAGTGGTGGTCGAAAAACGACGGTGGTGACGGCGTGGCAGTTGTGAGTTGCAAGAGCGGAGGAAGAAGAAGAAGACAATGGAAGAAGAAGAAAAGTAAAATCGGCGCCTCCTTTTATAAAGGAAAGTTATCAGTGATTTGGCCTGTATGATCCATGCCATAAATATTGGACACAGATCTGGTTCACCACGTGTCAGATAACAGTCAAGGCAAATGACAATTACCTCCACTACACGCGAAAATCAAGGAGACACCTCGGATGAAGCGCAATGATCGGTCTTTTCCCAAACGGATTGCTCAGAGTAGGGGCGGGCCTGTCAGGTCACGTTCCGTCAAACCCACAGCTGCAGTTACTACGTCATTGATGATGTCATCCAAAGTTTTCGGCTCCTTATAGCAACAGCATTCGAAGCAAATTTGGATTTGACGGAATCTATTCAATTTGAGTCTACGCATGGTTGCAAGCATCTGTCCCTAGACTCGAGGGCGACTCCCATCGGGAGCACTGGACGCGCACCCGATAAAAACAAATGAATCTGAAGAATAATGGACCCGAAGGTTCCAGAAGATCCAGGATCGAGCCCGGGGACTTGATCTTGAGTAGAGTAACCTTGTTTTGCCATCAACAATTAACCGACATCGATTTATCGAATAATACTGGGCTCGTTACTTTTATCCCTTATGTACAACCAGATTGAATGAGTTCACCCAAAGTCTTTGAAGACCTGATATATTAAAAGATATCGGATGAAAAAGGATGTTCAGAAAACATCCACAGCGAAATCCTCGAGTAGTACAACTTGAGACTACGCACGGATGCAAATATCCATCCCTAGACTCGGGGGCTACTCCCATCAGGAGCGCTGGATGCGCACCCGACATCAAGTAATTTCGATTTTATGGTGAGCAAGAAGGTCCAATTATTTTCGGCGGCTAGAAGATATTGGATGATGAAGGTAACTCAGAAAGCATCGGCAACAAGATCTTTCAGTACTACAACTTGAGTCTACGCACGGTTGCAAACATCCGTCCTTACACTCCGGGGCTACTCCCATCGGGAGCGCTAGACACGCACCCTATAAAAATAACTTAAAATCTACAATGAATGTGAAGACCCAATTCTTCTCGACAATTCAGGATATTCGGATGAAGGCTAATATAGTTCCTGCCCGAAGCTTCGCTTCGGCAAGTCACTTGGGGGCTACTGATGTGGGCATTACCCTTCGGGTACGCAACATTAGTCTACCTCCTTTGTCCCAACTAGGGCCCATGAAGATTTCCTGCCGACCAAGGTGGGCCCATACGTCGGTTCAACAAAGGGGACCTATCAAAAGACAGATTCTTGATGAACAAGGCAAGAAGACATCACTAAAGGAAAGACTAGAGTAGATCTCTTTGTAACCTAGTCGAGTTCGGACAGGACTCTCGGGACCTGGCCTGTAATATAAGGGCCAGGAGAGGGCCAACTGAACAGACAACATCGATACGTAGAACCATCGTAAGTTAGAGCTGAAAAACTAGAATCCTTGCCTCTCGGCGAGTTAACCATAGCATCCTATCGGCTACCCCATTGTAACTCAATATATTCGATAATCAAGATCACACAAGCAGGAAGTAAGGATTTTGCCTCACCGAAGGCCCTGAACCTGGGTAAATCTCTCTCCCCCTTCGTTTGGTATCCGATGTCTCGTGCGAGCCTGCAGGATTACGTCAACCCTAAGCCCCTCATGGCGGGCATTGCTGGGGAGCACCCTCGTCAGCATCCCTTAGAGAAAAATGGCAAGCATTTCGATGGCAAGGCAGAAACCTGGTCGAAGCCTGTCACCCGTACTAGTGCTGAAGTATTTGGTATGGTCAAGGATTTAAAAGTAATCTTTGAAAAGGGTCCTAGCAGCCAACCTATTCCTAACGGCGCTGATAAGCGTGCACCCATGTGGAAGAAGAAATCTATATTTTGGGAGGTACCCTATTGGGAAGTACATGAGATCCGCTCCGCAATCGACGTGATGCACCTGACGAAAAATCTTTGCATGAATATTCTGGCTTCCTGGGATTGTATGGGAAGTCAAAAGATACACCAGAAGCACGTGAGGATCAGGAATGTCATAAAGGATGAGGCGGAAAGCATCCATGGCGGTTTCAAAGGCCTGCCAGCTACATTCTTACCAAGGAAGAGAAGGAAATATTTTTTAAAATCATTTTCAGTATCAAGGTCCTGACCGGCTTCTCATCGAATATAAAGGGAATAGTAAATATGAAAGACAAAAATGCCAAAACCTAAGTCTCATGACTGCAATGTGCTTATGACGCAATTATTTCCGGTTGCATTTGATACGTCTCCGACGTATCGATAATTTCTTATGTTCCATGCCACATTATTGATGATATCTACATGTTTTATACACATTATATGTCATATTTATGCGTTTACGGAACTAACCTATTGACGAGATGCCGAAGGGCCAGTTCCTGTTTCTGCTGTTTTTGGTTCAGAAATCCTAGTAAGGAAATATTCTCGGAATCGGACGAAATCAAGACCCAACATCCTATTTTTCCACGAAGCTTCCAGAACACCCGAGAGTCGCCAGAGGGGGGCCACTGGGCCCCCAGACGATAGCCCGGCGCGGCCAGAGGGGGGGTCGTGCCCCCTGTTGTGTCGGCGCCCCGTTGACCTTCCGACTCCGCCTCTTCGCCTATAAAAAGGTCCCTGACCTAAAACCTCGATACGGAAAAGCCACGGTACGAGAAACCTTCCAGAGCCGCCGCCATCGCGAAGCCAAGATCTGGGGGACAGGAGTCTCGTTCCGGCACGCCGCCGGGACGGGGAAGTGCCCCGGAAGGCTTCTCCATCGACACCACCGCCATCTTCATCAACGCTGCTGTCCCATGAGGAGGGAGTAGTTCTCCATCGAGGCTCGGGGCTGTACCGGTAGCTATGTGGTTCATCTCTCTCCTATGTACTTCAATACAATAATCTCATGAGCTGCCCTACATGATTGAGATTCATATGATGATGCTTGTAATCTAGATGTCATTATGCTAGTCAAGTGAGTTTTACTTATGTGATCTCCGGAGACTCCTTGTCCCACGTGTGTAAAGGTGACAGTGTGTGCACCGTGTGGGTCTCTTAGGCTATATTTCACAGAATACTTATTCACTGTTATGAATGGCATAGTGAAGTGCTTATTTATATCTCTTTATGATTGCAATGTGTTTTGTATCACAATTTATCTGTGTGCTACTCTAGTGATGTTATTAAAGTGGTTTATTCCTCCTGCACGGTGTAATGGTGACAGTGTGTGCATCCGTGTTAGTACTTGGCGTAGGCTATGATTATGATCTCTTGTAGATTATGAAGTTAACTATTGCTATGATGGTATTGATGTGATCTATTCCTCCTACATAGTGTGAAGGTGACAGTGTGCATGCTATGTTAGTACTTGGTTTAGTTGTGTTGATCTGTCATGCACTCTAAGGTTATTTAAATATGAACATTGAATATTGTGGAGCTTGTTAACTCCGGCATTGAGGGTTCGTGTAATCCTACAATTAGTGGTGTTCATCATCCAACAAGAGAGTGTAGAGTATGCATTTATCTATTCTGTTATGTGATCAAAGTTGAGAGTGTCCACTAGTGAAAGTCTAATCCCTAGGCCTTGTTCCTAAATATCGCTATCATTGCTTGTTTTTTTTCTGCGTTACTACTGCTTACTGCTCATATATATTCATACCACCTGTATTTCACTATCTCTTCGCCGAACTAGTGCACCTATTAGGTGTGTTGGGGACACAAGAGACTTCTTGCTTTGTGGTTGCAGGGTTGCATGAGAGAGATATCTTTGACCTCTTCCTCCCCGAGTTCGATAAACCTTGGGTGATCCACTTAAGGGAAACTTGCTGCTGTTCTACAAACCTCTGCTCTTGGAGGCCCAACACTGTCTGAATAGAAGCACCCGTAGACATCAAGCTATTTTCTGGCGCCGTTGCCGGGGAGGAAAGGTAAAAGGTACTCACACTCCGGATCTCGGCTACTAAGCTATTTTCGCCGTTGTAAGTGCTCGAAGCTATTTTCTTTAGATCCTGCAATTGCATCTTTTTGTTTCTTGTTTTACACTAGTAAGGCATAATGGAAAACATCTGTGAGCTTTTTGTACTATTTCCTGAGTCAAGACATGAATGGTTTAATGTGAAAATTAAAAAACCTATGGAACCTTATTTGCATGTTAGTAGCAATGATATTAGTATGAACGCTTTGAACACCATTGTTGCTAATGATATGGAAAATTCTAAGCTTGGGGAAGCTGATTTTGATGAGCATGATATTTTTAGTCCCCCAAGCATTGAGGAGAAAATTTACTTTGACGATACTTTGCCTCCTATTTATGATGATTATAATGATATTGGTCTTTTAGTACCGCCTGTTATGGAGGATAAATTTGATTATGATTACAATATGCCTCCTATACTTGATGATGAGAATAATAATGATAGCTACTTTGTTGAATTTGCTCCCACTACAACTAATAAAATTGATTATGCCTATGTGGAGAGTAATAATTTATGCATGAGACTCATGATAAGAATGCTTTATGTGATAGTTATATTGTTGAGTTTGCTCATGTTGCTACTGAAAGTTATTATGAGAGAGGAAAATATGGTTGTAGAAATTTTCATGTTACTAAAACACCTCTCTTTTTGCTGAAAATCTTGAAGCTGCACTTGTTTTATCTTTCTATGCTTGTTGCATTATGCTTCATGAATTTGTTTATTTACAAGATTCCTATGCATAGGAAGCATGTTAGACTTAAATTTGTTTTGAATTTGCCTCTTGATGCTCTCTTTTGCTTCAACTACTATTTCTTGCGAGTGCATCATTAAAACTGCTGAGCCCATCTTAATGGCTATAAAGAAAGAACTTTTTGGGAGATAACCCATGTGTTTATTTTGCTACAGTACTTTGTTTTATATTTGAGTCCTGGAAGTTGTTACTACTGTAGCAACCTCTCCTTATCTTATTTTATTGCATTGTTGTGCCAAGTAAAGTCTTTGATAGTAAGGTTCATACTAGATTTGGATTACTGCGCAGAAACAGATTTCTTGCTGTCACGAATCTGGGCCTAATTCTCTGTAGGTAACTCAGAAAATTATGCCAATTTACGTGAGTGATCCTCAGATATGTACGCAACTTTCATTCAATTTGAGCATTTTCATCTGAGCAAGTCTGGTGCCATTTTAAAATTCGTCTTTACGGACTGTTCTGTTTTGACAGATTCTGCCTTTTATTTCGCATTGCTTCTTTCGCTGTGTTGGGTGGATTTCTTTGTTCCATTACCTTCCAGTAGCTTTGAGCAATGTCCAGAAGTGTTAAGAATGATTGTGTCACCTCTGAACATGTGAGTTTTTGATTATGCACTAACCCTCTAATGAGTTTGTTTCGAGTTTGGTGTGGAGGAAGTTTTCAAGGGTCAAGAGAGGAGGATGATATACTATGATCAAGAAGAGTGAAGAGTCTAAGCTTGGGGATGCCCCGGTGGTTCATCCCTGCATATTTCAAGAAGACTCAAGCATCTAAGCTTGGGGATGCCCAAGGCATCCCCTTCTTCATCGACAAATTATCAGGTTTCTTCTCTTGAAACTATATTTTTATTCGGTCACATCTTATGTACTTTACTTGGAGCGTCTGTGTGTTTTTATTTTCGTTTGTTATCTTAGTTCTCTGAATAAATTAATGCTTGTGTGGGAGAGAGACGCTCCGCTGGTTCATATGAACACATGTGTTCTTAGCTTTTAATGTTCATGGCGAAGGTTGAAACTGCTTCTTTAATTTTTATATGGTTGGAAACAGAAAATGCTACATGTAGTAATTGGTAAAATGTCTTGGATAATTTGATACTTGGCAATTGTTGTGCTCATGTTTAAGCTCTTGCATCATGTACTTTGCACTCATTAATGAAGAAACACATAGAGCTTGCTAAAATTTGGTTTGCATAATTGGTCTCTCTAAAGTCTAGATAATTTCTAGTATTGAGTTTGAACAACAAGGAAGACGGTGTAGAGTCTTATAATGTTTACAATATGTCTTTTATGTGAGTTTTGCTGCACCGGTTCATCCTTGTGTTTGTTTCAAATAACCTTGCTAGCCTAAACCTTGTATCGAGAGGGAATACTTCTCATGCATCCAAAATCCTTGAGCCAACCACTATGCCATTTGTGTCCACCATACCTACCTACTACATGGTATTTCTCCGCCATTCCAAAGTAAATTGCTTGAGTGCTACCTTTAAATAATTCAAAATTTATCACCTCTTATTTGTGTCAATGTTTTATAGCTCATGAGGAAGTATGTGGTGTTTATCTTTCGATCTTGTCATTTACTTCGGACAGACTTTCACCAATGGACTAGTGGCTCATCCACTTATCCAATAATTTTGCAAAAAGAGCTGGCAATGGGGTTCCCAGCCCCAATTAATTAACTTTCATTAATAATTCTCTTCACATGTTTTGCTCTGATTCATCAGTAAGCAACTTAATTTTGCAAATAGACACTCCTCCATGGTATGTGAATGTTGGAAGGCACCCGAGGATTCGGTTAGCCATGGCTTGTGTAAGCAAAAGGTTGGGAGGAGTGTCATCCATAAATAAAGAAAAACTAAACTAAAGTACATGTGTAAACAAAAGAGAAGAGGGATGATCTACCTTGCTGGTAGAGACAACGTCCTTCATGGGAGCCGCTCTTGAAAGTCTGGTTGATGAGGTAGTTAGAGTGCCCACTACCATTCGTTGACAACAACAAACACCTCTCAAAATTTTACTTTTATGCTCTCTTTATGTTTTCAAAACCAAAGCTCTAGCACAAATATAGCAATCGATGCTTTCCTCTTTGAAGGACCATTCTTTTACTTTTATGTTGAGTCAGTTTACCTATTTCTCTCCACCTCAAGAAGCAAACACTTGTGTGAACTGTGCATTGATTCCTACATATTTGCATATTGCACTTGTTATATTACTTTGCATTGACAACTATCCATGAGATATACATGTTACAAGTTGAAAGCAACCGCTGAAACTTAATCTTCCTTTGTGTTGCTTCAATACCTTTACTTTGATTTATTGCTTTATGAGTTAACTCTTATGCAAGACTTATTGATGCTTGTCTTTAAGTACTATTCATGAAAAGTCTTTGCTACATGATTCATCTGTTTACTCATGTCATTTACATTGTTTTGATCGCTGCATTCACTACATATGCTTACAAATAGTATGATCAAGGTTATGATGGCATGTCACTCCAGAAATTATCTTTGTTTATCGTTTACCTGCTCGGGACGAGCAGGAACTAAGCTTGGGGATGCTGATACGTCTCCGACGTATCGATAATTTCTTATGTTCCATGCCAAATTATTGATGATATCTACATGTTTTATACACATTATATGTCATATTTATGCGTTTTCCGGAACTAACCTATTGACGAGATGCCGAAGGGCCGTTCCTGTTTTCTGTTTTTGGTTCCGAAAATCCTAGTAAGGAAATATTCTCGAATCGGACGAAATCAAGACCCAGCATCCTATTTTTCCACGAAGCTTCCAAACACCCGAGTCGCGGGCCAGGGGGGCCCCCAGACGATAGCCCGGCGCGGCCAGAGGGGGGGCCGCGCCCCCCTGTTGTGTCGGCGCCCCGTTGACCTTCCGACTCCGCCTCTTCGCCTATAAAAAGGTCCCTGACCTAAAACCTCGATACGGAAAAGCCACGGTACGAAACCTTCCAGAGCCGCCGCCATCGCGAAGCCAAGATCCTGGGGACAGGAGTCTCTGTTCCGGCACGCCGCCGGGACGGGGAAGTGCCCCCGAAGGCTTCTCCATCGACACCACCGCCATCTTCATCAACGCTGCTGTCTCCCATGAGGAGGGAGTAGTTCTCCATCGAGGCTCGGGGCTGTACCGGTAGCTATGTGGTTCATCTCTCTCCTATGTACTTCAATACAATAATCTCATGAGCTGCCCTACATGATTGAGATTCATATGATGATGCTTGTAATCTAGATGTCATTATGCTAGTCAAGTGGGTTTTACTTATGTGATCTCCGGAGACTCCTTGTCCCACGTGTGTAAAGGTGACAGTGTGTGCACCGTGTGGGTCTCTTAGGCTATATTTCACAGAATACTTCACTGTTATGAATGGCATAGTGAAGTGCTTATTTATATCTCTTTATGATTGCAATGTGTTTTGTATCACAATTTATCTCTGTGCTACTCTAGTGATGTTATTAAAGTGGTTTATTCCTCCTGCACGGTGTAATGGTGACAGTGTGTGCATCCGTGTTAGTACTTGGCGTAGGCTATGATTATGATCTCTTGTAGATTATGAAGTTAACTATTGCTATGATGGTATTGATGTGATCTATTCCTCCTACATAGTGTGAAGGTGACAGTGTGCATGCTATGTTAGTACTTGGTTTAGTTGTGTTGATCTGTCATGCACTCTAAGGTTATTTAAATATGAACATTGAATATTGTGGAGCTTGTTAACTCCGGCATTGAGGGTTCGTGTAATCCTACGCAATTAGTGGTGTTCATCATCCAACAAGAGAGTGTAGAGTATGCATTTATCTATTCTGTTATGATCAAAGTTGAGAGTGTCCACTAGTGAAAGTCTAATCCCTAGGCCTTGTTCCTAAATATTGCTATCGCTGCTTGTTTACTGTTTTACTGCATTACTGCTCTTTCATATATATTCATACCACCTATTTCACTATCTCTTCGCCGAACTAGTGCACCTATTAGGTGTGTTGGGGACACAAGAGACTTCTTGCTTTGTGGTTGCAGGGTTGCATGAGAGGGATATCTTTGACCTCTTCCTCCCTGAGTTCGATAAACCTTGGGTGATCCACTTAAGGGAAACTTGCTGTTCTACAAACCGCTCTTGGAGGCCCAACACTGTCTACAAGAATAGAAGCACCCGTAGACATCAGCATTGAGGGGGCTTCTACCAGAAAATGTTCGACTTGCCATTGTGAAGGTATGTGCATTCCTCAATGCCATTTCTCAGAAGGTAATTGATCAGAAAGTCTATCAGGGTTACAAATTGATGTGGTCCAATGTCTAGTCAGCTTCGAGTTGTTGTTCCTGCCATCCTTCTTCAATATTATGACGCACCTCCTAGTTCACCTAGTCGAAAAGATTAGAATTCTCGGTCTTGTGTTTCTATACAATATGTTCCCCTTCGAGAGGTTCATGGGAGTTTTAAATAAATATGTTCGTAACCGTGCTAGGTGATACGTCTCCGACGTATCGATAATTTCTTATGTTCCATGCCACATTATTGATGATATCTACATGTTTTATGCACACTTTATGTCATATTCGTGCATTTTCTGGAACTAACCTATTAACGAGATGCCGAAGAGCCAGTTGCTGTTTTGCTGTTTTTGGTTTCAGAAATCCTAGTAACGAAATATTCTCGGAATTGGAGGAAATCAACGCCCAGGGTCCTATTTTGCCACGAAGCTTCCAAGACCGAAGGAGAGTCGAAGTGGGGCCATGAGGTGGCGACACACCGGGCGGCGCGGCCCAGGCCCTGGCCGCGCCGGCTGTGGTGTGGGCCCCTCGTGCCGCCTCTTTACCTGCCCTTCCGCCTACAAATAGCCTCCGTCGCGAAACCCCCAGTACCGAGAGCCACGATACGGAAAACCTTCCAGAGACGCCGCCGCCGCCAATCCCATCTCGGGGATTCTGGAGATCTCCTCCGGCACCCTGCCGGAGAGGGGATTCATCTCCCGGAGGACTCTTCACCGCCATGGTCGCCTCCGGAGTGATGAGTGAGTAGTTCACCCCTGGACTATGGGTCCATAGCAGTAGCTAGATTGTTGTCTTCTCCTCATTGTGCTTCATTGTTGGATCTTGTGAGCTGCCTAACATGATCAAGATCATCTATCTATAATGCTATATGTTGTGTTTGTCGGGATCCGATGGATAGAGAATACTATGTTATGTTAATTATCAAGTTATTACCTATGTGTTGTTTAAGATCTTGCATGCTCTCCGTTATTAGTAGAGGCTCTGGCCAAGTTTTCGCTATTAACTCCAAGAGGGAGTATTTATGCTCGATAGTGGGTTCATGTCTCCGTGAATCTGGGGAGTGACAGAAACCCCTAAGGTTATGGATGTGCTGTTGCCACTAGGGATAAAACATTGATGCTATGTCCGAGGATGTAGTTATTGATTACATTACGCACCATAATTAATGCAATTGTCTGTTGTTTTGCAACTTAATACTGGAAGGGGTTCGGACGATAACCTGAAGGTGGACTTTTTAGGCATAGATGCATGCTGGATAACGGTCTATGTACTTTGTCGTAATGCCCAATTAAATCTCACTATATTTATCATGACATGTATGTGCATTGTTATGCCCTCTCTATTTGTCAATTGCCCATAATTTGTTCACCCAACATGCTTTTATCTTATGGGAGAGACACCTCTAGTGAACTGTGGACCCCGGTCCTATTCTTTACATCGCATACAATCTACTGCAATTGTTCTTTACTGTTTTCTGCAAACAATCATCTTCCACACAATACGGTTAATCCTTTGTTACAGCAAGCGGTGAGATTGACAACCTCACTGTTTCGTTGGGGCAAAGTACTTTGGTTGTGTTGTGGTTCCACGTTGGCGCCGGAATCCCTGGTGTTGCGCCGCATTACATTTCGCCGCCATCAACCTTCAACGTGCTTCTTGGCTCCTCCTGGTTCGATAAACCTTGGTTTCTTTCTGAGGGAAAACTTGCTACTGTCTGCATCACACCTTCCTCTTGGGGTTCCCAACGGACGTGTGTCAACTGCACGCATCAAGCTCTTTTTCTGGCGCCGTTGCCGGGGAGATCAAGACACGCTACAAGGGGAGTCTCCACTTCCCAATCTCTTTACTTTGTTTTTGTCTTGCTTTATTTTATTTACTACTTTGTTTGCTGCATTATATCAAAACACAAAAAAATTAGTTGCTAGCTTTACTTTATTTACTATCTTGTTTGCTATATCAAAAACACAAAAAAAAATTAGTTACTTGCATTTACTTTACTTGATTCATCATGTTTCCTTTTAATTTTACCACAAAACACATACCGGTGGGACGTGGGTCTATAGTTGGGAGAAACAATATAGAAGAATTTTTCAATCATGTTAGTACCGTTGAAGATTTTGAAGATAGACACTTAGTAGAACTTGCTCCTACTTATGAAATTGCTGCTGCTGCTTTAGTTCGCATGTTGGAAACTAAATTTGTTAATCTCAATCCTATAATCCAACACATGTTTCTTACACTCGGTGATATGGAAGAAGGGGAAAAGAAAGATTTTGTTTTAGAAACCCTTCTTAGAGAATTTGGTGGTTTAGCAAGAGAAGCTAGAAAGGTCTTTAGTAAATATAAGATGCTTGGTTCTTATACCAATTTTGCTAGTATCCTTGAAAAAATGGACATGGATAGAGTAAGGTACACTAATAATATTAATGATGGTGGGGAGATCAAAGCACCAATACCATGTAAACTCCTAGCTATGAATGATGCACTAGAAAATAACTATGCTTGGCTTGTTCCTGAAAATTTGTTCGATGAGAGTAGCAAGCCCAAGACTAATGAAAAGGGAGACGCTGAAACTTATGTATCCAACATACTATGCATGGTTGAGAAAACTCCCAACACCCCTGGTTATGATGTTGATGCTTCATTTCTCGATAATACTTGATACACACTTTCTGCGCCTAGCTGAAAGGCGTTAAAGAAAAGCGCTTATGGGAGACAACCCATGTTTTTACTACAGTATTTTTGTTTTATATTTGAGTCTTGGAAGTTGTTTACTACTGTAGCAACCTCTCCTTATCTTAGTTTTATGTTTTGTTGTGCCAAGTAAAGTCTTTGATAGTATAGTGAATACTAGATTTGGATTACTGCGCAGAAACAGATTTCTTTGCTGTCACGAATCTGGGTCTAATTCTCTGTAGGTAACTCAGAAAATTAAGCCAATTTACGTGAGTGATCCTCAGATATGTACGCAACTTTCATTCAATTTGGGCATTTTCATTTGAGCAAGTCTGGTGCCATTTTAAAATTCGTCTTTACGAACTGTTCTGTTTTGACAGATTCTGCCTTTTATTTCGCATTGCCTCTTTTGCTATGTTGGATGAATTTCTTTGATCCATTAATGTCCAGTAGCTTTATGCAATGTCCAGAAGTGTTAAGAATGATTGTGTCACCTCTGAACATGTTAATTTTTATTGTGCACTAACCCTCTAATGAGTTGTTTTGAGTTTGGTGTGGAGGAAGTTTTCAAGGATCAAGAGAGGAGTATGATACAATATGATCAAGGAGAGTGAAAGCTCTAAGCTTGGGGATGCCCGGTGGTTCACCCCTGCATATTCTAAGAAGACTCAAGCGTCTAAGCTTGGGGATGCCCAAGGCATCCCCTTCTTCATCGACAACATTATCAGGTTCCTCCCCTGAAACTATATTTTTATTCCGTCACATCTTATGTGCTTTGCTTGGAGCGTCGGTTTGTTTTTGTTTTTGTTTTGTTTGAATAAAATGGATCCTAGCATTCACTGTATGGGAGAGAGACACGCTCCGCTGTAGCATATGGACAAGTATGTCCTTAGGCTTTACTCATAGTATTCATGGCGAAGTTTCTTCTTCGTTAAATTGTTATATGGTTGGAATTGGAAAATGCTACATGTAGTAATTCTAAAATGTCTTGGATAATTTGATACTTGGCAATTGTTGTGCTCATGTTTAAGCTCTTGCATCATATACTTTGCACCCATTAATGAAGAAACACATAGAGCTTGCTAATTTGGTTTGCATATTTGGTCTCTCTAAAGTCTAGATAATTTCTAGTATTGAGTTTTGAACAACAAGGAAGACGGTGTAGAGTCTTATAATGTTTACAATATGTCTTTTATGTGAGTTTTGCTGCACCGTTCATCCTTGTGTTTGTTTCAAATAACCTTGCTAGCCTAAACCTTGTATCGAGAGGGAATACTTCTCATGCATCCAAAATCCTTGAGCCAACCACTATGCCATTTGTGTCCACCATACCTACCTACTACATGGTATTTCTCCGCCATTCCAAAGTAAATTTCTTGAGTGCTACCTTTAAAATTCCATCATTCACCTTTGCAATATATAGCTCATGGGACAAATAGCTTAAAAACTATTGTGGTATTGAATATGTACTTATGCACTTTATCTCTTATTAAGTTGCTTGTTGTGCGATAACCATGTTTCTGGGGACGCCATCAACTATTCTTTGTTGAATATCATGTGAGTTGCTATGCATGTCCGTCTTGTCTGAAGTAAGAGAGATCTACCACCTTAATGGTTGGAGCATGCATATTGTTAGAGAAGAACATTGGGCCGCTAACTAAAGCCATGATTCATGGTGGAAGTTTCAGTTTGGACATATATCCTCAATCTCATATGAGAATAATAATTGTTGCCACATGCTTATGCATTAAAGAGGAGTCCATTATCTGTTGTCCATGTTGTCCCGGTATGGATGTCTAAGTTGAGAATAATCAAAAGCGAGAAATCCGAGCTTTCTCCTTAGACCTTTGTACAGGCGGCATGGAGGCACCCCATTGTGACACTTGGTTAAAACATGTGTATTGCGATGATCCGGTAGTCCAAGCTAATTAGGACAAGGTGTGGGCACCATTAGTATACTATGCATGAGGCTTGCAACTTGTAAGATATAATTTACATAACTCATATGCTTTATTACTACCGTTGACAAAATTGTTTCATGTTTTCAAAATAAAAGCTCTAGCACAAATATAGCAATCGATGCTTTCCTCTTTGAGGGACCATTCTTTTTACTTTTATGTTGAGTCAGTTCACCTATTTCTCTCCACCTCAAGAAGCAAACACTTGTGTGAACTGTGCATTGATTCTTACATACTTGCATATTGCACTTGTTATATTACTCTATGTTGACAATTATCCATGAGATATACATGTTATAAGTTGAAAGCAACCGCTGAAACTTAATCTTCCTTTGTGTTGCTTCAATACCTTTACTTTGATTTATTGCTTTATGAGTTAACTCTTATGCAAGACTTATTGATGCTTGTCTTGAAGTACTATTCATGAAAAGTCTTTGCTTTATGATTCACTTGTTTACTCATGTCATTACCATTGTTTTGATCGCTGCATTCATTACATATGTTTACAAATAGTATGATCAAGGTTATGATGGCATGTCACTTCAGAAATTATCTTTGTTATCGTTTTACCTGCTCGGGACGAGCAGAACTAAGCTTGGGGATGCTGATACGTCTCCGACGTATCGATAATTTCTTATGTTCCATGCCACATTATTGATGATATCTACATGTTTTATGCACACTTTATGTCATATTCGTGCATTTTCTGGAACTAACCTATTAACGAGATGCCGAAGAGCCATTGCTGTTTTCTGCTTTTGGAAATCCTAGTAACGAAATATTCTCGGAATTGGACGAAATCAACGCCCAGGGTCCTATTTTGCCACGAAGCTTCCAGAAGACCGAAGGAGAGTCGAAGTGGGGCCATGAGGTGGCGACACACCAGGCGGCGCGGCCCAGGCCCTGGCCGCGCCGGCCTGTGGTGTGGGCCCCTCGTGCCGCCTCTTTACCTACCCTTCCGCCTACAAATAGCCTCCGTCGCGAAACCCCCAGTACGAGAGCCACGATACGGAAAACCTTACTGAGACGCCGCCGCCGCCAATCCCATCTCGGGATTCAGGAGATCTCCTCCCCCTGCCGGAGAGGGGATTCATCTCCCGGAGGACTCTTCACCGCCATGGTCGCCTCCGGAGTGATGAGTGAGTAGTTCACCCCGGACTATGGGTCCATAGCAGTAGCTAGATGGTTGTCTTCTCCTCATTGTGCTTCATTGTTGGATCTTGTGAGCTGCCTAACATGATCAAGATCATCTATCTGTAATGCTATATGTTGTGTTTGTCGGGATCCGATGGATAGAGAATACTATGTTATGTTAATTATCAAGTTATTACCTATGTGTTGTTTAAGATCTTGCATGCTCTCCGTTATTAGTAGAGGCTCTGGCCAAGTTTTCGCTATTAACTCCAAGAGGGAGTATTTATGCTCGATAGTGGGTTCATGTCTCCGTGAATCTGGGGAGTGACAGAAACCCTAAGGTTATGGATGTGCTGTTGCCACTAGGGATAAAACATTGATGCTATGTCCGAGGATGTAGTTATTGATTACATTACGCACCATACTTAATGCAATTGTCTGTTGTTTGCAACTTAATACTGGAAGGGGTTCGGATGATAACCTGAAGGTGGACTTTTTAGGCATAGATGCATGCTGGATAGCGGTCTATGTACTTTGTCGTAATGCCCAATTAAATCTCACTATATTTATCATGACATGTATGTGCATTGTTATGCCCTCTCTATTTGTCAATTGCCCGACTGTAATTTGTTCACCCAACATGCTTTTATCGTATGGGAGAGACACCTCTAGTGAACTGTGGACCCCGGTCCTATTCTTTACATCGCAGACAATCTACTGCAATTGTTCTTTACTGTTTTCTGCAAACAATCATCTTCCACACAATACGGTTAATCCTTTGTTACAGCAAGCCGGTGAGATTGACAACCTCACTGTTTCGTTGGGGCAAAGTACTTTGGTTGTGTTGTGCAGGTTCCACGTTGGCGCCGGAATCCCTGGTGTTGCGCCGCATTACATTTCGCCGCCATCAACCTTCAACGTGCTTCTTGGCTCCTCCTGGTTCGATAAACCTTGGTTTCTTTCTGAGGGAAAACTTGCTACTGTCTGCATCATACCTTCCTCTTGGGGTTCCCAACGGACGTGTGTCAACTGCACGCATCACTAGGCCAGAAGAAAGCATCTCCAAGGGCTATGGAACAGACGAGGTCATTGAGTTTTGTGTAGACTTTCTTCCCGACCTTAAGCCGATTGGTGTTCCTGAATCTCGATATGAAGGGAGGCTGACTGGAAAAAGAAACACTAGGAAGGAAAGCAACCGTATGTATGGACGGGCATTCTATCACTCAAGGACACTACACAGTTCTACCCAATTCCATTGTGGTGGCTCCGTATATCGAGAGACACAAGAATATCTACGCTCAGAAAACCCGGGGAAGGCTGATTCCTGGATAAAGGGGAACACGAGAAAACTTTCGGAAGTTGGTTGCAGACACATCTCATGAATAACACTACCGTTGGAGATCGGGTGTACTGGTTGGCCAGGCCACCATCTTGGAATGTATGTACATTCCAAGGGTACGAGATAAATGAGAATACATTTTACACGGTCGCCCAAGATAAAAAGAGCACCAAGCAAAACAGTGTTGTCCGCTTTGATGCAACAAACAACAATGGGCACAAGGACACATATTATGGGTACATAGAGGAGATATGGGAATTTGACTATGGACCTACATTTAAGATCCCTTTGTATTGGTGCGAACGGGTCAAGCTGGCAGGAGGTGGGGTACAAGTATACCAAAAGTACGGCATGACAATAGTGGATCTCAACAATCTTGCGTACATGGATGAACCATTCGTCCTAGCCAACGATATGGCTCAGGTTTTCTATGTGAAGGACATGTCTACCAAAACAAGAAAAAGAAATCAGCAAAATAATACTGCGTCTGATGAGCCAAAGCGCCACATAGTTCTTTTAGGGAAAAGAAACATCGTGGGAGTAGATGACAAGACCGACATGTCAGTAGATTATAATAACTTTCATGAAATTCCGCCCTTCATAGTGAAAACTGACCCAAGCATCCTGTTGAATGATGAAGATTCTCCATGGCTACGACCCAGAAGAAAAAAGAAACAATAGCTAGGGATGTTGACCCAAGCATCAAGTTAAATGATGAAGATGCTCCATTCACGGCCGAAGCGATCATAACATGTGTTTCTCAAAATAGCAACAACTTTCCCATTTATTTTTGTGTAATAATGTTACTGTATGTAAGATATTAACAATGGAGATGGTTGGCTTGTTTTTACTAGTTCAATGGGGATGGTTGGCTTGTTTTTACTTGTGAAATAGATTTCACGGGCTTGCAGGAATAAAATTCCGAGGCGGAGCTTCCGAATATATCCTAGGGCGTGGGCACCAACGACATCTTCGAGAAGCTTTGCCACGGGAGATTTCCCAACCCTTTCGTCAACACTTTTACAGGAGATCGAGGCTTTCACGGGATTGCAGGTCCGAGGCGGAGCTTCCGAAGATGTCCTAGGGCATGAGCACCAACGACATCTTCGAGAAGCTCCACCATAGGAGATTTCCCAACCCTTTCGCCAACGCTGTTAGAGGAGATTGAGGCTTTCACAGGCTTGTGATACGTCTCCGACATATCGATAATTTCTTATGTTCCATGCCACATTATTGATGATATCTACATGTTTTATACACATTATATGTCGTATTTATGCATTTTCCGGCACTAACCTATTAACGAGATGCCGAAGAGCCAGTTCTTGTTTTCTGCTGTTTTTGGTTTCAGAAATCCTACAAAGGAAATATTCTCGGAATTGGACGAAATCAACGCCCAGGGTCCTATTTTTGCACGAAGCTTCCGAAAGACCGAAGGGGAAAGGAAGTGGGGCCACGAGGCGCCGCCACAACAGGCGGCGCGGCCCAGCTAGGCCGCGCGGCCCTGGCGTGTGGGGCCCTCGTGTGGCCCCCGCGTTGCCCTTCCGCCTACTTAAAGCCTTCGTCGCGAAACCCCCAGTACCGAGAGCCACGATACGGAAAACCTTACTGAGACGCCACCGCCGCCAATCCCATCTCGGGATTCGATCACCTCCGGCACCCTGGGAGAGGGGAATCATCTCCGGAGGATTCTTCACCGCCATGGTCGCCTCCGGAGTGATGAGTGAGTAGTTCACCCCTGGACTATGGGTCCATAGCAGTAGCTAGATGGTTGTCTTCTCCTTATGTGCTTCATTGTTGGATCTTGTGAGCTGCCTAACATGATCAAGATCATCTATCTGTAATTCTATATGTTGTGTTTGTCGGGATCCGATGGATAGAGAATACTATGTTATGTTGATTATCAATCTATTACCTATGTGTTGTTTATGATCTTGCATGCTCTCCGTTATTAGTAGAGGCTCTGGCCAAGTTTTTACTCTTAACTCCAAGAGGGAGTATTTATGCTCGATAGTGGGTTCATGCCTCCATTAAATCTGGGACAGTGACAGAAGTTCTAAGGTTGTGGATGTGCTGTTGCCACTAGGGATAAAATATTGATGCTATGTCCGAGGATGTAGTTATTGATTACATTACGCACCATACTTAATGCAATTGTCTGTTGTTTTGCAACTTAATACTGAAGGGGTTCGGATGATAACCTGAAGGTGGACTTTTTAGGCATAGATGCATGCTGGATAGCGGTCTATGTACTTTGTCGTAATCCCAATTAAATCTCACAATATTCATCATATCATGTATGTGCATTGTTATGCTCTCTCTATTTGTCAATTGCCTGACTGTAATTTGTTCACCCAACATGCTATTTATCTTATGGGAGAGACACCTCTAGTGAACTGTGGACCCCGGTCCTATTCTTTACATCAAATACAATCTACTGCAATACTTGTTCTACTATTTTCTGCAAACAATCATCTTCCACACAATACGGTTAATCCTTTGTTACAGCAAGCCGGTGAGATTGACAACCTCACTGTTTCGTTGGGGCAAAGTACTTTGGTTGTGTTGTGCAGGTTCCACGTTGGCGCCGAATCCCGGTGTTGCGCCGCACTACATCCCGCCGCCATCAACCTTCAACGTGCTTCTTGGCTCGTCCTGGTTCGATAAACCTTGGTTTCTTTCTGAGGGAAAACTTGCTGCTGTGCGCATCATACCTTCCTCTTGGGGTTCCCAACGAACGTGTGAGTTACACGCCATCAGCTTGCAGGGAATTTTTTTCATGCGGAGCTTTGATGTCTACGGGTGCTTCTATTCTTGTAGACAGTGTTGGGCCTCCAAGAGCAGAGGTTTGTAGAACAGCAGCAAGTTTCCCTTAAGTGGATCACCCAAGGTTTATCGAACTCAGGGAGGAAGAGGTCAAAGATATCCCTCTCGAGCAACCCTGCGATCACAATGCAAGAAGTCTCTTGTGTCCCCAACACACCTAATAGGTGCACTAGTTTGGCGAAGAGATAGTGAGATGCAAGTAATATGGATGAGTATGAGTGGTAATAGCAATCTGAATAAAATATGGCAGCGAGTAAACATGCAACAAAACAGTAAACAAACGGAGATTCGATGCTTGGAAGCAAGGCCCAGGGATCCTGCTTTCACTAGTGGACACTCTCAACAATGATCACATAATAGGACTACTCTACACCCTCTTGTTGGATGATGAACACCACTAACTGTGTAGGATTACACGAACCCTCAATGCCGGAGTTAACAAGCTCCACAATATTCAATGTTCATATTTAAATAACCTTAGAGTGTAAGATAGATCAACACAATCACACCAAGAACTAACATAGCATGCACACTGTCACCATCACACTATGAAGGAGGCATAAATCACATCAATTCTTATCATAGCAATAGTTAACTTCATAATCTACAAGAGATCACAATCATAACCCACGCCAAGTACTACACGATGCACACACTATCACCATTACACCGTGCAGGAGGAATATACTACTTTAATAACATCAATAGAGTAGCACATAGATGATATTCAGCTAGATCACATAAAGAGAGAGATGAACCACATAGCTACAGCGGAGCCCTCAGCCCCGGGGGTGAATTACTCCCTCCTCATCATGGAGACAGCGATGGCGGTGAAGATGGCGGTGGACGGCGGTGGAGACGGCGGTGGAGATGACTCCGGGGGCAATTCCCCGTCCGGCGGGTGCCGGAACAGAGACTTCTGTCCCCCGAATTGGAGTTTCGCGATGTGGCGGCGCCCTGAGTCTTTCGGAGTTTCGTCAAGAGGTGTGTTTTTAGGTCGAAAGGGCTTAAATAGGCGAAGAGGCGGCGCAGAGGGGCGACAGGCGACGACACCATAGGGCCGCGCGGCAGGGGTGGCCGCGCCACCCTATCATCTGGGGCCTGTGGCCCCCTCGGCGGCTCTCGGGTGTTGGATGCTTCCGGTGAAAATAGGAACCTGGGCGTTGATTTCGTCCAATTCCGAGAAAATTTCGTTACTAGGATTTCTGAAACCAAAAACAGCAGAAAACTGGCACTTCGACATCTTGTTAATAGGTTAGTTCCAGTGCACGAATATGACATAAAGTGTGCATAAAACATGTAGATATCATCAATAATGTGGCATGGAACATAAGAAATTATCGATACGTCGGAGACGTATCAGCATCCCCAAGCTTAGTTTCTGCTCGTCCCGAGCAGGCAAACGATAACAAAGATAATTTCTGGAGTGACATGCCATCATAACCTTGATCATACTATTGTAAGCATATGTAATGAATGCAGCGATCAAAACAATGGTAATGACATGAGTAAACAACTGAATCATAAAGCAAAGACTTTTCATGAATAGTACTTTCAAGACAAGCATCAATAAGTCTTGCATAAGAGTTAACTCATAAAGCAATAATTCAAAGTAAAAGGTATTGAAGCAACATAAAGGAAGATTAAGTTTCAGCGGTTGCTTTCAACTTGTAACATGTATATCTCATGGATAATTGTCAACATAGAGTAATATAACAAGTGCAATATGCAAGTATGTAGGAATCAATGCACAGTTCACACAAGTGTTTGCTTCTTGAGGTGGAAAGAGATAGGTGAACTGACTCAACATAAAAGTAAAAGAAAGGTCCTTCAAAGAGGAAAGCATCGATTGCTATATTTGTGCTAGAGCTTTTATTTTGAAAACATGAAACAATTTTGTCAACGGTAGTAATAAAGCATATGTATCATGTAAATTATATCTTACAAGTTGCAAGCCTCATGCATAGTATACTAATAGTGCCCGCACCTTGTCCTAATTAGCTCGGATTACCGGGATTATCATCGCAATACACATGTTTTAACCAAGTGTCACAAAGGGGTACCTCTATGCCGCCTGTACAAAGGTCTAAGGAGAAAGCTCGCATTTGGATTTCTCGCTTTTGATTATTCTCAACTTAGACATCCATACCGGGACAACATAGACAACAGATAATGGACTCCTCTTTAATGCATAAGCAATTAGCAACAATTAATGTTCTCATATGAGATTGAGGATATATGTCCAAAACTGAAACTTCCACCATGATTCATGGCTTTAGTTAGCGGCCCAATGTTCTTCTCTAACATTATGCATGCTCTAACCATTAAATGAGTGGTAAATCTCCCTTACTTCAGACAAGACGGACATGCATAGCAACTCACATGATATTCAACAAAGAGTAGTTGATGGCGTCCCCAGGAGCATGGTTATCGCACAACAAGCAACTTAATAAGAGATAAAGTGCATAAGTACATATTCAATACCACAATAGTTTTTAAGCTATTTGTTGTCAACACCCGAATTTTTAAGTCCGGATGCCCTATTACATCATACATCGCAATCCCAGGAAGATTGTTTTTGCGAGACATAATAGTAAGTAGTTCAGAGTCATCATTTATTACAACACATAGAGTATTACAACAAGGGATCACATGATCCAATATTACACAAATAGATTGTTCAACATCACAAATAAGTAGCGGAAGCATAGTAGTAGTGGACTATCTATTCCACAGGCAACGCTTGACGTTTAGAAGATGATCCTAGTTATCGTAGACGTCCTGTTGTCCATCATCCTGATACTGTTGCTCCTCTTCAAAGTCTGGCATTTGAATAGCCAGGGCAAAGCCATGAGTACTTTAAAGTACTCGCAAACTAATACTAAGGTAAGAACATACTAAGTGTAGTAAGGGGGTACTAAACTCTAGGTTTATTTGCATAAAGCCAAGTTTAGTTTAGTAAACATTTAGTAGAGCCTTATCATGTGCTAGACTAACTCAAATGGGAACATTAGTGTCATTCCCACAACTCATTATGGTTCACCATAATGTCACCTTTCAATCCACCATTCATTTCTAGACTCAAAACATTTTAATGATAACGGAGATAGTATGGCCTTTCCAATTGTCCGTAACCGTGGACACGGCTATTCGAATAGGTTTAACACTCTGCAGAGGTTGTACTCTTGTGCCACAACTTTTGATTTCATCCGTCGAGGATAACCTCGAATCATCGTAACACAGTACGCGGATCATCAATCCTAACCTTTCACTTATATATGCTAGTATGAGCACCTCTCCCCATGAGCTTGGCCTCCCGGTGAAAACCGCAGTCAACCGGGAACACAGGGCTTGGGCCGTACATTCACCTCATATTAACATCATTCCACACTTAACGAGGCAGCCTCGGCGTAACCCCTATGATGTTTGTTAAGAGGGAACCCATACTAAAATACACAAGTTTCTAGTTAAGCCCTACCCATAATCAGGTATTGTGGGGGTACTTGTATAATTGGAAGGGTATCGCATTCAAACCCAATCATCAATTTTATCAAAAATCACTATCTTCCCTTGTTCACATCCACCTTCACTTTACTTTCTTTCAGAGTCATTTCACTTCACCATGTTCCCATCTAGAGTAGTCAATTTTAATTGATTAGCACTAGCAACTATATGAGGGGTGCTAACTACTTGTAATGCTTGTTAGGCTAAGTTTGATACTCTTGTAGTATTCTAGACTTAGACCAAAGTTAACTATAAAAGTAACTTATTGAGAAAACAGGTAAAAGCTTGTAAAGTAAAAACATGGGATAGGTAATAAATAGAAGTAAAGTGGGATGGTGCCTTTGCTCTTGCAGAGCTAAGCACTTGTGTTTAGCAAGGGTTAGCTTGCCTTGAGCTGAGTAGTTCTCAAAGGTTTCTTCTTCTTCCGGCGAGTAGTCCTCCTCCTCTTGATACTCCTCGTTACTAGCGTCTATATACGAATACAAGGTATAAATACTAAACCAAACTCACATACTTATCTAGAAACACTCCAAGGAGTTTACACTCTAGTCCTATTATCAATCAAACATGGCATAGTGAGTTATTTGATGAGTTCTTATTTAGGAGAAAATAATTTCCTCTCATTATTCCTATTTCTTAAATTTAGTATGTGGGTCTTTAAAGAAATTCCTTTCTTGGCATTACCTAATATTAAGATTTAATCTCATCATATAATAATAAGGTATGAAATATTGGTTGACCCGAAGTCAACATTTCATATCTATTATATGTGAGTTCAATTTAAGTGGAGTGCTATACTTCACAAAGTTTTAATACTTAATATCTAAATGAATTAAAATCCCTAAGTAGTAATTCTCAGGGGTTCATTAGCCTAAGTCATTCCCCCTGGTTATTAGTACTTGGGATCAAAATTTAAATGAGAGAAATATCTCATGTTAGGGTTGAGTTTGAATTCTAACTTAAAATGCTCTAGAAATGGCTACATAGCCATTTTATTTGATATAGTCCATGATCATACAAACAACCTGGCTATGTTATTGCATAATCAATTAGAGGACATCATTTATGATTTATTGGAAGTGGAATCAACTTAAAATCATTTATAGATTAATTTTAATGATTATTCCAAGTTAGAAAAGGCCCTGCCTTGTTATTTTTGTTATTTAAAAATTACTACGAAATTGGATATGAGGCCAGTGCTATTATTTAGATAATTTTATGAGCTTTTTAAATATATAAAATTGGTTAAATTTGGTGTAGTAGATTTGGAGCTATTCAAATTTGAAGTTAGCATCAGTATTTGAATTTGAACTAAATGGATTATTCCTATTTTGAATTTTTGGGCCAGGCGGGAAAGGTTATTGGGCCGAAACGAAATTCGGCAGCACTTCGCAGCCCAACACGCGGCTGGCGCGCGCGGGCCGCGCTGACAGGGTGGGGGCCACCTGTCGGTGTCTATTTAAACGCCGAACCGGTATGCGAAAGAATGGCCGTAGGATTAGAACAGAGATCTACGGCTGGGGAGCGTCGTCGTCACCGACGGGATTCCGACGAGGTCACGGCGGCAGTAGGGGGTCGGGGAGCCTACCAGGCCGATGCAGGACTCAGGCAGTATGCGCGGTGAAGGTGTAGTCGATGGGGAAGGGGTTGGGAGCAGCGGCGGTGCTTGGGGTGGCGCCAATCGTCGACGGTGAGCTGCGTCCCCCGGCGGCTCCGATCTTGAAATTGCTTCTCCTCCGGCAGTAATCGAACGAGCTATGGTGGTGGGGATGATCAGTGGTGAGAGGGGAGTCGAGTGGTGTGAAGATAGCGTGCTGGGAGTGCCTCTATTTATAGCGTCGAGGGGTGCCGCGGGGTGCTGCAAGGGCGCGGCCATGGCGTGGCGTTTCCGGCGAGCGAAAGGGCAAGCTAAGGGCGGCTATGGCTAGCTGGGGTACGGGAGATGCTCAACCTGTATCGAGACCGAGAAAAGGGTGATGGGAGAGCTCGGGCGCGTGCAATGTCTATCACTGGGCGCGCGGCATCATTTTGGGCTATGGCGATGGCGACGGTGCAGGGCAGGCACGGGCGTTCGTCTAGCTTGTAGAGGGTGCAGAGGCGATGCTCGATGCGGTGATAGGGATGCAGGGCGAGGACGGTAGCGTTCGAGTGTGCGGCGTCCTGGCGCGTCCAGGGCGTGATCACCACGCCGGCTGGCACGTCCTGGCACGTTTTGGACACGGGCGTTCTGGGCAGTGCCGTGCAATGGCGATCGAGTGAGCGGTACGGGCGTGATCCTTATGTATCCGAGATGCTCGAGGACATGGAGAAACGACGAGGGAGAGGCTAGGGAGAGGAGTGCACAAGGTGGCCGGCATGGCATTGTTTGGCATAGTTTAGGGTTTCTCCTCGACTTTAATTGACCATGCAAGTACTGGGCTAGAGGCAGGGGGTGTAGGGGAGGCTGATGATCACATTGCCAAAGTGGTTTAGGTCAAAAACTGGTGGATAATAGCATGTAACACTAGTTCCAGAAGCTGCCTGCCACCTGTTCGACAAAATGCCCGCATGAAACTTTCTTTTGAATTTTGAAAATCTCTTTGGTGAATCTCAATTATATAAATAGAGTGAAGTATTGGTGGTGGTGGCATTCAATTTGGAAAAGATTTGCAGAGTTTCAAATTTGGGGTCATCTTGTTTTTCTTCTCAGATCCCATTTTGGCAATTTAATTTTGGTCAACCTAGTCAACTATAGCCATGGTGGTCAACATGAAAAGTACTCACCTTGACATGGTCTTGGATGACATGGCTTTGGTTGACAAAGTTTAGTTTAGGATTTGAGAAATACAGGGGGGTAAAGAGGTGAAGGAAATATTTTTGGTCCACATGACCATTATCACATGTATGAAGAATTCTTGATTTCTTTTGATTTGATTCTTGATCCAAGGATGCAAAAGTGTTAGTTTATCACATTGAAGCCTTTTAGAAGCAATGGGGCAAGCAATCTTGGCCTTGGTTGAGGATTTGAAAAATTGCATAAGGTGTATGTGAGTGAGAAATGGGTTTTTCCCATTTTCTCTATTTCTCCTCAATTTAGGGTTTGGTGATCTTGGTTAGTGTTCATATAATAATATTTAATCATGCTAACACTCATCATGGCAATTGCATAAAAAGAAAATCACTCAAATGCATATATCTAAATGTGGCACTATATGCATAGGAAAAAGTTTTTGTTAATTGCAAAATTTGAGTAATTGAAATCTCACTTTATTTATTATTGTTGAGAACTTGGGATGTTACAAACCCTTCCCCCTTACAAAAGATCTCGTCCCGAGGAGAACTAGGTACTAAAGAGATCTGGGTACTCAGTCCTCATAAAGTCTTCTCTCTCCCAAGTGGCTTCCTCTTCGGTGTGGTTACTCCATTGGATCCTCAGAAACTTGATACTTCGGGTACGGGTGGTTCTGAAAGCTTCTTCCAGGATGCGAATAGGTACTTCGCGGTATGTCAGATCTGAGTTGATATCCACGGCTCGATGGTCAATGTTTTTGAAAACCTCGGTCTTCTCGGGTACCTCTAAACACTTCCGAAGTAGCGAGATGTGAAACACATTGTGCACTGCGACATTTCTTCCGGTAACTCTAGCTGATAGGATACTTCTCCTCGGCGACTCAGGACCTTGAAGGGTCCGACATATCGGGGTGCGAGCTTTCCTCTAAGCTGGAATCTCTGCATTCCTTTAAGAGGGGACACTTTGAGGTATACGAAATCTTCGATCTCGAAGGTCATCTCCCGGCGTCTTTTGTCGGCGTAGCTCTTCTGTCTTGATTGGGCGGTCTTGAGGTACTCGCGGATCTTGTGAACCTTCTCTTCGGCTTCTCGGAGAATATCTGGTCCAAAGATTTGACTCTCTCCTACTTCCGACCAATTCAGAGGGGTACGGCACTTCCTTCCGTACAGTGCTTCAAAGGGGGCCATCTGCAAGCTGGCTTGGTAGCTGTTGTTGTACGAGAATTCTGCGTATGGTAAGCAGTCTTCCCACTTAGATCCATACTCTAGCACACATGCTCTCAACATATCTTCTAGTATCTGGTTGACTCTTTCAGTCTGTCCATCCGTCTGCGGGTGATAGGCTGTGCTGAAATTCAGAGTTCCGAGTCCTTCATGTACTTTCTGCCAGAATCTGGAGGTGAATTGGGATCCTCTGTCGGATACTATCGACTTCGGGGTTCCGTGAAGGCTGACTATCCTTGAGATATATAACTCTGCGAGTCTCGGTCCTTGATAGGTGGTCTTGACGGGGATGAAGTGGGCGACTTTGGTTAGTCTGTCGACCACTACCCAGATGGAATCATTTCCTTTACTAGACTTGGGCAGTCCGGTGATGAAATCCATTCCTACGGAATCCCACTTCCACTCGGGAATCTGTAGGGGTTGCAACAGTCCTGCGGGCGTTGATGTTCTGCTTTGACTCTTTGACAGATGTCACACTTGGCGATGTAGCTTCCAATTTCTCTCTTCATTCCATGCCACCAGAATTGTTCTTTCAAATCCTGATACATCTTGGTTCCTCCGGGGTGAATGGAGTATAGGGTGTCGTGAGCTTCTTTCAGAATCACTTGCTTCAATTCTCTGACGGCACACAAAGGCGCTTGTTATACCATAACACTCCTTCTTCATCCACGGTGAATCCCGGTGCCTTTCCTGCGGCTATTTGGTTCTTGATCCCGTCAATGCTAGCATTTCCTTTCTGAGCTTCCTTGATCTGACTAATCAGGGTGGGTTGGAGTTCAATGCTGGCGAGATATCCTTCGCTAACTAGCTCAAGCCTAAACTGTTCAAACTCTTCAAACAGGCTGGGTTGCTCAATTGCTAACATGGAGTTTAACTGACACGGCAGTCTACTCAAAGCATCTGCTACCACATTGGCCTTGCCGGGGTGATAGTGGATTTCCATGTCGTAATCCTTGATTAGCTCTATCCACCTGCGCTGTCTCATATTCAGCTCCTTCTGCGTGAAGATATACTTCAGGCTCTTGTGATCCGAGTAAACCTCGCATCGATTACCCATGAGGTAATGACGCCATACTTTCAGTGCTAACACCACCGCTGCTAGCTCTAAGTCATGGGTTGGATAGTTCTGTTCATGTTGTTTCAGCTGTCGTGATAGGTACGATATTACTTTGCCTTCTTGCATCAGCACACATCCAAGACCAATCTTGGAGGCGTCGCAGTACACATCAAAGGGCTTGGTAATATCCGGCATAACCAGTATTGGGGCTGTTGTCAATCTTAGCTTGAGCTGTTGAAAGCTCTCTTCACACTTGTCGGTCCATTCAAACTTCCGGTCCTTCTTCAACAATTGAGTCATTGGTCTGGCTATGCTTGAGAATCCTTCAACGAATCGGCGGTAATATCCCGCCAATCCGAGAAATGCACGGACCTCGGTCTGAGTGGTTGGTGCCTTCCATTCTTCAACAGTCTTGATTTTTGCGGGGTCAACGGCAATTCCTCCGGCGGACAAGATATGACCCAAGAATCCTACTTCTTTCAACCAGAATTCACACTTGCTGAACTTGGCATACAACTGGTGTTCCCGAAGGGTATCTAGTACCACTTCCAAATGTTGCTCATGCTCTTCTTCGGACTTGGAGTAAATGAGGATGTCGTCGATGAAGACAACGACAAACTTGTCCAGGAAGTTCATAAAGATCTTATTCATGAGATTCATGAAGTAAGCGGGAGCATTGGTCAATCCAAATGACATGACATTGTACTCATACAATCCATATCGGGTGGTAAAGGCAGTTTTGGGGATATCGGTGGCACGAATCTTCAGCTGATGGTATCCTGTCCGCAGATCAATCTTCGAGAATACTTGGGCTCCGGTCAGTTGGTCAAACAGATCTTCTATCTTGGGCAACGGATACTTGTTTTTGATGGTGACATCGTTGAGTTTACGATAGTCCGTAACCAAACGAGTGGCACCGTCCTTTTTATCCACAAACAAAACTGGCGATCTCCAAGGTGATGCACTTGGTTGAATCAGACCCTTGAATAGCATATCATCCAGTTGCTTCTTCAGTTCCACTAACTCTGCCGGATTCATGCTGTAAGCTCTCTGGGCGATAGGTCCGGTTCCGGGGATTAACTCGATGATAAACTCGATATCCCGATCTGGGGCATACCGGGTAGATCATCCGGAAACACATCAGGATATCGACAAACGACCCTGATCTGATCCAAGGTGGGTTTGGCTAGGCTTTGGTTACAAGTGAATTTTCGGGGCATCCTTTCAGATATGTGTTCAACTATTATTCCGGTGCTACTAGTCATGGTGATGGCCTTCTTGGCACAATCGATCAATCCATGATGTTTCGCCATCCAGTCCATTCCTAGGACTACTTCCAAACCTTTGGCTCCCAGAACGATCAAATTTGCATAGAATTCTATTTCATGTATTCTGATTGGCACATCTTTGCAAATTTTTCTAGCTTTAGTTGTTGATCCGGGTATTTGAACTATCATGACATGCTTCAAACTGATGGGTTGAATCTTACTAGTGCATGCAAAATCTTCGGTAATGAATGAATGCGATGCTCCAGAATCAAACAGCACTCTTGCGGGTATTGAGTTAACAGAGAACATACCCAGACAACGTCTGGGGCTTCCTGAGCTTCTTCTGCATTCATGTGGTAGAGGCGGCCGTTGCGGTTGTTCGGGTTGTTGGGGGCGAACTTCTTGTTGGTGGTGACACGACGCTGCTGCTGCGCTGAGGTGTTGGCGGCAGTCTTGGCGAGCTTCTTGGGACACTCATAGGAGAAATGCCCAGCCACTCCGCACTCATAGCAGTTGTAGGTGGATTTGTCCTTGGGGGTGATTGGAACAGCGTTGCTCCCAGTCCTTGGAGCGGTGTTGGAGTTGTTGTTGGAGGCGCGCGGTGGAGCGCGGTTGAAGTTGCTGTGGTTGTTGTTGTTGTTGTTGTAGTTGTGGTGGCCTCCTGGCCTGGGGTTCCCTCCACTCCGGTTCTGATAACTCGGACGTGGATTCTGCATCGGGGGCTTGTTGTGTCTTGGGGCGAACCCTCCACTTGAGCTGGGCGATACTTGTGGTTGTTGCTGGGCCCACTCTGGTTCATCATACGGCGCTTGCGGTTCTCATTGGCTTGGTTTATCTTTCCCTCCATCTGAATGGCGGAGTCAACAAGGGCTTCTAGATCAGCAAAGGGAATGTTGATCAGCACAGTCTGCATCTCATCATGCAGTCCATTCAGAACCTTTCCTTCCTCTTCTCAACAGTATCTGTCTCATCCGGGGCGTACCTTGACAAAGTGAGAAACTTGTCGCGGTATTCTACCACGGTCATTCTGCCTTGTTTCAGTTCCCTGAACTCATCCCTCATCTTCTTTATCAGACCCGGTGGTACGTGATACTTACTAAACTTGAGCTTGAAATCTGCCCAAGTCATCATTTGCCCCTCATGTAAGGCGCGGGTACTTGTCCACCAGGCACGTGCAGGTCCAGCCAGATAGTGGGTGGCGAACAACACCTTCTCGTTGTCCTCCACTCCGGCTACTTCGAGATTGTTCTCCATAGTTTGGAGCCAATCATCAGCATCGAGGGGTTCCTCGGTCTTGCTGAACACCGGTGGGTTGGTGTTTTGGAAGTTTTTCAGTTTTGATCCTGGGTGGTCATGGTTTCCGTGGCCTTGATTGCCCTGAGCAATCTGTTGAAGTGCAGCTAGGTTGGCTTGCCGTTCAGCTCTCTCCACTTCTCTATCAGCCAACATCTGTTGCAACATCTGCATCATTGCCTCTTGAGTCATGTTGCGAGTTGGAGGTGCCATCTGAACAGGGATATGGATAATGAGATGAGAGGGAAATTTCTAGGGCTCATTTTGGGATAAAATCACACAACTTAAACTTGATTCATAAAATAATAATAATATTACACACACAAACATAGTCATGAAGGTAGCAATTATTACAAGCCAAGGTTCAGGAGGGTTTTAAGAACCCTATCAACAAACTACGATACATGGGGCGGATACAAAGGACCGATACATATCACACTACGCAAGTGCTCATAAGGGGGAGGGAAGCTATCCATCGATGCGGAGCGGGAAGGTGGAGTCCATCCCGGCAGGCAGGTTCTGGTAGAAGTCCTGGTCTCCCTCATCTTCTTCCTCGTAGTCGTCGTCGTTGCTGACGTAGGAGTAGCCATCCCCTTGGATGTCTTCCCCTTCTCCTTCTCCTTCGAGGATCTGGAGCTGCTCCGCCTGAGTGGCGATGGTCTCCTTCAGGACAGCGAGCTTGGTCTTCAGGCGGTGTATGGTAGAGTCCCTCTTCGCGACCAGCTGGCGGAGAGTTCTACGCTCCTTTGCGATGACCTTGATGGTCTCCGCATACTTATTCAGCTGGTCCTGGGTGTGGATGGCGGCGGAGCGGGAATTGTCCAGCTCAGCACGAGTCTCGAAGAGCATGAAGTCCATGTGATCCACATGGTGCCTGAGCACCGGGTGGAACGGCAGGCTGATGGGTAGCCCGAGAGAGGAGTGCCTTGCAAAGTGCTCAAAGCGTTCTCCTTCGATTGCCACCGAGTTTTGCCCGCACAGACGAGCGAGAGCCTCCTGTAGAGCGCGGGCGAGTCCATCCACCCAGTTGTTCTCTCGGAGAGAGAACTGAATCTGGCGGAACATCGGTGACTCCGGCTTCCCAGGAAGGCTAGCCATGATGAGCCATTGGAGTTGGCTTCCGGGTGTATCAGCGATCTGGCCCCCGTAGAACACGGGAGGCGAGCGCCCGAGGAACTCGGAGAGGGCGAACAGATCCCTCTCGAAGATGAGATCCCCCCCGTTGGCCAGGTCGTACACTTGAGTCTGGATGAAGGGCTCCGTTGGGATCATCTCCATCTGTAGAAGGATTGATGAGTAGGTTAGAAGAGTGCAAGTGTTCAAAATTTTAGGTGACTTATAGATAAGGACATGAATTGACCATTTAACAAAAAGACTCAAAGGTAAGGGTATGATTGTATTTTTCATAACTATTCAATTTAAGCTATTTGAAACTAAGTTTGTCAACGTCCATTCTATCTAGGGGCTTCTAAGGTCAAACAATGGCTCTGATACCAACTTGTCAACACCCGAATTTTTAAGTCCGGATGCCCTATTACATCATACATCGCAATCCCAGGAAGATTGTTTTTGCGAGACATAATAGTAAGTAGTTCAGAGTCATCATTTATTACAACACATAGAGTATTACAACAAGGGATCACATGATCCAATATTACACAAATAGATTGTTCAACATCACAAATAAGTAGCGGAAGCATAGTAGTAGTGGACTATCTATTCCACAGGCAACGCTTGACGTTTAGAAGATGATCCTAGTTATCGTAGACGTCCTGTTGTCCATCATCCTGATACTGTTGCTCCTCTTCAAAGTCTGGCATTTGAATAGCCAGGGCAAAGCCATGAGTACTTTAAAGTACTCGCAAACTAATACTAAGGTAAGAACATACTAAGTGTAGTAAGGGGGTACTAAACTCTAGGTTTATTTGCATAAAGCCAAGTTTAGTTTAGTAAACATTTAGTAGAGCCTTATCATGTGCTAGACTAACTCAAATGGGAACATTAGTGTCATTCCCACAACTCATTATGGTTCACCATAATGTCACCTTTCAATCCACCATTCATTTCTAGACTCAAAACATTTTAATGATAACGGAGATAGTATGGCCTTTCCAATTGTCCGTAACCGTGGACACGGCTATTCGAATAGGTTTAACACTCTGCAGAGGTTGTACTCTTGTGCCACAACTTTTGATTTCATCCGTCGAGGATAACCTCGAATCATCGTAACACAGTACGCGGATCATCAATCCTAACCTTTCACTTATATATGCTAGTATGAGCACCTCTCCCCATGAGCTTGGCCTCCGGTGAAAACTCAACCCGGGGCACAGGGCTTGGGCCGTACATTCACCTCATATTAACATCATTCCACACTTAACGGAGGCAGCCTAACCCCTATGATGTTTGTTAAGAGGGAACCCATACTAAAATACACAAGTTTCTAGTTAAGCCCTACCCATAATCAGGTATTGTGGGGGTACTTGTATAATTGGAAGGGTATCGCATTCAAACCCAATCATCAATTTTATCAAAAATCACTATCTTCCCTTGTTCACATCCACCTTCACTTTACTTTCTTTCAGAGTCATTTCACTTCACCATGTTCCCATCTAGAGTAGTCAATTTTAATTGATTAGCACTAGCAACTATATGAGGGGTGCTAACTACTTGTAATGCTTGTTAGGCTAAGTTTGATACTCTTGTAGTATTCTAGACTTAGACCAAAGTTAACTATAAAAGTAACTTATTGAGAAAACAGGTAAAAGCTTGTAAAGTAAAAACATGGGATAGGTAATAAATAGAAGTAAAGTGGGATGGTGCCTTTGCTCTTGCAGAGCTAAGCACTTGTGTTTAGCAAGGGTTAGCTTGCCTTGAGCTGAGTAGTTCTCAAAGGTTTCTTCTTCTTCCGGCGAGTAGTCCTCCTCCTCTTGATACTCCTCGTTACTAGCGTCTATATACGAATACAAGGTATAAATACTAAACCAAACTCACATACTTATCTAGAAACACTCCAAGGAGTTTACACTCTAGTCCTATTATCAATCAAACATGGCATAGTGAGTTATTTGATGAGTTCTTATTTAGGAGAAAATAATTTCCTCTCATTATTCCTATTTCTTAAATTTAGTATGTGGGTCTTTAAAGAAATTCCTTTCTTGGCATTACCTAATATTAAGATTTAATCTCATCATATAATAATAAGGTATGAAATATTGGTTGACCCGAAGTCAACATTTCATATCTATTATATGTGAGTTCAATTTAAGTGGAGTGCTATACTTCACAAAGTTTTAATACTTAATATCTAAATGAATTAAAATCCCTAAGTAGTAATTCTCAGGGGTTCATTAGCCTAAGTCATTCCCCCTGGTTATTAGTACTTGGGATCAAAATTTAAATGAGAGAAATATCTCATGTTAGGGTTGAGTTTGAATTCTAACTTAAAATGCTCTAGAAATGGCTACATAGCCATTTTATTTGATATAGTCCATGATCATACAAACAACCTGGCTATGTTATTGCATAATCAATTAGAGGACATCATTTATGATTTATTGGAAGTGGAATCAACTTAAAATCATTTATAGATTAATTTTAATGATTATTCCAAGTTAGAAAAGGCCCTGCCTTGTTATTTTTGTTATTTAAAAATTACTACGAAATTGGATATGAGGCCAGTGCTATTATTTAGATAATTTTATGAGCTTTTTAAATATATAAAATTGGTTAAATTTGGTGTAGTAGATTTGGAGCTATTCAAATTTGAAGTTAGCATCAGTATTTGAATTTGAACTAAATGGATTATTCCTATTTTGAATTTTTGGGCCAGGCGGGAAAGGTTATTGGGCCGAAACGAAATTCGGCAGCACTTCGCAGCCCAACACGCGGCTGGCGCGCGGGCCGCAGGGTGGGGGCCACCTGTCGGTGTCTATTTAAACGCCGAACCGGTATGCGAAAGAATGGCCGTAGGATTAGAACAGAGATCTACGGCTGGGGAGCGTCGTCGTCACCGACGGGATTCCGACGAGTCACGGCGGCAGGGGGTCGGGGAGCCTACCAGGCCGATGCAGGACTCAGGCAGTATGCGCGGTGAAGGTGTAGTCGATGGGGAAGGGGTTGGGAGCAGCGGCGGTGCTTGGGGTGGCGCCAATCGTCGACGGTGAGCTGCGTCCCCCGGCGGCTCCGATCTTGAAATTGCTTCTCCTCCGGCAGTAATCGAACGAGCTATGGTGGTGGGGATGATCAGTGGTGAGAGGGGAGTCGAGTGGTGTGAAGATAGCGTGCTGGGAGTGCCTCTATTTATAGCGTCGAGGGGTGCCGCGGGGTGCTGCAAGGGCGCGGCCATGGCGTGGCGTTTCCGGCGAGCGAAAGGGCAAGCTAAGGGCGGCTATGGCTAGCTGGGGTACGGGAGATGCTCAACCTGTATCGAGACCGAGAAAAGGGTGATGGGAGAGCTCGGGCGCGTGCAATGTCTATCACTGGGCGCGCGGCATCATTTTGGGCTATGGCGATGGCGACGGTGCAGGGCAGGCACGGGCGTTCGTCTAGCTTGTAGAGGGTGCAGAGGCGATGCTCGATGCGGTGATAGGGATGCAGGGCGAGGACGGTAGCGTTCGAGTGTGCGGCGTCCTGGCGCGTCCAGGGCGTGATCACCACGCCGGCTGGCACGTCCTGGCACGTTTTGGACACGGGCGTTCTGGGCAGTGCCGTGCAATGGCGATCGAGTGAGCGGTACGGGCGTGATCCTTATGTATCCGAGATGCTCGAGGACATGGAGAAACGACGAGGGAGAGGCTAGGGAGAGGAGTGCACAAGGTGGCCGGCATGGCATTGTTTGGCATAGTTTAGGGTTTCTCCTCGACTTTAATTGACCATGCAAGTACTGGGCTAGAGGCAGGGGGTGTAGGGGAGGCTGATGATCACATTGCCAAAGTGGTTTAGGTCAAAAACTGGTGGATAATAGCATGTAACACTAGTTCCAGAAGCTGCCTGCCACCTGTTCGACAAAATGCCCGCATGAAACTTTCTTTTGAATTTTGAAAATCTCTTTGGTGAATCTCAATTATATAAATAGAGTGAAGTATTGGTGGTGGTGGCATTCAATTTGGAAAAGATTTGCAGAGTTTCAAATTTGGGGTCATCTTGTTTTTCTTCTCAGATCCCATTTTGGCAATTTAATTTTGGTCAACCTAGTCAACTATAGCCATGGTGGTCAACATGAAAAGTACTCACCTTGACATGGTCTTGGATGACATGGCTTTGGTTGACAAAGTTTAGTTTAGGATTTGAGAAATACAGGGGGGTAAAGAGGTGAAGGAAATATTTTTGGTCCACATGACCATTATCACATGTATGAAGAATTCTTGATTTCTTTTGATTTGATTCTTGATCCAAGGATGCAAAAGTGTTAGTTTATCACATTGAAGCCTTTTAGAAGCAATGGGGCAAGCAATCTTGGCCTTGGTTGAGGATTTGAAAAATTGCATAAGGTGTATGTGAGTGAGAAATGGGTTTTTCCCATTTTCTCTATTTCTCCTCAATTTAGGGTTTGGTGATCTTGGTTAGTGTTCATATAATAATATTTAATCATGCTAACACTCATCATGGCAATTGCATAAAAAGAAAATCACTCAAATGCATATATCTAAATGTGGCACTATATGCATAGGAAAAAGTTTTTGTTAATTGCAAAATTTGAGTAATTGAAATCTCACTTTATTTATTATTGTTGAGAACTTGGGATGTTACATTTGTCCCATGAGCTATATATTGCAAAGGCGAATGATGGAAATTTAAAGGTAGCACTCAAGCAATTTACTTTGGAATGGCGGAGAAATACCATGTAGTAGGTAGGTATGGTGGACACAAATGGCATAGTGGTTGGCTCAAGGATTTTGGATGCATGAGAAGTATTCCCTCTCGATACAAGGTTTAGGCTAGCAAGGTTATTTGAAACAAACACAAGGATGAACCGGTGCAGCAAAACTCACATAAAAGACACATTGTAAACATTATAAGACTCTACACCGTCTTCCTTGTTGTTCAAAACTCAATACTAGAAATTATCTAGACTTTAGAGAGACCAATTATGCAAACCAAATTTTAGCAAGCTCTATGTATTTCTTCATTAATTGGTGCACAGTATATGCAAGAGCTTAAACATGAGCACAACAATTGCCAAGTATCAAATTATCCAAGACATTTTACCAATTACTACATGTAGCATTTTCCGTTTCCAACCATATAACAATGAACGAGTTTCAACCTTCGCCATGAACATTAAAAGCTAAGAACACATGTGTTCATATGAACCAGCGGAGCGTGTCTCTCTCCCACACAAGCATGTATTTATTCAGAGAATGAAAATAACAAAACAAAAATAAAAGCACACAGACGCTCCAAGTAAAGTACATAAGATGTGACCGAATAAAAATATAGTTTCAAGGGAGGAACCTGATAATGTTGTCGATGAAGAAGGGGATGCCTTGGGCATCCCCAAGCTTAGATGCTTGAGTCTTCTTGAAATATGCAGGGATGAACCATCGGGGCATCCCCAAGCTTAGACTCTTCACTCTTCTTGATCATAGTATATCATCCTCCTCTCTTGACCCTTGAAAACTTCCTCCACACCAAACTCGAAACAAACTCATTAGAGGGTTAGTGCATAATCAAAAACTCACATGTTCAGAGGTGACACAATCATTCTTAACACTTCTGGACATTTCCCAAAGCTACTGGAAGGTAATGGAACAAAGAAATCCACCCAACACAGCGAAAGAAGCAATGCGAAATAAAAGGCAGAATCTGTCAAAACAGAACAGTCCGTAAAGACGAATTTTATTGAGGCACCAGACTTGCTCAAATGAAAATTCTCAAATTGAATGAAAGTTGCGTACATATCTGAGGATCACTCACGTAAATTGGCATAATTTTCTGAGTTACCTACAGAGAATTAGGCCCAGATTCGTGACAGCAAAGAAATCTGTTTCTGCGCAGTAATCGAAATCTAGTATGAACCTTACTATCAAAGACTTTACTTGGCACAACAATGCAATAAAAGAAGATAAGGAGAGGTTGCTACAGTAGTAAGAACTTCCAAGACTCAAATACAAAATAAAAGTACTGTAGCAAAATAAACACATGGGTTATCTCCCAAGAAGTTCTTTCTTTATAGCCATTAAGATGGGCTCAGCAGTTTTAATGATGCACTCGCAAGAAATAGTAGTTGAAGCAAAAGAGAGCATCAAGAGGCAAATTCAAAACAAATTTAAGTCTAACATGCTTCCTATGCATAGGAATCTTGTAAATAAACAAATTCATGAAGCATGATGCAACAAGCATAGAAAGATAAAACAAGTGTAACTTCAAAAATTTCAGCATATAGAGAGGTGTTTTAGTAACATGAAAATTTCTACAACCATATTTTCCTCTCTCATAATAACTTTCAGTAGCAACATGAGCAAACTCAACAATATAACTATCACATAAAGCATTCTTATCATGAGTCTCATGCATAAAATTATTACTCTCCACATAGGCATAATCAATTTTATTAGTTGTAGTGGGAGCAAATTCAACAAAGTAGCTATCATTATTATTCTCATCAAGTGTAGGAGGCATAGTATAATCACAACAAAATTTACTCTCCATAGTAGGTGGCACCAAAAGACCACTATCATTATAATCATCATAAATAGGAGGCAAAGTATCATCAAAGAAAATTTTCTCCTCAATGCTTGGGGGACTAAAAAGATCATGAAAACCAGCTTCCCCAAGCTTAGAACTTTCTATATCATTATCAACAATGGTGTTCAAAGCGTTCATACTAATATTACTACCAGCATGCAAATAAGGTTCCATAGGGTTTTTAATTTTCGCATCAAACCATCCATGTCTTAAATCAGGAAATAGAATAAGAAGCTCATTGTTGTCCATTATGCCAAACTAGTGTAAACAAGAAACAAAAAGATGCAATTGCAGGATCTAAAGGAAATAGCTTCGAGTACTTACAACGGCGAAAATAGCTTAGTAGCCGAGATCCGGAGTGTGAGTACCTTTACCTTTCCTCCCAACGGCGCCAGAAAATAGCTTGATGTCTACGGGTGCTTCTATTCTTGTAGACAGTGTTGGGCCTCCAAGAGCAGAGGTTTGTAGAACAGCAGCAAGTTTCCCTTAAGTGGATCACCCAAGGTTTATCGAACTCAGGGAGGAAGAGGTCAAAGATATCCCTCTCGAGCAACCCTGCGATCACAATGCAAGAAGTCTCTTGTGTCCCCAACACACCTAATAGGTGCACTAGTTCGGCGAAGAGATAGTGAGATGCAAGTAATATGGATGAGTATGAGTGGTAATAGCAATCTGAATAAAATATGGCAGCGAGTAAACATGCAACAAAACAGTAAACAAATGGAGATTCGATGCTTGGAAGCAAGGCCCAGGGATCCTGCTTTCACTAGTGGACACTCTCAACAATGATCACATAATAGGACTACTCTACACCCTCTTGTTGGATGATGAACACCACTAATGTGTAGGATTACACGAACCCTCAATGCCGGAGTTAACAAGCTCCACAGTATTCAATGTTCATATTTAAATAACCTTAGAGTGTAAGATAGATCAACACAATCACACCAAGAACTAACATAGCATGCACACGTCACCATCACACTATGAAGGAGGCATAAATCACATCAATTCTTATCATAGCAATAGTTAACTTCATAATCTACAAGAGATCACAATCATAACCCACGCCAAGTACTACACGATGCACACACTATCACCATTACACCGTGCAGGAATAGACTACTTTAATAACATCACTAGAGTAGCACATAGATGATATTCAGCTAGATCACATAAAGAGAGAGATGAACCACATAGCTACAGCGGAGCCCTCAGCCCGGGGGTGAATTACTCCCTCCTCATCATGGAGACAGCGATGGCGGTGAAGATGGCGGTGGAGACGGCGGTGGAGATGACTCCGGGGCAATTCCCCGTCCGGCAGGTGCCGAAACAGAGACTTCTGTCCCCGAATTGGAGTTTCGCGATGTGGCGGCGCCTGGAGTCTTTCGGAGTTTCGTCAAGAGGTACCGTTTTTAGGTCGAAAGGGCTTAAATAGGCGAAGAGGCGCGGGAGGGGCGACAGGCGACGACACCATAGGGCCGCGCCGGGGGTGGGCCGCGCCACCTATCATCTGGGGGCCCCCTCCGCGGCCTCGGGTGTTCTGGATGCTTCCGGTGAAAATAGGAACCTGGGCGTTGATTTCGTCCAATTCCGAGAATATTTCGTTACTAGGATTTCGAAACCAAAAATAGCGAAAACGGAACTGGCACTTCGGCATCTTGTTAATAGGTTAGTTCCAGAAAATGCACGAATATGACATAAAGTGTGCATAAAACATGTAGATATCATCAATAATGTGGCATGGAACATAAGAAATTATCGATACGTCGGAGACGTATCAAGCTTCCGAAGATGTCCTTCGGCGTGAGAACTAACGACATCTTCGAGAAGCTCCGCCACGGGAGATTTCCCAACCCTTTTGCCAACGCTGTTACATGAGATCGAGGCTTTCACGGGCTTGCAAGGAATTTTTCCAAGGAGGAGCTTCCGAAGATGTCCTAGGGCGTGAGCACCAACGACATCTTCGAGAAGCTCTGCCACGGGACATTTCCCAACCCTTTTCTCCGGCCATGGTTATTATCGATGCTCCCTACCTTCTAGGTTGGCTTGTTGAGCTCTCCTTACCATGCCGATTATCGACGCTCCTTTTATAGGCACGACGCCGCTGCTCCTTTGTCTCGTTCCTCTGACAGGGCGTCGTGCGCTACATACCTTACCTCATCGAGAAGTGCGTCCACCCACGCGTCCTTATCATGCCGACAGCTTTAGTCCCGGTTGCACCCACCAGCCGGGACTAAACGTTACACCCGCCTCCTTATCCCACCGACAGCTTTAGTCCCAGCTGCACCCACCAGCCGGGACTAAAGGTTACCCACGCATCCTTATCCCACCGACAGCTTTAGTCCCAGCTTTCTCTTCTTCCTCCTCCTCATCATTATCGGCGTTAAGCATGATGAAGGGTCATCCTTCTCTCCGTTAACCCCTGCACGCCCCTCCTCTCCCATCTATGGAATGTATTAAACATTTATGTATAAAACAGAAAGTGGATTTGGATTATTTATTCAAATTCAAGCAATTTTCATGTTGAAAGTTTAGCGAGATTCAAAAATATGTAAAAAATATTAGTTAATCTATCTTTTAATTGAAAATGGCAATTTTTTTAATAGTTTTATAATTAGAATAATTATTTTATAAAAAAGAAAATGGATTTGGAAAACTTATACAAATTCAAGCACTTTTCATGTAGGAAGTTTAGTGATATTTAAAAGTATGCAAAAACTATTAATTAATTTTTTTTAATTGAAAATGGGAAACTTGTTAATAGTTTGATAAGTTAGAATAATTATTTTATAAAACAATAAATGGATTTTGAATTCAAGCATATTTCATATTTAAAGTTTTCTCAAATAATTACATAAGTACAAAAAGTAGTTTATTTAAATATTTAAATGTTTGTTAAATATTTGGGCCCAAAATGAAAAAAGTGTAGGCGAACAGGGAAGCTGAAATCGGGCCTTTAGTCCCGCACAGTGGAACGGGCTGCGACTAAAGGCCACGATCTGCGCAGGAAGCTAAAAACCCTCCCCACCCTCTTTAGTCGTGGTTTGTGCCACGGAGCGGGACTAAAGGGAGTGGGCGTATATAAGGGGCACGTCTTCCCCGGACCGTTCCCCACACCGGGACTAAAGCATTTCGCCTGCGAGGAACTCACAGGGACGCCATCAGGCTGCCCCATTGCGTCGCCGCCGGCCTCGCCGTCGCCCTCGCGCTCGCCGTCGCATGTCGCCTCCCCCGCACTACGCACCGTTCGCACGCGCCCCGTCACCTCCGCCGCACCTAGCCCCGTCGCCTCCATCGCAGCACCGCGCCGGCCGGCGCCCGTGCACGCCCGCGCCGTCTTGCCTCCGGCCTCCGCCGTCGACCCAACACTGGTGAGGCTCAGGCCAGCCACGGCCTAGCCTTGTTTTTATTTTTATTTTTTAATTAGTGTTAGGATTAGGATTTGATAATTTTGTTTTTTATATATAAGTTAGTTCTATGTCTATTTCTATATATATATATGTTAGTTCTATATAAGCAAATTTTGTATATATTAATAAAATGTTTTTTATATATGTTAGTTGTATATATTAATTATTTGTATATATATGTTAGTTGTATAAGCAATTATATATAAAAACTATAATTATTTGGAGAAATAGAAATAGTTTTATTATTAGGAGAAATAGAAATAGGGAAAATAGAAATACCATTATTCTTAGTTTTAAATGCAATAGAGAAAATTTTAGTAGGAGAAATAGAAATAGGGAAAATAGAAATAGTTTTATTTTATATATGCACTATTATTATTAGTTTTATATGCAATAGGGATTTTTTTATTTGTTAGTTTTATATGCAATAGGGGAAATTTATATATGAACTATTATTATTAGTTTATATTTGTTAGTTTTATATGCAATAGGGAAAACTTTATATATGAACTATTATTATTATTTTTATATTTGTTAGTTTTATATGCAATAGAAATAGTTGTATTATTAGGAAAAGTAGAATGTGATAGAAATAGGATTATTTTTGCAAAGTAGAATGTGATAGGATTATTTTGCAAATAGAAATAGGATTATTTTGTAAATAGAAATATAATTATTTTGAAAATGATATAGCCTCCATTTTGAAATAAAATTTGTGTTCATTTTGCAGAAAATATGGATTCACCTATCAGAGACCCTAGAACAGGAAGAAATTCTCGAGCGTATAATCCACGACGCCCCGACGACCTCTAATTGCTCCACGTGTATCGATAGCCAACCAGCAGCGCTTCCTTCAGCTCGAGGTCGTTGATGCAGCTGCGAAACATGCCCATGCTCCATTGGTTGACGTTGGGCGTGTTTTTGTCCGTGGCAGAGAGGATGAGGTTGAAGTCCCCCGCCACGACCCATGGACCAACGAGCGCCACACGCAAAAGTCGCAGCTCTTCGAGGAAGATAGGTTTCAGCTCGGTAGTAGTGGGGCAATGCACCGCCGTCAACCACTAGGACATGCTGTGCAGAGGGGTGAGATCAATAGACACCGAGAAGGCGTTGACGCGGCTGCGAAGCACATGGATCTTCTCTGATTTCCAAGCAACGATCACTCACCCCGCGGAACCAACAGTCGGCAAGTATGCGAACCCGTCAAAACAGGGCCCGAAACACTAGACTATATTGAAGGCGGATACATAGTGGAGTTTTGACTCGGAGATGCACACGATAGAGGCTGTAACATCCCAAATTTTCAACCAAAGACAGAAAATGAATTTCCTTTTTCCAAAAATGAGAACCAACAAAAACTTTTATTAAATCAAGGACTATGCATAGTACTCATACTTAATCCTTGTGTTATTGCCATGATAATTGTTGATATGCTTATCCAATGTTCCAAAAACCCTAAACCTCACTCTTTATTTTACATCCAAGATAAAACAAAAAGAAATTAAATTAAAAAGGATAGGCCTATGAAAGCCTATGGCTATTATTGCAAATAATGAACTAGGCCATGATCTATCTTGTTTAGATGGTTTGAAAAACATCAACCAACACAACCTATCACTTACCAACTAAATTCAATCTGAAACAAAAAGAAAATAAACATATGCATAGAGGCATATGTGACATATAACCATAATACCAAATCTTGACCTATGCCATTATATTTGGCCCAAATGGTTTGAAACCCTTACTAAACTTAATCTAACACTCCATGAACTCAAAATAAAAACCTTTGGTCAAAGAAAAAGAAAGGAAAATAAAAACATAAAATGCACATATGTGCTGATGGCCAATTTTGCAAATCTTTAACCTAGACCATTTGGCTTGAACCATTAGTTGTAGAATGTTAATAAACACTTATAAACACTTTTGGAATCAAATAAACTCAAATCAAATCAGATTTTAATTCAAAATGAACTCACATGCACTAATGGTCAAATCTGCCATTTTTAGCATGATGCCCTCTTTGAGCCTCTGTTTTGAGAGATTTTTAAACCAAATGATTCCAACTCTTTGCACCTCATCCAAGACCTTATCAAGGAGAATAACTTTGCTCAAGAGCACCCCTGCAAACTCTCTCTGGATTCAAAAATATGATCAAGCAAAGTGGAGACATTGAAACAGATTCAAGATTATGTGCATTTTGGATTTTTGCAAATTCAAATAAAATATCAGTGTATTCCAGTGAAGATCATTTTTGAACCCCTTTCAAAACATTTTGATAAATTTGAATTTGGCACATACGCCTATATGTTCTTATTTGCATTATTTCGGGTTTAAGCTTTGTTAATAAATTTGAATTTCATTTCAATGTTTCTTGGGTAATGCAAATATGTCATGATGCTTATGAATGTAGTGCATGTTTTTTGAAAACTCCATTTTTGAAAAAACTCTTAAAGTTTTAATTCCTTGTGAATTTTTCAACCAAGACAAACAAACAAACTTAGATTTTATTTTTATTTCACATTACAAAATTTGGAAAATTTTGGGATGTGACATGTCAGTAGTTCCTTTAGTTCTTGGGGATATGGAGAAACCCTAGCACGAATATGATATGAATCTAAGATTATCTATGGTTTTATGTATTAATGTGTGTTAGTTCTCTATCTTGATATTATATGTTGTGCACCATATAATATTGCTTTATGGTGTTCAGAGGGAACTACCCTTTGAAGTGTGGTAAAGTTAACGACGAGAAGTGACATTACCGTATCTGCACTTTAACACATGGATGAGGGGGATAAAGAGGGACTCACCAAGATCATATCGATAACCACGGGGTAAAACCCTTAATAGCAATAGTCAATATGTGGCTTGCAGAATACTAGTTGCTGTGGTTATTTAGAGATGCGATTACTTATGGCTTTTTGGGCGCATCTTGTTAGGAGCTCTCCCCACACACAATATGCTTAAAGGCATACTTCATCCTCATTATATGAATCCTAATGCTAGAGGTTGATCCAATAATTTCTGAGAACACTTTGTCTTATTAAGTTTCAACCAATTTCCCATAATGTTTTTTCTTGCTTTGTTTAGTTTCTTTCAACCAATTACAACCACCTCTAAAACACTTTAAACTTGAGACTAGAAAACAATTTATAAGTATTCTTTACTAGATAGTAGCAAGGGGCATTTTTGCATGGCCTAGGACGTGGAACTGGCCGTTTAGTTGCTTGCAGGCCGCGGCGTTCTTGCACGAACCGGGTTTTATAGCAGCCCCGGGACAAGCCCTGGAGGAACGCCCGGAATGGCAGTTTCTGCGGAGCAAGGCCCGTTGTCGCGAGAAGGTTGCACACGCGGGGATAGGAGATGGAAAAGCCCCGTCCCTTCGAGAGGACGGGACATAACTAGCCTCATCGCCCCCTCTCCTTCGTCTCACTAGCGACCTCATCCTCACCCCTCAAACTGTCACATCACCAGACGGTTCCCCTCCCGCCGACCAATCCGCCGCACTACCACAAGTAGGAGCACCGGTACCAGACACTACAAGAGATCTGATATACTGTGACGAAAACCCTCGTGACAGTGGTCTGTAACGTCATGAAATATCATAATGCATGACGTTTTGCCTATATCGTCATGCATTCTGAAAGATCCATGACGGTCGCACAATCACCGTCACACATTAGAACATTCTGTGACAACTTGATAACTTCTGTGACGAGCACGGATGTGTCATGGAAAATTTACAATAAGTAACATGCGATGTCTAGAAGAAATAAGAAATATCACTACCAAAAATACCTTACGACGAAGGAAGGAAATAAGAAAGATTAATAGCGTGAGATGGATGCAAACTACTCCCACCATTTTTATATGTAAGTCCACTTCGTATTTCGAGTAAAAACTTTGATCAATAATTTTACTAATAAAATATAAGTTATATTGAACAAAAAAATATTAGTTGGAAATATCTTTCAAATATGAATCCAAGGATATACTTTTGATGACATACAATTCATATTTAGTTGATCAAGTTGTACCTCATAATACGTTGTGGCCTTATATTTTAAAACGGAGGAAGTAGCAATTAAAAGTAACAATTCAATTTTTTTTACATGAGTAACAAGTAAAAATTGCATAACCGTGAATCGTACCAGCGGTATAATAGAAGTTCCACGGACATATACAGCGCTCTGATCAAAACCAAGACCGTGAATCGTATCAGCTTCTTATACGTTGATGTATGCCATATGTTTGGAAAGTAAGAAACCAAGACCTATCAGTTCCATCTGGATCGCGATTGTACATACGGGTCCAATCAGGGGCAGGAGAGGAGAACCACCTATGGAACTTGATCATTGGGTAGCAGGCGGCATCCTCTCCTCGATCATCCGTGACGCCGTGCCGTTGCCGTAGCAAGCGGCCCCCTCTTCCCTGCAGGCTGCATCGGAGGCGCTGTTCCCTCCAATTTACCTACCAAAAAATCTATTTTCCCTCCACCTAAAATAATCTTTCCCTCCACTTCTCTTTTTTTCTCCAACTTATCTAATCGTGCGGAGGCGCCCACTTCCCCTATTCTCCTGCTCCTCTCCCCCCATTCTCTCCACGCATCACAGATCGATCGGAGGCGTCGTCCGATCCATTCACCCTAGGAAGGACGAACGGCGTTGTCGTCCTCATCTGCGGGATCGACCGCCGGCCTCGCCGGCGACCTTCTCGTCCGTGCCTAGCCCGCTCGAACGCCGCTGCCCTCCTCACCGGTGGGATCGGAGCCGCCGGCCTCAGCCCTGATGTCCTCCTGTGCGCCCCCTCCCTGTTCCCTCCGACGAGTGCTGCTCCATCTCCACCCACGAGAACGCCTGCACCTGCTAGAACGTGACTGCCTGAACACGCACGAACGCCTCCATCTGCTCCTGCGAGTACGCTGCCGCCCGCACCTACGAGTAAGCTGTTTGATCAATCCAGCCTGGGTTCCGCTCATCTTTTATTCTAACAATCTGTTACTATTTTTTTAGGGAATACTGTATTTGTTTATTAGTATGATCCTGTACACCTCAAAGTCTCTTGGATGATCTTATATGGGATGTATTTGAATGCAGACTTTCATGATAGCAACTTGTGTGCCTATTTCATGTGCTTGAATAAACCTTGTTACCTGAAGCTGAAGGAACTCGTGAGTCTTACTAGCACCTGAATCTTGAATTCTTGATCACTGTGATGCTATGAATATCCTTTAGTTAGAGTCAATTGTAATAATTAGGTCATGTTAATATGATCTGTTTAAGATGTGTAGATTGAGTAATTGGTTTGTAATGTAAGCATGTTTTTATTCAAATTTCGTTTAAGATTATGATCAAGATCAGGTCACAAGCTGACTGGTTAATGCATCCTCAGTTTTTTGTTTGAAAGAAATGCATCCTCAGTTGGGTATCCTTCATCTCGTGCTTTTGTTGATCTTGTTACCGTGCTTGATGTTAGCCGTAGTATGGCAGGAACTAAATTAACATTATTAAAGCGACCAATGGGTTTTGTTATTCAACACCTTGTTCCATATGATCAACTTTCAGTCATTGCTTTCTTTTCTACAGCCAGAAGGTTGTTCCATCTCCGGCAGATGTCACATTCTGGCCGATGCCTTGCAGGCTGTTAACTCACTTGTCTGTTGCTATTGCTTTATCTGTCTAATTCTGATCATCTTGCTGGTATTTTGTCTCGATAGGCTGCGAACTACCTGTTGTATCTAGCGATTTAGCTGGCATGAATTAGTAATAGAATACATGGTGTTCCTTTCCAAAAATAAATAAATAAGGCTGACTGGAGATACTATTTGCAGTTCGGACGGTTGTATAAATAACAAGACTATTGGCTGGTATTCTAAATCGTCTAGGCAGACACTAGAATAGATCATCAGCATGTATTATGATTCTTCCATTATTTGTTGTTTATCTTATAATATGCTTAGTATTGTATTCTGGCTACATATTTGTCCTACTGAAATTAGGGAAGTTTGTCTTGGAAAAACAACATTGTGCATGCTTTTCTCATCAATCAATATATATATAACATATACTCATCCTTATTAATACCATATAGTATAAGATGATCCAGTGTGGAAGAAATATACTTTTTCATATGAGTAAGTACAGCCATGATGATATATCATTTGTTAGTACTAGTTGACAGCATAACAGTCATGATGATATTACTGAATCTCAACATGACTTCTATTGGATTACCTACGGTGTGTTCATGTACAGGGAGTACCTCATATTTTAACTGAAAGGTTAACCTGCAGTGGCATGCTCTCTGTATTCGAAGTAGTTTGGTTCAACATTTCTTTCAAATCTATTGTATGCTTATGGTCATTGCTTTTCTAAATCTAACCATTATATGTTAACATATTTTTATTCTCATGTTTCATCATATCCTTCTTCGCTAAGGTAGTACAATCATGCCTGCAACTCCGGAGTATGAGAGAAAGAAGTTAGCAAGGATTCATAGGCGCAAGGGTGAGGAGGCAGGGACTCTTGCGAACATACGGAACATAGCTAGTCAACTGCTATATGGTAAGAATGCAAGACAAATGGAGGCGCAAAGGTGGTGATGGTGGCAGTGGCTCCAAATATGAGCCAAATGATGATGAGGAGGTTGATGATGCCGATGAGGTTTCTGGAGAAGAAGAGGAGCAGGAGTCAAATCTACATATGTCAAAGGAAAAGGTACAATATCTTAGTGTCATACATATAATAGATAATGCCTTTCTTTCTACCATGTTCATGAACGTGTGTATATGAGTATATCAGTGTTGAGTCACCAGACCGTTGGTTTTCCGATTAATGGTTTCCTTTCTTGCTGGTAAAAAGGTGTTGGTGAGTTGATAAACATTTTAAAGGGGAAATAGAGCAGGAATAGTCCATTTTAAGTCTATCAAAACAGAATATCTATGAACAATTTATAATTATTCTTGACAGGTTTTTAAGCATTCCAAAAATATGCATTGTTTCTCAGATCTTATAATCATTTGTAGCTAACTAAAAGCAAGTGAATCATCTGCTCTCCTCAAGTGAGCTATTGTTTTAAATGTGACAGAAAGCTTCTGCAGAAAAACATAGGTGAAGAAGATAATTTGCATTACAAAATTACTTATAGTGGGTGTCACTGATCGAAGTGTGGATACGCAAAAAGATAATGGATAGAAAATTTGCATAGTTCCAAAACGTATGAGCCCTTATATATTTGGTAACACGGAATGCTTGAACTAACAAGTAATCCATGTGTTCTTGAAGTGTTCAGAATTCAACCAAGTGTTCTATAGTTACGCTCTAGTCTAGAACTAGCAACACAAATAGCTTAACTGGGATCCATTTCAACGACTCCAGCCCAGTTCATAAAATGAAAATTCATGCTTCTGTTGGTTTTATGTCTTGTCCCAAACATGCAGTACCAATAGTTGAACGCATTAAGTGGTCAACAAAGTACAACTAAACTTAAAGCTTTGGCATGTGCATGCACATTTTTCATTAGATGACAAGGACACATCTCTGTTATAGGTGTACACTTTGGTACTTATTTTTTCTGCTAGCATAGAATCATTTTGACTATGTTAATGAGTGTTTTATGCGCACGATTGTCTGAAAGAACTGTGGAGTTTAGAATTGAGTCGAACTATGCTACTCTCTGAAAATTGCAGTCCAATGTGAAAGTCAGAGCTGTTGTAGCAGATCATCTTGTTGTGTGCTTGTCTAAATATGGAGTTAAGTGGAGTCATGTTGTTCTTAGACCAGAGAGTTGAGTAATTAACTTTTTTAGTACAAGTGCAGATCTGTACATAATAGTGAAATAGTTTCATATTTAAGTTTCGGTCCTGTAAATATATTGTTGGCATGCTTGTGATTTAAATTTGGCAATACATCTGATGTTAAGTGTACAAATATTGGCATGCTTGCTATTTTCTGTATTTTTAGTAAATGCAGATTTTAACTTGTTAAGACCATGTATGAGTCATTGTTGAGTCTACACTGATATGGAAAACAAAAGGAGTTAAGCACTTGAGCACCCGCAAGAGGCTGCACTTGAAGAGATATAATCAAGCAACAAGAAGAATTTGACGGCTATGAAGAAGAGCCAAGAAGAAAAGAATAATGCATATGAAAAGAAGAAAGAGGAACAAGACATACTTATTAGTTTCCTCCTACGAAAACATGCAACTCAAAACTAGACACCGCGGTGCATGAAAGCCATCATTATATGGTGGTGCGATTCTAGCATGAACTTAGTTTGCTCGTCTTTAATTATGCCACTTTTGTAGTGCTACTTATTTAGTTATGTAAGATGATATTTGGTTATGAGCTTGATATATATTGTGATTTCAATGGCAATTGACTATATGTTGTCATATGTATTCAAAATTAATTTTGATTCTCAATCCAATGTATATTAAATTTAGAAATTGTTACAAACAATAATTTTTAAAAATAAAAATACATAAATATTGTATGCAAAAATGATTCTACAAAATAATACCTACAAAAATTGGGAAAATTAAACATGAAGTAAATATTTCATTATTTTGGATAAACGAAAAATTGAAAATAAAAAATAATTAAAATAATGAAATGACATCACATATGACCTCATTCACATCCGTGACGTTTTCCATCCATGGGATGATCTCGTAGGTGCTGACATCACACATGACGTTATCCATACTCCGTGATGTTTTCTGGCGTGCCGCGTCACTAGGTAGTAATCTGTGACGGGGATTCCATGACGATGCTTGTGACGCTCAAACAACGTCACAGAGGGGTCTTCCGTGACGTTTATTGCTATTGCATGACGTCTTGTGCTCGTCACAGTATATCAGATCCCTTGTAGTGAGAGGAGGAGACGTCGGCGAGCAGCACCACGACATTGGCTGCAACCTACTCTGCAGTCTTCATCGGCATCTCGAGTTTGGCCGCAAACTCAAACTCGTCCTCGTCCTCGACCGGAATAATTGTGGTAACGATCTCTTCTTCTCACCTTCGTACTCGTTGTGCCAGAAGAGGCCATGCTTGGGCATTTGCGATGACATGCAGATTAGATCTGCTAAGGTTTCCATTAGGATAGGGTTTGGATAGATGTTTGCAAGGTGTTCATCGCCATTGCTTGCTGTTCTTGTTGAGTTCTTGTTGTTCACGATCTCGATTTTCTTAGATATGTTAATGTAATCTCCAATCGCGGTAGATCCTTCGTAGAACAGACTGTGGATTGGTGAAACTGTCAGATTTTACTGTGCTTGCAAATAGGGGAAGGTTTTTTTTTGCTGGGGTTTAGCATGTTGTGATTGTTGTGCGAAAGATTAAGCTGAGTCTCGCTAGTTTGTTTAGATGCAATAGGAGTGGGAGTACTTGAAGAATGAAGTTTCTCTGCTCAAGAATATGCAGAGAACACAAGCACCAGTGATGAAGGCTAAGAAACAAGAATGAGAAGCAAAAAGAAAGGCTTTCGAGGCTGAGAAGAGAAAGCTAGAGTACGACATATACGATGTGCTCCAAGTAAACTTTGTAATCAAGGATAAGCTCAAGAAGATCAGTGCTATTTGTGATGAGTGATGAATGTGTTCTAGATGTACTGTAGGAGATCCTGCGGATGGTTGAGCTAGGGAGAATTTGTGATGTACCCTAAGTAGAATTTGTAATGTACCCTAAGTACCACTCGTAATGTACTCAATTTGAACTGCTACTTGTGTTGTTTATGATTGAACTAGGCCAATGAATATAACCTGGGATCATAGCATGAGGAAATGATTGATCAGAATCTATGGCATGAGTGAACATGACCATGCCATTGGTTCTGATCAAACATCTCGTCCATATGTCCTGATATTATGAGGCCTATATATTGTAACTTGCTTTTCATGTTTCTGCTTATTCAGTTTTGCATTGCCGAATGATTGAACAATGGCACAACGGAAGGCAAGGTGCTGCCCTCAAACTTAGTTTTGTGTGCCATATTCGTTGCACACTAGACTTAGTTTGTGGTTAGTCCCTCTGCGTGTCGTGTGATCCAATATATGAGGCCTCATTCTGGTTTGTGTACTGCATTGGCCAATGATTGAACAATGGCACAACGGAAGGCAGGGTGCTGCCCTCAAACATAGTCATGTGTGTCATATTACTTGCACACTCGACTTAGTTTATGGACAGTCCCTTTGCCTACCGTGTGATCCTATATATGAGGCCTCTTATTGTTTGTCTAGTGCATTCGCTAATGACATTGAACAATGGCACAATGGAAGGAAAGTTGCTGCCTTCAAACTTAGTCGTGTATGCAAGTTTCCCTGCACACTAGACTTAGTTTGGGGATAGTCCCTCTGTCTGCCATGTGAACAACTCTATGAGGCCTCTTTTGCGTTGGCCAATGATTCAACAAAGGCACACTGGAAGGATAGGTGGTGGCCTCAAACTTAGTCATGTGTGCCACAGTCGTTGCACACTACACTTAGTTTGTGGCTACTCCCTATGTCTGTCGTGTGAGCCAATGTATGAGGCCTTGTGTGCTTCTGCACTTCTGCATTGGCCTGTGATTCAACATAGACACAACGGAAAGCAAGGTGATGCGCTTAAACTTAGTCATGTGTGTGACATTACTTGCACACTCGACTTAGTTTGAGGGCACTCCCTTGAGCTGCCGTGTGAGGCAATGTATGAGGCCTCACTAATGTTTTCAATGTCCGTTTTCATCTATACTTGTGAGCAGGCACACCTCTAATAGCATGTGTTCTTGTAGCAGAATGAGAAGCTCAAGCTTGGGTCGACTACTGAGACCCCTGATGAGGGACCGTCGAAGAAGCGAAGTGTGACTAATGTTAGCCACTTCCAGGACGAGGCAGGTCCGTACCAGTTCCTGCACATCGTCTTCAGGCCCACCTTCAGCCGACTCCTGATCCCTCAAGATTTCGTCAAGTGGTTCGGAGAAATCTCTTCCAACATCATCGTCCGCACCAACACTGGATGCAACTGTAGGATAACTACGATGAGAGAAGGCGATGACACATACATCGACCAAGGGTTTGAGGGCTTCGCCGTCGCCCATCAGCTCAAGGTAGGCCATGTCCTCACCTTCAAGAAGCTGTCCTCCTTCGAGTACAGTGTGGTCATCTTCAACTTCACCTGCACACTGAGGTGATGAGAAGGTGCATGTACCATGGCGATGCCACCAGGTGTGTTGTCTTCGATAATCATGTATGTAGCTTACCTGGTTGTGTGTCGCTGCTACCATGTTGTGTCTAGTTGTTGTCCGTGTCGTGTCCTGAACTATGATCGTGACTGTTGTGTTCTGAACTATGATCCTGTATGAACAATGGTGTGTCCTGAACTTGTGTCGTCTATGATCAGTGCTAAGTTTGCTTATGTGTTCTTGCTTGTGTTGTTGATCGCTGGTAACCTCACCACTGAAAGGAAGAGGTAACCAGAAGCGATTTTTGGGTTGCAACAAAACAACAGGGGTGTTGTTCTAGACTGCTACAAGCCCTGAAAACCGACCTACCAAACGAACAGAGCTCAAATCTACACATGGCCAAAAAAACTATGCGCAGACCACCAAACAACGTGGCTTTTCTAGCCCATGACCCGTCTGAAACGCGCAGGGACCTTCTACCCTCTGCGCCAGTGGTGCAGGAAATTGTTGTAGGCTACCAAACGCGGCCTTAATTCACTGACCACAAACCAGGTTCTTGGTTGCGTCACCTATATATGCAATTATGCATGCATTCTTTGTGTTGCCGCATGTCGTGTCTATTGAGCACTATTTCCTTGCTTTCTTTTGGTGCATAAATTAGCAAAAATGCTGGACTAACTTTTGGGTGCGCTAAATGATGAGCAATCGTCTCATTTTGCATCCAAGAACAATCATGACAATATCGCCAACTTCGTAAATTTTACAAAATAATGTCCAACATGAAGATACATGGCCCAACACCAACAAAAATGCAACTTATTACAAAACTAAAGAAAATACAAAAGGCACACAACATGCATAGATCATTCTCTGCGCATGACCGTGCATGCATGCGCACACGGGTGCTAGAAAGAAACCTCCATCTTTTTGGATTGAAAACTCTAAGCCTTCAGTGGCTTGCAGACGACATTGGCGTGCGTGCGGATCTGGTTGCTGAACTGGCCGGGCTTCTCGGTGGTGTCGATCTTGGCCTGTCCCGGTGGCGGCAGCAGCTGGAAGTTCTGCACCATGTTGCCGAGCGTAATGCCGATGATTGGCAGCGCTAGGATGATCCCTGGGCAGTTTCGCCGGCCGACGCCGAAGGGCACGAAGCGGAAGTCATTACCGTGAGCCTGGACGGCCTTCTCCTCCTCAAGGAACCGCTCCGGCCTGAACTCGTCGGACCTCAACCAACGCTTCGGGTCGTTGGCGAGGAACCACGCGTTCACCAGGATCTTGGACTCGGCAGGGATGTCGTAGCCGGCCAGCTTGGCCTCCTTGAGGTTCATGTGTGGCACGAGCAGCGGGATCGCCATGCGGAGGCGGAGAGTCTCCTTCACGACGGACTGCAGGTAGGGGAGGCGCTCCAGGTCAGGCTCTGTCACCGCCATGTTAGGGCCAAGCACGGCAGCAATCTCGTTGCGCAGCTTCGACTGGACGTCAGGGTGGTTCACCAGCTCAGCAATGCCCCATTCGATTGACCACAGCGTCGTCTCGATGGCTGGAATGAATTAACCCAAATTAGCACCTTGCGAATATTTGTACTAGTATGGATGAATGTATACTGATTTTATTTTGCAAATCCTAGCAAGAGACAAGTCTAGCTACGAATGCTGCTGTTAAAATTTAAAACTGAAATAAGCCGTAAGGAAAAAGTCTACTACTCCAGTCATGACTACCGTTTCATTCCGATATTATATGAAGAGTATGGTTATTAGGGACAGGTGACATGAATAGTAAATTACCCTGTCATGGCTACCATTTCATTCCAATATTATCCATGTTTAGTGTACTCCTAGCACGTTGAATGAATGATACTAAATCAGAAAGAAAAAGTCTTCGTTAAAAAAGTCACATTTCAGCTGCTCATCAAGAACTGAACAAAACTAGCCGTGCAATTTAGTTCTTTGTCCATCATTCAGGGCTCGTATTATTTTATATACTTTCTAGATTATTATAACGTTTGAAATAAAAAAATAGAGTTTTTCTGAATTTGATTTGATGACTTATTGAGAGAAATTTTATTCACTGATAGGATTTGCTATCGGTTTTTAAATTCTCTTCATGTAATGAATAAGGATATTTACCATATTAACTTCAAACAAAGTTCGACGGAAAATCATTTGTAATTCTAGTTTAAGGTATAGGGGTTTTGACATTGTGGTGATATATCCACTTAGTTAGAAATTTAGTTTGAAACTGAAGATTTGTTTACTCTATCTTTTTTCTTTGTCTTATCGATATCTTTTTCACAAACCATATATTTTTATATTGCTTTATACTTGTTTCCAATCGTGTGTGCTACTTATGTTCAAAAGAAATGGTTCTCAACTATAACATCTTGACGACTTCACTACAGCCATATGACTACGTACTTAACCATAAGCCTAGTCCCCTTCTGAAACTTGTTTATTTCAACACGCATTGGTCGAGTGCACCCTGTATATTTACTTATAATAACTTTTACCTGCAACGTTGATGTTTTCGACGATGTAGAGGACGTTGTCGTGGTTGATCTCGCCCTTCCTTTCCGCCTCGAGGATATGGTCCATGGCGCACTTGATCTCACCACTCTGCTCCAACGCCTTCCTGCAGTTATCATACATGGAACACGCATATTAATTTTTAAACTGGACAAGCAATTGATGAAGCTTCCCATACGCTGAAAATGCAAATGCTGGTTGTTTACATGACATGGTCCATCAAATTGTGGGGATTAAACTAAGCAGATGGGGATCTGGTAGACAGTGATAGGATGCTTGGGCTTGAAACCACGAGTGAGTCAACTCTAGGTGTAAAACTTGTTCAGTTGTTCCCATAATTTAAGCTTGGCTGCTTCACATCGTTAGCATTGACGCTCAAAGGTTGGGCAGATCTGGATCCCACCTCTGCCTCTTTGTCAAACAAAATCGTAGCCAACATGTGCATGTACTACCAAACTCCCTGTCGCCGGAGCATTGCAACACTGGTCAAGTACCATGCAAACTAAAAAATTAACTCGTGCTCCCTATATTTCATAATCTTTGTCATGGTTTTAGTTCAAATCTAAACTAAAATCACGATAAAGATTATGGAACGAAGGGAGTACCAACTGCCAAGTGGATCATCTGCTAGCTAAAAGTGACATGCATTATACCGGCCATTGACATTGTGCTGAGCCTACGATTTAAGAGTAGTACTTACTTGCGATCTCAAACTAGAGGTACTAGGGCAGATCTAGATCACACATCTTCGACCACGTCGAAGCGAAGCCTAGCTAACATTTAAACGTACATAACCGAGCTCCATTTTGAATTCTAGCATGTACGTAAGTGTGCCAATTAATTGGTTTGTCTACTTGCTAAATGTGACATCGATTACCACAATGTTTGTCCTGAGACTACCATGTTCGATGTAAGAGTACTTACTTGCGTGGTGTGACGAATTCGTCCTCGAAGACTTTCATCCTCTTGGTCTTGAGATTGGTGCAGCGGTTGAGGTAGCCCCGGAGGAATGGGCGGAGGAAGGGGATGAAGTCGGCGTAGTTGTAGTCGAAGCTCTGAGAGAGGATGCTGCGCTCGGCGTTGAGCGCCCTGAGCCTGTTGAAGAGCGGGTCGGCCATGGACTCGAACCGGCGGTCGAACATGATGCGGAACATGTCGTTGTACATCATCAGCTGCAGCCTGCGGCGGATGACCACCCCGGTCGTGGCGGACGCCGGATCGGCCCTCACGTCCTCCACCACCAGCCTCGCCTCCTCCTCCCACCCGACGCGGTTCTGCGCCACCACCTTGCTGGTGAAGAAGGGCACGGTCATGATGCGCCGCATCTTGCGCCAGTGGTCGCCGTACACGGTGAACACCATGTCCTGCCCCTTGCCGGTGAAGATGTCGAAGACGGCGTTGCGGGTGCGGGAGCCGAACTCCACGCCCTGGGTGTGGAGGACCTCCTTGGCCAGCTCGGGGCTGGAGACGACGACCAGGTTGCGGACGCCCATGCGGAGGTGGAACACCTCTCCGAAACGCTTGGCCAGGCCCATAAGGTTGCGGTGGTTCAGGTCATCGCCGACCTGGAGCCAGTTGCCCACGATGGGGTAACCGGACGGGCCCGGAGGGAGCTTGAAGCGCTTACCGGTAAGCTTCGCGACGACGATGGCGAGCACCGCTGCCGCGAAGAGGCCCAGTAGGGCCTTCTCCAGGAGGTTGACGTCCATCGTTGGTAGGTGTGGCTGTGGAACTGGCGCTGCAGAGCTGAGACTGATGGATACGAATGAGGATACGTTGACGATTTTATAGCGATAGATGGAGGGAACAGATTCAGATTTTGCTTGATCAAGTGTGATACCGCGATTCCGTTGACCACTTAGCAGAGCGATTGTTAGTGCTGCAAACTTGGTGCCAGCTATATGTCTTATTTCAGTTTAGTCCGCGACTCTAAATAAGCCAATCCTAGCCAATTGTTGGTGTAGAAGACCTAGTTCATAGAGTGGTGGGATGGCACGATCTTGTACAATTGGGCCATGTTTGCACACGTATTTTGTACTGTAGAGAAGAGTAGATAGGGCCATTGCAGTTGCCCGTTCCAGAGTACTGAACTCTGGTTTATCGGGGGAAAAAAGAGTACTTAACTGTATTTTATGTCCAGAAGAAGTTATAAGATTCTTCTATCCTCGGATTTATTCCATAGACCCGGAGTCGCCAGCCAAACTGAGCCCCAGCTCCACAAAAAACAATGGGCACATTAGAACGGACAAAATGCCGTGGAAATTGTATTGACCTATGCGATGACATATCCGTTGTCAAAATATTGTCACCTACAAGAAAAAAAAAGTATCATTGGGACAGATTGTTATGCATTATGAATGTAGATCGACGATTCCCCGTCTCCACATTATCAGCCTCCATAGAAGAAGGGACCAATGTACATGAGAAAAAGTTAAGTTTTAGTCGAATACTGTGATGCTCCGATGACTCATGTTACAAAAAAAAAACCTTTAGGTGAGAGGCCTTGTTTTGAGAGCGGAAAGTATCTTCAGGGTGAAAACCTAAGATCGTTGCTCGGGCGACGACGGTGCTAGAGTACTGTTTCCTTTGGAAACGTCGCTTTTGGAGAGTCTGCATTTTAGGTGCTATCTTGGTGGTGGATGTATTGTTGTTGTTAGGCCACTGTAGCGGGATTTTTGTTTCTTTGTTTTCTTTTCTCGTTTTGGTTGTGTGCATCCGTACTGCCATGAGGGTGTTGCCTTGTTGCAGAGGCTAAGTGTAATTGGTATCTTTTGATATTAATATATTTCCTTCGTCGAAAAAAGGTGAGACAAGGCCGGTTCTTTAAATGGTGATGCCAAGAGTAAGTTGCACAAAAAAAAGCTTTGGAAGTCGTTGCAATAAACCCCCTACCTCTAACAGCTTCCTAATAAAAAAATGCAATTACGACAGCCAGTGGTAATAAAAGCTACGAATAAACCAAATGGAATAGAAACAGATTAAGAAACTGATGGAATACCACATATTAAGATCAGTGAGTTATGTAGAGAAAGAGGGACAGAGGGACATAGAGGGCTAGTTACAGAGAAACATAAGTGCATTCTTTCTGACATTTTTCAACGATTGTTTAACTTGTATTGTATAGGTTTGGGCCTTGCAAAGACCAGCCAAGGTGGGTTTCTTGAATTTTATTCCGATGATAAGTCAGAAGCACAAATTTATAAAAATATTACCTCAAACGAGTTGTATTGCATCATGAAAATCCAAGGCAATCGTGAAATAGGAAACCATATATACCTTTTTTCCTGCAAATTTTAGTTATGTTTAACTAATTCCCTCATGAAAGCCTTCGCCTAGAATCTAGACCTTTTTGTTTAGGTGAGAAGAACTTTAATTTTGAGTTATTGATGAGGATGATCTAGCATGTTTTTACAAACATACATATATATCAACTCAAAGTTTTAGGTCTATGTCGGCTTGAATTTTTGTAATTGGTGTAAAATATGTATAGACAATAATTGAACCTCCTATTAACTGAAGTTCAGATATAGCAGGCGGACATTTAACCCATAAAGAGGGTTGTTCTAGTCCTTGTAAATGAGTGAGAAGAGAGAGATCCCTCACGCACTCCTCCTTTGCCGCCCATCTTGTCATGATACGACGCATCGTGGATTGTGAAAATCTCGCCGAGCTGACCTTAGGGTTGTGGCCCATGACTTTCTGATGTCTACGGGTGCTTCTATTCTTGTAGACAGTGTTGGGCCTCCAAGAGCAGAGGTTTGTAGAACAGCAGCAAGTTTCCCTTAAGTGGATCACCCAAGGTTTATCGAACTCAGGGAGGAAGAGGTCAAAGATATCCCTCTCATGCAACCCTGCAACCACAAAGCAAGAAGTCTCTTGTGTCCCCAACACACCTAATAGGTGCACTAGTTCGGCGAAGAGATAGTGAAATACAGTGGTATGAATAAATGCGAGCAGTAGCAACGGCCAGAAAAGTGCTTGCTGGCGTGCAGTTGATGGTAGTAATATTGCAGGAAGTAAAGATGCAGTAAAACAGTAAACAAGCAGCGATAGCAATATTTAGGAACAAGGCCTAGGGATCATACTTTCACTAGTGGACACTCTCAACATTGATCACATAACAGAATAAATAAATAGATGCTAGACTCTACACCCTCTTGTTGGATGATGAACACCACTAACTGTGTAGGATTACACGAACCCTCAATGCCGGAGTTAACAAGCTCCACAATATTCGATGTTCATATTTAAATAACCTTAGAGTGCATAACAGATCAACATAACCAAACCAAGTACTAACATAGCATGCACACTGTCACCTTCACACTACGAAAGGAGGAATAGATCACATCAATACTATCATAGCAATAGTTAACTTCATAATCTACAAGAGATCACAATCATAGCCTACACCAAGTACTACACGATGCACACACTGTCACCATTACACCGTGCAGGAGGAATAAACTACTTTAATAACATCACTAGAGTAGCACACAGATAAATTGTGATATAAAACACATTGCAATCATAAAGAGATATAAATAAGCACTTCACTATGCTACTCTGAATTACTCTCTGGCAAGATAACGAACACTAATTCATCATGTAGGCAAACCTTAAAGATGCATTCCCAAGTACTAATGAACACCCCACGCTGTCACTTTGAGCATTCACGGGAGGTACTAACACACCACAATTTCATAGAGACATCCAACTCAAATCATAACTCATGAATAAGTATTCTGTGAAATATAGCCTAAGAGACCCACACGGTGCACACACTGTCACCTTTACACACGTGGGACAAGGAGTCTCCGGAGATTACATAAGTAAAATCCACTTGACTAGCATAATGACATCTAGATTACAAGCATCATCATATGAATCTCAATCATGTAAGGCAGCTCATGAGATTATTGTATTGAAGTACATAGGAGAGAGATGAACCACATAGCTACCGGTACAGCCCCGAGCCTCGATGGAGAACTACTCCTCCTCATGGGAGACAACAGCGTTGATGAAGATGGCGGTGGTGTCGATGGAGAAGGCACTTCCCCGTCTGGCGGCGTGCCGAACAGAGACTCCTGTCCCCCAGATCTTGGCTTCGCGATGGCGGCGGCTCGGAAGGTTTTCTGGTTTCGTCGAACGTCGTAGGGTTTTCGCGACGGAGACTTTAAGTAGGCGGAAGGGCAAGGTTGGTGGAGTCGGTGGGGCCACACACTAGGCCGGCGCGGCCAGGGCTTGGCCGCGCCGCCCTGTGTCCCCACCTCGTGGCCCCACTTCGTTTCCCGGGACTGGAAGCTTCGTGGAAAAATAGGACCCTGGGCGTTGATTTCGTCCGATTCCGAGAATATTTCCTTACTAGGATTTGAAACCAAAAACAGCAGAAAACCAACTGGCCCTTCGACATCTCGTAAATAGGTTAGTTCCGGAAAACGCATAATAATGACATAAAGTATGCATAAAACATGTAGATATCATCAATAATGTGGCATGGAACATAAGAAATTATCGATACGTCGGAGACGTATCAGCCCCAAGCTTAGTTCTGCTCGTCCCGAGCAGGTAAACGATAACAAAGATAATTTCGGAGTGACATGCCATCATAACCTTGATCATACTATTGTAAGCATATGTAATGAATGCAGTGATCAAAACAATGGTAATGACATGAGTAAACAACTGAATCATAAAGCAAAGACTTTTCATGAATAGTACTTTCAAGACAAGCATCAATAAGTCTTGCATAAGAGTTAACTCATAAAGCAATAAATTCATAGTAAAGGTATTGAAACAACACAAAGGAAGATTAAGTTTCAGCGGTTGCTTTCAACTTATAACATGTATATCTCATGGATAGTTGTCAATGTAAAGTAATATAACAAGTACAATATGCAAGTATGTAGGAATCAATGCACAGTTCACACAAGTATTTGCTTCTTGAGGTGGAGAGAGATAGGTGCACTGACTCAACATAAAAGGTAAAAGAATGGTCCTTCGCAGAGGGAAGCATTGATTGCTATATTTGTGCTAGAGCTTTGGTTTTGAAAACATAAAGAGAGCATAAAAGTAAAATTTTGAGAGGTGTTTGTTGTTGTCAACGAATGGTAGTGGGCACTCTAACCCCCTTGCCAGACAAACCTTCAAAGAGCGGCTCCCATGAAGGACGTTATCTCTACCAGCAAGGTAGATCATCCCTCTTCTCTTTTGTTTACACATGTATTTTAGTTTCATTATTTATGGATGACACTCCTCCCAACCTTTTGCTTACACAAGCCATGGCTAACCGAATCCTCGGGTGCCTTCCAACATTCACATACCATGAAGGAGTGTCTATTTGCAAAATTAAGTTGCTTACTGATGAATCAGAGCAAAACATGTGAAGAGAATTATTAATGAAAGTTGATTAATTGGGGCTGGGAACCCCGTTGCCACTCTTTTTGCAAAATTATTGGATAAGCGGATGAAGCCACTAGTCCATTGGTGAAAGTTGCCCAACAAGAATGAAAGATAAACACCACATACTTCCTCATGAGCTATAAAACATTGACACAAATCAGAGGTGATAAATTTTGAATTATTTAAAGGTAGCACTCAAGCAATTTACTTTGGAATGGCGGAGAAATACCATGTAGTAGGTAGGTATGGTGGACACAAATGGCATAGCGGTTGGCTCAAGGATTTTGGATGCATGAGAAGTATCCCCTCTCGATACAAGGCTTAGGCTAGCAAGGTTATTTGAAACAAACACAAGGATGAACCGGTGCAGCAAAACTCACATAAAAGACATATTGTAAACATTATAAGACTCTACACCGTCCTCCTTGTTGTTCAAACTCTTTACTAGAAATTATCTAGACCTTAGAGAGACCAATTATGCAAACCAAATTTTAGCAAGCTCTATGTATTTCTTCATTAATAGGTGCAAAGTATATGATGCAAGAGCTTAAACATGAGCACAACAATTGCCAAGTATCACATTATCCAAGACATTTTACTAATTACTACATGTAGCATTTTCCGTTTCCAACCATATAACAATGAACGAAGCAGTTTCAACCTTCGCCATGAACATTAAAAGTAAAGCTAAGAACACATGTGTTCATATGCAACAGCGGAGCGTGTCTCTCTCCCACACAAGCATGTATTTATTCAGAGAATGAAAATAACAAAACGAAAATAAAAGCACACAGACGCTCCAAGTAAAGTACATAAGATGTGACGAATAAAAATATAGTTTCAAGAGAAGAAACCTGATAAATTGTCGATGAAGAAGGGGATGCCTTGGGCATCCCCAAGCTTAGATGCTTGAGTCTTCTTGAAATATGCAGGGATGAACCACGGGGGCATCTCCAAGCTTAGACTCTTCACTCTTCTTGATCATAGTATATCATCCTCCTCTCTTGACCCTTGAAAACTTCCTCCACACCAAACTCGAAACAAACTCATTAGAGGGTTAGTGCATAATCAAAATTTCACATGTTCAGAGGTGACACAATCATTCTTAAAACTTCTGGACATTGCACAAAGCTTCTGAAAGTTAATGGAACAAATAAATCCATCAAACATAGCAAAAGAGGCAATGCGAAATAAAAGGCAGAATCTGTCAAAACAGAACAGTCCGTAAAGACGAATTTTAAAGTGGCACCAGACTTGCTCAGATGAAAATGCCCAAATTTAATGAAAGTTGCGTACATATCTGAGGATCACTCACGTAAATTGGCAGATTTTTCTGAGTTACCTACAGAGAATTAGGCCCAGATTCGTGACAGACAGAAATCTGTTTCTGCGCAGTAATCCAAATCTAGTATCAACCCTACTATCAAAGACTTTACTTGGCACAACAATGCAATAAAATAAGATAAGGAGAGGTTGCTACAGTAGTAACAACTTCCAAGACTCAAATATAAAATAAAAGTACTGTAGCAAAATAAACACATGGGTTATCTCCCAAGAAGTTCTTTCTTTATAGCCATTAAGATGGGCTCAACAGTTTTAATGATGCAATCGCAAGAAATAGTATTTGAAGCAAAAGAGATCATCAAGAGGCAAATTCAAAACAAATTTAAGCCTAACATGCTTCCTATGAAAAGGAATCTTGTACACAAATGAATTCATGAAGAACAAAGTGACAAGCGTAAGAGGATAAAACACGAGTAACTTCAAGATTCTCAACATAAAGAGGGGAAACTTAATATTATTAAGATGCATATACCCATGTTTCCCTCTCTCATAATAACTTTCAGTAGCATCATTGATGAATTCCACAATATACCCATCACTTAAAACATTCTTATCATGGTTCATATGCATAGAAGTATCATTAATTTTGGCATAAGAAGAATTCTTCTCATTAATAGTAATTGGAGCAGGATTATTATCAAGAATTTGAACATGGTAAACAAGTTGCATATTAAGGGAATTGTTTTTGGCAATCCAATCATAACTATGACAAGTTTCATAAGGATAGTTATAACCTATATCATAGCATTCTTTATAATAATCATCAAAGGTCGGAGGCACAGTGTCATCATAAGAAATAGAATAGTTATCTTTCACAGTCGGTTTATCTGTAACCATACCATCATTGTTATTAGAAGGAGATGTATCAAACACATAATGATCAGTAGCAAAAGGATTTTCAAACACCTCTTCCCCAAGCTTAGAGCTTTCTATATCATTATGGGAGGAAGCATGGATAGCACTGATACTATGGCAATTATTATCATCATCATTTTCAGAATTAGTTTCCCAGAGATTTGCAATATCAAAAGTAGTGTGCTCATTCAAATCATGATCACTAATGTATGTAAAGGGCATAGGAAGATCATTGTATTCAGATTCATTATCATAATAATCATTAGGAGCAACATACTTACGGTTACCTAGCGTTATCTCATTCACGGGGATATGTCGTTACCTCTTTCTCTTTATTCTCCTTCTTGTTCTTCTTCTTCTTCGTTCCCTTCTTCTTCTTCTTCTCCTCCTTCTCCTCGTTCCCTTCTTTAGGAGGAAGAGGCTTGAAGGGTGGCTTGTCCGCATAACCTGATTTACTTTCAGAAACAATAGAAGAAACTTGGGAGGATTCCTCCTTTTCATTAATTAGTTCAAAACACACAGCGGTCCTATCATATTTTCGCAAGGTGCCATCTTCTAAAATATTTTGTATGTAAGTATTTGTATGGCTATTATCAATGCAATCAGAAAAACACCCATGCAGGACATCATCAATATCGAGATCATTAATATCTAACAAAGAAATTTTCCTTGATAGCTCTTCACACCACAAAAATAAAGTGAGTTCATCATGCTGATTAGGAGTAATTTCATCATCACAATACAAATTTGCAGCACTCATTGGGTTCAAATTATCATTGGTGGAGCATTGAAAATTAAAATGACCCACTTCATGGCAAACTTCACAAATAAAAGGATAGAGGGCACAAACTTTTTTACCAAGATCATCTAGAGCCCTAGCCCACTTTCTAGTTTTTTCATTAATATGATGGATACAATATTCATCTTTGATTTGATTAATTCCACAAGGTCTATGCATTCCACAAAAATTAACATGCTTATAGGAAATAGCATTCTTAGGAGTTTGAGCATGCTTATTGCAATCATTAACAACAATTTCATCCTTCATGCAAGCCTCTTTAAAAGGTTCATGATACTTATCAAAATTCTTTTTAGGCAATTCAAAATGAGAAGCAAAGGCTTTATAAAGATTTGCAGCAACTTGAGAGTCAAGACCATAAGTAGCACTCATATCTCGAAATTTATCAGTATCCATAAAAGCTTCAATGCATTCATAATCATAATTTATACCTGACTCTTCACCTTTGTTGTTCTCCCATCCTTCAGCATTCTCCTCAATCCGATCAAGAAGATCCCACCTAGCTTCAACCTCCTTGCTTGTGAAAGATCCCTCCGAACAGGCATCCAGATAGTCCTTGTGTTGTCCTGAAAGCCTCGCATAAAAATTGTTAACAATAACATTACGGGGAGCTCATGAATGGGACATTTGAGCATTAGTGACTTCAATCTCCCCCATGCTTGAGAAATACTCTCTCCATCACGAGGATAAAAGTTATAAATATAATTCCTATCAATATGCACTTCATGAGGAGGATAAAATTTAGAATAAAAGAGAGGTACAATTTCCTCCCAACCAAGAGAATGACTATTCTTCAACAATTTATACCAATGCGCCACTTTACCAGACAGCGAAAAAGAGAATAGCTTCTTCCTCACTTCATCCATAGAGATACCTGCACACTTGAATAACCCGCATAATCCATGCAAAAACAGTAAATGATCTCCAGGATGGACAGTTCCATCCCCTTCATAGCGGTTATCAATAACACGTTCAATAATTTTTATGGGTATCTTGAAAGCAGTACTTGCAGTTGGTGAACAAGCATCAATAGAGTTATCGCATATGGGAGATAAAGCATTATCAGAACAAATTTTCTCCCCTAAAGATGGGAAACTAAAAAGATCACAAAAACTAGCTTCCCCAAGCTTAGACTTATCCATAGTATTAGCAGTGATTGCGTTCATACTAATAACATTGCTAATAGCATGCAATTGAGGCTCCATAGGTTCTTTAATTTTCGCATCACACAATTCATGTCTTAACTTAGGAAATAAATTAAAAAGCTCATAGTTGTATTCCATTATGCCTTACTAGTGTAAAACAAGAAACAAAAAGATGCAATTGCAGGATCTAAAGGAAATAGCTTCGAGTACTTACAACGGCGAAAATAGCTTAGTAGCCGAGATCCGGAGTGTGAGTACCTTTTACCTTTCCTCCCAACGGCGCAGAAAAGTGCTTGATGTCTACGGGTGCTTCTATTCTTGTAGACAGTGTTGGGCCTCCAAGAGCAGAGGTTTGTAGAACAGCACAAGTTTCCCTTAAGTGGATCACCCAAGGTTTATCGAACTCAGGAAGAGGAAGAGGTCAAAGATATCCCTCTCATGCAACCCCAACCACAAAGCAAGAAGTCTCTTGTGTCCCCAACACACCTAATAGGTGCACTAGTTCGGCGAAGAGATAGTGAAATACGGTGGTATGAATAAATGCGAGCAGTAGCAACGCGCGAGAAAAGTGCTTCTGGCGTGCATTGATGGTAGTAATATTGCAGGAAGTAAAGATGCAGTAAACAGTAAACAAGCAGCGATAGCGATATTTAGGAACAAGGCCTAGGGATCATACTTTCACTAGTGGACACTCTCAACATTGATCACATAACAGAATAAATAAATAGATGCTAGACTCTACACCCTCTTGTTGGATGATGAACACCACTAACTGTGTAGGATTACACGAACCCTCAATGCCGGAGTTAACAAGCTCCACAATATTCGATGTTCATATTTAAATAACCTTAGAGTGCATAACAGATCAACATAACCAAACCAAGTACTAACATAGCATGCACTGTCACCTTCACACTACGAAAGGAGGAATAGATCACATCAATACTATCATAGCAATAGTTAACTTCATAATCTACAAGAGATCACAATCATAGCCTACGCGAAGTACTACACGATGCACACACTGTCACCATTACACCGTGCAGGAGGAATAAACTACTTTAATAACATCACTAGAGTAGCACACAGATAAATTGTGATACAAAACACATTGCAATCATAAAGAGATATAAATAAGCACTTCACTATGCTACTCTGAATTACTCTCTGGCAAGATAACGAACACTAATTCATCATGTAGGCAAACCTTAAAGATGCATTCCCAAGTACTAATGAACACCCCACGCTGTCACTTTGAGCATTCACAGGAGGTACTAACACACCACAATTTCATAGAGACATCCAACTCAAATCATAACTCGGTGAATAAGTATTCTGTGAAATATAGCCTAAGAGACCCACACGGTGCACACACTGTCACCTTTACACACGTGGGACAAGGAGTCTCCGGAGATCACATAAGTAAAATCCACTTGACTAGCATAATGACATCTAGATTACAAGCATCATCATATGAATCTCAATCATGTAAGGCAGCTCATGAGATTATTGTATTGAAGTACATAGGAGAGAGATGAACCACATAGCTACCGGTACAGCCCCGAGCCTCGATGGAGAACTACTCCCTCCTCATGGGAGACAGCAGCGTTGATGAAGATGGCGGTGGTGTGGATGGAGAAGCCTTCCGGGGCACTTCCCCGTCCCGGCGGCGTGCGGGAACAGAGACTCTGTCCCCAGATCTTGGCCGCGATGGCGGCGGCTCTGGAAGGTTTTCTCTGGTTTCGTCGAACGTCGTAGGGTTTTCGCGACGGAGACTTTAAGTAGGCGGAAGGGCAAGGTCGGTGGAGTCCTGGTGGGGCCACACACTAGGCCGGCGTGGCCAGGGCTTGGGCCGCGCCGCCCTATGTGTCCCCACCTCGTGGCCCCACTTCATTTCCCCTTCAGACTTCTAGAAGCTTCGTGGAAAAATAGGACCCTGGCGTTGAATTCGTCCGATTCCGAGAATATTTCCTTACTAGGATTTCTGAAACCAAAAACAGCAGAAAACAACAACTGGCCCTTCGGCATCTCGTCAATAGGTTAGTTCCGGAAAACGCATAATAATGACATAAAGTATGCATAAAACATGTAGATATCATCAATAATGTGGCATGGAACATAAGAAATTATCGATACGTCGGAGACGTATCACTTTCCCAAACCAAACTATATAGGGTCGGGCGGGAACCCTAGCCTACATACAACACACGTTTGTCTTCCTCCTTCCAGAACCTTGTGCCGCTGTAATCGTCTTCATTATCCCTTCCTTTGGCGTAGACCGATAGATGGGATAGTAGTCCTCCCAAACCCCGCCTCTCGTAGACATTTATGGGTTAGATGTGATCATGTTTTTGGGGAGCGTTTACGCGTGACTACTAACAAAACAACGTCATCGGACGACGGGTTCCACAGCGACAACTTCTTTCCAGGCGTCGATGACCTCTTCGGCAACTTCAACATGGGAGACAACACCGATGATGTTGTCGTGGGCGCTATTGCTGCTCAAGTTGCACCGTATGTAACTCATCTCTCTCTCTCTCTATCAGATCTTGCTAGAGTTTCTAGTTCTGGTGTCTGGAGTAGATGTGATAGGTTTATCTTGTTTAGATTCTATATGTTCATCTACACTGTTAGTCCACATGATTAGTTTTATTACAGTTTCTCTCATCATGCAATGCTAATTATTTGTTCGGATTAAATCACATGGTAGTTTGCTTATATATTCAATAATCCAAAAACCTAACTATAGGCAAATAAATTTAAGTGGAGTTTCTGCTGCTACAAGGCCACCTCTCTTTGATGGTTCACATTATAAGATATGGCACATGATATCAGTTCTTTGGTTTCGAAACCTGAACTGCTATAGAGCGTGAGCTTACTGTTGCACAACAGGAAGCTTATGAGATAGTTGATGCCATCTTCTTGGGAACAACATTGTGACCCATATATGGCATTTGATCTGGCAAGGACGTGTGGGATGCGCTCGAGGTCAAATTTGGGGTCTCAAACGCTAGCACTGAGTTGTATGTCACGGAGCAGATGACTTGTGAGCACTCCATTGTTGAGCAAGGTCATGAGGTACAATCAATTTCCAAACAACTTGAGAAATTTGAGTGTACCTTACCAGAAAAGTTTGTTGTGTGGGAATTATTGTCAAGCTTCCTCCCTCGTGGAGGAATTCCGCTACTTCTGTCAAACATAAGAGATAAGAGTTTTCCATTTTAGATCTCATTGGGTCTCTTCACGTGGAAGAAAAGACGAGAGCAAAGGACACACGTGCTCGAGTATTTAAGCGAGATTATAGTATCAATGTGGTACAAAATAAAAACTTCTAATTCCACAAGTTCAAGAACAAGAACAAATCTAAAGGGAAAGTCAAGTTTGATGGCAATAACAAGGTCTCTCACTCAACCAACTTCAACATGAAGAATGATAAGAATAAAGGAGCTTGCCACGTCTATGGTGATCTTGATCATTAGGCTCCTAACTGCCTGAATCTCTATGACAAGAGTGGGAACAACGGCATGACCGCAAATGTTGTTATTGATGGTGATACTGAGATGAAGGAGGGCGGGTTTGGCATTTTCCTATTGTCATGTCAGTATGTAACTCTCCTGATTTGTGGATACATACGGATGCCAAGACACATGTATGTTCGGATGTTTCCATATTTTCTTTGTATCAGGTCGCAAGGACTGCCTCCGTGCTGACGGAAAACGGCTCGTCTACTTCTGTTCATGGTGCTGGTATCGTAAATCGGAAGTTTACTTCATGGAAGAACATTCAGCTAGAGAATGTTCAACGTGCTCCCTTTGTCAATAAGAATCTTGTCAGCAGATCGCTTTTATGTCGAGATAGTTTTAAGTTAGTTTTCAGTCCAATAAAGTTTTAATTTCTAAGTATGGACAATTTGTTGGAAAGGGTTATGGGTAAGGAGGTTTCTTCCTCTTATCTTTTTCAAATTTATGTACTCAAATTATTAATCATGTTCGCAATAGTAGTGAGCCCAATATTTGGCATTCACAGCTTTGTCCTATTAATTTATGGTGCATGACGGAGATAGCCAATATGAATTTAGTTCTAAATTTTACTATTGTGAAGAGTTCCAAGTGTCAAGTCTGTGTGCAAGTTAAGCAACGTCGCAAGTCTCACAAGACTTCTGAGGTAAGAGACTAGGCACCACTCAAACTCATACATTCAAATCTTTGTGAAATGAATGGAGAGTTGACCAAAGATGGAAAGAGATACTTCATAATGTTAATTGATAACTTCGCTCGATACTACAATGGGTATCTTCTGAAATCTAAAGATGAAACTTTTAATTTCTTTGAAATCTATAAAGATGAACCAGAAAACCAACTTGGTCAAAATATTAAACGAATTAGGTATGATCATGGTGGACATTATTTTCCAATAAGTTTGATACGTTTTGTGCGGAACATTGTGTTATCTATGGGCCGACGCATCCCTACTCACCTCAGTCAAATGGGATGGTCGAAAGAAAAACTGCACTCTAATTAATTTGGTTAACGTCATATTAGATACATCGGTTCTATCTAAAGTATGGTGGGTGGAAGCGATAATGACCACTAGTCATGTCGTTAACCGAGCATTCCCACAAAGACCAAAACCATTAATTATTGTATTTGAGAAATGGAAAAGGAAAATGATAAACCTCTCCTACTTACGAACTTTAGGTTGTTTGGCAAAATTGACTTTGTCGATACCCAAGAAGCGCAAGATTCGACCAAAAACCATGGATTGTGTTTTTTCTAGGATATACATTTCATATCACTGGTTTTACATTTTTGATAGTGAAATTTGAGATATCTGACATGCATGTTGGTACGATTATGGACTCGAATGGTGCAAATTTGTTTGGGGACATCTTTCCCATGAAAAACACGTCTAGCTCATCAAATCAGAAGATGCCTAGTTCAGCAAGTCAGGAGTTAATTACAATTCATAAATCTACCAGATCAATAAAACACTATGATAATCCAGTGGAGGACAACAATAAAAATCCCAAATTGAACAAGAGGGAGAGGACTAAAAAGTCCTTTGGTGATGATTTCGTTATGTACCTCATGGATGATACTACCACTTCTATTTCATAAGCTTATGTATCTTAGGATGTTGACTATTGGAAAGAAGTTGTCCGTAGAGAGATAGATTCCATCTTAACTAATGGAAATTGGGAGGTTATTGATCATCCTTACGGGCGTAAACCTGTAGGATGTAGATGGGTGTTCAAGAATTTTTTTAGACCCGATGGTACTATTCAAAAGTACAAGGCAGGACTTGTGGCCAAAGGTTTTACCCAAAAAGAAGGCAAAAACTTATTTGATACATGCTCACCTCTAGCCCGACTGACCACTATTTGAGTAATACTTTTCTTGGCTGCTTCACATGGTCTTCTTGTTCATCAAATGGACGTTAAGACATCTTTCCCAAATGGAAAGCTCGATGATGAAATTTAATTATATGGATCAGTGTGATGTATTTGTAGTAGATAGTCAAGAAGGAAAGATTTGTAAGTTAGTGAAGCCTTTGTATGGTCTTAAGCAAACACTTAAGAAGTGATACGAGAAGTACGAACGAACTTTAACTATTGAGGTTTTGTTGTAAACAAAGCTAACAAGTGTGTATACTATCGCCATGTTGAGGGCGAGGGAGTTATCCTTTGTCCTTATGTTGACAGCATATTGATATTTGGGACCAACCTTACTGTGATTAAGGAGGTCAAAGAGTTACCATTTCATTGTTTTGAGATGAAGGACCTAGAAGTAGCCGATGTCATCTTAAACATCAAGCTGGTGAAAGAAGATGATGGTGTGATTACTTTGCTGCAGTCACACTATGTGGAAATGATGCTGAGTCATTTTAGGCATATTGACCGCAAGTCTTCTCCACCGCCTTATGATCCTTGTGTGCTAATTCGAAAGAATTAAAGAATTTCTAAAGATCAATTGAGATATTCTCAAATCATTTGCTCGCTTGTGTATTTAGCTAGGTGCACAAGACCTAAAAGATCTTTTGTTGTAAACAAAGTCAGTAAATTTGTATCAAATCCTGGATATGTTTATTGGTATGCTCTTGAGAGAGTTTGCGCTATTTGAAAGACACTGCAAGTTATGGTATTCTCCATACTTAGTATAGAAGGAAACTTGAGGGTTAAAGTGAGTCAAAATCGATATCAAATGATGATGGTGAGACTAACGTCACGAGTGGTTTTTTACACTTGGTGTGGCACTGATTCCCAAAGGTCCTGAAAGAAGACCATCTTAACGAGGTCAACAATGGAAGCAGTTCTCACATCATTAGACACAACCACTGTTGAAGCAGAGGATCTTCATGAGCTAATTATGGACTTACATGTGGTTGAAAAACCAATACCTAGTGTCCCGATGAACTATGATAACTAAAGTGTGATCATCAAAGTTAACAGTTCTAACGATAATATAAATTCATCAAGGCATGTGAAGACGAGATTGAAATCTATCAGGAAGATGAGAAACTCTATAGTTATTGTGTTGGATTATATGCAGATATCTAGAAACTTGGTAGATTCCTTCACAAAGAGTATATCACGCAATATGATTGAGAATGCATCGAGGAAGATTAGTTTGAAACCCACATTATGAGTTGTCCACATTGGTAACACACTCTATGTGAATTAGAGTTGAGAGACAAGTTGTTGGTCAGGTAGGAGCAGAGTATCCCTACATTGAATTTACTTCTTTATGAACATGTGATACTCTCCTAATCTTCATGGTAGGTTGATATTTATATTAATGTGTTCTAAGTGGCTTATTTAAGTTAAGATGTTGTCTTGCAGAACATCTTCTGAAGAACACACCTACTTGAGCACGACTCGTAAACGTCGTGGTCTGTGGGAGTTGGATGCTTTATAATAAACTCATGAAAGGCCCTATAGTATGACGTATAAGCCCCGCATTGCAGAGAAGCCCTACGAGAGCCTAGTATCGGTCTAGGCTTTGTGAAGCTAGTGCGCAGAAAATTGTAGTTTAAGGTGTATTCCACTATTCAAGTTGTAAAATAGTGTAATATAAAGTTTTTAGTGGAAGTTCAACATAACAATCTTCACCACACATCGGTATATAATATTTTTCTAGAATAATAATAATCATTTATGTGCTAATGATACTTTATGGGGGGGGTGGGGGGGATTGTTGGAATTTGGCACTCGGTCTTAGCCCATAGACCAATACAACTTTTGAAATTCTGTTTGGCCCATTCATATATGGAAAGTGGTGTTAGTAAAGTTTAGTCCCACATGCTAGTTTAGAGAGTTGTGAAGTGGTTTATAATAGGGATGTTCTGGTCCTTATAAGTGAGTGAGTGAGAGAGAGAGAGAGAGAGAGAGAGAGAGAGAGAGAGAGAGCCATCATACACTCCTCCTCGTTCGCCGACCACCTCGCCTTATCACAATCTGCCGTGCTGCAAGAATCTCGCTGAGCCGAGATTATATTTTTGATGTTCAGAAAATTAATTGCGAACCCTAGCCTACACACGACCCATATGCGTCTACCTCCTTTCATAACTTTGTGTCGCCGACATCATCTTCCTCATTCCGCCCTTTGGCGTGCACCGAGTAACATGATTGTAGGCCTCTGAAACCCCACCTCTCATATACCTGTACGTGTGAGGCGCGATCAAATTTTTGGAGAGCGCTTACGCGCGACTATTATCAACACAATGTTTTCGGACGACTTCTTCTAGGACGTTGATGATCTCTTCGACAATCTCAACATGGGAGACACCACCGACGATGATGTTGCGGCTGCCGTTGCTGCTTCTGTTCAAGTTGCACCGTACGTGACGCTCCTCTCTCTCAGATCTTGCTAGAGTTTCTATTGCTGGTGTTTGAAGTAGATGCAATAGATTTATGTTGTTTAGATGCTATCTATTCAAATACTTTGTTAGTCGGCAAGATTAATTTTATTGCTGTTTCTCTTATCATCCTATGTCGAGTATTTGTTAGGACTAAATTATATGATTCTTTGCTTATATATTCAACAGGTCCCACTCCATGTACATTATAGGCACTTCTTAGTGAGGAGACTTTTTGCACATCAGTAGGTGTAGCCCTTCGATGGGGACACGTTCCCCGTAATCAATAGAACATGCTATATCTCGTGCGTAGAGACTGGTCAAATCATACCTAGTCATACAAAATCAATACGTTGTGGTATAATAACCCAAGCTGACACAAAAAACTCAGCTGGTTTGCATTGTACCTAACCGTAAGAAAATTTAGACCAGTAGGTATCATATATATAATCCAGGCTGACAGTAGTGGGATCGCAGGACAACGTGCATAACCAAAAGTCAGCTCTTATAAGTTACCTTCATTGGTTAGGTCGCAATCACGTACCAATTGTTTAATTCTGTGTTTTTCTTCGATGATAACAAGTTGAGCTTGACAGCTAGTGAGATGCTCTTCCCTGGCACAATCGCACGTATTTTAGCTGCTCGACGATGATAAACACATATTTATTCCTTGTTGTATTTTTGTTTTCAAGACTTTTGTGCGTTGCCTACCGATATGTATAGATCTAGCTCTGACAGATTCCTGGTTCCGACGTTTTGCTGGGACATGTCGCATTTACTACAGTAGTTGACTACTGGGCTAAATTATTGGTGAAAATGATAAAATAAGTTCTTTTCTGTATCATCATAAAATGGATGTGATCTGGAGTATTTCTTTTCACTAAATAACTTGGTTCCAGAAAATCTGGCGCTGAGACGTGGTGATAGTTAGCATGACGCTTTGGCTTGGGCGGCATGTGGCAGATATAGGGTTGCGACATAGAGCATTTCGATCATGTATGCCCGGCCAGCACGTCAAATAGACCGGATTGCATCTATGCAAGAATTAGGAGGGATACGTTAATTGGGAAGGATTTTTGATCAGGTCTTTACGAATTTGCCTATCCTTACATGATCTCCTCTCACCCTTCTTGATCATCATGACACCATAGTTTTAAATAGCCGACCATAGCCTTTTGGGAGACATGACGCTGTCATTTATAGGCTAAATTAGAAAAAACGCTAATAGCTGGCTATAGCCATATTTAGCCCCTAATTAGTCTCAAATTTAACCGCTAAAATTCCTATATTTCGAATTTTTTAATTTCTTGTTTATTAAAATTTGCGTTCAATATGACTAGATAAAACTTGTAAATTGAATAATTGAATACTTGTTTGCTTTGAATAGTTGAATAAGTTGTACCACAAATCGTGTTTGAGTAATAATTTTTCTCTTTTTTTAGTAAGATATGACTAAAATATTTAATTTTTTTTGAAAAAACGCTAAATATAGCCTGGCTATAGCCTTTCATAGCCTCCTAAAATATCACGGCTGAATAAGATAACCGGCTATTTTAAACAATGCATAAAACACCATCACAAGCATCAGACATAGAACATACATGGATCATTGTGGCGACCTTTCATGTTTAATTAGGATTGAAAAAACTCCATGAGACATGAACGAGGAATCTGAGTTGCATATGGCGTTCATCGTGATATTGAATTTCCAGCGCTCGAGCATGGAGCACCTGACCGAGACAATCATGTAAAACTTGCCTGCCGTGGGCCGCCTACTCTGCAACTCACTGAAACACATGACAAAACAATAGAACAAATTTTTGCAGGTGGTGCAAGACAGATATCCGTGAGAACGAACATGAGAGCATGAGATTAGACATGTGATGAATATCTTAACACCGCCGTCCTGGGGGAGCACTGAACATCATGGAGATGCCATTGTTAATCTATGCTCGTGGTACGCGGTTGTAGAGGATGCTGCTGCCACAACTATAATAAAACCAAAGCGCGATGAATGAATCAGAAAATTTGACTTCTTTTACACACTCGATCAAAGAAAATTTGATTTCTTTTACACACATCGTGAATGGACACCTGTTTGCCCGTGAATCATTTGATCAAACACAAAAGCAACCACGAGGGGGGGGGGGGGAGGACCGACAGGATACAATGCGACTATTGTCATTGGAGGGGGGAGATGATTTCACCGGCATTTGGGGGCGCCGTCCGCTGCGCCGCCACAACCCAAGGGTGTGTTTTGGTTTAATTTAGGCTGCTCATAGTGGGGAGTAACTTAGACTAGTAACATATGCCATGTTACTAGTCTAGGTTACTGACTTCATAGTGGGTAGTACATTGTGTCATTTATTATTGTTGTAGACTCATTTTGCCTTGGGGTGTGTGATATTATGGTAACATAGCTAGTTACCACCTCACTCTCTTTCTTCATTTATTCGCATGCCATGTCACCAAAATGCCTTGAGATGTGTGATGTTACTAGCTATGTTACTCCCACTATGAGCAGTCTTAGGAGAGGGGAAGGAGACCCAGAATAAAAGGAGGATTGCGAGAGTGATTTGACCACCGCGCTGGCCACTCACGATTAAGACAGTAACGGAAGGGGGAGCCGCTCACCGTTATTCAGAACTTCCTCGCCATGATTCCATCGGCCTCCGGCCTTCAATTTTTTCGGAGCGAGCCGCTACATCTTTTTTTTAGCAGAACGACCAATCCTTGTTAAATGTTAATCAATCGATAGGATGTTTACAGGTAAACCCAAACCCTCTGGGGGTAAAGAAAACCAAACATGTCTACCTATCTCTTGGGTAGTTGCTAGACGAGCTAGCTTGTGAGCCTCTTCATTCGTTTCACATCGTTCATGTATGAAACTTGTCTCCTGGAACCTACCCCTCCCAGCCTTGATCTCTTTCATGATCATGCAGTGATTTCCCCATACTGCACCTCCATTAATTCCGTTCACCACTCTGAAGCAATCAGATACAATTAGGAGCTTCCTAATCTGCAGGTCTTCAGCAAGGACGAGCGCCTCCGCACAAGCATGCGCTTCTAATATCTCTGGGTCAACGACACCATCAAAAACCACTGCCAATGCTGCAAGAAACATCCTTGACTGTCTCTGCATACAACTGGTCTAGCACCTCGTTGTTGTGTCATTGCAACTGCTCCATCCAAATGTATCCTGGTCCAGCCCTCTTGGGGAGGTGTCCACTTAGTCTGCATCCTTGCAGTTACCTTGACTACCGGTGTAGCCCTATTCTGATGAGTCAGCGTAAGGTCTGACAGATACTCCGTATCTCTTAATAAAACAGTCAGTTGACAGTGGCGACTGAAACTCCCCCTGCTGAATAAGCTTGTGGCGCGCCCACCAAATTGACCAGAGAGTTACTAGAACCTCTATGAATTTATCCTAGCTTAAATAATTGCTCAGAGTATGCCAAAGCTTTGGATCAGTTGTTGCGTCTACATACACTAGAAGTATCAGATCGTCTTCCTTCATAGCCCAAACAGCTATGGCCATGTTGCACTCGGGGATTGCATGCCTCAATGTGTCCACTACTCCACTGCTGCATTGCACGCTGCATTGCACACTGAGCATGTCGGCCAATCTGTCATATTTCTGCACGCACGTACTTCACCCGTAGGAAACGACGATCGCGCCAATCGCCATGCAAAGATCCTTAACTTGGAAGGGACTTTGACCTTCCACAACTTCTTCTAACCTCCCTCATCTTGTTCATATTAAACAACAGCCCGTATGTGTCGGCCGGGCTGGCTCGCGAGTAATCACGTGGGGAGAGAGGCCTAGTAGGCTTGCCGGAGTTTCTCGGCCCGATTAACCAGAGGGCTTCCAGGTCTGTCTGTGGAGCAGCAGCCCAGTGACGTTGGGTTTGCCATAACATGCAGCGTGTGTGTGAAAAGCGCCCTGCAGATGTGGTGGAGCACCCGGAAGATCTGTTCCGTCCATTCCCAGGATCCAATGGTTGATAGAGCCAAAACGCTGAGGAGGATCCGAGATGGTTTAATTTTACTGTTACTTCATTTATTGATTTGTAAAAGCTTAATGCAAAATTGTGTATAAAATCTATTTGATATTTTTTTCTATTTCTATGTGTTATGATATGGTATCTACCCACGATACCACGGTCATCCCTCTCATTGTTAATTATAGTAAAGTTGATGTGACTATAATTAATAATGAGAGATGTCACAGTGGTATCATAGGTACATACCATATCATAACAAGGAAAATAAATGTTAAATAGATCGTGTACAAAAATTTATATTGAGATTATACAAATCAATAAATACAAGGCAAAAAAGATACTACTACATGATATCATGCATAGTAGAGATAGTATCATATGCATGATACTACTATACGACTAGCCCCAATGGGAGTATCATAAGTAGTATCATACAGGCCATGTTGGCAAAAATCTGATGTGTCACATCAATTAATGAGGTGAGAGATGAGAGTAGTATCATAATATGATACCGTATCATGACACATAAACCTAGAAAACTTCATGACAAATATATCATGTACACACATTTGCATTGAGATTTTACAAAACATTAAATATGACATAAGTATGATACCATATTATGATACTATGCATTGTGGAGGTAGTATCATAAACTAGTATCATGTACATGATACTAGTGTATGATACTTCCCATTGTGACTAGTCTAAGATACTATGCATTGTGAGTTGTGACAGATCTTAGAATATTTATTTCAATTAATGGGAGTATCCATAGTTATTTTAATTAATTGCTACGTTAATTAGCATCACTATCCAATCTTTCACCTTAGTGCTACTGTGAGGTTTTAATAATGAGCATTGATGTCACCTAAAAGGACATGCCTCTCGTTCGCTCTTCCTCGCAACTCACCCATTAACAAATTCAGCAACCAAGGGAAGAACCATCCCGTACACCATATCTAAGCTAAGATGAGGTTTTCTCTAGTGCTGCTCTTGACCCTCGCCTTTCTCGTATTATCATCAGGTACAATTCAAATTTTTCCTGCACTATGGCTCTTCACTAACCAACCAACAAGCTAGATATACTCATTTTATGTGTGTTTTTCTTCCTGATGATATTTTGTAGATGCGAAACATGCAACGTTGTAAGGAAACCATTCTCGGGCAGTCATATAAGTGTCCTGGGTCTTGTGATAAAGATTGCACCCACATGCACACAAAGGCATGCGGTCCTGAGGCCCAGTGTGCTTGGAAGGCCAATTGTGTTGGAAGTACATGCAAGTGTACCGTGTGCACATTTAGCTCCCAGACCATCTGAGGCAACATAAGAAAAATATGGTGCTAACTAGTTACTATGTTATGATAAGCTCTTTTTAAATAAATAACGGTAATGTTTCATATTTTGTACCATCAATAATGTCAGTCAAAAACGATGCATAAAGGAAATTTAGTATTGCAGCTTGAGTTATGTAGAATTATTGACTGATTTATATCATGGGGAACACACTATGTAAAACAAAACAAAAGAAAACCTGGCGCATAACCAACATCATATGCGTGAGTCGGGCTAATGTGAGTACCCTTGAGGACAATTTCATGTGGCGGGAGTTGATTCGTTGTCGAGGTAGTCGTGTGACGATTCCCGCAGTTTGGTGTATCCTCCCAACCTTGAGAGATGTACTATCACTTGAAGATACCACGATCAAGTGTGCTAAGTTCAAGGCATCCGAGGTATCCACACGTACGATAGAAGCGTAACCGTGTTGGACGTGTGACCAAACACACACGGATGAAGTGCGGACATTGAAAAGGGTATTTCCCTCCCTAAATGAGTTTTGGGTGTTTGTTAACAACGTACACAAGTTGATTTAGCCGCGGATGAACCAACGAGCCTTGTACCGTTCGAGGGAGCCGTTGGAACGAGTCTTGTACCTTAAGATCCATTTTACGGTGAGGAGGTCAGCGCCGAGAGGTCGAGGACAGAGCTTCCATGTCATGTTGCCGACGAGCGCGGTAAACTCTTCCCGCATGGCGTGAGTCAATCCAGGCCGGGCACCGCATCACGAACGGAGCATAGGAGTGATGACACTCAGCATCTGCCGCACCGCTCTTTCGATGTATATTTTTGTGCTGATATGGCATAAAACGGGGAGAAAAGAAACTGGTTTCTCCTTTGAAAAAAGTCTAGAAGCACCACTGAAAGGAATTACGAGGCCATGATAATATCCTATGGATACCTAGCTCTCCAAATACTTAGAGGTAATGAAGAAGACGTATTCTCACAGTGATCGGTTTGGGAGAGGTGGTTATGGTGTGGTTTTCAAAGGAATACTACATGATGGCCCTCTGGTTTGTTGCTGTGAAATTCTTGCATGACTGCGAAGGAAATGAGAACGAATTTGTGAATGAGGTTATGAGCATTGGCATGACCTGACATGTAAATGCTGCTTACTTGGCTTTTGTTTGGAGGGTACATGTCTACCTGTTCCTTCGATAAAACCCCAAAGAAATTTTAGGATGGTTGATATAGAGCTCGGAATGACTCGTGATCTAAAATACTTAAAACATGCATCGTCCATTTCGATAGCAAGCGTCAAAATATCCTTCCAGACAAGGATCGATTTCTGCCCCAAAATTACTGATTTTGGTCTACCAAGATTGATCCTCCAAAACTCAATATGCGTTGCAAACTAAACATTGCAACAGCGCATACCAACTTACCTGCAGAAAGGCAGGGTCCCCACGTCGTTCCCTTTCCTGGATGACACGGGCGGCGAAAAAATCGCACCGGCAACCACCATTTCTCTCTCCACCACCTTCTCCTCGGCCGTCGCCGGTGGACTACGACGGGCAATGCTTGCGCGGAGTCGGAGGCGGCATGATCTATTTCCTCTCCCACCGGTGGAGGCTTGCTCGTGGGATGCCGGAACCACATCGGCGGGTAATTCACTTCCAGCGGGTGAATGGAGGATGCGGCGCTGGGGCAAGAGACGATGGAGGTCGCGACGAAGGAGACATACGGCGGCCCGATGCGTAGTAGATGATGGTAGCGAGGGAGGCTAGATCTGGGCTCGGCTTGGGCCAATGCAGATGCTGGGAGGCTGCTTGGCTACCGGATCTAGGGATTGAGCAGGAGCTGTGCGTCTGTGCGTCCGTGCGGCATGGAGGCTTGTGTGGTGGAGGGACCGGAGGAAGGGGCAGTGGGCTGCATGGCATGCTGGTTGGGAGAGGTCGAGGGGGTTTCAGGTGCTCCTATGTCGGTTCAGCGTGCTTTAGGGACGAGGAAACCGGGGGTGCGGCCCCGGAGTAGTGGTAGCAGCTTGGGCGCAGCCTAGCATAGCATATACCGCAGCGTGAGGTGCTGTGACGGACGCGTCATGCGATGAAGCTCAGTGGTCAGCGGCATGGTTTGATTGCCTTCTCGCGGCTCCTTGAGCTTCGTAGACGGGTTGAACTCCCTGCACCGACTCCGATCGGTGTAGACGACAGCGATGCCTTTGGAAATCGTTTACCTTCTTGTTGGCGTGGTTATCGAGTAATGACTTTGTTGGATGCGTCACAACCTTCTTGGTGGCACCGCTTGGTTTTGGGTGGCGTTCTGGTGATGTGTGGGCGGAGAGGTTTGTCGTTCCGGCTAGTTCGTCTTCATGCTACGTGAAGATCGTCATGGCTCCTACGACGGGGCGGCGACTTCGGGTTTGGCGGGACATTTGAGGTCTGTGGACGGTCGACTAGTTAGAGAGGGCTACATGACAGCTGGATGGTGCGGCGTTATGGCATGTGCGGCCTGGGTGTCGAGTGGTGTAAGTCAGGGTGGCGTCCCAGATCTAGAGGTGTGTTTGTGCCTTTCGGTGACTGCATTGTGTGGACAACGTCCATCCTCGCTAGTGTGGTTTATCGGACCGATGTTTCCTTATAAACCGAGCAATGTATAGTTTGTATAGTTTTTGAACCCGGTTCCCGTATAAACCGGATCACTCTCTTCTATGTAGTTACACGGAGATATCGACTCACTTTTACCTCAAAAAAAAAGATAGATGAAATTGCTTTAGGGACCCAAATTTTTTTTAGTAAAAGCAAGCAAATTAACCACAGGAGCACAAGGCCCACACTCAATCAGTCCCATAGGCTACACTTTGCTGCCGCATCGGCGGCCACTGCCCTTCTCGTGCTGTGTCGCAGATCGCCCCGCCGCGGCCCCGGCACATTCCACCCTAACCGTCACCACCGCCGAGGATAGAGTCTGCTCGACGATTTGCCCCGTGGCTGTGGCAGACTATGTGTTCAGGCGACTCTTCCCGGTGGCAACCGAACTGCAGGATAGAGATGGCGCCGACGAGTCGAGGCCGCCGGCGGCGTAACTCTGGTCAGAGTTGGGTTCTGGGCCTTTGATGTTCCCTACTAGCCTAAACTACCGAGAGTTCGGCCGTGGTAACCTTCGAGGAGGCCAGACCAGGAAAGTGACTTGGTGTGGCCTTGGAAACTGCCATAGTTATGGGCGTACGGCCCAAGGTCTAGTAGTTGGGCCTCCAGTGGCATCATACTATTTCTCTTTCCAATTTGCACAATGAACATTTTGCGGCAGCTACTTCGATCACAGAGATATAGATCCAGCGGAGTTAAAAAAAGCCACAAAGAATATTCAAAATCTTGTTTTTCTATGTCGGATATTCAACTTAGCCTAGTCGAGCATCACATAAAATACACACCTTGTACATAATTTCATTCTGATAAAATTCTAAAGGTGTGTTTGAAACTACCTTCACAATATGAGATCATCATACATGGCATGAATGGATATATTTGGTAAGTTCGAGAATACAAAAGGTTGTGTTTGTAGTTTCTATTAAGTTGGATCAAACAAAACAAAATCTTTAACTCCACCTTTCCAAATTGGTGTACTTTCTTATCAAATTAGTTTTATTTTTATTGATGAATTTGGCGAGTGAGAAAGTATACTTTTCCACCATGAAGCTTATTGCAGAACAGGTTGGGAAGTAAAAAGGGTTCTCAAAAGTTGAATGATCCCTCCATACATCTTCCGGTTTCAAGGAGAGAAGCACTCTCTATAGAACAATTCCTCAACCCTTGTCATCTCTTGCCTAAACTACCATGGTGGGGAGGGGCTATGGTCCAATGGAAAGGGAGGGAGAAGGAACAAGAACAACACAAGACAACACAGGACAAAGCTTCTCATTGTGTAGAGGAAGGACTTGCTTGGTAGTGGAAGATATGAACTTCCTAGGTTTACAATATGGGAAGCAAGGTCCATAGGAGGAGAGATGTAGGCCACGAATATCAGATGATCTAATAGGCTGCAGCATAAGAATGATACTTTTTTCCTAGCTTTTGGGGGCAACTTTCCCCAATGCCCCCTATTCCTAAGTAAGACACGCCGTAAAACAACATGATCTTCCTCCGTTTCTCATTTCTTGACACATTTGCTACCTCTTAACTAAACCATTTCTTCCCTGTTACTTGCTATAGCAGTTACCACTTCAATAGTGTATGACTGTACATAATTTGACAAAGACTGGAACAGGGGAGAGTCAGTATAAATAGACAATAAAAAGTTCATTCATGGCTGAGAGAGTAGCAATGAGAAGTATGTGAATTATTTTTGATATTTGTGCACATGTGGTAGCATGTGCAAACTGGCACCTTACCATTATTAACAAATACTTAGCTATTAGGTGTGGAGTCACTCGACCCTCGGACTTTTGCAGCATATGTTTTAATCTTCCGAAGATTACAGTAAGATTTCTAGAAGAATTGTCATTATTTCCTAAATAATTTGAATGATGAAAATTTGAAGAAATTGCCACAGAGTGACCATCAGTACGCAGCAAGTCCCATGACATCACTTGTTTTCAAAAGGAAAAAATGGCAAAACTCATTTGGTTGAACATGGTATAAAACTGACCAACAATACGATACTCTTAACATATGCATCGAGCAATTTCTCTAACATCCAAAATAAAATTCATATAATAAATTTGTTCTGTTTTTGTATTGTACGTAACAGATTTTTAATTATTGTATAGTCAACCATAGAGCAAACTCCCGAGAAACTTCATTCATCAAGGTGCAGTCAGAAGCACACATGAACATGCGGATCAGGGGCCCTCAGGCCAGAATCGTCAAAGCTGATTAGCTGAACACATGTGCTAATCAACATGTTCTCCAGCCTGGCTCTCAGCCCGTTCCGGGTCAGTGCCACCAACCACGCCCTGTGCTTCCTCTACAACTGCAACGGGACCGAGCCACGGGGGCCCGAGTTCGTGAATGCCACCGCGGGATGCGGCAGGACCATCTCTGCATATTTTTGTGGGAGCTATGACCAGGACACACCGCCAGCGATCCCTGCAGGGAGCTGCACGTATTCGTACCTGCCTGTGCTTGGGTCGGAGGTTGCCGATGCGACAGTGGCAGACTATGGCCAGATGCTGAAGGCTGGCTTCCTGATGGAGTGGTCAGGAACCGTCGTCGGGGACTGCTCCGCCTGCAGCTCGAGCGGCGGGCAGTGCCGGTACAGCAATGAGTCCTCTGCGTTCACTTGCCTCTGCCCCGGTAGTAGGCAGAACTGGCCAATGTGCACTGGTAAGCCTCCAAATTCGCATACCTGTATAACTCAAATTAGACAACACGCTGCAAGATGAGAACTTAAGTAGTACTCCCGCCATTGTATTGGTTCAACTCTTGGTGCTCCGTTCAATCATGCCATCATGTAAGTAGTACAGATTATTGTAAATCTAGTACTAATTAAACCCAAAGGATTGAAATGGACTAGCCAGAAGTGCGATACTTGTCCTAGGCACCAACCAAGATTTAAAGGCAAGGGCTGTTGAGAATGCATCAAGTTGTGTCCTTTGAGATTGAGTAATATGTGCGCGAGAGTACTCCACATAAAACAGTACTCTAGTTTGCACACTTTGAAATTCCAATAGCTGCCCTGCAACTGCTCACTATAAGTCCTGCAGGTAGCAGCTAGCTTTACTACTCGCAACATAATCAGGAACTCAGCATCGCATCCCCGTTTTTACTCCATGGCATGCACCAGCCCAAGTGTTGCTACCATGACTTTCATATCCCATGTGGCAAGGCAAGGCTTCACTTAAGAACTCCTAGAAGTACCAGATCCTAGACGTATCCATTATCCTACCGAAAAAATTTCTACAGTCACCTGAGCTGTCAAGTTCGCAATTAGCCCCAAAACCAGGAACCGTTCTTCCTCTACAACTGCACTCAGCCATGACAGTATTTTCAGAACTCAGAATGAGTTCATGAAAATGAGCTTCATATACATCCCGTCAAACACTGGAGTAGTAGCATTTTGACAATTGTATGGGCATATAACTTGTATTATTGTATCAAACTAGTATTTAAACAAAGTCAGATATGCTGTCTGTGCTCTTCACATTATTGCAATATACCCTTTTATATAGTTCTTCATCAAAGTATTTAAAATCCTATATGCCACCTGTATATATTTTTAACATAGAACCAACATAGTATTATTATTTGACAGTACTGATTTTATAAATTCAATATTATGTCATATTCCAGGTAGCAAGAGGAGCAAAAAGAAACTGCTGATAGGTATGCTAGAACTTACACCATCTTTTCACATGTTACCATTTAAATCATTAAATGCCAGTAGTTCCTGATCAGTGATTTTCTAAGTATTTTTTAATTTTACTCTATAAGTAAAATTGAAACAATTACTCCAATTAATTCAAGACTGATCAATATGGTTTTTAGCGTGTTGCTACTTTTGCCACCATGTAAATTTTAATGAGGAAGTTAAACTAATCATGATATTGAGAATCATAATGACTGTACTATACCTTCTGATTTACAAAAGGAAATAACATGTGCTTCCATCTTAGCTTTGATATCAGCTGCAGCCTTGCTCTTTCCATGTATTTATGTGCTGATATGGCAAATAAAGTGGAAAAGAATATGGCTTCTCCTTCGCAAAAAGAGTAGCAGCAGCACTGAAAGGAATTACGAGGCGATGCTAGTAACTTATGGATCCCTAGCTCCAAAAAGATACATGTACTCAGAGGTAATGAAGATAACGTCTTCTCGCAGTGATCAGCTCGGAAGAGGTGGTTATGGTGTGGTTTTCAAAGGAAGACTACATGATGGCCGCCTGGTTGCTGTGAAATTCTTGCATGACTGCAAAGGAAATGGGGACGAGTTTGTGAATGAGGTTATGAGCATTGGCCGGACCTCTCATGTAAATGTTGTTAGCTTACATGGGTTTTGTTTGGAGGGATCAAAACGAGCGCTTATATATGAGTATATGCCCAACGGTTCCTTGGATGAGTACATTTACTCAGAGAACCCGAAAGAAATTTTAGGATGGCAGAGGCTCTATGTGATAGCAATCGGGGTTGCCCGTGGCCTAGAATACTTGCACCATAGCTGTAACACACGGATTGTTCATTTTGATATCAAACCACAAAATATCCTTCTAGACAAGGATTTTAGTCCAAAGATTGCTGATTTTGGTCTAGCTAAACTGTGCCATACAAAGGAGAGCAAGCTATCAATGACTGGCGCTAGAGGAACAATTGGATTTATCGCTCCAGAAGTTCACTCTCGAACCTTTGGAGTGGTTTCAACAAAGTCAGATGTTTATAGTTATGGAATGATGTTGCTGGAGATGGTTGGAGGCAGGAGAAATGTAAAATCAATTGTTGAAAAATCCAGCGAGAAGTACTTCCCTGATTGGATTTATGACCACTTAGCGCGAGATGATGGACTCCAGGCATGTGCAGTCACAGAAGAAATTGAGGAAATCGCGAGGAAGATGATCTTAATTGGCTTGTGGTGCATACAAGTATTACCTGTGTATCGCCCCACTATAACAAAAGTTCTTGAAATGTTCGAGCAAAGCTTAGATGATCTGGACATGCCGCCAAAGCAGAACTTCTGTGAATTACTGTACGATATTTCTCCCATATATGTGTCCTTTATTTTTCTGTGAAATTACTGTTTACCAATAACTTGACCCACGCGCTTATCTCTCATTCCAGTGAAAGTTCTGCTAAGAATCTAGATGTACAAAGTGCAAGTTCTACCAGACCTGAGGAGATAAGCCGTGTGCAATCGAAAAATTCTACAACGACCACCAACTCTTTAAGCTGATAACCCCTTTGTGAATCCAAAAGGTGAACAGTTATTTCCAACTCTTTAAAAAGGTGGCCTGTAATAGAGTACATACATAATATGATAAGTGCGACAAAATTTTGTACTGTATCATAGAACATACTCTATGTATGTGGACCTAGAGTCAAGGTTCTCCGCACCAGAGAATCCATAATTTACGGACAAGAAAAGGGAAAATTCAGGTGCCCGATGAGTTTTTTCTCCCAAGTTCCAAATTCTGAAAGGCATTGGATCTAATGCCCAGAGGCAGATAGCCACCAATTACAACCATTCTACCAATACCTTGAAGACTAGTACAAATTTCCTCTAATGATGCGGAGATCTAGTCTCTAAGTAAGACCCTAGAATTTCTGGATGCATAAAGTGTATCCATCTAAGCAATGTTACATAGAGTATGTGCGAATTCCTTGGGGGGCAAATATAATCATTGAAGGAAGCTGGAAGGCACAAACTTACTTGTCCTCCTCACGGGCGCACCGCACCGCGTCGGCGACCTCCGCTATACTCGCCGAAGGTTTGTGCTACGCCCTAGGAAACATCACTTCCGGTGTCCCCGCATTCGCCACCCTAGCCGGCACCGCCACCGCCAGGTCTGCAGGACTGGAAGCTTGCGGTTGCTCAGCGATTCCCCTATGGCTGGAGGCTGCCGCGGGGAGGTCCACAACACTAGTTGAATAATAGGCTTTGGTTTTTGGCTCCAAAGAGCATTTGTACCGGACTAGCCACGAACAGGTGCTAAAGGTTGCATTTGCACCGGTTCGAGAGGCCAGAGTTTTAGCACCGGTTCGTGCGGGCCGCCAACCCTTTAGCACCGGTTCGTGGCACGAACCGGTGCTAAAGGTTTTTCAGCTCCCCACGCACTTCCACCCCCCCCAGTGGATCGCCTTTTTTAACTCTGTAAAATAGAAAAGAAAATGATAGAAAATTCAAAAAATAAAATCTTTTGAGATTTCAGTATGTTACGCAACCTACTATTAGGGAAAATTAACAAATTTGAAATTTGAATTTTTTTGCATAAAAAGTTCTAAAAAGGTAAAATGGCATTAACTTTTGCATACGACGTCGGAAAAAAGCGTATAATATATCAAAATGATCGTGGGAAAAAGTTACATCCAAATTGGGAGTTTCTGTTTGATTGTTGTAGACAGAAAGGTTTCAGTGAAAATTGATTGACTTGGATAAAGAATGCAATTGCAGAGGGAACACTTAGTGTCAAAGTCAATGATAAAGTGGGGCCATATTTTGGCAGTCACAAAGGAGTCAGACAAGGTGATCCTTTTGCTCCTTTTCTTTTCAATATGGCAGCTAACAGCCTTGCTAAGATGGTATATGTGGCACAACAGAATGATCTTGTTGTCGGTTTGGCTGATAACATTATTACTAAAGGAGTTGCTATGCTACAGTATGCTGATGATACAATCTTATTGATCCAAGATGATTTAGAACAGGCCAGAAATCTCAAGCTGTTGTTATATCTCTTTGAAGCTATGTCTGGGCTGAAAATAAACTTTGAAAAGAGTGAAGTTATGCTGATTCTTCATGATGATAACAAGATCCAGACATACTCAGACCTTTTCAACTTTCAAAGTGGCATTTGGCCAATAAAATACCTAGGCACCCCTATCTGTGCAAGGAGGCCCACTGTTGCTGAAATGGGCTTCCTAGGGGACAAGACAAAGAAAAAAAATGAGTGCATGGGTGGGAAATAATATGTCTATTGGTGGGAGGATGATAAAAATTGGTGCCTGCTTGTCCAGTACAGGTGTTTATCAGATGTCTATGAGACCGTTGCATAAAACAACCATTGAGGAAATGGATAAACCTATCAGATCCTTTTTCTGGGCTGGAAGTGCAGATAAGAGAAAATACCACTTTGTTAAATGGAGATGGATTTGTAAACCAAAGAAAAAAGGTGGCCTGGGCTTGAAAGATCTTACAAAATTTAACATCAGTCTTATGTGCAAATGGTGGTGGAAAATAGAGTCTACTACTAGCCCTTGGCATGATTTTATGTGCAGAAAATATCTCAGAGGTTCTGGTGTCTTCTACTCAAAAAATAGGCCAGGTGACTCTCCCCTGTGGACAGATATGCAAAAAATAAAAGATATTTATCTAGCTCGCAGAAGAATGCAAGTGGGAGATGGGAGAATGACAAGTTTCTGGCAGGATGCCTGGTGTGGGAGTATTCCTTTGAGAGACTCTTTCCCTGAAATTTTGCACATCTGCAATGAACAAAATGTCACAGTTGCTGATGCTGCAGCCCTTGGCTGGAACTTTTCCTTTTTCTGGGGTACATCTGAAAAAGGTAACACTTCATCACCAGTAAAGGGCGCAGTCAATTGCTCATTCATTGCCTGAGATACTTTTCGAGGAACTGTCGACAGAACGAACATCCTCCATTCTTTCAGTACCTTCAGCAGTATAGAGATGTTGAAAGAACTCATTCGTCATCCCACTCATCTCCTCTGAAGGCTCTCAGTTACAACACCATCCGTCCTATTAAGGCTAGTTATAGTATTCTTATTTTTCCGTCTACTTGCTCTCTGATGGAAGAAACGAGTATTCTTGTCACCATCAGTAAGCCATTGTACCCGTTACCTCTGTCTCCACATTATCTCCTCACGGTGATGTAATTCGACAAGACGGTCAGTAATCTTTATTTCTGCATGGGACGGTCCCATCCTGGATGGTTCATCCCTCATGCTCGCCAGGTCCTCGTTCAGTTTGCGTAGTTCCTTGCGTACATGACCAAACTCAGACACGTTCCACTCCGTCAACGCCTCCGTGAGGCAGCCCAGTTTTTGCTACACCTCGCGTACACAAGAGGCCTTCTCTGCACCCTTACAAACCTGATCGACAACCTTCACAAAGTCGGGATGGGTCTCCTACATCAATTCATACCAGAACATTTTGTCTGCTACTCTGTTCGGCGCCCGCACTCTTGAACCCATAGCCTCGAGCAGGATGGGGCCATGGTCTGCCCCTAGCTGCCAAACATATTTCTTATTATTTTCTTAGGAGCTGAGCTCCGCATGCGGTTCGATCAAGGTAAGGGAATCTTGCTGCAAATGTTGCACACAGGATAGGACTTATTGTATAAAAGTATATCATCGAACAATGCTGAACGACGTAAGTAAGACTGGCGCCAAGGTGAGGCCTCGGCCTCTAGAAACCAATGCTGTGATGGATCAGTTGAAATTGCAAATAGATAGGGTTCACCTCTTCCTGAATTCCAGTCTAGTAAAGACGTTGGGGAGCACTGGTAGTAAGTCTCACAATTCCAGAAGCTCCCTATCTCGTTGAAAGCCCCTTTGCTTACGGAAGAGAAGAGTTGGATGCCGGTACTTGGTGGGAAAGCTCCCGTTTCAACTTTGCTTCTTGTAAGCTTCGGTATAAATAGCTCACTTGCGGGATCTAATCTCATTCTATGGGAACAGCTTTCATTTCTATCTTTTGGCTGGCTGTGGTGAACAAATCCTTTCTCTTCACTTTTTATGCTTCACATGGCTCCGGTCAAGATGTGACTCATCCTGTATATACATAATTAGGAGACCTCTCACGAACTTGTTAAAGAAAGGAGTACCATTTGTGTGGACAAGCCAAAGCAATCCTTTGATGTTCTCAAGCAAGCTTTAATTGAGGCCCCTGTGTTGGTTCTCCCTGATTTCAGTAAAAGATTTGTGCTAGAGACAGATGCCTGTGGGCATTGGAGCTGTGATAAGGGGTAGAAGTATTCCTGTGTGGTGGGTTTCGAAGGGAAGGTTGCACAATAGATCATATCCCGTCCGTCCTTTGAGGAAGACTGAAATGACTATACTTATAGAATGGTCCATATCGAACATATACGATACTGGTTTACACAGAGAATATCGCCTAGCTCTAAAACGGCTGCACCTGAGTGCAACTTAGAATAAGAAAGAACGACCTTCTGCTACCTTTTTACTGGGGCATTGTTTTAACAACTTTAGCTGATCTACGAATGGAGGGATTCAAGCTTATTTTTGTTAACCGAGATGCAAACGACTAACAAACTGGATTCGAAGCCACCTGTCGTAATAGTACCTGCGGGTTCTTTCTGTGGAGCCTTCAAATGCAATTGCTAGCTGCCCAACGGCCAATGCCACAGGCAAATCTCCATTTTCCAACTTATACAACTCTTTGGGGTCCAAAGATACTCGCCATTGCAACTTAATAAATAGGACCGGTGGGATCGCCTTCAACAGATATATCGGTTTCACTGCTTTCGTACCCTTTGTTTTGGTCGTGTGGATGACCCGCAGACCGTAGATAAGATGGATACCCACGTACTGCCTTCAATGAAGAGAGTTTTACCAAGGACCCTTAGACAGATAGGGGGGACAGACAAGAGGTATGCAACCTGCGGAATATTGTCACCGAATCGCTCACTGACAAATACTTGGGGCTCCCCTCCCTGGTAGGAGTGGATAGGAGCGACTGCTTCCAACACTTAATTGAGAGAGTTTGCACTCGGATTAATGGCTGCAAAGAGGAAGGGCTAATTGGCTCCGCCATGGAGACCGAAATACGAGCTTCTTTCATCATTTTGCAACGGAGAAAAAAGAAGAACATAATAAAGTTTCTGAATGACTCAAAAGGCAACAGGGTCGAAGGTAATGACCAGTTAGCATCTCTGATACAGGGTTACTTTGAGGGACTGTTCACCTCAGAAGTCCTAGCTCCCGACCCTGGGCTACTAGGGAAAGTAAACAGGCGAGTAACTGAAGAAATGAACGCAAGCCTCTTGGCTCCGTTCACGGCAGATGAAGTAAAGGCAGCACTTTGAATTCAATCGAGAGTTAGGTACAGTAATCTTCAGATATGACAATACCACCCCCAAAGCATTGCACTTGTCCTCAAGTGTTGTAATTAGGGCACCAACCACGAATAGGAGCTGTATAGAACTCCGGAAAGAGACCTTTGATGAAGTCGGCATCCTCCCAAGTGGCAGTTGCTTGATCCAAACTAGCCCACTTAACCAACCACTGGGTAACTAAAACTTTGTTACGAGGCAGAGATCTGGTTTGCAAGACTTCACAACTGGTTCAGTTTGAATTTGATCATCAGGGCCAACCATAGGCAGGTCAGGAGAAGGCACAGCATTAGCACCATAGTGTTTCTTGAGCTGACTGACGTGAAAGACTGGGTGGATGCTTACAGTGGAAGGCAATTGCAATTTATAAGCAAGACTGCCAATCTTCTCCAATATACGAAAAGGGCAATAGTATTTAGAAATCAGCTTCAGTGAATTTAAGATTCCAAAAGCAGTCAGGCGATATGGTTGGAGCTTTAAGTAAACCATGTCTCCCACAGAAAATGATCTTTCACTTCTCTACTTGTCAGCATATTTCTTCATGCGAGATTGAGCTCGGACCAAATTGTCCTTTTGTAACATCCCAAAATTTCAAATAAATAAAAGAAGGAGTTTCCAAGAATTCAAAATTCAGAACCAACAAAAACTTTTTATTAATACATGTGCTATGCCTAGTACCCTTGTTTAATTCTTGTGCTATTGCCATGATGCTTGTGTGTTTGCCTAGCAATGATGCTAAACCCTAACATAGGATCCAATGATCAAGAAAAGAGAAAGGAAAAAGAAAAAAAATAACAAGATCAACACATGCATATGCTTATGGACAATTTGCAAAACTTTGACCTAGGCCAATTTGGCTTGTGCCATTGGTTGGAGAATGTCAATAAACACTTAAGAACACTTTTAGAATCAAAGAAACTCAAATCAAATCAAATTTGAATTCAAATAGAGCTCACATAGAATAATGGTCATATGTGACATTTATATCAGGGTACCCACTTTGAGCCTCTGTATTAAGAGAGTTTTAAACTAAACCATATCAACTCTTTGCACCTCATCCAAGACCTCATCAAGATGAACAACTTTTGTCAAAAGCACCCCTGCAAATTCTTTCTCCATTTCTTAATTTAAGCAAGCTATGAGGCAACATCAAAGCAGAATTAAGATCATACACCTTTTTCGATTTTTGCAAACCAATTCAATTTTGCACACCACCACCACCCTTATGCTTCAAACATTATTCAAATCAACTCCACCAAAATTCATTTCAAAATTTGAAAATTTCCTTCTTGCGGCCATTGTGTCAAACACTTGGTGGGCAGAAATCAAATAAAACACAAACCACTATTTCAAATAGTGCTTTGGCCAAATTTTGAATTGCTTTTGATCTTCCCCTGTCCCTTGGTCCCCTCCAACATCTTGCCCCCACCTTGACACCCTGGACATGCACCATAGGGCATGGCCATGTCCATGCCGGCCATGGATGGCATGGCATCATGCCATCTCTAGCTCCCATCCCTTCTAGCCTCGCCACCCATGTCTCCCTGCTCCCCCTTGCTTCCCTGGACACGCCGATGCTAAACTTGGTCGGAGAGGAACCCTGCAGCGCCGGGAACGCGAAGTGCCCACGACGCCCAGTGATGCCAGTGTCGGCATGGACGCCGACCACGGGCACGCCAGGACCCGCGCTCGCCCCGTCGACTCCCTCCTCGCCTTGAACCCTGCGTCTGCCCTGAGCCTCGCCACAGTACCACGGACGCACCAGACACGCTCCTTTCCCCAACCGTAGCCCGCCGTCGCCGGAGACGGAACCAAAACCCCGCCACGGCCGCGCCGACCGTCGCATGCTCCCGACCATGTTAGGCACCGCCCAGCTGCGCCATGACCACCAGGAGGACCGCCAGGACATGCTGAATAGCACCACGCCCTCGCCTTGCCCCTTTGCAGCCCAGAACGCCGGCGCCATGGTCGACCCTCTCCACAGAGCCGCGACACCTCCAGCCGCTATAAAAGGAGGCCCTCCCCTCTCGATTTCTTCACACCGCCAGCTTCCCCTCTTCTCACTAGTTCTCCTCGTCCATTCGCCGCTCCACATTGTCCACCAGAGCCACCCAATTGCACCGCCGGAGCCCGTGAGCCACCGCAGAAGCTCGCCGTCGATTGGAGCCGCCCCAGGAGCCGCCGCTTGTACCAGGAGGACCGCCGTCGACGACAACCTCTCTGCAGCACCTCGCCGACGATCGCCGGAGCTCTGGTGAGCCTCTGACCCCCTACCCTCGCCGTGCCAGTAGCTTGTGCTCGTCGGAGACGACGACGATCCTCAGCCGTCAGATCCTTTTCTAATCCTACGACTCACACTCCCGCATACCGTTTCGGGTTTAAACCCCGCTGACCGGTGGACCCCGCTATCAGGCGGCCTGCTCGTGCTGGACGCGAAGTGGGCCGGCCCGTTTCTTTTCTCCCCCTGGCCCAGCTAGTTTTCCCGCCGAGCCCATGTAATTCAAATCTGAATTATTTCATCTCAATAAAATTCAATACTGCAGTCCACTTCAAAATTAAATAGGAAAATATCCACTGAGCCAAATTTAATAAATTGTATATATTTGGAAAGCTTAGGAAACTATCTAAATAACTACACTGGTCTCAAACCTAGATTCATTGTAGAATTAAAGTGACAAAAATAACAAGGCAGGGACTTTTCAAACTTCAAACATTTATTAAAAATCAACCAAAAATGATTTTGAGTTGATTCCAACTCTCAAAATTCACATTTTATATTGTCTATCTGAATATGTAAAAATATGACATGGTTGCTTCACATGATCATGGTCTAGATTAAATAATGGCTCTATGGCTATTTCTAGTCCATTTAAATTATCCAAAACTATTTTTTAAATCATATGAGAAGTATTCCCTCATTTAAAGCTTGTCTCAAGTAATTCAACATGAGGTAGTGACCATGGTCTATATCATCTCATATTGAATTAATTGGTGATATTAAATTATAATTATGTTAGTGTTAAATTGTATGAGGTGTGATACCTCATTTAAATCATTTTCCCAAAGGATGATTATGAAGTCTTGACCTTGGTCAACAGGGGTTCATATATTATTATTTAAGGAACTTAAATCTTAACAAGATTCAATGAGAGGAAATTAATTCTCCAAGAACTAAAGAGAAGCCCTAATCAATATTGTAATGAGAGGAAATTATTTTTCTTAAGAAGAAAACAAAGTTAACCAACATGATAGCAATGTTGGGATGCTAGATTAGCTTGTGTGAACCTTGTGTGTGCTTAGTCTAGCTCTTAAGCTTTGATTGGTGATTGTTACCTCGTATCCGTTTTTAGACACTAGTCCCGAGGAATACCCGGAGGAGGAGGTCCACTTCCAGGAAGAAGAAGACCATTTTGATCAGTACACCAACCAAGGCAAGCTTATATTCTGGCAACCTACCCTAATGCCAAGCTCTTCTAGAGCAAGGCACCATTACAAAGTTATTCTATGTCTAAGGATCCCATCCCAAGTTTGATTCTTGCAAAGTTTTTACCTTATTTATTAAAGCTTACTTTTATAGTTAACTTTGGTCTAAGTATAGTGAAGTACAAGAGCATCAAACTTAGCCTAGATAGCTACAAGTTAATTAGCACCCCTCATGACTAGTTGCTAGTGCTAAACTAAAAATTGACTACTCTAGATGGGAAACAGGTGAAATCAATGATGGTGAAAACCTTGGAATGATGAGTCATTCTATTGAAAGATTTTGAAGGTGAATATGACTTGTGAATGACAGGGTGAACTTTTACAAAAACTGATGGTTGGGTTCGGATGCGATACCTTTCCAATTTCTGAGTACCCCCACAATACCTGATTATGGGTAGGGCTTAACTGGAAGTTTATGTGCCTTAGTATGGGTTCCCTCTAAACAAGCGTCATAGGGGTTATGCCAAGGCTGCCTCCGGGAAATGTGAAATGGGTGAAATGAGGTGAATGTCTGACCCAAGCCCTGTGTAGTTCCCAGGTTGGCGGTTTGCCCTCACTGGGAGGCCAAGCTCATGGGGGAGGTGCCTATACTAGGGTATGTAGGTGAAAGGTTATGGTTGATGATCCGCATACTGAGTATGATGATTCAGGGTTATCCCTGACGGATGTAATCAAAAGTTGTGGCACAAGTGTACAACCTCTGCAGAGTGTAAACCTATTCGAATAGCCGTGTCCGCGGTTGTGGACGGTTGGAAAGGCCATACTGTTCCGTTGTCAGATGTTTTCTTAGAAAGAAATAATGAATTGAATGGTGAACTTGACTTGAATCACCACGGAGTTGTGGGAATGACACTAATGTTCCCACTTGAGTTAGTTAGCACCTGAGGAGTCTTGTATCAAATGTTTATGAACTAAAATTGGCTTTATGCAAATAAACCTAGAGCTTGGCAACCCCTCAATAAAATTGATAATACTTACACTAGTATTAGTTTGCGAGTACTTTAAAAGTACTCACGGCTGTGTCCCTGGCTATTCAAATGGCCAGACTATGAAGAGGAGCAGCAGTATCAAGATGACAGCCAGCAGGATGTCTACGACAACTAGGAGCCTCTCTAACGTCAAGCGTTGGCCTGTGGATTAGATAGTCCACTACTACGTCGCTTCCGCTACTTGTTATGTTTGTTGGTCACTAGATCAACTATTTGTGTAATATTGGATCATGTGATCTATTGTTGTAAGACGACTATGGTTTGTAATGAATGATGACTTATGTTATCAACTGTTATGTCTCGCAACAACAATATTCCTGGGATTGCGATGTATGGCATAATAGGCATCTGGACTTAAAAATCCGGGTGTTGACAAGTTGGTATCAGAGCCATTGTTTGACCTTAGGAGACCCTAGTTAGAATGGACGCTCTGAAAACCTTGGTTTCCAAAAACAAATGAAGTGAATATTTCTGAAAAATTATTCACTCTCTTCTCTCTGAGATCTTTCCAAAATGATAAGTCATGCTCTTCCTTATGAATCTACATAAAATTGTGACACACTTGTTCACTTCTCTAACTTACTCATCCAATTCACTTTCAGATGGAGCAAGCCAACACCATGTTTTACCAGCTAGGCAAGGGTGGAAGCTTGGTTATCGAGAGGGACTTGGACGCCCTGTCTGACCTTCTCGATCGCCCGCACCCAGAGTTCTTTGGAACTCAAGTCAACGACCAGCCCGGAGGGGAACTTCAGTGGGTTATCACCGCCGATCTGAGGGGCAAGATGGAGCCTCCTACTTCGGAGAGGATCCTCTTCTCCATCAAGGAAAGCAACTGGCTGGACGGACTCGCTCGTGCTCTACAGGAAGCACTTGCCCGTCTGTGCGGACAACACGTGACTGAGCTCCAGGGGACTCGCTTTGCTCACTTTGCAAGGCATGATTCCATTGGAGGACCCATGGCACTGTCATCACACCCGGTGCTGAAGTACCACGTGGAGCATCTGGACTTTATGCTGCACGAGACCCAGAGGGAGCTGGACAACGCTCGTGTCTACGCCAACGAGACTCACCTCCACCTATCCCAGCATGCCGATGCTATCAAGATGCTTGCGAAGGACCGCAAGTCACTCCGCCAGCAGCGTGCCAAGAAGGACGCTACCATTGCGCGCCTCCGCGCAAAGATAGTATCCTTGGAGGCAACTGTCAAGGCCCAAGAGGACCAGCTGAGGGAAATGGAAGAAGAAGGTGAAGACATTCAGGAAGGAGAAGCCTTTCTGAGTGATGACGATGACTTTGAGGAAGACGAGTACACTGATATTGAGGACTATGAGTTTCTGGATGCCGGAGAAGATGACTTCATCCCGATCGATGTGGATGATGAGGAGTAGTTGCACTTGATCAATTGTGTAGGTGTGAGTTTGTATCCCGTCACTTGTAACGTAGCGCGAGTAACTGGTTCTTAAAACCATGGATGTGTTAGCTTGTAATATGTGATGTTTGAATGAATGAATGTGTGTTGGTGTTCAACATCGAAAGAATTCAAGTTTTAAATTTTCGAATTTACCCAAAATACGCCATAGAAAATTCCCTCTTATCTCATGATCTATCTCCATGTTCAGATGGCCCCTCCAAACCGCAGTGGCAACCAAAATGCAATGATGCAACTCCTGCAAACCCTGATGGCAGATCGAGAGAATGAAAGAGCTGAAAGACAAGCCAACATCGCTGCACTGCAACAGATAGCTAACAACAACCAAGGTCATGGAAACCATGATCACCCAGGATGAAAACTCAAGAACTTTCAGAACACCAACCCTCCTATGTTTAGCAAGACAGAAGAGCCACTCGATGCTGATGACTTGCTCCAGACAATGGAGAACAACCTAAAAGTTGCGGGAGTAGAAGCCGCAGAGAAAGTCCTGTTCGCCACTCATTACTTAGCGGGACCAGCCTGAGCCTGGTGGACCAGCACCCGTGTCATGAATGCGGGGCAGATCATGACTTGGGAAATTTCAAGCTCAAGTTCAGCAAGTATCACGTGCCCCCGGGTCTGATTAAGAAGATGAGGGATGAGTTCAGGGAACTCAAGCAAGGTAGGATGTCGGTGGTAGAATACCGCGACAGGTTTCTCACACTGTCCAGGTATGCCCCCGATGAGACCGACACCACAGAGAAGAGGAAGGAGAGATTTCTGAATGGACTACACGATGAGATGCAAACTGTGCTAGTCAACATCCCCTTTGCTGACCTTGAAGCCCTGGTGGACTCCCCCATTCAGATGGAGGGAAAACTCCACCAAGCCAACGAGAACCGCAAACGCCGCATGATGCACCAGAGTGGGCCCAGCAATACCCCAAGGTATCGCCCCAGCTCAAGCGGAGGTTTCGCCCCAAGAAACAACAAGCCCCCGATGCTGATGTCACATCCGGGTTTTCCGAACCGGAGTGGAGGACACCCAAGGCCAGGAGGCCACAACAACAACAACCCCATACCAACACTCACCACTTCAACCGTGCCCCAATGAGAGCCCCCGGCAACCACAACAACCCCAACACTGCTCCAAGGACTGGGAGCAACGCTATCCCCGTCACCCCCAAGGGCAAGTCAACTGTGACTTGTTATGAATGCGGAACTGTGGGTCACTACTCCAATGAGTGCCCCAAGAAGTTAGCCAAGACCACCCCCAACACCGCTGCACCGCTCACCCCGGCAAGAAGTTCACCCCCAACAACCCCAACAACCGCAACGGCCGCCTCTTTCACATGAACGCCGAAGAAGCCCAGGAAGCACCAGATGTCGTCTGAGTATGTTTTCGTTAACTCGCACACCAAGAGTGTTGTTTGATTCTGAGCATCGCATTCGTTTGTTACTGAAGATTTTGCATGCACTAGTAAGATTCAACCAATCAGTTTGAAGCATGTCATGATAGTTCAAATACCTGGTTCAACCACAAAAGCTAGAAAAATTTGCAAAGATGTACCCATCAGAATTCATGAAATAGATTTCTATGCAAATTTGATTGTGCTTTGAGCAAAAGGTTTGGAAGTAGTACTGGGTATGGACTGGATGTCGAAACATCATGGATTGATTGATTGTGCCAAGAAGGCCATCACCATGACTAGTAGCACCGGTGTGTTAGTAGAACACATATCAGAAAGACTGCCCAGAAAGTTCACCTGCAACCAAAGTATAGCCAAGCCAACTTTGGATCGATCGGGTCGTCTGAGATACCCCGATGTGTTTCCGATGATCTACCCGTATGCCCCAGATCGGGATATCGAGTTTATCATCGAGTTAATCCCTGGAACAGGACCCATAGCCCAGAGAGCCTATAGCATGAACCCAGCAGAGTTAGTGGAACTGAAGAAGTAACTGGATGATATGCTGTACAAAGGACTGATTCTACCAAGTGCATCACCCTGGAGATCGCCAGTTTTGTTTGTGGATAAGGACGGTGCCACTCGTTTATGTACGGATTACCATAAGCTTAACGATGTCACCATCAAGAACAAATACCCCTTGCCAACGTGTTATCACCAGAATTTGACCGAGTCAGAGGTGGGCCGCGATCAAGATGGACTTGAAGAATCTACATGGAAGAAATACGTGAATCGGCCTTTTATACCAAGTTGGGCTAAATTGCCCATGTATCTGTAACATATTAGATCGCATCTTAGTTTAGAAATTAGAGTTTTACCCGTGCACGGTTTAGTGCACGCCCACATTAGAAAGTCCCCTGGACTATAAATATGTATCTAGGGTTGATGGAATAAACAACAACCAACGTTCACCCCAAACAAATCTCGGCGCATCGCCAACTCCTTCGTCTCGAGGGTTTCTACCGGTAAGCACCATGCTGCCTAGATCGCATCTTGCGATCTAGGCAGCGTAATGCCTATCATGTTGTTCATGCGTTGCTCTGAAGCCTTTTTGATGGCGAGCAACGTAGTTATCTTAGATATGTTAGGGTTAGCATTGTTCTTCGTATAATATGCTATCGTAGTGCGACCCTTGCATGTCTAGCCCTTACACCTATCTTAGGTGTAGGGGCGGCACCCCTTGATCATGGTTTAGTAGATTCGATCCGTTACGGTTGCTCCTTGATTCTTCAAGGATTAGTTTAACATCTGCAATAGTTAGGCCTTACAAAGGGTTGGAGGATCCAGCGGCGTGTAGGGTGTAGTTTGCTAGGGATGTTCCGAGGATCAACATCGTGTTGGTTTTTAGGCCCTGTCTAGGATCGGCTTACGATCACCGTACGCGAGCGCGAGGCCCAATCGTGAGTAGGATGATCCGATTATGCGGTGAAAACCCTAAATCGTCGTAGATCGATTAGCTTTATCTTGATCAAGCAGGACCACCATATATTCGGACACCTTGTACGAATCATGGGTGAATCGGCTCTTTGAGCCGATTCACAGGATAACTGAGAGCCGATCGAGGCTCGTATTTAACGTTTACGTGTGTGCCCTGCAGGAAACTAAGCGAGGCATCATCCACACCTTCCCGACCGGTATAGGTCGGTGGCACGCCCTGCGACAGCATCGGGTGTGTGACCGAAGGCTGCGGGCCGTCGCTCGTAGGTACGGGGCCAGCCGCAGTTTGTTCCCGGCTCTCTGTGTTGCCGTCGTTGCTCGACGGTGGGTTTCGACGCCAACACACGCACGCCCGGTGGGACAATCTCCGACATCCAGCATCGCCATCTACATCCGAGATGGCGGAAAGCACTCCGGTCAAGTATGAGGACCTGACGACGAGCTCAAGAAGAAACATGACGAGATCAAGACAGTCCTCGAGGCCGAACTCATCGGCTCCTTTAAAAAGACCCGTCCACCGATGCCAGGCGCATTGACAGCATCGGAAGTGCCGAGATCACCGGCACGCACCGTCGGCATGGCGGAGGATATGTACCCTGGGAGGCCACAGCCAGGACACCTGTTCAACATCCATATGGTAGAACTTGGGTACCGCACTGGTAAGGGTAGTGATGAGGGCAGCTGCTCTCATAGCAAGGATAAAGGGGGGCTGGCCCACGTGATCGGCCCCGACACTCCTACGAGGTCCTGGTGATGATCAAGATGGAGGCCGATTCCAGCGATCGGACCGTGTTATCCGCGCCACCGGCTCTCCCAGTATTTGGCGTCGACCTCACAGGTGACGGAAAGTTAGGGTACGGGTTCACCTCGGCTGATGAGCTGGAGGAAGTCGACATCGGCCCGGGGGACAAGCCGCGCCCAACTTTTATCAGCAAGAAGTTGGATCCACAGCTCAGGAGTCAGATGATTGCTCTGTTGAAAGAATACCCAGATTGCTTCGCATGGGACTATACAGAGATGCCTGGGTTAGACAGGAGCATCATCGAACATCGGCTCCCCCTTAAGAAAGGATTTCGGCCGTTCCAACAACGAGCACGTCAGATGAGAGCCGAAATTCTGGAGGAGGTTAAGAAAGAAATCGAGAAGATGTTGGCCGCCAGGTTCATCAGCCATGCAGGTATGCTGAGTGGATCTCCAGTATCGTGTCTGTAGAGAAGAAGGATGGCCGATGGCGTGTGGCCATCGATTTCAGAGATCTCAACAGAGCCACCCCAAGGACGAATATCCGATGCAGTGGCGAGAGACACGATCAATGCATGCTGGCCACAAGGTGTTGAGCTTCATGGATGGCAACGCCGGCTACAATCAAATCTTCATGGCTCCAGAAGACATACACAAGACCGCATTCAGATTACCAGGGGCGGTAGGCTTGTTTGAATATGTAGTAATGACCTTTGGATTGAAGAATGCTGGTGCAACGTACCAACGAGCTATGAATTATATATTTCACGATTTGATCGGTAAGTTGGTGGAAATCTATATCGACGACGTCGTAGTCAAATCTGTCTCCATGGAAGGACACTTGGATGATTTACGCGTCCTAGACCGAACTCGAGAAGTTCGGATCGAGAATGAACCCGAAGAAGTGTGCCTTCGGTGTGACGGCTGGTCGGTTCCTAGGTTTCCTGGTTCATGAACGGGGATTGAAATCGGCTGAAGAGTCAAGAGGCGGTGCGCACCATGCAGCCCACCACGAAGAAGGAGCTCCAACGTCTCATTGGCAAGATCAATTTTGTCCGACGATTCATCTCCAATCTGTCGGGACGAATCGAGCCATTTATGGCTGGTGAAGACCAAGTCCGACTAATTTCAGGGGGCAGAACAGCAAGCGTTTGATGAAATTAAAAGGTATCTGACGACGCCGCCTGTGCTAGTTCCGCCCCGGCAAGACAAGCCGTTCTGCATCTACCTATCGGTGGCGACACGTCCATCGCCTCGGTGGTGGTGCAACTCTACGAGGGCGTCGAAAGGGTCGTTTTCTACCTCAGCGAAGGATGTTGGACGCGGAAACAAGGTATCCCGAGGTCGAGAAACGTGCCTCTGCATGTTCTTTACTGCACCAAGCTGCATCACATCCTTTTGACGGCAGAGATCTTCGTCATATGCAAGTCGGATGTTGTCAAGCACATGCTGTCGGCCCCTGTGTTGAAAGGCCGGCTGGGTAAGTGGATGTTTGCGTTGTCAGAATTCGATCTCCGATATCAGCCTGCGAAAGCAGTCAAAGGGCAAGCGTTGGCCGATCTCATAGCTGAGCAAATCAGTACCAATATAGCGGCACTATCTATACGTGCATGGGCTATGTTCTTCGACGGATCGGCTTGCGACGATGGTTGTGGCATCGGCATTCTGCTCGTATCGCCTCGGGGGGCAGAGTACTCCTTCTCCATCAGACTATCCACCCCTTGCACCAACAACGTAGCAGAATATGAAGCGGTGCGCAAGGGGATGGAGTTGCTATTGGAAGCCGGGGCAGAGGCAGTAGAGCTTTTTGGAGACTCCAAGTTGGTGATTAACCAGCTCACGGACGAATATAAGTGCGAGAGTGAATCGCTTTTCCCGTATTGGATGGAATGCCGTGAGTTGATGACACAGTTTCGGTACATCAACTTTAATTGGGTCCCAAGGTCCCAGAACGTCGAGGCCAACAATCTCGCACGATGGCGTCAGGCTACATAGACATACCTGACGGGTCGAAGTTCAGGTACAATTCCTGGAACAGGATGACTGGAGAACCGATATCTTCAATTATTTGAAGGATTCGGCTCGGGGGGCACCCAAAAGGATAAGATACAAGGCCATGAAATATGTCCTCATAGGAGAAGACATGTTCTACAGGACGTTGGAAGGATTACTACTCAAATGCTTAGGGCCAACGGAGTCTAATCGGCTCTTACATGAGGTACATGAAGGCGCCTGTGGGACTCACCAATCGGCCCAGAAGATGAAGTGGTTAATCCGACGATCAGGGTTTTATTGGCCTACCATGCTGGAAGACTGCTTCAACTACTACAAGGGGTGCCAAGCATGTCAGATGTTCGGGAAGATCCAGATGGTACCCGCATCAGCGATGAACCCTATCATCAAACCTTGGCCATTTCGAGGTTGGGGCATGGATATGATCGGCAAGATACACCCTCCGTCAAGCAAGAACCACGAATGGATTCTGGCCATTACAGATTATTTCACCAAATGGGTGGAGGCCGTTCCCATGAAGAAAGTAAAATCGGAAGATGTGATCCAGTTTGTCAAAGAACATGTTATTCATAGGTTCGGGATTCCCCAAACCATCACGACCGATGGAGGTTCGGTCTTTGTTTCCAAGGAATTCAGAAAGTTCTGCGACGACATGGGGATTAAGCTAATCCGATCATCGCCATATTACGCCCAGGCCAACGGGCAAGCCGAAGCATCCAATCAAAGCTTGATCAAGCTAATTAAAAGGAAGATTGAGGAGAACCCCAGGGTATGGCATGAGACGTTGTCAGAAGCTTTGTGGGCCTATCACATGTCATGCCATGGAGCTATAAAGACTTCGCCGTACCAGCTTGTCTATGGACAGGAGGCCGTATTACCGTGGGAGATCACGGCCGGATCGAGACGTGTTACGTTTCAGAATGACCTGACACCTGAAGAATATGCAACCCTGATGAGTGACACTATTGAGGATGCAACAGAACTTAGACTTTGGTCGCTAGAGAAGATTAAAGAAAATAAAGCCAGGGTAGCTCGGGCGTACAATAAAAAGGTGAGACCAAAGGAGTTTCAGGTTGGCGATTTAGTATGGGAAGCCGTGTTGCCATTAGGAACCAGGGATAAAGCATACGGCAAATGGTCTCCTAATTGGCACGGTCCTTACAAAGTCATCCAAGTTCTGAAGGGCAATGCCTATATGCTTGAACAATTGGATGGTGTGAAGTTCTCAGTGGCCGTCAACGGCCAACATCTCAAGAAGTATTTCCCAAGCATGTGGGAGGATAGGCAGTAAGATGTGGAGGCCGATTTTATGATCGGCCAGTAAAAAAAAAATCACAGCCGATGTACAGACATCGACTTGAGAAAACATGTGGAAACAACAGTGTGCTAACTGCACAGGCATCGACTTCAGAATAGTAAAGCCGATGCATGGCCATCGACTCTAGCGGAACGAGCTCAATCCAGATCATAATATTTGGGATAAATCTCCTGGTGGTTTGTTGAGAGTTCAATCTGCACGTTCATGATGGTTCGGACGAGGCCAAACCTGCTGGGCTGTACGGATAGGCAACGGTTTTTTGCCTCGAATTGCTTTTGTAAGTGCAAGCCGATGCCTTGTCATCGGCTCTTTGTACAACGATCTTGATTTGACGATCGGCAAAGTTGACAAGAAAGCAAGACTCATTGGGGGAGGAGCCGATTGCTCAGGAAGAGCAGGAGCCAAATACTACTACCACTCCCTAGTATAAGGGCCGTTGCTGCCTTCGTATTCTTCATCGTTGTCAGATCTAGGGGCCGTTGCGGCCCTCGTCTCCCTCATTGTCGTCATCGCTGACGTTGTCCTACCAGGCACGGAGTGCTTCGCTGGTGGGTAACCTTCGAGGGAGTCATCATCGTCATCCTCTACCTTCCCCGAGAAATCGTCAGAATGAAGGTTTTGCCGATGACTGAGGAGTTGAGAAGATAAGGTGTCATGATAAAGGATGCTGCAACAGTTCCGCTCTGCCATGACATGTCCCGGCGAAAGAAAAGCATAATGATTTTGGAAATGTCATTTCCAAAACCAGGGGGGCATGTGTTATCACCAGAATTTGACCGAGTCAGAGGTGGGCCGCGATCAAGATGGACTTGAAGAATATACATGGACGAAATACGTGAATCGGCCTTTTATACCAAGTTGGGCTAAATTGCCCATGTATCTGTAACATATTAGATCGCATCTTAGTTTAGAAATTAGAGTTTTACCCGTGCACGGTTAGTGCACGCCACATTAGAAAGTCCCTGGACTATAAATATGTATCTAGGGTTGATGGAATAAACAACAACCAACGTTCACCCCAAACAAATCTCGGCGCATCGCCAACTCCTTCGTCTCGAGGGTTTCTACCGAGTATGCTGCCTAGATCGCATCTTGCGATCTAGGCAGCGTAATGCCTATCATGTTGTTCATGCGTTGCTCGTACTGAAGCCTTTTTGATGGCGAGCAACGTAGTTAGCTTAGATATGTTAGGGTTAGCATTGTTCTTCGTATAATATGCTATCGTAGTGCGACCCTTGCATGTCTAGCCGCCCTTACACCTATCTTAGGTGTAGGGGCGGCACCCCGCTTGATCATGGTTTAGTAGATTCGATCCGTTATTGCTCCTTGATTCTTCAAGGATTAGTTTAACATCTGCAATAGTTAGGCCTTACAAAGGGTTGGAGGATCCAGCGGCGTGTAGGGTGTAGTTTGCTAGCCCTAGACAGGGATGTTCCGAGGATCAACCTCGTGTTGGTTTTTAGGCCCTGTCTAGGATCGGCTTACGATCACCGTACGCGAGCGCGAGGCCCAATCGTGAGTAGGATGATCCGATTATGCGGTGAAAACCCTAAATCGTCGTAGATCGATTAGCTTTATCTTGATCAAGGACCACCATATATTCGACACCTTGTACGATCATGGGTGAATCGCTCTTTGAGCCGATTCACGGATAACCCGAGAGCCGATCGAGGCTCGTATTTAACGTTTACGTGTGTGCCCTGCAGAAAACTAAGCGAGGCATCATCCACACCTTCCCGACTGATAGGTCAGGTGGCACGCCCTGCGACCATCGGGTGTGTGACCGAAGGCTTTGCGGGCCGTCGCTCGAGGGACTGGGCCACCGCAGCCCTAGTTGTTCTGGCCTCTGGTGTTGCCGCGTTGACGGTGGGTTTCTGACGCCAACACAAAGATAGAAGACCTGTTTGACCAGTTGACCGGTGCCCGAGTGTTCTCTAAGATTGATCTTAGGACGGGTTATCATCAGCTGAAGATTCGTGCAACGGATATCCCCAAAACTGCCTTCACCACCAGATATGGATTGTATGAGTACAATGTCATGTCATTTGGATTGACCAATGCCCCCGCCTACTTCATGAACCTCATCAATAAGATCTTTATGAACTTTTTGGATAAGTTTGTCGTTGTTTTCATCGACGACATACTAATCTACTCCAAGTTAGAAGAAGAACATGAGCAACATTTGGAAGTTGTCCTAGATACCCTTAGGGAGCATCAGTTGTATGCCAAGTTCAGCAAATGTGAGTTTTGGTTGAAGGAAGTAGGATTCCTGGGAAATATCCTGTCGGCAGGAGGAATTGCTGTTGACCCCGCAAAGATCAAGACCGTTGAAGAATGGAAAGCCCCAACCACTCAGACTGAAGTCCGTGCATTTTTTGGATTAGCAGGATATTACCGCAGATTTGTTGAAGGATTTTCGAGCATAGCAAGACCAATGACTCAACTGTTGAAGAAGGACAAGAAGTTTGAATGGACAGATAAATGTGAAGAGAGTTTCCAGCAGCTCAAGAGCAGATTAACCTCAGCCCCAATATTGATCATGCCGGACATCACCAAGCCCTTTGACGTCTACTGTGACGCCTCCAAGATTGGTCTTGGATGTGTGTTGATGCAAGAAGGCAAAGTGATATCATATCTGTCAAGGCAACTGAAGCAACATGAGCAGAATTATCCAACCCATAACTTAGAGCTAGCAGCAGTAGTCTTAGCCCTGAAAGTATGGAGTCATTACCTCATGGGAAATCGATGCGAGATATATTCGGATCACAAGAGCCTGAAGTACATTTTTACCCAGAAGGAACTGAATATGAGGCAGAGAAGATGGATAGAGTTAATCAAGGATTACGATATGGAAATTCACTACCACCCCGGCAAGGCCAATGTGGTAGCGGATGCCCTGAGTAGACTGCCGTGTCAGTTGAACTCCATGATCGCAGAAGAGCAGCCTAGCTTGTATCAAGAGTTTGAGCAGTTTAGACTGAGCTAGTTAGTGAAGGATTCCTAGCCAGATAGAGCTTCAGCCTACCTTGATTAGTCGATCAAAGAAGCACGAAAGGAAATGCCAGCATTGAAGGAATCAAGAGCCAAATAGCTGCAGGAAAGGCACCTGGATTCACCGAAGATGAAGAAGGAGTTCTTTGGTACAACAGACGCCTATGTGTGCCAGTAGATTATGAGTTGAAGCGAGTTATCCTGAAGGAAGCCCACAACACCCTTTACTCCATTCACCCCGGGGGAACCAAGATGTACCAAGATTTGAAGGAACAATTTTGGTGGCATGGAATAAAGAGAGAGATCGGAAGCTACATAGCCAAGTGTGATATCTGTCAGAGAGTCAAGGCAGAACATCAGCGACCCGCAGGATTGCTGCAACCACTGCAGATTCCAGAATGGAAGTGGGATTCGGTAGGAATGGACTTCATCACTGGATTGCCCAAATCAGGTAAAGGAAATGATTCTATTTGGGTAGTGGTCGATAGATTAACCAAGGTAGCCCATTTCATCCCCGTCAAGACCACCTACCAAGGCCCAAAACTAGCTGAGTTGTATATCTCCAGAATAGTCACCCTGCACGGAACCCCAAAGTCAATAGTGTCAGATAGAGGATCCCAATTCACCTCAAGATTCTGGCAGAAATTACATGAAGGATTAGGAACCCGCTAAATTTCAGCGTACCACCCGCAGATGATGGACAGAGAAAGGGTCAACCAGATACTCGAAGACATGTTGAGAGCATGTGTACTGGAATATGGATCTAAGTGGGAAGACTGCCTGCCTTACGCAGTTCTCGTACAACAACGCACAAGCCAGCTTACAAATGGCCTCTTTTGAAGCCCTGTACGGAAGGAAGTGCCGTACCCCTCTGAATTGGTCGGAAGTCAGAGAGAGCCAAGTCTTTGGACCAGATATTCTTCGAGAAGCTGAAGAGAAGGTGCACAAGATCCGAGAATACCTCAAGACTGCTCAATCAAGACAGAAGAGTTACGCCGACAAGAGACGCCGAGAGATGACCTTCGAGATCGGAGATTTTGTATATCTTAAAGTATCACCCCTTAAAGGAATGCAGAGATTCCAGCTTAGAGGAAAGCTTGCACCCCGATATGTTGGACCCTTCAAGGTTCTGAGTCGCCGAGGAGAAGTATCTTATCAACTGGAACTACCGGAGGAAATGTCGGCTGTGCATGACGTGTTTCACATCTCATTACTTCGGAAGTGTTTAGAAGTGCCCGAGAAGACCGAGGTTTTCAAGAACATCGATCACAGATCTGTGGATATCAACAAGGACTTGACGTATCGTGAAGTATCTATTCGCATCCTGGAAGAAGCTTTCAGAACCACCCGCACCCGGAGTATCAAATTCCTGAAGATTCAATGGAGCAACCACACTGAAGAAGAAGCCACTTGGGAGCGACAAGACTACATGAGGACTGAATTCCCAGATCTCTTTAGTACCTAGTTTTTCTTTCAGATCTCGGGACGAGATCTTTTGTAAGGGAGAAGGGTTTGTAACATCCCAAAATTTCAAATAAAGAAAAGAAGGAGTTTCCAAGAATTCAAAATTCAGAACCAACAAAAACTTTTTATTAATACATGTGCTATGCCTAGTACCCTTGTTTAATTCTTGTGCTATTGCCATGATGCTTGTGTGTTTGCCTAGCAATGATGCTAAACCCTAACATAGGATCCAATGATCAAGAAAAGAGAAAGGAAAAAAAAAACAAGATCAACACATGCATATGCTTATGGACAATTTGCAAAACTTTGACCTAGGCCAATTTGGCTTGTGCCATTGGTTGGAGAATGTCAATAAACACTTAAGAACACTTTTAGAATCAAAGAAACTCAAATCAAATCAAATTTGAATTCAAATAGAGCTCACATAGAATAATGGTCATATGTGACATTTATATCAGGGTACCCACTTTGAGCCTCTGTATTAAGAGAGTTTTAAACTAAACCATATCAACTCTTTGCACCTCATCCAAGACCTCATCAAGATGAACAACTTTTGTCAAAAGCACCCCTGCAAATTCTTTCTCCATTTCTTAATTTAAGCAAGCTATGAGGCAACATCAAAGCAGAATTAAGATCATACACCTTATTGGATTTTTGCAAACCAATTCAATTTTGCACACCACCACCACCCTTATGCTTCAAACATTATTCAAATCAACTCCACCAAAATTCATTTCAAAATTTGAAAATTTCCTTCTTGCGGCCATTGTGTCGAACACTTGGTGGGCAGAAATCAAATAAAACACAAACCACTATTTCAAATAGTGCTTTGGCCAAATTTTGAATTGCTTTTGATCTTCCCCTGTCCCTTGGTCCCCTCCAACATCTTGCCCCCACCTTGACACCCTGGACATGCACCATAGGGCATGGCCATGTCCATGCCGGCCATGGATGGCATGGCATCATGCCATCTCTAGCTCCCCTCCCTTCTAGCCTCGCCACCCATGTCTCCCTGCTCCCCCTTGCTTCCCTGGACACGCCGATGCTAGCCTTGGTCGGAGAGGAACCCTGCAGCGCCAGGAATGCGAAGTGCCCACGACGCCCAGTGATGCCAGGGTCGGCATGGACGCCGACCACGGGCACGCCATGACCCGCGCTCGCCCCGTCGACTCCCTCCTCGCCTTGAACCCTGCGTCTGCCCTGAGCCTCGCCACAGTACCACGGACGCACCAGACACGCTCCTTTCCCCGACCGTAGCCCGCCGTCGCCGGAGACGGAACCAAAACCCCGCCACGGCCGCGCCGACCGTCGCATGCTCCCTACCATGTTAGGCACCGCCCAGCTGCGCCATGACCACCAGGAGGACTGCCAGGACATGCTGAACAGCACCACGCCCTCGCCTTGCCCCTTCGCAGCCCAGAACGCCGGCGCCATGGTCGACCCTCTCCACAGAGCCGTGGCACCTCCAGCCGCTATAAAAGGAGGCCCTCCCCTCTCGATTTCTTCACACCGCCAGCTTCCCCTTTTCTCACTAGTTCTCCTCGTCCATTCGCCGCTCCACATTGTCCACCAGAGCCACCCAATTGCACCGCCGGAGCCCGTGAGCCGCCGCAGAAGCTCGCCGTCGATTGGAGCCGCCCCAGGAGCCGCCGCTTGTACCAGGAGGACCGCCGTCGACGACAACCTCTCTGCAGCACGTCGCCGATGATCGCCGGAGCTCCGGTGAGCCTCCGACCCCCTACCCTCGCCGCGCCAGTAGCTTGTGCTCGTCGGAGACGACGACGATCCTCAGCCGTCAGATCCTTTTCTAATCCGACGACTCACACTCCCGCATACCGTTTCGGGTTTAAACCCCGCTGACCGGTGGACCCCGCTGTCAGGCGGCCTGCTCGTGCTGGACGCAAAGTGGGCCGGCCCGTTTCTTTTCTCCCCCTGGCCCAGCTAGTTTTCCCGCCGAGCCCATGTAATTCAAATCTGAATTATTTCATCTCAATAAAATTCAATACTGCAGTCCACTTCAAAATTAAATAGGAAAATATCCACTGAACCAAATTTAATAAATTTTATATATTTGGAAAGCTTAGGAAATTATCTAAATAACTACACTGGTCTCAAACCTAGATTCATTGTAGAATTAAAGTGACAAAAATAACAAGCCAGTGACTTTTCAAACTTCAAACATTTATTAAAAATCAACCAAAAATGATTTTGAGTTGATTCCAACTCTCAAAATTCATATTTTATATTGTCTATCTGAATATGTAAAAATGTGACATGGTTGCTTCACATGATCATGGTCTAGATTAAATAATGGCTCTATGGCTATTTCTAGTCCATTTAAATTATCCAAAACTATTTATTAAATCATATGAGAAGTATTCCCTCATTTAAAGCTTGTCTCAAGTAATTCAACATGAGGTAGTGACCATGGTCTATATCATCTCATATTGAATTAATTGGTGATATTAAATTATAATTATGTTAGTGTTAAATTGTATGAGGTGTGATACCTCATTTAAATCATTTTCCCAAAGGATGATTATGAAGTGTTGACCTTGGTCAACAGGGGTTCATATATTATTATTTGAGGAACTTAAATCTTACCAAGATTCAATGAGAGGAAATTAATTCTCCAAGAACTAAAGAGAAGCCCTAATCAATATTGTAATGAGAGGAAATTGTTTTTCTTAAGAAGAAAACAAAGTCAACCAACATGATAGCAATGTTGGGATGCTAGATTAGCTTGTGTGAACCTTGTGTGTGCTTAGTCTAGCTCTTAAGCTTTGATTGGTGATTGTTACCTCGTATCCGTTTTTAGACGCTAGTCCCGAGGAATACCCGGAGGAGGAGGTCCACTTCCAGGAAGAAGAAGACCACTTTGATCAGTACACCAACCAAGGCAAGCTTATATTCTGGCAAGATACCCTAATGCCAAGCTCTTCTAGAGCAAGGCACCATTACAAAGTTATTCTATGTCTAAGGATCCCATCCCAAGTTTGATTCTTGCAAAGTTTTTACCTTATTTATTAAAGCTTACTTTTATAGTTAACTTTGGTCTAACTATAGTGAAGTACAAGAGCATCAAACTTAGCCTAGATAGCTACAAGTTAATTAGCACCCCTTATGACTAGTTGCTAGTGCTAAACTAAAAATTGACTACTCTAGATGGGAAACAGGTGAAATCAATGATGGTGAAAACCTTGGAATGATGAGTCATTCTATTGAAAGATTTTGAAGGTGAATATGACTTGTGAATGACATGGTGAACTTTACAAAAACTGATGGTTGGGTTCGGATGCGATACCTTTCCAATTTTTGAGTACCCCCACAACACCTGATTATGGGTAGGGCTTAACTGGAAGTTTATGTGCCTTAGTATGGGTTCCCTCTAAACAAGCGTCATAGGGGTTATGCCAAGGCTGCCTCCGGGAAATGTGAAATGACGTGAAATGAGGTGAATGTCCGACCCAAGCCCTGTGCAGTTCCCAGGTTGGCGGTTAGCCCTCACTGGGAGGCCAAGCTCATGGGGGAGGTGCCTATACTAGGGTATGTAGGTGAAAGATTATGGTTGATGATCCGCATACTGAGTATGATGATTCAGGGTTATCCCTGATGGATGTAATCAAAAGTTGTGGCACAAGTGTACAACCTCTGCAGAGTGTAAACCTATTCGAATAGCCGTGTCCGCGGTTGTGGACGGTTGGAAAGGCCATACTGTTCCGTTGTTAGATGTTTTCTTAGAAAGAAATGATGAATTGAATGGTGAACTTGACTTGAATCACCACGGAGTTGTGGGAATGACACTAATGTTCCGACTTGAGTTAGTTAGCACCTGAGGAGTCTTGTATCAAATGTTTATGAACTAAAATTGGCTTTATGCAAATAAACCTAGAGCTTGGCAACCCCTTAGTAAAATTGATAATACTTACACTAGTATTAGTTTGCGAGTACTTTAAAAGTACTCACGGCTGTGTCCCTGGCTATTCAAATGGCCAGACTATAAAGAGGAGCAACAGTATCAAGATGACGGCCAGCAGGACGTCTACGACAACTAGGAGCCTCTCTAACGTCAAGCGTTGGCCTGTGGATTAGATAGTCCACTACTACGTCGCTTCCGCTACTTGTTATGTTTGTTGGTCACTAGATCAACTATTTGTGTAATATTGGATCATGTGATCTATTGTTGTAAGACGACTATGGTTTGTAATGAATGATGACTTATGATATCAACTGTTATGTCTCGCAACAACAATATTCCTGGGATTGCGATGTATGGCATAATAGGCATCTGGACTTAAAAATCCGGGTGTTGACACCTTTAACCTTGACAGTAAAGCTTGCTTTTCTTGCAAGAACTTGCTTGCGTCAGCATCAATTGGTCCAGGTAGGGCTACTTCACTTAACATGGATGGTGGGTACCCATACAGTGCGTGAAAAGGAGTTTTTTTAGTGAAGTGTGGAACGAGATTTAACTGTTCAAGTTCATGGCCTGCTGGGTATTGTGAGACAAACAGTACTATCTCAGGCAAAAGATAAACCTTTCTGGAAGTGGACAAAAAATGGGATTTATTCTGTGAAATCTATGTACAATCACCTGTGCAGAAATGGGACAGACAGATCATTCAAACAATTGTGGAAAAGCAAGATTCCTCTGAAAATAAAGATATGGCTTTGGCTAATCTGGCATAATGCAATTGCAACAAAAGACAATCTGTTGAGAAGGAATTGAAATGGAAGTGCCTCCTGCCAGTTTTGTCACCAAAATGAAAGCATATCACACCTCTTTTTTGAATGTGTAGCAGCAAAATATGTGTGGAGCACTGTTGCCATGGCTATTGGGGCAACTGACGGACCTGGAAGCTTTACACAATTCTTCTGGTGGTTTCCTCACTTTGTTCCTGATAGCAGGAATGTCCAGATTGCTGGCTTGGCAGCAATTTGTTGGGCAATATGGAAACTTCGAAATAGAGCCTGTTTTGAGATGAAACCGGTAAAATCTCCTAGTGAACTAATCAGTTTGTCTGTTGTCTTTATGAACTACTAGGCAGGTCTCCATAATTCAACTGATGAAGGAAATCTCAAAGCAGGTGCTGATAACTTGCTCCGGCTGGCGGCGACTGCTGCTGCTACTTCTTCCACTACTGGAGGAAGGGCTGGTGGAAGAACCTTGACAATTACTGATGGGGTGACGGCTGATCCTGAAGGGGAGGATATGGAGACTGACGATACAGAGAATTGAAGCTCTTCTCCCACCTGCTCTTGGTGTTTGTCGGCTGATCTTGGCTTTTGGTAGCTGTTAAGATAGATGGTGATCGTTGATGCTTTTGTCTAGCTGACCTGAGGGTCCTTTTTTTTGCATACCTGTGTTGCAACAAAATACTGATGTTTTTTCGTTATCCCATGATAATGAAAATCGATCCCCTGTGGTTGGATCGCTTGGAAAAAAAAGAAGTAAACTTGTGCTATCAGTATGTATACTATAGGTCTACGTCATTAGAATTTCATTAACAAGTGGAACTAGTGCCTTGTCTGAAGTTCAGTCGGCACTCGGCGGGCACTACGACAGACATTGGCATCGTGCAGTGTACCCGTTCACTTATCCAGTCAGAGCCTAGTAGCAAACAAATACGACGTTAGACAACTCGGATTTTGAGCGTTAAAGTTGTGCTAGTGCTTCGTGGGCTGCTATTCCTTCTCTTTGCTGGATACTGTTACACGCCCCTCGATTAGAATTGCACAGGCTAGATACGACGAAAAAGGAGTCTATTGCTAGATGGTTGGCAAGGGCAAGAAGTAGCCTCAACCGTATAAACCAGGCTAGCCTAAGCATCTTTGTTGCCTTCACATCAAGGTGGTCATGGTCATGGCTTACCCGTCAATGGTGTTACCAGGAAAAGTTCAGCCCGTGACATGCCCGTCCAAGGGGTGGCCATTGGAGGAAGTCGTGGATGACGATCACCGCTGGCCCGTTCTCTCACTGTGCCCATATTAAGGACGGTTCATTGTTCAACCAGGGGATTATTCTGCCATACCATCTACTACTGTATTTCCGCACACCTCATGACCACCGATCCATTCCAGTCTATCCCCTCCCCTGCTCACTCCAATCTTTCAAAACCTTCTGCTCCGATGGCTCCGAGCTTCTGGTTTATGGTCTTAATCTGGGTTCCGTGGCTGGCACTGATGCTCGTTAAAGCCCAGGAGCAGCCTGGGGAAAGCTGCTCGGGCTCTGTTGGGAGATGCGGCAACCTCACCATCTCCCACCCATTCTGGTTGGTGGATGCAGATACCGGAAGATCATGTGGTTCTGGTTCCCTGGACTTCGAGGTTGTTTGCTACAACAACACTCCAGTCCTACGGAGCTCTGGACTCGATGGATTTGCGATCATCAATATCACCTACGAAGAACGCAGTCTGCGTGCGATTGATTTGGGTAAGCTGAACTTACTGCGCGCCTCCAACAGCTGCGACGTCCTCCCGGGCCGGAACACCTCTACCAAACTTGGTCACCCGTTTCAGATCAGCAACAACAACCTAAACCTGATCCTGTACAACTGCACGGAGATTCCGATAGGGTTGGTGGAGACGAAGATGGGGTGCGGGAGCCATCAAAAGGTGTTCGTAAGTGTGGGAGGGCATTACAATGAGACTGGCGACTACGGCAGCTATGCTGTTGAGGGTTGCGACACATGTGTCTTGCCGGTGCTAGGATCATCGGGTGAGGCCAACGTGAGCGACTACAAGCAGCTCATCAGCGACGGATTCATCCTAACATGGGATCCTCCACGTAAGTTCTCTCGTCAAAATAATCTTTTCCTTGGATTTTCCCTTGTCGAACCAAGCGACCAATCATGTTGCAACGCACTGGACCAGAGTCAATAAGGCCTTAATCCTGCGATCATGACCGGCGAGTATGGAAACTACCTACTACTATCTCTGTTTCAAAGAATAAGGTGCCCTCGTTTTGCGAGCTTTTTGTTTGACCAAGAATTATTTCAAATAGATAAAAATTGTTTGTATGAAATTAGTATCATTAAAAAGTGTTTTTCAATACGAATCCAACGATACTATATACATATAATGTAATCAATATTTTGTTGCTCAATTTTTATGGTCAAAGTTTGTCTTGGAATACGCGTGCGCCTTAATCCTTGAAACGGAGGTGGTAGTACATCTAGTACCTTTTTTTAATAAAGGGTGCTTTTTTTTTGTGGTATCCAGTACCTGTAGTTTGTACTTGAAGCATCAGCGGTTTGAGGTGCCTGCAAACTAAACTAAAGGGTCCAAGTTAGTTTTTAGATCAAAGCAGATCTCCCCATATTTCATTTAAAGAAAGCACGAGCTACAAAGTTCATCCAGAACAGATTATCCACCTAAGGTACTATCCAACTGCACTTCAGAACACAGAGCAAGAGACAAAGATAGAACATATTGGGGCCAACTAAAATCCTATCCTAAGAGGCTAAGACCTAAAAGTCGTACCTAAACTCTACATCATCCATCTCGTTTCACTCACACTTCTCCTCCACGATAGCTTTCTCCTGACATGGGAGAATCCTACGGCATCCAAGTCATGTTTTAAGCAAGTTGATCTCTAGGTACGCACATAGAGTAGCAGTTTGGCTCTGCCTAGTAAGTTCATAAAAGAGTGGCTTCTGCCTAGTCTAAAGTATGAGCTCTGAACAAATGGCTCTGCCTAGTTAGTAATTAGTAATAAGTTTAAAAAAGAAGCCCAGTTGGTGGACAGATTTTTCCCGTGGAAGAAGAGTGTCAAGAATCAATGAGCTGACAGCTCAATACTTAGACGTATTCAGGCACTACTTCCGCCTTGCCTTGAGAAGGATTTGTTTAAATTGTTAACGAATACAGATCCACATCAAGAAGAAAGGAACAAGAATTTTACGAGGTTCCGAAAGGAGACTGCTATCTTGAAATAGCAGTTATTGTCTTCCAGACCATCTTTCCACGAGTGACTCTTGGTTGCGGGGCTAGGGGGACCTACTAGTATCTACTTAGAGCAAGTATAATAATTTCTAGTCAGCTGGCTATAAGTATTAAAATAATATATTGTTGCTTAGTTGGAAGAGAGAGTAGGAGAGAGAAGAGGAGTGGGCTCTTATGCAAGAGCCAGCTCTAGCACGTGCTCCTAGGCACTATGTGAGTGTGAATGGTGGGCCATACATAGATAAAGTAGTACAATTTTATAGCTCACTATTGTACATGTTGGCTCTACAATGACTATAGATGACATGGCACTTGGCTTATAGCCAACGGTTGGCTCTACTATTGAACTTGCTCTTAACTGCTAGGCAAAGAGGGAGGACAAGTCTCTTTCTTTCAGCTTTGAACGGAAGCCCTTTTTCGGCACCCAGGTGCACATGCACTCTTTATTTGAACATGCACTCATATCATTTCCCCTCCCTTAGCTTCGTCCTAAAATCTCTTGAGCCATCCTTCCAGTTAACAGCTCTGCCTTCTCATATCAGATTGTTGGCATGTGTCCAATTCCGACCTCACTGCTCTTCATCTTGCTCTCATTGTTCCTCCTCCATCACCCAACAACACACGCAGCCTGTGAGCCGGTAGCATGCGGGAACCTCACCGTGAAGTACCCGTTCTGGCTCGGCGCGCCCAGCCAGTCCCCGCCAGAGCCCTCCTGATACAACACCACGTCGGCCTCCATACGAGGCTCTGCCATCCACGTCGTCCACATTGACTACGCCGCCAGCACCTTCGTGGCCTCCCACACCAGAATCGCTACTGGCGATAATGGCGTGTGCCGCACAGACTTCAACAGGTCTTCCAGCCTGGCTCTCAGCCCGTTCCGGGTCAGCCCCACCAACCGCGCCCTGTGCTTCCTCTACAACTGCAACGGGACCGAGCCGCACGGCCCGAGTTCATGAATGCCACGGCGAGATGCGGCAGGTCCATCTCTGCATATTTTTGTGGGAGCTACGACCAGGACACACAGCCGGCAATCCCTGCAGGGAGCTGCACGTATGCGTACCTGCCTGTGCTTGGGTTGGAGGTTGCTGATGCGACAGTGGCCGACTACGGCCAGATGCTGAAGGCTGGCTTCCTGATGGAGTGGTCAGTAACCGTCGTCGGGGACTGCTCCGCCTGCAGTTCGAGCGACGGGCAATGCCGGTACAGCAATGAGTCGGCTGTGTTCACTTGCCTCTGCCCGGGTTGTAGGCAGAACTGGCCAACGTGCACTGGTAAGCCTCCAAATCCGCATACCTGTATAACTGAAATTAGACAACACGCTGCAAGTTGAAAACTTAAGTAGTGCTCCTGCCAGGGTGTTGGTTCATCTCTTGGTGCTCCCTTCTATCATGCCATCATGTAAGTAGTGCAGATTATTGTAAATCTAGTACTAATTAAACCCAAAGGATTGAAATGGACTAGCTAGAAGTGCGATACTTGTCCTCGGCACCAACCAAGATTTAAAGGCAAGGACTGTTGAGAATGCATCAAGTTGTGTCCTTTGAAATTGAATAATATGTGCGTGAGAGTACTCCACATAAAACAGTACTCTAGTTTGCACACTTTGAAATTCCAATAGCTGCCCTGCAACTGCTCACTATAAGTCCTGCAGGTAGCAGCTAGCTTTACTACTCGCAACATAATCAGGAACTCAGCATCGCATCCCCGTTCTTACTCCATGGCATGCACCAGCCCAAGTGTTGCTACCATGACTTTCATATCCCATATGGCAAGGCAAGGCTTCACTTAAGAACTCCTGGAAGTACCAGATCCTAGACGTATCCATTATCCCACCGAAAAAATTTCTACAGTCACCTGAGCTGTCAAGTTCGCCATTAGCCCCAAAACCAGGAACCGTTCTTCCTCTACAACTGCACTGAGCCATGACAGTATTTTCAGAACTCAGAATGAGTTCATGAAAATGAGCTTCATATACATCAAACACTGGAGTAGTAGCTTTTTGACAATTGTATGGGCATATAACTTGTATTATTGTATCAAACTAGTATTTAAACAAAGTTAGATATGCTGTCTGTGCTCTTCACATTATTGCAATATACCCTTTTATATAGTTCTTCATCAAAGTATTTAAAATCCTATATGCCGCCTGTGCATTTTTTTAACATATAACCAACATAGTATTATTATTTGACAGTACTGATTTTATAAATTCAATATTATGTCATATTCTAGGTAGCAAGAGGAGCAAAAAGAAACTGCTGATAGGTATGCTAGAACTTACACCATCTTTTCACATGTTACCATTTAAATCATTAAATGCCAGTAGTTCCTGATCAGTGATTTTCTAAGAATATTTTTTAAGTTTACTCTATAATTAAAATTGAAACAATTACTCCAATTAATTCAAGACTGATCAATATGGTTTTTAGCGTGTTACTACTTTTTCCACCATGTAAATTTTAATGAGGAAGTTAAACTAATCATGATATTGAGAATCATAATGACTGTACTATACCTTCTGATTTACAAAAGGAAATAACATGTGCTTCCATCTTAGCTTTGATGTCAGCTGCAGCCTTGCTCTTTCCATGTATTTATGTGCTGATATGGCAAATAAAGTGGAAAAGAATATGGCTTCTCCTTCGCAAAAAGAGTAGCAGCAGCACTGAAAGGAATTACGAGGCTATGCTAGTAACTTATGGATCCCTAGCTCCAAAAAGATACATGTACTCAGAGGTAATGAAGATAACGTCTTCTCGCAGTGATCAGCTCGGAAGAGGTGGTTATGGTGTGGTTTTCAAAGGAAGACTACATGATGGCCGTCTGGTTGCTGTGAAATTCTTGCATGACTGCAAAGGAAATGGGGACGAGTTTGTGAATGAGGTTATGAGCATTGGTCGGACCTCTCATGTAAATGTTGTTAGCTTACATGGGTTTTGTTTGGAGGGATCAAAACGAGCGCTTATATATGAGTACATGCCTAACGGTTCCTTGGATGAGTACATTTACTCAGAGAACCCGAAAGAAATTTTAGGATGGCAGAGGCTCTATGTGATAGCAATCGGGGTTGCCCGTGGCCTAGAATACTTGCACCATAGCTGTAACACACGGATTGTTCATTTTGATATCAAACCACAAAATATCCTTCTAGACAAGGATTTTAGTCCAAAGATTGCTGATTTTGGTCTAGCTAAAATGTGCCATACAAAGGAGAGCAAGCTATCAATGACTGGCGCTAGAGGAACAATTGGATTTATCGCTCCAGAAGTTCACTCTCGGACCTTTGGGGTGGTTTCAACAAAGTCAGATGTTTATAGTTATGGGATGATGTTGCTGGAAATGGTTGGAGGCAGGAGAAATGTAAAATCAATTGTCGAAAAATCCAGCGAGAAGTACTTCCCTGATTGGATTTACGACCACTTAGCGCAAGATGATGGACTCCAAGCATGTGCAGTCACAGACGAAATTGAGGAAATCGCGAGAAAGATGATCCTAATTGGCTTGTGGTGCATACAAGTATTACCAGTGTATCGTCCCACTATAACGAAAGTTCTTGAAATGTTTGAGAGAAGCTTAGATGATCTGGACATGCCGCCAAAGCAGAACTTCTGTGAATTACTGTAAGATATTTCTCCCATATATGTGTCCTTTATTTTTCTGTGAAATTACTGTTTAGCAATAACTTGACCCACACGCTTATGTCTCATTCCAGTGAAAGTTCTGCTCATAATCTGGATGTACAAAGTGCAAGTTCTACCAGACCTGACGAGATAAGCCGTGTGCAATCGAAAAATTCTACAACGACCACCAACTCTTTAAGCTGATAACCCCTTTGTGAAACCAAAAGGTGAAGAGTTATTTTCAACTGTTTAAAAAGGTGGCCTGTAATAGAGTACATACAGAATATGATAAGTGCGACAAAATTCGGTACTGTATCATAGAACATACTCTATGTATGTACGACCTAGAGTCAAGGTTCTCTGGACCACAGAATCCATAATTTACGGACAAGAAAAGGGAAAATTCAGGTGCCCAATGAGTTTTTTCTCCCAAGTTCCAAATTCTGAAAGGCATTGGATCTAATGCCAGAGACTAGTAGAAATTACTACCATTCTACCAATACCCAAGGTTCAAAAAAGCGCTAGGCGCTAAGCGAGCGGTGAGGCACTGCTTAGAGGAACTGCTGCTTAAGCGAGCTTAAGCGCCGCTTAAGCGCTCAGGCTAAAATCGTACGAACATGAAACAGGGAAGTCAAGATGGGCACATATACCCCTATAATATGCTGTAAATTTGTATCCTAAGCATGTAATGCTACATTTCTGAGGAATACGGGGATTAATACCTTGGTTAGCCTCGGTTTTGCTCCAATTTCTTATAAACACACAAGCAGCTAAGCAAACAATGTAACAAACACAAACAAGCAGCTAAGCTTTACTGGAGTAGCAAGCAGCTAAGCAGTAGAGGAGTAGCAAGCAGCTAAGCCAGACCTAATCACCATCAATGCATCGAGCAAGGAGCAGAGCAACACAGGCAACACACCAACACTCGCATAGAGGAGATTCTAGCACAAAACACGACCAGATTCCCTGTCTCGCTTAATCGAACGCTTAGGCCAAAAGCGAAGCGGAAGACAACCGCTCAGCGCTTAAGCGCGCTTAAGCGTACCTAGGCGTACGCTTTTTTGAACCATGCCAATACCTTGAAGACTAGTAGAAATTTCCTCTAATGGATGCGGAGATTTAGTCTCTAGTTAAGACCCTAGAATTTCTGGATGCATAAAGTGTATCCATGTAAGCAATGTTGCATATGTGCGAATTCCTAGGGGGGCAAATAATCACTGAATGAAGCTGGAAAGCAGAGACATACTTGTCCTCCTCTGAACCTGCTCCTTCCCTCACGGGCGCACCGCACCGCGCCGCCATACTCGACGAAGGTTTGTGCTACGCCCTAGGAAACATCACTGTACTTCCGGTGTCCCCGTATTCGCCACCCTAGCCGGCACCGCCACCGCCGGGTCTGCAGGACTGGAGGCTAGCGGTTGCTCGGCGATTCCCCTATGGCTGGAGGCTGCATCGCCGCCGGCACGGGGACGAGCGCGGTGGAAGATAGCACGGGGAAATCGTGGGCGGCGGCGTAACACGAATCCACGCCGATGAACGCCGGCAGGCTTGAGCTATAGGCCTGCACAGATGGGTCAAACCCAGGCAACAACCAAGTAGCCCAGTTTGTTCTGAAAGCCCGTTCCCTTTCCTCTGTTCTTTTCGTTGGAAGGACATTTTCCTCTCCAAATATGTGTCTGGGTTTTCATTGGATCATTTCAAATGAAATTTCATCAAAGTTCGGGAGATTTCAGTAGTAAAAGAAACCCTTTTTCCTCTTTTCATCCAACTATTCTAGCCATTACAGTACTGCATACGAATTTAAAATAAATTCAGCATTTCTTCAAAATTCTTAAAAGTCGTTAGGTCTCAATCAAATCTAAGTAGATGATTCGATCCTCTAGTAAGAGAGCCAAATTACTTTTCTGGTGAAACTTATTGGTTTTTGGCTATGTCTCAAATTATTATTTTTAACCAAAATTTAGAACTCGAATGGCCTCCCACGACCAGCATGCATGAAGTTTTTTTTTTTTTTTTTGAGATAACAACTGATGGAATTTAACAATGGCGAAACCGATTACAAACGACTCCACAATAAAAGGAAAATACAATATGGACCCAGAAGACCACACACCGTACTCCCAAATCGCAATCAAGCCCATCGTTCTCATCGTCACCACCCAAGTACAGAGACCGAATCTGGAAGCCGCCCGTCTTCAGACACCATCGAGTCACCGCCGCCACCTTCGCCGCATTGGGCTTTGAACACCGCAGGCCGAGGGGTGAGAGCTAATAATATTTTCCAGCCCATCGGGCAGGCGGGAGTTGGTGGAGACCAAGCAGAACCTCCAATCCACGGACCCCGAGCAGTAGGTCCCAACCATCGACGCCACGTCAAGCCACCTCCTCCCCTCGCCACCATGGCCGGGCAAAGAAAGCTTCACGAGGCGACAGTCGCATCTCAAGAAAAAGACCCTAAAAACCCTAATGAGGAAGGCGATCGTACCGTCCCGTTCCACTCCCTCGCCACCACGGCCGGCTGAGGGGAAGACAGCATTAACAACAACCCTCCGACTCCCAAAGCTCCACGGCAGAGTCGACAGACGACCGTGCCCGGAGAGACCATCCTCTCTGGATCCACCGATCTGAGAGGAAACCAGGCCAGCAGCTCGCCGGCGCCGCCACATGTGGCCTTGCCGAGATGGGGACCGAGCTCCAGCACCTTTATTCTGATGCGACGCCGCCTCCACCATCTCGGCAGCGCCTCCCGAGACCCTAGGGGCCCTCACCATCGGTGATCCGAAGATCCACCGCCAGGAGGGCGATCCCCTCGCGCAGGAAGCCGATCCACCACCGTGGAGACGTCCACGCCGCTGCAGACCCGTGGCAGCTCGAAGCCGAAGCCGTCGGAGACGCGCGCCGACACCACCAGGGAAGCCGCCACCACGTGAGGGACGAAGCCCCCGCTGCCGTCGTCGCCGCCAGGGCTTTGCCCTGCGGGTCTTCCGGCAGCGGCGAGGAGGGGGCGAGGAGGGAGGTGGCAGGCGGCCGGCGGCGGAGATCGCCCCCGAGTCACCTAGGTTAGGCGACGTGAGGGGGCCTCTAGTCTGATCTCTCTCACTTCTTCAACAGTGTGCAATTTGCGCTCATCAGTAATCTAGTCCCAGCGGCTGAAGGTGGAGGATGCATCCCTGGGGGCGGAGACGATGGAGGTCACGACGAAGGAGACATACGGCGGCCCGACGCGCAGTAGCTGATGGTGGCGAGACGGGCCAGATCTGGGCTCGGCTATGTACAATGGGCCGCGGCCAATGAAGATGCTAGGAGGCTGCTTGGTTACCGGATCTAGGGAAGGAGCAGGAAACATGTGTGTCGGTGCGGCGTAGAGGCCTGTGTGGTGGAGGGACAGGAGGCGGGGGCGGTGGGCTGCATGGCATGTTGGTTGGGGGTTTTCATGTGCTCCTCTTTCGGTTCGGCGTGCTCTAGAGGCGAGGAAATCGGGGCGGCGGCCACGGAGCAGCGGCAGCGGCTTGGGCGTGGCCTAGCATAGAATTTATCGTAGCGTGAGGTGCTGCGATGGATGTGTCATGGGATGAAGCTCAGTCGTCAGCAGCATGGTTTGCTTGCCTTCTCGCGGCTCCTTGAGCTTCGTAGTTGGGTCAAACTCCTTGCACCGACTTCGGTCGGTGCCGACGACGGCGACGCCTTTGAGCGTCGTTTTCCTTCTTGTTGGCGTCATTGTGGATTTTTGATCCTAACCGATAGGTGAAAACCTAAACTCCAACGAGAGTGGCAGTGATTGATGTGTCATAACCTTCTTGGAGAATCACGACCTTGTTGGATGCGTCACAACCTTGTTGATGGCACCGATTGGTTTTGGGTGGCGTTCGGGTGCTATGTGGGCCGCGAGATTTGTCGTCCCAGCTAGTTCGTCTTCAGGCCACGTGAAGATCGTCCTGGCTACTACGACGGGGCGGCGGCTCTGGATTTGGCGGGACGTTCGAGGTCTGCGGCGATCGACTAGGTAGCGAGGGCTACGTGACAGCTGGGTCGTGTGGCGTTATGGCGTGGCGTGTGCGGCTTGGGTGTCGAGTGGTGTAATTCGGGGCGGCGTCCAAGAGCTAGAGGTGTGTTTGTGGCTTTCGATGACTGCATTGTGTGGACAACGACCATCCTCGCTAGTGTGGTTTATCGGCCCGATATTTCCTTATAAACCGAGCAATGTATAGTTTGTATAGTTTTTGAACCCGGTTCCGTATAAACAGGATCACTCTCTTCTATCTAATTGCATGGGGATATCGTCTCACTTTTACCTCAAAAAAAAGGCAAGATCAAACTGCTTTACTGACCCAATAAAAAAAATTTAGTAAAAACAAGCAAATTAACCACAGGAGCACAAGGCCCACACTCAATCAGTCCCAGGCTACACTTTGCTGCCGCGTCGGCGGCCACTGCCCTTCGTCCAGGGATTTTTTTTCTCGGCCGAGATTCGGCCGGAAACCCGAAATTCCGTTACCGCCGGAAAATGTTGATACCGACCAAATAAATTTGGATAGTTTGAATTCAAAACTCCGATTGGTACTAAAAAAAGCGATGTACATAAACTAGACAATTACCTACCTGTGTACTGGTGGTTAGACGTGGACGGCCATGCCGATAGGTCTCTGGATCGAGTACTATTGCGGCTGTAATTTTCTTTTTGTCGATTTTAGTATATGTTTTTCTGCGCAAAAACAAATTTACTGCCATGCGGATTCGAGCTCGTTACCTTTCGCGAATCGAAGGAAGGCTCATACCGCTGGGTTACGACAACAGATATAGTAGATATACGTAGAAATTTATTTGTTTAGTGCCCAATTTTTTTGAATACAAATTTTATTTGAATAAATTTGGACGGAAAAATCCCGAGATTCCCAAGATTTCGCGGTAACCGGATTTTCCGGTGCCCTCGGGTAAAAAACTCTTACCGAGAAAAAAAAACATTGGCTGTGTCGCAGATCGCCCCGCCGCGGCCCCCCGCACATTCACGCGACTCTTTCGGGCGGCAACTGAACCGCGGGATGCAGTGGCGCCGACGAGTCGAGGCCGGCGGCGGCGTAACTCTGGTCAGAGTTTGGTTCTGGGCCTTTGATGTTCCCTGCTAGCCTAAACTATCGAGAGTTTGGCCGTGGTAACCTTCGAGGAGGCCAGACCAGGAAAGTGACTTGGTGTGGCCTTGGAAACTGCCATAGTTATGGGTGTACGGCCCAAGGTCTAGTAGTTGGGCCTTCAGTGGCCTAATACTCTCTCCGTTTCCAATTTGCACAATGAACATTTTGCGGCAGCTACTTCGATCACAGAGATATAGATCCAGTGGAGTTAAAAAAAAAGCCACAAAGAATATTCAAAATCTTTTTTTAAGTCGGATATTCAACTTAGCCTACTCCAACATCACATAAAAGACGCACCTTGTACATAATTTGTTCTGAAAAAAATTCTAAAGGTGTGTTCGAAACTACCTTTACAATTTGAGATCATCATACATGGCATGAAAGGCTATATTTGGTAAGTTCGAGAATGCAAAAAAGTTGTGTTTGCACTTTTTATTAAGTTGGATCAAACAAAACAAAATCTTTAACTCGACCTTTCCACATTGGTGTACTTTTTTATCAACTTAGTTTTAATTTTATTGATGAATCTGGCTATACTTTTCCACTATGAAGCTTATTGCAAAACAGGTTGGGAAGTAAAAAAGGATTCTCAAAAGTTGAATGATCGTTTCATACATATTCCGGTTTCAAGGAGAGAACCACTCTCCATAGAACAATTCCTCAACCCTTGTCATTTCTTGCTTAACTATCATGGTGGGGAGGGGCTATGGGCCAATGGAGAAGGGAGGAAGAAGGAACAAGAACAAAACGGGACCATCATAGTGTAGAGGAAGGCCTTTTGTTCTTGGTAGTGGAAGATATGAGCTTACTAGGTTTACAATATGCGAAACAAGGTCCATATGAGGAGAGGCGTAGGCCACGACATAAAACGACACTATCTTCCTCTGCTTCTCATTTCTTGACATACTTCTACCTCTTAACTAAGCCATTTCTTCCCCCGTTACTTTCTATAGCGGTTACCACTTCAATAGTGCATGATTATATAGGATTTAACAAAGAGTGTAGCAGGGGAGAGTCTATAAATAGACAATAAAAAGTCCATTCATGGCTGATAGAGTAGCAATGAGAAGTATGTCAATTACTTTCGATATTTGTGGACATGTGGTAGCATGTGCACAATGGCATCTTGCAATTATTAATAAATACTCCCTCCGTTCTTTTTTAATTGACTCGGATTTAGTACAAGTTTGTACTAAATTTGAGTCAATTAAAAAGGAACGGAGGGAGTAGTACTTATTTATTAGGTGTGGAGTCACTTGACCCTCGGACTTTTGCAGCATGTGTTTTACTCTTCCAAAGATTACAACATGATTTCTAGAAAACTGGCCATCATTTCGTAAATAATTTGAACGATGGAAAATTGAAAAAATTGCCACAGAATGACCATCAGTACGCCATCAGTCCCATGACATCACTTATTTTCAAAAGGAAAAAATAATAACACCACTCATTTTTTTGATCATGGCATAGACGACCTGACCAACAATACGACGCTCGACATATGCATCAAGAAATTTCTCTAGCCTCAAAAACAAAATTCATATAAGAAAACTGTTCTGTTTTGTGTCAGAAATGAACATGCGGATCAGGGGCCCTCTGCCCAGAAACGTCAAAGCTGATTAGCTGAAGACATGTGCTAGATGCAGTCCTCATAGTGGAAGTAACATAGCTAGTAACATCACACATTTCAAGATATTTTGGTGACATGGCATGCCAATAAATGAAGAAAGAGAGTGAGGTGGTAACTACTATGTTACCATAACATCACACACCCCAGGACAAAATGAGTCTACAACATAATAAATGACACAATGCATGACACCACATATAAGTTACTACCCACTATGAAGGTAGTAACATATACTAGTAACATGGCATATGTTACTAGTCTAAGTTACTCCCCACTATGAGCAGCCTAAGCAATATACTCCAGGAGGGCTAGAGGGGTACTTACAGATTGCACAAGAAGAGTCTCTCTCTATTCACAGCAATAGTGTAAACAATATTTAGTAATCACTAAACTTTTCTCTTACAACGGAAAAAGCAAACATCAAATTAACAAGTCAGTCTGCTTCGGTTGGACAACAAGGTAGCGCAACATTAGGTTAGCCATAGTGCTAGTATCTTTAGCTAGTATCATGCATCCTAGCCCCACCAAAAATGTTGATGTGGCAGGTAATTATGGATGAGAGAGAAGATTAGAGTATCATAGGTAGATACTGTATCATAGCACACATCACGAGAAAAGTTACTATCAAATAAATCGTGTACACAAATTTGTATTGGAATTCTACAAATCAATTAATATAGCAAAACTATAATACTAGTTTATAATACTATGCATTATGAAAGTATCGTACAAAAGTATCATATACATGTGTCATGGTGCCTCTGCGACCGGGTTCTGCGGCTATCACTATCTTCAAAAATCTTTCCGAGTACCACTGAACCATTGGCGGAAATCGTCCCACCACTGTTTGGCCACCAACCCACCGTGTGAATTGAAGACCGCCTCCCAAGACGCCTGTATGAAAGTAGCCCAGCGCCATCTCACTATCAGAGTATTATCTTCTCTTACCTGTATCCCCAAATGCGGCAAGACCCCAGCAAACCGCTCACCACAGCATCAAATTCCCAATCCTGTGTTTTTGATGGCTCCAAGATGCTGGTTCTTCAGGCCCTGGTGGCTACTGCTTATGGTCGCTGGTGCAGTGGCTGATCAACAAGCACAAGGCTGCTCGGGCTCGGCCAAGAGATGCGGCAACCTCACCATCTCCGACCCGTTATGGCTCGTCGACTTGGAGAAGGGACAATCATGTGGTGCCCCTGGCTTCGAAGTCTTTTGCGAGAAGAACACCCCATCCCTACAGAGTCCTGGACGATTCGGCTTTACGATCATCAACATCACCTACGAGAAACACAGTCTGCGTGCGATTGATAAGGGTAAGCTGGAGTTAATGCAGGCCTCCAACACCTGCCACATCCCCCATAGCAGGAACACCTCTGTCAAACTGAGACCCCCGTTTCGGATCAGCCCCGCAAACCTGGACCTCGTCATGTACAACTGCAAGGAGGAGGTAGCAGGGGCACGTCAGGACGGAGCGTTGGTCCATACAAGAATTAGTTGCGGGAACAAGAGCAAGTTGTTTGTCCGTGTGGCAGGGAGCTACGATGAGACGAGCGACTACGCCAGCTACGCTGTCGATGGCTGCGACGCTCTAGTTATCCCAGTGCTGGGCTCATCACACAAGGGCAACGCCAGCGACTACAAGCAGCTCATCGGCGACGGCTTCCTCGTGACATGGGATGACCTTCCTCTACCCCTTGCACGTAAGTTCACTCACCCGTGAAATCATCTTCAAATCATGTTCCCATCTAGGACGAGCCGGGGTACTTGTTAGTGGCAAGCGCACTCGTGGAAATGTTTCTATTGATGAAACTCAATCATTGAGAAGAGCATCATCAATAGGCTTTTAAAAGATGGGCATTTTATCTTTCTCTTACTCATCCTTTTCCCTTTGCTTTCAAGTGTTGAATAAATTCTTGACAGTCAGGGCTCAGCCCGATGGATGCACCATTTACTCATGATTTACAGTTCTGTAACAATTTATCATGCATGTATTGAAATTCGAAAACACTGATTCGAAAAATTAAATTGCTAAGAAAGATATATAGGAAAGGATCGTACCATGGCGCTACCCTTTGTGGACCACACTTGGTCAATCTTTAGCCCATTGTCAGGCAGTCACATAGCGTCGCTCACACTCCATTTGTCAAGACTCGTCCCTTGGTTTCTGCTGAACAACATCGCCACATAACACCATAACATCACTGGCGGAGACTTGAGTACTGGGTTGTCGAGCTGTAGAAAAATCATCCCATCCCAAAACCAGTCAACAAGCTAGTTCAATGCCCCCGTGTGAGGACCGTCCCCCAGGACGTGCGGCCGAATATAGCCAAGCAAGCCCGTTCAGTCTCTTATTTCTATCTCCCAAGGCCGCAAGGGCCAGCACCCCGCTAGCTACCAACAAATTCAAATCCTGTGCTGCCATGGCTCCTAGCTACTGGATCTTCTGTGTGTGGTGTCTACCGCTGACCCTCGTCGTCACGGAGGTCGAGGCGCAGATGGATGGCTGCTCCAGCTCGTCCAAGATATGCGGCAACCTCACCTTCTCCTACCCATTCGGGCTCTCTGACATGGAGACGGGAAGATCGTGCGGTTCCTTGGACTTTGAGGTCGATTGCCTCAACAGGACTACTCCAGTTCTACGCGGACCAGGGTTTGCAATCCTCACCATGTCTTACGAGGAACAGAGTTTGCGCGTCGTCGATCTATACGAGCTGAACCAGCTGCGCGACTCCAACAGCTGCCTCCCAAGGTGGAACACCTCCGTCAAGCTGAGACCCCCGTTCAAGATCAGCCCTGCCAACCTGAACCTCGTCTTCTACAACTGCACGAAAACAGCAGCAGGAGTGGCACGTCAGGATGGGACGAGGGTGGAGAGGAGATGCGCCAACGAGGGCGACATGTTTGTCTCCGCGAGAGGGTTCTACGGTGAGACGAGCGGCTACACCGGCTTCGAGGGGTGTGACTCTACCGTCATGCCGGTGCTGGGCTCATCGGGCAAGTTGAATGCCAGCGACTACAAGCAACTCATCAGTGATGGCTTCCTCCTGACATGGGATCCCCCTCTTCTTGGCAGAGGTATGCTTTTTTCTTGTTTGCTTTCTTTTCCATATAACGTATTTATGGATTCAAAAGAGCATCTTTGAGGGGCGATTTAACTTTAAAAAAGAGGTGTGCCTAATTCTCAATCGACTAAGGGCTATATCATTCATGTGCAAGTAGTCAAATCTAAGTTGCAACCTCACATGCAACTGAAAAAAAAATCCAGTTGCAACATGGCTAGCACAAATCATGACACGGTCCTATGGTTTAGCAGTCATCTAATTCCGTGTCGACTGAGAATTAGCAAAACCGTTAAAAAAGAGCATCTTCTTTCTGTCCTCTTCATTCCATATCTTTGCTTTCAAAACCCAAATATGTCCAGTCGTGGGCGAAATTCAAAACCATATTTCATAGGCCTGGATCGTTTTAAACGATTTTTCCTCAAAAAAGGGCAAATTGGAAAAAAATGCCTTGTCGAGATTGCAGCTGGTCCAAAAGTCCATATGATCAGTGGAAATAATTGGTCTAGTAAGAACTGGGACAAGGATCGAGCGAGATTTGATTTCGTCACTACTTTGACTAAAATCTCTCGGTGGAATGGTCCATTGGGTTCTGCCGAACTGTGCATTCTCTTGCAAAATCCTGCTAATTAACTGTTTATTATTTTCTTTTAAAAAATCATTGCTCACAGTTAATTCATTCAACTCCATCCACGCAGTCAATTCATTGCCAGCCATTCCGTTGTCCCAGGCCAACTTGTTGTTGCTGCTGGGTGAAGTACTGGACACCTTGAGTAATGGTAACTAGCCGTGGTTGAGCTATTACGGCTGAGAATTAGTAGACACTTTAAAGCAGTGAAAGGGATGGGCAGGATTATTCTCGTGAGAATAATCGTCGCCCGTAATAGCTCAACGAAGACTAGACGCCAATACTCATTGTTTCCAATTCTTCACAATATATCATGTAACGAAACTCGTAATACTACCTGATTCAAAAAAATTAAATGCTGATAGATCAATAGGACAGGAACGTACCATGGCAGTGTGGTGTGTGTAGAGCACTCGGTCAATCTTTAGTCCAGTGTGGGCAGTCACATCGCATCCGTTGCACCTCACTTGTCCCACGGGTTCCTTTGAAAAATCATTGCTCAACGAGTCAATTCCTTTAGACTCAGTCTCCCACTTTCATCTATTTATGATTGCATAGATCCTCCACAAGCAATTCATCACCTGATTTGCTGGCTCTACTCCGATGTTGAAAACCAGTTTGCTGCTGTTTCTATGTATATCTTTCGCTCAAAGCAAACCAGGCGTGCAAGTAGAAGAAGGCTGCTCACCTGAGCAATGTGGCAACATGACCGTCTTCTCCCCGTTTGGCCTCTTCTCGGGCATGTCTGGGAACAGGTGCGGGCAGCTCGAGTTCCAGCCTTCCAGGTGCAGTGCACCGGAGGGTACGGGACTATACTCTGAAGGGTTGCAACGCTGCGACTGTGCCGGTGATGGGGCTGCCGACCGGCAGGGTGAATGCGAGTGACTACCAGGAGTTCATCGGAGACGGGTTCCTCCTTACATGGCAGCCGCCGCCTGCCACTGGTACTAGTGGTGGTAAGCTTAGTCGTCAAACTAGCCATTTTTATCTAGCTACTATTGTCAGCTTCGAGCCTACAACCTCCTTATAGGACCACGCAATTACATTGTCACTTTTCCCCTCCTCTCCCAACCGCTCTTCCTCCACCGCCCCCTTGAGAGTCGCCAAAGCAGGTCCGGGTCGCTCCTCGCTCCTCTCCAACGCCGGGGCTGGTCGGCGTGGACGCGGATGCGTAGCGCAGGGTGTACAACATAGCAGTTTGCTTAGGGCTAGGTCTAGTTTCTCTAGAGATGCCATCTTTGAGCTCGTTCTTAGCACATGTGAGCGGTGCTGGGCATAAAAGATTCAATCCCCTTGTTGGGGTTCATGGTTGCAGAGGACGAATCCGGCTGGAGCTCTTCCCCCAATAAGCTCGTGGTCTGGTGAATGTGTTTACCGTAGTTCCCTCCACCAAAGGAGGTACGTCTACGTTGAGGAGGTGTGGACCATGAAGGTTTCAACCGGCACAAAGGCGTCACCTTATTCCCCGTGAACACCCTACAAAGGAGTATTTACTTCTCCACTATCAAGGCCAGTCGAGGCGGCGATTCCTCCCCACAAGGTTGGGGCAAACTGATCTAGGGTTTTCAAGTTTACTAAGGAAAAGTATGGGGAACACCAAATTTCTTGAGTAGATAGGTAGATCTAGCCCTCCTCCTTCGAAACCCCAAGTTTGGAGGAATTTGGTTGGCTAGGGAGGGAGATCCACTCGATTTGAGCTCAAGAACAATGTAGGAGAGTGAAAGTCTTCCTGAATCTCATATCTGATTTGAGGAAGAAGACCTCTCCCCCTTTTATAGCCCACACGAGGCTTGTAGCCGTTGCAGCTCCCTAGGGGGCAGAAGTTCCGGGTTTATTTACCCCGGAAGTTCCGGCCCCCCTGGAATATCCGGCCTTCTCTTCTACAGCACTTGGGGCGGAACTTTCGGCTGGCCCGGATGTTTGGGGCCAGAGAAAGATAACCTCCGGGCCACAATTCTGTAACTTGTCAGCTTTGGTCCTTAGGCGATTTGGGGTGCGCCGGATGTAATTCACATTCGGCCACAAACTTCCGGTCCAACTTCCTTCCAAGAAGGTCGGTTTGGCACATGCACGGTATAGGGGGCAGATGTAATTCACATCTAGCCCCAAAGTTCTGGCAAAACATCCGGCCTGGCCAATTTGCCTTTGAAAGCCTTTGGTGCCTTGTGGGCGGAACTTCCGGCCGCTTGGGGGCCGGAACTTCCGGCATGTAGAGATTTTCCGTTCTTCCTTTTAAATCATCAACAACTTCCTCCTCACATGTCCTCTTCCACCAAGTGTAAAGGTCAAATGCCCAACTCAGATGAACTAGATACAAGATCAAAACAGACGGTGGGTCATCATCCATAGTGCTAAAAATGATTCCTACACACTTGAGCTCATATGGTAAAATTCTAATTCAAGTGTTGTTGTCAAATTAACACACAAAACACTAGGGGTAGAGCATGCTCTTTGAATCTCCCCCTTTTTGGTGTTTGATGACAATACAAGAATTTGCAAGCAAAAAAAAAAATTATGATAAGAACACATTTGTGCAAGATAACAGAAAAGCTCCCCTCAAAGTGTGCATATTTCATAGTTGCATTTGAATACAGATACACAACAATATTAGAGAAGCACCCCCTCATTTTTACAAACTAGCACATAACACAAGATATATGAGCTTTGGGATTTGAAATCCATACCTTAGCCTTGAGAAATCCAAAACTCATCAATGATTATCAATATGCCTCCACAATAAGATGGTTATAGATATGAATAGAGAATAATAACGACCATCGCATAGATATGGGCAAAGGTGCCCAAAGTTCACCGTAGCCACCTAAATAGAGTTATTACAAACCATAGTTCCAAATGAATTTGAAGTTCAACTAGAGAGAATGGGGCATCATAGCATAAGAAACAAAAAGGAAACCGCAAGCATATGATGCCCACCCAAGCAAATTCCCGAACATCCTAATATAACAACAAACTTCTCCCCCTTTGGCATCGAGACACCAAAAAGGGAGAAGAGCATGCTACTCGTCCCAAGGATCACTCGTCATCTTCTTCATCATCCTCGCTCTCCACCACAGGCTCCTTGCCCTTGTGCTTGTTCTCGAACTTGGATTAGGCGTTGTTGAAGTCACTCCATTGCACACGGGAGGTGTTGAACTCGTCGTAGAGGATGGTAGACTCGGATTGAGTGGCGGTGGGAGAGGGCACTTCTTCTTCACCGGCATGGCGACGAGCGTCATTGGCGAAGTGGCGTTGGTTCCAGAGGATCTCCTTGTTTTGCAAATCATCATCTTCTCAAACCAAGTGAGCTTCTTCACCATCTTGTTCACCAAGTTCCGGATGTGAAGTCCTTACGGGGTCCTCACCGGGTTGGGCGGAGAAGCCCGCGCGCTTGGCAGGTCCTCACCGGGTTGTCGTGTTGGGCTGTTGTTGTGTTGTAGCCTCAGCCGGACTTGGTTGTGTTTGTGTTGTCTTTCTGCATCTCGGCTTGTATTTGGATCTTGTATGGATATGGTTGTTTTATTTATAAAGCGGGGTAAAAGCCTATTTTGAAGATCATCTCCTTATATGCATATATAATAACTTGTGCATTTTCTATGTGGAAAATATTTTTTAAATAAAACTATGTCCAGCATATCATCTTCTGAAGTCCTTTCTACTGTCCCATCTTGCGAAGTTCAAACTTTGACTGATGACCACATCTTTTTAAAATCATGTGTCCGCAGATGTCGCCCAAATCGGCTCGATTGTCTCTCTTCACTAACTTACATAGTTTCGATCTAGTCTCATTTCCCATCGTAAACTCCTTTCCAGCACCACAATGTGGTCGCATGCGTCCGGCGAGTTGCTCGTGCTCCTGTTCCTGTTCCTGCCTCATCTTGGCGTCACTGACTCCAGCGCGCAACCGCAAGACGAAAGCTGCGCGCCGGCGGCGTGCGGCAACCTGACCATCACATACCCGTTCTGGCTGCTCGGCCGCCACGCGCCCAGCTGCGGCTTCCCGGGCTTCGGCGTCACGTGCAGCGACGACCCCACGGGCGCCACGCCGCCGAGCCTCAGCGACTCCTACCTCCGCCTCATCGACATCCGCTACGGCGACCGCACCGTCGTGGCCTTCCACGCCCGCCTCGTCTCCGGCGGCGCCTGCCGCGCCATGCGGTTCAACGTGTCCACCGGCCTCGCGCTCTCGGCGCTGGCCGTCAGCGCCGCCAACTGGGAACTCTTCTTCCGTGCCAATTGCACAGGCGCGCCGCCGCCGCCAGCAGGGGCGCTCCCGCTCGACTGCCCCGGCACCGGCGCGTGGTCCGTGTACGCCGGACGGAGGTACCAGCCTGGAGACGGCGGGCTTGCACCGGCCGAGCCGCCAGCGGAGCCTGCAGGGTGCAACCACACGGTCGTGCCGGTGCTGCCCGGATCGGAGCTGAGGACGTGGGATGACTACCCGGGGATCGTCGGGAGCGGGTTCATGCTGGAGTGGACGGTGCCGGGGGACTGCGCGGCGTGCACCTCTACCGGAGGCCGGTGCCGGTACGAGGCCGGCAAGAACGCGTTCGGGTGCCTCTGCCCCGGCGACCGCCTGCAGCCGACGACGTGCGGTGAGTTCTCTCAGAAACACACACTTCGTGTAGATTTTGCTTTGACCATTCCTAGTCTTATCTTACATGTTACAATCGATTGGGCAATCCGCGTAGAATAATAGCGCGCGTGCGTGCGTAGGAGCCGAAATCGGTAGCATCAAAATGGTGAAATTTTAGAGTAACGTACGGAATCACGCGCCCATCACTTTGACCAGTAACAGTTTCATTTGGAAAACGAATGCTGACAGTTACGTCTGAAATATTGACATGTCCACCCATTGATCAATCATCAATCAAAAGGAAAAGAAAACCTATGTATTACCGTTAGTGATTGATAAATCGTTTTCTCATCTACTTGTACGACGAGCAAATCCAGTCACACAACGTGACAACTCACAACATTGTATGAATTGAAGACTTGAGATTCATCCATCCTGATCGCTCAACCAATGGCCGCTCATCATGGTTGTACGTGTCATTTGAAAGCAAGTTTAATACTATAGCCAGTAATGATTATAAGTTATTGCCATGACATCCTAATTTTAAATCAAGTGTCCCCAGATGTCGCACAAATCGGCTCGTCTCTCTTCACCCACTTACATAGTTTCCATATAGTGTCATTTCCATCGTAAACTCCTTAACACTACAATGTGGTCGCATGCGCCCGGCAAGCTGTTCCTGCTCCTGCCTCTTCTTGGCGCCACCGGCTCCAGCGCCCAACGTGAGCTGCCTGCGAACGTCGTGCTGCAACCTGACCATCATGTAACTCGTTCTGGCTGCGTGGCAGCCATCATCCATATTGCGGCTACCCGACCTTCGGCATTACGTGTAGCGACAACCCCATGGGTGCCTCGCCACCTAGCCCAGAAGAGTCCTACCGACATCCGCTACGGCAACCACTCCGTCGTGGTCTTCCATGCCAACCTCGTCTCTTGAGGTGCTGACCCCTGCCGCGCCACACGGTTCAACGTGTCCACCAGCCTCGTGCTCTCAGCGCTCGCCGTCAGCGCCACCAACTGGAGCTCCTTCTTCGCCGCCAACTGCTCCTGGGCGCCGCTATCGCCCGAAGGGGGGCTGCCTCTTGGCTGCCCATGCGCCGGTTCGTGGTCCGTGCACGCCGGACATGTAGATGCGGAGTTGCACTGACTGCAGAGACAGCAGAGACGACGGGTTACAGCGGACCGACGCATTTCGAACGCCATCTGCATCCGTTTGCGTCGTCCGTGGACGTGAAAATGGTCATACCTCCGTTTTCGTCGGGATGTCTCTAGCGGTCCGACGCATATTGACCGCAAACCATTTTTCTGAAATATCGAAAAGCAGGAGAAACTACAAGTAGCATGAACATATGGCCATTATATTGGCAGAACAACAAATTTAGTCAAAAAGATGCCATGGTGATTGACAATGACGCCGCAGATTAGGTGTCTCGCCCGCGGATTTTGGCACGCTTCTTCACGAACCAGACCTGGTGTCGTCGTCTATGTTGCTCAAGTCGACCAACAAGATTCTTGTGCCCTTTGCCCGAATCTTGGCCTCGGCGTCCATCTTTCTAGCTTCAGTGTCACGCATTTGGCCTCGACGCCAATCCTTTGGACCTCAATGACCTCTTTGGTGAGGTTGAGGTAGATGACAGATGCGACCTCTTTTTCTAGAAGCTTCTTCTAGTTCCTTTTATCAGGGCTGCTTGAGAGTCGGCCAAGGGTTGATGCCTCCCAGGCAAGATCGGCCTTGGTAGCCTTATAGCCCCGGGGACTAGGTGGAAGGGCTTTCTGGCCAGGATCGTCGTCTTCACCGTCGACGACCAACGTGGTTGTCCCATTCTTGACAGTTTCATGGTAGGCTGCATAGCCAACCTTCCACTTCGGCACATCCTTCATCTTCTCCCAACAATGGAGCATATAGAAGCCCTTATGTGTTGCTTTGAACTTCTTCAAGGCCCTTGCTACCTAATAGCTAAAAGTTAGGTTCATGATATGCTAAATGCCGCAATAGATGGATGGAATCCCATTACTTACTAGTGACATCACGCCCATGCCGCTCTCGGGGTGGGCAACAACATGATCGACTGTGGCGCAGAACTTGGAGGTCTCTTGTTTGATGTAGTTCCATCTTTTTCTAATGGACTCTTCTGTTCGTTCGATGCGCATTTCGTAAGGCTTGTGACGCTTTCTCTCTTCGTACTCTTGGACCACCTTGGCCCAGTAGATCGTGTCCTTTTGCTGGGCACCATTTATGCACACATGGCTGGTCGCAAGCCACACATTGCACAAACATTTGTCCTCGTCGTCGTTGAAGCCGCTGGTCTTGTGGCTCTCCCTCTTCTTCTTGCCAGCATCATCCCTGGTCAGGACATGCCCTGTTGGTGCCTCCTCATCGGCATCGACGCAGACGGGTGTTGCCTGCGTGGGCTGTCTGGAGAACAGTCGTTTGCCATTGATGTCCACCCCATCCTGCGTCTGTGCTCACTGATCCTATGTCACTGTCCCGACGTCGCCTTCGCCAACGAAGCCGCCAACGAAGAACATGGCCTGGATATCACCCTCATTGTGTCCCGTCCTATAGGACTACGAATCACCGGACGTCAGATGAATGACACACGGCAGAGTGAGACACTGAGAGAGCAAACGTACCGAGTCATACATCGTCGGGGCAGATGATGTCAATTCCTCAAAGAGGGTGCGGGGCACCGGCATGCTCCCCTCCGGGACCTGTCGCGTCTTCTGTGCCGCGGCCGGGCACGAGTCACCGCTCCTTGGCGTCCGGTTCAGGTCGGGAACCGGGGCCCCGTTGAAGTGGACAAGCGTGGCGCCGAAGGTGAACCGCGGCGCCGCGTGGACCTGCAAGGGTGCAGGCGTTCTAGGACGCAGCTGGAAACTTACCGAGCTCACTGACGAGGCCGGGGGAGCGACGTTGACGATCCTCTCTTGCTTGACGAAGAGCATGGCCTCCGCTAGGCTCGTATGGCGGCCAGGATGAAGGCCTACGTGGGCGCCGGCTTTCACCTGCATCTGCCACGCCATTTGGGCAGCGGCATGTGCCTGTTGGGCGGCGCTGTCCTCTCCTTTAGATACTTGCGCTGACCGCGACGCTTCGTGGCTTGGATGCCTTTCTCCTCCTTCGACAGCGGCTTCTTTAAAACCTTCGGCTTAGCTTTCCGGCCGCTGGTGGCTGTGCGCTTTGAGCCGGAAGGAGATGTGGCCTCCATTGGGACTATGGTGGTGGCTATGGCAATGCGAGGCGATGGCTGCGAGGGTTTCCTCGGAATCCATGGTGGCAGTGGCGACGAGGACGTCCATCGCAAGGGGAGGGTGTGTTGGTGCCGGTAAACTTTGACTTTTCGGGCAAGAACAGGAATGTTAGTGGCGTCCAAGCCACTGACGCGCAGGTCCTACGTGATATTCAGCATCCGCGGAGACGCAAACTCAACACATATTTAGACCAAGTTTGCGTCTTCACGGACAGCCCGGTCACTATGCGTCGGGCCGATGAGCTTAATCCTAGACGCATTTTTCGAACGCGTGGACGCAAACGATCTTTCAAATGCGCAAACGCAAACGATCGTTGAGCGTCTATTTGCATCGTCCCGTTCGAGATACCCAGGCGCACCGTGCAAGGCGGCCGGCACGATGTTGACGGGAACGCATTCGGGTGCCTCTGCAGCCAGTGACGTGCGGTGACTCATTGCCACTTCATTTGTACCTTATTGTTAGAGTATCTTCACCAGCGCTTTCAAATAGGCTTCCAACAGCTCTATTGGAATTCTAGTGAGAGAAAGCTCGAACCAACGCTCCCCAAAAAGCGCCGGCATGTTTTTGAGTCACATAAAAGAGCCGGTACTTCCGAGAAAATCCCTATGTTAAGAGTTTCAATTAGAGGCGCCTGGACCAAATTTCTGCTTAAAAGATGCTAGCCAGCCGACGTACGAGAGGCGCCGATCTAGGAACAGCATCCCCAAATAGAGGATGTTGTGCCGATGCCCCTATACGGTAGTGCCTGCGTCCCTGCCGGCGCCTATTTGGGGACACCGGTGGAGTTGCCTCTCAACACTTATCCTTTGGGTTCCGCTGCTATTTATTTTCTTTGAAAACTATTGCTGAACCAGTCGATTCTCTTCCCGCCTCAATCATACATTTTGTCGTTGATCACTTTGCATACACTATTAGTAGAAAACAGTGAACCAGAACACTATATATGGACCCGGAAATTTGGATGTCACTCTTTCCTAGTGGGTGTGGAAATGCCATGGCGTTGACAAGACTAGTCAAAGTCGTCGGGAACCTACCAGTTAACAGATCTGCCTTCTCATATCATTTTATCTCCCTTAGCTTCGTCCTAAAATCTCTTGAGCCATCTAACAGCTCTGCCTTCTCATATCAGATTGTTGGCATGTGTCCAATTCCGACCTCACTGCTCTTCATCTTACTCTCATTGTTCCTCCTCCATCACCCAACAACACACGCAGCCTGTGAGCCAGCAGCATGCGGGAACCTCACCGTGAAGTACCCGTTCTGGCTCGGCGCGCCCAGCCAGTCCCCGCCAGAGCCCTCCTGCGGCCACCCGGCCTTCGAGCTGTGGTGGAGCGGCAAAGGCACCAACACCACGCCGGCCTCCATCCGAGGCTCTGCCATCCACGTCGTCCGCATTGACTACGCCGCCAGCACCTTCGTGGCCTCCCACACCAGAATCGCTACTGGCGACAATAGCGTGTGCCACACAGACTTCAACATGTCTTCCAGCCTGGCTCTCAGCCCATTCCGGGTCAGTGCCACCAACCGCGCCCTGTCCTTCCTCTACAACTGCAACGGGGCCGAGCCGCTCGGAGGTGGCGGATGCGACAGTGGCGGACTACGGCCATATGCTGAAGGCTGGCTTCCTGATGGAGTGGTCAGGAACAGTCGTCGGGGACTGCTCCGCCTGCAGCTCGAGTGGCGGGCAGTGCCAGTACAGCAATGAGTCGGCTGTGTTCACTTGCCTCTGCCCGGGTAGTAGGCAGAACTGGCCAACGTGCACTGGTAAGCCTCCAAATCCGCATACCTATGTAACTGAAATTAGACAACACGCTGCAAGTTGAAAACTTAAGTAGTGCTCCTGCCAGGGTATTGGTTCATCTCTTGGTGCTCCCTTCTATCATGCCATCATGTAAGTAGTGCAGATTATTGTAAATCTAGTACTAATTAAACCCAAAGGATTGAAATGGACTAGCTAGAAGTGCGATACTTGTCCTCGGCGCCAACCAAGATTTAAAGGCAAGGGCTGTTGAGAATGCATCAAGTTGTGTCCTTTGAGATTGAGTAATATGTGCGTGAGAGTACTCCACATAAAACAGTACTCTAGTTTGCACACTTTGAAATTCCAATAGCTGCCCTGCAACTGCTCACTATAAGTCCTGCAGGTAGCAGCTAGCTTTACTACTCGCAACATAATCAGGAACTCAGCATCGCATCCCCGTTCTAACTCCATGGCATGCACCAGCCCAAGTGTTGCTACCATGACTTTCATATCCCATGTGGCAAGGCAAGGCTTCACTTAAGAACTCCTGGAAGTACCAGATCCTAGACGTATCCATTATCCCACCGAAAAAATTTCTACAGCCACCTGAGCTGTCAAGTTCGCCATTAGCCCCAAAACCAGGAACCGTTCTTCCTCTATAACTGCACTCAGCCATGACAGTATTTTCAGAACTCAGAATGAGTTCATGAAAATGAGCTTCATATACATCCCGTCAAACACTGGAGTAGTAGCTTTTTGACAATTGTATGGGCATATAACTTGTATTATTGTATCAAACTAGTATTTAAACAAAGTCAGATATGCTGTCTGTGCTCTTCACATTATTGCAATATACCTTTTTATATAGTTCTTCATCAAAGTATTTAAAATCCTATATGCCGCCTTTATATTTTTTTAACATATAACCAACATAGTATTATTATTTGACAGTACTGATTTTATAAATTCAATATTATGTCATATTCCAGGTAGCAAGAGGAGCAAAAAGAAACTGCTGATAGGTATGCTAGAACTTACACCATCTTTTCACATGTCACCATTTAAATCATTAAATGCCAGTAGTTCCTCATCAGTGATTTTCTAAGAATATTTTTTAAGTTTACTCTATAATTAAAATTGAAGCAATTACTCCAATTAATACAAGACTGATCAATATATGGTTTTTAGCGTGTTGCTACTTTTGCCACCATGTAAATTTTAATGAGGAAGTTAAACTAATCATGATATTGAGAATCATAATGACTGTACTATACCTTCTGATTTACAAAAGGAAATAACATGTGCTTCCATCTTAGCTTTGATATCAGCTGCAGCCTTGCTCTTTCCATGTATTTATGTGCTGATATGGCAAATAAAGTGGAAAAGATTATGGCTTCTCATTCGCAAAAAGAGTAGCAGCAGCACTGAAAGGAATTACGAGGCTATGCTAGTAACTTATGGATCCCTAGCTCCAAAAAGATACATGTACTCAGAGGTAATGAAGATAATGTCTTCTCGCAGTGATCAGCTCGGAAGAGGTGGTTATGGTGTGGTTTTCAAAGGAAGATTACATGATGGCCGTCTGGTTGCTGTGAAATTCTTGCATGACTGCAAAGGGAATGGGGACGAGTTTGTGAATGAGGTTATGAGCATTGGCCGGACCTCTCATGTAAATGTTGTTAGCTTACATGGGTTTTGTTTGGAGGGATCAAAACGAGCGCTTATATATGAGTACATGCCCAACGGTTCCTTGGATGAGTACATTTACTCAGAGAACCCGAAAGAAATTTTAGGATGGCAGAGGCTCTATGTGATAGCAATCGGGGTTGCCCGTGGCCTAGAATACTTGCACCATAGCTGTAACACACGGATTGTTCATTTTGATATCAAACCACAAAATATCCTTCTAGACAAGGATTTTAGTCCAAAGATTGCTGATTTTGGTCTAGCTAAACTGTGTCATACAAAGGAGAGCAAGCTATCAATGAATGGCGCTAGAGGAACAATTGGATTCATCGCTCCAGAAGTTCACTCTCGAACCTTTGGAGTGGTTTCAACAAAGTCAGATGTTTATAGTTATGGAATGATGTTGCTGGAGATGGTTGGAGGCAGGAGAAATGTAAAATCAATTGTTGAAAAATCCAGCGAGAAGTACTTTCCAGATTGGATATACGACCACTTAGCACAAGATGAGGGACTCCAAGCATGTGCAGTCACAGACGAAATTGAGGAAATCGCGAGAAAGATGATCTTAATTGGCTTGTGGTGCATACAGGTATTACCTGTGTATCGCCCCACTATAACAAAAGTTCTCGAAATGTTCGAGCAAAGCTTAGATGATCTGGACATGCCGCCAAAGCAGAACTTCTGTGAATTACTGTAAGATATTTCTCCCATATATGTGTCCCTTATTTTTCTGTGAAATTACTGTTTAGCAATAACTTGACCCACGCGCTTATCTCTGATTCCAGTGAAAGTTCTGCTAGGAATCTGGATGTACAAAGTGCAAGTTCTACCACACCTGAGGAGATAAACGGTGTGCAATCGAAAAATTCTACAACGACCGCCAACTCTTTCAGCTGATAAACCCTTTGTGAATCCAAAAGGTGAACAGTTATTTCCAACCCTTTAAAAAGGTGGCTGTAATAGAGTACATACAGAATATGATAAGTGCGACAAATTCGGTACTGTATCATACAACATACTCTATGTATGTACGACCTAGAGTCAAGGTTCTCCACACCACAAAATCCATAATTTACGGACAAGAAAAGGGAAAATTCAGTTGCCCGATGAGTTTTCTCTCCCAAGTTCCAAATTCTGAAAGGCATTGGATCTAATGCCAGAGGCAGATAGTTACCAATTACTACCATTCTACCAATACCTTGAAGACTATTAAAAATTTCCTCTAATGGAGGCGGAGATTTAGTCTCTAATCAAGACCGTAGAATTTGTGGATGCATAAAGTGTATCCGTCTAAGCAATGTTACATATGTGTGAATTCCTAGGGGGGCAAATAATCATTGAAGGAAGCTGGAAGGCACAGACTTACTTGTCCTCCTCTGAACCTGCTCCTCCCCTCACGCAAGAACACCACCGCGCCGGCGAACTCCGGCATACTCGCCGAAGGTTTGTGCTACGCCGTAGGAAACACCACTTCTGGTGTCCCCGCATTCGCCACCGCTGGTTCTGCAGGACTGGAGGCTAGCGATTCTCCTATGGCTGGAGGCTGCTGCGGGGAGGGCCGCAAGTTTTCTCTGCGAGGTTCACGACGGCAACTGTAGCCTGTAGGCTGCATCGCCGCCGGCACGGGGACGAAAGCGGTGGGAGATGGCACGGGGAAATCGGGGGCGGCGGCGTAACACGAATCGACGCCGATGAACGCCGGCAAGCTTGGGCTATAGGCCTGCCCAGAGGCCCGAGCCCAAAGAAACTCTACAGTTTGTTCTGAAAGCCCGTTCTTGTTCATCTGTGTCTGGGTCTCTTTTTTATTCAACTATTCTAGCATTACAGTAGTGCATACAAATTTAAAATAAATCCATCCTTTCTTCAAAATTCTTAAAAGCCGGCTGTCAATCAAATCCAAGTGTAGATGATTCGATCCTCCAGCTGGAAGAGAGCCAAAATCACTTTTTTGGTGGAACTTATTTATTTTGGCTATGTCTCAAAGTATTATTTTTTGAACCAAAATTCAGAACTCCATCGGCCACCTACCACCAGCATGCATGAAGTTGATCGTGACGAATGCATTCACCAACCATTAGAAGTCTCAGTTTGGCGATATGATAAAATATAAGGTCCACTATAAAAAAAAACCTCATCCTCATCCGGCGAATTTTTGGACAGCACAAGCCATAACTGCCTTCCAAGCGGAAAACTAGGGCGCGGACACTTATATGATGTACTATACTCCTTACCAATGGAAATTACTACCGCGGTACAATGCATGAAAGGCCGGTGCTTAGTAGTGCCCACTACAAAAAAGCCATACCCATGGATTTTTTTGAAGGCATACGTAAAAGTACCACCAAAAGTACTTTGCGAGCTAATACAACTTTCATGGTGGACAACAAGGATGGCGGAAGGATATTCATCATTGTACCATCGATACCGACACATAAATGTGTCGGGTAGGTGGCAAGCAAGAGCGGTGTTAGTAGACGCATTGGCTTAATGGGCGCATCCACATTTTAGGTCATTGTTTATTCTACAAGACATGCACGATGGGTTCTGCTGGTGACTGAATTACTGTGTCCCACTAATTGTTGTGGCCCACTACCCAGAGGAAGTGTCTGCCTCATGGTTCTTAAGATTTGGCTAACGCGTCTATATTCCTGGACCTCTCGCCACTTCTCTTCTCTTCTTTTCTCTCTCTCTGCCTACAGCAGGTGTGGTAGCGGTGGGCATCAGACAAGAGCTATGTCGGGCGCCATAGATCTTAGCTTCATGATGTAGTTACGCGTGACTTTTTGGTTATTAATTTTGATTAAATTAGTCATTTGGGGGTTCTTGATGCAAATTAATCTATGTTTTCAATCTTAACTTTACATATTTCATCACCTTTTCGCAGTTTTGCGTTTCAATCTTAATTTTACATATTTCATCACCCTTTTGCAGTTTTCACACCAGTATCCACACACTCATATTTACGATGACCCGAAATGGAACGGCATCGTCGAGCATTCCCGTCTTCCGCGCAAGTGCAGCCTTCCGCCATGTTGCTAAGTTGCATGCGACATCGACATGGCACTTGACATGGGCCGCATGTTTCTTGGATGCGGTGCTCTGAGCGAATTGACTTGCAAAGTTGTGGTCTGGAGCAATCCAGAGCACACATCGCGTTGTGTAAGACACTCATTGATTGCCTTGTTGAATCGAGGTAGGATTAACATAAATGTCCAGTTCCAAGAGAGGGTGCGCAAGCAAGAAGAATTAAACGAAAAATCTCAAGAGTAGGGCAAAAAGTTTCTCCAAGAAAGGGGGGGGTTGCCGAGGGATCTCCATCAAGATGATGCAATTTATTGATTTGTAGTTCATTCTCATGATAATGGGGGAATGAGATGTTTGATGATATTGATTACTGCGAGGATGAAGATGAGTATCGGAAGCCATAGTGGCAGTAGGAGAAGCAGCAGTAGCAACAGTAATACCAATAGGAGTAGTAGTAGTAGTAGTGGTAGTAGTAACAAGACTTTCTCAATTTGAATATGTAGTGTTTGACCATGTGGAGTATTTTAAGTAGTTGTGTTCTATGTTGGTAATTATTCTCTTCCTACATGTTTACCATTCAAAAGTGTTTAAAGGCCGAAAGAAACCAAGCCCACCCATCTTTAGATATCAACCTTATCCATTTTTTCACCTCTACATCTCACGGGGAACACTCCTATATCCTAACCATTTCCACCCTTACCCTCTCCGTGGCGGCTCACGCATCTCTGGCTCCCTTTGTAGGGCCCAGTACAACACTTCATGTTCTAGGATACAAGTCATTTGCATAACACTCACGAAACATAGTTTCGTAAATATTACACCACTTAGAGTGGTACAACAGAAACAACATGGGTCCAAACTAATCTCTCAATATAAACTTAAGGTTCCAAATCAAAAGTCTACAGAGAATGTGAAATACTCCTCGGTCCAATGATGAGTCGAAGAAAATAAAAACTTTGAATCTAAGGTCTTGAAGCAAGATGACACAACTAAGCCTTAAGTCATCTGAGCTCATTAACTTATTTATTAGGTTGCTATGCTGCTTGTCTCATCTAACATAGTCTAATTAAGAGTTCTAAGGTTCGGTGTCGATTTTCTACTCCTCTATTCCATATACTATGGCGTAATATATTTCCTCAATGTCTCCCGACAGGTTTAGTTCTGCATAGTAGACCTTCTCTCCTTCAGGTTTGTTGGTAGCCTTGTTGGCATTCCTATCAGACTCTTAAAGAAAAGGGGTACGAAATAATAGATTGAGTAAACTAGAGTACTTAACAAGTTCTATGGTGGTTGTTTGGTGTATAGCCGTGGATCAAGAGATTATGGGCTTGTGGCTGTTTTCGAAAATTGGTTTTTAGAAGAAGAAAGTTTTATATTATGAAAAACTATGTCCATCAATCCCCACAAGTTGTGAGAGCTTGATGCATGTAAAATGCATCCATGAACTTTGTAGTTTATTGTGTTAAAATCATTATTATCTTGCAACTTGGTTATATTTATTGATACTAACCTAATAATAGTTGTAAAAGTGCACAAGTTCTTGTTTTACAATATGTCGGTAGGAAACACACAAGTATGGAAGGAAGTCGCTCATTATGCTGAAATTGGGAGTTTCCTGGAATCTTTCCCTCCAGAACAGTTTTCAAAGATTGCCACGAAAACCCCCCAAGGAAGGCGTCCAATGAAAAAAGTCAAAACATGAAAGATTGTCGGGAAGACCCGTATCGTTGCATTTGTTTTGATCTGATTGGCCTGCAGTCAGTGCCTCATGCTCTGATTGGCCTGTCATGGGTGCTGCAGTCAGGGCCAAATGATCTGATTGAAATTGCTCGGTCCTATGGTGATGGCCATCTCCTCTTCACCATCGCCGGTACTGCATCCGGCATCATCATCACCAGATATAAACTGAACATACACCATGTGCTCTCCATACAAAGCAGCACCAGGCGTGCTTGCAAACCTCATGTACGTACCCCAATTTCTATCACTCTTTACCTCCTGCAAACTTCATCGGGCAGGTGTCTCATCATCCCCTCCTACGACGATGAGAGGCTCAACGATCATCTTCTTCCCACGCATGCCACGCCCAAACCTTGCTCGTATGCATCTTCTAACATCCACAAATCCTCTATTGACCATGCCTGTCACTACAACTTTCATCGAGTCGCAGCGCGACACATGGACACCAGTAAATTCGTCGCGGACGACGTCTCCATAAAACACTAACACAGTTTCCATCGTGCCTACCGCACAACCATATTTTTAAAATAATATTAGTAAAATCGCAGCTTAACTCATCTTACTATTTTGAAAATTTATTATATCAATTATAACATGCACTTAAGAATTTACAATTATTATGTCCAGGAGAACTTTTTTTTTACAAATACGATATCTACAAACTATACAATAACTCTGAAAAAATAATTCCATCCACCGGATAAATATTCTAACACCAAATATAAGATGATATCATTTATACCTCTACTTGAAGACGACGGTTCTTCCAATAATAAATTACGCGACACGAAATTCCCAAATAATGCCAATCATCAACAGCACAAACACTACACTTCTATTACACCTGAAATGCATATTCAACAAATATATTTATAAATATTTGCATGTGCCCCTAATTTTTTGGGACAAAAGGGTACAAGTTTGAACAACTACTTATCTGGGACCACATGCAATACTAGATAATATCAATCAGAGAAAAATTACATCAACAATATTTTTTTTTGTAGAGGTTGTCTGACTAAAAATTTGCAGTTATTAATTCCATAATAACTTTTTTTACACAACTACTTATCTGCTAGCACATGCAATACTAGCTAATATTAATCCGCTGAGAATCTGAACTCTACAAAAATTATAGTGTTGCGACAGTCTCCCTAACTAAATAACAAATATACAACCATAACTACTCTACACGATGCTACAAGATTTTTCAAATAACACACATTCTCTCTAACTACACGATACTACAAGATTTTTACATGTTCAAATAAACTACTCTACAAAAATTATAACCATGTCAAACTACACGCGCTAATGACATTTTAAAGCTAATTACAACAAATATGGATGATACACTTACCTGCATCGTACACTAAATGCGAAGCGACTGAGTTCAGAGCGAGAGGCTAGAGCGAGTGCTGCACGGTACACTAACTGAAAAGCATGTGAATTTAGAGCGTGAGAGTGAGAGAGTGAGAGTGAGAGACTAACTGATTCCGCGCAGACGAAACACACTCGCACTTATAAAGAAGAGTCTCATATGCTGCAAAATTTCACGGACAAGAATCAAGCATCTTTCACATTGCGTTAGCAAAAGCAGCCCCGTTTGTCCATTGTTACAGTATGCAAATAAGTGTGCTCGGGCGAGGAGGATAACAGTCAAATTTATCACTTTCAGTGGTCATTCAGCTGTACATGTCTCCGAATCTCAGTCTAATTTCTGTACACTACAGTGCATCCACTGATAAAAACGTTACAAAGTTTCACGAGCGGGAATCTTCGCAATTAGTGAAGTCACATGAAAATCAACGCAGTTTGTCTACACATCGTCTCGGAATCAGTGCGCAGCTTTGCTCAAAATTTGTGTTGGATGCTGTCGGGTCGAAAGCTGCCGCCAGGGAGAGTGGAGGCATGCTCCACACATGCATGCTGTCGCCAGGGAGGTTGGAGGCATGCTCGACGCATGCATGCCGCCCCATGCACCGGCGGCATGGCCCGCGCCAGTCGACGATAGCCGGACGGCGATTTCTGCTGGCTAACGTGCCGCCACCTCGGGCGACGGCATGCAGCCGCCGCCACAGCCTCCGGCGGCAACCTCCACGTGTCGTCTGGGGGCTCTGCCGCCACACCCAACGTGGTCTTTTTTGTCATTTGTACTCACAAGTGGTCTTTTTTATCAATGAATTGGGCAAGATGGTCTCTTCTGCCAAAAATTCTAAAGGTGGAGGGGATACCCAAGCTTTCAGGAAGGGTTGTTTATACCAACGAGGAGAGACTCTTAATGTGATGTCAACCTTGGTCCTTCAAAAAACTACTAGATGAAGAGATTTTATTCCGCACTCATGCGTACCTTCGTATAACTATTTTTTTGGGTTAGGTTTTTTTCTTGGTAGGAAAAAGATACTGGTTGGCACTTCCTATAATTATATTATTAGGTTAGTTTTTTTTTTTTGGTTGGAAAAAAGTACTGGTTGGCACCGTAAACCAGGCTTTTGGAATTACCAGAAATACCAGGCCAAACACCGCCCCAAGATTTATCATACGAATTTATAAATTTATCCAAAATTTCTGAAAAAATATCAAATTTTAGCAATAATGTGAATATCGGTAAATATCTTCCAGTATTCCAGTTTTCTGGTGATAGCCAGTAAAACCTACTTTTGACGAAATTTAGGAAATTCCGGCTGAGAAAAAGCTGTTTTGCAGTTTTCCTAAGGATGACTTAGGTTACAGATATTCAGTCGAAAAGTGAAGCCTCTAAGGCACCATATTCCTAACAGTAATCCCAAATACTTGTAATTAACTTTGAAGATAGTTTCAACAAGGAACCCAACGAATGTCCCGTGCACAGGACCTCACGTCCATCTTTTCATTAGGTATCATTGCGTTCCAATGTCTCTGACCAAGTTGAAGCATAGTGATTCTTAAGAAAACTTGGTGAAATAGTGTTGTCAGATATCCACTCAACCATTCATGGAATATTAACAGGTACTCCCTCCGTCCCAAAATGTAAGGCGTCTAAGGATTAGTTAAAAGTCAACGTTTTTAAAGTTTGACCAAGTTTATACATAAAAATATGAACATTTACAATACTAAATCATTATCAATAGATTCAACCTAAAGTATATTTTCTTAATATGTCAATTCGATATTGTAGATGTAAATAAATTTTTTCTAAATATTTGGTCAAAGTTTGTAAGATTTGACTTTTGACTAATCCTTAGACGCCTTACATTTTGGGACGGAGGGAGTACAAACCATTGTCCAAGGCATACAACTTAATGGCTCAGGTAACGATAAGTGGAGCACTATCTGGAAAGATGGAATTTATACTTCCAGCAAATTCTACCATTACACATTCAGAGAACAGGTAGCCTCACCCATATACTCATATTTGGACAAACAAATATCTGTTAAGAATCAAGGTTTTTGCATGGCTTCTGGTATGTGATAGAAACTGTAATGTTGCAACCTTGGATACCTGTGTTCTCTACCCCACGGCTGTAGAGGATTGGAAACATCTATTTTTTTCACAGCAATTTCAGTGCCAGAATATGGAATTATCTGCAAATATATTGGACTACAAGAATGACTATTGAGGAGATTGTTCATTCAGCCAAGGCAGAGTTTAACAAGCCCTTCTTTTATGAAATAGTTATTCTGTCTTGTTGGCATATATGGAAGTAGAGAAATGGTGCTATTTTTGAGTAAATTCTTCCTTCTTTTAGTGCCTCCAAGGGGCCCTTCATTCATGATGTAGTCATAGATATAGAATGAAGAAGGAGCATATACCAGATTTGTCGTCATGGCTTGACACACTTGTATAACTCCAATTTGGTTTGGACTCTTGTAAATATGTTGTAAACTTTTTTTAATAAAAATATTGATGTAGGGGTTTTCCCTTACAGTCTTCATTAAAAAAAGAAATAGTGTTGTTAGAATCGTAAAGCATCAAAAAGATGGTGCAAACATGCACGGGACCTCCTGTGCACGGAACAAAAGCATTTATGCTTCAACAAACATATATGCAGCAGAAAAAATAACGTAAATACGTGGAAAAAAAATTCATGGTTAGGTTTAAAAATTCATGGTTGTGGACCAACCGATTCATACACGTTCCACTATATATGAGAAACCTGAATACAAATTATATCCATAACCTCTAAAAATTTAAAACATACTCCACCTTGTTGCCAACATGCAAGATAACATAAAAGCAAAGGTATCACACCTCCTGCCCCCTTCGTTAACCATGACGGGGATCTTAAACCATTAATCCGAATGGCACAAAATATGGTAAAGCAAGCTCTCACACATTACCAATAGGTTGACCAAATCTTAGATCAAACAGATGTCGTTTTGCTAGCCAAAATCTTTCCCTACTACACTTTTGGTGCTATAACTGCAATATGCACCGACCAAACACCTTATCCCACTGATAAAATTGAAACACTCAGCACAAGAAACAATCTCATGAAGTTTGGATTCAGTCCAAAACATGTTTAAGCCTCCTACCACCAACCATAAAATAACCGGTCAAGAATAACAAATAGGACACAAATCATCTTCCACTCTTCCTCTCTCTTCTCGCAAGATAGTGATTTGTGCGTCGCGCCACAAGTTATGTGGAATTATGAAGTGATATTTAGATACAAACCGTTCAAGATAGGTGTTGTGCATATGACAATATAGTTTATGGTTTTGCTAGTTCTCGGCTAGCTGAAAACTAAATTAGTGCCCAGTCAAGTCCTACACCGTGATTCATGCATATGAGGTGCAAGTTAGATTGCAACTGATTTTTTTGAGTTGCAAATGGGGTTGCAACTGAGTTTTTTTTAAGTTGCAAGTGGGATGCAACTAAGAACAGTGCTCTGCACCATCAGATTTGCTTTATAATTCATGCTAATCATAAGTTGCAATGTATGTTGCAACTGATATTTGATGATGTCAGATGACTGAGGACAAAGTTAATTTTGAGTGGGCTAAAAACTAGCCACATCCTATAATTTATGGACGATCGTCGCCTCTGATACACTAATTTACGGCAACAATACAGATCCGACTATTTGAAGAATAATTTTTGTTATCTTTCCTATTTCACTCTCCTCCATGCAACACAAGACTCTGTACATGCACTAAGCTACCTGGAGATACGGTTGGCAAGAAAACACAAATTTCTTTTGGTATTTTACTTAGTTGGTACAAGTACACCGCCAGGCCAATAACCTTGTCAGTGGTGTAGAATACTTGAGTTATCTTCAGTTTATCTGGCCCTTTGCTTCTTTGTTTGATTATCCAAACAATCTTTCAATTACACTGTGCTCTCCGGTGTAAGCGGTCTTGATCTGATTGAAAGAAACATGCATCACGAAGAGGTGGTTGTCAGATTTCATCAGAGATCAAATCAGAAGAACACTCAACAATTTCAATGTCAAATAAACAAATAATGTCTACATTTTTAAGTGTGTGATTATGTGTTACCGTTGTGTGAAGCCAGAGGTAGAAGACGGGTAGCTGGACGGCAGCGAGTGCGATATCGAAGGAGAGAAGGAAGGAGAAGACGGGTGGTACGGCCTCGGTGGCATGGGGAGCTCGTGAATGCTCCTCTCCAACATCTCCAGCACTCTGCTCATCGACGGCCGGTTCGCCGGGACGGTCTGTATGCACCACAGCCCGACCATCGCCATCTTCCTCGCGATCGTCTCCCCCTCGCCACCGCCTCCATCCTCCTCCCGCGCCACCAGCACGCCGCCGTCCCCCACCATGTAGTCATAGATCCAGAGCGGGAAGAACAGGTCAGCATCCTTCTCGGCGGCGAAGGCCTTCACGTTGCTCCGTCCGCCTACCATCTCCAGCAGCAGCATCCCGTAGCTGTACACGTCTGACTTGGCCGACACGACCCCGAACCCCCGCGAGAACACCTCCGGTGCGATGAATCCCACGGTGCCCCTCGCGTCGGCCATGGTCAGGATGCTCTCCTTGGGGTCACATAGCTTGGCCATCCCGAAGTCGGACACCTTGGGCCGGAACCCCTCGTCCAGCAGCACGTTGTGGGGCTTCACATCAAAGTGGATGATCCGCGTGTTGCAACCCTCGTGCAGGTACTCCAGCCCCCTCGCCACTCCCAATGCGATCTCCTGCAATGTCTCCCACCCGAGGCTCTTCACCGGTGCCGCCGTTGTCGATGACGGTGCGGAGTAGATGTACTTGTCAAGGGAGCCGTTGGGCATTTGCTCGTAGACGAGAGCACGCTTGGAGCCCTCAAGGCAGAACCCGAGCAAGCTGACGATGTTGACATGGGACGTCCTGCCAATGCTGATCACCTCATTCAGGAACTCCTCGCCCTTGGGCCCGGAGTGGTGCAGAAACTTGACGGCAACCTTCCGGTGGTCGCCGGGCAGGGTGCCACTGTACACCGTGCCGTAGCCACCTTCGCCGAGCTTGATTTTGAAGGAGTTGGTTATCTTCTTCAGCTCACAGTACCTATACCTCCTAGGTGCCAGAGAACCGTACTTTTTCAACAGCTTTTCAACGTTTGCGTTGTCAGCACGGATGGTTTTTCTATCCATGATGGTGGAATAACTAAAGCTTCGAATTCGTCGGTGGAACTTGAAGGCGGTGACAAGGCAGGCCAGCAGCAAGCCAAATGTGATCGACAACGATACTGAAATTTACAAACACAACTATGTGAGTACTTACTAGGTACCATCAAATTCGGTAACTCTATTTTATGGAAAATGTATGGAAGCTAATCTTATTATCAAATGAACCAGGAACAGCGAGAAATAGCAATCTAATCATGACATTTGAAACTTACTAAAATATACATGCATAAGTTTTTTGAAAAAAATACAAAAATATCGTCACGCCTAAATACATGTTGTCCTTGAAAGATTAATCAAACTCGGTTAACTCACTATTAAAATCGGTTGGGTGTGACTAGTACTCAGGTGTACGTGCAAGTAGTCAAAACTCAGTTGTAAGGAGTCGTATGTGGCAACTCATTACTAGCTCGAATCACAACGCAATCCTACGGTTTAGGAGTTGACTGAGAACTAAGCTAATTCTAATTGCATTGGTGAGCTGAAATATCACTTTTAGATTTTCCTTGATAAACTTTATAACATATCTATAACTTCCTCCGTCTCAAAAATGTAGAAAAATCTATGACAAGTTTTTTTGTGACAGAAAGTGTAGAATATTTACTACCATATGCATATAGAAAGTAACAGTCAAAGGCGATGTAATTAACTGACTGATCAGAGCACATCCATGCGCATATGTACAACTCGGTACCTATCAGGATGACCTTCCTCTTTGATTTCTTTTCATCTGCATATATGGAAGAAAACAAAAGTCAAGATACACAATGTCATCAACATCAACTTATCAAACATAGTTGGCAAACTAATCGACGAGGTAGGTCCCGATGAAAGACTAGTTATACCTGACAACAACGCAATTGTACTGTACTCAGGATGTGATGGGGAGATGCATATAGCTAGGTACAAATTGCAGGATGTGATGGGGAGATGCAAATAACTAGGTACAAATTGCGTCATTGATTGGGCAATGCTAACGACTGAAACACAGACATAAAGATATACTAAACAGGTTAACTTAGGCGGGGGACGTGCAGATCACGAAGACCCCTCGGGTCGTCCCCCTCCAGGCGACTCGGGGGCAGAACCCTAGCCCCCGTCGCCGCCGCCTTCCCCACCTCCCTCCCTTCCCCTCGCCGTCCCCTGAGGCTGCCGCCGACGAAGCCTGGCGCGGCAGGTGATGGGGGCGGCGGGGATCCACGCGTGGTCCCCTGGTGCGGCGGTAGGAGGCACGCCTCCACGCCGGGGGGATGGTCCCGTTCCCTGCCGGTCGATGGCGGTGGCCTCTCTCTCGCCTCGCCTCGCCGCGGGGAGATGGGGCGGCGGGCGGCCATGGCGGGCGGCGGCGCGGCGCGGCCTCTCCTCCGTTCCTCGCCGCGGCCTCGCCGGGCGGGCGATGATGGACGCGGCGGCGCGGCCCCGGATCCTGGCGATGCGGTCCTCTCCTCCTTCCTCGCCTCGGCATCGCCGGGCGGGTGGGGATGGGGGCGGATCTCGTGCTCTCCTCCTCAAGGTCTGGGACCACGGCACCAAGGGCGGCGGCCCTGGATGGCGATGGAGGTGACGACGTCGACCTGGTGGCAGGTGGTGGGCGTCAGGTGCCGCTGACCGTGGCACCGCGGTGGTGGTCTTCTCTCTCGCCGGGGGAGATCGGCTAGCAGTGGCGGATCTTGCAATCCGTCGCCTAGCTCCCGATGGCGAGGCGCAGCTGCCGGTGAAAGCCGGCCCGTACTTCGGTCATGGCGGATGATGGCGGCGTGTTTCGTCGTTACCTTGTTGAAGGCATTGTCTCTGCAGTCTGCGTTCTTCGCCTGGGCTGGGGAAACCCTCGACCCGGGTCTCCCGGATCGGACGATGGCGGCGCGCAACGCCGTTCTTCCTGTTGGGGGCATCGTTTTTGGAGCAGACAACGGATGGCGGTGGTGCTGAGGTGGAGCGGTGAGCTTTTGCTGTGTTGGCGTCGTCGAGTCGCCGCGGCATGGTGCTTTGTCTCGGGATAGTGTGATGGACACGCGCAAGATGGTGGAGTCGTCAGCGCCGTGGCGCATCGATGGCAGGCCTGGCATGGTCAATGCGATGATCTCTCTTGAAGATGGAATCGAGGAAGACGGCGGTAGCAACTTCTATGGCGTGTGCGTTTGATTGAGAAGCTGACTGGATGTGCTTCTCCGCTATTGCTGTTGGTTTTTGGATGATATGAGTTGGTGAATTATCACCCCCTTCATCCCTCTATAGGTTTAGCGAGGTGGCTTCGAGTTTAATCTTTTGTATTGCTCTTGTAAGATGTTGTGAATAATCTAATAAAAAAAGCCGTGTGCATCCTTTGGATGCAGAAGCTGGAACGATATTTCCCCCATTTCGAAAAAAAAAAGTTAACTTAGGCGTATGCATCGTGTGAACTCTTACAATGGACCAAGCGGTAGATGTCGCTTGCTCATTCATTTTCCTATCTTGTCTTGGTTTATGTCTGGACTCGGTAAGCTATTACGTCTCATGCATATGTACGTATCTACCGCGCTAGCTAGCTACCCCGCGTTGATCAGTCCACACGACGCATGGATGCACATGCACGGCGAGGAATTCCGGCTAGTCGCACGATAAAGTATAGAGTTTTAGGCGGCAACTAACCTCGAACCCATTGGCTATCAAAGACTACTTTTTGCAGATATATATTGGCACGATGACATCGAAGAAGATCGTGACAACCGCTGACCAAGTAACCAAGCCGTTCCAATCTACGGCGTGCAACATGTCATGTCAGCTATCAAAGCCCTTACACTCTTTTTAGTCAACTGGAGCAACCTAGCTATCTAGCTAGCTAGCTTGCTTGTTCTATAAGTGTTGCCAGCTAATATAAACACACTTGGAATTAAAGACGATTGAAGAAATATTTTACTTTCGAAAAATATAAGAGGAAAACATGCCCGCGGTACTTCTGGGAGCTACGGAAAATATAAGCTGCCCAGGCAATTTACATATTTATTTTTACTTTTTGCGAGAAATAAAACACCACCTTCAGTGCCAGATCGGGCGGCTGCCACACCCATCGCGCCATCGTGCCGCACCACGAGACTAAAATTCTAGAGTTCGATTTCTATATAATTTAGGCAAACTCTTTAGTTATGTTATAATACGCACAATCTATCATGAAAACGTAGAAGTAGAAAGTCGAAGCATGTACTCAGTAGTCGGTACTCACAGCATCTCGCCAAGCGTGACGATAGATTTTGCATACATCCTATAATCCATCATTGTATGAGAGCAGTTTGTTTTACCTAGGGTTTAGCCACACACCGCTCCGTCCGGGGGATTAATATCCATGATCTATGTTGGGGGCATTAGATCTCATAGCTATTTTTTCTTTAGATTAGTTTCATATTTTAGCAAATTTCGTTTTAGATCTGTTTCTTCTTTTCTTTTTATTAGCCAGCAAACATCCAATCAATCCTTGGCAATGTCGTCGTCACGTGCCTCCACTCCACCCTCGGCGTCGACTCTTCTCCATCGAATTCTCGCTAAGAATCGTGCCAAGGTGGTTCTGCCTGGCACCCAAGGAATGCCTTCACGCTCCGTCGCCGGCTTCTCCGTCCGATCGTCTTCACCAACGTCGACCAGGATACCCGTTCCAAGTATGCGCATTGCCATCAACAAAGGGCTGCACCATCGCCGCGCTGGTCGTCAACGCGCGTACAACCATCTACAACAACGCCGCTAGGTGAGCTATTCTGTCTCGTGTAGATGTACGTATCGTACGTACCGCTGCAGCTAGGTGAACTATCCCGTTGATCAGTTCACACAACGCAGGGAATGATGCACCTGTCGCAGCGAGGAATTAATTCCGGCTAGTTGCAGGCTAAAGTATACAGTTTTAGACCAGGAGTGTATTCGCTACGGCCAAAGGACTATTTGTGGAAATTGATACGATGAGGCCGATCAAAGATTTTGGCAACCGCTGACCAAGTAACCACGCCGTTCTGACGACGTGCAACACGTACGTCATTTCAGTAAGCCATACATTGTTGCTAGTCAACTCGAGATACCAATCTAGCTAGCTTGCTTGTCCTAAAAGTGTTGCCACCTAATTTGCACACACTTGGAAAGGCGACCCATCAAAAGCTTCCAACTTTTTCAATCACAGGATGATCAGAAGCTTCAACTATTAGTCGCATGGCTTGTGATCTTCTAGATACACTTGAATCTAACAATATATTTATGCATTTTTGTAACCTTCATTTACATGAGAGCGTGCTGGCTGCTATACATGCATGCATGCATATCGGTTTTGCTAATTCTAACTCGGGTGGGAATTAACTAAATCTCAGTTAACCTCCAAACCGTTGGATTGCATTTTTTTTTTTTTCGAGGTTGTTTGGATTGCATTATGATTCGTGCTATTCCGTGAATTGCATATAGGCCGCAATGGAAATTTCTCTAGTTGCATGGGTTACTAAGATGATCCAATTGCACATGGGTTGCAAATGAGGAAAAATCCAGACCATTGAATTTGCTTCATGATTCATGGGAACATATAAAGTGCATATGGGTTGCAGCTAGATTGTAAGTTTGTAATTGAAACTTATAGATGTCGCCTGATTGAAATTTAGTTAAATCTAAGTCGAGTGAGATTAGTCGATGGAGATGTCCTATGCATTTCAAGATAGAATTTTTGGCGTTTAGTTTTTTCAAATGCGATCGAACCCAGCTGATTTTTAGCCGTTCAGTTTCTTCAGTGCTGGCAGCTATGCATGCATGCATATTAACGCAAGAATTATATATCAACAAAGCGTACGAGAAGAAAGTCAAGCGTGTGCTTACTGCATCTCGCCGGGTGCGACGAGCCGTCGGCGCAAACGCAGGCGAACGCGTCGGCGTTGGAGTCGTACCCGCACTGGCCGCCGCTGGCGCTGCAGGCTCCACAGTCACCGGCCGACGCCCTCCACTGCAGCATGTAACCTTCCCTGAGCAGCCGCGGGTACTCCCCGCCAGCACTCCCGCCCGGCGACAACGACCCGACCACCGGCACCACCGCGTAGTTGCACCTCCCCGCCACCGCCCTCGCCGCGGTCGTGTTATACACCGCGTCGAGCCGCACCACGGCCGCAGTCCCCGGGCACATCACGTCGACGAACCCCGGGGCCGGCGGGGGCGTGCAGTTGAAGAGGAAGAAAAGCTGGCGGTTGGCGGCGCTGGCGGAGAAGGGCGCGAGGCTGAGGCTGGCCGAGACGTCGATGGTGGGCACGGGGCACCCGCTGGCGTTCGTCTGCACGTTGTCGTTGGCGACGACGACGGTGCGGTCGGCGTAGGAGACGCGGAGGAGCTTGTAGCCGCCGCGGAAGGAGCGGGACAGAGAGGCCCGGCCGCCCGCCAGGCAGTCCACCTGGAACGCCGAAGGGCCGCACGGTGTCGATGGCTGCGCGGCGTCCGTCAGCCAGAACGGGTAGCTCAGGGTGATGTTGCCGCACGTCTTGGGCGCGCAGGTTGTCACGGCTGCCACCGCCGGTGTCGTCGTCGCATGATACGAGAGGACGAGTGTCGCTAGAACGGAGAGGAGGACTCGCCGTCGTGGGAGTTGCATCGCGACGATCCGTGGGTGCCTTCTCAGACCGTGGAGAAAAATGTTGAACGTACGTACACTGTGTATACCTAGTCGCGTATATAGAGATGGATAGATGAGGAAGTAAACGGGGACTATTTGCAGTCTATTTGACTCGTGCGCTCCAGATCGTGTCGTCTGGTCACATTCTTGGACTTTGTCTCTCTGTTTCCACCGTGTGAAATCGAGCTAGAATTATCATGCAATGTCGATTGTTGAGTACTAGTAGCGCTATGGTTTACGCGATGCTTGCATCAGGAGATCGGGACCGGTAATGGTAGGTGAGTGCTCGACTTGGTCAGTCAAGATCGATTTCATGCTTTTGGTGAACCCGTATATTTTATAATTTGTCATACTTCTCTCTGAAGTGTATATTATAGTAAAACAAACTTTCAAAAACGAAACCAAGCAAATGACAATCTTGCATACCGTGCGGTCGTGCAGCGGGTGACGGGCTCAAACGCTATTTCACCACCGTCTCCTCTACCGCTCCACCACCGCCCAACTACCTGCTCCGGCGAGCAATTTCGCGACAGACTCAAGCAGCCCCTTCCGCGATGTGGTCGAGGTGAGGCTCATTCGTCCTAGCGAGCGGCCGGATTACGCATGCTTATTGGGCTCGGAGGGCGTGAAGAAGTGTGCAAGTGGCGGTGGACCAACCACGGGCTCACCCCACCTCCGTCCCTCCACGGCTACGCCCACGACGCGGAGGCGGGGTCCTCCTCCTTGTGCGGCCGCCATCGTCCTCGATCCCCCACCTACTCCGACGAGGAGGGGAAAAGCTCGTTGACGGTGACCACATCGACAACGACGAATCCGAGCACCATGCCATCGAGAAGCAATGGCGCCGCTCGGAGCGAGTGGCCGCGGCGGCGCAGAAGCGTGACAAGGAGGAGGCGTGCTTGGCCCTCATGCAGGTGGCATCCTGCGAAACCAAGCAAGTGGAGCTCGCAGTCCGCCGCTTGAAGGAGGTCCGCCGCGTTAAGCGGCGCTCGCCCGTCATCGCCGCGTCCACAGGTTTGATAGTTTATTTTAGTAGTTTATTTTGCATAGTGATGGTGTGCCGATGAACAAAATCGCGCAATGTTGAATGCTCACTTCTCAAAGTACGGTTATTAATCTTCGCAATCTTAATTTGAGCATGCAAACCTGTTTAGAGTGGCATGTAGTCGCGTTTTTTCAGTTTGCAATTTACTGAATCCGCTTGAGTTGCTCTTACAATTGTTCAAGTGGGCTAAACATGAAATGTACATGACGTCATTGGTTCACTTAAGTAGGTCCATGTTCACACATCAGAGGAATCAAATTTTCATTTAACGTGGCTCCAAAGTACAACATGTGTCTCATTCCAATTGAGTTGACCATGCTATTACAACTCTATGTGCAAAGTCGGCAAATATGACACATTGCCAAATTTGGGAACATCAAAGACATGTCTAAACACAAAAGAACCAATAAACGAGCACCATAGCAAAGATTTAAGAACAAGGCCCCATTAGACGCCCTATTTACTCGATGAATATTCTTATATTGACGTTTATTCCATTTCATGGACATAAGATATAAAGATGTGTGAATATGCGCTAGAAACCATATGATGAATATTTCATTGATGAATTATATGATTTATACTATAACATAATATAGTTGAAATATGCGCTATAAATCTCTGTTAGGATATTATTGGATTGCTCATTTTAGCTATCTTCTAAGGTGCTTAAGGATATAAAAGTAGATGTGATCCCATCACATATACCTACAATTCGTACAAGTGGCACAATTAATCCATCCAGCATTATTAATTTGTTTTATATAATTTTCTTTTACCTAGTTGAATTGGGATTAGCAAAGAGGTTTTGAAAATGCATTGTCTTGAAAAGTAAACCAAAAGATTCGCTTTGCATAAGAAATATAGTTTACAAATTCATCAGATACATATTTAGAATGGTAGATATTGTACTTGTATACTAGAAATGATGTATCCAAATGTCTAGGATCATTGTTGTGTTGTTAACCTTGCTATTCAACTGAAAAAATAATAGTTAAGATTATATGTTGAGACAACTAATTGTGTTAACAAGGTAAAATAATTAGTATAAACTTGTTACTTTTGTGTAGAGTCAAATGTAGATCAGAAATATTTATGGCCAGTTTTTTTTCAACTGAGCCTTGTGCAGAAATGGCTTAAATTTAAGAAATATTGCGGAAATAAACTCCTGGACATTGTAGTCCTGTTTTTTTATAGTCTCTTCATCCGGTCTTATTTTTAAAGTTGTTTTGAAAAACAACTGTAATAAACTTGGATAGTAACTGTGTGAGATTTAACTACTCATTGCGTGAGTGATTTAGTATTTGTTTTCTACATTCTACTACATATCATCCACACGAGCATGCTAGTGATTCAATAGTATTTCACAATATTCGGTTCATTTACAGAACAAAAAAGTTATCCTTCTCTCGCAAGAAAAATCTCCTCGTACAACGAGCAAGTAATCATCTCATCCCTAAATTTGTAGACATCTACGTCAAATATTTAAAAGTGTCACCATAGCAGTATAAATTCATTACAAGTAAATTTATAGACAACTGCTTCACAAAGGAGCATTAGGAAGAACACCAATATCTAGAATTTTTTTGTTTGTGAGTCTAGCTTTTTTCCGATAAAGGAAATATATACTAATATTGTAAAATACCAATTACATCTAGCCTCTGCACCAACAAGATGTACAAAGACATCATGGGTACACACATCCAAGAGAAAAAGAGAAAAAGAAAACAAAAACACTGCCCTGGTGATGAAACCACTCGCAACAGTAGCACTCAAACCACCACCAAAGATAGCATCGGGACTACAATCGAGATTGTCCAAAAGCAACGGCTCCAAGAAGAAAACAATACACCAGCACTATCGTTGCTCAACCAAAGATCTTGGGTTTTTACCCAAGAGTTTCCAAAACAATGCCTTTTGCAAGGCTATTGCCAGGTGCAGCCCGACCCGAGGCCCGGCCCGAGGCCCGGCCCGAAGCCCGGCCCGAAAAATTCGGGCCTAGGCCTAAAAATGTTGGCCCGACACCTGGGCCTGGGTAGCCCGAAAAGTCCATTTAACACTACGGCCCGGCCCATGGCCCGACAGCCCGATGGGTATCATGGGTATTTGGCCGGGCCGGGCTTGGACCTGATTTTTGAGCATCGGGCTTTCCTCGGCCCGGCACGAGGCCCGACCCGGCCCGACATATGGCCAGGTATAGGTACAACCAATGAACGCTAGACCTTGGGGTTTCACCCTAAAAATCGTGTGTCTGGGCACTTGAGGAGCACCACTAAGAATGCAGTCCATCTATGCTGCCACTCCTGCTTGCCAAGGCTGTTGCTACAAGTCGCAAAATACCCGACATATAGGGAGAACCCGTGCCGCATTGTCTTCATCTCAACCACTACCCTCTTCACCATTACCAATGTAACATCCCAAAAAGTTCAAATCAATAAAGAGACACTTTCCCATTTTCAAAAATTGTGAACCAACAAAAACTTAGATTGAATTATTTGGTGTGCATAGTGTTCATGCATGTTGTGATATTGCCATGATTGTTTGTTGAAGTGTTTAACCATGCTTCTAAACCCTAAACCATGATCATTGGAATCAAGAAGAAACAAAGAAAATGAAAATAAGAAAATCACATAGAGGCATATGAGAGTAATATGGCCAAATTGCAAAATTGAGCATTTGACCTAAACTCTTGGTGTGATTGGTTGGAACACACCCCTATACCATTTCAACACAAGACAACATCAATTGGGTCAAAGAAATTCAAAGCAAAACAAAAGAAAATGAAAATTCCAAGTTGCATGTGATAATGGTCACATCGTTGCTGACCTCCTTTCGCTCTCTCCTCTCACACACGCACTCACCACGCCACCAGCTACCCCCAGGACACCTCCATTTCCCCGCCCGAGCGCTGCAGCTGACGCCACCATCGACGACATCCGCCACGGACTGCCAGTGCACGAGCATGACGACGACGCCACCGTCCATCTTTTTATGTGCGATCAAGCTCGTCGTGACCGCCCTGACCTAGTGAACAGAGCAGCATCCATGCCTTGCCCCTTCGCAGCTCCAAACGCCGGTGCCATGGTCGACCTGCCCCGTGCGCCTCGGCACCTCGTCGCCCCTATAAAATGAGCACCCCCCGGGACGATTTCTTCACACCATAGTGCTCTCCTCTTCTCTCTGAACCACCTCGACCCCTTCCCCCTCCACATTGTCACCGGTAGCCCGCCAATTGCACGCCGGAGCCTGCGGAGCCGCCGCGGAAGAAGAAGGAGATTGCCGCCGCCCCCGGAGCTGCCGCTTGTACCAGGAGGACCGCCGTCGTCGACAACCCCGCTGCGCATCGTCGCCGATCATCGCCGGAGCTCCGGTAAGCCGCCGACCCCCTACCCTCGCCACGGCCAGTACCCCCTCTCGTCGGAGACGATGATGCCTGTGCGCCGTCCGATCTGATTCTAATCGTGCGTCCCTCGTTGATCCATACCGTTTCGGGTTTAAAACCCCGCTGACAGGTGGAGCCCACCCGTCAGGCGGCCTGCTCGTGTGAGACACGCAGTGGGCTGGCCCGTTTCTTTTTCTCCTCTGGCCCAATTAGTTTTCCCGCCTAGCCCACTCGTTTGAATTTGATTTAATTCTTTTTTTAACCAAAATCAATATTGGTGCTTTGCTAAAATTTAAATAAAACAAAATCCAGAAATCCAATTTGAGTGAATCCAATTTTGTATGAAAGTAGATGAATAGATCTATCAAATCCCACTGGTCTCAACCTTTGTTTCATTGTAGATCACTTGCACTAAAAATGGCAATGCAGTAACTTTTCAAATTTCAAACAATTATTAAAAATCAACCATAAATGCTTTTTAGTTGATTCCAACTCTCATAAATCACATTTCGTATTGTCTATTTGAATATGTAAAAACATAGCATAGTTGTTACCATGATCATGGGCTAGAGCAAAATAATGGCTATGTGGCCATTTCTAGTCCATTTAATTTACCCAAAATTAATTATTAAATAGTATGAGAGGTTTTCTCTCAATTAAATCATTGTCTCAAGTAATTCAATGTGAGGTAATAACTTTAGTATATAGAACCTCATATTAAATTACTTGGTGATATTAAATTGTTCCAGGTAGTATTTAAATGGTATGAGATGTAGTATCTCATTTAAATCAAATCGTCAAATGGATAAATATGAAGTGTTGACCTTGGTCAACATAAGTTCATACTTTATTAGTTGAGGAGATTCAATCTTAACCAGATTCAATGAGAGGATTTTACTTCTCAAAGATAATAAATAGAAACCCTAATAAATATTTCAATGAGAGGAAATTATTTTTTTCTTAAAAAGAAAACAAAGCCAACCACCTTGTTAATAATGTGGTGATGCGATTAGCTTGTGTGAACCATTTGGGTGTTAGTCTAGTACTTAAGAATTGTTTAGTGATTGTATGCCTCGCATCCGTTTATAGACGCTAGTACCGAGGACTACCAGGAGGAGGAGGTCTTCTACGAGGAAGAAGAAGAAAACTTTGATCACTGTACCAATCAAGGCAAGCTATACTCTTGCAAGTTACCCTAATGCAAAGCTCTACTAGAGCAAGGCACCATTGCACTCTTACTTTATGCTTAATGATCCAATCCCAAGATTTTACCCTTACAAGCTTTTACTTTGATTATCAAAGCTTATTTTTATAGTTAACTTTGGTCTAAGTATAGAGTATTACAAGAGTATCAAATTTAGCCTAGAAAGCTACAAGTTAGCTAGCACCCCTCATGACTAGTTGCTAGTGCTAAAACTAAAATTGATTACTCTAGATGGGACTTGTGAATCAAATGACTTTGAAAAAAAAACCTTGGAATGATGAGTCATTCTATTGAAATTTTTTGAAGGTGAATATGACTTGAATGACCTGGTGAATTTGACAAAAACTGATGATTGGGTTCGGATGCGATACCATTCCAATTTTAGAGTACCCCCACAATACCTGATTATGGGTAGGGCTTAACTAGAAACTTATGCACTCTAGTATGGGTTCCCTCTAAACAAGCGTCATAGGGGTTATGCCGAGGCTGCCTCCGTGGAATGTGAAATGACGTGAAAATGAGTTGACTGTCCTACCCAAGCCCTGTGCAGTTGTGATAGTGGTTATCACTGGAAGGCCAAACTCATGGGGGAGGTGCCTATACTAGGGTATGTAAGTGAAAGGTTATGGTTGATGATCCGCATACCGAGTATGATTATTCAGGGCTATCCCTGACGGATGTAATCAAATGTTGTGGCACAAGTGTACACCCTCTGCAGAGTGTAAATCTATTCGAATAGCCGTGTCCATGTTATGGACGGTTGGATGGCCATACTGTTCCGTTGTCAGAAGTTTTCCAATGATGAATGGTGAACTGAACGGTGAATTTGACTTGACCACAACAGAGTTGTGGGAATGACACTAATGTTCCCACTTGAGTTAAGTTAGGCAAATGAAGAGTCTTTGATTACTAAATGCTTACGAAATAAAACTGGGTTTATGCAAAGGAACCTAGAGCTTAGAATCCTCTTACTAAAATTGTTAGGACTTACACTAGTATTAGTTTGCGAGTACTTTAAAGTACTCATGGCTGTGTCCCTGGCTATTCAAATGGTCAGACTATGAAGAGGAGCAGCAGTATCAGGATGACGGACAACATGACGTCTACGATAACTAGGATCGTCTTCTAACGTCAAGCGTCGCCTGGATCAGATGGATTACTACTACTTCGCTTCCGCTATGTGTTGTATTGATCATTAGATCAACTATTATTGTATGTCTGGATCATGTGATCCCTTGATGTAAGACTATCATGGTTTGTAATGAATGATGTTCTGTGATATCAATCTATTATGTCTCGCAAAAAAAATATTCCTGGGATTGCGATGTATGGCATAATAGGCATCTGGAATTAAAAATCCGGGTGTTGACAAGTTGGTATCAGAGCCATTGTTTGACCTTAGGAGGCCCTAGTTAGAATGGACGTTTGAAAAACTTAGTTTCAAAAACAAATGAAGTGAATAGCTATGAAAACTGATTCACAACCTTACCTTTGATCTTTTCAAAATAAGAAAGCCATGCTCTACTTTTTCTTGTAAATCTACATAAAATTTTGACACACTTGCTCACTTCTCTAACTTACTCATCTAATTCACTTACAGATGGAGCAACTCAACCAGACCAAGTTTTACCAGTTGGGCAACGGAGGGAGCTTGATCTTCGAGAGGGACTTAGATGCCTTGTCGGAGTATCTCGGGCGCCCGCACCCGGAGTTCTTTGGAACTCAAGTCAACGACCAGCCTGGAGGAGAACTACAGTGGGTTGTAGTTGCAGATTTGAGAGGCAAGATGTAGCCTCGTGTGTGAGAGAGGATCCATTTTTCCATCAGGGAGAGCAACTGGCTAGATGGACTAGCTAGAGCCCTGCAGGAAGCACTTGCCCGTCTGTGTGGGCAGAATGTGACTCAGATCCAGAGGACTCGCTTCGCTCACTTTGCGAGGCATGACTCCATTGGAGGACCCATGGACCTGCAGCCACACCCCGAGCTAAAGTATCACGTGGAGCACCTGGACTTTATGCTGCACGAGACCCGCAAGGAGCTGGACAACTCACGTGTCTACGCCAACCAGACTCACCTCCACATGTCGCAGCAGACCGAGACCATCAAGATGCTTGCCAAGGATCGCAAGACACTCCGCCAGCAGCGTGCCAAGAAGGACTCCACCATTGCGCGCCTCCGCGCAAAGATAACATCCTTGGAGGAGACTGTCCAGGCACAGGAGACACAGTTGAGGACGCTGGAAGAAGAAGGTGAAGGCATTCAGGGAGGAGCAGCCTACATGAGTGATGATGATGACTTTGAAGAAGATGAGAACACTGATGTGGAAGACTATGAGTTCCTGGAGGCCGGAGAAGATGGCTTCATCCCGATAGAGGTTGATGAGGAGTAGTTTCACTTGAGCACTTGCGTAGGTGTGAGTTTGTATGAGGGTCCCTTGTATCGTAGAATGGAGAAATGGTTCTTAAAACCATTGATGTGTTAGCTTGTAATGTGTGTTGTTTGAAATGAATGAAAGTGTGGTTTGATTTCAATTTGACAAATACTCAAGTTTTAAACTTCTAAACTTACCCAAACAAACCATAGAAAATTCCCTCTTATCTCATGATCTATCTCAATGTTCAGATGGCCCCTCCAACCCGTAGCGTCAACCAAGATGCAATGATGCAGATGTTACAAATGATGATGACCAATAGAGAGGCTGAAAGAGCTGAAAGACAAGCCAATATTGCCGCACTGCAGCAAATAGCTCAGAACAACCAAGGCCATGGAAACCATGATCAGCCTGGATCTAAACTGAAGAATTTTCAGAACACCAACCCTCCTATGTTCAGCAAGACTGAAGAGCCACTAGATGCTGATGATTGGCTCCAAACCATGGAGAACAATCTGGAAGTTGCCGGAGTTGAAGCGGCATAAAAAGTACTGTTTGCCACCCACTATTTGGCAGGACCTGCCAGAGCTTGGTGGACAAGTGCCCGTGCGATGAATGCGGGGCAGATGATGACTTGGAAAGACTTCAAGCTCAAGTTCAGCAAGTACCATGTGCCCCGGGTCTGATCAAGAAAATGAGGGATGAGTTCAGGGAATTCAAACAAGGAAGAATGACCGTGGTGGAATACCACGACAGATTCGTCACTCTGTCAAGGTACGCCCCCGATGAGACCGACACCAACGAGAAGAGGAAGGAGAGATTTCTGAATCGACTGCATGATGAGATGCACTGTGCGGTGAACATCCCCTTGTGACCTAGAAGCCCTGGTGGACTCAGCTATCCAGATGGAGGGCAAACTGCACCAAGCCAATGAGAACCGCAGCGCCGAATGATGAACCAGAGTGGGCCCAGCCATACCGCAAGGTATCGCCCCAACTCAAGTGGAGGATTTGCCCCGAGAAACAACAAGCCCCACGTGCCGCTGTCACGTCCGAGTTTCCCCAATCGGAGTGGAGGACACCCAAGGCCAGGAGGCCACAACAACAGCAACCACAACAACAACAATCACTTCAACCGTGCCCCGATGAGAGCCCCCGACAACCACAATAACACCAACACTGCTCCAAGAACTGGGAGCAATGCTGTTCCCATCACCCCCAAGGACAAGTCAACAATAACTTGTTATGAATGTGGAATTGTGGGTCACTACTCCAATGAGTGCCCAAGAGGTTAGCAAAGACTGCCCCCAATACCGCTGCACCTGCTCAGCAGGAACGCCGTGTCTCAACCGGAAGAAAGTTTGCCCCCGGCAACCCAAACAACCGCAACGGCTGCCTCTTTCACATGAGCGCCAAAGAAGCCCAGGAAGCGCCAGAAGTCGTGTTGGGTATGTTTTCTGTTAATTCAGTACCTGCACGAGTGTTGTTTGATTCTGGAGCATCGCATTCGTTTGTTACTGAAGATTTTGCATGCACTAGTAAGATTCAACCAATCAGTTTGAAGCATGTCATGATAGTTCAAATACCTGGTTCAACTACAAAAGCTAGAAAAATTTACAAAGATTTGCCCATCAGAATACATGAAATAGATTTTTATGCAAATTTGATTGTTCTCGGAACAAAAGGTTTGGAAGTAGTACTGGGTATGGATTGGATGTCGAAACATCATGGATTGATTGATTGTGCCAAGAAGGCTATCACCATGACTAGTAGCACTGGAGTGTTAGTAGAAGTGAAGACTCGAAAATTTACCCGCAACTTTTTAGCCAAACCAACCTTGGATCTGATCAGGGTAGTCTGTAGATACCCTGATGTGTTTCCGGATGATCTACCCGGTATGCCCCCAGATCGGGACATCGAGTTTATCATTGAGTTAATACCTGGAACAGGACCCATAGCTCAGAGAGCCTATAGTATGAACCCAGTTAGTGGAACTGAAGAAGCAACTGGATGACATGCTGCACAAAGGTCGATTCGACCAAGTGCGTCACCGAGATCCCCAGTTTTGTTTGTGGATAAGAAGGACGGTGCCACTCGTTTATGTACGGATTACCGTAAGTTGAACGATGTCACCATCAAGAACAAATACCCCCGCCAAAGATAGAAGACCTGTTTGACCAGCTGCCGGTGCCAAAGTGTTCTCTAAGATTGATCTTAGGACTGGTTACCATCAATCAAGATTCGTGCAACGGATATCCCCAAGATTGCTTTCACCACCGATATGGATTGTATGAGTACAATGTCATGTCGTTTGGATTAACCAATGCCCCGCTTATTTCATGAATCTCATGAATAAGATCTTTATGAACTTTTTGGATAAGTTTGTCGTTGTCTTCATCGACGACATCCTAATCTACTCCAAGTCAGAAGAAGAACATGAGCAACACCTGGAGATAATTTTGGAAACCCTTAGGGAGCATAAGTTGTATGCCAAGTTCAGCAAATGTGAGTTTTGGTTAAAGGAGGTAGGATTCCTGGGACATATCTTGTCTGCAGGAGGAATTGCCGTTGACCCCACAAAAATCAAGACCGTGGAAGAATGGAAAGCCCCAACCACTCAGACTGAAGTCCGAGCATTTCAGGGATTAGCGGGATATTACCGTCGATTTGTTGAAGGATTTGCAAGCATAGCAAGACCATTGACTCAGCTGTTGAAGAAGGACAAGAAGTTTGAATGGACAGATAAGTGTGAAGAGAGTTTCCAGAAACTCAAGAGCAGATTAACCACAGCCCCAATATTGATCATGCCGGACATCACCAAGCCATTTGACGTCTACTGTGACGCCTCCAAGATTGGTCTTGGATGTGTGTTGATGCAAGAAGGCAAAGTGATATCATACCTAGGCAACTGAAGCAACACGAGCAGAATTACCCAACCCATGACTTAGAGTTAGCAGCAGTGGTTTTAGCCTTGAAAGTATGGCATCATTACCTCATGGGTAATCGATGCGAGATCTACTCGGATCACAAGAGCCTGAAGTACATTTTCACTCAGAAGGAGCTGAATATGAGGCAGAGAAGATGGATAGAATTGATAAAGGACTATGACATGGAAATTCACTACCACCGGCAAGGCCAATGTGGTAGCGGATGCCTGAGTAGACCCATTGGTTGAACTCCATGATCGCAGAACAGCCTAGTTTGTATCAAGAATTTGAGCAGTTTAGACTGGAGCTAGTTAGTGAAGGATTCCTAGCATGCATAGAGCTCCAGCCCACCTTGATTAGTCAGATAAAGGAAGCACAGAAAGGAAATGCCAGCATTGATGGAATCAAGAGCCAAATAGCTGCCGGAAAGGCACCTGGATTTACCGAAGAGGAAGAAGGAGTTCTTTGGTACAACGGACGCCTATGTGTGCCAGCAGATTCGGAGTTGAAACAAGTCATTTTGAAGGAAGCCCATGATACCCTTTACTCCATTCACCCCGGTGGAACCAAGATGTACCAAGATTTGAAGGAACAATTTTGGTGGCATGGAATGAAGAGAGAAATTGGAAGCTACATAGCCAAGTGTGATATCTGTCGAGAGTCAAAGAACATCGAACACCGGATTACTGCAGCCACTACAGATCCCTGAATGGAAATGGGATTCGGTAGGAATGGATTTCATAACTGGATTGCCCAAGTCAAGTAGAGGAAATGATTCTATTTGGGTAGTGGTCGATAGATTAACCAAGGTAGCCCATTTCATCCCAGTCAAGACCACCTATGAAGGCCCCAAGCTAGCAGAGTTATATATCTCTAGAATAGTGAGCCTGCATGGAACACCAAAGTCAATTGTGTCAGATAGAGGATCTCAATTTACCTCAAGATTCTGGCAGAAGGTACATGAAGGACTCGGAACCCGTCTAAATTTCAAGATAAAGATATCACCCGGACCGATGGAGACGAGCAGCAACGATACTTGAAGATATGTTGAGAGCCCGTGTGGAATATGGATCTAAATGGGAAGACTGCGCCGTATGCAGAATTCTCATACAACAATATCGCTTTGCAAATGGCCCCTTTGAAGCCTGTGAAGGAAGTGCCGTACACCTCTGAACTGGTCAGAAGTCGGAGATAGTCAAATCTTTGGACCGGATATTCTCCGAGAAGTGGAAGAGAAGGTTCACAAGATCCGTGAATACCTCAAGACTGCTCAATCAAGACAGAAGAGTTATGCCGACAAGAGACGGCGAGAAATGACTTTCAATATCGGAGACTTTGTGTATCTCAAGGTATCACCCCTGAAAGGAATGCAGAGATTCCAACTCAGAGAAAAGCTTGCACCCAGATATGTTAGACCCTTCAAAGTTCTAAGTCGCTGAGGAGAAGTATCTTATCAACTTGAACTTCCAGAGGAAATGTCAGCTGTACATGATGTGTTTCACATATCATTACTTCGGAAGTGTTTGGAAGTTCCTGAGAAGACGGAGGTGTTCAAAAACATCGATCACAGATCAATGGATATCAACAAGGACTTGACCTATCGTGAAGTACCCATTCGTATCTTGGAGGAGGCATTCCGAACCACCCGCACCAGGAGTATCAAGTTCCTGAAGATCCAGTGGAGCAATCATACCGAAGAAGAAGCCACTTGGGAGCGAGAAGATTACATGAGGACTGAATTCCCAAATCTCTTTAGTTCCTAATTTTCTTTAAGATCTCGGGACGAGATCTTTTTTAAGGGGGAAGGGTTTGTAACATCCCAAAAAGTTCAAATCAATAAAGAGACACTTTCCCATTTTCAAAAATTGTGAACCAACAAAAACTTAAATTGAATTATTTGGTGTGCATAGTGTTCATGCATGTTGTGATATTGCCATGATTGTTTGTTGAAGTGTTTAACCATGCTTCTAAACCCTAAACCATGATCATTGGAATCAAGAAGAAACAAAGAAAATGAAAATAAGAAAATCACATAGAGGCATATGAGAGTAATATGGCCAAATTGCAAAATTGAGCATTTGACCTAAACTCTTGGTGTGATTGGTTGGAACACACCCCTATACCATTTCAACACAAGACAACATCAATTGGGTCAAAGAAATTCAAAGCAAAACAAAAGAAAATGAAAATTCCAAGTTGCATGTGATAATGGTCACATGTGACAATTTTAACATGATACCCACTTTGAGCCCCTGTATTAAGAGATTCTTAAACCAAACTCTCCCAACTCTTTGCACCTCATCCAAGACCTCATCAAGTTGAACACTTTTTCTGTTGACCACTTTGACTAGTTCTTTTCCAATTGCTTAATTTAAGCAAGCCAAGAGGTAACATCAAATCAGATTCTAGATCATGTCAATTTTGGATTTTCTCAAACCAGCTTCATTTTGCAAACCAACACCACCATTAGAAGCCAAACATTATTTGAATCACATCCACCAAAAGGTTTGGCAAAATTCAAAAATTTTCTTCTTGCGGCCATTGTGTCGAACACCTTGCAGGCAGGGTTCATATAAGTGCCCATGCTGGATTTTTAAAGGTGGACCAAGTCCAACCTTGACCATCTCTGCATCCCTGAAACCCTAGCACACCCCTTGGCATCAGTGCACCCGCTCTGCCACCTCTCTCCCTCACTACACCATGATGGCATGGTGATGCCGTGGTGGTCATGCCACCCACATGCCATCCTCCTCTCCTCTCCCATCTAGCCTACATCACCATGTCATTGAGACTCCCCTCACTCCCACAAACCTGCTGATATACGCCCTTGACCAAGGAGAGCTCTGCACTGGTCAACACATGACATGCCCAGTGACGCCCAGAACGCGCCAGCGCGCGCATGGACACGCCTTGGACGCGCCAGAGCACCGCCTCGTCCCATCGCTGCTGACCTCCTTTCGCTCTCTCCTCTCACACACGCACTCACCATGCCACTAGCTACCCCCAGGACACCTCCATTTCCCCGCCCGAGCGCTGCAGCTGACGCCACCATCGACGACATCCGCCACGGACTGCCAGTGCACGAGCATGACGACGACGCCACCGTCCATCTTTTTCTGTGCGATCAAGCTCATCGTGACCGCCCTGACCTAGTGAACAGAGCAGCATCCATGCCTTGCCCCTTCGCAGCTCCAAACGCCGGCGCCATGGTTGACCTGCCCCGTGCGCCTCGGCACCTCCTCGCCCCTATAAAAGGAGCACCCCCCGGGACGATTTCTTCACACCATAGTGCTCTCCTCTTCTCTCTGAACCTCCTCGACCCCTTCCCCCTCCACATTGTCACCGGTAGCCCGCCAATTGCACGCCGGAGCCTGCGGAGCCGCCGCGGAAGAAGAAGGAGATTGCCGCCGCCCCCGGAGCTGCCGCTTGTACCAGGAGGACCGCCGTCGTCGACAACCCCGCCGTGCATCGTCGCCGATCATCGCCGGAGCTCCGGTAAGCCGCTGACCCCTACCTTCGCCATGGCCAGTACCCCCTCTCATCGGAGACGACGATGCATGTGCGCCGTCCGATCTGATTCTAATCGTGCGTCCCTCGTTGATCCATACCGTTTCGGGTTTAAAACCCCGCTGACAGGTGGAGCCCACCCGTCAGGCGGCCTGCTCGTGCGAGACACGCAGTGGGCTGGCCCGTTTCTTTTTCTCCTCTGGCCCAATTAGTTTTCCCGCCTAGCCCACTCGTTTGAATTTGATTTAATTCTTTTTTTAACCAAAATCAATACTGGTGCTTTGCTAAAATTTGAATAAAACAAAATCCAGAAATCCAATTTGGGTGAATCCAATTTTGTATGAAAGTAGATGAATAGATCTATCAAACCGCACTGGTCTCAACCCTTGTTTCATTGTAGATTACTTGCACTAAAAATGGCAAGGCAGTAACTTTTCAAATTTAAACAATTATTAAAAATCAACCATAAATGCTTTTTAGTTGATTCCAACTCTCATATATCACATTTCATATTGTCTATTTGAATATGTAAAAACATAGCATAGTTGTTACCATGATCATGGGCTAGAGCAAAATAATGGCTATGTGGCCATTTCTAGTCCATTTAATTTACCCAAAATTAATTATTAAATAGTATGAGAGGTTTTCTCTCAATTAAATCATTGTCTCAAGTAATTCAATGTGAGGTAATAACTTTAGTATATAGAACCTCATATTAAATTACTTGGTGATATTAAATTGTACCAGGTACTATTTAAATGGTATGAGATGTAGTATCTCATTTAAATCAAATCCTCAAATGGATAAATATGAAGTGTTGACCTTGGTCAACATAAGTTCATACTTTATTAGTTGAGGAGATTAAATCTTAACCAGATTCAATGAGAGGATTTTACTTCTCAAAGATAATAAATAGAAACCCTAATAAATATTTCAATGAGAGGAAATTATTTTTTTCTTAAAAAGAAAACAAAGCCAACCACCTTGTTAATAATGTGGTGATGCTAGATTAGCTTGTGTGAACCATTTGGGTGCTAGTCTAGTACTTAAGAATTGTTTAGTGATTGTATGCCTCACATCCGTTTATAGACGCTAGTACCGAGGACTACCAGGAGGAGGAGGTCTTCTACGAGGAAGAAGAAGAAAACTTTGATCATCAATCAAGACGAGCTATACTCTTGCAAGTTACCCTAATGCAAAGCTCTACTAGAGCAAGGCACCATTGCACTCTTACTTTATGCTTAATGATCCAATCCCAAGATTTTTCCCTTACAAGCTTTTACTTTAATTATCAAAGCTTATTTTTATAGTTAACTTTGGTCTAAGTATAGAGTATTACAAGAGTATCAAATTTAGCCTAGAAAGCTACAAGTTAGCTAGCACCCCTCATGACTAGTTGCTAGTGCTAAAACTAAAATTGATAACTCTAGATGGGACTTGTGAATCAAATGACTTTGAAAAAAATCCTTGGAATGATGAGTCATTCTATTGAAATTTTTTGAAGGTGAATGTGACTTGAATGACATGGTGAATTTGACAAAAACTGATGATTGGGTTCGGATGCGATACCATTCTAATTTTAGAGTACCCCACAATACCTGATTATGGGTAGGGCTTAACTAGAAACTTATGCACTCTAGTACGGGTTCCCTCTAAACAAGCGTCATAGGGGTTATGCCGAGGCTGCCTCCGTGGAATGTGAAATGACGTGAAAATGAGTTGACTGTCCTACCCAAGCCCTGTGCAGTTCCCAGGATAGCAGAGGGTTATCACTGGAAGGCCAAACTCATGGGGGAGGTGCCTATACTAGGGTATGTAAGTGAAAGGTTATGGTTGATGATCCGCATACCGAGTATGATTATTCAGGGCTATCCCTGACGGATGTAATCAAATGTTGTGGCACAAGTGTACACCCTCTGCAGACTGTAAATCTATTCGAATAGCCGTGTCCGTGGTTATGGATGGTTGGATGGCCATACTGTTCCGTTGTCAGAAGTTTTGCAATGATGAATGGTGAACTGAACGGTGAATTTGACTTGACCACAACAGAGTTGTGGGAATGACACTAATGTTCCCACTTGAGTTAAGTTAGGCAAATGTAGAGTCTTTGATTACTAAATGCTTACGAAATAAAACTGGCTTTATGCAAAGGAACCTAGAGCTTAGAATCCTCTTACTAAAATTGTTAGGACTTACACTAGTATTAGTTTGCGAGTACTTTAAAGTACTCATGGTTGTGTCCCTGGCTATTCAAATGGCCAGACTATGAAGAGGAGCAGCAGTATCAAGATGACGGACAGCAGGACGTCTACGATAACTAGGATCATCTTCTAACGTCAAGCGTCGCATGTGGATCAGATGGATTACTACTACTTCGCTTCCGCTATGTGTTGTATTGATCATTAGATCAACTATTATTGTATGTCTGGATCATGTGATCCCTTGATGTAAGACTATCATGGTTTGTAATGAATGATGTTCTGTGATATCAATCTATTATGTCTCGCAAAAACAATATTCCTGGGATTGCGATGTATGGCATAATAGGCATCTGGAATTAAAAATCCGGGTGGTTACAACCAATCTCCGATTGCAACCACCATAGTTTTATCCACCTCTGTCAATTTCATGGAAATCTAAATAGACTATATTAATTAAGATATGTCCCATGGCATCGAGCCATTATGGATGAAGGTAAGGGCGCGCATGATCGCATCGATTCTTCTCTTGATATCCAGTAGCACCCCGCGCCAAACTACGAAAATCTCTGCGATGAAGACCAGAACTCGTCGACGACCAGATCGAGGAGGCCGACATGAAGCAGATCGATGCCTTGGTGCTCGAAGAACATGGCAGGCCTCCACGCCTCCCTCCTCCGCCCAACAGAGCTCATTAGTACGTTAAAATCGTTGTAATCAGTCATTAGTGAGTTAAGCCAGCTTGGGTGCTTTTCCTTGTTGCTATAAAAGGAGGTGCGTCGGTGGTTGGGAGGCCAACCTATGAAAAACCAAAATTTCATTTTCATTTTACCCTTTCCAAATTTACTTTCCCTAGTTGTTGTAGATCTGAGCCGATCGGCGCTCTCCTTCCTCCCCCTCGACATGGCGTTGGACTTGCGGATCCTGACATGGCGCTGGAGCCGTGTGGTGGGTTGGAGAGGTGCACCTTATTTGTACCGAATTATCTTTTTTTCTTTAGCGTATTGTGCGGAATTACCATTTTTTAGCTTATGTACGGAATTATCTGTGGTGAATTAATAGAACCCAGGTATGATTCTTACAAAAAATAATACAGGCGAAAATGAAAGTGATGGATAGGATTGGCCTGTTAGTACAAACTGGGCCTAATGGTTGCTGCCTGGGTGGCATCTATAGAGCTTCTTTGGGCCTGCATGGACACCGGGCCCGAGCCTGCCGACTTTGTTCGGTCTGGATCGCGTTATGCCCCCGATTCCCCGCTCCTACCGCCGCCGCCGGCTCCAGCTACGGGAGGAATTGCGGAGCAACCGCTAGCCTCCTACCCCAGCTCGGCGCCGCGGCCGTCTCCAGCTACGGGAGCAAAGAGGCAGTGCTGTTTGCTTGGGTGGTCGCGACGAACATGTTCAGAGGAGGAGCAAGTAAGTTTCTGCCTTCAGCTTCCAAGATTATTTTGCCCAATAGGAATTCCCATCTATGTAAAAAATGCGATTGATACGCTTAATGCACGTTGTTACAGCCTAGATGATGTTCATAGGTACTCCCTCCGTTCTTATTTAATCGACGCGATTTTGTGTTGCTGGCTTCAGGATTTTGCACTACCCTTGCGTCAATTAAAGCGGAACCGAGGTAGTATTTAGCTAGATTTCTGTCTGTGAAAGTCCTATGGCATAGGAATCTGACCTGTTGGGACTTAGCACGCCAAGCTCACATGAACATCAAGTAATCCCCGTCCCTGTGTTTAGCCCGTAGCTTCGGATATAGTGAAGTAATCTTAAAACAGCTTCAGTTGTCACCATGTAAATTGGTGACTGTTACAATCATGGCTGGTATTTTAAACACCAGTTGTCTAGGATTGGGTTTTCCTCCCGTTTTGATCCATACTAAATAGCCAATACAGTAATCTCTAATGGCTTTGGGTACCACCCGTGTGAATCGCTGATCATGTGTTAGTAGCTGCTATTGCGACCCTTTTCAGTTTCCTCTTGAGTCGGTGACATACCACTGAACTACTTTTTGACAAAACTAACTATTTTGTGCAAGAAAATCGGCACCTTCCAGTTTCACCACCACTAATCCTATAATCCTATCTATGATGAACAAAAAGGTATCACATCATACCTATTCTTCTCTGCACCCTTTCCCAATAACAACGGTGGGAATTCGTGATGAGTTAATCTTTACATGATCCATCTTCTAACTTGGACAGTATTAATGGAACTTCAAAGATATGTTTATCCGAGCCTGTTTGTTCCACATAGTGCTACCCTTAATTTAGTCCGTACATTCATGGAATTTGTTTTACGATACAAAGTTGAGCTTCATTACTTTTGTCTAATTTCTGAATCTTGTACAGAGAGCCAACCTTCTCAATGACTTGGTACCTCTTCAAGGCTTTTTGAATTCACAAGGCTTATGTCTTCAGGAATGGTAGAACTTGCACTTTGTATGCTCATATTCTGAGCTGAATCTTCACTGGAATGAGACATAAAGATGTAGGTCAAGTTATTTAAAAATATCTTTGCAGAATAACTTCACTGAAAAAAAAATCAAATATTATCATAAATATCTTACAGTAGTTCACAAAAGTTTTGCTTCGGTGGCATCACCATTTCATCTAAGCTTCTCTCGAACATTTCTAGAACTTTGGCTATTGTAGGGCGATAAATGGGTAGTATCTGTATGCACCACAAGCCAATGAAGGTCATCTTTTTTGCCATTTCCTCAATTTCACTTGTGACATCACATGCTTGGAATCCATCATCTTCTGCAAAGTGGTCATAAATCCAGTCTGGAAAATATTGTTTGCTGGAATTTTCAGCCATTGAGTTCACATTTTTCCTTCCCCCAACCATCTCTAGCAACATCATTCCATAACTATAAACATCTGACTTTGTTGAAACCACACCAAAGGTTCGATAGTGAACTTCTGGAGCGATGAATCCAATTGTTCCTCTAGGACCAGTCATCGAAAGCTTGCTCTCATTTGCATGACACAATTTAGCTAGACCAAAATCAGCAATCTTTGGGGTAAAATCCTTGTCTAGAAGGATATTCTGAGGCTTGATATCGAAATGAACAATCCGAGCATTACAGCCATGGTGCAAGTATTCTAGGCCACGAGCAATCCCAATTGCTATCGCATAAAGCCTCTCCCATCCTAAAATTTCTTTTGGGTTCCCTGAGTAAATGTACTTATCCAAGGAACCATTGGACATGTACTCGTATATAAGAGCTCGTTTCGATCCCTCCAAACAAAACCCAAATAAGCTAACAATATTAACGTGAGAGGTCCTGCCAATGCTCATAACCTCATTTACAAACTCATCGCCATTTCCTTTGCAGTCATGCAAGAATTTTACAGCAACCAAACGACCATCATGTAGTCTTCCTTTGTAAACCACACCATAACCACCTCTTCCAAGCTGATCACTGCGAGAAGACGTTATCTTCATTACCTTTGAGTACATGTATCTTTTTGGAGCTAGGGATCCATAAGATACTATCATGGCCTCATAATTCTTTTCATTGTTGGTGCTAGTCTTCTTGAGAAACCATTGTCGCTTGCCCTTTTTATGCCATATTAGGAAATAAATACATGTAAAGAGCAAGGTTGCACCTGCTGATGTCAAAGCTGAGATGGAAGCACATGTTATTTCCTTTTGTAAATCAGAAGTTATTATACATTCATTATGATTACAAAGATGATCAATAGTTTAACTTTTTCTTTCTTGAAGAGTTGATTGTGGCAATAGTACCAACAAGCTAAAGACCATTAGTTGCCCAGTCATGCATTATGCAGAAATGAGAGTTTCTTGTTACAGTTTTAAATTTTAGAACCATTTTTCAGTGACTACTGACAAGATAAATTTTAAAGTTAGCATTTCATCATAGAAAAATACTATTACTGAACTACTAATATTTAAATCATTCCATACAAAAAGATAGAAAATGTTTTAACATACCTATTAACATGATCTTCGTGAAGGCCCACTTGCTACCTGGAATATAACATATAATTTATTAGTAAAAACTATATTGTTCAATAGTATTATATTGGTTGTTTTTCCAAAAGAAAGAAAGGTGTAAGTATATGAATCTTCAATATTCTATGATGCTTGTGTCAAAAAAAAATTCTATGATGAAATAGAAAAAACACATTGCAAAATAATGAAGAACAATAGAACATGGAGTTATTGGGGCTTTTGTTTGATTGAGGTATTGAACAACTATGTAGCTCAAATGGAGGTTCGCCAAAACAAATTTCAGTTACAATCTCATCAAAATGACTTATAAGTATGTGTTTTGATGACATTGCATCGATAGTACATTTGAGCCTGCATGGCAATTATCAGGAACATGTGTGCTCTGTTTATTTTTTCTGCAGATGTTCTGTGTACAAGCGTGACTTCAATTATAGGCCTGTTCAGATTTAATATCCACTATAGTGCATACACTGTGACTTATAAGTATGTGTTTCAATGTCGTTGTGTTGATAGTACACTATGGCTCTAGCTGGCTGACGAAGGCTGTGGGTGGGGGGCAGCAGTAGGAGATCCCTGCGACGGGGGCTTGCAGGCGCATTCGGGCCCGCTCTAGGTCCGGCGGACTATGCCAGAACTCACATCTGGCTGTCGGCTATGTGCACCTGCCCGAGGGTCAGCGGTGCACTAGAGCTGCGGAGATCTCGTCTGGCATGCCGCGGTGGGGTGCGAGGGTGGCGCCCCTCACCGAAGCTGGAGGTGGCGAGGTTTGGGACGGCGAAGAAGCACAGGGACGGTGTCTGGCAGAGCTGGCCATGCGTGGGTTTCATGCCCCCCCCGCCTCCCCGGCCACAGTGTGGCTAGCATGTCGGATTCAGGCCAGGGGCCTAGATCTAGCGTTTGCATAGTAGTCGTTCTTTCAGGTTTTGTGGGCTTGGCTGGCGGACGCTGGTCCTGCCTGTTAAGCCCCCGCCGTCCAAGGGCTGGTTGGCTGGCTCGGACCTTCCTAGCCCACTCTAGTGGATTTGCCGGCGTGGCGTGTGCCACATCATGGGTGGGAAATCTTGGATGCGGATGTGGCAGCCTCAGAAGGTGGACTGCGCAGGTGACTCAGCGCACCGTGTGGGCTACAGGTGAAAACCTTTGACTGTCTTGGTCTCAATGACAGCGATGCAGCGCGCCGTCACCCTCTTGGCGGCATCATCGTGGAGCTCCGGTCCCCCCAAGTCTCGGTCTTCAGTGACAAGATTGGTTTTCGATGTTTTTTCTTGTTTATCTCTGATTCGCTTTGTAATAGTGTTTTCTCATCACTTTGTATCGGTTCAGCTGTTTAGCGCTTCGGCCATGGGCATTATTTATAAGGTGAGGGCGAAAACCTATTTCTAGTAGGAGAAAAAGAACATGATTGATTCCTAAAGGTGGGAAGTAGCTTATCGAAGTTGCCCACCAAAGCCTCTCTTCTTATTCCATAAATAAATTTTATGAAGTTCAAGTAGTTCAGTGAAAAAAAGGGTAAGTTTTCTTCCATCCTTCCAAGCTCCTCGTGCTTGATCCACAAAAGATATGTGCATTTCTTATTTATAGTTTAGTATTAGAATGCTAAGTGAACAAACACAACAATTTGATGACTGAACTTACCACTGACAGGTGCACGCTGCCATTTCAAGAGGAAGCCGCCGCCGATGAGCTGCTCGTAGTCTCTCGTGATCGCCTGGCCGTTTGCACCACCCAGCACCGGCACGACTACGGGAGTGTCGCAGCCCTCGATAGCCCTTGTCTCATCGTAACTCCCTTCCGTGCGGACAAACACCTGGCTCTCATTCCCGCACCTCATTCTTGTCTGGTCCAGCTCTCCATCCCGACGTGCCATGGCAGCCGCTGTGCAGTTGTACATGACGAGGTTCAGGTTGATGGGGTCGATCTTAAACGGGATGCCCAGCTTGTCGGAGGTGTTCCAGCCTGTTCCTTGGCAGCTGTTGGAGGCTTGCAACAGTTTCTGCTTGCAGATATCCACAACGCGCAAACTCTCTTCCTCGTAAGAGATGTCCATGATCATGAATCCAACACTGAAGGGTATAGAGCTCGGTAGAACTGGAGTGTTGTTAAGGCAGGTGATTTGGAAGTCCGGGGAACCACATGACCTTCCCGTCTGCCAATCAGAGAGCCAGAATGGGTGAGAGATGGTGAGGTTGCCACAGCTCATAGCCGAGCAGCCTTCCGCGTGCTCCTCAGCCGCCCCAACGGCCAGCATCAGCGATACCCACCAGGCCCAGAAGAGCCAGCAGCTTGGAGCCATGGCAGCACAGAATTTGGAATTTTTTGTTATTGAGCGGGGTGCTGGACCCTGGACGTCTCGGAAGATGGAAGTAAGAGAGAATAAGAATACTCTGCTAGTGAGTCGGGGCGCTAGGCTTCTTGGTGCACAAATCCTGTGAGACGAGTTTCACACGGTGGCCAAAAGACTAGCTTGTTGACTGGTTCTGGGATGATTTTTAGACAGTTTGGCAGAATCCCAGTGGACCAAGTCTCCACAGTGCGACTGGATGTGACTGCCGATAGTGGAATTCCATTAACTGAATGTATTTCTCCCCCAGCAGTACCATGGCACGTAATATTACAGCAGAAACAATTTGCAAACACTTTCGTGTGGTGTTGTTGTATGTGGGCGCATTAATTCAATGTTTCTTTTCGTCGGAAGAGATGGCTTTATCGACTACTGAATACTCTTCATACAATGTTTCTGGAGAGAGTGCCATTCTTTTTGTGTAGTCTGTATGCTCGTACTTGGTGAACTCCACGATTTGCCCATTGCCCGCACTTCAAATTTCATCTGGACGTGGTCTGGCCACGCCGGCAGTGCCAGGATAATTGCAGTAGTCCAGGCGACGGGGAGGTCTGGCGACTGGCTGGGCTATTCAACCATAGTGTGTGCACGGGTGGTTTGTCTCACCACCAGGAGCAGAAGAGGTGTACTGAGGTAGTCACCTCCAGGAGCAGAAGAGGCAGCAGCTCGGAACCATCACAACTTAAGATTTGGAATTTTGTTGCAGCGGTGATTATGGGGTGTGGGAGATACTACCTCCGATTCAAGGAATAAGGCGTCCTCGTTTTACGTGTTTTTTGTTTGACTAAGAATTACTTCAAATATATAAAGATTGTTTGTATGAAATTAACATCATTAGAAAGTGCTTTTCAATACGAATCCAACGATACTAATTACATATAATATAATCAAGATATTGTTGCTCAATTTTTATGGTCAAAGTTCGCCTTGAAATACGCGTGCGCCTTATTCCTTGGGACGGAGGTGAAGAGAGAATACCGTGCCTAGTGGGCAGAGTGCTGGCTACCTTGGTCCACACGTCCTGGAGACGGTCTTCAGACTTTTCAAGAGTGTTGAGCAGAATTCAGTGGAGAAGTCTCGACCTGATGGGGTGCGCTTGGCAGTAGTGGACTTTTGATTGACTTAGTGTGGACACCATGATACGTAAAGTCGCAAAAAATAATCTGCAAAATGTGGCGGTGCCCTGTTGTTCGTTCTTTGTGGTGGTGTTGTATCCGATTACGCTATTTTGATATTTGTTTTTTCTGCGTTAAGACAGAGCTTTATTGATTGCTGAATACTATTGTTTATACAATCTCTGTGTGGAGAAGACTCATGCCTATGTTAAACATTATCCTGCAGCACTCTTTCAAAACATATTCTTCTACCAGGTGTGAGCCTCCAGCTTATATGCCAAAGTGACCTCCACCGCCTGGACCTGGTTATGGTGATTTTTTATGCAGCTCTGAACTTGGGGTCTCCGGCGAATTGGAGCTGGAGCTATGGTGCGTGATGAGCATGGCATATTTCTGTTGGGCTCCTGTCCTTCCTTGACAATGTTTGTTACCTTGAACCTGCTGTGGGTATGCACTGATGGCTGCCGTGGACGGAAGTTCAGATAGAATCATCCAGGTTTAGGACAGCCTGAACCTGTTCTATTAATCCTCGTATGATAGAACGACTACTGCGAGGTGCCTGTACCAAACATTATCCATGGTGAATTAGTAGAACCCGCGTTGATCTCTTAATTAAAAAAAAAAAGGGCATCTCAAAAAGAAACAAAAGGGGAAAAGGAAAGTGATTGGGATGTTAGAACAAACTGGGCCATGTGGTTGCTGCCTGTGTTTTACGCACTTATAAAGTTTGATTGGGCTTGTAGGGACTCGGGCCCTCCCGAAGGCCCTATAGCCCGAGCCTGCCGACGTTGTTCGCCGTGGATTTGTGTTTCGCCGCCGCTGGTCCGCCGGTGACGCCCCTGATTCCCCGCTCCATCTCCGGCCACGGGGGAAACTAGCCTCCAGCAACTCGGAGCCGCTTGGAAGCGGCGGTGGCTAGGGCGGTGAGTGCGGGACCCCGGAAGTTATTACTTCCCACGATGTAGCGCAAACTCTCGTCAGATATGGCGGAGGTCAGCGACGTGGGCGCGGCCGTGGGCGCCCACGAGGGCGCTTATCTGGAGGAGGAACAAGTACTCGTAAGTTTATGCCTTCGGTTTCCACGGTTATTTTTGTCCATATATGCAAATAATGTTTCGATGGATATACACTTTGTGCATCCAAATTCTGAAATTGTAGTGTCTTTATAGAGCCTCCATGGCCTCCAATGTTCGAGGGAATTTCTACTAGCCTTCAAGGTCTTGGTAGTAATGGTAGCTGCCTGCCTCTGGCATTAGCAACAATGCCTTTTACCGGTAGGAACCTGAAACACAACACTCACCTGTCACCCGAGTTATTCCTGTTCTGGTAGGTTACATATGGGCGAGGATGTGGTCGACTCTAGGGAGGTCATGCATACACGGAATATGTTCTACGATACAATGCCGAATTTCGTTGCGCTTGTTATATCAGAAAGTACTGTGGTACATGCCACCTTAGAGAGTTGCAAATCATTGTATGCAGTTTTGGATTCACAAGGGATTACGAGCTCAAAGAGTTTTTAATCGCTGTTGGATTTTTCGAATCCACAAGGCTTATCTCCTCGGATCTGGTAGAAGTTGCACTTTGTACATCCATATTGTGAGCTGAACTTTCACTGAGATGATAGATAAGCGCATATGTCAGATAATTGCAAAATAATAATTTTGTGGAAAAATAAAGGGATAGAAATGTGGGAGAAATGTCTTACAGTAATTCACAGAAGCTCTGCTTCGGCGGCATCTCCAGATCATCTAAGCTTCTATCAAACATTTCTAGAACTTTTGTTATAGTGGGGCGATACATAGGTATTACTTGTATGCACCACAAGCCAATTAGGATCATCTTTCTCGCGCTTTCCTCAATTTCACCCCTGATTTCACATGCTTGGAGTCCATCATCTTGTGCAAAGTGATCGTAAATCCAGTCTGGAAAATACTTTTCGCTTGACTTTTCAACAATTGATTTTACGTTTCTTCGGCCTCCAACCATTTCCAGCAGCATCATTCCATAACCATAAACATCTGACTTTGTTGAAACCACTCCAAAGGTTCGATAGTGAACTTCCGGAGCGATAAATCCAATTGTTCCTCTAGCACCAGTCATTGATAGCTTGCTTTCCTTTGTATGACACAATTTAGCTAGACCAAAATCAGCAATCTTTGGGCTAAAATCTTTGTCTAGAAGTATATTCTGAGGCTTGATATCGAAATGAACGATTCTTATATTGCAGCTATGGTGCAAGTATTCCAGACCACGAGCAATTCCAATTGCTATCATATAGAGCCTTTCCCATCCTAAAATATCTTTGGGGTTCTCTGAGTAAATGTACTTATCCAAGGAACCATTGGGCATGTACTCGTATATAAGTGCTCGTTTTGATCCCTCCAAACAAAACCCATGTAAGCTAACAACATTAACATGAGAGGTCCTGCCAATGCTCATAACCTCATTCACAAACTCGTCCCCATTCCCTTTGCAGTCATGTAAGAATTTCACAGCAACCAGGCGACCATCATGTAGTCTTCCTTTGAAAACCACACCATAACCACCTTTTCCAAGCTGATCACTGCGAGAAGACGTTAACCTCATTACCTCTGAGTACGTGTATCTCTTTGGAGCTAGGGATCCATAAGATACTATCATGGCCTCGTAATTCCTTTCAGTGCTGCTGCTAGTCTTCTTCCAAAGGAGATGACAGTGTCTTTTGCCATTTCTATGCCATATCAGGAAGTAAACACATGGAAAGAGCAAGGTTGTTGCTGCTGATGTCGAAACTGAGATGGAAGCAGATGTGAATTTCTTTGTACTAGGAGTTGTAATATGGACGTTTAGTTCTCTAAGACTATCAATAGTTTTAGCTTCTCTTTTGAAAGAATGCAAGGCGGCAAAAGTAGGAAGAAGATATAAATCGTAGTTTTTTGCACCAAATTGTCTTGTATTATGCATAATTTGGGAGTAATTTTTCAATTTTTTTAATAGAATAAAATTTAGAAAAATATTATTTCAGACAATCACTATTGTGGAACTACTGCCATTTAACGATCTGAAAGATGTGAAAATATGCTGAAAGTTTTAGCATACCTATTAATAGTATCTTTCTGCCAGTCCTCTTGCTACCTGGAATATCACCATAGTATTTAGTTTGAAAATCAATACCATCAAATAGTGCTCTATTGTTATTTTTTTCTAAAAAAATGCACCATATAGGATCTTCAGTATTTTGGTGAAGAGATAGATAAAAAAGGTACAGTACAACACTACGAAAGAGCTTGGACTGAATGTCACGTTTGAGTATCTTTGACCAAGTTTTTTTTGAAAAAAATAAATCCCATTTATAATACTCCCTCCGCCTCTAAAAGGATGTTTCAGATTTTCTTTGAATTTGGATGTATCTTGGCAGTATTTAGTGTCTAGATACATCCGAATTTAGACAAATCTAAGTAGGAATGAAAGAGGAGAGGAAAGTTTCCGGCTTTTCTGCGGAAATGCAGAAACACGGAAATGGAACAAAAATCTGAAAACGGAAACAGAATTTTGCAGAACAGAAATGGAAACCGAATTCTTTTGGCATAAACGGAAAGGAACTGGAACAACGTTTTCCGGTGAAACAGACGCGAAAATAGAAGTTTCGTTTCTACCTAATACGGAATTTCCGTTTTAGGGTTTGATGTACATGACCCAATCCACCAACCTCAGTATGTGAATTGGTCAAGATGAACCTTCAAAGTGGCCTATCCCAAAACTATAGGACTATGTAATCATTTCGTTAGTTCAAAATGGATAGCACCTTGTCGTTTTCATTTTCCGATGGTTGATTCATATTTCAACTTTGTGATCTCTGACTGTAAACTTATGACTATTTGCTACGATTAAAATAAATGAAAAAGGTTGTGTGCATCTACTGGGCTGATGAAGAGGCCGGAAATATCCATTTCGAAAAAAAAGTTTGAGAAAGCTTCCACGGTTCGACCTTCCTATATTCCCTAATATAGCCGTCGTGCTAGGGATAGGGATCGTAATTGTCAGTTTCTTGTTTTGCTTGATTTTTTTCATGATTCAAGCAGTCTCTCTTGGTTCCGATAAACATCCATTTTCATCTCCGTGTCCGCACAGTACCGTATTTAGTCTGCATCTGCTTCCGACAATATTTGTTTTTGTATTTGTTTGAGGGGTTTCTGTATTTGTTTTCTCTTTCGCAAAAAAATATATGAAAACAAATGTGTCATCACTTAGTTCCATCCGTTTCCGCACCATTTTCATCCCTAAATCTAAGACTTATTTTTTTTGAAGGGAGGAAGTACCAATATCATTAGATTCTTCATGAAATATGTTGTATTACTTTAATATTTAGTATTTGAGATGTTTATAGTAATTTTTTTAAACATGGTCGAATATTGTCAAGTTAGACCTATCGAAAAACCATGCTCCTTATAAGAAAGAATGGCTGGGAATAGTTTTATACAAGAATATACTCCCTCCAATTTGCAAACTTGGACCAAGTATAATATACTCCCTCATGTCCATATTATGTTGGAGCAGTCTCATCTCTCGTGTAATAGCGGAGTATTGTAAGTATGGAATCTAGAGCGGGCAAGAAGTTGCTGCAGTTGAGAAAACGGACATTACAAGTAGGTACAGAAGAAAGACAATATCCCATTTCTTCTCGCTAGTCCATTTTTATTTCTTTGGGTTTAATAATCATACGCTAGATGTTAGAAGTGGTGTTAGGAAACAACTTTTACTAGTTCTGTCGATGCTATATAACTTTTTATCCAAAAGAGACTCAATGACTTTGATTTTTTTTTTTAATTAAGTGGAGTACCGCTCGATGCAGGTCCATTAGATGTACTTCAGTTTTTTGACTATAAGTTTGGTTGTCTAAATGGGTATACGAATTTTGAGGCATGAAATCAGCAACATCAACAACACCAAGCTGGTTGGGGCCTTCGATTAAACACGATCGGAGGAAGTATATGGTGCTGAATTGATAGGGGAATCGATTATCTGAACTCACCACACTCGTCAGGGTACACAATTCCTGGGCAATTGCAGGAAAACCCGGTGCCGTTGTTCGATACCTGCACTGGCCGCCGCTAGCCACGCATCTGGGGCAGTTGTCGAACTCGATCCCTCACGGTTTTGTAACGTGACAATAGTTCACATAACTTGGACATGGCCTTTAATCTCATCCGTTACTATTGCAATCAACGGAGCTTGTGTAATTTTAGCTTATATGGATTAACCTGGTGTCTCCATTAAAACATCTACATTTTACTATTGCAATCAATGGCCCACACTAGTCAATTAATAAGATATAAAACAAAGCATAAGGATGGCCCTAGTCAGCCAAATATGCAAGCATCTAGCCCGAGCCGATAAATATCGAGCCAGAAAAGCGAAAGCTCGAAAGGACAGCACTTGCTTAGCCAATATGCAATTTCAGGAAGATGTAATGGAACAGGTAAAATCGAAGTAAGCAAATACCATGTAATCAAACAATATGCCAATGCCACTAACTCCCAAGATGGTCGTGACCATGATCTCCGTGACTCAACCGTGATGCTCTTGTGGTCTGACCAGATAACCAGATTCTAACGCCGCAACCTCATACTTAGGTTCGCAATTTGATATAAATTTTATTTATGCGTTAAAAGATGATTTGGATGTTATTCTTACAAATAAAGATGATTTGGATGGGTGAACTTACGTGCAAGTGTACGAGGAGGGTTCTCCCGGTCCCATCTCAAGATGAAGCCGTTTCTGATGAGCTGGTCGTAGTCGCTCGCCTTCGCCTCGCCGTTTGCACCGGCCAGCACCGGCAACCCCGCGACGTCGCAGCCCACTACACCACTCATCTCGTCGTGACCTCTTTCCAAGCCGACAAACACTTGGGTCTCATTTACACACCTCATCCTCGTCTCTACTAGCTCTCCATCCTGACGTGCAGCCGGCGATGCATTGGTGCAATTGTAAATGATCATGTTCAGGCTGACGGGGTCGATCCTAAACTGTCGGCGCAGCTTCTCTGTGGTGTTCAAAATCGGCATATTACAGCTGCTAGAGGCTGGTGGCAATAGCCTCAGCTTTGCAAGATCGACGACGCGCATGCTCTCTGCCTCGTAGGAGATGTTCATGATCTCAAATCCATAGCTGAAGGGTTTGGAGCTTGGTAGAACCGGAGTGTTGTTGAAGCAAGTGATTTCAAAATACGGGGAGCCACATGATCTTCCCGACTCCAAGTCAGGGAGCCAGAACGGGTCGGAGATGATCAGGTTGCCGCACCTGTTGGCGGACCCCGTGCAGCCTTCCACTTGTTCCTCAGCCTCGACGGCAAGCATCAGGGGTAGCCACCAGGCCCACATGAACCAGCATCTCAGAGCCATGACAGCAGTACAGCACGGTATTTGGATTTTGTTGCTAGTGAGCGGGTGCTAGGCCCTGTCCGCCTGGGGAGATAGAAGAGAGAATAATCTGCTAGTTACCTTAACGCTGGGCTACCTACCTTCGTCCACACACCAGACATCCTGGGTGACGGTCTGCACACGGCGGCGAAATCACTATCTTGTTGACTGGTTTTCCGAATGACTTTTCTACAATTCGGCACAAACAGTTGACAAGTCTCCACCAATGGGGGTCTTTGATTGCCATGACAGCTCTGAGTATGTTACAGGAACAATTTGCAAAAGAAAATTTTACACAACCGGTAGACAAGTCTACATTGTGCAGAAGTACTACCATAAATAAGAAAAAAAATCTAATGTTGTGCTACCTTAAATGCTCATCTCGTGTGGCTTTGTTGTATCCGGCACGTTATTTCGATTTCTTTTTATGTGAAAGATAAACTTTATTGGTTACTGAATACTTTTGACAGTCGCTCTGAAGAGAGAGCCTTCCTGATAAGAAGCAAGTGTGCTGGTATTCCACTGGAGTACATTATTGCTTATGCGGCAAGAGAGAGCTGTACTGATTACAGGTGGGAAGAGTACAACACAAACGGACCTCAATTAGGGATGGCAATAGATACGCATGACCCGCGTATTCGCTGGGTAAAAACCCATTATAAGTATAGGTATGGGTTAAATAATTACCCATGTGTATGTAAATAGGAAAATATCATACCTATTGGGTAGAGCGGGTAATGGAGTCGTAGAACCCATATCTGCGTACCCATTACCTGTAAATTTTTTGACAAGTGAGCCACTCTAACTTTTAAAATACTTAATTTTACCTCTAATCACACATTCACATAACTAGGTTGAACCTCACATTCCTGTTATGTGATTGTTGCGGTACATATCATTTTTATGTGATTAGATCCCCATGTGTTGTTGTTTATGATAAGTGCTTGTTCTTATGAGAATGTGATGTTGTTTATAATATGATCTTATTCATAATTAGTGTTGTTGTTTTTTTATATAAATTTATGGTTACTTGTTATTATTTACTACTATTTTTGGTCAATTTATGTGTTGTAAGAGCAGTATCTTTACCTGCGAGTACCCATTTACCCTGTCAGGTGACGAGTATGGGTACGAGTGACAGGTAAGATCAAGAGCGATGGGTACGGGTATGGAATGACTTCACCCATACCCATACTCGATGGGGCCATCCCTAGCCTCAATGTAGCCCTCATTGTCGCCAAAGCTGCTTTGAAGCCCACCGGCGACAGCCAAAATGCACCACCTTATCTCTCAGAAAGAAAACAAGAAAGATGGGCACCACCTTCATGTAACAGTTATGCCGTCGATGCACTTAACCCAACTGTCTTAGGGCTGCAGCTGGTGATAAAGAGTAAACCCTACAGATATGGTGATGAGGTGATTCGCTCCCCTGATAGGCCTACTAGAAGCGTTCGACGAATGACCCCTTGACACCTTACATGGAGTGCTTTGGTAGTTGGGAACTTGTCCTCGTGGAAGTGTCCGACTATATTAGGCTTCAAAATCTTTCAGGGCATCAAAAACAAAACAATATGCATATATCAAATTTGATCTTTGAGGCTAGATTGTTTGCCTAATGCACATGGCACATTATGTTATTTTTTCCGGTAATTTGTCCAATCTTTATAGTTTAATTTGTTTAAAAAGTAATAGATATCTATATCTCTTATAAAGCAAAACTCCATTAGAGTCTTAGAGAGTCATTTAAGTTGTCTATTTCAACATGCAAGTTATCCACATCATCCATTCTATTAGCCATCCAATTGTCCATGTCATCCCCCACTAACATTAATTAATACTCTACATGCAAGCTACATCATCTATTTTTTAAGCCACATCATCAACTTTTAGCCGCTAACTACATAACCATTTCAAGTCAGTTTTTTTAAGTTAGTCTTTTGACTATTTACGCCAATTGAATCCTGCATGTTTCTACAAATAACATCATATTCCAATCAACTCATATCCTTTTGTTTTTTAGAAAATAGAGTTATGGGAGAAATTCTCGCTGCAATGCTCGATGTATCATTCTAGTTGTACTAAAAAAAAGACCACCATACCTAAGAGATATTTATTAATAATGGTAGTGTGCTACTTTGCACATGGCCTCTCGACACATGCACAAGTACACGTGTAATCATCACTTACATTTCACTGCACATATAGGAGTACTCTCTCGGTGATGAATGCACCTGTTACTATCTTTTTATACCATCCTTTTTCTAAGTCTCTGTTTCGATACTCTTAAGCAAATCTGATACAATAGTGAAGTGGTAATAACTAGCTATAGCAAAACGTGGGGAGACGAGGGTCTAGTGAAAATATAGTACTCCCTCCGTCCCATGAAACATGTCAAATGTTCATTAAAATTTGGATTTATCTAGACACTAAATAGTAATAGGTACATCCAAATTTTGACAAACCTTCGATATGTTTCGTGAGATGGAGGGAGTACACGTGTTAAGAAATGATACGCTAAATGAAGAAGTACAATTAATTAAGAATAGGTATTATTGGGAAAAGTTGATGGGAAGAGCAAGGGAAGGAAATAGTTCCCATGCTCCGACAGTTGCCTATTCTACCATCGTATAGGCAACAAGTCTTCTGTTGGAAATATAAGCAAATATCCATTTGAAATAATCCGTACAAGTAATTGATAAATCATGACTATGAAAATAACAGATAAACTAATCGTGGAGACTAGTAAGGTAGATGAACAGATCACATCTAAACAAGACGTACCGCTCGCATCTACCACAGAAACAGAAGAAGAAACTCTAACAGAAACTGAAAGAGAAACGACAAGATCACATACTTCGCAGCAGCATCGTTGTCGCCCATGTTGAGGTTGCCGAAGAAGTCGCTGAGGTCCGGAAGAAGTTGTCGGTGTGGAGGAACTCTCGTCCGATGATGACGTTGTGATGCCGTCGCGCCGGAGCGCTCCCAAAATTTGATTGCCACTCACCCGTAGGTTCACGAGAGCAGGGTTCCGAGGCCTACTGTCCCGGTAGTCGGTGCACGTCGACGGACGACGAGATGAGGAAGACGAAAGGCGCATTGAACTGGAAACAGGTAGTCGCTTATGCGTCTAGTCTTAGCGGCTAGGGTTGCGCATGGTCTTATGTAGTGCGGTTCGGGAAGATCGTGGGGCGCAGCCACGTCCGAGCCGGCACGACGAAAAACCGGAAGGCAAGACGGCTGAGTAACGCGTCCGTTAATGACTTAAAATTGATTACACAATTAATTTCCCAAACAATAAAAAGATAAGCTCGGCTCGGTGAGATTCCCGCATCCCGCGACGCGGCGCGGCGCGTCGTGACGAGGCGAGGCGGGCGGCGGAGGAGGATTGCGCGAGGGCTCTCTCTCTTCTCACTCACTTACTAGGAATAGCTCCAACTCTCTCAAACTAGTAATGTGAGACTAAACTTTAGCCCCCACTAGTGCTGCCACTGATTTTTGGAAGGACCATATGAGTTTCAGAATTTGATAATATGCCATGGATCAAAGGCCAAATGCCCAAAATTTTAGCATCTTCCTCCTAGGAACCTGCTCAAATTTCGGCACCTATGGTCAGCCCTGATCTTGCTTTTATGAGCATCAGTCAACCTCGTGATCAGTGCCACTACGTTGCTCTTCATGTCCTTGGATGGATAGTGCTCCTGCCGTTTATCACGGCTGTGACCCGACCTCCTGCGGCTGTTAGAACTAGCCCGACACGCCGTGTACTCTCCGGTGTGAGCGACGATGAACGACGATACCAGCGAGACGCTATTCCGGCGAAACGCACGCACGTACACGATTACTTCCACACATGTATGTATACTGCTAGCTAGATCGAGCCTTTACATTCAGCTAGTACTACTTGCACGGACACGTAAAAATGATTGGATTGCCCAAGGTGCATATCACATCTCTCTTGCTTCTTTTATATTTCTTCCTTTGATTCTGGGTGTAGATTACAGGGTATACACCGGTATATATATGCTATGCTACACCCGATGCTAACCGGCTAGGAGATGGGATTATAATCCTACCTGGCCTACAATTCTAACATACATCGGACACACACCGTATACACGGCCGCTTGGACATACGACGTGCTTATTCCTAACAAAGGCCAGCCATGGCCGCTTCTTCTCCAACCTCGCGGGTCTCCGAGTTCGAGTTGATTGGATTTGTGGAGAGCATGACGTGGGCTGGTTCTTTCTTTTGCCCATCTCTCTCGCTTTCTCCTCTTTTACGCGTGAGGAAGTCACCTCCTCTGCAGGAATCACCTGTCGTCTCGCATGGGTGGAGCCAGTAGGGCGTACAGGTGGGGCTAAGAAATTAGTATGTTTTGTTTTTGGAAAAATTTGCTACATGACACCGTTATTTTCTAGCATTTGCTGAAACACACCACCCAATTATGTATTTGTCAGGTACCATTATAATTTTATGACACTTTACTAGGACACACCACCAGCCTAAAACGGAAAGTTTTGCACTTTTGTCTGTGATGACTGGTTTTGAAGATAAAGTGCAAAGTTTTCCCTTTTTAGTCTGGTGGTGTGTCCTAGTAAAGTGTCATAAAATTATAATGGTACCTGGCAAATACATAATCGGGTACTGGTTTTGAAGATAAAGTGCAAAACTTTCCCTTTTTAGTCAGGTGGTGTGTTCTGGCAAATGTGCCACAGAATTGTAATGGTACCTGGTAAAGACACAATCGAAGGTTGTGTTTCAGCAAACGTAAAAAATAACAGTGTCCTATGGTAAATTTTCCCTTTGTTTTTTGGAGGCAAGAAATCGGTATGTTCGTCCATACCAAATTAATGTTACGTGAGAAAAGGGAACGCATCCGGCCCAACCTAGGCAGCGAAAATCCATCGACTAGACGTTGTGCCTTCCTTTTCCGCATGTAGTTTCTTCTACGGAGGAGAGTCTTGATCTCCAGGCGGCAAACGCACGGAGATTTCTGATCCGATTGATCTCTCCCGTGAAAATAATGGTGGGGCACCGCACGGAGGGCTACCGGCGATGGAAGACAACTGCAGCAACCAACATCCCAGCATGTAGGGGCAACCGGCGGCACTACCATCTCCAGGTGAGCACGGTATAAGCATTCATGTGTTTAGATCAGGATGAGGCATGCACTGGTAAATCAGGAAACACACTCTCACCCAAGGGAAGTTGGAGAAATCTGAGGAGGATAGTTTTCATTGTTTGTGTGTCCGGTGTTGGGCCTCCATGTCCAATTTCTCTTCTTTAATTGTGTAGTTTTTTCATTGTAGAAGTGGGACAATGATTCATTACTGGCGAAAGAATATGAAAAATTAGATATTAAATTAATTAGTTTATATTTTTCATTGTCGGCACATATGTGCACATTTTTTTGGGCGCAAGGATGGCGTGGGACGGCTGCTGTGCCGATGAGTCTATGCCTATGGCACCGCACACACTGTTTGGACGTGTGGCAGCCTACCGGCGGCTATTCCTAAAGGCGTCCTCCCTAGGCTAACGGCCGTTCGCCCTCCTGCGGGCCCACCAACACCGTGCCGATGACGTTTGTGCCGATGATGCGGCAATACCTTCGGGCTTACCGTGATGCCGATAGATAGACCTGTGCCGATGACCAACAAACTTGTGCCAAGGCATTATTGTACCGACGGCAAGGTGCCGAAGGTTGCCGTCTAGCCTGTGTTAGACTAGTTTAAACACTACTTAAGTAACATGATAGAATACATTAGTTAGAGAATGTTAGACTAGTTTAAATATCATATTTATCTCGGCTCTAATGTACAACTGCGTTCAACTTTTTTGTTTTTGCGAAAAAAATGCGTTCAACTCGGCTGCTCTAAGTTCACGTGAATCCGAAGAAGCAAGAAACATACGAAGGAACAAATCCACATAAAAAATTGAATGGACCGTCGAATGAACACCGATTCTGGCGAAATTTGGCGAAACTTGCACGACAGATAAGATAGGTGGCGTGCGGGCGACCGGGTGTGTGAGTGCTTGAAGCTATTTTCTTTAGATCCTGCAATTGCATCTTTTTGTTTCTTGTTTTTATTTTTCACTAGTTAGGTATAATGGAAAACAACAGTGAGCTTTTTAATCTATTTCCTGAGTTAAGACAAGAATTGTTTGATGCGAAAATTAAAAAACCTATGGAACCTTATTTACATGATAGTAGCAATGTTATTAGTATGAACGCAATTACTGCTAATGCTATGGAGAAGTCTAAGCTTGGGGAAGCTAGTTCTTGTGATCTTTTTAGCTTCCCATCTTTAGGGGAGCAAATTTGGTCTGATAATACTTTATCTCCCATATGCGATAACTCTAATAATGCTTGTGATATTTTAAATCCACCTACTGAAAATTTTCCTTTCAAGATACCCATAAAAATTATTGAACGTGTTATGGATAACGCTATGAATGGGATGGAACTGTCCATCCTGGAGATCATTTACTGTTTTTGCATGAATTATGCGGGTTATTCAAGTGTGCAGGTATCTCTATGGATGAAGTGAGGAAGAAACTATTCTCTATGTTGCTGTCTGGTAAAGCGGCGCATTGGTATAAATTGCTAAAGAATAGGCATTCTCTTGATTGGAAGGACATTATGCCTCTATTTTATTCTAAATTCTATCCTCCAAGTGAAATTCACAAAGACCGAAACCACATATATAATTTCTGGCCTCATGATGGAGAGTATTGCCCAAGCATGGGAGAGATTGAAGTCTTTAATGCTCAAATGCCCCATTCATGAGCTTCCTTCTAATATCATCATTGATAATTTCTATGCAAGACTTTCTTTTCAAGATAAAACCTTGCTGGATAGTACTTATTCTGGATCATTCACGCGCAACAAAGAAGAGTTTAAATGGGACCTTCTTGATCAGATTCAGGAGAATACTGAAGATTGAGAGAACGACAAAGGTAAAAGATCAGGTATAAACTATGAATATGAATGCATTAAGTCTTTCATTGAAACTGCTGATTTTCAAGAGCTTAGTGCTAAGTATGGTCTTGATCCTCAAATTATGGTCAATTGCTATAGAGCCTTTGCTTCTCATATTAATGTTCCTAAAGAAAATTGGTACATGTATCATGAACCTTTTAAAGACACTTGCATGTAAAATGAAATTGTTGTTAATGATTGCAATGAACATGCTCAAACTTCTGAGAATGCTATTTCCTATAAGCATGTTAATTTTTGTGGAGTTTGATGGCGTGTAACTCACACGTTCGTTGGGAACCCCAAGAGGAAGGTATGATGCGCACAGCAGCAAGTTTTCCTCAGAAAGAAACCAAGGTTTATCGAACCAGGGAGTCAAGAAGCACGTTGAAGGTTGATGGCGGCGGGATGTAGTGCGGCGCAACACCAGGGATTCCAGCGCCAACGTGGAACAACACAACCAAAGTACTTTGCCCCAACGAAACAGTGAGGTTGTCAATCTCACCGGCTTGCTGTAACAAAGGATTAGATGTATAGTGTGGATGATGATTGTTTGCGAATACGAAACAAGTATTGCAGAGATTGTATTCAATGTAAAAGAATGGACCGGGTCCACAGTTCACTAGAGGTGTCTCTCCCATAAGATAAATAGCATGTTGGGTGAACAAACTCGGGCAATTGACAAATAGAGAGGGCATGACAATGCACATACATGATATGATGAGTATTGTGAGATTTAATTGGGCATTACGACAAAGTAGATCGATATCCAGATGCATCTATGCCTAAAAAGTCCACCTTCAGTTATCATCCGAACCCCTTCCGTATTAAGTTGTAAACAACAGACAATTGCATTAAGTATGGTGCGTAATGTAATCAATAACTACATCCTTAGACATAGTATCAATGTTTTATCCCTAGTGGCAACAGACATCCACAACCTTAGAACTTTCTGTCATGTCCCAGATTAATGGAGGCATGAACCCACTATCGAGCATAAATACTCCCTCTTGGAGTTAAGAGCAAAAACTTGGCCAGAGCCTCTACTAATAACGGAGAGCATGCAAGATCATAAACAACACATAGGTAATAGATTGATAATCAACATAACATAGTATTCTCTATCCATCGGATCCCGACAAACACAACATATAGCATTACAGATAGATGATCTTGATCATGTTAGGTAGCTCACAAGATCCGACAATGAAGCACAATGAGGAGAAGACAACCATCTAGCTACTGCTATGGACCCATAGTCCAGGGTGAACTACTCACTCATCACTCCGGAGGCGACCATGGCGGTGAAGAGTCCTTCGGGAGATGATTCCCCTCTCCCAGGTGCCGGAGGCGATCTCCGAATCCCCGAGATGGGATTGGCGGCGGCGGCGTCTCGAAGGTTTTCCGTATCGTGGCTCTCGGTCGGGAGTTTCGCGACGAAGGCTTTAAGTAGGCGGAAGGGCAACGCGGGGCCACACGAGGGCCCCACGCGCCGGGCCGCTGCCGCCTCGCCGCCCTGCTGTGGCGGCGCCTCGTGGCCCCACTTCCTTTCCCCCTCGGTCTTCTGGAAGCTTCGTGTGAAAATAGGACCCTGGGCGTTGATTTCGTCCAATTCCGAGAATATTTCTTTACTAGGATTTCTGAAACCAAAAACAGAAACAGCAACTGCTCTTCGGCATCTCGTTAATAGGTTAGTGCCGGAAAATGCATAAATACGACATATAATGTGTATAAAACATGTAGATATCATCAATAATGTGGCATGGAACATAAGAAATTATCGATACGTCGGAGACGTATCAGCATCCCCAAGCTTCCGCTAAACGATAAAGATAATAATGAGGACATGCCATCATAACCTTAATCATACTATTGTAAGCATATGTAATGAATGCAGCGATCAAAACAATGGTAATGACATGAGTAAACAACTGATCATAAAGAAAAGACTTTTCATGAATAGTACTTCAAGACAAGCATCAATAAGTCTTGCATAAGAGTTAACTCATAAAGCAATAAATCAAAGTAAAGGTATTGAAGCAACACAAAGGAAGATTAAGTTTCAGCGGTTGCTTTCAACTTATAACATGTGTATCTCATGGATAATTGTCAATGTAAAGTAATATAACAAGTGCAATATGCAAGTATGTAGGAATCAATGCACAGTTCACACAAGTGCTTCTTGAGGTGGAGAGAAATAGGTGAACTGACTCAACATAAAAGTAAAAGAATGGTCCTTCAAAGAGGAAAGCATCGATTGCTATATTTGTGCTAGAGCTTTGGTTTTGAAAACATGAAACAATTTTGTCAACGGTAGTAATAAAGCATATGTATCATGTAAATTATATCTTACAAGTTGCAAGCCTCATGCATAGTATACTAATAGTGCCCGCACCTTGTCCTAATTAGCTTGGATTACCAGGATTATCATTGCAATGCACATGTTTTAACCAAGTGTCACAAAGGGGTACCTCTATGCCACTGTACAAAGGTCTAAGGAGAAAGCTCGCATTTGGATTTCTCGCTTTTGATTATTCTCAACTTAGACATCCATACGGGACAACATAGAAAACAGATAATGGACTCCTCTTTTATGCATAAGCATGTAGCAACAATTAATATTATCATATGAGATTGAGGATATATGTCCAAAACTGAAACTTCCACCATGATTCATGGCTTTAGTTAGCGGCCAATGTTCTTCTCTAACAATATGCATGCTCTAACCATTAAGCAGTGGTAAATCTCCTTACTTCAGACAAGAGGGACATGCATAGCAACTCACATGATATTCAACAAAGAGTAGTTGATGGCGTCCCCAGAACATGGTTATCGCACAACAAGCAACTTAATAAGAGATAAAGTGCATAAGTACATATTCAATACCACAATAGTTTTTAAGCTATTTGTCCCATGAGCTATATATTGCAAAGGCGAATGATGGAAATTTTAAAGATAGCACTCAAGCAATTTACTTTGGAATGGCGGAGAAATACCATGTAGTAGGTAGGTATGGTGGACACAAATGGCATAGTGGTTGGCTCAAGGATTTTGGATGCATGAGAAGTATTCCCTCTCGATACAAGGTTTAGGCTAGCAAGGTTATTTGAAACAAACACAAGGATGAACGGTGCAGCAAAACTCACATAAAGACATATTGTAAACATTATAAGACTCTACACCGTCTTCCTTGTTGTTCAAAACTCAATACTAGAAATTATCTAGACTTTAGAGAGACCAAATATGCAAACCAAATTTTAGCAAGCTCTATGTATTTCTTCATTAATGGGTGCAAAGTATATGATGCAAGAGCTTAAACATGAGCACAACAATTGCCAAGTATCAAATTATTCAAGACATTTTAGAATTACTACATGTAGCATTTCCCGATTCCAACCATATAACAATTTAACGAAGAAGATTCAACCTTCGAATACTATGAGTAAAGCCTAAGGACATATTTGTCCATATGCAACAGTGGAGCGTGTCTCTCTCCCACACAATGAATGCTAGGATCCATTTTATTCAAACAAAAACAAAAACAAAAACAAACCGACGCTCCAAGCAAAGTACATAAGATGTGATGGAATAAAAATATAGTTTCAGGGAGGAACCCGATAATGTTGTCGATGAAGAAGGATGCCTTGGGCATCCCCAAGCTTAGACGCTTGAGTCTTCTTAAAATATGCAGGGGTGAACCATCCCCAAGCTTAGAGCTTTCACTCTCCTTGATCATATTGCATCATTTCCCTCTCTTGATCCTTGAAAACTTCCTCCACACCAAACTCGAAACAACTCATTAGAGGGTTAGTGCATAATAAAAATTTATATGTTCAGAGGTGACATAATCATTCTTAACACTTCTGGACATTGCATAAAGCTACTGGACATTAATGGATCAAAGAAATTCATCCAACATAGCAAAAGAGGCAATGCGAAATAAAAGGCAGAATCTGTCAAAACAGAACAGTTCGTAAAGACGAATTTTAAAATGGCACCAGACTTGCTCAAATGAAAATGCCCAAATTGAATGAAAGTTGCGTACATATCTGAGGATCACGCACGTAAATTGGCATATTTTTCTGAGCTACCTACAGAGAGGCAGGTCAAAATTCGTGACAGCAAAGAAATCTGTTACTGCGCAGTAATCCAAATCTAGTATGAACCTTACTATCAAAGACTTTACTTGGCACAACAATGCTCAAAACTAAGATAAGGAGAGGTTGCTATAGTAGTAAACAACTTCCAAGACTCAAATATAAAATAAAAATACTGTAGTAAAAACATGGGTTGTCTCCCATAAGCGCTTTTCTTTAACGCCTTTCAGCTAGGCGAGAAAGTGTGTATCAAGTGTTATCAAGAGATGGAATATCGACATTACCTTGGGCTTTACCCTTACCTTTCTTGTTCTTTTTCTTACTCTTTGATTTAGGGAATATATGTCCCCCCGGTGTAGAGGTCAATTTTAGGGTGCCTTCTCCCATATCTATGACTGCTCCCAATAGTTTCAGCAGAGATCTTCCGAGTGTGATTTGTCCTGTTCCCACATTCAATAACAAGATAATCAATGGATATTGTTCTCCCAAGAATGGTTGTATGCATACCCGCAGCTATTCCTTTAGGAATTATAACAGAGTTATCAATAAGGGTTATTCCTTCTCCCCTTTAACAAATCCCCAAAGTTTCAAAGATTCATGAATACTCTTAGGCATTAGGCAAAATTCGGACATAATATCACAATTGGCATGAAGAGTTTGGTCACCGATAACAATTTTAATAGTAGGATCCCATAATGAAGGTTCAGAGTTCACTAAAACTTGATCAAGACGGTTACGAACATATGTATAATTTTCATTCAAGCGAGATGCACTTGTCTCAAGAGTGTTTAATCTATTATAGATGCTAATAAGGGCTGAATCAAAGTTATTAGCTGAATCATGTGATGCAACCAACTTCTTTATGGCATTAAAAGCTTGATCCCCATTGCAATGAAGGAAATCTCCTCCCACTACAGCATCCAAGGCATATCTATAGCGAATCATATGACCAAAATAAAAATTACTAAGGAGCAAACTTAGAGTCATTTGAGGTTCAACTTTACGGTAAGAATCAAAAATTCTAGACCAAGCATCTTTAAAACTCTCCTCATCCCCTTGTTTAAAAGTAAAGACTAATTCCTCAGGTGAAGAAGTAACAGGTGCAGAACTAGACATGGTAACAAAAGTAAAATGCAAGTAACTAATTTTTTTGTGTTTTTGATATAGAGTGCAAGACAGTAAATAAAGTAAAACTAGCAACTAATTTTTTTGTGTTTTGATATAATGCAGCAAACAAGAAAGTAAATAAAATAAAGCAAGACAAAAACAAAGTAAAGAGATTGGATTGTAGAGACTCCCCTTGCAGCGTGTCTTGATCTCCCGGCAACGGCGCAAAAAAGAGCATGATGGCGTGTAACTCACACGTTCGTTGGGAACCCCAAGAGGAAGGTATGATGCGTACAGCACAAGTTTTCCTCAGAAAGAAACCAAGGTTTATCGAACCGTAGGAGTCAAGAAGCACGTTGAAGGTTGATGGCAGCGGGATGTAGTGCGGCTCAACACCAGGGATTCCGGCGCCAACGTGGAACTGCACAACACAACCAAAGTACTTTGCCCCAACGAAGGTGAGGTTGTCAATCTCACCAGCTTGCTGTAACAAAGGATTAGATGTATAGTGTGGATGATGATTGTTTGCGAATACAGTAAAACAAGTATTGCAGAGATTGTATTCAATGTAAAAGAATGGACCGGGGTCCACAGTTCACTAGAGGTGTCTCTCCCATAAGATAAATAGCATGTTGGGTGAACAAATTACAGTCGGGCAATTGACAAATAGAGAGGGCATGACAATGCACATACATGATATGATGAGTATTGTGAGATTTAATTGGGCATTACGACAAAGTACATAGACCGATATCCAGCATGCATCTATGCCTAAAAAGTCCACCTTCAGGTTATCATCCGAACCCCTTCCAGTATTAAGTTGTAAACAATAGACAATTGCATTAAGTATGGTGCGTAATGTAATCAATAACTACATCCTTAGACATAGCATCAATGTTTTATCCCTAGTGGCAACAGACATCCACAACCTTAGAACTTTCTGTCACTGTCCCAGATTTAATGGAGGCATGAACCCACTATCGAGCATAAATACTCCCTCTTGGAGTTAAGAGCAAAAACTTGGCCAGAGCCTCTACTAATAACGGAGAGCATGCAAGATCATAAACAACACATAGGTAATAGATTGATAATCAACATAACATAGTATTCTCTATCCATCGGATCCCGACAAACACAACATATAGCATTACGGATAGATGATCTTGATCATGTTAGGCAGCTCACAAGATCCGACAATGAAGCACAATGAGGAGAAGACAACCATCTAGCTACTGCTATGGACCCATAGTCCAGGGGTGAACTACTCACTCATCACTCCGGAGGTGACCATGGCGGTGAAGAGTCCTCCGGGAGATGATTCCCCTCTCCGGCAGGGTGCCGGAGGCGATCTCCAGAATCCCCGAGATGGGATTGGCGGCGGCTCTCAGTAAGGTTTTCCGTATCGTGGCTCTCGGTACCGGGGTTTGCGACGAAGGCTTTAAGTAAGGCAACGCGGGGGCCACACGAGGGCCCCACACACCAGGGCCGCGCGGCCAGAGGCCGCGCCGCCCTGCTGTGGCGCCTCGTGGCCCCTTCCTTTCCCTCGGTCTTCTGAAAGCTTCGTGTGAAAATAGGACCCTGGGCGTTGATTTCGTCCAATTCCGAGAATATTTCTTTACTAGGATTTCTGAAACCAAAAACAGCAGAAAACAAACTGGCTCTTCGGCATCTCGTTAATAGGTTAGTGCCGGAAAATGCATAAATACGACATATAATGTGTATAAAACATGTAGATATCATCAATAATGTGGCATGGAACATAAGAAATTCGATACGTCTGAGACGTATCGGGTTCACAGACCTTGTGAAAAGAATAAAATTGAAGAAGAATATTGTATCCACCACAGAATGAAAAAACTAGAAAGTGGTCTAGGGCTCTAGATGATCTTGGTGAAAAAGTTTGTGCCCTCTATCCTTTTATTTGTGAACTTTGCCATAGAGTGGGTTATTTTAATTTTTAATGCTCCTCCAATGATAATTCGAACCTTATGAGTGCTGCAAATTGGTATTGTGTCGCGACCCGGAGGTCAGGGCTAGACAAACCCAGATATCACATCTGGCATAAGCCTAACCTAGATCTCTAGGGCCTACAGGGTGAGAATCGGTAACACAACAGTGACTCTACGACTGAAAGCAAATATATTACAACTCTTAGCTGAGTTAAGATCCAAATTTATTACACGCAGAGGTCACCGACCACAATTCAACAAGCAACGGAAAGCAAATTATGTTATCTAGATAACAAGACTGCAAAGGGCCTAAGAGGCCATAACATAAGGCGACGTCCCAATAAGTCTCAGGCCGCCTGGGAACTCCGAACTACTCGTCGACGTCAAGGTAGAAGCCACCATCTTTGGAAGGACTTCGTCTGAAACAAAGCATGCAAGGCTGAGTACAGGGACTCAGCAAGACTTAGTACAACCCATTAGCAAAGCGGGTATGCGAGGCTTTATGTGGAGCTTATTTTGCGGAAAGCCAGTTTTCCTTTGTAAACAGGAGGGAGCAGAAGCTCGTGTATTCAGACCATTTTCAAAAGGGGTAAGAGAGCGATAACAACTCTAGCTCTAAGATCTTCATGTTGAGTCCACTGAATCTTCATCATTACCTGAACCTGTCACCTAGGATCACCCCTCGACTCCCTGAGAAGGGATCCTTATTCACACATTAACATCAAGTTTTACGGTTAGGTTCAAGTTATCTATGATCATCACGTCCTTTCCCAAGTCGTCCTTAACCGTGGACACGGCTTTTCGAAAAGATTTACCCTGCAGGGTGTACAGCTTTACCCACACGCGCTGACCGACTCTTAGTGCCACTAGATTAACACACTTCCTTGGTGTGCCGCAGAGGGTGGTCGACCAAAACCTTTCCCTTACTTCGCCTACTCCATGAGTCAAACTAACTGGGAGCTCCGTCATCGTAGGTAGCCATTCTTCGAGGCGGTCCCGATCATTGTGTGCAGGGGATCCAGTTCAATGCCTCCAGCATCCTTCACCCTGCCACGCCCGTATGATGCACTTTGAAAACCTTTTCCACCTTTCCCCATGCATATGGCAAATGGAACTCGCAAACTAATTGACTCATGGGTAAGCTAGGTAAGTTCGGGCCAAGGGGTTCCCATGGGCCCCGTGTGGTTGTACGCTCGGGTTCCGAGGCAAGAACTCGGTCCTAGTATCGGCGAGAACGAGTCAAATCACCACATCCCCATGTGGCGGCCCATCCAAGCCTTTAGCATGTTTATTAACATCATCACTGATCTTACCACGTCATCTGTCAAACTAGGTTCATTCGTAGCTCCGATTCATCAACCGATGGATCGACTTCACAACTAAGCATGGCTAAGCATAACACATATACGGCTCTAGCGATGCGAACAAGCTCAGACCTAGTTTTGTGGGAGCGGTGGATCGTAACTCTGGGCTACAAGGATGGAATTATGCACACATAGGATATCTACAACTGCCGATAAAACATATTTGAAGCGGATGCAATATGTAAGAACCAGAAGTAAAGCATTTCGAAACCATATATGAACCAGGTTAGGGCTTGCCTTGTCCCTCGTTGTTCGGTGCTGCTCTTCGGTGGCGTTGATCTCAGGCTCGCGTTCGGTCCCTATCGAGAAGAACCAAATACCGGAAAGGAAGAGCACAATCAAGATAGGGTACAATGCAATGCACATACCATATGATGACATGTCATATTAAAGGGGTTTGGGTAACCCTAGGTGCATCGATGGAAATTAAAGGGGTTCGGCTTCGAACCCGACATATGAGAGGGGTCAAATTAGGGTTTCTACTAAGGCTCATATTTAATTGGTTCAAAGATGTATGAAACATGGATAAACAACTAGGATTTGTTTTTCTGATCATTTTGATATATAATTTTATATTTTTCTGATTTAAAATGAATTATTTAAGAATTTCCCAAGTTTAATTCATTTTAAAACAATTTCTGAAAATTCTATAAAAATAATAAAAGTTGGACCCACATGTCATAATTTTATTATTTTCTAAATATTTCCTAAATTATTAAAATTCTGACCAGGGGACCCACATGTCATATTATTTGCTATTTAAAGAAAATACAGAAATAAATATACAGAAAATACAAAAACCAAATTATGGCGTCATGCTGATGTCAGCATGGCCATGAGCTCGAAATTGAGCTCGGGCTGAGCTCAATCCGGCGCCTCAGGGCGCGATAGCGCGCGTGTGCGGGGGCAAACGACGCGCCTCGACGTGGGGAGTCCAAGGGTGGCGGCGCCGCCCGCTATTGGCCGCCGGAGCACGGCCGGCGGCGAGCCTATGCGGCGGCCGGGGCAGGTGCCATGGTGCCGCGGCACTACAGAGCGAGGGAGAGCAGGGCGAGGGCACGGGGAGGTTCAGAAGCTCACCCTCGTCGCGATGGTGGGGTCGGCGATGGCCGGAGACGCTCGCGCGCGAATTTGGCAGGCCGAGGCCGATAGAAGGGTTGCTGGGGCTTCGGGGCCGCCTTGGGGAGATGGGGGATTAGGGTTAGGGGCGGCGGCCGGAGAGGCTTTATAGCCGCCGGAGGGCGGCGGGGTGCATCGTGGCCGCCGGCGCATCGCTCGGCCGGCAGCTCTCCACCGAGCTGCTTCGGTCGGCGGGGAAGACGGCAATTTTCCAAAAACCCCCCTGGGGAAAACTTGGGCTGGGGGTGGGCTGCTGCCTGGGCCGAAGGGCCATTCGGCCAGGGAGGAAGAGGGAGGAAGGGCCCCGAAGAGAGGAGAGTTCTCTCTCTATATTTTTTTTTCTGGTTTTTATTTCTCATTTTTGTTTCTCTTTTCAAATTTCTATTCTCAAATCTGTTTGAATTTTGTTTGAAACTCAATTTTGCCAGAGAAGTAAATAGCACGCATGGATTTGCTAAATGACAACAAAACCATGTTGTATAATCTGAAAACTTGCAAGATTTGAATGTAGGAAGAAGTAGAAATTGATTGCATAATTGGAAAATGGAGATGCAAATTTTGCTCAAATTCAAACTATATGCATGCAATGCTCATGAACACTCATTTATTTATAAACACAAGGTTGGGATGTTACAACTCTACCCCCCTTACAAGAATCTCGTCCTAGATTCCTAGATTTTAGAAAAGAAGGAAGGGTACTCAGATCGTAAACGATCTTCTCGTTCCCAGGTTGCTTCTTGCTCAGAATGATTAGACCACTGAACTTTCAGGAACTTGATGCTCGACGTCGAGTTTTACGCTCGGCTTCATCAAGGATACGAACAGGATGTTCTCGATAAGTTAGATCCTCTTGAAGGTCAAGAGTCTCGTGATCAACACCACGGATAGGATCTTTGAAGCAACGCTTGAGTTGAGACACATGGAAGACATCATGAACTTCAGGAAAGTTGGGAGGCAACTCCAACTTGTAAGAAACATTACCACGCTTGGCAAGAACGCGGAAAGGACCAACATAGCGAGGAGCTAGTTTGCCTTTGATACCGAAACGACGGACACCCTTGAGAGGAGTGACCCGGAGATAAGCTTGATCACCAATTTCATACTTCACTTCTTGATGATGACGATCATAGTAGCTCTTTTGACGTGACTGAGCAGTTTTCAGACGCTCGCGAACTTGATCTTCTGCTTCATTGATTATATCTGGTCCAAAGAACTTTCTTTCTCCAGTTTCGGACCAGTTCAAAGGAGTTCTACACCTTCTGCCATACAAAGCTTCAAAAGGTGCCATGCCCAGGCTGGATTGGAAGCTGTTGTTATAGGTGAACTCGGCAAATGGGAGACACTTTTCCCAATCTTTACCGAAGGATATAACACAGGCCCTGAGCATGTCTTCGAGAATTTGATTCACTCTTTCGGTTTGACCACCGGTTTGAGGATGATAGGCTGTACTGAAGGAAAGACGAGTTCCCATAGCTTTCTGAAAACTTTCCCAAAATTTGGAAGTAAACAAGCTTCCACGATCAGAGATGATCTTCTTGGGAACACCATGAAGAGTGACTATCCGGGACGTGTATAGATCGGCCAGTTGATTAGCACGAATATCTTCCCGAACAGGAAGGAAATGAGCACCTTGGACAGACGGTCAACGACTACCCATATAGCATCTCTTCCATTTTTGGTCTTGGGGAGACCGGTAATGAAATCCATGCCAATTTCATCCCATTTCCACTCTGGAATTGATAGAGGTTGGAGAGTGCCAGCAGGTCTTTGATGTTCAGCTTTTACGCGACGACAAACGTCGCATTCAGCAACAAACTTAGCGATCTCTTGTTTCATCCCGGACCACCAGAATCTTTGGCGAAGATCCCGATACATCTTGGTACTACCAGGATGGATGGAGAGGGGTGATTCATGAGCTTCTTTAAGGATTAGCTCTTTGAGATCCGATTTATCCGGCACAACTAGACGCTTACCGAAATAAACGGTACCTTGATCATCAATGGAGAAACATTTAGCAACTCCGCTAGCAATGTTCTTCTTGATCTCGGTAATGCCAGAATCTTGCTTCTGAGCCTTGTTGATCTGGTCTTCAAGAGAGGGCTTCACCTCTAGATTAGCAAGGAATCCACTAGGAACAATCTCAAGGTTGAGTTTTGCAAGTTCCTCATAGAGAGAAGGTTGCGCTTGCTTAACCATCAGATTGTTGCAATAGGACTTCCGACTTAGCGCATCAGCAACAACATTTGCTTTGCCGGGTTTATAGTTGAGACCCAAGTCATAATCTTTTATGACTTCCAACCATCTTCTCTGTCTGTTATTCAGATCCGGTTGGGTGAAAAGATACTTCAGACTTTGATGATCTGAGTACAACTCGCAACGATTACCATAAAGGTAAGGTCGCCATTGCTTAAGAGCATGGATCACAGCTGCAAGCTCGAGATCATGAGTAGGATAATTGAGCTCATGTGGTTTCAACTGTCGAGAGGCATAGGCCACCACATGGCCATCTTGCATCAACACACATCCGAGCCCTTGGAGAGAGGCATCGCAATAGACAACGAAGTCTTTGCTTGTGTCCGGAAGGACGAGCACAGGAGCAGTAGTCAGCTTGGTTTTCAAAACCTGGAAACTTTCTTCAGCCTTTTCGACCATTCGAACTTCTTGTCTTTCTTGAGAAGATCGGTCATTGGCTTGGCAATCTTGGAGAAATTTTCAATGAATCGGCGGTAATAACCCGCCAGACCGAAAAACTTCGAATCTCCTTAGCTGACTTAGGTGTCTTCCAGTCAAGAACGGCTTGAACTTTATCTGGAATGACTGCAACACCTTTTTCAGAGATAACATGACCAAGGAATATGAGCTCTTTTAACCAGAACTCACATTTGGAGAATTTGGCGTAGAGACGGTGTTCACGAAGTTTTGTTAACACCAAACGGAGATGTTCATCATGTTCATCTTCGGTTTTGGAGTAGATCAGAATATCGTCGATGTAGACCACGACGAACTTGTCAAGATACTCCATGAAAACAGAGTTCATAAGCCGCATAAAAGTGGCGGAGCATTTGTGAGGCCAAAGGACATGACAGTGTACTCGTAAAGACCATAACGAGTTGTGAACGCTGTCTTAGGAATGTCCTCCTTGCGGATTTTGATTTGATGGTAACCTGATCTCAAATCCATCTTTGAGAAGACTGTGGCACCGGACAACTGATCAAAAAGATCATTGATTATAGGAAGAGGGTATTTGTTTTTGATAGTCACTGCGTTGAGCGGACGGTAATCAACAACCAGCCGCGGAATGTTGGTATCTCTTCTTGACAAAGAGGGCAGGGCAACCCCAGGAAGAAGTACTAGGTTGTATGAAGTTCTTCTCTTCTAACTCCTAACTCTTTCTTCAGTTCAACCAACTCTTCCGGAGGCATCCGATATGGTCTCCGGGAAACAGGAGTTCCAGGAACCAGCTCAATGACGAAGTCCACACTTCGATCAGGTGGCATGCCAGTAACTCTTCAGGGAAGACATCTGGAAAGTCACGGACCACCCACATCGAGATTTCTGGTTTAGGAAGGGCTTCAACGGCATACAACTCGGCTTCAGGGGTAAACCTTGCTGACGGAGGTATTGCAGATGGAGCCCAGTATAGAATGCTTTTGCCGGAAAGATCGGTCAGGACAATAGACCTGGCTGAACAATCAATGACAGCCTTATGCTTTACTAGCCAATCCATGCCCAAGATGACATCAATGTCAGTTGACTTGAGGGCAATGAGAAAGGTGGGGAACAACAGATGCCCTATACTGATTATGACCTCACGGGTAATCCAAATGGTTTGCCAACGAGACCCGGGAGTTGTGATCTCTAGAGGGGAGGGCATTGTCTCGAAGGGTATATCATGCTTTTGTGCAAACTCTTGAGATATAAATGTATGCGATGCTCCGGAATCAAACAGAACTGTAGCTAGGATTGAGTTTATATAGAGCGTACCCATTAGGACGCTTGGATCCTCTTCAGCCTCATCAGCAGAGACATGGGTCAGACGAGCACGACCAGAGGAATATTTGTCATCCTTCTTGGGCTGAGAATATCCACGACCAACAGACTTCTGGGGGCACTCCTTTGAGTAGTGGCCAGGCTGACCACAAGAGTAGCAGGCACCACTAGGTACAGTACCCATGGCAGGACGATAGCTCGAACCACCAGAGGGCTGCTTAGAGTTATTGCCAGAAGACCTTGGTGCATAGGGAGCACGAGGTACAACACTGTAAGGGATCCAGACTCGGCGTTTCTTGTTGTGAGAGGAAGACGCACGAGAATCACCTTCTTCACGCTTCTTGGATTTTTCCATATCCTTTCTTCCGTTCTCCATCAGAAGACCACGGTTATGCAGGTCTTGGAATGACTGGAAGGTGAAACGCAGCATCTCATAACGAAGCTCGGGATTAAGTCCCTTGCGGAACAGATCTTGCTTGTCAGCATCATCAACCACATCACGTGGTGCATAGCGAGACAGCTGAGTGAACTCACGTCCATATGTCTCCACATCCAGCTTCCCTTGACTGAAGTCCAGGAATTCCCTCCTTTTGATGTCCATGACAGTCTTGGGGATATAGGCTGCATGGAAAGCTGTGACAAACTCCTCCCAGGTAACATCATGTCCTGGCGCTTGAAGAGCCAGAAAACCTTCCCACCAAGAACCAGCGGCACCTTCTAACTGGTAGGTGGCGAAGTTCACGCGTTCACCTGGTGGAACATGAAGAGCATTGAACTTGCGTTCGATGGTGCGAAGCCAATCATCAGCATCAAGATGCTCCTTGGGGTGGGTGAAGACAGGAGGTAGTGCACGGATGAAGTCCCCAAGTGTGACACAGTTGTCGGGACGACGCTCTGTGTTTTGAGCTACACGCTCCAGGAGTTGTTCATTCCTCAGGCGGTTGGTCTCAATGTTGTTAAGAACCTGCGCCATTGTGGGAGGTGGCGGCCGGTTCAGCATTGTTTTGTCCACGTCGGTTACGACCACGACCACGACCAGCCATCCTGAAGAGAAAGACAAAGACCATGAGAAACAGATTCCTTGGAAAGGATTCAACGGAATGATAACATTGACTGAATGGAAGGAACAAGATTCAGATCAACTGATGTAACTTTAGAAACACTGAGTTAAGCAACCAAGTACGGAGTACTTTTTAGAGAAAACAACCCAAACCCGTAGATCCTAGATGTTTGGAAATAACAGGGTAGAGGTAAAACCTTTTTCAATCAAAACAAGGTAAGATGACTCAGCATTAGAATGACACCAGATAAGGAGTAAAAAGAATCCTATTCAGATGGTTTTGCAAATACTTTTAACTTTCAAATAGTTTTCACAACTAGTAGACTCAACATCGACCGATCGAAAGGGTTTCTATAGGCTCCTCTCGATACAAAACTGTCGCACCCGGAGGTCGGGCTAGACAAACCCAGATATCACATCTGGCATAAGCCTAACCTAGATCTCTAGGGCCTACAGGGTGAGAATCGGTAACACAACAGTGACTCTACGACTGAAAGCAAATATATTACAACTCTTAGCTGAGTTAAGATCCAAATTTATTACACGCAGAGGTCACCGACCACAATTCAACAAGCAACGGAAAGCAAATTATGTTATCTAGATAACAAGACTGCAAAGGGCCTAAGAGGCCATAACATAAGGCGACGTCCCAGCCCATAAGTCTCGTGCCGCCTGGGAACTCCGAACTACTCGTCGACGTCAAGGTAGAAGCCACCATCTGTTGGAAGGACTTCGTCTGAAACAAAGCATGCAAGGCTGAGTACAGGGACTCAGCAAGACTTAGTACAACCCGTTAGCAAAGCGGGTATGCGAGGCTTTATGTGGAGCTTATTTTGCGGAAAGCCGTTTTCCTTTGTAAACAGGAGGGAGCAGAAGCTCATGTATTCAGACCATTTTCAAAAGGGGTAAGAGAGCGATAACAACTCTAGCTCTAAGATCTTCATGTTGAGTCCACTGAATCTTCATCATTACCTGAACCTGTCACCTAGGATCACCCCTCGACTCCCTGAGAAGGGATCCTTATTCACACATTAACATCAAGTTTTACGGTTAGGTTCAAGTTATCTATGATCATCACGTCCTTTCCCAAGTCGTCCTTAACGTGGACATGGCTTTTCGAAAAGATTTACCCTGCAGGGGTGTACAGCTTTACCCACACGCGCCGACCGACTCTTAGTGCCACTAGATTAACACACTTCCTTGGTGTGCCGCAGAGGGTGGTCGACCAAAACCTTTCCCTTACTTACTCCATGAGTCAAACTAACTGGGAGCTCCGTCATCGTAGGTAGCCATTCTTCGAGGCGGTCCCGATCATTGTGTGCAGGGATCCAGTTCAATGCCTCCAGCATCCTTCACCCCGGCCACGCCCGTATGATGCACTTTGAAAACCTTTTCCACCTTTCCCCATGCATATGGCAAATGGAACTCGCAAACTAATTGACTCATGGGTAAGCTAGGTAAGTTCGGGCCAAGGGGTTCCCATGGGCCCCGTGTGGTTGTACGCTCAGTCTTGGTTCCAGAGGCAAGAACTCAGGTCCTAGTATCGGCGAGAACGAGTCAAATCACCACATCCCCATGTGGCGGCCCATCCAAGCCTTTAGCATGTTTATTAACATCATCACTGATCTTACCACGTCATCTGTCAAACTAGGTTCATTCGTAGCTCGATTCATCAACCAGATGGATCAGACTTCAACAACTAAGCATGGCTAAGCATAACACATATACGGCTCTAGCGATGCGAACAAGCTCAGACCTAGTTTTGCTGGGAGGTGGATCAGGAACTCTGGGCTACAAGGATGGAATTATGCACACATAGGATATCTACAACTGCCGATAAAACATATTTGAAGCGGATGCAATATGTAAGAACCAAGTAAAGCATTTGAAACCATATATGAACCAGGTTAGGGCTTGCCTTGTCCCTCGTTGTTCGGTGCTGCTCTTCGGTGGCGTTGATCTCAGGCTCGCGTTCGGTCCCTATCGAGAAGAACCAAATACCGGAAAGGAAGAGCACAATCAAGATAGGGTACAATGCAATGCACATACCATATGATGACATGTCATATTAAAGGGGTTTGGGTAACCCTAGGTGCATCGATGGAAATTAAAGGGGTTCGGCTTCGAACCCCGACATATGAGAGGGGTCAAATTAGGGTTTCTACTAAGGCTCATATTTAATTGGTTCAAAGATGTATGAAACATGGATAAACAACTAGGATTTGTTTTTCTGATCATTTTGATATATAATTTTATATTTTTCTGATTTTAAATGAATTATTTAAGAATTTCCCAAGTTTAATTCATTTTAAAACAATTTCTGAAAATTCTATAAAAATAATAAAAGTTGGACCCACATGTCATAATTTTATTATTTTCTAAATATTTCCTAAATTATTAAAATTCTGACCAGGGGACCCACATGTCATATTATTTGCTATTTAAAGAAAATACAGAAATAAATATACAGAAAATACAAAAACCAAATTATGGCGTCATGCTGACGTCAGCATGGCCATGAGCTCGAAATTGAGCTCGGGCTGAGCTCAATCCGGCGCCTCAGGGCGCGATAGCGCGCGTGTGCGGGGGTAAACGACGCGCCTCGACGTGGAGAGTCCAAGGGTGGCGGCGCCGCCCGCTATTGGCCGCCGGAGCACGGCCGGCGGCGAGCCTATGCGGCGGCCGGGGCAGGTGCCATGGTGCCGCGGCGCTACAGAGCGAGGGAGAGCAGGGCGAGGGCACGGGGAGGTTCAGAAGCTCACCCTCGTCGCGATGGTGGGGTCGGCGATGGCCGGAGACGCTCGCCGGCGACGAATTTGGCCGGAGGCCGGCCGGAGACGGGTTAGGGTTAGGGTTGCTGGGGCTTCGGGGCCGCGGGGGAAGGGGAGAAGTGGGGGATTAGGGTTAGGGGCGGCGGCCGGAGAGGCTTTATAGCCGCCGGAGGGCGGCGGGGTGCATCGTGGCCGCCGGCGCCATCGCTCGGCCGGCAGCTCTCCACCGAGCTGCTTCGGTCGGCGGGGAAGACGGCAATTTTCCAAAAACCCCCCTGGGGAAAACTTGGGCTGGGGGTGGGCTGCTGCCTGGGCCGAATTGGGCCATTCGGCCAGGGAGAGAAGAGAGAGAGGAAGGGGGCCGAGCCCAGGGAAGAGAGGAGAGTTCTCTCTCTATATTTTTTTTTCTGGTTTTTATTTCTCATTTTTGTTTCTCTTTTCAAATTTCTATTTTCAAATCTGTTTGAATTTTGTTTGAAACTCAATTTTGCCAGAGAAGTAAATAGCACGCATGGATTTGCTAAATGACAACAAAACCATGTTGTATAATCTGAAAACTTGCAAGATTTGAATGTAGGAAGAAGTAGAAATTGATTGCATAATTGGAAAATGGAGATGCAAATTTTGCTCAAATTCAAACTATATGCATGCAATGCTCATGAACACTCATTTATTTATAAACACAAGGTTGGGATGTTACATATTGTGATGATGAAATTACTCCTAATCAGCATGATAAACTTACATTATTTTTGCGACGGTAGCATTATAAGATGATCCCTCACACTAAAATATCAAGATAATAAAGTGTTCATCCTTAGTAGCACCGTTGCAGTCTGTGCGCCACACGCCATCGTCACCGGCAGCGATCCTGGCGTGGGAGGCCACGAAGGTGCCGGCGGCGTAGTCGATGCCGAGGACGTGGATGGCGGAGCCTCTCATGGAGGCCGAGGTGGTGTTGGTGCCGTTGCCGGCACACCAAAGCTCGTACGCCGGATGGCCACAGGACAGCTCAGGCGGGGCTTGGCTTGGCGCGCCGAGCCAGAACGGGTACTTCACGGTAAGGTTCCCGCATGCTACCGGCTCGCAGGCTGCTTGTGTTGTTGGGTGGTGGAGGAGGAACAGTGAGAGCAAGATGAACAGCTGTGAGGTCGGAATTGGAGACATGCCAACAATTTGATACGAGAATGCAGATGTGTTAACCAGGAAGGATGGCTCAAAGAGATTTTAGGACGAAGCTAAGGGAGGGAAAATGAGTTCACGGAACACGTTGGTAGGTTTCTGACGACTTTGACTAGTCCCGTCAACGCCATAACTTGTCCACAAATTGGGCTTGAGCAAATTGGAAGGAGATGTTGTCATGGGACGGTGTCGCCTGTCAGTGCAGTGAACCTGGGGACAATGAGCTCCAAGTGGTGGAGATGATCAGCTTTGCCGCATCGCTTGGGTGAGCCCTGATTTGACGTTTGCTTTTCCTGTGGTATAAGAGAAAGCTTTAGTAATTACTGAATATATTCTTTACAAGACCGCTCTGAAGAGAGAGAGCCTCTTTTTGTGCCGTCTGTAACTCTATGCTGGTATCCCCTGGAGTGCTTTCTATGGAACTAGGCCGTACGTCCATAATTACACGGAAAGTCACCCTTCATGGTGGTGGGCTTCTAGGGGACTGAAAAGGGTCCATAGCCCAAATCTAACCTGCGTTATGTCATCGACAGCTGGTATGCCTAAAAACCTATTCGTCACCTGTTAGCGGGCTTTAATACGCGCCGCCCGCTAACGGGGGAGAGTTTGGGCCGCAGCCCATCAACAGGCAGGAGCCAGTAGGTCTCGGGTATTTCCGGTTTTTGTCGATTTTTTTTTCGGGTTTTTCTTGGGTTTCGGTTTTCTTTCGATTTTCTTTTTTCTGTTTTTTCTTTTTTAACAAATTTTTAAAGTCAAGCAAATTTTAAAGTTAAGTAAATTTTAAATTTGAACAAATTTCAAAGTAGGCAAATTTTAAATCTGAGCAAATTTTAAATCTGAGCAATTTTTAAATCTAAGCAAATTTCGAATCTGGGCAAATTTCAAATCTGGGCAAATTTGAAATCTAATCAATTTTCGAATATGAGAAATTTTCAATTCTGAGCAAATTTCAAATCTAAAGAAATTTTGAATTTGAGAAATTTTGAAACAACCGAACTAATGGGCCAGGCCCATTAACGCCGTATGCCTCTCCCGTATAGGCGCCCCCGTATGCCTCTCCCGTGTCGGCGCCGCTGCGTTGCCGCCGTGGCCCGCGCAAGTAAGAAATCCGCCGCGTGGTTCGCCACAACCACAGGGCATGCCGCCGAGCAAGCGCTAGCCTCACGCCCTCAGCCGCTCGCTGACGGTTAGGGCGGGAAATGCGGGGCCACGACAATGATGTGACGAGGGGGAGTAATCCACGGAGGGATATGCGACCAGGGTAGTGGTCGCCGGCAAGGTTGTCGCTTGGTTGGTCGCAAAGAGCAGCGAGGAGCCAAGTAAGTGTGCGCCTTCCCTACTGATACATCTGTAGATCAGTTTTGCCTGCTGATTTTATATGCTAGGTTCATGGATGAGTATACTTGAATCTTAGCAGGTATTGTCACCATTTGTAGTTGGATAAACCTGACAATGATGCATCCGCATTCCTTAATTTTTAGGTTAGAGCCTCAACGTCCTTTATCGAGTTATTGATTATATGTATGGGTCAATCTTGGTAGTTGTCTGCCTCTGACATATGAATTCAGCGCCTTTTAGAGATTGGAACACCGGACTCATCAACCGGCCAAACAGTTTGGTTGTTTTTTTCTGGACTTTTGGTTCGTACCAAATGCAATAATCTCAAACAGCTTTGATATCAACTTGCCTCAGCCATTCTGCGAGAAACGATGTACCATTTTGAAAACTCATAATTCTCTTGCACGCTGGTCAGTCGCTGGAGTATTATTATGGTATAAATGCAGCAAAAACTCGAGTTTATGTTTGTCCACTCCATGCTATCTTTGGGCCATGGTTGATTGGTAACAGAGTAGGGAATGCAGAGCATCTTATGAATAATCAGAAATTTTACGATACCACAAATATGATGGGAACGAGGGACATGAAATGAACGCTTGTGGAGACATCTCCAATTTATCGATTTTCTTTTCGAACATATTGAGGTCCTGGGTAGTAATGGAAGTTCTCTGCCTCTGCCATTACATCCCATACCTTTTAGCAGCTGTAACATGGAAAACAAAACTTAGCGCACATACGAATGATTCTTTTTCTGGTCCGTAACTGATGGACAGTGGGGTGCGGATCCTCTCGACTCTAGGTCCTGGATACATGGAATATGTTCTATGATACAATGCCGAAATTCGTCAGTCTTGTTTAATTTCTGAATGCACTCCATTGAAGGCCACCTTCTCAAAGAGTTGGAAATCATTGTAAGATTTTTGAATTCACAAGACTTGTCTCCTCTCAAGTCCGGTAGAACTTGCACTTTGTACATCCATATTGTGATGGAAACTTTCACTGGAATGAGAGATAGAAACGTAGGTCAATTTATTAAAAAATGTTCGTTCAAAATAATAATTTGACTGACAAACAATGGAATACAGACATGGGAAGAAATATCTTACAGTAGATCACAGAAGTTCTGCTTCGGCGGCATGTCAAGATCTTCTAAGCTTCTCTCAAACATTTCTAGTACTTTTGTTATGGTGGGGCGATACAAAGGTATTACTTGTATGCACCACAAGCCAATTAATATCATTTTTCTCGCGATCGCCTCAATTTCGCTTGTGACTTCACATGCTTGTAATCCATCACCTTGCGCAAGGTGGTCGAAAATTGAATCTGGAAAATATTTTTCACTGGATTTTGCTACAATTGATTTTACGTTTCTCCTGCCTCCAACCATCTCCAACAACATCATTCCATAACTGTAAACATCTGATTTTGTTGAAACTACTCCAAATGTTCGAGAGTGAACTTCCGGAGCGATGAATCCGATTGTTCCTCTAGCACCAGTCATATCCTTGTGCTCTCTCTCTCTCACCATTGTTAAAACACCATTTCTTGAGGATCTCCCATTCTACCCAACCAAAGCCAAATCCCTTTGGTAGAAATCAAGAGGAGGTCCCGATCTACGATCCCACCAAGCCAAACTTGATTCCCCCTTGAGTTCATTGAGCAAGCTTGTTACTCTTGGGTTTGTGGTAAACCCTAGGTGGCTAGGGTCACTCGGAAGCATTCGGGTTGTGGATTTGCTCCAAGAAGAACTTTGTGAGGGTTTGGAGACTACCTTACAGTCTACCACTAGTGAGTGAGATATTCCTTCGTGTGATAGGCTCCGGAGAAGAAGGAGAGCCTTCATGGCGTTGGGAAGTCCTTCGTGGGATCCCACACCTCTCCAACGTGACGTACCTTCCTCCCAAGGAAGGGAACACGAGAATACATCTTAGTCTCCGTGTGCTTCGGTTATCTATAACCGATCTCTTTACTTGTGTTGCTTAAATTTGTGATAGCCTTCGTGCTTGAAGTACCTTGTATCATTATATAGGTTGCCTCACCTAGTTTGCATTAGGCACACTTACTATTCCACAAAGCCTAAAATTGCAAGAGATTTTAAAGAAAATTTGTAGAACCTATTCACCCCCTCTAGTTTACCATCTCTATCCTTTCAATTGGTATCACAGCAAGGGCTCTTTCTAAGGTCTTTACCGCCTTAAGAGCGAGATGGTTTTCTCCGATGATGAGAATGAGACTAAGCTTTACTCGGTCAAAGAGTTTAGGGAAAGGATGGCCAAGGAAGCCCTTGATAAGGCTAAGGTCGATTCCGATCTCAATGGGCGTACCAAAATTGAGTTGTTGATGACGAACATTGGGGATAAGGCTGCACTCGGTGATCCCTCGGTTAGCTCCCAAGTGAAACCGTTGGGACCGGGTGAAGAAGGCTTTGTGGTGCATCATGAACCTACGAATGCCATGTAGGTCCCGCAATCCCATCCCAGGAGCTGAGTTGTGGGACTAGTTTGCACGTTGAGGACAAGTTGTGGGACTTGTAGTGTATATAGCTCGTAGGCCAACTTTCGTCGCGCTGTAAAGTTTTCCGGTTTTACCCCTCCCTCCTCGCACGACTCACTATTTTTTTTAAATAATACGTTTAATTTAATTAAGTGCAGAAATATTACTTAATCGCATCTTATTTCAAAAATAATGCAGCCTCGGACTCCGGGAAGCCGAAAGGTGGGCTGTCGGCCACCAGGACGCCAAGCAGGCCTTTTGGCCATCGGGACGCCGAAAGGTGGGCTGACGCTGTCGCCCCTGCCAGCCGACAGGCCGGTCGACCACGACAGGCCTGCTATCGGCCACCTAGACGCCGAAAGGCCCTTTCAGCTATCAGGACGCCGAAATGTCCCTGGAGCGGGATTAAATCGCGAGGGCCAGCTCCTTCTTCCTCCTCTCGCCCCTGCCTTGTTCCTCTCTCTGTGTCAAAAAACAGCACATAACTTCCACCATTTTGACTCGATTTTGAAGCTATTCTGCGCTAAATCTTCATCTTAAAAGTAGTATTAGCTGGAGGACCCCCCGATCTATTGATGGGTTAGCTGGAGGAGGTGATTTCGTGGTGCTTTTTTGGAGCTATGGTGGTGGTTGTGGAGGCTGTTGTTGGGTAAGGTGGTGGTGGTGGTGGTGGCGGTGTTGGAGCTGCTTGGTGGTGGTGCTGCTGCTGCTGCTGCTTGGTGGTGGTAGTGCTGCTGCTGCCGCTGGTAGTTTTGCACGCTTCAAGGGTAAACCCTAATCCCTCGCTAATTCTTTTGGTAATGTGTGTATACGGTTATGTATAATTAGATTTTGTAGGTAGTATATTGTATTCAGCAGTGCGTAGTAATTGATGTGTGCAATTTTTTTTAGGCCATCATAGCAATGTCTGAGTTAGTGAAATTTGTCGTGCACTATGGTGCCGGTACTGTCCGAACAAATCAGTTCGGAGCTGATCTTAGTGAGTTTCCGTATATTGAGTTGGAGTTGACGGCCCCTAAAACATGGAGTGTTAGTCAGTTGAAGGATTGGTTAACAAGAAGTTTTGGGCTGAACCCGGAAACATACACTGTCGGTGTGCATGCATTATGGACCAAGTCAAGATCAAACATTCTGTGGTATTTGAGGCCGATAGATCGGACCTCCCAGTGGGTGCACTGGTTAGAAGGATGTGAATATAGGGGGACTCACCCCATCGCCTTGCTTGTTCCCGTGCCACTGGAGGTCTCATCGCCTGAAGGCGGGGGTGGTTATGAATCAGGATAGGGCAGCCATGCATACGTTGAAGGTGGTGGTTACGAAGAAAGTGGGGAAAGCAGCAGAGCACACATCGGTAGTGGTGGTTACGAATCCGGTCAGAGCAGCTAGGCAACAAGAGGAGACGATGATACTGGAGAGGCAGATGGTGATGATGATGGCACGTTGCAGAGGCAGATGGAAGAAGAAGATACAGATGGTGATAGTGGTGATTCAGATGAGTCTGATGATTCAGATGAAGAAGAGAATGAAGTTGATGCCCCTGTACCTGATGCATGGAATCAGTACTTCTCGTCCAGAATGACCGTGAACGATGGCCATGATTCTGCTTGGGAGTATCACCAGAACAACCTCGCGAAGGGGGCCATATATCCAGACAAGAAACATTTGCAGGATGCGATCATTGCATGGGCAATGTCGACGCAAAGAATGTTCAAGACAACTGTGTCATCACAGAAATATCTGACAATGGTGTGCAAAGTAGATGGTTGTCCCGCTAGGGTGCATGGATATTGCCCCCAGTACGAGACTACGTGGGTACTCAGCGACTTAGTATTGCACACATGTGTTCTTCCCCATATCCCGCTGGATCATGAGAACCTTTCATCCACTCGTATTGCTCGCTTGTTTTACACGCTGATAGTAACAAGTAAAGCTATGGAAGTGAGTTCTCTGCAGGAATTAGTTTTTGCAAAATACAATTACTTAATTTCCTATGGAAAGGCTTGGAGAGCTAAGCAGAGGGCCCTGGAGATCAGATTTGGCACATTCGTAGACTCGTACAACTCTGTTGTCCGTCTACTGAACACACTGCAAGCAAGAAATCCGGGCACATATGTCAATATACAAGACTTCTATATGCCCGAGTTCCCAACTGTAAGGGTACTGAATCGAGTGTTCTTCTCTTTCAACATATGCATCGAAGCTTTCAGGCACTGCCGACCGGTGTTGTGTGTAGATGGCACGTTTCTCACTGGCAAGTACAAGGATCAGATCCTGACCGCCATTGGCCAAGACGGGAACAATCGGCTCGTCCCAATTGCGTTTGCTTTCGTGGAGAGCGAGAACACTAAAAGCTGGTTATGGTTTTTTAGGCAGCTAAAAATTGCAGTTGTGAAGGAGAAGGAAAATGTGTGTATCCTTCATGACAGGCATGCGGGTATACTTAGTGAGATAAAGAGACTTAAAGAGCCTGCGCATGACGAACCAACACCATGGAGGGACATGCAGAGCCGATGGTGCATGTGTAATAATGTATTAAACCTTTGCCCGGGGCTAGGCCTCGCTAAACTTGCACTGGATCTCTGATGAAATAGCATGTTGTGAACTAAAAAATGATATTTACAAAAAATCTTGAGCATTATATCATGTACCTGTAGTTCAAATCTGGCCGGCCTCCTACCGATTCGGTAGAAATTTGTCTTTTTCATGAGGGGTGGACGGAAAGGTTCCAGATACACTGGTTGGGAAATTGTCCATCTTAGGTGGTCTAGTATTTTTGAAAAATGTGTTGGTACAAATGTGAAACTTTAATTTGGTGGTTGCTTCACAAAATACCCCGTTTTCGGCACCTCAAAAATGGTGGGCCGGTAAAATAATCCTCCATGGATCATCAACCCATGCAACCAACCACGGAAGAAAAACTCAAGTGACATACCTGTCGCGGGATTCATCCGGAGAATCCATCACCTGCGTGCGGCCGGACCAACGGAGATCGGATCGGGCCAAGAGAAACGGACCGGCGAGGTGAGGCAACTCGATCTGACCACGATGATGGACAGCGCGTCTTCCACAAACCATGCATCCAAAGACGTCAACAGCGATAAATAATCGTCCACAAATAAACCCATGCAGCCAACTATGGGGCAAGAAAAACCCGAGTAACAGATCGGACGTATACCTGTTGCGGGATCTCCATCCGGAGAAGACTTTGCCCGCGGCCGGGCAAACGGAGATCGGATGACTAGCCTCGCAGACCACGAGGACGGAGAGTGCCCTCTCCTCTCCGAGCAAGAGTCAAAGTCTAAGTCGTGTATGCTTCTGTTAAATTTTATTGATGCTAGAGTTGTGTATGCTCCTAGATCATGTAACAAGCCGGCTCATGAGTTAGCGGCTTGGAGTGTTCAGGGCGGTCTTACGGAACATGTCATCTGGACAACTGACCTCCCGACGTCTGTAACCCGTCTGGTGACCGGCGATCTATCCGTGTCTTAATGGAATACGAGTGTTCCATGTAAAAAAAATAAAATCCAAATCCACCAACCGGACAGTCCTCCTCTGAATCAATATCCACGCCGCGCTTTCTCTTCCTCTCCCCCGCGAATCCTGCCAGAAACTACCGCACAACAAATTGATGCAGGCATACGAGGGGTTTACGCTGAATTTACCTCCTACAAATTCTATCATGCGCCTCCATTACGGCTGGGGTCTACCTCTTACTCAAGCCGCCAGTTTGCCACTCCGTCCCTTCTTCTCTTGGCTGGAGCCAAAGCTTCGTACACAACAAATGCTAGCAGGCAGGTGTCAGCTTGAGACGAAATACAATATATTTCTGTTCCAGGAGGTCAAGAAGGTGTCTATATTGCCGCAACACAGCATGCAAGAATGAAAAGAAAACCCAGCACTACGTGCATCTCATCTCTCAGCATTGTGAAACGTTGATTCTCTCGGTTTGCCACACACAAAACTCAGTATTAGTAGTACATGGATCTCTCACTCTCTCCGGTTTTGCCTTCTGTCAACACCCGGATTTTTAAGTCCAGATGCCTATTATGCCATTCCTCGCAATCCCAGGAATATTGTTTTTGCGAGACATAATAGATTGATATCACAACACATCATTTATTACAACACATAATCGTCTTACAAATAAAGGATCACATGATCCAGTCTCATTACAATAATAGAAGTTCTATTGATCCATTACATAACACATCGCCGAAGCGAAATAGCGTAGTAGTAGTCCATCTATTCCACAGGCAACTGTTGTCAGGAGTGATCCTAGTTGTCGTAGACGTTCTGCTGTCCTTCTTCCGGGTTCTCTCTTCTTCATAGTCTGGCCATTTGAATAGCCAGGGACACAACCATGAGTACTTTAAAGTACTCGCAAACTAATACTAATGTAAATACTATCAACTGTAGTAAGGGGGTTCTAAGCTCTAGTTTCAGTTGCAGAAAGCCAGTTTTATTTCATAAACGCTTTAATAATCAAAAACTCCTCATTTGCCTAACTTACTCAAGTGGGAACATTAGTGTCATTCCCACAACTCTGTTGTGATTCAATTCAAAGTCACCATTCACCTTTCAAATTCAAGTCCCAAGTCATATGTCACATTTTTGAAAAGATCCTGATGACGGAACAGTATGGCCTTTCCAACCGTCCATAACCGTGGACACGGCTATTCGAATAGTTCTACACTCTGCAGAGGTCGTACACTTGTGCCACAACATTTGCAATAATCCGTCAGGGTTAACTGGCCCTGATTTACCATACTCCGTATGCGGACTACCAACCATAACTTTTCACTTACATACTCTAGTATAGGCACCTCTCCCCATGAGCTTGGCCTCCTGAAGACAGTGGGAACTGCACAGGGCTTGGGCCGGACATTCACCTCATTTCACGTCATTTCTCATCAGTTCTTTTGTTGTAGAGGTAGCCTCCAGCCTAACCCCGATGACGCTTGTTCAGAGGGAACCCATACTAAAGCACATAAATTTCTAGTTAAGCCCTTACCCATGTTGGGTATTGTGGGGGTACTTTCAAATTGGAATGGTATCGCATCCGAACCCAACCATCAGTTTTTGTAAAATTCACCAAGTCATTCACAAATCATATTCACCTTCAAAATCTTTCAATAGAATGAATCATCATTCCAAGGTTTTCAAAGTCATTTCATTTCACAAGTTCCCATCTAGAGTAGTCAATTTTATTTGTTTAGCACTAGCAACTAGTCATGAGGGGTGCTAACTAGCTTGTCTTGCTCTAGGCTAACTTTGATGCTCTTGCTCTACTCTATATCTAAACCAAGTGAATCATGAATCAAAAAGTAAACTTTGATAAACAAAATTTAGTAAAGCTTGTAGAGTAAAACTTGGGATAAGAGCATTAAGCATAAAGTAAAAGTAATGGTGCCTTGCTCTTGTAGAGCTTTGCATTATTCTAGTGGCATTGGTAATAGCTTGCATTAGTCTAGCTTGCCTTGATTGGTGATGTGATCAAAGTTCTCTTGCTCTTCCTCTTGGTAGAATACCTCCTCCTCCTGATAGTCTCCGGTACTAGCGTCTATAAACGAATACGAGGATACAATCACCAAACAACACTTAAGTAATCTTAGTTAGCCTTAATGGCTCACCCAAATGATCTAGCATCACTATTTAACATTTATCCAAAAATTATTCTAGGGTTTCCTTATTTAATATTAGGAAAATAATTTCCTCTCATTAAAAATTGGAATTAGGGTTTCTCTTTGGTTTGGGAGAAATAATTTCCTCTCATTGAATTCTTCTTAAGATTTAATCTTCTCAAATAACCAGGGATGATCCCCTGTTGACCAAGGTCAACACTTCACACTTATTATTTGAGAGAAAAGATTTTAATGAGATTCATCATCTCATGTGATTTAAATAACCATGGCAATATTAAATACTATTTTGATTTAAATTCTACAAGTGAGCAAGTATGAACCTATGCAGTAGAGGTCATCATATTACTTCATTTCACTTGAGAAAGGATTTTAAATGAGGTGCTATACCTCATAGATTTAAATTCCTAAAATTTGGATATAGTTAAGATGGTCTAGTATTGGCTACATAGCCAATATTTTGATTCTAGCCCATGATCATGTACAGAAACTATATCATATTTTTACATAGTAAATTAGGGTTTGTTAAATGTGAATTATTGCAATTGGATTCACTTTGAAATTCAAAATGGTTGATTTTTAAGATTTATTTGAATACTGAAAAGTATCTGTTTTGTTATTTTTGCTATTCAAAAACTGCACAAGGTATGGGGTTGAGACCAGTGAGCTTAGCTAGATCAAATCCTAAGCTTTCCAGAACATTTTAATTTGCTAAATTTGAGTTTGTAGATTTTGAACTATTCAATTTATGGCACAGACCAGAATTGAATTATTGCTGAAATAGATTAATACAAAGTTTAAATTGTTTGGGCTGCGCGGGAAACAGATGGGCCGAAACGGTTTGAATGGAGGAAACAGGCCCAGTAACGGTTCGGTGCTTGGTGGGCTGTCAGGGGTGGGGCCTACATGTCAGCGACTGTTTTACTTACCGAAACGGTACGCGCTGACGACCGTCGGATCAGGAGAGGATCGCACGGCCGTGGTTCTTCTTCTTCTCCGGCGAGAGGAGGGCATGCTGGCGACGGAGGTAGGGGGTCGGGGAGCGTCCTAGGCCGCCGGCGGTCGAGGGAGAGGGTCGAGGCGATGTTGTCGATGGTGTAGAGGCCCCTGGTACAGCGGCGAGGCTCGGGGCGCTCCAGGCGATGTAGATGATCTGCGGGCTCCGGCGACTTCGAGCTCGCAATTGGAGCTTCTCCGGCGAGGTAGGATCAAATTGGTGGGTTGAGAAGGGGCAAGGATGAGAGAGGAGCAGTTTGTGTGAAGAATGGTGGCTCGGATGTCCTCTATTTATAGCGGGGTGAGAGGGCCGGCGGGTGCTGTGAAGGGGTCGACGACGACGAGGTCGTTCCAGGGAGCGAAGGGGCAAGCTATGGAGCGCATCCTGTAGGCGACGTCTAGGTGAGTCTCTAGGTATAGCTGGCGCGTCCAGGGGACGACGGGATAGCTCGGTTTGCTTCCGCGACAAGGACAGTACTGGGCGGCAGAACTCCGATCATGGCGACGGCGACGGGGCGTGCGCGAGCTAGTGAGGATGTCTAGGAGGTAGCCGTAGGCGTGGTGATCATTTGTGCCAAGTGGGAGAGGGAGAGGGGAACAAGAGCGTCCAGACGAGACGCGTACTGGCGCGTCCAGGATGGTGTCTGGGCGCGCTCACCACGTGCGTGGACATGTCGTGGCGAGGTACTGGGCGCGCGTGCTCTGGCCACTAGCGGGCTTGCTCGTGCTAGGGCCGTGCATGGTCATGATCAGCAAGTGTAGGAGCATCTCCAGGACAAGGTGAGCGTGTGAGAAAGGGGCCAGGGAGAGAGTGAGTGAGGGGGGGCCGGCATGGGTACGACATGGGGTTTTTGTGATCATGCCAAAGCTTTAATCGACCAAACTAGTACCAGGCTTGATGCAGGGGAGGTACAGGAGCAGCAATGATCAAAGATTAAAGTGGTTTAGGCTTTGGACCAGAGGTTAAAAGGGTGTGTGCAAAGTCTGAATTGATGCCTGCCAAGTGTTTGACAGAATGGCCGCAAGAACATTTTGGTCGAATTTTGAATTTCTCTTTGGTGGAGCTCAAACATATAATTAAAGAGAAAGAAAGGTGGTGGTGGTGGTCATTTTGGTGGAGATTTGCAAGATTTCAAATTTGGTATGATCTTCTCATAGTTTCAAAGTCTTCACTTGTCACCTCTCTACTGGTCAACCTGGTCAACATCAGTACTAATGGTCAACATGAAAGTTGTTCACCATCACTTGGTCTTGGATGACATGGCTTTGGTTGACCAAGGTTGGTTGAAGAATCAGAAGATAAATGGGTGCCAAGTGGTGAAGAAAATAAAAAGGGGACATATGACCATTATCACATGTAAGTTGAAATTGAGGTTTGCTTTGATTTGATTTTGGTTTCTTTGATGCAATTGTGTTTGTTTATCATATATAAACATTTTACAAGCAAGGGATCAAGCAAAGGTGGCCTTGGTTGAAGATTTGCAAATTTGGCTAAGTGTATGTGAGTAAAAATGGAATTATCTCACCATTTGAATTCTCCCCATTTGATTTGACTTTTCTTGACTCTAATGTGGTTCTTATTAGTTTAGAAACATTTTAAGACCATTGAAACCATTTCAAATGGTCTTGTTCAAAGATTTGCAAAAATGGCCATAACACATAAGAGGTGATGTGTCACTTTTCATTATTCTTGTAATTTGTTGATTTTGCTTTACTTGGACATGGGTTGGGGTCAATTTAGGGTTATTTTAGGTTGAGGGATGGTTTCACATCAATTGGTCAAGGTTTAAAGTCTTAGATCAAATTTTGATGAAATGGCTATGTGTCACATATGCCTCTATGCATATGTTGCATTTGAGTTTTAATTTGACTTGGCTTGACCCAAATGGTGTTGTTGAGTGTTGAAATGGTATATAGGAGTGATCCAACCATTCACAACAAGTCTTAGGGTCAATTTTCTTAAATTCACATATTTGCTATTTTACTCTCATATGCCTCTATGGCATTTTTAGTTTCTTTTTATTTTCTTTGGAAACAACTTGGATTTGGTTTGATAAGCCTTTGGTAAGGTGTGTGAAGGTTTTCCAAACCTCTAAACAAAGTGGAAAGGTCTAGGGTAAAGATTTATAATTATAGCCATAGGCACATATGCCTTTTTCTTATTTAATTTCCTTTTATTTTATTTTAACTAGGATGGTGAAAAGAGGGGTGAGGTTTAGGGTTTAAGATTATTTCAAACTATCTTAACAAGCAATCATGGCAATAGCACAAGAATTAAGCAAGATCACTAAGCATCAAACTTAATTTAATAAAAGTTTTTGTTGGTTCCAAAATTTGGAACTAGGGAAATTCATTTGTTTTGTTTTGAATTTTTGGGATGTTACAAACCCTTCCCCTTAAACAAATCTCGTCCCGAGATTTTAAGAAAAGTTAGGTTCCTAAGAGAGATTGAGCATTTTATTAACAGAAGACATACTTGGCATGGTCTGGGTGCTTCGAGCTTCAGGCTGTGGTAGAGACGGCCGTTGTTGTTGTTCTGTTCCTTCTACCGGCGAAGCGGCGCTGTTGTTGGGCAGGTGCGGTGTTGGCGGCAATCTTGGCAAGCTTCTTGGGGCACTCATTGGAGTAGTGGCCCACAACTCCACATTCATAGCAGTTGATCGTGGACTTGTCCTTGGGGTTGACGGGAGCAGTGTTGCTTCCAGTCCTCGGGCCAGTGTTGGTGTTGTTGTGGTTCCCATTGTTGCTGTTGCTGTTGGGGTTGTTGTTGTTGTGGTGGCTGTTGTTGTTGTTACCTCCGGGCTTCGGGGTCCTCCGTTGTTGTTGGCGTAGCTTGGGCGGTAAGTCTGGGTAGGCGGCCTGTTGTTTCTTGGGGTGAATCCTCCAGAGGAGTTATTGCGGTGCTTCTGGGCGTGGTGGGGTCCACTCTGGTTCATCATTCTGCGCTTGCGGTTCTCATTGGCCTGATGCAGCTTTCCTTCCATCTGTATGGCTGAGTCCACGAGGGCTTCCAAGTCAGCGAACGGAATGTTCACCAACACGGTTTGCATCTCGTCGTGCAGTCTGTTCAGAAATCTCTCCTTCCTCTTCTCATTGGTATCGGTCTCATCCGGGGCGTACCTTGATAGAGTGAGAAACCTGTCGCGGTATTCCACCACGGACATCCTTCCTTGCTTGAGTTCGCGGAACTCGTCTCTCATTTTCTTGATCAGTCCTTGGGGCACATGGTATTTGCTAAACTTCAGCTTGAAGTCTTCCTAGGTCATCATTTGTCCCGCATTCATTGCACGGGCACTTGTCCACCAGGCTCGCGCAGGTCCTGACAGTAGTGGGTGGCACAGTACTTTTTCTGCGGCTTCAACTCCCGCAACTTCGAGGTTGTTCTCCATGGTCTGGAGCCGTCATCGCATCTAGGGGCTCTTCACTTGTTGAACATCGGTGGGTTGGTGTTCTGAAAATTCTTCAGCTTTGACCCAGGGTGATCGTGATTTCGTGGCCTTGATTGTTCTAGGCTATACAGCGGCAAGGTTTGCTTGCGTTTTTCGACTTCTCGATCTGCCATCATCGTCTGCAGCAGTTGCATCATGGCATCCTGGTGGCATTGCGGGTTGGTGGGGCCATCTGAATATTGAGGTAGATGATAAGATAAGAGGGAAATTTCTAGGGTTTGTTTTGTTAAAATTTAAAAAGTTCATAAATTGAAAACTTGAGTAGTGTTGGGGGTAAAACCAACAACACTTTTTCATTCATACCAAACATCACATATTACAAAGCTAACACACCGTTGGTTTGAAGAACCATTCATTCGCTCTACGATACAAGGGGATCCCGATACAACTCACACATACGAAAGTGCCTTAAATGATACTACTCTTGAGGGTGGAATTCTTCGTCTTCACGGGTAATGTGCTTGGCGAGAGGCGAGGGCGTTGTCCAAATCCCTGCGGGTTTTGTACATCTTGAAGTCCTGGTGTGCTACATAGGGGTTCATCTCCGTACGTGGTGGCATGGTCATCGGTCTTCCCATGGAATCCTGTCTTGGGTAGTAGATGAAGCGAGTGTTCTTGATCTTGTTCTCATTTTGTCCGCACAGACGGAAAATTGCTTCTTGCATAGCTCGACTAGTCCTTCCTTCCAAGTGTTTCCCGTTACAGAAAACCAGATGGTTTCCCATACCGGGCTCCAAGCTTCCTTCGGAGATCAGTGGAAACTTCCCACCGAGGTGGTTCTCCGGAGTGATTGTTGAGGGGTATTCCGAAGAACTCGGGATACGGGTGTCCCAGATATTCCACTAGTTGCTTCAAATCCTTTTCGAACCTTAGGTCGCCTCCGTGACCAGGCTGATAGAACTCCCATTGGTACTCCATCTGTGAGCAATGAGGATGAGTAGGTTAATGAAGTGATCAAGTGTGCAAAATTTTATGTACAATTACAAAGAAAAGTAGAGCATGGATTTATTCTTTTGAAAAGATCTTAAGATAAGGGTGAGAATAAGTTTTCAGAAATATTCACTTCCTTGGTTTTGAAACTAAGTTTTTCGGACGTCCATTCTAACTAGGGTCTCCTAAGGTCAAACAATGGCTCTGATACCAACTTGTCAACACCGGATTTTTAAGTCCGATGCCTATTATGCCATTCCTCGCAATCCCAGGAATATTGTTTTTGCGAGACATAATAGATTGATATCACAACACATCATTTATTACAACACATAATCGTCTTACAAATAAAGGATCACATGATCCAGTCTCATTACAATAATAGAAGTTCTATTGATCCATTACATAACACATCGCGGAAGCGAAATAGCGTAGTAGTAGTCCATCTATTCCACAGGCAACTGTTGACGTCAGGAGTGATCCTAGTTGTCGTAGACGTCCCCTGTCCTTCTTCCGGTTTCTGTACTCTTCTTCATAGTCTGGCCATTTGAATAGCCGGGGACACAGCCATGAGTACTTTAAAGTACTCGCAAACTAATACTAATGTAAATACTATCAACTGTAGTAAGGGGTTCTAAGCTCTAGTTTCAATTGTAGCCAGTTTATTTCATAAACGCTTTAATAATCAAAAACTCCTCATTTGCCTAACTTACTCAAGTGGGAACATTAGTGTCATTCCCACAACTCTGTTGTGATTCAATTCAAAGTCACCATTCACCTTTCAAATTCAAGTCCCAAGTCATATGTCACATTTTTGAAAAGATCTGATGACGGAACAGTATGGCCTTTCCAACCGTCCATAACCGTGGACACGGCTATTCGAATAGTTCTACACTCTGCAGAGGTCGTACACTTGTGCCACAACATTTGCAATAATCCGTCAGGGTTAACTGGCCCTGATTTACCATACTCCGTATGCGGACTACCAACCATAACTTTTCACTTACATACTCTAGTATAGGCACCTCTCCCCATGAGCTTGGCCTCCCAGTGAAGACAGACATCTGGGAACTGCACAGGGCTTGGGCCGACATTCACCTCATTTCACATCATTTCTCATCAGTTCTTTTGTTGTAGAGGCAGCCTCCCTAACCCCGATGACGCTTGTTCAGGGGAACCCATACTAAAGCACATAAATTTCTAGTTAAGCCCTTACCCATGTTGGGTATTGTGGGGGTACTTTCAAATAGGAATGGTATCGCATCCGAACCCAACCATCAGTTTTTGTAAAATTCACCAAGTCATTCACAAATCATATTCACCTTCAAAATCTTTCAATAGAATGAATCATCATTCCAAGGTTTTCAAAGTCATTTCATTTCACAAGTTCCCATCTAGAGTAGTCAATTTTATTTGTTTAGCACTAGCAACTAGTCATGAGGGGAGCTAACTATCTTGTCTTGCTCTAGGCTAACTTTGATGCTCTTGCTCTACTCTATATCTAAACCAAGTGAATCATGAATCAAAAAGTAAACTTTGATAAACAAAATTTAGTAAAGCTTGTAGAGTAAAACTTGGGATAAGAGCATTAAGCATAAAGTAAAAGTAATGGTGCCTTGCTCTTGTAGAGCTTTGCATTATTCTAGTGGCATTGGTAATAGCTTGCATTAGTCCAGCTTGCCTTGATTGGTGATGTGATCAAAGTTCTCTTGCTCTTCCTCTTGGTAGAATACCTCCTCCTCCTGATAGTCTCCGGTACTAGCGTCTATAAACGAATACGAGGATACAATCACCAAACAACACTTAAGTAATCTTAGTTAGCCTTAATGGCTCACCCAAATGATCTAGCATCACTATTTAACATTTATCCAAAAATTATTCTAGGGTTTCCTTATTTAATATTAGGAAAATAATTTCCTCTCATTAAAAATTGGAATTAGGGTTTCTCTTTGGTTTGGGAGAAATAATTTCCTCTCATTGAATTCTTCTTAAGATTTAATCTTCTCAAATAACCAGGGATGATCCCCTGTTGACCAAGGTCAACACTTCACACTTATTATTTGAGAGAAAAGATTTTAATGAGATTCATCATCTCATGTGATTTAAATAACCATGGCAATATTAAATACTATTTTGATTTAAATTCTACAAGTGAGCAAGTATGAACCTATGCAGTAGAGGTCATCATATTACTTCATATCACTTGAGAAAGGATTTTAAATGAGGTGCTATACCTCATAGATTTAAATTCCTAAAATTTGGATATAGTTAAGATGGTCTAGTATTGGCTACATAGCCAATATTTTGATTCTAGCCCATGATCATGTACAGAAACTATATCATATTTTTACATAGTAAATTAGGGTTTGTTAAATGTGAATTATTGCAATTGGATTCACTTTGAAATTCAAAATGGTTGATTTTTAAGATTTATTTGAATACTGAAAAGTATCTGTTTTGTTATTTTTGCTATTCAAAAACTACACAAGGTATGGGGTTGAGACCAGTGAGCTTAGCTAGATCAAGCTTTCCAGAACATTTTAATTTGCTAAATTTGAGTTTGTAGATTTTGAACTATTCAATTTATGGCACAGACCAGAATTGAATTATTGCTGAAATAGATTAATACAAAGTTTAAATTGTTTGGGCTGCGCGGGAAACAGATGGGCCGAAACGGTTTGAATGGAGGAAACAGGCCCAGTAACGGTTCGGTGCTTGGTGGGCTGTCAGGGGTGGGGCCTACATGTCAGCGACTGTTTTACTTACCGAAACGGTACGCGCTGACGACCGTCGGATCAGGAGAGGATCGCACGGCCGTGGTTCTTCTTCTTCTCCGGCGAGAGGAGGGCGTGCTGGCGACGGAGGTAGGGGGTCGGGGAGCGTCCTGGCCGCCGGCGGTCGAGGGAGAGGGTCGAGGCGATGTTGTCGATGGTGTAGAGGCCCCTGGTACAGCGGCGAGGCTCGGGGCGGCTCCAGGCGATGTAGATGATCTGCGGGCTCCGGCGACTTCGAGCTCGCAATTGGAGCTTCTCCGGCGAGGTAGGATCAAATTGGTGGGTTGAGAAGGGGCAAGGATGAGAGAGGAGCAGTTTGTGTGAAGAATGGTGGCTCGGATGTCCTCTATTTATAGCGGGGTGAGAGGGCCGGCGGGTGCTGTGAAGGGGTCGACGACGACGAGGTCGTTCCAGGGAGCGAAGGGGCAAGCTATGGAGCGCATCCTGTAGGCGACGTCTAGGTGAGTCTCTAGGTATAGCTGGCGCGTCCAGGGGACGACGGGATAGCTCGGTTTGCTTCCGCGACAAGGACAGTACTGGGCGGCAGAACTCCGATCATGGCGACGGCGACGGGGCGTGCGCGAGCTAGTGAGGATGTCTAGGAGGTAGCCGTAGGCGTGGTGATCATTTGTGCCAAGTGGGAGAGGGAGAGGGGAACAAGAGCGTCCAGACGAGACGCGTACTGGCGCGTCCAGGATGGTGTCTGGGCGCGCTCACCGCGTGCGTGGACATGTCGTGGCGAGGTACTGGGCGCGCGTGCTCTGGCCACTAGCGGGCTTGCTCGTGCTAGGGCCGTGCATGGTCATGATCAGCAAGTGTAGGAGCATCTCCAGGACAAGGTGAGCGTGTGAGAAAGGGGCCAGGGAGAGAGTGAGTGAGGGGGGGCCGGCATGGGTACGACATGGGGTTTTTGTGATCATGCCAAAGCTTTAATCGACCAAACTAGTACCAGGCTTGATGCAGGGGAGGTACAGGAGCAGCAATGATCAAAGATTAAAGTGGTTTAGGCTTTGGACCAGAGGTTAAAAGGGTGTGTGCAAAGTCTGAATTGATGCCTGCCAAGTGTTTGACAGAATGGCCGCAAGAACATTTTGGTCGAATTTTGAATTTCTCTTTGGTGGAGCTCAAACATATAATTAAAGAGAAAGAAAGGTGGTGGTGGTGGTCATTTTGGTGGAGATTTGCAAGATTTCAAATTTGGTATGATCTTCTCATAGTTTCAAAGTCTTCACTTGTCACCTCTCTACTGGTCAACCTGGTCAACATCAGTACTAATGGTCAACATGAAAGTTGTTCACCATCACTTGGTCTTGGATGACATGGCTTTGGTTGACCAAGGTTGGTTGAAGAATCAGAAGATAAATGGGTGCCAAGTGGTGAAGAAAATAAAAAGGGGACATATGACCATTATCACATGTAAGTTGAAATTGAGGTTTGCTTTGATTTGATTTTGGTTTCTTTGATGCAATTGTGTTTGTTTATCATATATAAACATTTTACAAGCAAGGGATCAAGCAAAGGTGGCCTTGGTTGAAGATTTGCAAATTTGGCTAAGTGTATGTGAGTAAAAATGGAATTATCTCACCATTTGAATTCTCCCCATTTGATTTGACTTTTCTTGACTCTAATGTGGTTCTTATTAGTTTAGAAACATTTTAAGACCATTGAAACCATTTCAAATGGTCTTGTTCAAAGATTTGCAAAAATGGCCATAACACATAAGAGGTGATGTGTCACTTTTCATTATTCTTGTAATTTGTTGACTTTGCTTTACTTGGACATGGGTTGGGGTCAATTTAGGGTTATTTTAGGTTGAGGGATGGTTTCACATCAATTGGTCAAGGTTTAAAGTCTTAGATCAAATTTTGATGAAATGGCTATGTGTCACATATGCCTCTATGCATATGTTGCATTTGAGTTTTAATTTGACTTGGCTTGACCCAAATGGTGTTGTTGAGTGTTGAAATGGTATATAGGAGTGATCCAACCATTCACAACAAGTCTTAGGGTCAATTTTCTTAAATTCACATATTTGCTATTTTACTCTCATATGCCTCTATGGCATTTTTAGTTTCTTTTTATTTTCTTTGGAAACAACTTGAATTTGGTTTGATAAGCCTTTGGTAAGGTGTGTGAAGGTTTTCCAAACCTCTAAACAAAATGGAAAGGTCTAGGGTAAAGATTTATAATTATAGCCATAGGCACATATGCCTTTTTCTTATTTAATTTCCTTTTATTTTATTTTAACTAGGATGGTGAAAAGAGGGGTGAGGTTTAGGGTTTAAGATTATTTCAAACTATCTTAACAAGCAATCATGGCAATAGCACAAGAATTAAGCAAGATCACTAAGCATCAAACTTAATTTAATAAAAGTTTTTGTTGGTTCCAAAATTTGGAACTAGGTAAATTCATTTGTTTTGTTTTGAATTTTTGGGATGTTACACCTTCTTCCATCATTCAGCTATGGCAGCCCAACAACATATACAGCTGGCTTGAGAGGTCAGCAACAAGTAGTCCGGGTTGCTAAACTTCCTGAGGAGCATATCATCCACGGCATGTACCATCTTGGGCTTCATCTTCTCCAACATGTCCAGGTTGTGTGTGCCCAGCGCCTCCTTCAACTGCTCCTTCAAGCACCACCTTCAAGTGCTCCACGTTAGGTAAGTCAATAGTTGGAAGATGGTACTACTACCTCCGAACCTGTTTCCACCAGATTTCAAGCATTAGACTGACACACTTCATATTAACCAGGTGTTTTGCATCTAGAGTTTCACCTTCTGTTGTGCAAATCAATGAGTAAAACACCTCAACACAACCAACCCAAATGACAGGAAAGAGTACTACTGAGTTCATGGAAGGTCATTCCAACATAAGACTTGTTTCGATATTGACCATAGTTTAAAATAGCTTTTGTCCAGAATCAAACTAGTTTAAGATGTCTTTATTCAGTTATGCATATTTTTACAAAGAAACACTTCTAAATATAATCACATGATTATGACCAGTTGCCATCTAGTGTATATCCAGTATGTTTTTACGTGCTCTTGCGTGTCTGATTCAGAAGTAGTTGCTTAAGTCTACTATGCAGCACTTCATTTCAGCAGCAAAGAATTATACAAACATCATAATATTGGAGCTATTGTGCATGTTGTAATCTATAGCCTAATCAGCTGCCAAAATCTGAAATACCGTCACGCCTAGAAACAAAAACCTCCAACTTCAGCTAGCAGATGCACACATCTCACGAGCTAGCTAAAACCGCGAATCTGCAAAATCAAACCAATCGAGCTGGAGCTCCGACAAGAACCAAAAATACACTTGGCAGCTGGCGAGCTCCATCCCGACCAGCGGCTTTAGACGCCACCCACTTTTAGTCCTCGCACACCCCAACACCACAAGCCAGTTCTCCAGCCAGAGGTCGTGGCCATGGCCCATCTATGATCAAGAAACAGTAGGAAGATCATCCGAACATACAAGAATATCACCTAGCAGAAGTACAACAAGTGTTCCGATCTCACATCAACAGGAAGATGTGCTAGCACTATGCAATAATTGACAATTTGCATACTAAGCAACAAAATTAGTATTTCATTCTTGTTTGACCTCCAACAAGATAGCATGCCAAAAATCAGGATATTAACAGCCAGATTATGCCAAGGGCTAGGAATAAAATCAAACAGCCGCAAAATCAAGGATGATAGGCACATCAGCCAATTATGGTCAGCATAACTAAAGAACCGTGTATGAAGGACAAGGGTAGATCAGGTTGTTACAAACTGATATGGAAGCAAAAAATCTGAAGATATTGCAATGGTGAAGCAATGGTCGTTGTCGTGTAACAGAACAAACAATGCATACATGGGGTACTCTACTAGATAAGTGAAGATATCTATACATAGATCAAGAAGATGGCATTTGCACGAGTAACTGCAGGCAGATGGATTTCTGTTTTGATAAACAGGAATCCCGTATAAATATTAAATTTACCTATAGGGGCGGAACTGCCCTCCTATTCATTGAGCTGAAAAAATAATAATGTTGGAAGTGTACTTCGAGTTTTAGTTTTGTGTAGATAACTTACTCATAGGCGTTTCGTTAAATATTCACCATGTTCGATAAAAGGATCAAAAACTTGAACCTTTGTTTTTGTTTTTTGACAATGCTAAAAATTACATTCACTATATACGTTAATATAACAAATCTACCATCTGACAAATGCTAATAATCACATTTTTTTATCATATCGATCAGATAGGGGGGAACTCCACCATGTACATAATGAATGGAAAATGGTCAAGAAAGATAAGATTAATCATCATCAGTAAATCACTAACTTGGTTATCTCGTGCCTCTAAATATTGCACAACTCTTTCATTCAATTCAAGAGACACATAACATAACCCAAAACTGAATTAGTTTTTTAAAATTCAGAAAGAGGAAAACCTGGTCAAACCATTTACTGCTGAACCAAGCAACATACTTTGAATATAATTCACCATACCTGCTGACCAGATGGAAGAGGCTAGGTCACCGACATCATTGACCTCGAGCTGCTTCTTTGCGTCCTCAACTCTCGCCTTTGCCAACAGCCACCATGAGCTTCTTGGCGGGGCCCTCAATGAGGCTTTGGCCTCCTTGATCCCCACCTTGATAGATGTGGGTGCTGCTCGGCACCTCCTCGATCACCACATCCAACTCTGTCTTCTTCGCAAGCAGGAACGGACGCAGCCAACGACATGCCCAAATGCTCCAAGGTAGTAAGTACACCACGCCAAATAGCACCATAGGGTGCTCCGGAGGATTTGGTCATCCCTGTCGTGCAAACAACATATCATAAAATACCCCATGGATATTAGTTCCAAAGCCAAATATGACAGGAACTCGTGACTGGGCTTCGCATTTAGCAAAAAGAAAAGTATCATGATATTGTACAGAGAGATTAAATGATTCAAGTGTCTATTAACTAAACGAAAAGCACAGTCAAACATAAACACAAATTGTGATGGCCCGCGACTACAAACAATTGCCCAGATAAATACTCTGGCCCATGTTTACTTGACAACAACCAAAGGTTTCTTCCCCCGCAAAGGAAAAGGTTTCTTTTGGTTGAAGTCTGTTTCCAACGGAGTATGCACTAACCAAATGAGCAACATTAAGGAAATTAGAGGGAAAACATTAAGCCACATGAAGGAAAACATTGGTGCTGAGCTTGAGAGCAATGCCGAGGACTAAACCAGTTTTTTTCTCTTCATTTCAGAAGACCTTGGTCCTTGACCAGCAGTACTGCATAATATGGTTGCATCTGGTTCCAGCTGTGAGATCTAACCTATATAGAAAGATAAGCATTCACGACTTCATTGAACATGTAATACTGCAAAAGAGCATAAAATAGTTTAGCGCACGATCCACAAGAGATATCCAATGGCAGAGGATATAATTCTTAAGACAAACGACAACTACAACAGTGTATCTTCCTACAAGTGTCAGATTAGAGACTGCAGCCTTCACAGCGACAAGAGGTAATTGTAGTAATAGCCCTCAGATTGTGTGAAACTACGGTTCATATTAGTTTAGGACCAATCTTTGAAGTTTCTCTCATACTATTTTGCCTTTTTACAATAAACCATGCATGGTTAAATCCCGTAATTAATACATATGTTAAGGTTGAACAACGTTTGGCAGAACAAAGACTCTTGGTGTCTGAAGGTAACATGCTTAGGTAATTGTAGTCTATGAGAGCTTATAAAAAAACATACTTTTATGGGTCACAAAATTTTTGCTCTATTAGAAACCTTAGAAGGTTTTCCTCCGTCTGCTCGGGCTTATCAGTTTGCGTCTGTATATGTACTTTATTTGGGTCAATGAACCCAACATTTAGGATGTTCCTACTTTTACAGACCAGGATCTTCAGTCTGCATAATAGAGTACAAAAGGATATAATGAGAATAATTACATGCAATGAACTGAACAACTGAAATAACTGAACAACTTATATGTAGACAACGAATTGAACAACTTACAGATAATAGCAACTCATGAGAGATTTGTCGAGGGCTTCACAATTGTACATCTGGAAGAGTTCGTCAAAGTCGACATGGATCTCTTCGGGTCGGCCGTAGTACTCCCGTGGGACTTTCGCCATGATCATTATTCTCCCATTCTTTGCGGCAGTCAGGTACCATACATGCAAGTGACGCATATGTGTTGGCAGTTCTTCAACACTCATATTCCATTCAGCCGCTCACTTCTTTGCTTCTTCCAAACTTTGCTACTGCACCATGGAGGGAACATTTCCGGATACCACCTTGAGGGGTGGGATCGATTGTTTGGCCTGTTGTCCGAGCTGGGGAACGTCTGATCTTTTTCCGCTTGCACTTTTAATTGATTTGCTCCCACTTGCACTGCTAGTTGATCTGCTCTTTTTCGCTTCCTTCTGCAGTGTGCGTAGATAGTCATCAGGCTTATGGTGCAAGTCATATTGCGATGGCAGGGTTAGTAAGTAATTTGCATAGTTTTTTTGCTTGTCGGTGTATACAGGGCGGGGCTCGGGTTTCTTCTTTTTCATCTGCGCATCATAATGTTCCTTTGCGATCCTGGCGTTTTCCTCGGGGGTACGATCGTAGTTTTCGCTTTGGGGAGCTCCGTCGGTTAGAACTCATCGATGGAGCGTTCTTGTTGGCAAGCTTCCGCTTAGTTTCCTTAGCGGCCGGCGGTAGAGACGGCCGACCCAAGTCCGGCGGCGGAGATCGAGATGGACTCGCGCTGTGGTGGCCGTAGTCATGGGGTGGGCTTCTTGGAGGTGATGGAGGTGTAGGTGACCTGCGACGACTCGGAGGCGGTGTTGTCCTTGGCGCCGAGCCTGGAAGTTTGATGTAGTTCTTGTCCCATAGAATGACTCCACCCACTACTTCTCCGAGTGTCCTCTCATCTTCAGGTCCAGGGATGTCAAGCTCCATATCATGAAACCCCGTTACGATTTCATCCACCCTGACTTTAGCATAGCCAACTCGAATCTCACGGCCATGCCAGTGTGCGTCAGGTGGACAAGGTAAAGCTTGTCCGACCACCACCTTCGTGGATATGTTCTTCATTCTCTTATGGAGCTCACAAGATATTGACTCCTTGATTCCATCCACAGGGTAGCCGGGACCGCCCTCTATCATCCGTCGTGCATCGTCAGCCGGGGCCTCCGAGTCAGCCACGCTGCTTTTCCGCTGAGATGGGCCGGCGGTAATATCGAGTGCAGGATCTTGCGGGCACACTACTCCTCTAAGTTTGTCAATCTGCTGCTGCTGCTCGTTAACTCTAGCAAGCAACTGGTTGAACTTGTCATTTTCCTCCTCCTGTTGTCGCTTCTTTGCTCTCGCTCGACTTCTGTAAGTATCTTGGTCTTTGGCAAACCCAAGTCACCACGGGTAAGAAGGGCCAAAGCCTCGTGTTCGTCCTCCGTGTTCGTCATTCCCGAGGCACCAGTGTCAGCAAGTCTTTCTCTCTATCGGGACAGAACTTTCTCTTCCCCTCTTTAATTTCTTTCACTATTTTTTTCCAATTTTCCCTGGGTACCCTAAGACCATCATTGCAAAGAAGGTCCCCTGTTTCTTCGTTGTATGAACCACCATGCGCAAGGAACCAATTTCTTGCTCTCAATTCCCAATCATCGCGGATTGGTTCTGGTTCGATCCCTCTAGCAAGAATCTCTTGCTCTTGTTTATCCCACTTTGGCATGGCCGTCTCGTAGCCCCTTGGCCCCAATTTGTGGTGATATATCTTATTGTCGGCATTTTTCTTGTTCTTTTCTGACAAGGTCTTGGCATCTTCTGACTCCTTGTACTCCTTAAATGCCTTCCAGTGATTCATCTGCTTCGCTAGATGGCCTTCGAATACTGACAGTTCCTTTTTCTTCAGATACTTTTTCCATAATGTTTTCTTCCACACCCGGAACAGTTCGGCCATCTTCTTAAGAGTCCAGTGCATGACTTTCGCCCTCAATTTTGCAGCGACGGCTGGATCCTCGCATTCTGGCAGGTTGAAATGTTCCATGAGGTCATTCCAAAGACCCTCTTTGTAACTTTCGGCGACATACTCACTATTGTCCGCCCCTTCGCGCTTATGCCACTCCCGAACGCTGATCGGGACGTGATCCCTAACCAGAACTCCGCATTGTTTTTTAAATACGGCGGCAGCCTTTTTGGGTAACATGGGTTCGCCCGTAGGGGATATGACCTCAAATGTGTAATGCGTTCGTGCATCCAACTTTTTGGTCGGGCCTCGTTTCATAGCTTTGCTCGATGTGGAGGCCTAAGAGAAGAAACATTCCTCAATTTATATGTATACAACTCAATATATACAACTCCCTCCAATATTTCCACATATTACTAGTGATCGCGGAACTTCATATATATACCTCGCCGGCTTCTCCATCATCGGAGTTATCGCCTTCTCCATCATCGGAGCTATCTCCTTCTCCATCATCGGAGCCGTTGGCTTCATCCTCACGTCGGTCGACCTCCATTCCATCCCCGGAGGGGTTCAGATACGACGACGGAGATTCAGCTGGTTCAACATCAGGGGCGTCGTGGATTATACCCTCGAGAATTTCTTCCTGTGCTAGGTCTCTGCTAGGTGAATCCATAGTTTCTGTAAAATGTACACAATGTTATTTCAAAATGCACGCTATATCATTTTCAAAATAATCATATTTCTATTTGCAAAATAATCCTATTTCTATTTGCAAAATAATCCTATCACATTCTACTTTGCAAAAATAATCCTATTTCTATTTACAAAATAATCCTATCACATCCTATTTGCTGATGTTTTCTATTTTCTATTTCTATATATTTCTAATCCATCTCTAAATATTTCTAACAAAGAATAATAGTATTTCTATTTTTCCTATTTCTATTTCTCCTAATAATACAACTATTTCTATTTCTCCTAATAATAATAGTTCATATATAAAATTGCATATAAAACTAACATATTAAAAATTTCTATTTCTCCTAATAATAATATCTATTTCTATTTCTATTTCACCTAATAATAATAGTTCATATATAAAACTAACATATCTATGTTTTTTATTTTCTATTTCTATATATTTCTAATCCATCTCTAAATATTTCTAACAAAGAATAATAGTATTTCTATTTTTCGTATTTCTATTTCTCCTAATAATAATAGTTCATATATAAAACTAACATATATATGTTTTCTATTTTCTATTTCTATATATTTCTAATCCATATCTAAATATTTCTAACAAAGAATAATAGTATTTCTATTTCTCCTAATAATAATAGTTTATATATATAATTGCATATAAAACTAACATATATAAAATTTCTATTTCTCCTAATAATAATATCTATTTCTTTCTATTTCTCCTAATAATAATAGTTCATATATAAAACTAACATATCTATTTCTCCTAACCCTAACATATTTACTAATTAATATATACAACTAACATATATAAAAAACATGGCCGGAGACTGCAGAAGCCTCACCGGCGGCGGGTCGAGGTGGCGGTGGCCGAGGCGAGGTGGCGTGGCGGTGGAGGCGCGAGGCGTGCGTGCGGCGTGGCGCGCGCCGGCGGCGCGCGGCGACGAGGACGGCGGAGCTCGCAGCCTGACGGCGTCCTGCAAGCTCCTCGCGCGCGTGAGAATGACTAAGTCCCGGTCGGTGGAACCGACCGGGGAAGACTCCGCCCTTTTATACCCCCCCTTTAGGCCCACTTCTTTTTGGCTTCTACGGTGGCTTATGGGGGAAGCTTCTTCCTACCAGCTTCTCCCAGAAGCCCGAAAACAAATTTGGGATTCGGGCTTCTGGGAGAAGCTGGTGGGGAGAAGCTTCTCCCAGAAGCTGCTGGAGAAGCCGAAAAGAAGTGGCCCTAGTCCCGCACCGTGGCACTAGCCGCGACTAAAGGGGGGTCTTTAGTCGCGGCTCGTGCCACGGTGCAGGACTAAAGGGGGTTGGGGGGGGGGGGGCTTTTCAGCGTCCCGCGCGCATCGTGGCCTTTAGTCGCGGCTCGTGCCACGGTGCGGGACTAATGGGCCCAAATTAGGGCGCGCACTGCCTGTAGCTTTTTTCAGTTTGGGCCCAAATATTTTAAAAACATTTAAATATTTAAATAAATTACTTTTTGCATACTTATGCATTTGAGAAAACTTTCAATGTGAAAAATGCTTGAATTTATATAAGTAATCCAAATACATTTACTGTTTTATAAAATAATTATTCTAACTTATCAAACTATTAACAAATTTGCCATTTTCAATTAAAAAATAGATTAACTAATATTTTTTGCATACTTTTGAATCTCACTAAACTTTCTACATGAAAAGTGCTTGAATTTGAATAAGTAATCTAAATCCATTTTCTGTTTTATAAAATAATTAGTCTAACTTATCAAGCTATTAACAAATTTGCCATTTTCAATTAAAAAATAGATTAACTACTATTTTTTGCATATTTTTGAATCTCACTAAACTTTCAACATGAAAAGTGCATGAATTTGCATAAGTAATCCAAATCCATTTTCTGTTTTATACATAAAGGTTTAATACATTCCATAGAAGGAGGGCCGGTGTGGCCGGCCGGCAGGAGGAGAGAGGAGGGGCACGCGCGGGGCTTACCGGTGAGGAGGATGGCTTCATCGTGGCTGACGCCGATAATGATGGGGAGGAGGAAGAAGAGGAAGCCAGAGCCTTTCCCGGCTGGTGGGTGCAACCGGGACTAAAGCTGTCGGTGGGATAAGGACGTGTGGGTAACCTTCCCTACTGGTGAACTAAACTAAACCTATCGGGATAAGGATGCGTGGGTGGATGCACTGCTCGATGAGATAAGGCATGTAGCGCATGACGCCCTGTCGGAGGAACAAGACGAAGGAGAAGCGGCGCCGTGCCTATAAAAGGAGCGTCGATAATCGCCATGGCGAGCAGCTCAACAAGCCAACCTAGAAGGTAGGGAGCTTTCCCTATGGCCGGAGGAAAGGGTTGGGAAATCTCCCGTGGCGGAGCTTCTCGAAGATGTCGTTGGTGCACACGCCCTAGGACATCTTCGGAAGTTCCGCCTCGGAAATTTTTTCCTGCAAGCCCGTGAAAGCCTCGATCTCCTCTAACAGTGGTGGGAAAGGGTTGGGAAATCTCCCGTGGCGGAGCTTCTCGAAGATGTCGTTGGTACACACGCCCTAGGACATCTTCGGAAGTTCCGCCTCGGAATTTTTTTCCTGCAAGCCCGTGAAAGCCTCGATCTCCTCTAACAGCTTTGGCGAAAGGGTTGGGAAATCTCCCGTGGCAGAGCTTCTAGAAGATGTCGTTGGTGCACATGCCCTAGGACATCTTCGGAAGTTCCACCTCGGAAAAATTTCCCCGCATGTCCGTGAAAGCCTCGATCTCCTCTAACAGCCTCTATTTAACTAGTAAAAACAAGCCAACCATCTCCATTGTTAATATCTTACATACAGTTACATTATTACATAAAAATAAATAGGAAATTGATTGCCATATTGAGATACACATGTTATGATCGCTTCGGCCGTAACCATGGAGCATCTTCATCATTTAACTTGATGCTTGGGTCAACATCCCTAGCTATTGTTTCTTTTTTCTTCTCGTAGCCATGGAGAATCTTCATCATTCAACAGGATGCTTGGGTCAGTTTTCACTGTGAAGGGCGAAATTTCATGAAACTTATTATAATCTACTGACATGTCTGTCTTGTCATCTACTCCCACGATGTTTCTTTTCCCTAAAAGAACTATGTGGCGCTTTGGCTCATCGGACGATGTATTATTTTGCTGATTTCTTTTTCTCGTTTTGGAAGACATGTCCTTCACATAGAAAACCTGAGCCACATCGTTGGCTAGGACGAATGGTTCGTCCATGTACGCAAGATTGTTGAGATCCACTGTTGTCATGCCGTACTTTTGGTCTACTTGTACCCCGCCTCCTGCCAGCTTGACCCATTTGCACCGAAACAAAGGGATCTTAAAAGTAGGTCCATAGTCAAGTTCCCATATCTCCTCTATATACCCATAATATGTGTCCTTCTACCCATTATCGTCTGTTGCATCAAAGCGGACACCACTGTTTTGGTTGGTGCTCTTTTTATCTTGGGCGACCGTGTAAAATGTATTCCCATTTATCTCGTACCCTTGGAAAGTACATATAGTCGAAGATGATGACCTGGCCAACCAGTACAGCTGATCTCCAATGGTGGTGTTATTCATAAGATGTGTCTGCAACCAACTACCGAAAGTCTTCTCGTGTTCCCCTTTAATCCAGGAGTCAGCCTTCCCCGGGTATTCGGAGCGTAGAATATTCTTGTGTCTCTCGATATACGGAGCCACCACGATGGAATTATGTAGAACTGTGTAGTGTGCTTGAGTGAAAGAATACCCGTCCATACATACCGTTGCTTTCCTTCCTAGTGTGCCTTTTCCAGTCAGCCTCCCCTCATACCGAGATTCAGGAACACCAATCGGCTTAAGGTCAGGAAGAAAGTCTACACAAAACTCAATGACCTCCTCTGTTACATAGCCCTTGGAGATGCTTCCTTCTGGCCTAGAACGGTTACGAACATATTTCTTTAAGACTCCCATGAACCTCTCGAAGGGGAACATATTGTGTAGAAACGCAGGACCGAGAATTTTAATCTCTTCGATTAGGTGAACTAGGAGGTGCGTCATAATATTGAAGAAGGATGGCAGGAACAACAACTCGAAGCTGATCAGATATTGGACCACATCAATCTGTAACCCTGATAGACTTTCTCGATTGATTACCTTCTGAGAAATTGCATTGAGGAATGCACATACCTTCACAATGGCCAGTCGAACATTTTCTGGTAGAATTCCCCTCAATGCAACCGGAAGCAATTGAGTCATAAGCACGTGGCAGTCATAAGACTTTAGGTTTTAGAATTTTTTTCTCTTTCATATTTACTATTCCATTTATATTCGACGAGAAGCCAGTCGGGACCTTGATACTAAAAAGGAATTCAAAAAAGATTTCCTTCTCTTCCTTGGTAAGAACGTAGCTGGCAGGCCCTTGAAACTGCCCTGGATGCTTGCCGTCTCGTCCTTTATGACGTTCCTGGTCCTTCCGTGCTTCCGGTGTATCTTTTGACTTCCCATACAAGCCCAGGAAGCCTAGAATATTCACGCAAAGATTCTTCGTCAGGTGCATCACGTCGATTGCGGAGCGGACCTCATGGACTTCCCAATAGGGTAGCTCCCAAAATATAGATTTCTTCTTCCACATGGGTGCGCGCTTATCAGCGCCGTTAGGAATAGTTTGGCTGCCAGGACCTTTTCCAAAGATTACTTTTAAATCCTTGACCATATCAAATACTTCTGCACCAGTACGGGTGACAGGCTTCGGCCGGGTTTCTGCCTTGCCATTGAAATGCTTGCCTTTTTTGTTTAAGGGATGCTTTTGCGGAAGAAAATGACGATTGTATGGGTACACATTATTCCTACATTTTTCTAGATATATACTTTCTGTCTGATCCAAACAGTGCGTGCATGCATTGTATCCCTTATTTGACTATCCTGAAATGTTACTAAGAGCAGGCCAATCATTGATGGTTATGAAAAGCAACGCTCGTAGGTCAAATTCCTCTTTTTTGTACTCATCCCACACACGTACACCTGGTTTGGCCCACAGCTATAAAATTTCATCAACTAATGGCCTTAGGTACACATCAATGTCGTTGCCGGGTTGCTTCGGACCTTGGATGAGCACTGGCATCATAATGAACTTTCGCTTTATGCACAACCAAGGAGGAAGGTTGTAGATACATAGAGTCACGGGCCAGGTGCTGTGACTGCAGCTCTGCTCCCCAAAAGGATTCATGCCATATGTATTTAGACCAAACCATAAGTTCCTTGCGTCACCTGCAAAGTCAGGGAACTCTCTCGATTTTTCTCCACTGCCGACCATCAGCGGGGTGCCTCAACTTATCATCTTTCATACGGTCTTCCATGTGCCATCGCAACAACCTGGCATGCTCTTTGTTTTTGAACAGACGTTTCAACCGTGGTATTATAGGAGCATACCACATCACCTTGGCAGAAACCCTCTTCGCCCTCAATATCACCAGGATCATCTTTTCTGATCTTATATCGCAATGCAGTGCATACCGGGCATTTATCCATATTCTCGTACTCCTCACCACGGTAGAGGATGCAGTCATTAGGGCATGCATGTATCTTCTGCACATCTAATCCTAGAGGGCAGCCAAGCTTCTTTGCTTCGTACATGCTGGCGGGCAATTCGTTCTTTCTTGGAAGCATCTTCTTCATTAGTACCAGCAACTTTTCAAATGCCGAGTCAGCCACACCGCTCTCTGCCTTCCACTTCAGCAATTCCAGTGTGCTGCCCAGCTTCTTCTGGCCATCTTCACAAGTTGGGTACAACAATTTATTGTGGTCCTGTAACTTCTGCTCGAACTGCAACCGCTCCTTTTCTGTATCGCAGCCTTGCCGTGCATCAGAAATGACCCGACCAAGATCATCAGCGGGCTCATCTGGTGCTTGATCTTCACCCTGACCTTCTTCTTCTTCATTGTCTTCCATTGCGGTATCAGCGTACTCAGCGAACATAGATCGGTAGTTGTCATCATCGTTCTCTTCTTCATCGCCGTCTTCCATCATAACCCCTCTCTCTCCGTGCTTCGTCCAAACATTATAGCCAGACATGAAACCGGAATGAAGTAGGTGGCTCTAAATGACTCTTGAGGAAGTGTGATCCTTCTCATTCCGACATTCAACACATGGACAAAACATAAAGCCATCACCATGCTTGTTCGCCTCGGCCGCATCGCGAAAAGAATGCATGCATTTTCTGTAAGCGGCTGTGCGTCGGTCACCGTACATCCATGGATGACTCATCTGCATCATACAACTGTATATCAAACACAATCACGATCCTAAAATTAGTACCGCACGGTCTAAACGAGAAAATAGTTGCTAACCTTTTAGGACAAGTGGAAATTAAGAGGAGGAAGCTTAAGTGTGGCTCGGGCACCTCATATCATGTTTATCTTCTGTGAACTCAAGTGACATCGCTCTAACACACATTTCAACAAACACCTCTAGTGCATACTAATAAAAAAAAGACTAGCACAAACCCACACTCCTCCCACCAGGAAAAAAACAAGAGAGAGGGGAGAGGGGGCTGCCATATATATAGGGCCAACCCATTTGTCCCGGTTTGAGATACAAACCGGGACTAAAGGGGGAGAGGTTCCTAACGAATCGGGACCAATGGGTGCCTTACGCTTGGGCGGATTCGGGGCGACGTGGACGAAATGCCTGTTTTCTACTAGTGTTTATTACATTTCATGGACATAAGATGTGTGAATATGCGCTAGAAATCATATGATGAATATTTCATTGATGAATCATATGATTTATACTATAACATAATATAGTTGAAACATGCGCTAAAAATCTCTGTTAGGATATTATTGGATTGCTCATTTTAGCTATCTTCTAAGGTGTTGAAGGATATAAAATTAGATGTGATACCATCACATATACCTACAATTCGTATAAGTGGCACAATTAATCCATCAAGCACGATTAATCTTTTTTATATAATTTCCTTTTACCTAGTTGAATTAGGATTATCAAAGATGTTTTGAAAATGCATTGTCTTGAAAAGTAAACCTAAAAATTCACTTTGCATAAGAAATATAGTTTACAAATTTATTAGATACATATTTAGAATGGTAGATATTGTACTTGTATAATGGAAATGATGTATCCAAATATCTAGGATCATTGTTGTGTTGTTAACCTTGCTATTCATAGCTGAAAAAATAATAGTTAAGATTATATGTTGAGACAACCAATTGTGTTAACAAGGTAAAATTATTAGTATAAACTTGTTACTTTTGTGTAGAGTCAAATGTAGATCAGAAATATTTAGGGCTAGTTTATTTTCGACTGAGCTTTGTGCAGAAATGGCTTAAATTTAAGAAATAGTGTAGAAATAAACTCCTGGGACATTGTAGTCCTGTTTTTTCTAGCCTCTTCGTCCGGGCTTATTTTTAAAGTTGTTTGCAAAACCAACTGTAATAAACTTGGATCGTAATTGTGTGAGATTTAACTACTCATTGCGTCAGTGATTTAGTATTTGTTTTCCATATTCTACTACATATCATGCACACGAGCATGCTAGTGATTCAATAGTATTTCACAATATTCGGTTTTCATTGACACAACAAAATAGTTCTCCTTCTCTCGCAAAAAAATCTCTTCGTACAACGAGCAAGTAATCATCTCATCCCTTAATTTGTAGACATCTGCGTCAAATATTTAAAAGTGTCGCCATAGCTGTATAAATTCATTACAAGTAAATTTATAGACAACTGCTTCACAAAGGAGCATTAGGAAGAACACCAATATCTTGAATTTTTTTGTTTGCGAGTCTAGCTTTTTTTCGATAAAGGAAATATAATAATATCGTGAAGATACCAATTAGATCTAGCCTCTGCACCAACAAAATGTACAAAGACATCATGTGTACACACAACCAAGAGAAAAAAGAGGAAAAGAAAACAAAAATCCCGCCGCGGTGATGAACCACTCGCAACAGTAGCACTCAAACCACCACCGAAGACAACACCGGGACTACAATCTAAATTGTCCAAAAGCAACGGCTCCAAGAAGAAAATAATGCACCAGCATCGTCGTTGCTCAACCGAAGATCTTGGGTTTTTATCCTAGAGAAAGTCCGAGTTTTCGTAACAATGCCTTTTGCAAGGCCATTTCCAGGACAACCAATGAACGCTAGACCTTGGGTTTTCACCCTGGAAATCGTGCCTAGGCACTCGAGGAGCACCACTAAGATTGCAGTCCATCTCTACTGCCACTCCCGCTTGCCAAGGCTGCTGCTACAAGTCGCAAAACACCCGACATGTAGGGAGAACCCGTGCCGCATTGTCTTCATCGCAACCACTACCCTCTCCACCATTACCAATCTCCGATTGCAACCACCATGATTTTATCCACCTCTGTAAGTTTCATGGAAATCTGTATAGACTATATTAATTAAGACATGTCCCATGGCATCGAGCCATTATGGATGAAGGTAAGGGTGCGCACGATCGCATCGATTCTGCTCTTGATATCCAGTAGCACCCCGCGCCAAACTACGAAAATCTCTGCGATGAAGACCAGAACTCGTCGACGACGACCAGATCGAGGAGGCCGCCATGAAGCAGATCGATGCCTTGGTGCTCGAAGAACAAGGCATGCCTCCACGCCTCCCTCCTCCGCCCAACAGAGCTCATTAGTACGGTAAAATCATTGTAATTAGTCATTAGTGAGTTAAACTAGCTTGGGTGCTTTTCCTTATCTATAATAACTAAATAGGAGCAACCCACTAAGTGATTTCTCTTGACATGCAAGCTGTCCACCTCATCAAGCATATCCAAGCAATCCTAAGCTGCCACGTGTCTTCAATCCTGCCACCTCAGCCACACAAAAAATGTCTTGTCTGTTCACATTCGGCAGCAATCCTAAGCAGCAGCTCAATTAATTCCTCAACCATTGATTTATTTTTGTTTGTTCGCATCCGGGAGTCAATCCTTTCATCTTCGTCTCCTCGACTACTACAATCAAGATTGATGGAGTTATTTTACCCTCCACTAATGTATTCCATGGACATACTCTCCCTATTTAAACCGCTCAGATACACCAAACATGGGTATACACGCTGTCATATTTCTCCTCGAAAAGACTGTGTTGGTGGCGAGGAACTTGAAACCCCTGCCTTCTCCGCCCGGACGGATTTCTGGACAACTCCGCGTCTGAAACGTCAGCATGTGATTTGGACGAGCAGCACTGCGGCCAGGTTTCTCAACAAACTCCATCATGTTATGCTTTAAGTGAGAAGAGACATTGGTGGTCCGGTGCTATTGGTGAATAATATTTTCTCCAAATGTTTATCAATGATGGTAGGGAAGCATTCTAGGAAGACGATGGTATCATGCATTAGAGGTAATCATTTTCCTACTTGTAGCATGGATTAACTTTTCACAGGTATTGGTATCTCATACAACAAATCCCCATGGTCGTCCTGCACGGACGCTCGCCTTTAGTGCAGATTGGCAACTGTCGCATGAATCGTATCGCAATTTGCTGGTAGATACCAAGTATCTCCTCATATATTTTTAGATCAAAAAGCTAATTTGGTGTTCTTTCTTTCTGATTGATATGCGATGATCGGTCAGGACTTCCTCTGAAATTATCTCATTTTGTTAGTGGAAGTCATGTGCTGGGCTAAACTGGACGGCACCTGGTCTTACAATTCCCATTTCTAGCTACCCCATATGACATATTCTAGCGTGACGTCAGCATTCAGTTCAGAGTTACTAGACGATGGAAGAATCGGTGCTTTCCTTCAAGTGCCCAATTTCTGATTATATGGAGTATTTACTGCAGAAGAGTACGTAAATCAAAGCTTGAGTCATCTCCACTCATTGGTTGATGAAGTAAACATGGTTGCACGAAAAATTAATATGTTGACAGAAATATATCTTTAATGGAGATGAACTACTTTGTTATATATATACCAATAAAAAAGTTACTTCGTAGGATCTATGTATTCCATACTGTATTCTGTAAGGACCCTACAACTGCAAGGTTTGTTTGGATGTACATTTATATACCTTCCTTATTTTTTTATTCTGTGAATATATGTAAACTTTTTACCCGCAAAAAAAAAGTTAACTTTATTGGACTATTTCATAGGTGGCACGTAACTATTTGTAACTATTTTAGGAAGGATCATTTCCAAAATAATATAACAAACTGTAATAAAATGTCCCGCAACAGCGGTGCGGGGTATCATCTAGTTGCTATAAAAGGAGGTGCATGGGTGGCTGGGAGGCCAACCTATGAAAAACCAAAATTTCAATTATCATTTTACCCTTTCCAAATTTATTTTCCCTAGTTGTTGTATATCTGAGCCGATCGGCGATCTCCTTCCTCCCCCTCGAAGCTCTTGTCCAGGTTGCGGATCCTTACATGGTGCTGGAGCTGTGTGGGTTGGAGAGGTGCACCTTGTTTGTACCGAATTATCTTTTTTCTTTATCGTATTGTACGAAATCATCTGTGGTGAATTAATAGAACGCAAGCATGATTCTTACCAAAAAAAAAAAAAATACAGGCAAAATTTTAAGTGATGGATAGAATTGGGCTGTTAGAACAAACTGGGCTGAGTGGTTGCTGCATGGGTAGTACGCACACATCCATTCATAGCCTCTCCGTCTACGGGAGGAATTGCCGAGCAACTGCTAGCCTCCTGCCCCTGGGACCCGCCAGGCGGCGGGCCGGCGGCGGCGGCTAGGGACGGCGAGTATGGGGCCCCTGGAGTCATTGTTTCCTACGGAGTGGCGGAAACCCTCGTTGAGCACGGCGGAGGCCGCCGGCGCGGCGGCCCGTGAGGAAAAGAGGCGTTGCTGTTTGATTTGGTGATTTGGTGGTCGCGACGAACATGTTCAGAGTAGGAGCAAGTAAGTTTCTGCCTTCAGCTTCCAAGATTATTTTGCCCAATAGGAATTTCCATCTATGTAAAAAATGCGATTGATACGCTTAATGCACGTTGTTACAGCCTAGATGATGTTCATTAGGTATTTAGCTAGATTTCTGTCAGTGAAAGTCCTACGGCATAGGAATCTGACCACGTTTGCTGTTGGGACTTAGCACGCCAAGCTCACATGAACATCAAGTAATCCCCGTCCCTGTGTTTGGTCCGTAGCTTCGGATATAATGAAGTGATCTTAAAACAGCTTCAGTTGTCACCATGTAAATCGGTAACTGTCACAACCATGGTTAGTGTTTTAAACACTAGTTGTCTAGGATTGGGTTTCCTCCCGTTTTGATCCATACTAAATAGCCAATACAGTAATCTCTAATGGCTTTGGGTACCACCCGTGTGAATCGGTGATCATGTGTTAGAATCATGGCTGGTGTTCCAAAAATCGAAACATTATTTAGTAGCTGCTATTGGCCCCCTTTTCTGTTTCCTCTTGAGTCGGTGACATACTACTTCTGAACGGAAGCCAGTGTTAACTTTTTGACAGAACTAACGATTTTATGCAAGAAAATCGGCAGCTTCCAGTTTGACCATCACTACTCCTATAATCCTATCTATGATGAACAAAAGGTACCGCATCATACCACTTCTTCTCTGCACCCTTTCCCAGTAACAATGGTTGGAATCCGCGACGAGTTAATCTTTACATGATCCATCTTATTTTTCGCGAAAACGCAAAAGCCTTGTGTTTCGATCCATTGATAGAAAAAAAGTTATATGTACAAGTACAAGAAAATATGATCCATCTTATGAAGTAATATTTGTCTAACTTGGACAATATTAATGGAACTTTTAAAGATATATTTACCCGAGCCTGTTTATTCCACATAGAGCCACCCTTAATTTAGTCTGTACATCCATGGAATTTTTTTTCTGATAAAAAGTTGAGTTTCATTACTTTTGTCTAATTTCTGAATCTACTACATAGATCCAACCTTCTCAAAGACTTGGCAACTCTTCAAGGTTTTTTGAATTCAGAAGGCTGTTCAGACTTCAGGAATGGTAGAACTTGCACTTTGTACGCTCATATTGTGAGCTGAATCTTCACTGGAATGAGACATAAAGATGTAGGTCAAGTTATTTAAAAATATCTTTGCAGAATATCTTCACTGAAAAATAAATAGAAATATGTTCATAAATATCTTACAGGAGTTCACAAAAGTTTTGCTTCGGTGGCATCTCCATTTCATCTAAGCTTCTCTCGAACATTTCTAGAACTTTGACTATTGTAGGGCGATAAATGGGTAGTATCTGTATGCACCACAAGCCAATGAAGGTCATCTTTTTTGCCATTTCCTCAATTTCACTTGTGACATCACATGCTTGGAATCCATCATCTTCTGCAAAGTGGTCATAAATCCAGTCTGGGAAATATTGTTTGCTGGAATTTTCAGCCATTGAGTTCACATTTTTCCTTCCCCCAACCATCTCTAACAACATCATTCCATAACTATAAACATCTGACTTTGTTGAAACCACACCAAAGTTTCGATAGTGAACTTCCGGAGCGATGAATCCAATTGTTCCTCTAGGACCAGTCATCGAAAGCTTGCTCTCATTTGCATGACACAATTTAGCTAGACCAAAATCAGCAATCTTTGGGGTAAAATCCTTGTCTAGAAGGATATTCTGAGGCTTGATATCGAAATGAACAATCCGAGCATTACAGCCATGGTGCAAGTATTCTAGGCCATGAGCAATCCCAATTGCTATCGCATAGAGCCTCTCCCATCCTAAAGTTTCTTTTGGATTCCCTGAGTAAATGTACTTATCCAAGGAACCGTTGGACATGTACTCATATATAAGAGCTCGTTTCGATCCCTCCAAACAAAACCCAAATAAGCTAACAATATTAATATGAGAGGTCCTGCCAATGCTCATAACCTCATTCACAAACTCATTTCCATTTCCTTTGCAGTCATGCAAGAATTTTACAGCAACCAAACGACCATCATGTAGTCTTCCTTTGTAAACCACACCATAACCACCTCTTCCAAGTTGATCACTGCAAGAAGACGTTATCTTCATTACCTTTGAGTACATGTATCTTTTTGGCGCTAGGGATCCATAAGATACTATCATGGCCTCATAATTCTTTTCATTGTTGTTGCTAGTCTTCTTGAGAAACCATAGTCGTTTGCACTTTTTATGCCATATCAGGAAATAAATACATGTAAAGAGCAAGGTTGCAGCTGCTGATGTCAAAGCTGAGATGGAAGCATATGTTATTTCCCTTTGTAAATCAGAAGTTATTATACATTCATTATGATTACAAAGATGATCAATAGTTTAACTTTCTCTTTCTTGAAGAGTTCATTTTGGCAATAGTACCAACAAGCTAAAGACCATAAGTTGCCCAGTCATGCATTATGCAGGAATGAGAGTTTCTTGTTTCAGTTTTAAATTTTAGAACCATTTTTCATTGACTACTGACAAGATAAATTTTAAAGTTAGCATTTCATCATAGAAAACACTGTTACTGAACTACTAATATTTAAATCATCCCATACAAAAGATAGAAAATGTTTTAACATACCTATTAACATGATCTTCCTGAAGGCCCTCTTGCTACCTGGAATATAACATATAATTTATTAGTAAAAACTATATTGTTCAATAGTATTATGTTTATTGTTTTTCCAAAAGAAAGAAAGGTGTAAGTATATGAATCTTCAATATTCTGTGATGAAATAGAAAAAACACATTGCAAAATGATGAAGAACAATAGAACATGGAGTATTGAGACTTTTGTTTGATTGAGGTATTGAACAACTATGTAGCTCAAATGGAAGTTCGCCAAAACAAACTTCAATTATAGGCCTGTTTAGATTTGATATCCAATATAGCGATTGCATACACTCAAGAATTGCGAGTCGACGAGTCGAGCCGAGTTGTACCGACTCATAGACTAGTTCTGATTAGTCTAGACTAATGTTCGACAGTCAACATGTACTTCAGCAGTCACTAGTACAAAATACTATCATACGTGACAGACAAATAAGAGATTTAATAACTAAAACTGACATAAGTTCAACACAAGTTACATAAATAATAATTCTAGAACCTAGAACATCATGACATAGGTCTCAAATGATCTCGTCTAGATGATGGAGCGATGTCTTTGAATTTCATCTCATCCTTCTCGTCTAAATATCGCTCCAGAGCTCTGAACTTCCTTGTGTTTAAGAAGTCGTGAATTTCTTTCTTAATTTCCACAGATGCCTCTGGACAGTTATCCATATAGTTATACACATCACTGAAACCCCAGAAAGGTGGCGCCGCAGCCGTCCCACTCTCCGACCACACAACTTGCACTGGAGCAAATCCTTCCTGGCTAAATCTGGCCAAAATCCATGCTTCCAACTGGATCATCTGATTGAGCTCTCTGTCTAGGATCATTGGACAAATCATAACCATCAGCAGCCACATGATCCATCAGAGCAAGGACTTGATACAGCCGGTGGAAGAGGAGAGCATGGGAGGAGGGGAGGAGCACGGCAGAGGGGCTGATCCAAGGGAGGGGGGCGTAGCAATGATTCTGGCTGGCGGCGGATGGCAAGTGGATGGTGGCGGCGGCATGGTCAACAGGGAAGGTGTCTCGTTCTGGAGCAAGCGTGGAATAGACAGGGTTCCCAATTTTGGCTCTCGAGCGCCTCACTTAACCTGGAAAAAATTGAGTGGATTGACTCGGGAAGCAGGACTAGTCGAGACTAGTCTACAACTAGTCGGTCGACTCGCCGACTCATTGAACTAGTTGAAATGATCATTCGAATCAACAGTGAAATAATGACTTCTAGACTAGTGGCAATTATGGAAGCATGCACTGTGACTTATAAGTATGTGTTTTGATGACATTGCATTGATAATACATTTGAACCTGCATGGCAATTAGCAGGAACATGTGTGCTCTGTTAATTTTTTCTGCAGATGTTCTGTGTACAAGCGTGACTTCAATTATAGGCCTGTTCAGATTTAATATCCACTATAGTGCATACACTGTTACTTATAAAGTATGTGCTCCGATGGCATTGCATTGATAGTACAATATGGCTCTAGCTGGCTGACGAAGGCTGTGGGTGGGGGGCAGCAGTAGGAGATCTCTGTGTTGGGGGCTTGCAGGCGCATTCGGGCCCGCTCTAGGTCCGGCGGGCTATGGCCAGAACTCAGATCTGGCTGTCGGCTATGTGCACCTGCCCGAGGGTCAGCGGTGCACTAGAGCTGCGGAGATCTCGTCTTGCATGCCGCGGTGAGGTGCGTGGGTGGCGCCCCTCACTGAAGCTGGAGGTGGCGTGGTTTGGGATGGCCGGGAAGCACAAGGACGGTGTCTGGCAGAGCTGGCCATGCGTGGGTTTCATGCCCCACCCCCTCCCCGGCCACGATGTGGCTAATGTGTCATATCCAGGCCAGGGGCCTAGATCTAGCATTTGCCTAGTAGTTGTTCTTTCAGGTTTTGTCAGCTTGGCCGGTGGACGCTCGTCCTGCCTGTTAAGCCCCCGCCATCCAAGGGCTGGTTGACTGGCTTGGACCTTCCTAGCCCTCTCTGATGGATTTGTCGTCGTGGTGTCTGCCACGTCATGGGTGGGAAATCTTGGATGCAGATGCGGCAGCCTCGGAAGGTGGACTGCGCAGGTGACTCGGCGCACCGTGTGGGCTGCAAGTGAAAACCTTTGACTGTCTTGGTCTAAATGACAGCGACGCAGCGCGCCGTCACCCCCTTGGGGGCATCACCGTGGAGCTCCGGTCCCCCCCAAGTATCGGTCTTCAGTGACATGTTTGGTTTTCGATGTTCTTTCTTGTTTCACTGTGATTTGCTTTGTAATAATTTTCTCATCGCTTTGTATCGGTTCATCCATGGGATTTATTTATAAATCACGGATTATCGGTTCGGCCATGGGCATTATTTATAAAGTGAGGGCGAAAGCCTATTTCTAGGAGGAGAGAAAGAACATGATTGATTCCTAAGGTTGGGAAGTAGCTTATCAAAGTTGCCCACCAAAGCCGCTCTTCTTATTCCATAAATAAATTTTATGAAGTTCAAGTAGTTCAGTGAAAAAACGGTAAGTTTTCTTCCATCCTTCCAAGCTCCTCGAGCTTGATCCACAAAAGATATGTGCATTTCTTATTTATAGTTTAGTATTAGAATGCTAAGTGAACAAGCAAAACAATTTGATGACTGAACTTACCACTGACAGGTGCACGCTGCCATTTCAAGAGGAAGCCGCCGCCGATGAGCTGCCCGTAGTCGCTCGTGTTTGCCTTGCCATTTGCACCCCCCAGCACCGGCACGACTACGAGAGTGTCGCAGCCCTCCATAGCGCTGGTCTCATCGTAACTCCGTTCCGTGCGGACAAACACCTGGCTCTCGTTCCCGCACCTCATTCTTGTCTGCTCCAGTTCTCGTCCCTGACGTGCGACGGCAGCCGCTGTGCAGTTGTACATGACGAGGTTCAGGTTGATGGGGTCGATCTTAAACGGGATGCCCAGCTTGTCGGAGGTGTTCCAGACTGTTACTTGGCAGCTGTTGGAGGCTTGCAACAGTGTCAGCTTGCAGACATCCACAACGCGCAAACTCTGTTCCTCGTAAGAGATGTCCATGATCGTGAATCCAACGCTGGGTACAGAGCTTGGTAGAACTGGAGTGTCGTTAAGGCAGGTGATCTCGAAGTCCGGGGAACCACATGATCTTTCCATCTGCCAATCAGAGAGCCAGAATGGGTCAGAGATGGTGACGTTGCCACAGCTCGTAGCCGAGCAGCCTTCCGCTTGCTCAGCCACCACGACGGCCAACTTCAGCGGTAGCCACCAGGCCCAGAAGAGCCAGTATATTGGAGCCATGGCAGCATAGGATTTGGAAGTTGTTGCTAGTGAGCGGGGTGCTGGACCCTGGCCGCCTCGGAAGATGGAAGTAAGTGAGAATAAGAATACTCTGCTAGTGAGACAGGGCGCTACGCTCTCTTGGTGCACAAATCCGGTGAGACGAGCTTCACACGGCGGCCAAAAGACTAGCTTCACACGGTGATCAAAAGACTAGCTTGTTGACTGGTTTTGGGATGATTTGTCGACAGTTTGGCAGAATCCCAGTGGACAAGTCTCCACAGTGCGATTGGATGTGACTGCCGATTGTGGAATTCCATTAACTGAATGTACTTCTCACCAGCAGTACCATGGCACGTAATATTACAGCAGAAGCAATTTGAAACACTTTTGTGTGGTGGTGTTGTATCTGGGAACATTAATTCAATGTTTCTTTTCGTGGGAAGAGATAGCTTTGTTATGGAGAGAGAACCATTTTTTTTGTGTGTAATATGTATACTGGTACTTGGTGAACTCCAGGATTTGCCCATTACCTGCACTTTAACTTTCATCTGGACGTGGTCTGGCGACACCGGCATGACAGGATAATTGCAGTGATCCCGGGCGATGGGGAGGTCTGGCGGCTGGCAGGGCTCTTCAACCAGATTGTGCATGGGTGGTTTGTCTCACCACCAGGAGCAGAAGAGATGTACCTTGATAGTCACCACCAGGAGCAGAAAAGGCAGCAGCTCGGAACCATCACAACTTTTTAGATTTGGAATTTTTTGCAGCTGTGATCATGGGGTGTGGGGAGATAGAAGAGAGAATACCGTGCTCAGTGGGCAGAGTCCTGGCTACCTTGGTCCACACGTCCCGGAGACAGTCTTCAGACTTTTCAAGAGTGTTGAGCAGAACCCACTTCCAGGTGCGCTTGGATGTGACTGCCAGCAGTGGACTTTCGATTGACTTTTTGTGGACACCATGATACGTAAAGTCGCAAAAACAATCTGCAAAATGTTGTGGTGCCTTCCTGTTCATTCTTGGTGGTGTTTTTCTATCCGATTACGTTATTTTGATTTTTTTTTCTTCCTGTGTTAAGATAAAAGATAGAGCTTTATTGATTACTGAATATAATTTATACTATCTCTCTGAATTGAGATAGCCTTTTTCGTGCAACGTGAGTCTGTATGCTGGTATCGTTGAAGAGGGGACCGAATTTGATGTTCCCCACGGAGGTACGGAGTTGTATTGTGCAGAAGACTCATACCTATGTTAAACATGATCCTGTAACTCTCTTTCAAAACATAGCCTTCTACCAGGTGTGAGCCTCCAACTAGTATTCCAAAGTGACCTCCACCGCCCGGACCTATGATTATGTGGAATTTTTATGCATCCCTGAACTTGGGGTCGGCATGGCATATTTCTGTTGGGTTGATGTACTTCCTTGACAATGTTTGTTACCTTGAACCTGCTGTGGGTTTGCACTGATGTCTGCCGTGGACGGAAGTTCGGATAGAATCATCCAGGTTTAGGACAGCCTGAACCAGGCTATAAGATCAATTCATCCTCGTATGATAGAATGGCTACTGGCGCTGGAGCCTGGAGATGGCGAGGTGCTTGAATTTTCTTCGTGCCCTTGCCTGTACCAAATAATCCATGTTGAATTAGTAGAACGCATGTAGATCTTAATAAAAAGAAGAAAAAGAGGAAAAGGGAAATAATGGGTAGGACTTGGTGGTTTTTCCTGTCTGGTTTTTTCTTCTGGGCGGGTTTTCCTGTCTGGGTTTTCTGGCCGGTTTTCCAGCGCGGGTTTCCTGTCACCTGTGTAGTTTTGTTTGGGCTTGCAGGGACTCGGGCCCTTACGAAGGCCCCCTAGCCCGAGTGGATTCGTGTTAGCCACAACTGGCCCGCCGGTAATGCAATGCCCCACTCCATCTCCTGCCGTGCTCGTCCCCCTGCTGGGGCCGCTGCAGCCTTGCCGTGGCCATCTCCCGCCATGGAGCTGCTGGGAAACGGCGGTGACTAGGGCGGCGAGTGCGGGACCCCGGAAGTGATTGCTCCCCACGGTGTAGCACAAACGCTCGTCAGATATGGCAGAGGTCGGCGATGCGGGCACACGGCCGTGGGCGCCCTGAGGAAAAGAGGCAGTATTTTTATCTTTGGCGGCCTCGAAGAGCATGTCCAGAGGAGGGCAAAGTAAGTTTATGCCTTCAGCTTCCACGGTTATTTTTGCCCCCTAGGAATTTGCATGGAAGCAAAAATATTTAGATGGACATACACTTCGTGCATCCAGATTCTGAAATTGTAGGGTCTTGATTAGAGCCTGAATTGCCTCCGTTGTTCCTGGGAATTTGTACTAGCTTTCAAGGTCTTGGCATTAATGGTAGCTGCTTGCCTCTGGCATTAGCACCAATGCCTATTACCGGTAGTACTTGGAACACGAATCTCATCGGTCAACCGAGTCATTCCTGTTCTGCTAGGTGACATATGGACGCTAGGATGTGGTTGGCTCTAGGGAGGTCATGCATACACGGAATATTTTCTACGATACAATGCCGAATTTTTCTGCGCTTGTTATATCTGAAAGTACTGTAGTACATGCCACCTTAAAGAGTTGGAAATCATTGTATAATTTTTTTTAGATTCACAAGTGCTTATGAGCTCAAGGAGTTTGTAATCGCTGTTGGGTTTTTGAATCCACACGGCTTATCTCCTAGGATCTGGTAGAGGTTGCACTTTGCACATCCATATTGTGAGCTGAACTTTCACTGGAATGAGAGACAAGCACATATGTCAAATTATTGTAAAATAATAATTTTGCGGGAGATAAAGTGAAAGAAATATGGGAGAAATATCTTACAGTAGTTCACAGAAGCTTTGCTTTGGTGGCATGTCCAGATCGTCTAAGCTTCTATCGAACATTTCTAGAACTTTTGTTATAGTGGGGCGATACAGAGGTATTACTTGTATGCACCACAAGCCAATCACGATCATCTTTCTCGCGATTTCCTCAGTTTCACCTGTGATTTCACATGCTTGGTGTCCATCATCTTGCGCAAAGTGGTCATAAATCCAATCTGGAAAATACTTTTCGCTGGATTTTTGAACAATTGATTTTACTTTTCTCCTGCCTCCAACCATTTCCAGTAGCATCATTCCATAACTATAAACATCTGACTTTGTTGAAACCAGTCCAAAGGTCCGATAGTGAACTTCCGGAGCGATAAATCCAATTGTTCCTCTAGCACCAGTCATTGAAACCTTGCTCTCCTTTGTATGACACAATTTAGCTAGACCAAAGTCAGCGATCTTTGGGCTAAAATCCTTGTCTAGAAGGATATTTTGAGGCTTGATATCGAAATGAACAATCCGTATATTACAGCTATGGTGCAAGTATTCTAGGCCACGGGCAATCCCAATTGCTATCGCATAGAGCCTCTCCCATCCTAAAATTTCTTTAGGGTTCTCTGAGTAAATGTACTTATCCAAGGAGCCGTTGGGCATGTACTCGTATATAAGCGCTCATTTTGATCCCTCCAAACAAAATCCATGTAAGCTAACAACATTAACATGAGAGGTCCTGCCAATGCTCATTACCTCATTCACAAACTCATCCCCATTTCCTATGCAGTCATGCAAGAATTTCACAGCAACCTGGCGACCATCATGTGATCTTCCTTTGAAAACCACACCATAACCACCTCTTCCAAGCTGATCACTACGAGAAGATGTTATCTTCATTACCTCTGAGTACATGTATCTTTTTGGAGTTAGGGATCCGTAAGTTACTAGCATAGCCTCGTAATTCCTTTCAGTGCTGCTGCTACTCTTTTTGCACAGGAAAAGCGGTAGTATTTTCCCCTTTCTATGCCATATAAGCAGATAAATACATGGAAAGAGCAAGCCTGCAGCTACTGATATCGAACCTATGATGGAACCACATGTTATTTCCTTTACATGAGAATTTATAATATGATTATCTAGATCTCTAGACCAGCAATATTTTAAATTTTGGAGTAATCATTCCAATTTTAATTATGGAGTAAAATTTGAAATGATAACATGTGAAAAGATGGTGAAAGTTCTAGCATACCTAGTAGTATTTTCTTTATGACAATCGTCTTGCTACCTGGAATATGACATAATTTTGAGTTTATAAAATCAATACAGTCAAATAGTACTATATTGTTTATATATATTAAAAAAAACAGGCACAAGTTAGGATCTTCAATAGCATTTTGCTGAAGTATTATGTAAAAAGGTATATTTTAATACTGTGAAGAGCACAGACAGCATATCTGACTTTGTTTAAATAATAGTTTGATACAGTTATACAAGTGTTTACAGTAAAACAAATATGAGTTATATGGCCACACAATTGTCGAAATACTACTCTTCTAGTGTTGACCAGCTGTATATGAAGACCATTATCATGAATGCTTTCTAAGTTCTGAAAATACAGCCATGCATGGCTGAGCGCAGTTCTAGAGGTAGAAGGGCTTCTTTTTTGGGGGCTAAGAGCACCCACAATCTGTAGACAAAAATTGTTCTACATTTTCTTTTTGGCTTTTGGAACTAGTTCCATACATTATGGAGGTGGTTCTAAAACCAGAGGAAGCGGAGTAACTAGGTGCTCTGATGCCAAATTCCTCCTCACAATAAAATACTATTATTCATCTCAGCTCGTGGGGGCATGCTCGACCAGCTGATGTGTGGACTGGGGAGAGAGAATGGCATTTTTATGCAGCAGTGGGGCCCTATGCTACAGGTATTTGGAACCAATACGTTGTGGCGACCTCTAGCTTAATTTCACCCGTTTGTCAAATTGTACATTTTGTCAGATTTGGCTATCTACACGCTCCTGGTTTTGGGGCTAATGGCGAACATGACAGCTCAGGTGGCTGAATGATTTTTTTTTTCTGTGGGATAATGGATATGTCTAGGATCTGGTACTTCCAGGAGTTCTTAAGTGAAGCCTTGCCTTGTCACATGGGATATGAAAGTCATCGTAGCGACACTCCGGCTGGTGCATTCCATGGAGTCAGAACAGGTATGCGATGCTGAGTTCCCCACACACCACAGGATTTCAGGACGACATTGTCCTGTTTATATCGTGAGTGGTGAATCTAGTTGCTACCTGCTAGGAGTAGAGAGCGAGCAGTTGCATGGCAACTACTGGAATTTCGAAGTGTGCAAACTGGAGTATTGTTTTATGTGGAGTACTCTCACGCACATATGTGGCCAATTTCAAAGGACGCAAATTGTCGTTGCCTTTAAATTTTGGTTGGTGCCGACAAGGAAAAATATCACACTTCTAGCTAGTACATTTCAATTCTTTGGGTTTAATTATCATATTCGAGATTAACAATAATCAGGCCTTAACTGGTTGTGCCTGGCATTGTTTTGAGAGAGAAGACTTTCTTCAGGGTGAAAATCTAAGATCTGTGATCGGGCGACAACAGCGTCTGTGCACTGTTTCCTTCTTGGAGGCATCGCTTATGGAGAAGCTGATCTTCTGGTGTTGTCTTGGTGGTGTCAGAGTTGCTGTTTATAGTTTCCGATCTCTGTAGCGGGGCTTTTCTTTTTTATAATTCTTCTATCTTTTTTGGCTGTGTGCATCTTTTATGCCATTAGAGCATGATGTTGTTGCAGAGGCTGGGTGTAATTGGTATCTACGCGATATTAATAAATGCTCTTTATCGGAAAATGATTGAAGGGAGCACCCAGAAATGAACCAATACCCTGGCGGGAGCACTGCTCGTTGCTTGTTTATTAGACTAACTTAAGTTTTTAACTTGCAGTATGTTGTCTAATTCACGTTGACCAGTTCTGCCTACTACAGGGACAGAGGCAAGCAAACACAGCGGACTCGTTGCTGTACCGGCACTGCCCACCGCTCGAGCTGCAAGCGGAGCAGTCCCTGACGCTGGTGCCTGGTCCCAGTCCAGCAGGAACCCGGCCTTGAGCATCCGGCCGTAGTCCACCGCCGACTCGTTCTCCGCCTCCACCTCCGGCCCGAGCGCCGGCACGTATGCATACGTGCACCTCCCCGCGGCCATCGCCGGCGGCGTGTACCGGTCGTAGCTCCCTCCCAGGTACGCGTAGATGGGCCTGCCGCATCCGGCCGTGGCATTGACGAGCCCGTTCCCCAAGGGTGGCTCCCTGCCGTTGCAATTGTAGAGGAAGCACAGGGCGCGGTAGGTGGCGCTGATACGGAACGGACTGAGGGCCAGGCTGGAGGACATGTTGAAGTCTGTGCGATCCGGCCGGTAGCGATCCTGTTGTGGGAGGCCACGAAGGTGCTGGCGGCGTAGTCGATGTGGAGGACGTGGACAGCAGAGCCTCATATGGAGGCAGGCGTTTTGTTGGTGCCGTTGCCGGTGCACCATATGCCGGATGGCCACAGGACAGCTCAGGCGGGGTTTGGTTGGGCGCGCCGAGCCAGAACGGGTACTACACAGTGAGGTTCCCGCATGCTGCCGGCTCGCAGTCGGCGCTTGTTGTTGGATGATGGAGGAGGAATAGTGAGAGCAGGATGAAGAACAGTGAGGTCGGAATTGGAGACATGCCAACAATCTGATACGAGAAGGCAGATGTGTTAACCAGGAAGGATGGCTCAGAGAGATTTTAGGAGGAAGCTAAGGGAGGGGATATGATCTACGCTGAACACGTTGGTAGGTTTCCGACGACTTTGACTAGTCCTGTCAACGCCATACCTTATCCACATCCTAGTTCAGTTTGTATTTTGTTTCACAGTTTTCTACCCATAGTTTTCCCCATGTTGTGGGCGTGAGCAACTAGCAAGCAGATGTTGTCATGTGGCGTTGTCATGGGACAATGAGCTCGAAGGGCTGGAGATGGTCAGCTTTGCCGCATCCCTTGGGTGAGCACTTAGCAGCCTTTTTCTCCGTCCACGCCTCCTCTAATGTAGTACTACCATTGTCTAAAAATAAATGTCTTAGTTTTGTCTAGATACGAGTGTATCTAGACACATTTTAGTTATAGATACATTGATATCTAGAAAAAATTGAGACACCTATTTTTATAGATGGAGGAAGTACGATATATAAGAAATGACTGGCACATCTGCAACAGCAAGCTTGTTGGTGACATTGAAATAGCCGGAGATCTGTTGATGAATTGCGTGGACAGTGTATGCAAAGTCAGCTAAGGAGAAATGAAGGGATGATTGAGGTAGGAGACGGAGCCCGAAGGAATTTGACCGGTTCAGCAATGATGTTTTTCAACCGAAATAAATAGCTCAGCGTAACCAAAGGGTAAGTGTTGACAAATGAGGTGCAAATGAAGTTGCAACGAGTGACAGGCCAGCAAGGCAGGGAATATCTCCGAGAGCAACTCACCGCAGGTCGCCGGCTGCAGGTTATCGCCGGTGCAGAGGCACCCGAACAAGTTGGCATCGGCATCGTACCGGCATTGCCCGCCGGTCGCATTGCACACGGCGCAGTCACCCGACACAGTCCACTCCAGCAGGAATCCGTGTCTGATGATCCTTGCTCATCCCACATCCTCAGCTCAGACCCGGGCGGAGCGGAGGTAGGGCTCATCAACGCCGAAGGTCGGGTAGCCACAATATGGATGGTGGTGGGCACGCAGCCAGAACGGGTACATGATTGCCAGGTTACCACACGACGCAGGCGCGCAGCTCACGTCCGTCGGCTACGCACTCCTCCCCGCCACCCCGTGGCGCCAAGCAGAGGCAGGAACAGGTCGGCGGGAGCGTGCATCCTCATTTCGGTGCGGTATCTAGTATATCATCATTGATTGAACCATTGAATCAATAACTCTTTACAACTGGAGTGTTGTTATAGCACCGTGCCACGATTGGATACAATGAAAAGGCAGAAAATCCAATTACTGGAGTATGTCAGGCTGTCAGCACGTGTCAATCTGCCAACAGAGAAGGTGCCGCACTGGCCGGCGGCGGCGGCGAACATCCGCCACGACTGGGTATGATCGATCATGGCCTTATCCCCTCAGTTAGTGGGATTACCTGACGATAGTTTGGTTGAATAGGAGAGAGAGAAATCATTGCCGAAGGCAGTACGGTTCGCCGGCTAGTCCTTTGCTAGGAACTTGATTGAAAGAAGATTTAACGGATATGTGAACTTACTAGCAACTAGAAGGGGAGTGGAAGGGCCATCCCATGTTAGGAGGAAGCCATCATTGATCAGCTGCTCGTAGTCGCTGGCGTTCTCGTTGCCCGACGAGCCCAGCACTGGGACAACTAGAGAGTCGCAGCCCTCGATAGCGTAGCCTGTGGCGTTGTCTCTCGTCTCATCGTAAAGCCACCCTGCACGCACAAACACCTCGTTCTCGTTCCCACACCTCAATCTCGTCTCCTCCAGGGCTCCATTCTGACGTGCCGCCGCGGCCGCTGCCCCCGTGCAGTTGTACAGGGTGAGTTCCAGGTTAGCAGGGCTGATCCGAAATGGGGGATTCGGCCTGACAGAGGTGTTCCAGCTCGGGGGCATGCCCCAGATGTTGGAGGTCTGCACTAACCTCAGCTTGTCCCTATCAATGGCATGTAGACTGCATCCCTCGTAGGTGATGTTGATGATTCCAAATCCGAATGGTCCAGGACTCAGTAGGGATGGAGTGTTCTTGTCGCAGAAGACCTCGAAGCTCGGGGCACCGCATGGTTTTCCCGTCTCGGAGTCGACGACCCAGAACGGGTCAGAGATGGTGAGGTTGCCACACCTCGTGACCGAGCCCGAGAAGCCTTGCGGTCGCTGCTCCTGAGCCCATGCGAGCATCATCAGTGGTAAGAGCATCCCAGCCGTGTCCCCGATGAGGCCCCCAGGACGCATTTTTTTCATCCGGATGGGACGAAAACGGCCCAGTCGCGCCCCCGGTTCCTCAATTTCGTCCGGATTAGGCCTTTCATCCGTCCGGGGAGCCCAGGCCATCCCCGGGCCGAGAAAGTTTCCCGCGCGGCTGGTGGCCCCAACTTGTCGGCGAGAGAGACCGATCGTCGTCCTCATCGCATCGTCTTCCGCGCGCTGAAAAAGCCTGCCGCCGGTCAGTCTTCGCCGGACACGTCGTTTCCACGCGGCGAGTTAATGCCGTCGCCTCGGTTTCACGCGCGTCGACCTCTATTAATCGCCGAACTACCGCGTCTGGCCGCATTTACCACGCTCACTGTGCTCAATCTTCCCCAATCTTCTCCAATCTCGAGCGAGCTAGCGGCGATCAAACAATGGCGAACGACGGCGCGGCCAACAATGGTTTCGGCCGCCGCTCTCTCCACCAATGGGAGGGCCGGCTTCTCCACATGGCGGGCTACCCGGCACCGCCGGACTTCCGCGCACCGGGAGGATGGCGACTCAGCGCGGGCGGCGTCCGATCCCGCCGCCGCCGATGGGTCGCGCCGCCCTGGAGGCGCGGTGCTCGTCACTCTCGCGACGAGCGCGCGGAGCCGCGCTTCTTCCCCGACAACTACGAGGCGTGGATCGCCTTCTTCCGGCGCAGTACGAGCGTGAACTCGCCGCACGACGGGCCTCCTCCTCCCGCTAGGAACAACGCCGCCGCCGCCGCGGTGGAGCGCGCCGGCCGCACTCGAGAATGTGCTCGCGCACATCGAGGGCGGGAACTCCCGCCCCGGCCGCCGGTGGCGGCTACCGTGTCGCACCGACACGGCAGTTCCTGGACGCCGAGGAGGATGACGCCGTCCTCCTCCTCGTCTGGGTCGAGGTCCGCGTCTAGGTCCGGCGGATCGGCACCCCCGGTCTTCATCAAGAAGGAGCCGGCGTCCGTCGACACCGGTCTTCGTCAAGAAGGAGCCGGTCTCCGCCGCCGACCGAGGCGCAGGAGCGGCGCCTCATCATCCGCGACAGCCCTCCTCTCCATCGCGCGGCGGAAGAGGAAGACGTCGAAGAAGGAGGCCGCCGCCAACCGCCGCCGAGGGAGGCCAAGCGCGCGAGGACGTCGCGATGGAGGAGAGGCCGTGTCGCCGAACGACCGGTGCCCGCCAACACCCTCCCCATCGACGCCGCCTCGAGTGGTCCAAAGGACGGGAGCGCCAGAGGCGAGCAGCGGCGTGCCGGACATGGCCGCCGCGGCAACGTGCCGTCCGCGCCACCGACCGTCCGCGGCAACGAACGCCGCGCCCCGTCGAGCTGATCAAGCTCGAGGAGAGCAAACGACGACATGTACGCCGACGCCGCCACGCACCGCAACCCCGGCCGTGTTCGAGCAGTACGAGGCGGCGCCGTCCAGACGCCGCGCTCGAGCGACGACGATGACGGCGACACTACACGGCCTTCTACCGCCATTTCGGCATGTAGGAGGCCGTTATTAGTTTAAGTTAATGTTTCCCTGTAGCCGAATTCAAATATACGTACGAATTCGGCCTATATATGTACGAACTCGCCTATATAAGTTAAATATCACTAAATTTCGCTTATGTTTGCACGAGTTTCGCCTACTTCTGTCCGAATTCGCCGTATTTTGTCAAAAACTTTCATCCACCCTGGGCTCGCCGCTGGGAAAATGGGCCCCCAAACATCCAATCCGGCGCTGGCCGGATTTCGGCCTGGGGAGCCCCAACGGCTGGAGATGCTCTAACCACCATAACCAGACGAACACCAAGATCCAGCATCCTGGCGCCATCGGAAAAATAGAACTTGGAATGGCTGTGCTAACCGACAGAGAGGGAGATCATGGGCTGCTTTGGGGGCAGTGATGTGGTGAGCCGTACAAGAGCGGGTACTCATTCTGGCTGGAGAATGATATATGAGGACAGAACACTATGGCCAGAACGTTTGACTGGAAAATCGGGGCAAGTGACCACTGTCCACAAATTCCATCCCCAAGTTACCACTTGGACGTGTAACAGCCATGGCTTGCGAATTTTCCTGGGCAGACCCGTTGACGTGCAAGCCAACGAGTCCATGACCATGACCTTGCTCTGATGCAAATTTTCCTGGGCAGACCTCGTCGACGTGCAAGACGACGAGTCCATGACCATGACCATGACCATGACCGAAGTACAGACCTACTGTTTGGCCCCATGTGTGTGTGGCTGTTAGAACCTGTGAAACACATCGAGCGCCATGCTTGATAAGTACCTCCAATCAGCAAAAAAGAAGAACCCGTGAAACACGAGATTTAGATTTGTAAAACAACTTATATCAATTATCGTGGTTTTGTGATAAAAAAAACCTTTGACTCTTGCTTTTTGGAACTCAAACCTATAAGTTGTTGTTTTATGATATTTACTTGCGTCGTCTGACATTGGTCAACGTACATTGACATTCATGACCCTATTTCTGATGAGGATAAAATTGGAGCTTTTTCATTTCTCAAATTGCTTGATTTTTTTCTGCTGAACACACTGTTTCCCCTCTCTCGCTGTCGACCATGTGTTCTGCTTCGACTTGTTTTGCCGGGTGTCAACCTCCACGGCAACATCAGACAAAACCTGTCGCAGCGCCGCTCAACGGACAACACATGCCATGCCAAGCACCACAGCTCCACGGCAGCACGGACGATGTGGATCCGACAAGCAGGTGTGTGTGCATGCAAAGCACGTGATGTTGTCTCGCATGTATAAGCGACTGCCCTGAATTTTCCTGGGCAGATCCCGTTATCTGACTTTCTTTTGATTGCTCGAATGCAGGTTCGACCAAAAAAAACTAATTATAGGTCTGTGTAGCTCCCATAGCCAGTATAAGTGATTGCAACACTGTGAGGGAGCTCTACGTTGCACACGCTATCGTCGGAGAGCTCGTCATTCGCGACCGTGAGGAGTTGTCGGCGTATGATATGTTTAGGATCTGGTAGGCCAAGAAGGTGTTCTTGAGGGAGGCCGTGCCGTTGGTGTCACAGTTGACCTCAAAGGCGCGGTAGCCGCAGTCTAGCGGGTGCATGCTGCCCAACGGGTATCGTGATGCGCAGGTCCCTGCACGCCGCTGGCTTGTAGGACGATGGGTGTTGGGCGCCAGTGGTGGAGCCAGATAGGAGGAGGGTGAGCAGAAGCAGAAACATCGCTGACATGCAGAGCATGGCAGCTAGGGGCAGGGACATGACACATATTCATCTCCTTGCAACGCAGTAGGAGAGTATGGCAACTGGCAAGTGTGCAAACTTAGATGAGGGGCGAGAGGGAAGAAACCAGAGTCACGAGGACTAACCATTGGTCGTTGCTGCACTCGCCCACGATCAAAGGATCATTTGTGCTTCAGAAAGTTGACAAGTCTGAGGGTGGCAGGTTTGGCTAGCTACCAATGAAGTATGATGCGATGTTCATGTGACCGCAGCGTCATGGAGAAGATTTTACCTTTTTTTTAATCTGTATTCCTTTAAATGTTAAATTGTTATAGAAATCCAAATCATAGGTAGCCGTCATCAGTCCTATTTGAGCTATGACAGATGAAAATTAGTTCACTTGAAAGCAAAAAGATGGGGATGAGGAAGAGAATGAAAGTGGCTGATTTTAAAAACCTATTGACTGTGCTCTTCTTAATCAATAATAAAGCGTTTGATGAAAAGAAACATTTGGGCGAGTGAGCTTACCAAAGGCACCGCGGCTTGTCCTAGCTAGCAACTTGATTGAAAGATGATTTGAAGGGATGAGCGAACTTACTTGCAAGAGGAGGGGCATCATCCCATGTCAGGAGGAAGCCGTCCCGGATGAGCTGCTCGTAGTCACGCGCGTTTGCCACGCCGGACGACGAGCCCATCACCGGCACGACGAAAGCGCCACATTCCTCTAGCGCGTAGCTTCCATAGTCGCTCGTCTCATCGTAACGCCCTCTCACGCTGGCAAGTACCTTGCTCTCGTTCCCGCAACTCATCCTCGTCTCCACCAGCTCTTTGTCGCCCTTACGTGCCGCGGCCGCCTCCGCCGTGCAGTTGTACATGATCAGGTTCTGGTTCATGTTGTTGATTCGAAACAGGTCGCCGAGTTTGGCGGAGGTGTTCCAGGTCAGGCGGAACGAGGGGCAGCTTTTGTAGGCGTTCACTAAATTCAGCTTGCCCAGATCAATCGCACGCAGGCTACGCTCGTCGTAGTTCATCTGGATGATCGCAAAACCCAAGATTTCAGTAGACCGTAGGACGGGAGTGTTGTTGTAGCAAGCAACCCCGAAATCCCGGTGACCACATGATCTTCCCGTCTTCAAGTCTAGGAGCCAGAATGGGTCAGAGATGGTGAGGTTGCCGCACCTCGCTGCAGAGCCGGAACAGCCTTCTGCGTGTTGATCAGCCACCACGCCAGCGAGCATCAGCGGTAGCCACCAGGCCCAGAAGAACCAGTGGCTTGGAGCCATGGCAGCAAAGTATTTGTAGGTTTTTTTTGCTAGTGAGCGGGATGCCGGGATCTGGCGGCCTGGGGAGATAGAACAGAGAATACTCTGCTAGTGAGCTTGGCACTGGCAGAGAATGACACTGGGTTACCTTGATCCACACGTCCTGGGAGACGGTCTTCACACGGTGGCCAAACAGTGGACAAGTCTCCACCAAATAATTCACTGGTGTTCAGAAAGATATTTCAAGAGAATGACAGAATGTATAGTTCGGCAGAAGTCCAGGACCCAGTGGACCGGTCTCTGCACCAGCGCCACGACACCTAATGTTGTTCATCTTAGCCACGCCAACATGTTATAATTTGATGTTTGCTTTTTCTGTGGTCAGGGAGAGCTTTAGTGATTACTGAATATCGTTTATATGATCGCTCTGTTATCTTTTAATCTTGATTATGTCTGCATGTAGTAGTTGTCGAGCAGGTGAAGCTACGCTCGACTGCGTACGGCGAGATGCCCAGCTCGTGCGATGCGGGTGAACGACGTGGTGCAGGTGTTATGCGATGCAGCATGGCCGTTTGAAGAGAGTTGAGCTGATCCGTTGAGTTGCAGAGTTGAGCTGGTCTCGGCACATCAATTCAATGTTTCTTTTCGTCGGAAGAGATAGCTTTATCGACTACTGAATACTCTTCATACAATGTTTCTGGAGAGAGAGCCATTTTCTGTGTGTAGTATGTATGCTGGTTTTTTTTTCCGAAATGCACAGGATGCACACAATTTTTTTATTGGATTATTTACAAAGCTTTCTAGCGACAACTCGCTATACCTACAAAAGTGATGAAGGGGGTGACCATGAACAGGCCAGTACCCTGACAATACATCAACACACATCATCTAAAACCAAATGCCTTCACAAGTCGCCCATTGGCACGTGAGAAGCACAACCAGACAGACACTCAGCGCACGCCATTGCACACGTCGCAAAAATCGCTACGCCATCTTCCTCAAACCCATCTCCAAGAGGGATCACCGCATTGACCTTGCCAGCCCTGCCATCCTGCGCGCGTCCATCACACTGCCATCCTGCGCGCGTCCATCACACTGCGTCCGTCTCCGAGACACAACTACACCATTCCGCCGAGACTCGACGACGTCGAAGCAGCAAAAGCACACCGCTCCACCTCATCACCACCACCATCCGTTGTCTGCTCCAAAAACGATGAACCTAATAGGTAGAATGGCGATGCGCGCCGCCATCGTCAGATCCAGGAGACCCGGGTCTAGGGTTTCCCCGGAGCAGCCCAGGCGAAAAGAACGCAGACTGCGGAGACAATGCCTTCAACAAGGTAACGAAGAACAGACGCCGCCATCGCCCGCCATGACCGAAGTTGGGGCCGGCTTTCACCGGCAGCTACATCTCGCCACCGGAAACTAGACGATGGATCGCAAGATCCGCCAAAGCTAGCCACAAAGTCTGTACACATGATTTGCCCTTTACCTGCACTTTCAATTTCATATGGAGCTGGCCTGGCGACGCTGGCAGTGCAAAGATAATTGCAGTGATCCAGGGCGATGGGGAGGTCTGGTGGCAGGCAGGGCTCTTCAAGCAGAGTGTGCACGGGTGGTTTGTCTAACCACCAGGAGCAGAAGAGATGTACTGAGGTAGTCACCACCAGGGGCAGAAGAGGCAGCAGCTCGGAACCATCACAACTTAAGATTGGAATTTTGTTGCAGCGGTGATCATGGGGTGTAAGAGATAGAAGAGAGGATACCGTGCCTAGTGGGCAGAGTGCTGGCTACCTTGGTCCACACGTCCTGGAAATGGTCTTCATACTTTTCAGAGTGTTCAGCAGAATCTAGTGGAGAAGTCTCGAGGTGCGCTTGGATGTGATTGCCAGCAGTGGACTTTCGATTGATTTAGTGTGGACACCATGATATGTAAAGTCGCAAAAATAATCTGCAAAATATTGTGGTGCCTTGTTCATTCTGTGTGGTGTTGTTATATCTGATTACGTTATTTTGGTATTTGCTTTTTCTTGTGTTAAGGTAGAGCTTTATTGATTGCTGAATACTATTGTTTATACAATCTCTGTGTGGAGAAGACTCATGCCTATGTTAAACATGATCCTCCAACACTCTTTGAAAACATATCCTTCTACCAGGTGTGAGCCTCCAGCTTCTATTCCAAAGTGACGTCCACCGCCTGGATGTATGGTTATGGTGAATTTTTATGCAGCTCTGAACTTGGGGTCTCCGGCGCATGGGTGCTGGAGCTATGGTGCGTGATGAGCATGGCATATTTCTGTTGGGTTCCTGTCCTTTCTTGACAATGTTTGTTACCTTGAACCTGCTGTGGGTTTGCACTGATGGCTGCCGTGGACGGAAGTTTAGATAGAATCATCCAGGTTTAGGACACTCTGAACCTGGTCTACAAGATCAATTCATCCTCGTATAATAGAACGACTACTGCGAGGTGCCTGTACCATTCCGAAGGAAGTTCACTCTCAACCGGTTCGCTCCTCGCGTCGCCTCCTCCAAGCGACCGGGGAGGCGAAACCCTAACCCTGCGCAGCCGCCCTCCTCCCCCCTCTCTCCCCAGGCTCGCCGCCCCCAGAGACGCCGCCGAGCTGTGCTCGCGACGCCGGTGAAGGGGGTGGCAGGGATCTGAACTCTCGGCTCCCCCCTGGTTGCTAGATGCAGGATCTCCGCGCGGGGTTTGCCATGACCGAGGCGGTGGCGCGGCGAGCTTCCCCTTCGCGGGCGGGCTTGTCCGACGGCTTCCCCGGTGGGGGCTCGGGATCTGAGGTGGAAGCCACTGGTGGTGTGCCAGCACGGGCGCTGCGGCGCGCGATGTGGGTCCTCCTCCTCGGCTGTGTGGACAGCGGCGAGGCGGAGGGTGCTAGCCGTGGTGCGAGGGCCGCGGCGTCGGTGCCCGGACCAGTTCGAAAGGATGGTGGATCCCCCCCTTCGTTTGGGCCGCCTCACCCTCCCGGCGTCGAGCTCCAACGGTTTTGGCGGCGGATCTAGTGCCAGGCTGGGTGCTAGAGGTGGTGCGGATTCCGGGAAAAATCCCTGGCTGGCTGTGTATCCGCGGCGGTGGCGACGCCCGCGGGCGCCTTGTTCTTCCTGGAGCGCCGTCGAGGTATCTTGCCGCCTCCCTTCCCCTTCCTGATACCCGGGAGAAATCCCAAATCCATTGGATTGGGCGGCAGCGACGCCCCGTGCGTCGTCACCTTCCTGAAGGGGTGTCGCCTTGGGTCAGTTGGGGTTGTGGGTTGACGTTTTTTCTGGAGGTTAGCGTCGTGGCCGTGGTTTGGGCGGTGGTGGTGATGCTGAGCTCTAGGGTGTGGCTCCTGCAATCCCTTTGGATGCTCGCTGGTTCGTGCTTTGCACTCGTTCGGGTGCGAGGTTGCGGGACGACAGGAGCACGATGCTTCTCCCTTGCAGGCGATGCCCCGAGGCTCGGCTCTGTCACCTCTTGTCTCCTTCATAGCTCATTCTCTTCAGCGTCCTCGCCCTGCAGGTTCGTCTCGTTGTGTCTGGTGCCGCGGCCGGCGGCAAGGCTTCTCGTGGTGTGCTCCGACGCAGCGTTTGGGTGGGCTCTGGTGTTGGCTCAGTTTGGCAGTCTGGTTCCTAGTCCCTTCTCTGCTCTGGGTGAGCGCGTCTCCATGGGCGGTGGTACGGCGCTCTTCGAGCCAGGACGAGGGGGGCAGGGGTCCCTCTCTGGCCATGGAAGAGAATGGACAGGCGACGACTCGCACTCTTGGTCCAGCCGTGAATTCTCCCAAGCAAAGCCGATGATCCCACCCCAAGTTTCCCCTTTCCCGCTCCCTGGTGCTTCGATCGCAATGGAGGGTTCCACAGGCTTCAACTAGTTTCTAGTTTACCTTATGTTTGCTGGTGTTTGTGTGAGTTGTAAGCTGTTCTTCAGCATCTTTGTAACCTGGCCGTGTGGCTTTATTAATTTAAAGCTGGGTACTTTGTGCCTTATGTTTGAAAAAAGTGCCTGTACCAAATTATCCATGGTGAAAAAACAAAAGGAAAAAAGGAAAGTGATTGGGATGTTAGAACAAACTGGGCCATGTGGTTGCTGCCTGTGTTTTACGACCCTATAGAGTTTGTTTGAGCCTGCCGACGTTGCTCGCCGTGGATTCGTGTTACGTCGCCGCTGGTCCGCCGGTGACGCCCCTGATTCCCTGCTCCATCTCTGGCCGTGCTCGTCCCCGTGCTGGTGCCGCTGCAGCCTCGCCGCGGCCGTCTCCCGCCACGGGGGAAAATCTCCGAGCAATCGCTAGCCTCCAGCCACGCGGAGCCGCTCGGAAGTGGCGGTGGCTACTGGCTAGGGCGGCGAGTGCGGGACCCCGGAAGTGATTGCTTCCCACAGTGTAGCGCAAACCCTCGTCAGATATGGCGGAGGTCGGCGACGCGGGCATGCGGAATGTTGGCGCCCACGAGGGAAAGAGGATCGCGAAGAGCAGGTCCAGATGAGGACCAAGTAAGTTTATGCATTCAGATTCCACGGTTATTTTGCCTCTGTTTTGCCCACTAGAAATTCTATATGCAAAAAATATTTTAGATGGATATACACTTTGTGCATCCAGATTCTGAAATTGCGCTAATAGCCGGCTATAGCCCTCCCGGGAGACCTGCGGCTACGGCTAGAGCCATCGGAGGCTAAAAGGATAAAATCCGCTATTAGCCCCGCTATGCCGCTATTAGCGCTAAAATTGGCTAAAATTTTAGCCGCTAAGCCTCTGTGCGGCCCAGACTTTTCAGCAAATCGACCAAATATCCAAACCACAGCCCAACCCTAAGCCAAATTTCCCCTTTCCTCTTCTCTCCTCGAACTGGATAAGGACCAGCGACCTTAGCGGCGCGTGCATCCCGGTCCGCGATAGCTCCTGCTGCCGGCCGCGCTTGCTCCAGCTCCCTCGCCGCGCTAGCTCACACTCGGCGGCGACCCAGGCCGCTCGTGGTGGCTGCCCTACCCCCTGCTTGGCCACGACCCACATGTGCTTGCCGGTGGCTGCTCTAGCTCCCTCTCGGCCGCGACCCACCTGCGCTCCCCGGCAACTTCACAAGCAACGACGCGGCCAAGGTAACAACGCTCGGTGCTGGACTAGATCTAGCACTGCCTCCTCTGATTGCTGCTGCTACTCCCGGCTGCCTCTCCACTCTACAGTCTAATGCTGCTGCATGCTCACCAGCTGTTCTGCAGGTGTTGGTATATCAAGCGGTCTAATGCTGCTGCGTGCTCACCAGCTGTTCTGCAGGTGTTGGTATATCAAGCGCTTCATCAATACAACAGCTTGCACCAGTTTCCGTTTCCTCAGATGAATATGTGCTACCCAAATTTTGTTTTTCTTCATGATTTAGTAAAACCGCTAAATCGCCATAGCCGGCTATAGCTAGGCTATAGCCTTTTATAGCTGCGAAAAAATCTGCCGCTAAATGCAATAGCCGGCTATTGAAAACTTTGGTTTTGATTAGAGCCTGAATCGCCTCCGGTGTCCAGAGGGAATTTCTAGTAGCCTTCAAGGTCTTGTAGTAATGGTAGCTGCGTGCCTCTGTCATTAGCACCAATGCTTTTTAGCGGTAGAAACTTGGAATACAAAAATCATCGGGCACCCAAGCTATTCCTTTTCTGGTAGGTAAGAGATACGGACGCTAAGATGTGGTTGACTCTAGGGAGGTCATGCATACATGGAATATGTTGTATGATACAATGCCGATTTTTGCTGTGCTTGTTATATCAGAAAGTACCGTAGTACATGCCACCTTAAATAGTTGGAAATCATTGTGTGTTTTTTTGGATTCACAATGGCTTATGAGCTCAAAGAGTTCGTAACCGTTGTAGGTTTTTTGAATCCACAAGGCTCATCTCCTCAGATCTGGTAGAAGTTGCACTTTGCACATCCATGTTGTGAGCTGAACTTTCACTGGGATGAGAGATAAGCGCATAGGTCAAATTATTGCAAAATACTAATAAATTTGCGGAAAAATAAAGAGACAAAAATGTGGGAGAAATGTCTTACAGTAGTTCACAGAAGCTCTGCTTCGGTGGCATCTCAAGATCATCTATGTTTCTCTCGAACATTTCTAGAACTTTTGTTATAGTGGGGCGATACATAGGTAATACTTGGATGCACCACAAGCCAATTATGATCATCTTTCTTGCGATTTCCTCAAGTTCACCTGTGATTTCACATGCTCGGAGTCCATCATCTTGTGCAAAGTGGTCGTAAATCCAATCTGGAAAATACTTTTCGCTGGATTTTTCAACAATTGATTTTACGTTTCTTCTGCCTCCAACCATTTCCAGCAGCATCATTCCATAACTATAAACATCTGACTTTGTTGAAACCACTCCAAAGCTCCGATAGTGAACTTCCGGAGCGATGAATCCAATTGTTCCTCTAGCACCAGTCATTGAAACCTTGCTCTCCTTTGTATGACACAGTTTAGCGAGACCAAAATCAGCAATCTTTGGGCTAAAGTCTTTGTCTAGAAGAATATTTTGAGGCTTGATATCGAAATGGACGATGCGTGTATTACAGCTATGGTGCAAGTATTCTAGGCCACGTGCAATCCCAATTGCTATGGCATAGAGCCTCTCCCATCCTAACATTTCTTTGGGGTTCTCTGAGTAAATGTACTTATCCAAGGAACTATTGGGCATGTACTCATATATAAGCGCTCGTTTTGATCCCTCCAAACAAAACCCAAACAAAACCCGTGTAAACTAACAACATTAACATGAGAGGTCCTACCAATGCTCATAACCTCATTGACAAACTCGTCACCGTTTCCTTTGCATTCATGCAAGAATTTCACAGCAACCAGACGACCATCATGCAGTCTTCCTTTGAAAACCACACCATAACCACCTCTTCCAAGCTGATCATTGCGAGAAGACGTTATCTTCATTACCTCTGAGTACATGTATCTTCTTGGAGCTAGGGATCCGTAAGATATTATCATGGCCTCGTAATTCCGTTCCGTGCTACTGCTAGTCTTCTTGCAGAGGATAAAACATAGTCTTTCCCCCTTTCTATGCCATGTCAGTACATAAATGCATGGAAAGATCAAGGCTGCAGCTGCTGATGTCAGAACTGAGATTGAAGAATATATTATTTCCTTTTATAATGAGAAAGAGCACATCATAGAAGAAGTGGTAACAAGCTAAAGTCCAGAGATATTTGCTCGAAGTAACAAGCCGTGCATTGTGCACATGCTGACAGTTTGCTTGTTTCAAATCTGAATCAAAGCCTAATGATTATAAATACTAGTATTATGTTAAAAAATGAGTAATGGTCAACAACTGAGCCTGAAATGATTATTTTTAAAAGTTTTGGTGCATACCAATTAGTATTATCTTCCTGCCAGTCCACTTGCTACCTGGAATATTGCATCATATTTAGTCCAAAAAAGAAATATCGTGCAGTCATCCAATATTGGTTGCTTTTCCAAAGCAAAGAAACACACACCATATTTGAATCTGGAATGTTTGCCAATAAAAGAAAAAGATGTGTCGCAAGATAGCGAAGAACTTGGATTACATGTTTGTCTTTGTTTTGATTGAACAACTATGCTGCTAGTTGCGGGTTTGATACGATATGAGAATTATAGGTGTTAACACCCGAATTTTTAAGTCCGGATGCCCTATTACATCATACATCGCAATCCCAGGAAGATTGTTTTTGCGAGACATAATAGTAAGTAGTTCAGAGTCATCATTTATTACAACACATAGAGTCTTACAACAAGGGATCACATGATCCAAGATACACAAATAGATTGTTCAACATCACGAATAAGTAGCGGAAGCGTAGTAGTGGACTATCTATTCCACAGCAACGCTTGACGTTAGAAGACGATCCTAGTTATCGTAGAAGTCCTGTTGTCCGTCATCCTGATACGGTTGCTCCTCTTCAAAGTCTGGCATTTGAATAGCCAGGGCAAAGCCATGAGTACTTTTAAAGTACTCGCAAACTATCTTGACAAATTACTCAAAAGTGTAAATAAGGGGTGCTAAGCTCTAGGTTTATTTGCGTAAAGCCAAGTTTTAGTTTAGTAAACATTTAGTAAAGCCTTATCATGTGCTAGACTAACTCAAGTGGGAACATTAGTGTCATTCCCACAACTCATTATGGTTCACCATAATATCACCTTTCAAAATCACCACTCATTTCTAGGATCAAAACATTTTGATGATAACGGGGATAGTATGGCCTTTCCAATCGTCCGTAACCGTGGACACGGCTATTCGAATAGGTTTAACACTCTGCAGAGGTTGTACTCTTGTGCCACAACTTTTGATTACATCCGTCGAGGATAACCCCGAATCATCGTAACACAGTACGCGGATCATCAACCATAACCTTTCACTTATATATGCTTGTATGAGCACCTCTCCCCATGAGCTTGGCCTCCCGGTGAAAACCGCCAACCCGGGAACTGCACAGGCTTGGGCCGTACATTCACCTCATATTAACATCATTCCACACTTAACGGAGGCAGCCTCGGCGTAACCCCTATGATGTTTGTTTAGAGGGAACCCATACTAAAATACACAAGTTTCTAGTTAAGCCCTACCCATAATCAGGTATTGTGGGGGTACTTGTATAATCGGAAGGGTATCGCATTCAAACCCAATCATCAATTTTATCAAAAATCACTATCTTCTCTTGTTCACATCCACCTTCACTTTACTTTCTTTCAAAGTCATTTCACTTCACCATGTTCCCATCTAGAGTAGTCAAGTTTTAATTTTAGCACTAGCAACTAGTCATGAGGGGTGCTAACTACTTGTAATGCTAGCTAGGCTAAGTTTGATACTCTTGTAGTAATCTAGACTTAGACCAAAGTTAACTATAAAAGTAACTCATTGAGAAACAAGTAAAAGCTTGTAAAGTGAAAACATGGGATAGGTAATACATAAAAGTAAAGTGTGATGGTGCCTTTGCTCTTGTAGAGCTAAGCACTTGTGTTTAGCAAAGGTTAGCTTGCCTTGAGCTGAGTAGTTATCGAAGTTCTCTTCTTCTTCCTGAGAGTAGCCCTCCTCCTCTTGGTATTCCTCGTTACTAGCGTCTATATACGAATACGAGGTATAAATACGAAACCAAACTCACATACTAAACTAGAAATACTCAAAAGAGTTCACACTCTAGTCCTATTATCAATCAAACATGGCATGGTGAGTTATTTGATAAATTCTTATTTAGGAGAAAATAATTTCCTCTCATTATTCCTATTTCTTAAATTTGGTATGTAGATCCTTAGAGAAATTCATTTCTTCTCATTACCTCTTATTAAGATTTAATCTCTTCATATAATAATAAGGTATGAAATATAGGTTGACCCCAAAGTCAACATTTCATATCTATTATATGTGAGTATAATTTAATTTAAGTGCTACACTTCTCATAGTTTTGAAACTTCACATTTAAATGAATTAAAATCTCTAAGTAATAATTCTCAAGGGTTCATTAGACTAAGTCAATCCCCCTGGTTATATTACTTAGGATCAAGATTTAAATGAGAGGTAGCTCTCATATCAATGGTTGAGTTTGAATTCCAATCTCAATTGCTCTAGAAATGACTACATAGCCATTTTATTTGATCTAGTCCATGATCATACAAACAACAGGGCTATGTTATTGCATAATCAATTTGAGGACATCATTTGTGATTTATTAGAATTGGAATTACTTCAAAAACTATTCTGGTTAAATTTTAAATAAAGTTTGAATGTTCAAAAGTCCCTGTCTTGTCTTTTTTATCAAATTAATTCTACTACGAATTTGGAGGTGGGGCCATTGGATAGATAAATTCATGGGCTTTCCAACGGTATAAAGTTTGCTAAATTTGGTTTGGCAGAATTTAAACTATTCAAAAATTGCTAAACCTTCAGCAGGGCAATTTGAATAAAGATTAAATCTAAATTTGAATTTCTGGGCTAGGCGGGAAACGTTACTGGGCCGAAACGAGTTTAAATTCTACTTCGCAGCCCAACACGCGTCTGGTGCGCTCGGGCCGCGCTGACGAGGTGGGGGCCACCTGTCAGCGACACTTTAAACAGCGAAGCGGTATGCGGGATCTAAGCCGTAGGATTAGAACGAGATCCGACGGCGTGTGAACGTCGTCGTCTCCGGCGAGCGGCGAGCTCCCGGCGAGCCTAGGGGGTGGGAGAGCCTACCAGCCGTTGCAGAGTCCGGCAGCGTGCGCGGAGAAGTGGAAGTAGATGAGGAAGCCCTGGGTGCGGCGGCGCTCGAGGCGCCAATCGAGCAGAGCTTCCGAGGGCTCCGGCGGACTTGAGCTCGCGATTCGAGCGGCGAGGACTGATGAAATTGATGGGTGGAGGAGGCTCGGTGAGGAGAGGGGAGTGGATTGTGTGAAGAGAGGAGGTGCCGATCGTTGCTATTTATAGAGGGAGGAGGAGGCCGAAGGTCTGGGAGGAGCGGCCATGGCGCGGCGCTTCTGGCGCTCCAAGGGGCAAGTGAAGGACGGCTAGAGATAGGCGGTGTCCTGGCGATGCTCGAGGACTAGCTGGCGCGAGAAAAGGGCGATGGGATTGCTCGGGCGTTTGCAGGGTTTGCTGCAGGGCGTGCGGCATTATTTGATCGAGGACGACGGCGACGGTGCAGGGCAGGCCTGGGTTTGTGTCTAGCTTGTAGAGGCGAGGAGTACTCAGGTAGGGATGCGGGGGAGGACGATCGCGCTCGAGTGCACGGCGTCCTGGCGCGTCCAGGGCGTGATCACCGCGTGCACGGGCGTGTGCTGGCAAGGTTTTGGACGCGGGCGTTCCGGCCAATGGGGTGCGTTGGCGATCGAGTGCCGTGTACTGGCAGGATCCTTGTGCTGCAGAGATGCTCCAGGACAAGGGGAAAGGTTGAGAGAAGGGCTGGAGAGAGGGGTGCCAAGGGTGGCCGGGTGTGCACGGCATGGTGAGTTTCTCCTCACCCTACCACTCTACCAAGTCCTAGCATGTACCCAGCTCGATGCAGGGGAGCCAGAGGGATCAAATGATCACAAGTTTAAAGAGGTTTAGCCAAGAATCCATCGTGTAATAGCCTGAAACACAAAACTGGAAGTCTGCCTGCCAACTGTTCGACACAATGCCCGCATGAACATTTTGGTCAAATTTTGGAAATCTTTTTGGCACATCTCAATTATATAATTAAAGTGAAAGATTGGTGGTGGTGGTGTTCATTTTGGAATTGATTTGTAACATTTCAAATTTGAGGTTATCTTCTTTTTGATTCAAAGTCCTTGCTTGTCAATTTTCTACTGGTCAACCTAGTCAACTCCAGGGAGGGTGGTCAACATGAAAGTTGTAGACCTTGACATGGTCTTGGATGACATGGCTTTTGTTGACCAGGTTTAGTTCAAGAATTGAGAAAACCAGAGGGGTAAAGAGGTGAAGAAAATATTTTGGGGAGAAGTGACCATTATCATATGTATGTGAGAATTTCGAATTTCTTGTGTTTGATTCTTGATCTAATGATGCAATTGTGTTAGTTTATCATATTGAAGTATTTTAGAAGCAAGGGGGCAAGCAATCTTGGCCTTGGTTGAGGATTTGCTATTTTGCATAATGTGTATGTAAGTGGGAAATGAGTTTTTTCCATTTTTTTCCACTTCCCCTCAAATTAGGGTTTAGTGATCTTGATTAGGGTTCACATAGCAATGGTTACTCATACTAACACTCATCATGGCAATTGCACAAAAGAGAATCACTCAAAAGCAAGAAACTATATGTGGCACTATATGCATAAAAAAAAGTTTTTGTTTGTTGTAAATTTTGAGTAATGGAAATTCTCTCTTGATTTTATTATTGTTGAACTTGGGATGTTACAAACCCTTCCCCCTTACAAAAGATCTCATCCCGAGATCTGAGAAAACTAGGTACTAAAGAGATCTGGGTACTCAGTCCTCGTAAAGTCTTCTCTCTCCCAAGTGGCTTCTTCTTCGGTGTGGTTACTCCATTGGATCTTCAGAAACTTGATACTTCGGGTACGGGTAGTTCTGAAGCCTTCTTCTAAGATGCGAATAGGTACTTCGCGGTATGTCAGATCTGAGTTGATATCCACAGCTCGATGATCGATGTTCTTGAAAACCTCGGTCTTCTCAGGTACCTCTAAACACTTCCGAGTAGCGAGATGTGAAACACATTGTGCCTCGCTGACATTTCTTGGTAACTCCAGTGATAGGATACCTCTCCAGCTCGGGACCTTGAAAGGTCCTACATATCGGGGTGCGAGCTTTCCTCTAAGTGGAATCTCTGCATTCCTTTAAGGGGGACACTTTGAGATACACGAAATCTCCGATCTCGAAGGTCATCTCTCGCGTCTCTTGTCGGCGTAGCTCTTCTGTCTTGATTGGGCTGTCTTGAGGTATTCGCGGATCTTGTGAACCTTCTCGTCGCGGAGAATATCTGGTCCAAAGACTTGACTCTCCCTACTTCCGACCAATTCAGAGGGTACGGCACTTTCTTCCGTACGGCTTCAAAGGGGCCATCTGCAAGCGGCTTGGTAGCTGTTGTTGTACGAGAATTCTGCGTATGGCAAGCGCCTTCCCACTTAGATCCATACTCTAGCACATGCTCTCAACATATCTTCTAGTATCTGGTTGACTCGTTCTGTCCATCCGTCCGCGGTGATAGGTGTGCTGAAATTCAGACGAGTTCCAGTCCTTCATGTACTTTCTGCGATCTGGAGGTGAATTGGGATCCTCTGTCGGATACTATCGACTTCGGGCAGGGCGACTATCCTTGAGATATATAGCTCGGCGAGTCTCGGTCCTTGATAGGTGGTCTTGACGGGGATGAAATGGGCGACTTTGGTTAGTCTGTCGACCACTACCCGATGGAATCATTTCCTTTACTAGACTTGGGCAGTCCGGTGATGAAGTCCATTCCTACGGAATCCCACTTCCACTCGGAATCAGGGGCAACAGATCTGCGGGCGTTGATGTTCGCTTTGACTCTTTGACAGATGTCACACTTGGCGATGTAGCTTCCAATTTCTCTCTTCATTCCATGCCACCGAATTGTTCTTTCAAATCCTGGTACATCTTGGTTCCTCCGGGGTGAATGGAGTATAGGGTGTCGTGAGCTTCTTTCAGAATGACTTGCTTCAACTCTGAATCTGACGGCACGCAAAGGCGCTTGTTATACCATAGCACTCCTTCTTCATCTACGGTGAATCCCGGTGCCTTCCCGGCGGCTATTTGGTTCTTGATTCCCTCCATGCTAGCATTTCCTTTCGAGCTTCCTTGATCGACTAATCGGTGGGTTGGAGTTCAATGCGGCAAGATATCCTTCGCTAACCAGCTCAAGCCTAAACTGTTCAAACTCTTCAAACAGGCTGGGTTGCAATTGCTAACATGGAGTTTAACTGACACGGCAGTCTACTCAAAGCATCCGCTACCACATTGGCCTTGCCGGGGTGATAGTGGATTTCCATGTCGTAATCCTTGATTAACTCTATCCATCTGCGCTGTCTCATATTCAGCTCCTTCTGCGTGAAGATATACTTCAGGCTCTTGTGATCCGAGTAAACCTCGCATCGATTACCCATGAGGTAATGACGCCATACTTTCAGTGCTACACCACCGCTGCTAGCTCTAAGTCATGGGTTGGATAGTTCTGTTCATGCTGTTTCAGCTGTCTTGATAGGTAAGATATTACTTTGCCTTCATCAGCACACATCCAAGACCAATCTTGGAGGCGTCGCAGTACACATCAAAGGGCTTGGTAATATCCGGCATAACCAGTATTGGGGCTGTTGTCAATCTTAGCTTGAGCTGTGAAAGCTCTCTTCACACTTATCGGTCCATTCGAACTTCCGGTCCTTCTTCAACAATTGAGTCATCGGTCTTGCTATGCTCGAGAATCCTTCAACGAATCGGCGGTAATATCCCGCCAATCCGAGAAATGCACGGACCTCGGTCTGAGTGGTTGGGGCTTTCCATTCTTCAACAGTCTTGATTTTTGCGGGTCAACGGCAATTCCTCCGGCTGACAAGATATGACCCAAGAATCCTACTTCTTTCAACCAGAACTCACACTTGCTGAACTTGGCATACAACTGATGCTCCCGAAGGGTATCAAGTACCACTTCCAAATGTTGCTCATGTTCTTCTTCGGACTTGGAGTAAATGAGGATGTCGTCGATGAAGACAACGACAAACTTGTCCAAGAAGTTCATAAAGATCTTATTCATGAGATTCATGAAGTAAGCGGGAGCATTGGTCAATCCAAATGACATGACATTGTACTCATACAATCCATATCTGGTGGTAAGGCTTTTGGGGATATCGGTGGCACGAATCTTCAGCTGATGGTATCCTGTCCGCAGATCAATCTTCGAGAATACTTGGGCTCCGGTCAGTTGGTCAAACAGATCTTCTATCTTAGGCAACGGATACTTGTTCTTGATGGTGACATCGTTGAGCTTACGATAGTCCGTAACCAAACGAGTGGCACCGTCCTTTTTATCCACAAACAAAACTGGCGATCTCCAAGGTGACGCACTTGGTTGAATCGACCTTTGAATAGCATATCATCCATTGCTTCTTCGTTCCACTAACTCTGCCGGTTCATGCTGTAGGCTCTCGGGCGATAGGTCCAGCCGGGATTAACTCGATGATAAACTCGATATCCCGATCCGGGGGCATACCGGGTAGATCATCCGGAAACACATCGGGATATCGACAAACGACCCTGATCTGATCCAAGGTGGGTTTGGCTAGGCTTTGGTTACAAGTAAATTTTCTGGGCATCTTTTCAGATATGTGTTCGACTATTATCCCGTGCTACTAGTCATGGTGATGGCCTTCTTGGCACAATCAATCAGTCCATGATGTTTCGCCATCCAGTCCATTCCGAGGACTACTTCCAAACCTTTGGCTCCCAGACAATCAAATTTGCATAGAATTCTATTTCATGTATTCTGATTGGCACATCTTTGCAAATTTTTCTAGCTTTAGTTGTTGATCCGGGTATTTGAACTATCATGACATGCTTCAAACTGATGGGTTGAATCTTACTAGTGCATGCAAAATCTTCGGTAATGAATGAATGCGATGCTCCAATCAAACAGCACTCTTGCGGGTATTGAGTTAACAGAGAACATACCCAGCACAACATCTGGGCTTCCTGAGCTTCTTCGCATTCATGTGGTAGAGGCGGCCGCTGCGGTTGTTTGGGTTGTTGGGGCGAACTTCTTGTTGGTGGTGACACGACGCTGCTGCTGCGCACGAGGTGTTGGCGGCAGTCTTGGCGAGCTTCTTGGGACACTCATAGGAGAAGTGCCCAGCCACTCCGCACTCGTAACAGTTGTAGGTGGACTTGTCCTTGGGGGTGATAGGAACAGCATTGCTCCCTGTCCTTGGAGCGGTGTTGGAGTTGTTGTTGGGGCGCGAGGTGGAGCGCGGTGGAAGTTGCTGTTGTTGTTGTTGTTGTTGTGGTGGCCTCCTGGCCTGGGGTTCCCTCCACTCCGGTTCGATAACTCGGACGTGGATTCTGCATCGGGGCTTGTTGTTTCTTGGGGCGAACCCTCCACTTGAGCTGGGGCGATATTTGTGGTTGTTTCGGGCCCACTCTGGTTCATCATACGGCGCTTGCGGTTCTCATTGGCTTGGTGTATCTTCCCTCCATCCGATGGCGGAGTCAACAAGGGCTTCTAGATCAGCAAAGGGAATGTTGATCAGTCTGCATCTCATCATGCAGTCCATTCAGGAACCTCTCCTTCCTCTTCTCAACGGTATCCGTCTCATCCGGGGCGTACCTTGACAAAGTGAGAAACTTGTCGCGGTATTCTACCACGGTCATTCTGCCTTGTTTCAGTTCCCTGAACTCATCCCTCATCTTCTTAATCAAACCCGGGGGCACATGATACTTACTAAACTTGAGTTTGAAATCCTCCCAAGTCATCATTTGCCCCGCATGTAAGGCGCGGGTACTTGTCCACCATGCACGTGCAGGTCCAGCCAGATAGTGGGTGGCGAACAACACCTTCTCGTTGTCCTCCACTCCGGCAACCTCGAGATTGTTCTCCATAGTTTGGAGCCAATCATCAGCATCGAGGGGTTCCTCCGTCTTGCTGAACACCGGTGGGTTGGTGTTTCGGAAGTTTTTCAGCTTCGACCCTGGGTGGTCCTGGTTTCGTGGCCTTGATTGCCCTGAGCAATCTGTTGAAGTGCAGCTAGGTTGGCTTGCCGTTCAGCTCTCTCAACTTCTCTATCAGCCAACATCTGTTGCAACATCTGCATCATTGCCTCTTGAGTCATGTTGCGAGTTGGAGGTGCCATCTGAACAGGGATATGGATAATGAGACGAGAGGGAAATTTCTATGGCTCGTTTTGGGATAAATTCACACAACTTAACTTGATTCATAACATGTTAATAATATTACACACACAAACATAGTCATGGCGGTAGCAATTATTACAAGCCAAAGTTCAGGAGGGTTTTAAGAACCCTTTCAACAAACTACGATACATGGGGCGGATACAAAGGACCGATACATCTCATACTACGTAAGTGCTCATAAGGGGGATGGAAGCTATCCATCGATGCAGAGCGGGAAGGTGGTGTCCATCCCGGCAGGTGCTGGTAGAAGTCCAGGTCTCCCTCATCTTCCTCCTCGTAGTCGTCGTCGTTGCTGACGTAGGAGTAGCCATCCCCTTGGATGTCTTCCCTTCTCCCTCTCCTTCGAGGATCTGGAGCTGCTCCGCCTGGGTGGCGATGGTCTCCTTCAGGACGGCGAGCTTGGTCTTCAGGCGGTGAATGGTAGAGTCCCTCTTCACGACCAGCTGGCGGAGAGTTCTACGCTCCTTTGCGATGACCTTGATGGTCTCCGCATACTTGTTCAGCTGGTCCCGGGTGTGGATGGCGGCGGAGCGGGAGTTGTCAAACTCAGCACGAGTTTCGAACAACATGAAGTCCATGTGATCCACGTGGTGCCTAAGCACCGGGTGGAACGGCAGGCTGATGGGCAGCCCGAGAGAGGAGTGCCTTGCAAAGTGCTCAAAGCGTTCCCCTTCAATTGCCACCGAATTTTGCCCGCACAGACGAGCGAGAGCCTCCTGTAGAGCGCGGGCGAGTCCATCCACCCAGTTGTTCTCTCGGAGAGAGAACTGAATAACATGGGTGACTCCGGCTTCCCAGGGAGGCTAGCCATGATGAGCCATTGGAGTTGGCCTCCAACTTGGTCAGCGATCTGGCCTCCGTAGAACACGGGAGGCGAGCGTCCGAGGAACTGTGAGAGGGCAAACAGATCCCTCTCAAAGATCTGGCGCCGCTGCATCGCTTCGGCAGTCTGCGCCACGTTAATGGCGATGCCTCGCCAGCCGAGCGGTCGTCGTCCACCTCCGCCAACGCATTAATGGAGATGCCACGCGTCCCGCGCCCGTCGCCTGCCTCCAGCCTATATAAAGAGGGCGTGCATCTTCTTCCTCATCCACTCTTCCACACAAATCCTAGCTGCCACAAGCTCCACCGTAGCGCCGCCTAGCTCTTCCTGCGACACAGGCAGCCCCACGAGGAAGTCCATGGCGGGTCCAGGTGGCCGGGTAGGCGGTCGAGGCCGCGGGCCTGGATGCCCCCGGGGCCAGGGCCGCCGAGGTGGAGCAACTACGGCCCCACGGTCGCCGTCGCCTGCGCCCGTCTTCGCAGGAGGAGGGCTGCTTCGAGCTCCTCCTCCGCATCAACGACGACGACCCCCTCGGCATCAAGCGACTTCCGGACAAGTTCGCCAAGTTCGTCGATGGCGTCGAGCCAGACCAGTTGCAGCTATGGGAGGCCAGCTGCAACTTCTGCCGGTGGCCTGTCGAGGTCTTGTTCGACGGGCAGGGCAAGATGTACCTGCACATGGGGTGGGACAAGTTCGCCCGCGACCTCGCGCTCGAGCCCGGCTGCCAGCTCACCTTCCTCTACAAGGGGGGCGGCGAGATGACCGTCAAGGTGTTCGATGACACATGCCGAAGGCACTACCACATCGACGAGTCCAGCTCAGACACCGATATTTAAAACTGTTAGAGTGTTCTTTCTTTGCAGCGAATATGGCCACGAGCCAATTGAAGCCGCTAGTGGTGGTTTCGGGATGTTCGTCATTGATAGGAACAACATGGCATCATTGCTAGCTGGATTTTCCAGTTTGGGTGATTGAGTGTGCCCGAGAGTGTTCTTTCTTGGCGGTGATCATACGAAACCAACAAGTTAGGTTTCCTAATTTTCCAACAATGTGTAAACCATGTTTCAAACTATGTAGTATTATTTTGTGTAAATCATGTTCCAAATTATGTATTAGTTTGTGTAAAACCATGTTTCCAATTATGTATTAGTTTGTCCATGTTTGGAACTATGTTCAAAAAAAAGTTCACTCTTGAATGCATGTTTGGAACTATGTTTATAAATGGAGAAGAGGAAAAAAAGTAGAAAAAAAATGCGTCGGACCGCTGGATGCACCTCATGTGTAAATGGACGCGCGGACAAAAACGAACATTTTCGCGCACGCGGGCCGACGTAAACGGATGCGCGCGGACAATCTGGACGTTCGAAATGCGTCGCCTCGTTGGAGATGCACACCCCTTTCAAGTACCCACACCTCAGCGGCCTTATCCCCTAAGTTAGTGGGATCGCATGAATGGTATTTTTTTTTACGGAACCTCGGAGAGCGGGAAGCTCCAGCATTGCATTATTTATAAGAAGAGGGATTATTTGGTCTAGTTAATAAGGAGAACCGAACCTAAAAACCATACAACGTACGATTAGTTAAGGAATACTGGCGAAAACCACTCACACATGAGTAGAACCTAGGAAACATCGTTCTCGTAATAGCAAGGAGAGAAGTTGTGCCTAACTCTAAGAAAACACTGCCTGGGTCGCCCTGGGTGATGCATGCTTCTTGCACAGTCACATGTATGACTTCATCTTCTCTTGCACATCTTCCTCGGAGCCTTTCTTTCTTTGGGATCGAATCCTTTGTCAGCTCACCGAAAGACTCTGCCAACATGTATTCAGCGCGCTTGGCAATAGGGATATTGCAATGCTTGCTCTTAACATCCAAACGTCCACTACCCCTCCCGGCACAAGTGGAGTCGCCTTTGATCTGCACAAGAATCGGTGCGTCGAGCAAGGAAAGCGGCACTGTGCAATTGAAACTGCTTAAGTAACCATCCAGCAAGGAAGAAGATGACATGCCAATTGGCACCCGCTGCCACCCAACAATGCGTCGACCTCGGAAACCTCCAAGCTCTTTTGCCTTGCTCCTCCACATCTTGAGGCACCTTTTCGGGAAGGATAAATTCCAAATTAGGAGGATCATCCGTTGTCTGCACCATCGCAACACACATCTCGGATGAGCAGATAGCCACATCAACACACTTGAATCCTTACCACCGGCCGCAACTGGAGAATCAGCTTCATCATGCTCGGCCGATTTCGAGGAATTTGTGAGAGGAAGGCTTCCACCCAAAGCTTTCATCAGCTCGGTTGAGACTTGATCAGTCCACCCCTACACAGAGCTGGGCAGGGGGAGGCGGTAGGAGGAGGAGGGCTGGTGGTTGGTGTCTGGGGAGAGGAGGGTAGCGGCGGAGGAGGATGCCATGGTTGGGAGGGGGCCGGGCGCCGAGTTGCGCAGCGGCAGCCGAGGCGGCGGCGCTAGCGCATCGCGTTTGCGCGAGCTGGGTGCGGATACCCCTTTGCATGATACTAATAAAATAATATCATTGCCAAAGGCACTGCGGCTCGCCGATTAGTACTTTGCTAGTTGAAAAAAGATTCGACAGATAGGTCATAGGTGAACTTACGTGCAAGAGGATCGGGATCCCATGTTAGGAGGAAGCCATCCTTGATCAGCTGCTCGTAGCCGCTGGCGTTCGCGTCGCCAGACGAGCGCAGCACCGGCACGACGATAGCATCGCAGCCGTCGATAGCGTAGACCGAAGCATCGTCGATCATCTCATCGTAAAGCCGCCCCGCGCGAACAAATACCTCGATCTCGTTCCCACACCTCAATCTCGTCTCTTCCAAAGCTCCGTCCCGACGTGCCACCGCAGCCGCCGCCCCCGTGCAGTTGTACAGGGTAAGTTCCAGGTTGGCGGGGCTGATCCGGATCGGGGAATTCCATGTGACAGAGGTGTTCCAGCTCGGGAGCATGCCGCAGATATTGGAGGCCTGCACTAACCTCAGCTTGTCCCTATCAATCACATGCAGACTGCATGCCTCGTAGGTGATGTTGAGGATCCTAAAGCCGAACTGTCCAGGACTCAGTAGGTATGGAGTGTTCTTGTCGCAGAAGACCTCGAAGCTCGGGGCACCGCACGGTGTTCCCGTCTTGGAGTCGACGACCCAGAACGGGTCGGAGATGGGAAGGTTGCCACAGATTGTGACCGAGCTCGAGCAGCCTTGCAGTCGCTGCTCCTGAGCCCCTGCGAGCAACATCAGTGGCAACCACCATAACCAGACGAAAACCATGATCCAGCAGCCTGGCGCCGTCGGAAAAGTAGAATTTGGAATGGATGTGCTAACCAACAGAGAGGGAGATCATGGGCTGCTTTGGGGACAGTGGTGTGGTGAGCCGTACAAGAACGAACACTCACTCTGGCTGGAGAATGATATGAGGACAGAACACTATGGCTGGAACGTTTGACTGGAAAATCGGTGCAAGTGACCACTGTCCACAAATTCGATCCCCGGGTTATCACTTGGACGTGTAAGAGCCATGGCTTGTGAATCTTCCTGGGCGGACCCGTTGACGTGCAAGCCGACGAGTCCATGACCATGACCTTTCCCTGATGCGAATTTTCCTGGGCAGACCCATTTGCCCTGATGCAAATTTTCCATGGCGCATGACCATGACTGGAGTATTGTTTGGCCCCGTGTGTGTGTGGCTGTTAGAACTCATGAAACACATCGAGCGGCATGCTTGATAAGTACTACCTCAGGTCAGTTTTAGTCGAAACGGCTATGAATCAATAAATGGCCATCTTCCCAGTCCGCCTCAATTTTATCGGACCGGAGGGAGTACCTCCAATCAGCAAAAAAGAATAACCTGTGAAAAAAGATATTGATTTCTAACCCGCGAATAACCCGTGGTTTTGTGATAAAAAATCTTTGGCTATTGCTTTTTGGAACTCAAACCCCATAAGTTGTTGTTTTGTGATATTTACTTGCATCGTCTGACATTGGTCATTCATGACCCTATTTCTGATGAGAATAAAATCGGAGCTTTTCACTTCTCAAATCAGTTCATCTTTTTTTTTTTGCCTCAACACAGACATGTTTCCCCTCTCTCAATGTCGACCATGTGTTCTGCTCCGACTTGTTCCGCCAGGTGTCAACCTCCGTGACAACGTCAGACAAAACCTGGCACAACGCGCCGACGGCGTCATTGGCAGACGACACACGCGTCTGGCCATGCCAAGCACCACCGCTCCACGGCAGCACGGGCGACGATGATCTGACAAGCAGGCGTGTGTGCGTGCAAAGCACGTGATGTCGTCTTGCATGTATAAGCGATTGCCCTAAATTTTCCTGGGTAGACCCTGTTATCTGATTTTATTTTGATTGCTCGAATGCAGGTTCGACCAAAAAAAAATGAAATCAATTATAGGTCTGTGTAGCTCCCATAGCCAGTATAAGAGATTGCAACACTGTGAGGGAGCTCTCCGTTGCACGCGCTGTCGTTGGAGAGCTCTATGTTCGCGATCGTGAGGGAGCGGTAGCCGCACTCCGGCGGGTGCATACCGCCCAACTAGAACGGGTACGTGATGCGCTGGCCCCTGCACGCCGCCCGCGAGTGGTGGACCTAGATAGGAGGAGGGTGAGCAGAAGAAACATCGCTGACATTCAGAGCATGGCAGCTAGGGGCAGGGACATGACACATATTCATCTCCTTGCAACGCAGTAGGAGAGTATGGCAAGTGTGCAAACTTAGATGAGGGGTGAGAGGGAAGAAACCAGAGTCACGCGGACTAACCACTGGTCGTTGCTGCACTCGCCCACGATCAGAGTGTCATTTGTGCTTCAGAAAGTTGACAAGTCTGCGACCGTGGCAGGTTTGGCTACCAATGAAGTGTGATGCGATGTTCATGTGACCGCAGCATCGTGGAGAAGATTTTACCTTTTTTTTAATCAGTTTTCCTTTAAATGTTAAATTGTTACAGAAATCCAAATCATATGTAGCCGTCATAAGTCCTATTTTGAGCTATGAAAGTGAAAATTAGTTCACTTGAAAGCAAAAAGATGGGGATGAGGAAGAGAATGAAAATGAAATGGCTGATTCAAGAAAATCTATTGAATATTTTCTTCTTAATCAATAATAATAAAGCGTTTGATGGAAAGAAACATTTAGCGAGTGAGCTTGCCAAAGGCACCTCGGCTTGTCCTAGCTTGCAACTTGATTGAAAGATGATTTGAGGGGGTGAGCCAACTTACTTGCAAGAGGACGCTCCCATGTCAGGAGGAAGCCGTCCCGGATGAGCTTCTCGTAGTCGCTCGCGTTTGCCACGCCGGACGACGAGCCCAGCACCGGCATGACGGAAGCGTCACATCCCTCTAGCGCGTAGCTGCCGTAGTCGCTCGTCTCATCGTAACGCCCTCCCACGATGGCAAGTACCTTGCTCTCGTTCCCGCAACTCAGCCTCGTCTCCACCACCTCTTTGTCGCCCTGATGTACTGCGGCCGCCTCCGCCGTGCAGTTGTACAGGATCAGGTTCTCGTTCATGTTGCTGATTCGAAACCGGAGGCTGAGTTTGGCGGAAGTGTTCCAGGTCCAGGGGAACGAGATGCAGCTGTTGGAGCCGTTCAGTAACTTCAGCTTGCCCAAATCAATGACATGCAGGCTGCGCTCCTCGTAGTTCATCTGGATGATCGCGAAACCCAAGATTTCAGTACTCCGTAGGATTGGAGTGGTGTTGCTGGAGCAAACAACCCCGAAGTCCCGGGGACCGCATGATCTTCCCGTCTTCAAATCGACGAGCCAGAATGGGTAAGTGATGTTAATGTTGCCGCACCTCATCGCCGAGCCGGAGCAGCCTTCTGCTTGTTGATTAGCCACCACGCCAGCGAGCATCAGCGGTAGCCACCAGGCCCAGGAGAACCAGTGGCTTGGAGCCATGGCAGCACAGGATTTGTAGTATTTTTTTGCTAGTGAGCGGGATGCCGGGATCTGTCGGCCTGGGGAGATAGAACAGAGAATACTCTGCTAGTGTGCTTGGCAATGGCAGAGGCTGACACTGGGTTACCTTCATCCACACGTCCTGGGAGACGGTCTTCACACGGTGACCAAACAGTGGACAAGTCTCCACCAAATAATTCACTGGTGTTCAGAAACATTTTTCAAGAGAATGACAGAATGTATACTTCGGCAGAAGTCCAGGACCCAGTGGACCGGTCTCTGCACCAGCGCCACGACACCTAATGTTGTTCATCTTAGCCACGCCAACATGTTATAATTTGATGTTTGCTTTTTCTGTGGTCAGGGAGAGCTTTAGTGATTACTGAATATCATTTATATGATCGCTCTGTTATCTTTTAATCTTGATTATGTCTGCATGTTGTAGTTGTCGAGCAGGTGAAGCTACGCTCGACTGCGTACGGCGAGATGCCCAGCTCGTGCGATGCGGGTGAACGACGTGGTGCAGGTGTTATGCGATGCAGCATGGCCGTTTGAAGAGAGTTGAGCTGATCCGTTGAGTTGCAGAGTTGAGCTGGTCTGGGCACATCAATTCAATGTTTCTTTTCGTCGGAAGAGATAGCTTTATCGACTACTGAATACTCTTCATACAATGTTTCTGGAGAGAGAGCCATTTTCTGTGTGTAGTATGTATGCTGGTTTTTTTTTCCGAAATGCACAGGATGCACACAATTTTTTTATTGGATTATTTACAAAGCTTTCTAGCGACAACTCGCTATACCTACAAAAGTGATGAAGGGGGTGACCATGAACAGGCCAGTACCCTGACAATACATCAACACACATCATCTAAAACCAAATGCCTTCACAAGTCGCCCATTGGCACGTGAGAAGCACAACCAGACAGACACTCAGCGCACGCCATTGCACACGTCGCAAAAATCGCTACGCCATCTTCCTCAAACCCATCTCCAAGAGGGATCACCGCATTGACCTTGCCAGCCCTGCCATCCTGCGCGCGTCCATCACACTGCCATCCTGCGCGCGTCCATCACACTGCGTCCGTCTCCGAGACACAACTACACCATTCCGCCGAGACTCGACGACGTCGAAGCAGCAAAAGCACACCGCTCCACCTCATCACCACCACCATCCGTTGTCTGCTCCAAAAACGATGAACCTAATAGGTAGAATGGCGATGCGCGCCGCCATCGTCAGATCCAGGAGACCCGGGTCTAGGGTTTCCCCGGAGCAGCCCAGGCGAAAAGAACGCAGACTGCGGAGACAATGCCTTCAACAAGGTAACGAAGAACAGACGCCGCCATCGCCCGCCATGACCGAAGTTGGGGCCGGCTTTCACCGGCAGCTACATCTCGCCACCGGAAACTAGACGATGGATCGCAAGATCCGCCAAAGCTAGCCACAAAGTCTGTACACATGATTTGCCCTTTACCTGCACTTTCAATTTCATATGGAGCTGGCCTGGCGACGCTGGCAGTGCAAAGATAATTGCAGTGATCCAGGGCGATGGGGAGGTCTGGTGGCAGGCAGGGCTCTTCAAGCAGAGTGTGCACGGGTGGTTTGTCTAACCACCAGGAGCAGAAGAGATGTACTGAGGTAGTCACCACCAGGGGCAGAAGAGGCAGCAGCTCGGAACCATCACAACTTAAGATTGGAATTTTGTTGCAGCGGTGATCATGGGGTGTGAGAGATAGAAGAGAGGATACCGTGCCTAGTGGGCAGAGTGCTGGCTACCTTGGTCCACACGTCCTGGAAATGGTCTTCAGACTTTTCAGAGTCACTAGTGGAAAACAGGGCTTCCGTGGGAGCCTTTTGTCGCGGCGCGCCTGCACCCGCGACAAATGGCCTGGCCACGTCGCCCGAAACCATGTGGAGCGGGCAGGGCCTTTTGTCGCGCCCTTTGTCGCGGGCCGTATTACAACCCGCGACAAAAGGGGTCGAGGGCTGGCGCCTCCTGTCGGCACCCTTTTGTCGCGGGTCGTAATACGGCCCGCGACAAAAGGGCCATGCCTATATATATAGAAGCAGCCAGCCACCCCCCCCCACCTTATTTTTTCCTTGGTGGTGAAGGTGGAGGTGTATGTGTTATCACCAGAATTTGACCGGATCAGATGTGGGCCGCGATCAAGATGGGCTTAAAGATTATATACGGAAGAAATACGTGAATCGGCCTTGTGTATCAAGTTTGGGCTAGTTTGCCCGTGTATCTGTACTATAGTAGGATACGAAGATAGAGTTTGACTCGTGCACGGTTTGGTGCACACCCACATTAGAAAGTCCCCTGGACTATAAATATGTATCTAGGGTTTATGGAATAAACAACAACCAACGTTCAACACAAATCAATCTCGGCGCATCGCCAACTCCTTCGTCTCGAGGGTTTCTCCTGGTAAGCACCATGCCGCCTAGATCGCATCGATCTAGGCGGCACAAGCTTATTACGTTGTTCATGCGTTGCTCGTGCTGAAGCCTTTTTGATGGCGAGCAACGTAGTTATCTTAGATGTGTTAGGGTTAGCATTGTTCTTAGTATCATATGCTGTCGTAGTGCAACCCTTACGCATCTAGCCGCCCTTACACCTATCTTAGGTGTAGGGCGGCACCCCGCTTGATCATCGTTTAGTAGATCTGATCCGTTACGGTTGCTCCTTGTTCTTCAAGGATTAGTTTAATATCTGCAATAGTTAGGCCTTACAAAGGGTTGGAGGATCCAGCGGCGTGTAGGGTGTCATCTGCTAGCCCTAGACAGGACGTTCCGGGAATCAACCTCGTGTTGGTTTTTAGGCCCCGTCTAGGATCGGCTCATGATCACCGTATGCGAGCGCGAGGCCCAATCGTGAGTAGGATGATCCGATTATGCGGTGAAAACCCTAAATCGTCGTAGATCTCATTAGCTTTATCTTGATCAAGCAGGACCACCATATATTCGGACACCTTGTACGAATCATGGGTGGATCGGCTCTTTGAGCCGATTCACAGGACAACCTGAGAGCCGATCGAGGCTCGTATTTAATGTTTACGTGTATGCCATGCAGGAAACTAAGCGAGGCATTCTCCAACACCTTCCTGACCAGAGGTCGTGGCACGCCCTTGCATCAGCATCGGACGTGCGTGCCCGAAGGCTTTGCGGGCCGTCGCTTGAGGGACCAGGGCCAGCCGCAGCCCGAGTTGTTCCCGGCTCTACGGTGTTGCCCGTCGCTGCCCGCCGGTGGGTTTCTGACCGCAACACATTCTGGCACGCCCGGTGGGACAAACTTCGACATCAACCTCATCGCCGTCTACATCTGAGATGGCGGAAGATACCCCGGTCAAGTACGAGGACCTGTCTGACGAGCTCAAGAAGAAGTATGACGAGATCAAGGCAGTCCTCGAAGCCGACCTCATCGGCTCTTTTCACAGAACCCGCTCACATGGCATCAGGTGGAAAGGGTTCTCACCTGAAGGCGCGCTCGATGGAGTGGACCTGTCCGCCCGTCGAAGAACGCACCAGGTCGCTGCGACAGAGATCAACTTCATGGTGGCTCATTCGCTGCACCGCCACTCGAGAGCCCGGTGAACACTTTGGAGCGTGTCGCTCCGCGTGATCCAGGAAATCATGAGCCATCAGTATTCTCCGTCAGGACCAGCTCTGGGGACGTACCAAGGAGAGATGCCACTCCAGTCCCGTCCACCGCTGCCGTTCGCGTTGGCAGCACCAGAAGTGCCGAACTCATCGGCATACGTCGTCTACAAGATTGGTGGTGACCCCAGTGACTACCAATTCCTACATGAGGCGCCCAAGGAGATCCCGCACGGATACACGTGCGCATACGTGCCGACGCAGGGGCACTCTCGAACCGGCAACAGCAGGGACTTCGGGACAGCAGGAGGAACGTCGGGAGCAGATCTTGAGAAGCAGACGTGGCTAGCTAAGTACGCCACTCCGACAAACCTCCAGAGCTCAGCTCCTGCAGTTGGCTCAGAGCTGGAAAAGCAAGCATGGCTGGCCAAGTATGCCACCCCGGTGAATCTTCAGGGTTCAACGCCTTCAGCCATCACCGTGGATGAGATTTGTACAATTCTGAAAGATCAGTTCGGCATGATGCCGAAAAGAAGGACAATCGGCTATACCAAGCCGTACCCCAACGAGTACGAATTGATTCCGCTACCTCCCAAATATCGGCTCCCCGACTTTACAAAGTTTAGTGGATCGGATGGTTCCAGCTCCATCGAGCATGTGAGCCGATATTTGGCACAGCTGGGCACTATCTCAGCATCGACGAGCTGCGTGTAAGGTTCTTCGCACAGTCCCTCACAGGATCGGCTTTCGGGTGGTACACATCGCTGCCACCGAACTCAGTCCGGACTTGGAAGCAGTTGGAAGAGCAGTTCCACCTACGTATCACTCGAAGCTTCCGAGGCTGGTATTGCCGATCTTGCACAAGTGTGACAGAAGCGCGGGAAACAGAGAATACATCCAGCGCTTCAGGACCATTAGGAACCGATGCTATTCGGTTCACGTAAGTGAAAAAGAAGCCGAGTTGGCGGTGGTGGGTCTCTCATCATCGATCAAGGACGTGGCCTCCCAAGGACTACCCTTCGTTGGCGCACATGGTGCGGGTCACATATGAACAGCGCCACCCAGATGTTTACCAGGACAAATTCAAGCGTGCGGTGGTCCTGGTTGAGGCAGACGAGGAGGAAGGGGCTATGGGAGATCAGGAGGTAGCAGTGGCTGAATGGACTCGGACGGCAAGCCCCGTGTCCTGTAAGTGGGTTAAGCCATAAGGTCCTCCAAAAGGGTTCGACTTCGACGTGACCAAAGCTGAGCAGATTTTCGACCTCTTGCTCACGGAGAAGCAGCTGAAGGTACCCGAAGGCCACAAGATCCCCACGGTGCAGGAGCTGAACGGAAAGCCATACTGCAAATGGCATAACACGTTCTCCCACGCCACCAACGACTGCAGGGTGTGGCGCCAGCAGATCCAAATGGCGATAGAAAAAGGACGGCTAATTTTTAACCAGTACGCCATGAGGGTCGACACACACCCCTTCCCCGCCGTTAACATGGTGGAGTATACTTACCATGGAGAGTGCCAGCCAGATTTCTCGTGCAATATCAACATGGTGGGGCCTGGGCACCACTCCGGTAAGGACGGAGATGAGGGCAGCTGCTCTCATAGCAAAGACACAGAGGAAGCCCACGCGATCGGCTCCGTCATGATGGCAAGCGCTACATCACAGAGGGAGAAGTGAGGAACGTAAGATATCAGCGACCTATCTCTGATCACCTCCTCAACAAGTATGTGGGTCAATATGACCAACGCCGACAATACAACGACGATGATGAAAGAGATCGCCTGGCTAGGGATACCAGGAGACAACGTCGGCATGATCGCGACGAGGAGAGATATGAGCGCCTCGCCAAGGAAAAGTCGAGAGAGCAAGACGACGAGGATAGGCACTGGACTGCCCCTTCTTCAGACACTGCTGGGATTCAGGAATGAGCCGATTGCCTACAATCGGCAACTGCCCAGAATGCAAACAAAAGAAGAAGGATGCAGCTAACGTGTCCGTGTTCAAGCGTCTAGGGCCTCTCCCGCCTCGGAACAAGTACGCTGAGTCCGCTCGGGTAGAAGATCTCGAGGAACTAGAGGACGATGATGAAGAAGAAGACAAGTATCATCGGCCAAGGTGGTGCCCTGATGGGCTCAGCCGTTCCCAAAAGCGAAGGGTTCAACGACTACGTGGGTTGGAAGAAGCTGAAAGGTTATACCTGCACACGTTGAGGAAGGCACGGCCTGATCTGGTCGCTAAAATTCAGCGAACCCTGGACGAAGAAAGTCGGCCACAAAGGAAAGAGTGGCGCCCCAAGCAAAGGAAAGCCGATGATGAGATATCGGCTGGCACAAACATGGTCTTCATCCTTCCAACGGAGTTTAGCGCTCCAGATTAGAAGCACTGTGGGCACAACTTGACTGCGGCCCACGGCCGGTCATCTTCGAGAAGCCACGAGAAAGAAGCTACAGGCATCTGAAGGCCCTATACTTGCGAGGTTACATCAACGGGCAGCCGTCGCCAAGATGTTGGTAGACACCGGAGCGGCGTTAACATTATGCCATACTCCATGCTACGTCGGTTGGGACGCTCCAGCTCGGATCTGATCAAGACCAACGTGACACGAGCGATTTCAACGGCCAAGCATCCGACGCACAAGGTGTTCGAACGTGGATCTGACCGTAGGAAGGAAAACTGTCCTACGACGTTTATTGTCGACAAAAGAGCACTTACGCTGTCCTGCTTGGGAGAGATTGGATCCACGCAAACTGTTGCATTCCATCCACGATGCACCAATGCCTAATACAGTGGGATGGAGAGATGAAGTAGAAGTCGTCCACGCAGATGATTCAGCCGAGATTTCAACGGCTGGCATGGACGTTTGGGAGACATCAGGCCAAGAGCCACTCTCAGGCATCAATTTGGACACGTGAGCGCATCGACGTGACAAAGAACGGGGTTAGGCTGGTTTTATCCACCGGCCTGACCGTGTAACAAGAGCAACATCGATGAACAAACGTGGCGATGCCGATCCAGGTGATCGGCCCCAAGGATTTATGAAGGAACATTGCAAAACCTTCATCGAGCAAGCAACGTGGAGGCCGATTCCAGCAATCGGCCAAAAAATTATCCTCACCATCCATTCTGCCTGAATTCAGCATCGATCTAATAGGCGATGGGTTTACGTCGGCTGATGAGCTGGAGGAAGTCCACACTGGTCCTAGCAGAGCCGACGTTCACATAGAATGCCTTGGCTAATCATAGAGCCGATTTCAGCAGTTACCTGGCAGAATCGGCTCGGGGGGGCACCTAGGTGGATAAAACACGAGGATATGTAGCCCAGCAGTTCAAGATATTCTTTGATGATGGGTATTGAAGTATGGGGGCCGATACATAGATCGGCCGGTAAAAAATTCAAAAAATTCAAAAAAAATTTGAACACAGCCGATGCGCAGACATCTACTCAAGAGGTACAACTGTTGTGAGCAGAGGCTCAATGGAGCAAGTTTGAGGGATTATGACCAAGAGCAGCATGGATGGGCAGATCAGGTTAAGGATGGGTCGCATCAAATCCGCCAAAGGAAAGGAGCCGATCTGACCAGCAAGGTGCGAGAAGTGGACTGAAGGTCTTCTCCTCTGGAGGGCCGATTTAGTTCAAATCGGCTAGCTCTGCATGATAGTTCCCTCAGACATAATCAAGCCCAGGTCCATTCGCCTAATTTGCGTATCCTCGTCTCTATTTCGCCTTGACTGAGACTCGGGGGGCAGCAGGCCTGGTAGATGCTCTACTGAGGGGCCGATTGGGGTACCATCGGTTGATCCTTCGTTGCAACCTTCTTCACCAAGTGATGAGTGCTCGCAGAAGAGGATCGCTGAAACTGGTGAGAGAAATTTAAGGGCTCTCTTGAGGACTTCGCATTGTCCACCAGATCTCGAAATCATCAGTTGGGGAATTGGAGGATGGATTTTAAAGGACCGATGCGTTGTTATCGGCTCATTACGCATTGGCTAAGGGGACAAATCGGCAGAATCGAATTGGGGAAACTTCTTCATTAAGCAGGATTTCTTACAAAGAAAGAGCCGATTGCTCAGAGAAGGAAGAACAAAAGAAGGGTCTATTGACCAATCTACTACTGCTAGGCCTACACTAGTAGATCCTAATCTACGGGCCATCATCGTCATCCTCGAGTCATCTCGAGCTGCCATCCCTCAACCGGCTCCCGTGGCCCTCTACGGGAGCTTCATCCTCCTCTTCATCGTCGCTGCTGTCGTTGTCCCACCACATGCGGAGGCGTTTCGCCGGCGGGTAGCCCTCGAGGGAGTCGTCGTTGTCATCTTCCTCTTCCTCTTCTTCGGAGGAGGGACAGCCGTCCCAGGGGAACTGGTCATCCTCGCTTTCCGATTCCAGTTCCCCATCGGCGAGGAACTGGAGATCTTCATCCCCACTGGTCAAGGACTGGTCGTCCTCGGACCAGATGGAGGAGGCGTGGTCTTCCTGGTCCCATGCTTCTGGTGCTCGGATGTCCTCCGGCGTCTCGCGGGAGGAGGAAGACCCATAGGAGAGGCTGGAGGAGGAAGAGGAGGCAGAAGACATGGTGGCGCAGGAGGGTTTTTGGAGTGCTAATGCGAAGGGGATGAAGAAGCGAACTGTTTAGAACGGTTAAATAGAAGGGTATATGAGGGAGATTCAATGCTACAGCAGTTCCCGAGGAAGTGGTGCCCAAACAGAAAAGTTTCGCAGAAGAAGAAGGGGCAAGGCATCATGATGAGGGATTCTGTGGTGATCTCTGCTCTGCCACGACATGACCCGACGAAAGAAAGGCGTAATGATTTTGGAAATGTCATTTCCAAAACCAGGGGGCATGTGTTATCACCAGAATTTGACCGGATCAGATGTGGGCCACGATCAAGATGGGCTTAAAGATTATATACGGAAGAAATACGTGAATCGGCCTTGTGTATCAAGTTTGGGCTAGTTTGCCCGTGTATCTGTACTATAGTAGGATACGAAGATAGAGTTTGACTCGTGCACGGTTTGGTGCACGCCCACATTAGAAAGTCCCCTGGAGTATAAATATGTATCTAGGGTTTATGGAATAAACAACAACCAACGTTCAACACAAATCAATCTCGGCGCATCGCCAACTCCTTCGTCTCGAGGGTTTCTCCTGGTAAGCACCATGCCGCCTAGATCGCATCTTGCGATCTAGGCGGCACAAGCTTATTACGTTGTTCATGCGTTGCTCGTGCTGAAGCCTTTTGATGGCGAGCAACGTAGTTATCTTAGATGTGTTAGGGTTAGCATTGTTCTTAGTATCATATGCTGTCGTAGTGCAACCCTTACGCATCTAGCCGCCCTTACACCTATCCTAGGTGTAGGGGCGGCACCCCGCTTGATCATCGTTTAGTAGATCTGATCCGTTACGGTTGCTCCTTGTTCTTCAAGGATTAGTTTAATATCTGCAATAGTTAGGCCTTACAAAGGGTTGGAGGATCCAGCGGCGTGTAGGGTGTCATCTGCTAGCCCTAGACAGGACGTTCCGGAATCAACCTCGTGTTGGTTTTTAGGCCCCGTCTAGGATCGGCTCATGATCACCGTATGCGAGCGCGAGGCCCAATCGTGAGTAGGATGATCCGATTATGCGGTGAAAACCCTAAATCGTCGTAGATCTCATTAGCTTTATCTTGATCAAGCAGGACCACCATATATTCGGACACCTTGTACGAATCATGGGTGGATCGGCTCTTTGAGCCGATTCACAGGACAACCTGAGAGCCGATCGAGGCTCGTATTTAATGTTTACGTGTATGCCATGCAGAAACTAAGCGAGGCATTCTCCAACACCTTCCTGACCAGATATAGGTCAGGTGGCACGCCCTTGCATCAGCATCGGACGTGCGTGCCCAGAAGGCTTTGCGGGCCGTCGCTCAGAGGGACCAGGGCCAGCCGCAGCCCTGAGTTGTTCCCGGCTCTACGGTGTTGCCCGTCGCTGCCCGCCGGTGGGTTTCTGACCGCAACAGTATGCTAGCTCATTTTTTCTACATGTGCACAAGAGGTGTTTGATGGAATGCTTGTGAGAGGGATGCCACTTGGTTTTATTTGATAAGATTTCTCCTCTTTTTGATCCTAAAAGGTTAGCAACTATTTTCTCGACTATATATATATGCATAGTCCGTACAATACTAATTTTAGCAAGGTGATTGCATCTGATACATATATAATTGTACTTATGATGCAGATGAGTCATCCATGGATGTACGGTAACCGATGTGCTCCCGCTTTCGAGAGGGCGTGAATTCTTTCCTGCTTGTGGCCGAGGCCAACAAGTCGAAGCAAGGTTTTATGTGCTGTCCATGTCTAAAATGTAAGAACGAGAAGGATTACTCTTGCTCAAGAGACATTAAGAGCCACCTGCTTCGGTTTGGATTCATGTCCAGCTATAATGTTTGGACCAAGCACGGAGAAGAAGGGGTTATGATGGAAGACGGCGATGAGGAAGAAGATAATGATGACCAGTACCGATCTATGTTCTCTGAATGCTTTGATACCGCAATGGACGACAATGAAGAAGAAGGAGGTGAAGAACAGGCATCAGATGATCCTGTTGATGATGATCTTCGTCGGGCCATTTCTGATGCAAGAAGAGACTGTGGCACGGATAAGGAGAGGTTGCAGTTCGACAAGATGTTAGAGGACCACAACAAATTGTTGTACCCAGGTTGTGAAGATGGGCATAGAAAGGTGGGTAGCATATTGGAATTGCTGAAATGGAAGGCAGAGGTGGGTGTGACTGACTCGGGATTTGAGAAATTGATGATAATATTAAAGAAGCTGTTTCCAAGAAATAATGAGTTGCCCGTCAGTACATATGAAGCAAAGAAGCTTGTCTGCCCTCTAGGATTAGATGTGCAGAAGATACATGCATGCATTAATGATTGTATCCTCTACCGCGGTGAGAAGTACGAGAATTTGAATAAATGTCCGATATGTGGTGCATTGCGGTATAAGATCAGAAAAGATGACCCTGGTGATGTTGAGGGCGAGCCACCCAGGAAGAGGGTTCCTGCGAAGGTGATGTGGTATGCTCCAATAATACCACGGTTGAAACGTTTGTTCAGAAACAAAGAGCATGCCAAGTTGTTGCGATGGCACATGGAAGAACGTAAGAAAGACGCGATGTTGAGGCACCCCGCTGATGGTCGGCAGTGGAGAAACATCGGGAGAGATTTCCCGGATTTTGCAGGTGAGGCAAGGAACTTATACTTTGGTCTAAGTACAGATGGCATGAATCCTTTTGGGGAGCAGAGCTGCAGTCACAGCACCTGGCCCGTGACTCTATGTATCTACAACCTTCCTCCTTGGTTGTGCATGAAGCGGAAGTTCATTATGATGCCAGTGCTTATCCAAGGCCCAAAGCAACCGGGCAACGACATTGATGTGTACCTAAGGCCATTAGTCGATGAACTTTTGGAGTTGTGGGCCAAACCAGGTGTACGTGTGTGGGATGAGCACACGGAGCAAGAATTTGACCTACGAGCGTTGCTATTCGTAACCATCAATGATTGGCCTGCTCTCAGTAACATTTCACAGACGAACAAAGGATACAATGCATGCACACACCGTTTAGATGAGACTGAAGTAAATATTTGGGAAAAAGCAAAAGTTGTGTACCCGTTCAATCGTCGTTTCCTTCCGCGCAAGCATCCCTTAAGGAAAAAAGGCAAGCATTTCGATGGCGAGGCAGACCGCCGTCCGAAGCCTGTCCCCGTAGTGGTGCTGATATATTTGACATGGTCAAGGATTTAAATGTTATCTTTGGAAAGGGTCCAGGCAGTCGACCTGTTCCGAAAGACGATGACGGACACGCGCCCATGTGGAAGAAGAAATCTATTTTTTGGGAGCTAGAATATTGGAAAGTCCTGGAAGTCCGCTCTGCAATCGACGTGATGCACCTGACCAAGAATCTTTGTGTGAATATTCTAGGTTTTCGGCGTGTATGGAAAGACAAAAGATACACCGGAAGCACGGGAGGACCAGGAACTTCATAAAGGACGAAACGGCAATCATCCAGGGCAGTTTGTAGGGCCTGCCGGCTACGCTCTTACCAAACATGAGAAGGAGATCTTTTTGAAGCCCTATTCAGTATCAAGGTTCCGTCTGGTTTCTCGTCGAATATAAAGGGGATAGTAAATATGAAGGAGAAAAATTCCAGAACCTGAAGTCCCATGACTGTCACGTGCTTATGACACAATTGCTTCCGATTGCATTGAGGGGACTTCTACCAGAAAATGTTCGACTAGCCATTGTGAAGATATGTGCATTCCTCAACGCAATTTCTCAGAAGGTAATGGATCCAGAAACTTTGTCAGGATTACAGGAAGATGTGGTCCAATGTCTTGTCAGCTTCGAGTTGTTGTTCCCACCATCCTTCTTCAATATTATGACGCACCTCCTCGTTCACCTAGTTGAAGAGATTAGAATTCTCGGTCCTGTATTTCTACACAATATGTTCCCCTTCGAGAGGTTCATGGGAGTCTTAAAGAAATATGTTCATAACCGAGCTAGGCCGGAAGGAAGTATCTCAAAGGGCTACGGAACTGAGGAGGTCATTGAGTTTTGTGTTGACTTTCTTCTGACCTTAAGCCGATTGGTGTTCCTGAATCTCGGTATGAGGGGAGGCTGACTGGAAAAGGCACACTAGGAAGGAAAGCAACGGTGTGGAGGGACAAGATTTCTTTCAATCAAGCACACTACACAGTTCTATACAATTCCAGCTTGGTGGCTCCGTACATCGAGAAACATAAGAATGTTTTACGAGAAATAAACCCGGGCCAGCCCGAGTCCTTGATTACACGTCAACACATGAATACCTTCAGCAGTTGGTTGCAAAGACATCTCATTAATGACCCATCTGTTGTGGAGCAGCTGTACTTGTTGGCCAGGTTACCATCTTCAAACATATGTACATTCCAAGGGTACGAGATAAATGGGAATACATTTTACACGATCGACCAAGATAAAAGAGCACCAACCAAAACAGCGGTGTCCGCTTCGATGCAAAAGACGAGAATGGGCAGACCACCACATATTATGGATACATAGAGGAGATATGGGAACTTGACTATGGTCCCACTTTTAAGGTCCCTTTGTTTCGGTGCAAATGGGTGAAGCTCAGCGCTATACATATTGATGATAAGTACGGTATGATAACAGTGGATCCCAACAATCTTGCGTACCTTGACGAGCCATTTGTCCTAGCCAGCGAGGTGGCTCAAGTTTTCTACGTGAAGGACATGTCTAGCAAATCAAGAAAAAGAAATCAACAAAAGAATACATCAACCGAGGAGCAAAGCGCCACATAGTTCTTTCGGGAAAAGAAACATCGTGGGAGTGGATGACAAGACAGACATGTCAGAAGATTATAATAAGTTTAAAGAAATTCCGCCCTTCACGGTGAAAATTGACCCAAGCATCTTACTAAATGATGAAGATTCTCCATGGCTACGGCGTAGAAGATCACAACACTAGATGGCGATGTAATAATGTATTCTTCATATAATGTATTCTTTCACGGGCTTGCAGGGAAATTTTTCCGAGGAGCAGCTTCCGAAGATGCCGTAGGGCGTGCACCAACGACATCTTCGAGAAGCTGCGCCACGGGAGATTTCCCAACCCTTTCCTTCATCCATGGGAATGAAACCGTGCTTGGCTTGTTGATCTGCTTGGCAAGGCGTATTGATGCTCCTTTTATAGGCACGGCACCGCTTCTACTTTGTCTTGTTCCTTCGACAGGCGTCGTGCGCTACATGCTTTATCTCATCGAGCAGTGCGTCCACCCACGCCACCCTCGCCGACAGCTTTAGTCCCGGTTGCAGCCACCAACCGTGACAAAAGGTTACCGACACATCCTTATCCTGCCGACAACTTTAGTCCCGGTTGCAGCCACCAACCGTGACAAAAGGTTACCCGCACATCATCCCCCCAGATAAGGCCCTCCTAGATAAGCCTCCCCAGTCTTTTGTCCCGGTTTGAGCCTCCACCCGGGATGAAAGTTTCGCGCGCCACTTCGTTCCCGCCTATTTTCTTCCCGCATTCCCGCCATTTTTCCACTATATATATGTAGGCTTGGACTCATATCTGCAAACCTCATCACTCTCTCCCATGGCTTCCATCGTATGTCTAACACCCCGGGAGGCGGAGGCGCTTTGCGCCTCGAACTACCCCTGCCCGCCCGGCTACCGCGTCCCGACCGGCTGGTTGCTGAGCGTCGGAGGCGTACCGGTCCCTCCTATCCCTGTAGGTGTGCCACGCGAGATGGCCATCACGAACCACTACTATTTCGAGCTCACGCCCGAGCAGCGGAGGAATCCCCAGTGGCATCCCGACTACAGCCCGACTTGGGACAGCTTCTTCATCAATCGGCGTGAGAGGGCGGTTGTACGAGGAGGACGGCCCGCCTCCTTCGAACTTCAACGAGGCCGGCCGTCGGATGTGGTGGCGCGGCCGGACTCTCCAGAGCGTCATGGCCTATCGTGGCCCCCGCCTGCGCTACCCTCAATCCCAGCCCACGCGTGGTCATCCGCCGAGGTTCGACAACCGCGACCCCGATGCTAGCGACGATGACGTCGGCGACTTTGATGACTACAGTGGCGACTATTATAGGACTAGGCACGACTATGATTGAATGGCTCCAACATTCGAATCTGGCCATGTATCTTATTTTTCAGTTGAGCTCTGTACTTTAATTTCAGTTCAATCGTAATAAATTTCGTGTCAACCACTTTATTGAACAAAAACAACCGACAACGACTTTATAAACTAAATTTAAACTAATAGAACCGACAACGACTTTATTGAAATTACAATAAAATAGATAAATTACTAGTCTAGTCTCTACTCGTCGTCGGAGGTTGTCTCCGTCCAAAGGTCATCCCACCGAGGGTCGTTTTCCAAGTTGTATTCGGGTTCTCGAGCTCGAAGGCGACGGCCCGACGGTGGCGCCTGGTTGTTGTGCCAACGTTAGGGACTGCGCCCTCCACCGGCGCATCAACGCTCGTCGCGCTCGGCGATGGCGATCCTGCGCTGCACTGGCGATGCGGCGACGGTCCTCGTCGTCGACGAGGCACGGCGGTGGCGCGAGGAACTCCGCCTCCTCTAGCGATTCAACATCCGGGAAGTTCATGTCGTGCCCGGCCGAAAGCGCCACGCCGCCGCGTCGCGCGCGCCGCCTCCTCCGGCGTGTTGTACGTGCCGAGGGTGAGGCGGAAGCCACCGGCGCGTATCTCGGCGGTGAACCTACCGCTCGGACGCACTCGAACGCCACGGAAACCGGACGCCCTCGACGACGTGGAGGCATGCTGGAGATGAATGAGCGGAGGCGGTGGCGACGTGTGGTTGCGCCCGCACTCGTCGCTCTATATAGCGCACGCGGGCAGCGACGGGGCGAGGCACGTGGAAGCGGCGGCGACATGTGGCGAGGCACGTGTAAGCTACGGGTACACACGTCGCACGCGGGCAGCGACGGGGCGAGGCACGTGGAAGCGGCGGCGACACGTGACGAGGCACGTGTAAGCCACGGCTACACACGTCGCACGCCGGCAGCGACGGGGCGAGGCGCGTGGAAGAGGCGGCGACACGTGGAAGAGGCGGCGACGCGTGGAAGATGCAACTAGTTATATGGATGTCAGATTCATGTTCATTGTATTTTTCTGACAAATTTTCATATATAACACTTTTCTATTTGATTTACCATTTAAAAGTTATTGAAATAAGAAAAAACAAAAAAGAAAAAAAGAAAAAGAAAAAAAACAGAGCTGATCCGTGTCCAACGGCTCCAGGCCGTTGGATTCAAACGGCCGGAGCCGTTGGATGCGGAGTGCCACGGATCGGCCAAAAGGGCCTTTAGTCGCGGGCGGTGGCTCAACCCGCGACAAAAGACCCCCCCTTTTGTCGCGGGTGGTAGCTCAACCCGCCTTTGTCGCGGGTTGAGCCACCACCCGCGACAAAAGGGGTGAGGTATATACACGCGCGGGCGGGCCGCCCACCCGCAACACCCGGAGGCCAAACCCTAGCGACTTAGCGCCGCCAAAGCTGCCGATGCCTGGCCGCCGCCGCCAAGCCGTTTTCCCGCTCTCGCGCTGCGCCGCCCGCGCCTGGCCGCGCGGCTTCGGCTGGCCGCGGCGCCGCCATCTCTCGGCTGCTGCCTCCGCCGGCCTCGCCCTCGGCCGCCGCCGCCGCGCCTCGGGCCGCCGCCGCGCCCGCTGCAATCGAGGTAGCGCTCGGGCCGCCGCCTCACCTTTTTTTTCTTTTTTTAATTACTGTAATTGTTTTTAATTTAGTTTTTACATTTCTGTAATTGTTTTAGTTTTTAGGTTTTTGTAATTTAGTTTTTAATTTTCTGTAATTGTTTTAGTTTTTAGGTTTAATTAGTTAATTAGTTAATGTATTTAGTAGTTAGTTTTTAGGTTTAGTTAGTTAATTAGTTAATTTGTTAGTTGTTTTAGTTTTTATGTAATTAGTAGTTAGTTTAATAGTTAATTTGTTAGTTTTTATGTAATGTGTGATAGTGCAACTTTAAAATGATGAAGAACATTGTTATTCGATGGTATCACTTAACCGCGAACGATTATTCACTCCCTTCTAGAATCGATTTAGCCGCAACTCCCCTCTCTCTCCCTCGCAATCACTCGACGCCGCAACTCCCCTCTCTCTCCCTCTCCTCTACCTCTCGCAAACACCCCCGACGCCGACACCGGCCCTCTCCTCTCCCTCTCGCGCAATCGCCCTCGTCCCGTGCTCCCTCTCCCTCTCGCGATCACTCGACGCCGCCTCCCCTCTCCTCTCCTCTACCTCTCGCGAACATCCGAGCCTCTCGCAAACACGCGTCGCCGACACCCTCTCCCTCTCGCAAACAAGCGTCGCCACCTTCTCCCTCTCGCAAACACGCGCGGCCCCTCTCCCTCTCGCAAACACGTGTCGCCGATTAGGGTTAGGGTTTGGTTTGTGTTTGATTAGGGTTAGGGTTTGGTTTGTGTTTGAACATGTACTTATCGATTTAATTCTTTTGAAGAAACAATGGATCAATTCGAACGGGACTTGGAACAGGAAGACATATTCGCGGACATAATCCGCGATGGTACAGAAGCCGACCGAGAAGACCGCGACTCCGGTGATGGAGAAGCCCGCGGCTCCGGTCATGGAGAAGCCGACGGCTCCGGTCATGGAGAAGCCGACGGCTCCGGTGACGGAGAAGCCGACGGCTCCGGTCATGACGAGGTATTAATGGAATTCTATATGTACATATGTATTGAGGCATTAGTATAGAGGCATTAATGCAATTCTATATGTATTCTCTTAGGCCTCCGAAGATAAGATAGAGAAACGAGGCCCGGCAAAGAAGTTGACCAAAAAAGACCACTTCACAATTGAAGCTATATCACCGGAAGGCCAACCGGTGGTACCCGCGAATGTCAGAGTGACATTCAAAAATCAGTGCGGAGTTGTGGTTAGAGATCGTATCCCGATCACTGTCAGCGAATGGAACAAGACCAAGAATGTGACCGAAAATCAGGTTGCCGATAGGTACAAAGACACACTTTTCAGCGACCTCATGGCACATTTCACTTTGCCAGATTTGGGATCGGAGTCTGAGAATGCTAAGCAGCGGGCGCTAGTGAAGAAATGGGCTCTTAAGAAGATGGGGGAACTTTTCCGGGCGTATAAGAACCGGTTATGGAAAAATTATAAGAAAGACAAGAAGCCTCCATTATTCGAGAACTACCTAGCGAAGCAGGAGCATAACTGGGAAGAATTTGTGAGGTACAAAGAATCAGAGGAGGCTGTGAACCTGTCAAGAAAAACAAGAAGAATGCAAGCGAAAAGAAATATCACCATCATACGGGGCGAGGGGGCTACGGAGTAGCCATGCCTAAGTGGGATGCACAAGAGGCTGAGATGGAGCTGAACGGGATCACCCGAACCCACGCGAGAAGGATGGGACACTAGGGCTCGAAATTGGTTCCTCGCGCATGGCTGTGAGTATGACATGAAGACAGGGAACATTGTTGAAAGTGACACCAGGGTTAGGGTACCCAGGCAAAAATGGATTGAAGTGACGACAGATATAAAGGCGGGAAAACTAAAGTTTGCTCCCGATAGAGAGAAAGACTTGCTGATGCTTGTCCTCGGTAATCCTGAGAAGGGAGGACGAACAAGAGGCTTCGGCCCTAGTGTTCCATGGTCGCTTGGGTTTCCGGCCGACGCGGAGACTTATAGAAGCCGAGCGAGAGCTAAACAACACCAGCTGGAGGTGCAGAATGACCAGATGGCCGAGTTCCAACGCCGACTTGACCAGCAGCAGCGGGAGCTTCAGCAGCAGCAGCGGGAGATAAATGAACTAAAAGGACAGCGCCCGCCAGATAATACCGCTGACATATCTCAGCGACGAGACAGCAGCGTGGCCGACTCGGAGGCCCCTTCTACACGGATGATGATAGATGCCGGTCCCGCGACCCCTTGGATGGAATCAAGGAGCAAACACCTTGTGATCTCCATGAGGTGTTCAGGAAGGTTTCTGTTAAGGTGGCGGTCGGCTATGTCTTACCGGCATTTGGACCTGAAGGTGAGCCGGCAACATGGCATGGCAATCCGATTCCAGCTGGCTATGCTCGTGTCGGGGTGGATTCAGTTATCCCGTCGTGGGGGACATTGGAGCTCGATATCCCTGGAGGTGATGGGGACACTGGAGAGGTGCTGGGAGAAATCATTCTCTGGGAAAAGAAGAACATCAAGCTGCCAGCTGGGTAGCCCCTAGTACCAGTCGTCCGAGCAGGTCACCATCACCTCCTCCATGATCGCAGGCCACCATCACCTCCTCCTACTGATCACATGTCGCCACCATCACCCCATGGGTACAACGTCGACCACGACATCGGTAGTCCATCTCCATCTCCAGCGCCGCCGCCTCCGCCCAAAAAGACTCGGAATGCACCCAGCCGGAAGCGTTTCAAGAGTCCTGTCCGCAAGATGTCGCCCTCCCAAAAGTACCAAAGGTTCCTCCCCCCGTCCTTACGATCGTACCCCGGAGGAAAATGATGCCATTGTTAAGAAAATCAATTATGATTTTTTTCATAAGCCAAAACCTCCCGCGCCAGAGCCATACACAGAGAAGCAAATAGCATATGCTACTAGTTTTCTGAACACACCATCGCAGTATGACTTACACGAGAAGAAGGATGACTATACACGCGCTCTTGCGAAGGTAATTGACCAAAAGAAGGCTGAAAAGGCTAAGGAGAAGGACATTGCTGGCACGAGCAAATCATCAGCTAGAAGTGCAGCTGAGAATAAGTCAACTGCAACAAGTGCACCCCTCAAGGCCAAGCCAACGACAAAAGGCAAAAAGAGAAAGGAAGTTCCCCTCCTCGGTGCTCAGCCCAAACAATCGATCCCAGCACTCAAAGTGTTTAATGTTCCCAAGCTGTACCAGGAACATGGTGGTTTCGATATGGAAGAAGCTGCAAAGCTAGCGGCTGCCTGTGACGTTACCGTGGAGGAATTGCTGCAGCGATGCGCACTACCCACTGCTGATATAGCTCCTAAATTTGTCTACGGGGCCGACTTGGTCAGCACAGAGCAGCTGCATAAACTGCCAACACATATGCGGAATTTGCATCAGTGGTACCTTGATGCATGCAAAGAGAACATAAGGTTCATCGTGGCGACTATACCATTTGAATATTACTACCGAAAGGAGGAGATCCATATTGAGATGAATGAACTCTGGCAGTTATTCAATTTAGAAGCCCTCGACAAATCTCTCATGAGTTGCTATTGCTTGTAAGTTGTTAACTACATATAAGTTCATTTTCATTCAGTTCATGTTCCTTTTCATTGCATATACTCATTATATCTTATGTGTTCTCTATTATGCAGACTGAAGATCAGTGAATGCAAAAGTAATAATATTATCAATATTGGGTTTGTTGACCCAGATAAAGTACATGTTCAAACGGTAAAGTGTAATGCCCAAGACACGGGGGGAAACCTACTAAGGTTTTTGGGGAGCAATATTTCTGTGATTCAATATTGTTTCCTTACAACTACGAGTGAGAGTCTTAATGATCTTTTATGCACATTCAATTTTTCTTACTCGATGTTAAGTGTAATTCCTGACGTATATACATAACATGTGCAGCTTCCACTGGATTCTACTAGACATTCAACCTGATAAGGGAATAGTTGAAGTAAGAGACCCACTGAGTAGAGGCGTGGACGGGTTCCACGACTTGCAGAAGTTGCTCCAAGTGTAATTTTCTTCATCGCCGCGCTATATCTTTCGTGAGATATCAATTAATTATCCACTCATTCAATCATTCTTTTGCCTGGCAGGGCTTGGACCGCTTTCAAGAGACATCGTAAGGACGGTACCTGGGCAGAGAAGCTAACATTTACTCCTGTACCGTGCCCTCAGCAGCCACAAGGGACGAATCTATGTGGATACTACGTTTGCGAGTCCATTCGCATGTTAACCACTGAGACGCAGAACATAAATAAATTCAACGTAAGCAATAACACTCACAAACTTTATTTATTATCGTCAATATTTCGTTATCAAGATTGATATAGTCATACTCATCTCATTTTCGTATATAGGTCGACTACATGCGGGACAGACTCCAACCAAAGGAACACCTACTAGGAATTGCGGAGGAACTGGCGGGACTTTTGGTTAAAGAAGTACTAAACAACAAAGGCTTGTTTAGTCCAAATAGATGCTCTACCTCCAAATAGACGGTCGTTAGTACCGCTTGTCGATCGTGAGCTAAATGTATATATATATGTAAGGGGAATCTACATGTAAGGGAAATCGACTTTTGCTTCCAACATTTGTTTGATCGATCTATATATATATATATATTGAATGAACGTGTACAACTTCTAGTAGCGTACAAATATATGCAACTTCTAGTAGCGTACAAAAATGAAATAACAGGCGATCGGTGGCGGGGGGAGGGGTGCTGCACCCCTCAAACCCTAAAGCAGCAGCGTTGTGCGCGCGCCACGTGTAGGGCCTTTTGTCGCGGGTGGTAACACCGCCCGCGACAAAAGGGCCTATGCCGTGCGCGCCCCGCAGCTGCCACGTGGTGGACCTTATGTCGCGGGTCGTAAGCGACCCGCGACAAAAGGTGGACCCTTTTGTCGCGCCTCCGTTGTCGCGGCTGGCCGCCCGCGACAAAAGGCCCTTACCACCCGGAACAAAAGGCCTGTTATCTACTAGTGAGTGTTCAGCAGAATCTAGTGGAGAAGTCTCGAGGTGCGCTTGGATGTGATTGCCAGCAGTGGACTTTCGATTGATTTAGTGTGGACACCATGATATGTAAAGTCGCAAAAATAATCTGCAAAATATTGTGGTGCCTTGTTCATTCTGTGTGGTGTTGTTATATCTGATTACGTTATTTTGGTATTTGCTTTTTCTTGTGTTAAGGTAGAGCTTTATTGATTGCTGAATACTATTGTTTATACAATCTCTGTGTGGAGAAGACTCATGCCTATGTTAAACATGATCCTCCAACACTCTTTGAAAACATATCCTTCTACCAGGTGTGAGCCTCCAGCTTCTATTCCAAAGTGACGTCCACCGCCTGGATGTATGGTTATGGTGAATTTTTATGCAGCTCTGAACTTGGGGTCTCCGGCGCATGGGTGCTGGAGCTATGGTGCGTGATGGGCATGGCATATTTCTGTTGGGTTCCTGTCCTTTCTTGACAATGTTTGTTACCTTGAACCTGCTGTGGGTTTGCACTGATGGCTGCCGTGGACGGAAGTTTAGATAGAATCATCCAGGTTTAGGACAGTCTGAACCTGGTCTACAAGATCAATTCATCCTCGTATAATAGAACGACTACTGCGAGGTGCCTGTACCATTCCGAAGGAAGTTCACTCTCAACCGGTTCGCTCCTCGCGTCGCCTCCTCCAAGCGACCGGGGAGGCGAAACCCTAACCCTGCGCAGCCGCCCTCCTCCCCCCTCTCTCCCCAGGCTCGCCGCCCCCAGAGACGCCGCCGAGCTGTGCTCGCGACGCCGGTGAAGGGGGCGGCAGGGATCTGAACTCTCGGCTCCCCCCTGGTTGCTAGATGCAGGATCTCCGCGCGGGGTTTGCCATGACCGAGGCGGTGGCGCGGCGAGCTTCCCCTTCGCGGGCGGGCTTGTCCGACGGCTTCCCCGGTGGGGGCTCGTGATCTGAGGTGGAAGCCACTGGTGGTGTGCCAGCACGGGCGCTGCGGCGCGCGATGTGGGTCCTCCTCCTCGGCTGTGTGGACAGCGGGGAGGCGGAGGGTGCTAGCCGTGGTGCGAGGGCCGCGGCGTCGGTGCCCGGACCAGTTCGAAAGGATGGTGGATCCCCCCCTTCGTTTGGGCCGCCTCACCCTCCCGGCGTCGAGCTCCAACGGTTTTGGCGGCGGATCTAGTGCCAGGCTGGGTGCTAGAGGTGGTGCGGATTCCGGGAAAAATCCCTGGCTGGCTGTGTATCCGCGGCGGTGGCGACGCCCGCGGGCGCCTTGTTCTTCCTGGAGCGCCGTCGAGGTATCTTGCCGCCTCCCTTCCCCTTCCTGATACCCGGGAGAAATCCCAAATCCATTGGATTGGGCGGCAGCGACGCCCCGTGCGTCGTCACCTTCCTGAAGGGGTGTCGCCTTGGGTCAGTTGGGGTTGTGGGTTGACGTTTTTTCTGGAGGTTAGCGTCGTGGCCGTGGTTTGGGCGGTGGTGGTGATGCTGAGCTCTAGGGTGTGGCTCCTGCAATCCCTTTGGATGCTCGCTGGTTCGTGCTTTGCACTCGTTCGGGTGCGAGGTTGCGGGACGACAGGAGCACGATGCTTCTCCCTTGCAGGCGATGCCCCGAGGCTCGGCTCTGTCACCTCTTGTCTCCTTCATAGCTCATTCTCTTCAGCGTCCTCGCCCTGCAGGTTCGTCTCGTTGTGTCTGGTGCCGCGGCCGGCGGCAAGGCTTCTCGTGGTGTGCTCCGACGCAGCGTTTGGGTGGGCTCTGGTGTTGGCTCAGTTTGGCAGTCTGGTTCCTAGTCCCTTCTCTGCTCTGGGTGAGCGCGTCTCCATGGGCGGTGGTACGGCGCTCTTCGAGCCAGGACGAGGGGGGCAGGGGTCCCTCTCTGGCCATGGAAGAGAATGGACAGGCGACGACTCGCCCTCTTGGTCCAGCCGTGAATTCTCCCAAGCAAAGCCGATGATACCACCCCAAGTTTCCCCTTTCCCGCTCCCTGGTGCTTCGATCGCAATGGAGGGTTCCACAGGCTTCAACTAGTTTCTAGTTTACCTTATGTTTGCTGGTGTTTGTGTGAGTTGTAAGCTGTTCTTCAGCATCTTTGTAACCTGGCCGTGTGGCTTTATTAATTTAAAGCTGGGTACTTTGTGCCTTATGTTTGAAAAAAGTGCCTGTACCAAATTATCCATGGTGAAAAAACAAAAGGAAAAAAGGAAAGTCATTGGGATGTTAGAACAAACTGGGCCATGTGGTTGCTGCCTGTGTTTTACGACCCTATAGAGTTTGTTTGAGCCTGCCGACGTTGCTCGCCGTGGATTCGTGTTACGTCGCCGCTGGTCCGCCGGTGACGCCCCTGATTCCCTGCTCCATCTCTGGCCGTGCTTGTCCCCGTGCTGGTGCCGCTGCAGCCTCGCCGCGGCCGTCTCCCGCCACGGGGGAAAATCGCCGAGCAATCGCTAGCCTCCAGCCACGCGGAGCCGCTCGGAAGTGGCGGTGGCTACTGGCTAGGGCGGCGAGTGCGGGACCCCGGAAGTGATTGCTTCCCACAGTGTAGCGCAAACCCTCGTCAGATATGGCGGAGGTCGGCGACGCGGGCATGCGGAATGTTGGCGCCCACGAGGGAAAGAGGATCGCGAAGAGCATGTCCAGATGAGGACCAAGTAAGTTTATGCATTCAGATTCCACGGTTATTTTGCCTCTGTTTTCCCACTAGAAATTCTATATGCAAAAAATATTTTAGATGGATATACACTTTGTGCATCCAGATTCTGAAATTGTAGTTTTGAAACTTTTGATTAGAGCCTGAATCGCCTCCGGTGTCCAGAGGGAATTTCTAGTAGCCTTCAAGGTCTTGTAGTAATGGTAGCTGCGTGCCTCTGTCATTAGCACCAATGCTTTTTAGCTGTAGAAACTTGGAATACAAAAATCATCGGGCACCCAAGCTATTCCTTTTCTGGTAGGTAAGAGATACGGACGCTAAGATGTGGTTGACTCTAGGGAGGTCATGCAATATGTTGTATGATACAATGCCGATTTTTGCTGCGCTTGTTATATCAGAAAGTACCGTAGTACATGCCACCTTAAATAGTTGGAAATCATTGTGTGTTTTTTTGGATTCACAATGGCTTATGAGCTCAAAGAGTTCGTAACCGTTGTAGGTTTTTTGAATCCACAAGGCTTATCTCCTCAGATCTGGTAGAAGTTGCACTTTGCACATCCATGTTGTGAGCTGAACTTTCACTGGGATGAGAGATAAGCGCATAGGTCAAATTATTGCAAAATACTAATAAATTTGCGGAAAAATAAAGAGACAAAAATGTGGGAGAAATGTCTTACAGTAGTTCACAGAAGCTCTGCTTCGGTGGCATCTCAAGATCATCTATGTTTCTCTCGAACATTTCTAGAACTTTTGTTATAGTGGGGCGATACATAGGTAATACTTGGATGCACCACAAGCCAATTATGATCATGTTTCTTGCGATTTCCTCAAATTCACCTGTGATTTCACATGCTCGGAGTCCATCATCTTGTGCAAAGTGGTCGTAAATCCAATCTGGAAAATACTTTTCGCTGGATTTTTCAACAATTGATTTTACGTTTCTTCTGCCTCCAACCATTTCCAGCAGCATCATTCCATAACTATAAACATCTGACTTTGTTGAAACCACTCCAAAGGTTCGATAGTGAACTTCTGGAGCAATGAATCCAATTGTTCCTCTGGCACCAGTCATTGAAAGCTTACTCTCCTTTGTATGACACAGTTTAGCGAGACCAAAATCAGCAATCTTTGGGCTAAAGTCTTTGTCTAGAAGAATATTTTGAGGCTTGATATCGAAATGGACGATGCGTGTATTACAGCTATGGTGCAAGTATTCTAGGCCACGTGCAATCCCAATTGCTATGGCATAGAGCCTCTCCCATCCTAACATTTCTTTGGGGTTCTCTGAGTAAATGTACTTATCCAAGGAACTATTGGGCATGTACTCATATATAAGCGCTCGTTTTGATCCCTCCAAACAAAACCCGTGTAAACTAACAACATTAACATGAGAGGTCCTACCAATGCTCATAACCTCATTGACAAACTCGTCACCGTTTCCTTTGCATTCATGCAAGAATTTCACAGCAACCAGACGACCATCATGCAGTCTTCCTTTGAAAACCACACCATAACCACCTCTTCCAAGCTGATCATTGCGAGAAGACGTTATCTTCATTACCTCTGAGTACATGTATCTTCTTGGAGCTAGGGATCCGTAAGATATTATCATGGCCTTGTAATTCCGTTCCATGCTACTGCTAGTCTTCTTGCAGAGGATAAAACATAGTCTTTCCCCCTTTCTATGCCATGTCAGTACATAAATGCATGGAAAGATCAAGGCTGCAGCTGCTGATGTCAGAACTGAGATTGAAGAATATATTATTTCCTTTTATAATGAGAAAGAGCACATCATAGAAGAAGTGGTAACAAGCTAAAGTCCAGAGATATTTGCTCGAAGTAACAAGCCGTGCATTGTGCACATGCTGACAGTTTGCTTGTTTCAAATCTGAATCAAAGCCTAATGATTATAAATACTAGTATTATGTTAAAAAATGAGTAATGGTCAACAACTGAGCCTGAAATGATTATTTTTAAAAGTTTTGGTGCATACCAATTAGTATTATCTTCCTGCCAGTCCACTTGCTACCTGGAATATTGCATCATATTTAGTCCAAAAAAGAAATATCGTGCAGTCATCCAATATTGGTTGCTTTTCCAAAGCAAAGAAACACACACCATATTTGAATCTGAAATGTTTGCCAATAAAAGAAAAAGATGTGTCGCAAGATAGCGAAGAACTTGGATTACATGTTTGTCTTTGTTTTGATTGAACAATTATGCTGCTAGTTGCGGGTTTGATACGATATGAGAATTATAGGCCCATGGAGATTTAACATCCAGATAATTGTGGGAAATACTCTGTTTGTGTTCATTTTACCAGACTGTATATCATACTCATTAAGATGAACTAGTGCGAGGATGTAGTAATGGAATATTTTTGTGCTATTATTATTGAACAATAAAAAATAACCAGTTTGCATAAACTCTGATATATAAGCATGAGTTAATTAAATAACATCTCTCTACCAACGAGTCAAATCGCACAAATTTTCCATAGTTCTATTGGAAAAACCCCTTTTGACGTTGGATTTTTTTACTAGGAATTGTGCTCCTTAGAAAAGTTTGGGTTTTCCTGCAACCGAAGAAAAAGAGAATGGAAGAATTCTTCTTATGGCATAATAAAATAAAGGAACCTTAGAATTCTGTTTGTATAAAGTATACTACACCATATTATCGAAATTGAAATAGGGTATGTATGAGAAAATTAATGACTTTGAAAACACGAATAGCTGATGAGAGAAGTTGTTGCTGAGAAATAGGAATGTGGAACGAAATCTAGTCTTAGTCAAATACATTTCAGTCTGCATGGCTGAGAAAAACATGACAGCTGCAGCCTGCAAGGACATGAAACGTAGCCATCTCTCTCACATATCACTTAATTTGTAAGGACACTACCGTGACATGCTAACAAATGCTTCACCCATCCACCACAAGGATATTATCCCTGTTGATTTTTGAATATTCTGATGCCTCTGAAAGCTTGACCGGTCATTTTTTGTGTGCAGTGGAGAGATTGAAAAGAGTGTCAGTGTTTTTTGTGACGATGTTAGCACGCTCGGTTGGATATTTTAAGCCTGAATTGTGGTAGTTTTTTATGTATCTTTCTAGATTTTGATCATCCTAAGCCTGGTTAAGTGAGCAAAATTGGTACGCTGATGCGCCTATACTAGGCGTGGAGCCTGGCATAGTAGCTACCAAAAAAACATATTTGACGAGTGAGCTTACCAGTTACCACTACTACCAGTGGCAGGCGGTGGCTTCCATGTCAAGAGGAAGCCATCGCTGATGAGCTCCTCATAGTGGCTCGCGTCATTGCACGATAAAGCGTACCTGCCGTTGATGCCGCCCTTTTCGCTGTATTGCTCTCCCGCGTGGAAAAATGTGTTGTTGCGGAATACTGCCTCTACTAGACCCTAGTCCGGTAGCGTGGCTGAGACCCTGGTCCTACAAACGGCTGCCGAGAGCGAGCTTGCAGCCCATCGTCGACACCATCAACCTCGAGCTCTTGCCATGGATTGCCTCTTTCTACACCTCAGCTGGGCAGCTTGTGCTCATCAAGTCGGTCCTCGCACCGATCCCGATCTACCTCTCCATTGCTATCATCCTACCCTCTTGGCTGGCACAGTTTTTGGAGAAGAAGATTAGGGTTTTCTTTTGGAAGGGCTCGGACGCAGTCCATGACGGGCAGTGCCTAGTTGCATGGGAAAAGGTGTGTCGCCCGGTGCAGTACAGCGGGCTTGGCGTTCTAAACTTGAAGCTCCTGGGTTTTGCACTACGCGGATGCGCTGGTTTTGGGTGCAGAAAACTGGGAACCCGTGTTGGGCTAGGCTTCATCTTGACATCGAGCCAGAGGTTCAGGCTGTGTTTGATGCTTCCATCCGGGTGGTTGTAGGCGATGGGAGCACGGGTTTGTTCTGGACTGATTGCTGGTTCAGCGTTGTGGCCATCAAGAATTCCGGCCCCGCTCTTTTCGCTGCAGTTGACACACGAGCACAACAATCTCATAGGTCGATGATCTGGAGCCCCGTGCCCAAGCTCGTAATAGCCGAGGTATGGTACATTGCCGGTACTGTGGACCTCGGACCCGGGCTTCACGCACCTGTTCTCACATGTGACCGAAACGATGCTGAACGGGGAGGAGATGGTCAGATTGCCGTATCGCTCGGGTAAGCAGCCTTCTTCTGCTTGCACACCTGATTTGATACGAGGGAAATATATACATAGAAACAGCAGCAAAATCATTTTTTTAGATTAGTGCAACAGTTTGTCCAAGGGGGTAGTGTTGGTATAAAGGTGAATGATGATATTGGTCATTATTTCCAGACAAAGAAAGGTCTAAGGCAAGGCGACCCTTTATCCCCAATGCTTTTTAATATTGTAGTGGATATGCTTGCCATCTTAATTGAACGAGCAAAAGAGGATGGTCAAGTTGGGGGGTTAATTCCGCATTTAGTTGAGGGAGGACTCTCTATATTACAATACGCAGATGATACTATCCTATTCTTGGAACACGACCTTAATAAAGCAGTTAATATGAAATTAATTTTGTGCCTCTTTGAAGAGTTATCGGGGCATAAGATTAATTTTCATAAAAGTGAGATTTTTTGTTTTGGAAAGGCAAAGGAGAAGGAGGCTCAGTATAAGCAGATCTTTGGATGTGATGCTGGACAACTCCCCTTTAGATACTTGGGTATTCCAATCCACTACAAAAAACTCAGGAACTCGGATTGGTATCCGGTAGAAACACGGTTTGAGAGTAAATTAGGATGCTGGAAAGGGAAGTTACTATCCTATGGTGATAGGCTAGTTCTTATTAATTCAGTATTAACTAGCTTACCGATGTTTATGTTGTCTTTCCTACAAATACCTGTTGGGGTAAGAAAACGTTTGGACTTCTATAGATCCCGATTCTTTTGGCAGTCCGATGAAAACAAAAAAAAATACCGCCTTACAAAATGGAATATTGTCTGTCGACCCAAAGATCAAGGGGGCTTAGGTATAGAGGTGCTCGAAATCAAAAATAGATGCTTATTGAGTAAATGGCTCTTTAAACTTCTTAACGAAGACGGGGTGTGGCAAGAATTGCTACATAACAAATACCTAGGACATAAGACGTTATCAGAGGTACAAGCTAAGCCTACTGATTTCCCTTTTTGGAAAGGATTGATGGAGGTCAAACAAGAGTTTTTTTCAAGGGCCTCTTTCAAAGTGGATAATGGTATGACCATCCGCTTCTGGGAAGATACCTGGTTGGGAACTACTTCTTTGGCTCAACAATATCCGTCCTTGTATAATATTGTACATCGTAAAAATGTCACTGTTGCACAGGTGCTTGCCCAACCACCGTTGAATATTACATTCCGAAGGGTACTGAATGGTAGTAAATGGACTTCCTGGTTACAATTATGTCGGAAACTCATGATGGTTACTTTGAATGACGAGGATGATCGGTTTCTTTGGAAGTTGACATCTAACGGGTTGTTTACTGTCAAGTCCATGTATGAAGATCTTATGTCTGGCCATACCCCTTTTTTGCGAAAGTATCTCTGGAAGGTTAAAGTATCGCTTAAGATTAAGATTTTCATGTGGTTCATGAGTAATAAGGTTTTATTAACTAAAGATAATCTAGCTAAACGTCATTGGAATGGGTGTACAAAATGTGTTTTCTGTGGAGAACAGGAGACAATTCAACACCTTTTCATTGAATGTCCTTTAGCTAAGCTCTTATGGCGTACGGTTAATTTCACTTATGATCTTCCACCTCCCACCAACATTACCAATATGTTTGGTAATTGGTTAAATGGAGTAGATAGACAATCTAAGGCTTTTATCCGGATTGGGGTTTCTGCTTTATGTTGGTCTATTTGGAGGGTCAGAAATGATATAATTTTTAATAAAAAAACATCTTTTCATTTCTTGAAGGTTATTCACATGGTCTCCCATTGGGTCCAGCTTTGGGCTCTACTTTCCCCGGAGGGACAGCGGGTTGCCATGGCTTCTGGATGCACACGGCTCCTGATGGTCGCTCAGGATATCTTGTGCCAGGCTGGTTGGTGACATACTAGAAGACTATGTTGAGTTGTAGTTCGTAGTATGTTTTGTTTTCGATGGTTGATTCTTGTATCAATCCTCGGTGTTGTGTGAGTTGTAAACAATACTTTTTGGAACCTTTTTCTAATAAGTGGCCATGTGCATCCTCATGATGCAGAAGCCGGGGCACACCCCCATTTCGAAAAAAAAAAGTTAAAATGAAACAATGTCTAGGAGGAACTAGACACTACTGATATGGAGAAATTCGTCCCTGACAGCAAAATCCTTTTTGACATCGATCGGAGTTGCATGTGGATGGTGTCTGCAAACACAAATTGGAGAAAGTGGAAGACCGAGTCCAAAGGAATTGACTCATTGAGGAATTATTTTTCAAAGGAAAATAAATAGTCCACAGAACCCAAGGGATAAGTCTTGAGAAATGTGGTGTGAGCGATGCGATGTGACTGCCCACAACCGCCAGTGCCATGGTACGTGTCCTATATATCTCAGGAATTTAAGTTTTTGAATCAGTGTTTCGAATATCTTTTCATAATAAATTATTACATAACTACAAAAACTATGACTACCCGGTCATCAGTAGGGCTGAGCTGTGACTGTCGAGAATTTGTTCAACACTTGAAAGCAAAGGGAAAGGGTGAGCATGAGAAAAAGGAAATGGTTAATTTTTAAAAGGCTATTGGTGATGCTCTGTTCATATCGAAAGAAACATTTCGACGAGTGAGCTTGCCATTAACAAGTACTGCGGCTAATCGTAGCTACGGCCGTGATTTGAAGATGATTTTACGTGTGAGCAAACTTACGTGCAAGGGGTAGAGGAGGAAGGCCGTCCCATGTCAGGAGGAAGCCATCGCTGATGAGATGCTCGTAGTCACTCATGTTCACCTTGCCGTTTGCACCACCCAGCACCGGCACGAGGATAGCCTCGCAGCCATCGATAGCGTAGCCGGCGTTGTCGCTCGTCTCATTGTAACTCCCTGCTGCGCCGACGAACATCTGACTCTCATTTCCGCACCTCAGTCTTGTCTCAGCCAACGCTCTTTTCCGACGTACCGCCGCCGACACTGCTGTTGTCCTGCAGTTGTACAGCATGAGGTTCAAGTTGTTGGGGCTGATCCGAAACGAGCTGCCGAGTTTGACGGAGGTATTCCAGATCTGGCCATAGCAGCTGTTGGAGTCGTGCAGTAACTCCTGCTTGCCCACATCAATCGCACACATACTGCGTTCTTCGTAGGTGATATTGACAATCACGAAGCCAACGGATCGGGTACCCCGTAGGACTGGAGTCTTGTTACTGCAGGTGACCTCGAAATCCGGAGAACCACATGATCTTCCCGTCTGCAGGTCGGTGAGCCAGAACGGGTCGGAGATGGTGAGGTTGCCGCATGTCTTGGTGGAGCCCAAGCAACCTTCCACTCGTTCCTCAGCCGCGACTGCAAGCATCAGGGGTAACCACCAGGCCCAGAAGAACCAGTAGCTCAGAGCCATGGCAGCACAGGATTTGGTATTTCCTGATGGTGGCGGGGTGATGGGGCCTTACCGCCTTGGGAGATAGTTGTAAGAGATAATACTCTGCTAGTGAGTGGGGGTGCTGGGCTACCTTCATCCACGCGTCCCGGGAGACGGTCTTCACACGGTGGCCAAAGAGTGGACAAGTCTCCACCAATGGTTCACTGGTATTCGGAAAGATTTTTCAAGAGAATGATGCAATGTATTGTTCGGCAAAACGCAGTGGACCGGTCTCTGCAGTAGCACCATCCACATGTTAATTTGATGTTTGCTTTTTCTGTGGTATAAGAGAAAGCTTTAGTAATTGCCGAATATTGTTTACAAAACCGCTCTGAGAGAGAGAGAGAGAGCCTTTTTTTTGTGCAGTACGTCGGTAACTATGCTGGTTTATGACCAAGTGTTATCCATTTAGAGATCATCACCATTTCTTCTGAGTGCATAGGTTAGTGTTCTAGACGGACGACAACCACTAGTGGAAAACAGGCCTTTTGATCCGGGTGGTTAGGGCCTTTTGTCGCGGGCGGCCAGCCGCGACAAGCAAGGCGCGATAAAAGGGTGGCCTTTTATCCCGGGTCACTTACGACCCGCGACATAAGGTCCACCACGTGGCAGCCGCCTGGCGCGCAGGGCACAGGCCCTTTGTCGCGCGGTATTACCACCCGCGACAAAAGGCCCTATACGTGGCGCACGCACAACGCTGCTGCTTTAGGGTTTGAGGGTGCAGCACCCCTCCCCCCGCCACCGACCGCCTGTTATATCATTTTTTTCGTTCGAAAATAAAAGTTGCATATATTTGTACGCTACTAGAAATTGTACACGTTCATTCAATATATATATATATAGATCGATCAAACAAATGTTGGAAGCAAAAGTCGATTCCTCTTTACATGTAGCCCTTACATATATATATATACATTTAGCTCACGATCGACAAGCGGTAGTAACGACCGTCTATTTGGAGGTAGAGCATCTATTTGGACTAAACAAGCCTTTGTTGTTTAGTACATCTTTAATCAAAAGTCCCGCCAGTTCCTCCGCGATTCCTAGTGCGTGTTCCTTTGGTTGGAGTCTGTCCCGCATGAAGTCGACCTATATACGAAAATGAGATGAGTATGACTATATCAGTCTTGATAACGAAATATTGATGATAATAAATAAAGTTGTGAATGTTATTGCTTACGTTGAATTTATTATTGTTCTGCTTCTCAGTGGTTAACATGCGAATGGACTCGCAAACGTAGTATCCACATAGATTCGTCCCTTGTGGCTGCTGGGGGCACGGTACAGGAGTAAATGTTAGCTTCTCTGCCCAGGTTTCGTTCTTACGATGTCTCTTGAAAGCGGTCCAAGCCCTGCCAGGCAAAAGAATGATTGAATGAGTGGATAATTAATTGATATCTCACGAATGATAAAGCGCGGCGATGAAGGAAATTACACTTGGAGCAACTTCTGCAAGTCCTGGAACCCGTCCACGCCTCTACTCAGTGGGTCTTTTACCTCAACTATTCCCTTATCAGGTTGAATGTCTAGTAGAATCCAGTGGAAGCTGCACATGTTATGCATATACGTCAGGAATTACACTTAACATCGAGTAAGAAAAATTGAATGTGCATAAAGATCATTAAGACTCTCACTCGTAGTTGTAAGGAAACAATATTGAATCACAGAAATATTGCTCCCCCAAAAACCTTAGTAGGTTTCCCCCCGTTTCTTGGGCACTAAACTTTACCGTTTGAACATGTACTTTATCTGGGTCAATAAACCCAATATTGATAATATTATTACTTTTGCATTCACTAATCTTCAGTCTGCATAAGAGAACACATAAGATATAATGAGTATATATATGCAATGAAAACGAACATGAACTGAATGAAAATGAACTTATATGTAGTTAACAACTTACAAGCAATAGCAACTCATGAGAGATTTGTCGAGAGCATCTAGATTGAATAACTGCCAGAGTTCATTCATCTCAATATGGATCTCCTCCTTTCGGTAGTAATATTCCCATGGTATACTCGCCACGATGAACCTTATGTTCTCCTTGCATGCATCAAGGTACCACTGATGCAAATTCCGCATATGTGTTGGCAGTTTACAGCTGCTCTGTGCTGACCAAGTCGGCCCCGTAGACAAATTTAGGAGCTATATCAGCAGTGGGTACTGCAGCATCTGCTGCAGACAGCAATTCCTCCACGGTAATGTCACAGGCAGCCGCTAGCTTTGCAGCTTCTTCCATATCGAAACCACCATGTTCCTGGTACAGCTTGGGAACATTAAGCACTTTGAGTGCTGGGATCGATTGTTTGGGCTGAGCACCGAGGAGGGGAACTTCCTTTCTTTTGCCTTTTGTCGTTTGCTTGGCCTTGAGGGGTGCACTTGTTGAAGTTGACTTATTCTCAGTTGCACTTCTAGCTGATGATTTGCTCGTGCCAGCAATGTCCTTCTCCTTAGCCTTTTCATCCTTCTTTGTGTCAATTACCTTCGCAAGAGTGCGTGTATAGTCATCCTTCTTCTCGTGTAAGTCATACTGCGATGGTGTGTTCAGAAAACTAGTAGCATATGCTATTTGCTTCTCGGTGTATGGCTCTGGCGCTGGAGGTTTTGGCTTATGGAAATGATCATAGTTGTGTTTCGCAACAGCCGTTTTCCTCGACAGTAAGATCCAAGGACGGGGGGAGGAACCTTTGGTACTTTTGGGAGGGGCGACTTGCGGACAGGACTCTTGAAACGCTTCCGGCTGGGTGCATTCCGAGTCTTTGGGGAGGGCGGCGCGCTGGAGATGGAGATGGACTACCGATGTCGTGGTCGACGTCCCATGGGGTGATGGTGGCGACATGTGATCTAGGAGGAGGTGATGGTGGCTCGCGATCATCCTGGAGGAGGTGATGGTGACCTGCTCGGACGACTGGTACTAGGGGCTACCCAGCCTGGCAGCCTGATATTCTTCTTTTCCAAGAGAATGACTTCTCCCAGCACCTCTCTGAGTGTAAGCCCCCCATCACCTCCAGGGATATCGAGCTCCAATGTCCCCCACGACGGGACAACTGAATCCACCCCGACACGAGCATAGCCAGCTGGAATCGGATTGCCATGCCATGTTGCCGGCTCACCTTCAGGTCCAAATGCCGGTAAGACATAGCCGACCGCCACCTTAACAGACCTTCCTGAACACCTCATGGAGATCACAAGGTGTTTGCTCCTTGATTCCATCCAAGGGGTCGCCAGGACCGGCATCTATCATCATCCGTGTAGGAGGGGCCTCCGAGTCGGCCACGCTGCTGTCTCGTCGCTGAGATATTTCAGCGGTATTATCTGGCGGGCGCTGTCCTTTTAGTTCATTTATCTCCCGCTGCTGCTGCTGAAGCTCCCGCTGCGCTGGTCAAGTCGCGTTGGAACTCGGCCATCCGGTCATTCTGCACCTCCAGCTGGCGTTGTTTAGCTCGGCTTCTATAAGTCTCCGCGTCGGCCGGAAACCCAAGCGACCACGGAACACTAGGGCCGAAGCCTCTTGTTCGTCCTCCCTTCTCAGGATTACCGAGGACAAGCGTCAGCAAGTCTTTCTCTCTATCGGGAGCAAACTTTAGTTTTCCCGCCTTATATCTGTCGTCACTTCAATCCATTTTTGCCTGGGTACCCTAACCCTGGTGTCACTTTCAACAATGTTCCCCGTCTTCATGTCATACTCACAGCCATGCGCGAGGAACCAATTTCGAGCCCTTGTGTCCCATCCTTCTCGCGTGGGTTCTGGAGTGATCCCGTTCAGCTCCATCTCAGCCTCTTGTGCATCCCACTTAGGCATGGCTCTTCCGTAGCCCCCTCGCCCCGTATGATGGTGATACTTCTTCTCGCTTGCATTCTTCTTGTTTTTCGCTGACAGGTTCACAGCCTCCTCTGATTCTTTGTACCTCACAAATTCTTCCCAGTTATGCTCCTGCTTCGCTAGGTAGTTCTCGAATAATGGAGGCTTCTTGTCTTTCTTATAATTTTTCCATAACCGGTTCTTATACGCCCGGAAAAGTTCCCCCATCTTCTTAAGAGCCCATTTCTTCACTAGCTCTCGCTGCTTAGCATTCTCAGACTCCGATCCCAAATCTGGCAAAGTGAAATGTGCCATCAGTTCTCTGAAAAGTGTGCCTTTGTACCTATCGGCAACCTGATTTTCGGACACATTCTTCGTCTTGTTCCATTCTCTGACAGTGATCGGGACACGATCTCTAACCACAACTCCGCACTGATTTTTGAACTTCACTCCGACATTCTCGGGTACCACCGGTTGGCCTTCCGGTGATATAGCTTCAATTGTGAAGTGGTCTTTCTTGGTCAACTTCTTTGCCGGGCCTCGTTTCTCTATCTTATCTTCGGAGGCCTAAGAGAATACATATATATAGAATTGCATTAATGCCTCTATACTAATGCCTCAATACATATGTACATATAGAATTCCATTAATACCTCGTCATGATCGGAGCCGCCGGCTTCTCCATGACCGGAGCCGCGGGCTTCTCCGTCACCGGAGCCGTCGGCTTCTCCATGACCGGAGCCGCCGGCTTCTCCATGACCGGAGCCGCGGGCTTCTCCATCACCGGAGTCGCGGTCTTCTCGGTCGGCTTCTGTACCATCGCGGATTATTTCCGCGAACATGTCTTCCTGTTCCAAGTCCCGTTCGTATGGATCCATTGTTTCTGCAAAAGAATTAAATCGATAAGTACATGTTCTAACCCTAACCCTAATCAAACACAAACCAAACCCTAACCCTAATCAAACACAAACCAAACCCTAACCCTAATCGGCGACACGTGTTTGCGAGAGGGAGAGCAGTCGGCGACGCGTGTTTGCCAGAGAGAGGAGAGCAGGTGTGCGACGCGTGTTTGCGAGAGGGAGATGGTGTCGGCGACGCGTGTTTGCGAGAGGGAGAGGGTGCGGCGACGCGTGTTTGCGAGAGAGGGAGAGAGGGTGGCGCATGTTTGCAGAGAGAGAGAGGGTGTCGGCGACGCGTGTTTGCGAGAGAGAGAGGGTGTCGGTGGACGCGTGTTTGCGAGAGAGAGGGTGTCGGCGACGCTAGCTAGTTTAAGTAGAGAGGTGTCGGTGGAGGAGTCGTCCGTATACCAAATACATATACTAAAGCACAAACTAAATCCATATACTAATTATAAACTAACTATACAAAATACATATACTAACTAATTAAGTACATACATATACTAAATTACAAACTAAATCCATACATATACTAACTAACTAAATACATAAATATATATAAGAATTAACTAAACTAACTAACTTAATACATATACTAATTAACTTAATACTATACTAACTAAACCTAAAACTTATAATTAAAACTATACTAACTAAACCTAAAACTATAATAACTAAATCTAAAACTAAAACTATATATAGTAAGTAACAAAAACTATACTAACTAATTAAACCTAAAACTAAAACTATACTAACTAACTAACTAACTAACTACAAACTAACTACTAACTACTAAAATTAACTAAAATTACATAAAACTAATTAACTAAAAACTAAAAAATTAAAAAAAATGGCCGAGGCGGCGGCGCGCGGCGTCTGCAGGCCAATGGCACGGCGGCGGCGGCGGCGTGGCGCGGCGTGGTGTGCTACCTGAGAGGTCGAGCGGCGCGGCGGCGGAGGGGGCCGACGGGGCGCGGCGGCGCGGCGGAGGAGGAGGTCGAGGCGGCGCGGCGTCGGAGTTAAGGTCGAGGCGGCGCACAGCAGAGGAGGAGCGCGGCGGCGCGGCAGAGGAGGTCGAGGCGCGTCGGAGGACGAGGGAACGCCGGCGAACGGCGGCGGCGGCGGCGATTTGCAGCCGCGGCGCAACCTGTCTAAGTGTTGGCCTCCGTGAGTCGCGTGGCGGCTCCACCACGGCCCCTCTATATTTACTTTTGTCGCGGTGGGGCTTGACCCGACAAAGACCCCTTTGTCGCGGGTCAAGCCCCCACCCGCGGCTGGGGGTCTATCGCGGCCGTGGCTCGACCCGCGACAAAAGGGGGTGGGAGGGGAGGCGGCCGATCCGCGTGAAGCGCATCCAACGGCTCCGTTTGAATCCAACGGCCTGGAGCCGTTGGACGCGGATCAGGCCTGCAGCAGTTAAAACAGCCGTTTCTGTTTTTTTCTGTTTTTTGTTTTTCTGTTTTTTTTTAATAAAAACTATTATTTCAATAACTTTTAAATGGTAACTCAAAAAGAAAAGTTTTATATATGAAAATTGATCAGAAAAATCCAATGAACATGAATATGACATCCATATAACTATTTGCATCTCGCATCATATAAAACGCATCATATCCACTCGTGTCGCGTCCCCGTGCCACGTGTCGCCACCTCTTCCACGTGCCTCGCCCCGCCGACGGCGTGCGACGTGTAGCCACCGCTGACACGTGCCTCGCCCGCCGACGCCGGCGTGCGACGTGTAGCCACCGCTGACACGTGCCTCACCCCCGCCGACGTGCGACGTGTCGCGTCCCGTGCCACTCGTGTCGCGTCCCGTGCCACTCGTGTCGCGTCCCCGTGCCACGTGTCGCCACCTCTTCCACGTGCCTCACCCCGCCGACGCCGGCGTGCGACGTGTCGCGTCCCGTGCCACTCGTGTCGCGTCCCGTGCCACTCGTGTCGCGTCCCCGTGCCACGTGTCGCCACCTCTTCCACGTGCCTCACCCCGCCGACGCCGGCGTGCGACGTGTCGCGTCCCGTGCCACTCGTGTCGCGTCCCGTGCCACTCGTGTCGCGTCCCCGTGCCACGTGTAGCCACCGCTGACACGTGCCATGCCCCGCGTGCACTATATAGAGCGACGAGTGCGGGCGCAACCACACGTCGCCACCGCTCCGCTCATTCATCTCCGGGATGCCTCCATGTCGTCGAGGGGCGTCCGGTTTCCGTGGCGTTCGAGTGCATCCGAGCGGTAGGTTCACCGCCGAGATACGCGCCGGTGGCTTCCGCCTCACCCTCGGCACGTACAACACGGCGGAAGAGGCGGCGCGCGCTTACGACGCGGCGGCGTGGCTCGGCGGCCGGGCACGACATCAACTTCCCGGATGTTGAATCGCTAGAGGAGGCGGAGTTCCTCGCGCCACCGCCGTGCCTCGTCACCGACGAGGACCGTCGCCGCATCGCCAGTGCAGCGCAGATCGCCATCGCCGAGCGACGAGCAGTGATGCGCTGAGGGCGCGGTCCCCGACGTTCTTTGCTAACCTTAGGGCACAACGCAGGTCCAACAGCGCCACCGTCGGGTCGTCGCCGCCTTCGAGCTCGAGAACTCGAATACAACTTGGACCGAAAACGACCCTCGGTGGGATGACCTTTGGACGGAGACAACCTCCGACGACGAGTAGAGACTAGACTAGTAATTTATCTATTTTATTGTAATTTCAATAAAGTCGTTGTCGGTTCTATTAGTTTAAATTTAGTTTATAAAGTCGTTGTCGGTTGTTTTTGTTCAATAAAGTGGTTGACACGAAATTTATTACGATTGAACTGAAATTAAAGTACAGAGCTCAACTGAAAAATAAGATACATGGCCAGATTCGAATGTTGGAGCCATTCAATCATAGTCGTGCCTAGTCCTATACACGTCGCCACTGTAGTCATCAAAGTCGCCGACGTCATCGTCGCTAGCATCGGGGTCGCGGTTGTCGAACCTCGGCGGATGACCACGCGTGGGCTGGGATTGAGGGTAGCGCAGGCGGGGGCCACGATAGGCCAGGACGCTCTGGAGAGTCCGGCGCGCCACCACATCCGACGGCCGGCCTCGTTGAAGTTCGAAGGAGGAGGGCCGTCCTCCCTCGTACCTCGCAACCGCCCTCTCACGCCGATTGATGAAGAAGCTGTCCCAAGTCGGGCTGTAGTCGGGATGCCACCGGGGATTCCTCCGCTGCTCAGGCGTGAGCTCGAAATAGTAGTGGTTCGTGATGGCCATCTCGCGTGGCACACCTACAGGGATAGGAGGGACCGGTACGCCTCCGACGCTCAGCAACCAGCCGGTCGGGACGCGGTAGCCGGCGGGCAGGGGTAGTTCGAGGCGCAAAGCGCCTCCGCCTCCCGGGGTGTTAGACATACGATGGAAGCCATGGGAGATAGTGATGAGGTTTGCAGATATGAGAGTCCAAGCCTACATATATATAGTGGAAAAATGGCGGGAATGCGGGAAGAAAATAGGCGGGAACGAAGTGGCGCGCTAAACTTTCATCCCGGGTGGAGGCTCAAACCGCGACAAAAGACTGGGGGAGGCTTATCTAGGAGGGCCTTTTGTCACGGTTGGTGGCTGCAACCGCGACTAAAGATGCCGGCAGGATAATAAGGATGTGTCGGTAACCTTTTGTCACGGTTGGTGGCTGCAACCGCGACTAAAGCTGTCGGCAGGATAAGGATGTGTCGGTAACCTTTTGTCACGGTTGGTGGCTGCAACCGCGACTAAAGGTGTCGGCAGGATAAGGACGCGTGGGTGGACGCACTGCTCGATGAGATAAAGCATGACGGCCTGTCGAAGGAATAAGACAAAGTACAAGCGGTGCCGTGCCTATAAAAGGAGCATCGATACGCCTTGCCAAGCAGATCAACAAGCCAAGCACAGTTTAATCTTCATTATTACATAAATGTAGAGATTGTCTTGGGAACTATATATGAAGAATACATTATTACATCGCCATCTAGTGTTGTGATCTTCTACGCCGTAGCCATGGAGAATCTTCATCATTTAGCAAGATGCTTGGGTCAATTTTCACCGTGAAGGGCGGAATTTCTTTAAACTTATTATAATCTTCTGACATGTCTGTCTTGTCATCCACTCCCACGATGTTTCTTTTCCCCGAAAGAACTATGTGGCGCTTTGGCTCCTCGGTTGATGTATTCTTTTGTTGATTTCTTTTTCTTGATTTGCTAGACATGTCCTTCACGTAGAAAACTTGAGCCACCTCGCTGGCTAGGACAAATGGCTCGTCCAGGTACGCAAGATTGTTGGGATCCACTGTTATCATACCGTACTTATCGTCAATATGTATAGCGCTGAGCTTCACCCATTTGCACCGAAACAAAGGGACCTTAAAAGTGGGACCATAGTCAAGTTCCCATATCTCCTCTATGTATCCATAATATGTGGTGGTCTGCCCATTCTCGTCTTTTGCATCGAAGCGGACACCGCTGTTTTGGTTGGTGCTCTTTTTATCTTGGTCGATCGTGTAAAATGTATTCCCATTTATCTCGTACCCTTGGAATGTACATATGTTTGAAGATGGTAACCTGGCCAACAAGTACAGCTGCTCCACCGCAGATGGGTCATTAATGAGATGTCTTTGCAACCAACTGCCGAAGGTATTCATGTGTTGACGTGTAATCAAGGACTCGGGCTGGCCCGGGTTTATTTCTCGTAAAACATTCTTATGTTTCTCGATGTACGGAGCCACCAAGCTGGAATTGTATAGAACTGTGTAGTGCGCTTGATTGAAAGAAATCTTGTCCCTCCACACCGTTGTTTTCCTTCCTAGTGTGCCTTTTCCAGTCAGCCTCCCCTCATACCGAGATTCAGGAACACCAATCGGCTTAAGGTCAGGAAGAAAGTCAACACAAAACTCAATGACCTCCTCTTCCGTAGCCCTTTGAGATACTTCCTTCCGGCCTAGCTCGGTTATGAACATATTTCTTTAAGACTCCCATGAACCTCTCGAAGGGGAACATATTGTGTAGAAATACAGACCGAGAATTCTAATCTCTTCAACTAGGTGAACGAGGAGGTGCGTCATAATATTGAAGAAGGATGGTGGGAACAACAACTCGAAGCCGACAAGACATTGGACCACATCTTCCTGTAATCCTGACAAAGTTTCTGGATCCATTACCTTCTGAGAAATTGCGTTGAGAATGCACATATCTTCACAATGGCTAGTCGAACATTTTCTGGTAGAAGTCCCCTCAATGCAATCGGAAGCAATTGTGTCATAAGCACGTGATAGTCATGGGACTTCAGGTTCTGGAATTTTTTCTCCTTCATATTTACTATCCCCTTTATATTCGACGAGAAACCAGACGGAACCTTGATACTGAATAGGGCTTCAAAAAAGATCTCCTTCTCTTGTTTGGTAAGAGCATAGCTGGCAGGCCCTACAAACTGCCCTGGATGATTGCCGTTTCGTCCTTTATGAAGTTCCTGGTCCTCCCGTGCTTCTGTTTTTTGTCTTTCCATACACGCCCAGAAAACCTAGAATATTCACACAAAGATTCTTGGTCAGGTGCATCACGTCGATTGCAGCGGACTTCCAGGACTTTCCAATATTCTAGCTCCCTAAAAATAGATTTCTTCTTCCACATGGGCGTGTCCGTCATCGTCTTTCGGAACAGGTCGACTGCCTGGACCCTTTCCAAAGATAACATTTAAATCCTTGACCATGTCAAATATATCAGCACCACTACGGGGACAGGCTTACGGCGGTCTGCCTCGCCATCGAAATGCTTGCCTTTTTTCCTTAAGGGATGCTTGCGCGGAAGGAAACGACGATTGAACGGGTACACAACTTTTTCTGCTTTTTCCCAAATATTTACTTTCTCATCTAAACAGTGTGTGCATGCATTGTATCCTTTGTTCGTCTGTCCTGAAATGTTACTGAGAGCAGGCCAATCATTGATGGTTACGAATAGCAACGCTCGTAGGTCAAATTCTTGCTCCGTGTGCTCATCCCACACACGTACACCTGGTTTGGCCCACAACTCCAAAAGTTCATCGACTAATGGTCTTAGGTACACATCAATGTCGTTGCCGGGTTTGGGCCTTGGATAAGCACTGGCATCATAATGAACTTCCGCTTCATGCACAACCAAGGAGGAAGGTTGTAGATACATAGAGTCACGGGCCAGGTGCTGTGACTGCAGCTCTGCTCCCCAAAAGGATTCATGCCATCTGTACTTAGACCAAAGTATACGTGCAAAATCCGGGAACTCTCTCCCGATGTTTCTCCACTGCCGACCATCAGCGGGGTGCCTCAACATCGCGTCTTTCTTACGTTCTTCCATGTGCCATCGCAACAACTTGGCATGCTCTTTGTTTCTGAACAAACGTTTCAACCGTGGTATTATTGGAGCATACCACATTACCTTCGCCTCTTCCTGGGTGGCTCGCCCTCAACATCACCAGGGTCATCTTTTCTGATCTTATACCGCAATGCACCACATATCGGGCATTTATTCAAATTCTCGTACTTCTCACCGCGGTAGAGGATACAGTCATTAATGCATGCATGTATCTTCGCACATCTAATCCTAGAGGGCAGACAAGCTTCTTTGCTTCATATGACGGGCAATTCATTATTTCTTGGAAACAGCTTCTTTAATATTATCATCAATTTCTCAAATCCCGAGTCAGTCACACCGACCTCTGCCTTCCATTTCAGCAATTCCAATATGCTACCCAGCTTTCTATGCCCATCTTCACAACCTGGGTACAACAATTTGTGGTGGTCCTCTAACATCTTGTCGAACTGCAACCTCTCCTTATCCGTGTCACAGTCTCTTCTTGCATCAGAAATGGCCCGACGAAGATCATCATCAACAGGATCATCTGATGCCTGTTCTTCACCTCCTTCTTCTTCATTGTCGTCCATTGCGGTATCAAAGCATTCAGAGAACATAGATCGATACTTCTCATCATTATCTTCTTCCTCATCGCCGTCTTCCATCATAACCCCTTCTTCTCCGTGCTTGGTCCAAACATTATAACTGGACATGAACCCAAACCGAAGCAGGTGGCTCTTAATATCTCTTGAGCAAGAGTAATCCTTCTCGTTCTTACATTTTAGACATGGACAGCACATAAAACCTTGCTTCGACTTGTTGGCCTCGGCCACAAGCAGGAAAGAATTCACGCCTCTCTGAAAGCGGGAGCACATCGGTTACCGTACATCCATGGATGACTCATCTGCATCATAAGTACAATTATATATGTATCAGATGCAATCACCTTGCTAAAATTAGTATTGTACGGACTATGCATATATATATAGTCGAGAAAATAGTTGCTAACCTTTTTGGATCAAAAAGAGGAGAAATCTTATCAAATAAAACCAAGTGGCATCCCTCTCACAAGCATTCCATCAAACACCTCTTGTGCACATGTAGAAAAAATGAGCTAGCATACACCTCCACCTTCACCACCAAGGAAAAATGAGGTGGGGTGGCTGGCTGCTCCTATATATAGGGTCGCGGGCCGTATTACGACCCGCGACAAAAGGGGTGGCCACGTCGCTCCTACCCCTTTTGTCGCGGGCCGTATTACGACCCGCGACAAAAGGCCGCGACAAAAGCCTCCGCGCGCTCCACATGGTTTCGGGGCGACGTGGCCATGCCATTTGTCGCGGGTGCAGGCGCGCCCGCGACAAAAGGCTCCCACGGAAGCCCTGTTTTCCACTAGTGAACGCTTCGTTGAGTCCCGAAGTAGTAGAGGCAACATGGAAGACATGACTGTTGCACAAACAAACCAAAATGTTTTAGGACTTAAACTGGTGGCAAAGAACAAACCATCGAATTCCATGTAGCCTCCATCACAAATAAGTCCTAGCTTCAGCTGCGTACCAGCTGCTTCTACCACATGTCTTCAGTTGATGTTTCTGGGCAGAGGGCCCCTGATCCGCCTGCTCGAAAGGCAGGTGAATAACTAGCATGTTTATGTCTGCTTCTGTCAGCACCTTCATGGACTGCCTTGGGAGCTCTCGTGGAAGTGGATGACTATACCGGCCTTCAAAACCTTTTAGAGCATTTTTTTTGCTCACAGGACTTTATTTTTAAGGCTAGAGAATTTTCTCGATGCACATGGCAAGAATATCATATTGCTAGTCGGTTCCATACCATGTTCAACCAAATGAGAGTGGCTCCATTTTGTTTTGAAAATAAGTGGTGTCATGGAGCTCACTGCATATTAATGTTCTTTCTATGGCAGTTTGTTCAATTTTGAATCATTCAAATAATTTAGGAAATGATGACCATTCTTATGCAGATCTAATTGGACGTTTGGAAGAGTACAAGCCATGTTGAAACATTCATCTGTATAGTGTCTTCAGACCTAATAGATATATTTACCTACTAATAAAGGAAGTAAGGTTTCTCCCTAAATTTTCGTCCGATTTAGAATTGCTCCTCAGATTCAATTAAAATTACAGCTACTGCCACCGTCTAAGAAAATAATGTTTCGTTTAATAGACATGAAAGTTAGGAAAAGGCCGCCGAATGATGAATCCACTCCCCTCCCGTGCTTTCTCGATGGACTCGTGGAGGAGTTAGTGAGGTGCGAGGTCAGAGACCGCCGTGGCCGGCGCTAGCGCGAAGAAGGTGAAGGCCATAGTCGTGACGCGAGTGCTGGGCGGAGCTTGGCGAGCGGCCAGGAGGTGAGAAGGGGAGGCGCTGGTGCTTGGCGTCGGCTGGTAGAACATCGGGCGGTGCGGCCGATGGAGAAAATGACCATCCGCGAGTGTTTTGAATGAGCAACTAGTATTCACAGAGAGCCAAAGGCCAGTACATGTACATGTGTGGCAAAGTGCAGGAAACCCCTCATACATAGGGATATACAAGAAAAGGGGCTATACATCTCTAACACCCCCCCTCAAACTCATGGTGGATCAACAACACTGAGTTTGGAGAGAAAGAAGGCATCTTGCGCTCTAGTCTGGGCCTTCGTGAAGAAGTCAGCCAAATGTAACTCGGAAGACACATGCTGTAGAGCCATAACCTGATCCTCTACAGTAGTACGCACAAAGGAGGCGTAAACACCTATATGCTTGGTGAGCTCATGACTCGCCGGGTCACGCGCAATGCTGATTGCGCCAGTACTGTTAGACAAGAGAGGAGTTGGTGCGACAGCAGAAACACCAAAATCTTCCAATAACCATCGTAACCAAGTCACCTCTGCCGTCAAGAGAGCCATCGCTCGCAACTCCGCCTCTGCACTCCAACGAGAGACCGCGGTCTGTTTCTTGTCTTCCAAGCAATGAGAGAACCACCAAGAAAATCACAGTAGGCAGAAAGGGACCGGCGATCTGATGGATCACTAGCCCATGTAGCATCTGAGTAGACCTGGAGCTGTAAGGAGCTGGAATGAGGAAAGAAAAGGCGATGGGAGATCATGCCACAAACATATCGGAGGGCACGGAGAAGGTGACAGTAGTGGACGGTGGTGGGAGCAGAGATGGACTGACTCAGAATGTGAACAGGATAGGAGATGTTAGGACGAGTGACAGCAAGGTGGACAAGGTTCCCAACCAAGTGACGGTAGCGCGTCGGATCAGGCAAAGGATCACCATCTGTGGAGCGAAGATGCAGAATGAGCTCCATAGGAGTCTCGATGGTGCGCTCATCACCAATAGCGGCACGAGTAAGAAGGTCCTGAATGTATTTCTCCTGGGAGATATAGAAGCCATCAGAGGTAGTGGAAACCTCAATCCTAGGGAAGTAGCGAAGAGGACCGAGATCAGTCATGAGAAACTGCTCACGGAGACAGGCCTTGACAAAGGCAATATACTCAGAGTCGTCACCAGTGATGATCATGTCTTAGACATATAGGAGAAGAAGAGTCTGACCACGAGAAGATGTGTGGACAAAGAGTGCGGGATCATGTGGAGTAGGAGAAAAATCGGCGGCAGTCACCACAGAGGCAAAGCGCTCAAACCAGGCATGAGGGGCTTGCTTAAGGCCATAGAGGGAGCGCTAGAGACGGCAGACCATGCCATCGAGAATAGAGTACCCTGGAGTCGCCGTTGAGAAACACATTCTAAACATCAAGCTGGGAGACAGACCAGTGATGAATAGAAGCAACAACAAGGAGAGTGCGAACAGTGGTCGTGTGAGCCACCGGAGCAAAGGTCCCATCATAGTCGCGGCCCTGCTCCTGCTGAAAGCCGCGAGCCACAAGACGAGCCTTGTAGCGCTCAAGAGAACCATCTGAGTGAGTCTTGATCTTGTAGACCCACTTGAAGGTGATGGGATGAACAGAGGGAGGGGGAGTAACAACATCACAAGTGCCAGTGCGCTCTAACGCGACAATCTCCTCGGCCATCGCTAGCTGCCATTCGAGCACTAGTAGGAAAAGGCTCATTAGTGGCGCACCAAAAACCACATTCTGTGGCGCACAGGCGGTGCGCCACAGAAACTTCGCCACAAAAAAAAAAAAATTCTGTGGCGCACCGGCACATGTTTCTGTGGCGCACGAGTGCTTAGGTGCGCCACGTAAACAGTGCGCTGATTGATTTTCAAGCATCACAGAATTTGCTCGTATTATACACGATTTTGTACTGCCTGCTATACACATACAGGTTATATACAACAATATACAGGTTATATACAGCAACATACAGAAATATACAGATATAATATAAATAGCATGTACATTGCACAGATATAATATAGACATCATCATCACATTACTTAGAGCCCGATCGAGATACATATATAGTGGCAAGTGTCAAATGTTTTACATACAACTCTTAATTCATACAAATTTCAGCATTTCGAGATACAAAGTGGTCTTCATCCGGTTCCTCCTTTGCTTCCGCCTCTCTACCCGCCAGGCTCGCTTGCATCGGGGTCTTCATCCGGTTCCCTCTAATTAAAATGGAAGAAAGACCATATAATCAATAAATGCCTCATACATTGTTGGTCAACACAAATATTAACATTCAGAGATGGCGTAAGTGACAAGGGATTAACTTGTCAATGCCTACAAGTTGTAGACTAGGGTTTTGTTGGAAGTAGAGGGCAAGTAGATCTCGAAGGTTTCAGCCGGAAAAGTACTCGACTGCTTATGAAAACTAGGGTTGCGTGAACAATGATTCGATCATCTCTTTGTTCCTCGACTCCCCCTTATATAGGAGGCGGAGCCGAGGGTTTCGTATTACACAAGTTTACAGATTCCGGGAGACTCTTTGAGTTCAACCCGTGAAATTACAAATCTCTTTATTCCTAATATAACTCTATCTTTCCTTAACAACTAATTGGGCTTCCGATCTTCATATTATTCGACTTCATGGGCCCTCAATAAATCTCGGGTACCATCTTCGGCAGGCCTATTGGGGATGCCTATGTCAGTAGCCCCCGAGATTTTGCTTGAATCAGAGAATCAGGGAAAATCTCCAACTTTACAATTATCATATAACTTCTTCGAGTTAACACATATCTTTAATAGAACAGTCATATATTGTACAGGGATAACGGTAATTGGGGCTAGTTCATCTGATGGATCAGGTACTAGTTAACTGCTCTTGTGGCAATCCGCAAAAACCTACTTCAAGATCACGTCCCTGGACATGATCTCGGGATACTGGCGTAACTCGACATGTGCCGCTTAAGGTCTTACCAGATGCCGAGTTCCAGTCATGTTTTATCGGTACCTAACGCGTCCGTTAGGATTTTCTTCGTATCTGTTGATACGGAAAAAAGTAGCAAACCGCCGTCGAGACGGTGCCACGCCGCACAGAACGGATCTGGGGACTTACCTTCGCAAAGTTTTGCGGCATTCAGAGATTATTCGCGACTGGGGCGCTCTGAGAATATATTGTCGAGTGCCTTTTTCGGCTGATGGAATAGCACATTTATTCGAGTCAACGGATGACTTGTATATTTTTATCTTGTCTTCCCGATGGGAGTATATGAAGAGTTATTTGTATAACTCGAAATATACTCATCATGCTGTTTCTAAAATCATCGGGCACGCGAACAGCGTTCCCGATGGGAGTAGCCCCCGAGGCTACAGCCAAGTGCTTGGACTTGGTTGTAGGCTCACCATTTTAACGCCTTTTATTGCTATATTGTCATTTTTTTTCGAGTTCTGCTACCTTACTCGGGTGCGCGACCAGCGCTCCCGATGGGAGTAGCCCCCGAGCATATGGACAAATGCTTGCATTTGATCATAGGCTCATATATTCTTTCTTGCCATACCCGAGATTTTCCTTCTTTCTAAAGTAGCCCCCGAGCATTTGATCAAAAACTTGTATTTGGTCAAAAGCTCTCGAAATTATCATCACTTCTCCATTATCATCAATCCTCATAACACCACAGTCGAGATTTCCCTTTGCTAAAGTGACATCAATGCTGACGATAGCCACGACCACAGTATTGGGGAAACGCGAGTTCTGTCTTGTCGCTGACCCGTGGACCCAAAGTCTGCAACACGTTGACACATTGCGCAAGTGGGGGACACATGTCCTCCGCTTTTTCTGGCACACGCGCTGTAGCGCCTGTCCAGTTCCTTCACAGTGAAAATACACTTTTACCCCTTGAGCCACGTGTAAAGAATCCAATCCATTCTCATATCATCCAACGGTGCGTCGATTCGCAGGTTGACTATAAAATACCTTCTTCTTCCTCCGTTCTTCCCTTCGCTGCGCCGCACCTCTGCTTCTATCTCTTTCCAAAATCCCCATTGCCGAACACGCTCCTGCGCCCGTGCTTACTTCCCTACCGCAGTCAATCCCACTGGATGCCGCCACGGTCTAGGCTCAACAAGCACACCTCCCCCATGGCAACGGAAGATCTGCAGTTCCCCGAGTGGGAGAGATCTAGGATCTCCAATCAAGACGTGAACCTGCTCAAGAAACTTGGGTTCATGAAGTAGGAAAAGACACTGATCTTCCCCGGCGAAGAGAGCTACCCCACGCCGCGCATCGGATACCGGGTAACCTTTGTCGACCACCTCATCCGCGGCTTAGCTACTCCAATCCACGAATTTCTTCGTGGATTACTCTTTGTTTATGGTCTGCAACTCCATCATCTCACCCCCAATTCCATCCTTCACATCTCTATCTTTATCACCCTCTGCGAATGCTTTCTCGGGACCCCTCCCAACTGGGGCCTGTGGAAACGCATATTCCTTGTCCGCCGCAACAGCTCCCACACCACCGCCTATAATGTAGGTGGTGTAGTTATATGCGTCCGCCCAGATGTCGAATATTTCGATGTCAAGTTCCCTGACTCTGTTCAAGGGTGGCGCAAAAGATGGCTTTATGTCCAGGAGGGGCACAATGACGCGCAGGAGTACAATGTCGCTCCTTTTGATGGTGGCGAGAAAATCGTTCGTCGTCGTTCGTGGGACGCTGAAGCTTCTGATGAAGAAAAAACGGCGACAGAAGCACTTATGAAGCGCATCCACGAGCTGCAGAATACCCGAGGCAAAGAATTGCCGGGTATCCAAATTACCGCCTATTTCCTTAGGATTAGGGTGCAGCCCCTACAGGCTCGCAAAAACCCTATGTGGTTATATGCTGGCGAGAAAGATGTCGATCGCCTATCCAAAGATCTCTCTGTGAATGATTTGGAAAAGCTTGTCCGACGTGTTTCGTCGTTAAGCAAAAACAAAGATTCAGTTCCAACCTCCTGCCGCGTGGAACCATACAGTGGCACCAACGCCCTCCCCAAGGTAAACTATTTTTGCCCTTCCGAGTTTTTAACATTTGTCGACGACTATTTTGCTGACTTCCCTGGTATAACTTATTGTCGACATATCTTGTCATCTTGTAGAAACATCAAGTTTTATCGTCTCTTCCTCCCCTTCCTGAAGGCGGGGAAGTCGAAGAATGAACCATCGTCACCGACGATAACCAGGGCACTTCTTGCCCTGAGAGTGAAGTTGCGGGTTCTCACAAATCCGCGGCTTCCTCTGAAAGAGAAGTTGAATCTGAGGCCTTCGAGTCTACGCATTCTCTACCTTCTGCTGCTTCCCCGAAGAATAAGAGGAAAAGGGAGGACGTCAAAGACTCTGGCACCTCTAAAGCGGGTAAATCCCCTGCCGAGGAGACTTCACCCGAAGAAAAGGGAAAAGCCTTCAACCCCTACGACGATGCTCTTGTTAGGTCGTAAGTTCATGTCGCCTTTTATATTTTTGCTATATTGCTTTTTCTGTGTATTCTCATACTATCTTTGATGCGCAGTGGCGACGAAGAAGAGGACCCCATTGTTAATGTGATTGCTCCCACGAGCACGTCACATACCTTGGTGCTTTCCGAGACTCGCCCTGTGTAACATCCCAAAAATTTCAAAACAAACAAAATGAATTTCCCTAGTTCCAAATTTTGGAACCAACAAAAACTTTTATTAAATTAAGTTTGGTACCTAGTGAGCATGTTTATATGTTGTGATATTGTCCTGATTGTTTATTTATTGCATTGAACCTAATTCCAAAACCCTAAACCCTAATCTTCTCAAAACAAAATAGTATCAAATAAGAAGGAACTAAAATAAAATAAAATATGTGGGCATATAGCCCTAGTATGCAAACCTTGACTAATACCCTTCTTACTTTTCTAAATAGTGGGGAACCATTGAGATACCCCACTAAACCCTAAACCTCACCCCTCTTCTCACCATCCATGATAAACAAAATAAAAAGAAATGAAATTAAATAAGAAAAAGGTATATGTGCCTATGGCTATTTTTTTATAAATCTTTACCTTAAACCTTTCCACTTTATTTAGAGAATTGGAAAAGCTTCATACACCTTACCTAGTACCTATCAAACCAATTCCAAGTGGTTTCCAAAAAAAATTAAAAAGAAACTAAAAATGCCATAGAGGCATATGAGAGAAAAGTGCAAATTTGTGAATTTGAGAAGATTGACCCTAGGACTTGTTGTGAATAGTTGGATCACTTCCATATACCATTTCAACACTCAACAACACCAATTGGGTCAAGCCTAGTCAAATTAAAAATCAAATGCCACATATGCATAGAGGCATATGTGCCACATAGCCATTTCACCAAACTTTGACCTATGACTCTAAACCTTGACCAAATGATGGGAAACCATCTCTCAACCTAATATAACACTAAATTGACCCTAACCCATGCCCAAGTAAAGCAAGGTGAACAATTTACAAAAATAATAAAATTTAACACATCACCTCTCATGTGTATTGGCCAATTTTGCAAATCTTTGAACCAGACCATTTGAATTGGTTTCAATAGTTGGAAAATGTTTCTAAACTAATAAGAACCACTTTAAAGTCAACAAAAGTCAACTCAAATGGGGAGAATTCAAATAGGGAGAAAATCCCCAAAATTCTCTCACATACACTAAGCCAAATTTGCAAATCTTCACCAAAGGCCACCATTGCTTGATCTATTGTTTGTAAAACTCTTATATATGATAAACAAACACAATTGCATCAAAGAAACCAAAAATCAAATCAAAGCAAATCTCAAAATCAACTTACATGTGATAATGGTCATGTGACCCATTTATAATATCTTACCCACTTTGCACCCCTGGCTTTGACTTTTCCCAAACTAACCTTGACCAACTCTTGCCATGTCATCCAAGACCATGTCAAGGTGAACAACTTTCATGTTGACCACCATACCTAATGTTGACCAGGTTGACCAGAATGCATTTGACAAGTGGAGACTTTGAAACTATGTGAAGATGACCCCCCCTTTTGAATCCTTGCAAACCTTCACCAAATTGACCACCACCACCACCATTCTATCTCTATGAATATATGAATGAGATCCACCAAAGGAATTTTCAAAATTTGAAAACTTTTCTCTTTCGGCCATTTTCACAAACACCTTGTGAGCAGAATCAAATATGAAGCCCATGCTAGGATTTTGGTTGGACCAGGTCCAACCCTGACCATCTCTGAGGCCCTGGAACTCCATCACACCTCCCATCATCAGTCCAAGCACCTGCAAGCACTGGACCTTGGTCACCATGACCAAAACCAGCCCATGCCGTGGCATACCATGAGCTCACCATGCCACTCCTCTCTCTGGTCACCTCACCACTGCACCACCATGTCTTCCTCCCTCTCACTCTCCTGATCAGGCCAGACACCAGACTCGACGAAATCGTGCACCGCATCGACCGAAACGAGACGCGCCCAGACGTGCCAGTGACGCGCACGCGCACGCCCGAGCGCGCACGGCGAACGCCACGGGCACGCCAGGACTGACGTCGCCCCGACGCACCACGCCACCACTTGCCACCGCCGCTCGTCAGTCGCTGCGCCAGGACACCAGGAGACGCCCAGACACGGCCGTTGGACCGCGGGAGAGCTGTGGCCGTCGTCACCGTCGACGCCTGTCCGCCATGACCTGCGCGCTCCCGTCAAGCTCACCGCCGCTGTAGAGCCTCGTCTTCACCGCCATCACGCGCGTCAGCCTCGCCAGTGCACCAGCAACACGCCGCGCCCATCCCTTGCCCCTTGGCGCCCTTGGAACGACGACGCCATCGACGACGTCCTCCGCCACGGCCCTGCAAGCCTCCGTCACGCGCCAGAGCTCGCCAGGCCCTCGTTTTCACCGCAATCACGCGCGGCGTCATCAGCAAGCGTCGCCAACCCCGCAGCGTCATCACCAGGCCACCAGCTCCGCTGTAGCCTCGTCGGCGACGGTGACTTCATCACGGCCCCGCAGCACTGCCTCGCCACTATAAAAGGAGTGCTCCTCGCTCCATTTCCACCACACCATTCGCTTCCCCTCTTCCTTCTGAGACGCCCAGCCACCTAGCCCCTCCACATTACCCCATAGCGCCGCCCAATTGCAAGATCAACTCCGCCGCCAGTACACGGAGCCCGCCGGCGAAGGAGGCCACCCCTGGAGGCGAGACTGCTACAGGCTGCTTCCCCTTCCTCGACAACGTCTTCTCCGCGCCTCGCCGACCCTCGCTGCGCCGCCGGTGAGCCTCCCACCCCCCACCGTCGCCGCGCCAGTGAGCTCTCTCATCGCCGTCGACGATGAACTCCAGCCGTGCGATCCGCTCCTAATCCTACGGCATAGACAGACTCGTACCGTTTCGCGAGTTAAGTGGCGCTGACAGTGGAGCCCACTGTCAGGCGGTCCGTTAGCATCGCCAGCGAAGCTGGGCCGGCCCAATTAGTTTCCCGCGCGTCTGTATAGTTTGAATTCGTTAAAAACATTTTGAACCCAATTTTGAATACTGGTGCCAACTTCAAAATTGCATAAATCCAAATCTACTGAGCCAAATTCGACAAACTTTATATTTTTGGAAAGCTTAGAGTTTTCTCTATCAAATGCCACTGGATTCAAACCTAGATCTTTTGTAGAATTAAAGTGACAAAATAAACAAGGCAGGGACTTTTCTGCCTTATAATAATTCTTAAAAATCAACCATAAATGCTTTTCAGTTAATTCCACCTCCAATAATTCACATTTCACTTATACTAATTGTTTCTACAAAAATATGCCATGCCTACTTTGAATGATCATGGCTTAGTTGATTTAAATGACTTTATGGCTATTTCTAGTCAAAGATATTGTCCAAAACTATTAAGAAATCTTATAAGAGAGTTTCTCTCATTTAAATCTGGTCACCACCAATTCCAAATGAAGTAGAGACTCTGGTCATTTAGGTCTCATAGGAATTGTGGTGATATTAAATCTTTGCTATACTAGAATTAAAATGTATGAGAGCTTCCCTCTCATTTAAATCTTGTCTCAACTAATTCAACATGAGGTAGATACCAGGGTTAGCTAAATCTCATATTGAATTAGTTGATGATATTAAATCATTATTAGGTGTTATTAAAATGCATGAGGTGCACCATCTCATTTAAATTATGTTCACCATTAGGGGTCAAATCTATGAGGTGTAGCACCTCATTTAAATCAACATAGTATTTAAACTGCATTAGTTATTTAAATCACATGAGATGATGAATCTCAATTAAATCACCTTCCTCAAATAATAAATGTGAAGTGTTGACCTTGGTCAACATGGTATCATTCCTGTTATTTGAGAATATTAAAAACCACCTCAATAGTAGCATTTAAATTGTTCCAACTAATTATTAAATCATATGGGAAGTATCCCTCTCATTTAAATCTTTGTCTCAAGTAATTCTACATGAGGTAGAGACCATGGGCTATCAATTCTCATATGGAATTATTTGATGATATTAAATCTTTACCATGTTAGGATTAAAAGGTATGAGGTGTTCACCTCACTTAAATCATTTTCTTAAATGATAAGTGTGAAGAGGTTGACTTTGGTCAACCTAGGTCATATATTATTCCTAAGAGAAAGTAAATCTTAATAAGATAATGAGAGGAAATTATTTCTCTAAGTAATTAAAAGTAATACCTTATTTAGTATGAGAGGAAATTATTTTTCCTAAATAAGAAAACAACACATTTACCCACTTAATAGTAATGAGTGATGCTAGTTACTGGTGTAAATTATATGAGGTGTATCACTTCATTTAAATCTTGTCCCAAGTACTTTCATATGAAGTTTGAACCCCTGGTCAAATACTCTCACATGAAATACTTGGAGATTTTAAATCATAATAGGCATTATTAAATGGTATGAGGTATCCCTACCTCATTTAAATCATTTTCTCAAATGATGATGATGAATGGTTGACTTAGGTCAACATAAATTCATGTGTGATGGTTTGAGAAATTAAATCTTAAAGAAGATTCAATGAGAGGAAATTATTCCTCAAGAACTATATGGAAACTATCATTTACATATAAAATGAGAGGAAATTATTCTCCCTCAAAACAATACCACCCATGCACCAAAATGTATTATTTGTGTAAATAGAATAGTTTGTGTGATTTATGTGTGTGCTTAGTATAGCTCTTGAACTTGTGTGGTGATTGTATACCCCGTATTCGTATTTATAGACGCTAGTGTCGAAGGCTACGAAGGGGACGACGAGAACATCTACGGAGAAGAAGGAGGAACATTTTGATCAATACACCAACCAAGGCAAGCTAGTATTCTTGCAAGCTTTTACCAATGCAAGCTAGTATTCTTGCAAGCTTTTACCAATGCAAGCTAATATTCTTGCTAAGTGCAAAGCTCTACAAGAGCAAGGCACCACCATCTTTTATTTTTATGCTTCATGATCCCATCCCAAGTTTTATTCTTCCAAACTTTTACTTTGATTATTATAACTTGCTTTTATAGTTAACTTTGGTCTATAGTTAGAGTACTACAAGAGTATCAAACTTAGCCTAGAAAGCTATAAGATAGTTAGCACCCCTCATGACTAGTGCTAGTGCTAACAAATAAAATTGACTACTCTAGATGGGAACTTGTGAAATGAAATGACTTTGAAAACCTTGGAATGGTGATTCATTTTTTATTGAAAGATTTTGAAGGTGAATATGACTTGTGAATGACTTGGTGAATTTTACGAAAACTGATGGTTGGGTTCGGATGCGATACCATTCCAATTTACAAGTACCCCCACAATACCTGATTATGGGTAGGGCTTAACTGGAAGTTTATGTGTCTTAGTATGGGTTCCCTCTAAACAAGCGTCATCGGGGTTATGCCGAAAGCTGCCTCCACAACAAAAGAAACGACGTTAAAGATGAGGTGAATGTCCGGCCCAAGCCCTGTGCAGTTCCGGTTGACGGTTTGTCTTCACCGGGAGGCCAAGCTCATGGGGAGAGGTACCTATACTAGGATATGTAAGTAAAAGGTTATGGTTGATGATCCGCGTACTGAGTTACGATTATTCAGGGTTACCCTGACGGATGTAATCAAAAGTTGTGGCACAAGCGTACAACCTCTGCAGAGTGTAAACCTATTCGAATAGCCGCGTCCACGGTTAAGGACGGTTGGAAAGGCCATACTGTTCCGTCATCAGACCATTTACAAAACTGTGACATATGATTTGTGATTTGAACTTGGAAAGGGGAATGGTGAGTTTGACTTGAATTACAACAAAGGTTGTGGGAATGACACTAATGTTCCCACTTGAGTTAGTTAGCACATGAAAGGTCTGGATTTCAAATACTTGTGAACTAAAATTGGCTTTATGCAAAAGAAACTAGAGCTTAGCACCCCCTTACCAGAAATGTTCGTACTTATATTAGTATTAGTTTGCGAGTACTTTAAAGTACTCACGGCTGTGTCCCTGGCTATTCAAATGGCCAGACTATGAAGAGGAGCAGCAGTATGAAGAGGATGGACAGCAGGACGTCTACGACAACTAGGACTACTCCTGACGTCAAGCGTTGGCCTGTGGACTATAGAGTCCCCTTCGATCTACGCTTCCGCTATGTATTTGTGATGTGTGTTGAAACAATAGTTCAACTATTATTGTAATATTGGATCATGTGATCTATTTGTAAGACGACTATGATATGTAATGAATGATGACTTATGATATTCAACTGTTATGTCTCGCAACAACAATATTCCTGGGATTGCGATGTATGGCATAACAGGCATCTGGACTTAAAAATCCGGGTGTTGACAAGTTGGTATCAGAGCCATTGTTTGACCTTAGGAGACCCTAGTTAGAATGGACGTCTGAAAAACTTAGTTTCAAAACCAAAGAAGTGAATATTTATGAAAAACTTATTCGCACTCTTATCCTTGAGATCTTTTCAAAATGGGAAATCCATGCTCTACTTTTTCTTGAAATTCTACCTAAAATTTTGCACATTTGATCACTTTAGTAGAACTCACACCTACGGAAGAGAGCACTAGTGTGAGTTTGTATCAGGATCCCCTTGTATCGTAGAGCGATGAATGGTTCTTAAAACCAACAGTGTGTTAGCTTTGTAATATGTGATGCTTGGTATGAATGAAAAAGTGTTGTTGGTTTTACCCCCTCAACACTACTCAAGTTTTCAAGTTTTGAACTTTTCAAATTCTTATCCAAACAAACCATAGAAATTTCCCTCTTATCTTATGATCTACCTCATTGTTCAGATGGCCCCTCCTACCCGCAACAACTCCCGTGCCCAAGCCAACCAGATGCACATTAAGCACGCCAGGATGACTGACACCATCAACATCCTTGCAATGGAGCGCAAGGCACTTCGTCATCAGCACGCCAAGAAGGACTACCTCATTGCTCGCCTCCGCGTGAGGATAGCATCACTGGAGCAACTCATCCCATTACCCAACCATGCCCCCAGAGACAAGTCCACTGTGACTTGCTATGCATGTGGTGTTACTGGTCATTACTCTAAAAAGTGCCCGATGAAAGCCGCCAACACTGCCCCAAGGACTGGAAGCAATGCTGTACCCATTGCCCAAAAGGACAAGTCAACGGTAACCTGCTATGAATGTGGAATTGTGGGTCACTACTCCAATGAGTGCCCTAAGAAGCTTGCCAGGATTGCCGCCAACACCGCTGCACCTGCTCAGCAACAGCGCCGCTTCGCAGTTAAAAAGAACCAGAACAACCGCAACGGCCGCCTCTACCACATGACTGCCAATGAAGCCCAGGAAGCACCCCAGGCCATGCCAAGTATGTTCCCCTGTTAATATCACTGCTCAATCTTTCTTAGGAACCTAACTTTTCTTAAAATCTCGGGACGAGATTTGTTTAAGGGGGAAGGGTTTGTAACATCCCAAAAATTTCAAAACAAACAAAATGAATTTCCCTAGTTCCAAATTTTGGAACCAACAAAAACTTTTATTAAATTAAGTTTGGTACCTAGTGAGCATGTTTATATGTTGTGATATTGTCCTGATTGTTTATTTATTGCATTGAACCTAATTCCAAAACCCTAAACCCTAATCTTCTCAAAACAAAATAGTATCAAATAAGAAGGAACTAAAATAAAATAAAATATGTGGGCATATAGCCCTAGTATGTAAACCTTGACTAATACCCTTCTTACTTTTCTAAATAGTGGGGAACCATTGAGATACCCCACTAAACCCTAAACCTCACCCCTCTTCTCACCATCCATGATAAACAAAATAAAAAGAAATGAAATTAAATAAGAAAAAGGTATATGTGCCTATGGCTATTTTTTTATAAATCTTTACCTTAAACCTTTCCACTTTATTTAGAGAATTGGAAAAGCTTCATACACCTTACCTAGTACCTATCAAACCAATTCCAAGTGGTTTCCAAAAAAAATTAAAAAGAAACTAAAAATGCCATAGAGGCATATGAGAGAAAAGTGCAAATTTGTGAATTTGAGAAGATTGACCCTAGGACTTGTTGTGAATAGTTGGATCACTTCCATATACCATTTCAACACTCAACAACACCAATTGGGTCAAGCCTAGTCAAATTAAAAATCAAATGCCACATATGCATAGAGGCATATGTGCCACATAGCCATTTCACCAAACTTTGACCTATGACTCTAAACCTTGACCAAATGATGGGAAACCATCTCTCAACCTAATATAACACTAAATTGACCCTAACCCATGCCCAAGTAAAGCAAGGTGAACAATTTACAAAAATAATAAAATTTAACACATCACCTCTCATGTGTATTGGCCAATTTTGCAAATCTTTGAACCAGACCATTTGAATTGGTTTCAATAGTTGGAAAATGTTTCTAAACTAATAAGAACCACTTTAAAGTCAACAAAAGTCAACTCAAATGGGGAGAATTCAAATAGGGAGAAAATCCCCAAAATTCTCTCACATACACTAAGCCAAATTTGCAAATCTTCACCAAAGGCCACCATTGCTTGATCTATTGTTTGTAAAACTCTTATATATGATAAACAAACACAATTGCATCAAAGAAACCAAAAATCAAATCAAAGCAAATCTCAAAATCAACTTACATGTGATAATGGTCATGTGACCCATTTATAATATCTTACCCACTTTGCACCCCTGGCTTTGACTTTTCCCAAACTAACCTTGACCAACTCTTGCCATGTCATCCAAGACCATGTCAAGGTGAACAACTTTCATGTTGACCACCATACCTAATGTTGACCAGGTTGACCAGAATGCATTTGACAAGTGGAGACTTTGAAACTATGTGAAGATGACCCCCCCTTTTGAATCCTTGCAAACCTTCACCAAATTGACCACCACCACCACCATTCTATCTCTATGAATATATGAATGAGATCCACCAAAGGAATTTTCAAAATTTGAAAACTTTTCTCTTTCGGCCATTTTCACAAACACCTTGTGAGCAGAATCAAATATGAAGCCCATGCTAGGATTTTGGTTGGACCAGGTCCAACCCTGACCATCTCTAAGGCCCTGGAACTCCATCACACCTCCCATCATCAGTCCAAGCACCTGCAAGCACTGGACCTTGGTCACCATGACCAAAACCAACCCATGCCGTGGCATACCATGAGCTCACCATGCCACTCCTCTCTCTGGTCACCTCACCACTGCACCACCATGTCTTCTGGCTCCCTCTCACTCTCCTGATCAGGCCAGACACCAGACTCGACGAAATCGTGCACCGCATCGACCGAAACGAGACGCGCCCAGACGTGCCAGTGACGCGCACGCGCACGCCCGAGCGCGCACGGCGAACGCCACGGGCACGCCAGGACTGACGTCGCCCCGACGCACCACGCCACCACTTGCCACCGCCGCTCGTCAGTCGCTGCGCCAGGACACCAGGAGACGCCCAGACACGGCCGTTGGACCGCGGGAGAGCTGTGGCCGTCGTCACCGTCGACGCCTGTCCGCCATGACCTGCGCGCTCCCATCAAGCTCACCGCCGCTGTAGAGCCTCGTCTTCACCGCCATCACGCGCGTCAGCCTCGCCAGTGCACCAGCAACACGCCGCGCCCATCCCTTGCCCCTTGGCGCCCTTGGAACGACGACGCCATCGACGACGTCCTCCGCCACGGCCCTGCAAGCCTCCGTCACGCGCCAGAGCTCGCCAGGCCCTCGTTTTCACCGCAATCACGCGCGGCGTCATCAGCAGTGCGTCGCCAACCCCGCAGCGTCATCACCAGGCCACCAGCTCCGCTGTAGCCTCGTCGGCGACGGTGACTTCATCACGGCCCCGCAGCACTGCCTCGCCACTATAAAAGGAGTGCTCCTCGCTCCATTTCCACCACACCATTCGCTTCCCCTCTTCCTTCTGAGACGCCCAGCCACCTAGCCCCTCCACATTACCCCATAGCGCCGCCCAATTGCAAGATCAACTCCGCCGCCAGTACACGGAGCCCGCCGGCGAAGGAGGCCACCCCTGGAGGCGAGACTGCTACAGGCTGCTTCCCCTTCCTCGACAACGTCTTCTCCGCGCCTCGCCGACCCTCGCTGCGCCGCCGGTGAGCCTCCCACCCCCCACCGTCGCCGCGCCAGTGAGCTCTCTCGTCGCCGTCGACGATGAACTCCAGCCGTGCGATCCGCTCCTAATCCTACGGCGTAGACAGACTCGTACCGTTTCGCGAGTTAAGTGGCGCTGACAGTGGAGCCCACTGTCAGGCGGCCCGTTAGCATCGCCAGCGAAGCTGGGCCGGCCCAATTAGTTTCCCGCGCGTCTGTATAGTTTGAATTCGTTAAAAACATTTTGAACCCAATTTTGAATACTGGTGCCAACTTCAAAATTGCATAAATCCAAATCTACTGAGCCAAATTCGACAAACTTTATATTTTTGGAAAGCTTAGAGTTTTCTCTATCAAATGCCACTGGATTCAAACCTAGATCTTTTGTAGAATTAAAGTGACAAAATAAACAAGGCAGGGACTTTTCTGCCTTATAATAATTCTTAAAAATCAACCATAAATGCTTTTCAGTTAATTCCACCTCCAATAATTCACATTTCACTTATACTAATTGTTTCTACAAAAATATGCCATGCCTACTTGGAATGATCATGGCTTAGTTGATATAAATGACTTTATGGCTATTTCTAGTCAAAGATATTGTCCAAAACTATTAAGAAATCTTATAAGAGAGTTTCTCTCATTTAAATCTGGTCACCACCAATTCCAAATGAAGTAGAGACTCTGGTCATTTAGGTCTCATAGGAATTGTGGTGATATTAAATCTTTGCTATACTAGAATTAAAATGTATGAGAGCTTCCCTCTCATTTAAATCTTGTCTCAACTAATTCAACATGAGGTAGATACCAGGGTTAGCTAAATCTCATATTGAATTAGTTGATGATATTAAATCATTATTAGGTGTTATTAAAATGCATGAGGTGCACCATCTCATTTAAATTATGTTCACCATTAGGGGTCAAATCTATGAGGTGTAGCACCTCATTTAAATCAACATAGTATTTAAACTGCATTAGTTATTTAAATCACATGAGATGATGAATCTCAATTAAATCACCTTCCTCAAATAATAAATGTGAAGTGTTGACCTTGGTCAACATGGTATCATTCCTGTTATTTGAGAATATTAAAAACCACCTCAATAGTAGCATTTAAATTGTTCCAACTAATTATTAAATCATATGGGAAGTATCCCTCTCATTTAAATCTTTGTCTCAAGTAATTCTACATGAGGTAGAGACCATGGGCTATCAATTCTCATATGGAATTATTTGATGATATTAAATCTTTACCATGTTAGGATTAAAAGGTATGAGGTGTTCACCTCACTTAAATCATTTTCTTAAATGATAAGTGTGAAGAGGTTGACTTTGGTCAACCTAGGTCATATATTATTCCTAAGAGAAAGTAAATCTTAATAAGATAATGAGAGGAAATTATTTCTCTAAGTAATTAAAAGTAATACCTTATTTAGTATGAGAGGAAATTATTTTTCCTAAATAAGAAAACAACACATTTACCCACTTAATAGTAATGAGTGATGCTAGTTACTGGTGTAAATTATATGAGGTGTATCACTTCATTTAAATCTTGTCCCAAGTACTTTCATATGAAGTTTGAACCCCTGGTCAAATACTCTCACATGAAATACTTGGAGATTTTAAATCATAATAGGCATTATTAAATGGTATGAGGTATCCCTACCTCATTTAAATCATTTTCTCAAATGATGATGATGAATGGTTGACTTAGGTCAACATAAATTCATGTGTGATGGTTTGAGAAATTAAATCTTAAAGAAGATTCAATGAGAGGAAATTATTCCTCAAGAACTATATGGAAACTATCATTTACATATAAAATGAGAGGAAATTATTCTCCCTCAAAACAATACCACCCATGCACCAAAATGTATTATTTGTGTAAATAGAATAGTTTGTGTGATTTATGTGTGTGCTTAGTATAGCTCTTGAACTTGTGTGGTGATTGTATACCCCGTATTCGTATTTATAGACGCTAGTGCCGAAGGCTACGAAGGGGACGACGAGAACATCTACGGAGAAGAAGGAGGAACATTTTGATCAATACACCAACCAAGGCAAGCTAGTATTCTTGCAAGCTTTTACCAATGCAAGCTAGTATTCTTGCAAGCTTTTACCAATGCAAGCTAATATTCTTGCTAAGTGCAAAGCTCTACAAGAGCAAGGCACCACCATCTTTTATTTTTATGCTTCATGATCCCATCCCAAGTTTTATTCTTCCAAACTTTTACTTTGATTATTATAACTTGCTTTTATAGTTAACTTTGGTCTATAGTTAGAGTACTACAAGAGTATCAAACTTAGCCTAGAAAGCTATAAGATAGTTAGCACCCCTCATGACTAGTGCTAGTGCTAACAAATAAAATTGACTACTCTAGATGGGAACTTGTGAAATGAAATGACTTTGAAAACCTTGGAATGGTGATTCATTTTTTATTGAAAGATTTTGAAGGTGAATATGACTTGTGAATGACTTGGTGAATTTTACGAAAACTGATGGTTGGGTTCGGATGCGATACCATTCCAATTTACAAGTACCCCCACAATACCGATTATGGGTAGGGCTTAACTGGAAGTTTATGTGTCTTAGTATGGGTTCCCTCTAAACAAGCGTCATCGGGGTTATGCCGAAAGCTGCCTCCACAACAAAAGAAACGACGTTAAAGATGAGGTGAATGTCCGGCCCAAGCCCTGTGCAGTTCCCAGGTTGATTGGTCTTCACTGGGAGGCCAAGCTCATGGGGAGAGGTACCTATACTAGGATATGTAAGTAAAAGGTTATGGTTGATGATCCGCGTACTGAGTTACGATTATTCAGGGTTACCGACGGATGTAATCAAAAGTTGTGGCACAAGCGTACAACCTCTGCAGAGTGTAAACCTATTCGAATAGCCGCGTCCACGGTTAAGGACGGTTGGAAAGGCCATCTGTTCCGTCATCAGACCATTTACAAAACTGTGACATATGATTTGTGATTTGAACTTGGAAAGGGGAATGGTGAGTTTGACTTGAATTACAACAAAGGTTGTGGGAATGACACTAATGTTCCCACTTTTAGTTAGCACATGAAAGGTCTGGATTTCAAATACTTGTGAACTAAAATTGGCTTTATGCAAAAGAAACTAGAGCTTAGCACCCTTACTAGAAATGTTCGTACTTACATTAGTATTAGTTTGCGAGTACTTTAAAGTACTCACGGGTGTCCCTGGCTATTCAAATGGCCAGACTATGAAGAGGAGCAGCATGAAGAGGATGGACAGCAGGACGTCTACGACAACTAGGACTACTCCTGACGTCAAGCGTTGGCCTGTGGACTATAGAGTCCCCTTCGATCTACGCTTCCGCTATGTATTTGTGATGTGTGTTGAAACAATAGTTCAACTATTATTGTAATATTGGATCATGTGATCTATTTGTAAGACGACTATGATATGTAATGAATGATGACTTATGATATTCAACTGTTATGTCTCGCAACAACAATATTCCTGGGATTGCGATGTATGGCATAACAGGCATCTGGACTTAAAAATCCGGGTGTTGACACCTTGCTACCGAAGAAATCTCGCCTCCTTAGCGGGATATAGGGAACCTGACTCCTCCCGGCAGCCCCCGTGCCCCTTCGCCGAAGAGGGCGAGGGTTGAACCTGTCGAAGGATCAAACCTTCTGACCGGGAGTTCGTCGACTCCTTCTCTGGATGATGTATGTGCCCTTACCACTCATTTTTACTGCTGTCGAACTTTTCTTTTTCTGGTTTTCTTATTCCTTTTATTTTCCCCCAGCCTCTGATGCAAGAATTTATTCGTCTTGGTACTCAATTTGTTGGGTATTGCGATCATGCAAATAGTTTGAAAGGTACTCCTCTCATCTCTTCTTTGTCGAACAATTTTTCCTTTGCTACTTTGTTGTAACTTTTGTCGCTGTCTTTTGCCAGAGGCTCTCACCATAGCTAACAAGCGCGCCGATGATCTCGCTCTCGAGCTGGCGAAAAGCGAAAAAGCTCGTGAGAAGGCTGAACTAGATGCTGCCTCAGTTGAGGGTCTTCGAAAAAGACTCCATGACGCTGAAAATGCCTTAAGTGAGCAAACAGCCTGACAGCTTGCTCGTGAAGGTGAAATCGCCGCTCGCTTGGAGTCGCAGAATCGACGCTTTGTCAGTAAGTACCAGTCACTTTCCTCGAGTTGTCTCTAGCATTAATTTTTGCGTATACTTGTTAATAACCTGGAGTTTGCTTCAGCAGGGAAGACGAGCCAAGAATATGAACTTGAAAAGCCCGATGATGACCGTCTCCTCGACGCCCTTTCTCTCCTTGAAATTTATGGAGATGAAGTGCGCCAGAGCATCTCTGATGCTAGGGCGGCATTTTCGCGGCTTTTCCCCTACTTCTTTCCGAAGACAGACGAGCCTAGCACTTTTGCCGCGCTTACAAAGCGCTTCATTCCGAAGGAAGATCTTGGGCTAGCTCTTCGGCAAGAAAACCTGAAGATTGGCATTGAAGGCACCATCGCTTTGGTTGCCGAGAGCCAACAAAGCGTCGACTGGGCGAAGGTTGGTGACGTGAAGAAGATGGAGACGAAAAGGTGGCAGTCTTTGATTAAGGCTGCCAAACCAAGCTCTAAGAAGATCCTCTCCTTCCTCGGCTATAAACCAACCCCTTCCCCTAGTGCTTCAAAGCCGGAGGTCAAGTAGACCATCTTGTCCTTGCTTTTTCTTCCTCTTTTGTTGCTGTCGCCGTAGTAGCTTTTGCGACAGCATGTTATTGGCTCACCAGGAACTCTCTATTTTGTAATGCTCGTGTAAATGTCCAAATGAATCAATGGAGTGCTATTTTGCCAAGTTATTGATGTCGATATTTTATTTCCAGTTGGTTTTTGACAACTATACCGCGGCTCCTCGCTGTTCAAATGCTCTGCCCGCTTCTTCTTTCTCGAGGAAAACTTCCGTTGGTAATCTCAACGAGGATTCTTCGAGTGCTGACCCAGGTCAGGATTTGAACGAACTGCGACAGCAGCTTCAGGCGATGAAGAAACAAGCACTTATAATAATGGAGCAGTCTCGAAAGTCATCCGAAAAAGAGAAACAAGCGCTTCAACAAGCCCAGGAAGCCTTAACTTTAAAAGAAGCTGCTGTCGCTGAAGCTGCACAGGCTACCTCCCGAGAAGATTATATGCTGCAATTGATGACTGACGCCAGCCTGGATATGGCGGGTATGCTTCTCCAACTTTGGGTCCTTTTGCTTGCATGCTAATTGCCGCCCATTATGATACTTCTGTCGAATAGGTTCTTTTTTGGATGCTGCTGCCGAAGACTAGCGGGTTGATGCGAGATCAAACGCACTTATCAGGCTTGCCCTGGATCATGGCTCCACCTTTTGGGCTATACCTGACCGTACTCGCCAAATCGTCAGATTCCAAGATCGCGCAGGCCAGGTCCGGCATACCTTGATTTCTGTTTGAGGACATTGGCCCTGGTTTACAACACCATGTTTCCTCGAAACGCTCAGCCGAAGACCTTTCCTGATTTGATGAATAAATTCAGAGATGCTCCTCGAATCCATGACTTTGTTAAGGCTCAACTGGCTGCAGGAGCTCGATTTGCTATGATCATGTTGCAAGTCGTCTACCCGAAGTTGGAGATGACTAAGATCGTTGAATTATGCCATGCCAAACTGAAGAAGCGAAGGAGGAATATCGACAAAATCAACGAAGTTGTCACGCCCGTAGCCGAAGAAATGATGGATGATTTACTTCGGATGGATGCTGAGTTCTTCGTGAAGGGTAATTATGCTGAACATATGAGTGCCTCTGCTGACAATGAAAGAGTGAACATAGATGACCTGATGGGTCGTGAATAAAAAACTTGCTTTTTCTGTCGAAATTTTTCCTGTGTAAAAGGACCCTGTATAGTGTAAACACTATGTATGTTGTAAAATAACTTGTCTATTTTTTCCTTCCTTCTAGCCCCCGAGCATTTCGGTGACTACTATTTTTACTGGTTTGCGAGGTGTGTTAGACCAAGGCAAATAACTATTGATTGTATGTTTATAAAGATTTGTGTATATATATTGTATTTGCGGGTTGCAAGCCCCCGAGCTTGTCGAAGAAGAAGATGTATATCACCAATATCTTTGCTATATTGCAGCACCGCGAGTCCGCCTCATTAAAACCTTCCAGCCCCACTCGGTGCCCTGAAAGGAAAAGAGTGCGTCTGAAAACTCGCGGGCATTTCAGTACATTGTATGTTTACATGGAGGACTATATTTTGACTTAAGCGTAAAAACGCCTAAGCTGTGCCACGTTCCAGGGATTTGGCTCGTCGATCCCTGTCTTCTTGTCCTTTATCCTGTATGCTCCTCCTTCAATTACTTCTGTGACGATATACGGGCCTATCCATGGCGACTCGAGTTTTTCATGGCTGTTTTGCGTAAGCCGAAGAACTAGGTCGCCTACCTGGAAAGACCTTGGTCGCAATCGTCGGCTGTGGTAATTTTTCATATCTTGCTGGTACTTGGTTACCCTTGACAATACCTCATCTCGAGCTTCGTCGAGTGCATCGACATCATCTTCCAGTGCCCTTCTCGAGGTTTCTTCATCGAATTCCGTCACTCTCGGGGAATTGTGTTCTATTTCTATCGGCAGCACTGCCTCAGCTCCGTGGACCAGGAAAAACGGAGTTTCTTGTGTCGCTGTATTCGGTGTTGTTCGTATACTCCATAACACGCTTGGCAGCTCCTCTGGCCAGGTGTGTCGAGCTTTTTTCCAATGGTGTCAACAGGCGCTTCTTGATGCCATTGCAGATAATGCCGTTTGCTTTCTCGACCTGACCATTGGTTTGCGGGTGTGCCACCGAGGCAAACTGTAATTTGATGCCCACCTCTGCACAGTATGCCTTGAACTCCTTGGATATAAAGTTGCTGCCGTTGTCTGTGACTATGCTATGAGGAACTCCGAACCGAAAAACGATACTTTTGATGAATTTGATTGCCGACGCTGCATCTGGTGAATTTATCGGCTTCGCCTCGATGCACTTCGTGAACTTGTCGACAGCTACGTGCATGTACTCGTATCCTCCTGGCCATGCTTTATGTAACTTTCCCACCATATCAAGACCCCATTGAGCAAAGGGCTATGAAAATGGTATTGGCATCAACTCTGCTGCCGGAGAATGAGGTTTCGCGGCAAACCTTTGACAGGCATCACAGGTACGCACTATGTCTTTTGCATCTTCGATTGCTGTTAGCCAGTAAAATCCTGCTCTGAAAACCTTGGCTGCTATAGCTCGACTACTCGCGTGGTGTCCACACACTCCTTCGTGTACCTCCTTTAACAGCAATCGACCTTCCTCGGGTGTGACACACCGCTGCAAGACTCCCGATATACTCCTCTTGTAAAGCTCGCCCTTAACCACAGTGAAGGCTTTGGATCGTCGAATAATTCGCCTTGCTTCTACTGGATCTTCGGGTATCTCCTTCCTTGAGATATATGCAATATAAGCTTGCATCCAAGGGATTTGTACTACCATCACCTCATGTGACTCTTCCTCATCTCCCGATATACTTGCCTCTCTTGCTACTGGAGCCCCCGAGCCTTTCTCGACTTTTTCCTTTTTCTTTGGCTGTTTTTTCGCCTTGGTCGACCTTTCACTTATTTCCTCCCAAAATACTCCAGGTGGTATCGCTAAACATTGTGATCCGATGTTTGCCAGAACGTCGGCTTCGTCATTACTGAGTCTCCTAACATGATTCACCTCACACCCATCGAAAAGTCTCTCTAGTTCATTGTATAACTCTTTGTATACTATCATGCTGTCGTTGACTGCGTCACATTGATTCATTACTTGTTGAGCCACCAGTTGGGAGTCGCCGAATATTTTTAATCGGGTCGCACCACAAGCTTTCGCCATCTTCATCCCATGTATCAGCGCTTCGTACTCTGCCTCGCGTTAGGGAACGTCATCCGTAGTACATACTTCAACTTGTCTCCTTGGGGTGAAACTAGTATCACGCCTGCTCCAGCTCCTTCTAACCTCTTGGATCCGTCGAAGTTCATAGTCCAGGTTCTCGATAAGTCAGGAGGTCCCATATTTTGCAGCTCCATCCACTCTGCTACGAAGTCTGGCAAGATCTGCGACTTTATTGCTTTTCTTTTTTCATATGTGATGTCCCGAGGGGAAAGCTCTATTCCCCAAAGGAGACACGACCCGTAGCTTCCGGGTTGTTCAGTATATTGGACAAAGGCGCCTCATTGACCACTATTATCGGATGTGCCGAAAAATAGTGTCGCAATTTTCTTGCTGTTGTAAATACTCCATACGCCAGTTTCTGATAATGCGGGTACCGCTGTTTTGACGGCGACAATACTTCGCTGATGAAATATACTGGCCTTTGTACTCCGTGAAGTTTCCCTTCTTCTTCTCGCTCCACCACAAGTACTGTGCTGACCACCTGAGGTGTGGCCGCGATGTATAGCAAAAGAGGTTCTTTTTCCTTCGGTGCCACCAGTATTGGTGGTGTCGAGATTATGCGCTTGAGATCCTCGAACGCTCTATCTGCCTATTCGTTCCACTCGAATTTTTCTCCCTGCTTAATCAAGGCGTAAAACTGCAACGCCTTTTCTCCTAGTCTGGCGACGAATCTGCTTAAAGCTGCGACTCGTCCAGTTAACTGTTGTATCTCTTTTAACTTTGTTGGCTTCCGCATCATTACGATGGCCTGAATTTTCTCCGGTTAGCGATTCCTCTCGCTGACACCAGGAACCCGAGTAGTTCTCCCGCAGGGACGCCGAAAGAACACTTCGTCGGATTTAGCTTGAGGCAGAACTTGTCGAGGTTGTCGAAGGTTTCCCTGAGATCGTCGATCAAAGTTGACCCCTTCTGTGTTGTTATGACGACATCGTCAATGTACACGTGAATGTTCTTGCCAATCTGCGTGGCAAGGCACTTTTGCATCATCCGCTGATATGTTGCACCCGCGTTTTTCAACCCGAAGGGCATTGTTCTGTAGCAGAATACGCCATAGGGGGTAATGAAAGCTGTTTTGACTTCATCTTCTTCCTTCAGTCGAATCTGGTTGTAACCAAAATATGCATCCAAAAAGGAAAGACGTTCACAACCTGCCGTGGAGTCGATAATTTGGTCGATCCTTGGGAGGGGAAAGTGATCCTTTGGACAATGTTTATTGAGACACGTGAAGTCGACGCACATGCGAAGGACTTCTGTGTTTTTCTTCGGGACCAACACTGGGTTTGCTACCCACGTGGCTTCTGTGTGTATCTCTTTGATGAACCCAGCTTCTCTGAGTCGATTAATTTGACAGCATAGCTTTGCGATTTGGTTCCGAAAAATGCCGCAAAGGTTGTCCGATTGGCCTGGCCAATGGATCCAACTTAAGGGGTGCTCGGCAAGTTCCCTGGGTACTCCTGGCATGTCAGCTGGACACCATGCGAAGATTTCCCAGCGCTCACGGAGGAACTCGACGAGCGTGCTTTCCTATGCGAGGTCCATGTTTGTGGCGATAGCTGTCGTCTTCTTGGGATCTGTCGGGTGTATCTGCACTTCCTTCGAATTCTTGGTGGTGTCAAAGGTTGGTTCCTTGAGAGGCCTCCCGACATCTGGCAACACGTCGTAGTCTGTTGTCAGCTTTGACGCCATATATTCTGCCTGCATCCCAAAGGTTTCTGACAATCGATGAAAATCCTTGTCGCACTTGTCCGCCAGCGCAAAACTGCCTTTCACTGTAATTGGTCCCCTAGGTCCAGGGAGCCGCCACAACAAATATGTGTAGTGTGGTACTGCCATGAATCTGGCATATGCGGGTCGTCCCAATAAGGCATGGTACTGTGATGGGAAATCCACGACTTCGAACTCCAGCCTTTCTATCCTGTAATTCTCTCGGGTTCCAAACTGAACGTCGAGATTGATCTTCCCCAGTGGATAACTTGGCTTGTCTGGTGTGATACCATGGAAACGTGTATCCGTTGGTTTTAAGTTCGCTAGAGATATATTCATCTTCCTCAATGTATCTGCGTACATAAGGTTTAAACTGCTGCCTCCAGCTATGAATACTCGAGAGACGTCAAACCCTGCGATCACCGCTGGTAAGATCAAGGCTGATTGCCCTGGTCGAGGGACTTGCTGCGGGTGGTCTGCAATGGTAAAGCTAATATCCTGTCCCGACCAATTCAAGTATTCAATTGTTGGTGGAGGCATCTTCTCTGCCATAAAGACCTGTCGCGAAATTACTTTTTGAGCTCTATTTGATGGCCTGGCCTTCTGAATCATCGACACCGCGCCGTTAGTGTCAATATAGGGAGGCGGTTGTGGTGCTGCCGCTATTCGTAACTGATGTCGATTTTCGTCCGTGATAGCGGGGGGAGGTGGAAGGTGGATCTCACTCCTTGGCCCCTGAGGGTTTCTGTTTGCTGCCTGTGCGTTGGCATGCCCCGCAAATCTGTTTAGCGCCTGGAAAGTTCGGCAGTCCTTCTGCAATTGTCCCGACTGCCTTTTCCCATTGTTATCGAGATAGAAGTGCATCTGACATGGTCCGTTCATCATATCCTTGGGAGATATGTATGGCCTCTGGAACCTTGGACCATTATTTTGTCTACTGGGACGGGAGCCGTCCTTGTAGTCGCTGCGCTGCTCGCCGCCGTTTTGATAATCATCGCGATTGTTTCCTCCATTATTTCCTCGAAATCCGGCCGATATTTGGCCGGGAGCATCATAATCTGGAAACTGTCGAGAGAATCGTCGTCTATTTTGAAAGTTTCGGCTGCGGTCCTCCTCAGGCAACCTGTGCCGTTTGTTGTGAACAGCATCTTCTCCATCCGCCCACCTATTCGCTATTTCCATGAGTGCTGCTATTGTCTTTGGGTTGATTCTTCCCAAATCCTCGATGAAGTCCCTCCTTCGAATACCAGCAACGAATGCATCTATTGCTGTCTCGTCACATATGTTTTCTGCAGAGTTTTTGATGATATTCCACCTCTGGATATATGTTCTCATTGACTCGTCGTATTTCTGCCTGCAAGCCCTCAATTGCTCCAATGATGCAGGCTTCTTGCACGTGGATCGAAAATTCTTTACAAATATATCCTCGAAACTTTCCCAGCTGTCGATAGACCCAGGAGACAACTTTTTTATCCACGATCGTGCGGCACCACTCAAGTGCACTTGAATGCTCTGCATGGCTGTTGCTCTAGTTCCACCCACTAACTTTACCGTCTCGAGATAATCAATTAGCCAATCCTCAGGATCTTGTGATCCATCGAATTTTTTGTAATTATCGGGTAGCTTAAACCCTGATGGAACTCGAGTTCTGCGGACTCGTCTCGTAAAGCACGGGAGTCCGCACATATCTTCTTCATCAACCTCTGGTGAGTGCCGACGTTCCCTTCTTTCCTGTCGCGCTCTATCCACTCTTGCTTGCGTTGCTGTGTCTCTTGCTCCACTTGTTCTCGCCGGATCTTGCACTGCTGCAGCAGGTCGTGGACTATTTTGCCTTGCAGATCCTTCGGGAGGCGTGTTTGCGAACGCTGTTCCCATGGCTCCAACTCCTGACATGGCCATGTTATACAACGCTTCTCTTGGATCTCCGGGAGGTGGCCTGGATGCGAGGATGAAAGCTTGTGTCGCCATGTATCCAGCTTCTGGTGTTTTGGGAATAATGTTCCCCCTCGTGTCAATCGACATAAAGGACATGTCGAGATTTTGAACTAAATTCTCCCTGTCAGCCTCAGGTATATTTTGCAGCCGAGATCTTGCTATATTTCGCGCTGCTCTGTGACTATCTCCCGAAGTACCTGATTGTCGGCTCAACTCTGCCCTTCGCCTGCTTGACGCGGAAGCTGCGGCTTGCCTCTTATCCAGCTCAATTTTCTATTTTTCGAGCTCCCGCCTGGTACGGGCGAGTCTATATTGATATGCTTGTAACTCTTCAGCTGTCGCCGTTACAATCATTGGCTCTGTGCCATCGATAGCTCTTGCAACTCTATCCCACACTGCCTGCGGAAATTGCACCATCTCTCGTGTTCCAGGTCTAATATATTTGGTTCCCAAACCTCGCGTAAGATCCGCGGGATCGACGTACGGATTTCCCGCATCGTCGAAGTTCTCTGATGTCTCCTCCTGTGGGCGACTTGTATCTCCAATTGCATAGATTTGATGGTATTTTGAACTTTGATCTTTGTCGGGATTGGTGACACCGTCATATAGATCGGTGAAGACCTCTCCAACAATACTGGATCTGTCGATGAAGTTGAAGCTGTCGATGTTGTCCGAGTCGCTGCTTATATCGGAGTCCGTAGACGACTCGAAGGACATGTCGCTGAAGATCTTGGCGAGCTTTCCGCTTGCCGTAGTGTTGATGAAGCGTGGTGGCGAAACCTCCTCATCGCCTATTTCGAACGATGGATCCGAAAAATCGGAATCGACCGCCGACAATCCCGACGAAACCGGAACCTCGAGACGATACGATCCTTCTTTCTCGACGCGGAAGTGGAACTTTCCGAACGTCATCTCCATAGGCTCCTCCATATACGCATATGCATCCAAACGGGAGGGCGGGTGAGGAACAAAATCAACTAGAGCGGTTTCGATCTGTTTAAATCGATCCATCGCGTTGCTTGCTACCGAAGATGTTGATGATGTCGAACGTGCCATCGAGATCAGATCCTTGTCGCCTCTAATTCCCACAGACGGCGCCAATTGACAAGGGATTAACTTGACAATGCCTACAAGTTGTAGACTAGGGTTTTGTTGGAAGTAGAGGGCAAGTAGATCTCGAAGGTTTCAGCCGGAAAAGTACTCGACTGCTTATGAAAACTAGGGTTGCGTGAACAATGATTCGATCCTCTCTTTGTCCCTCGACTCCCCTTATATAGGAGCCGAGGGTTTCGTATTACACAAGTTTATAGATTCCGGGAGACTCTTTGAGTTCAACCCGTGAAGTTACAAATCTCTTTATTCCTAATACAACTCTATCTTTCCTTAACAACTAATTGGGCTTCCGATCTTCATATTCTTCGACTTCATGGGCCCTCAGTAAACCCCGGGTACCATCTTCGGCAGGCCTATTGGGGATGCCTATGTCAGTAAGTGAGACCAAGTCCGATGCACAAGAGATTGATATTTGTGCTATCTTACCAGGCTCACTTACGCCACCCCCGAGTGTACGGTGACCAAGCATTTTAATCATCGGCATTTTGAAAATACCAAAGCAAATGGAATGACAAGGGCCTCATAGATTGTTGGTCGAAACAAATATTAACATTTAGGGAAGGAGTCAGTGAGGCCAGGTAGGATGCACAAGAGATTGATATTTGTGTCATCGCACCAGGCTCACTGGCGCCTCCCCCAAGTGTAGTGACCACAAAATTTAATCATCGGCACTAAAATGGAAGAAAGGCCAATGCAATTAAGAAGTGCCAACTCAAATAAGAGATAAGTAGCTAGTATGAACTAAATGGAATGCCTCATACTTTGTTGGTCGAAAAAATTTAAACATTCATGGATGGGGTCGAAACCAAGTAGGATGCACAAGAGATTGATATTTGTGCCATCACACCAGGTTCACTGGCCCCACCCCAGAGTGTACAAGTGACCAAACATTCTAATCATCGGCCAATGCAATTAAGAAGTGCCAACTCAAATAAGAGACAAGTAGCTAGTATGAACTAAATGGAATGCCTCATACATTGTTGGTCGAAACAAATATTAACATTCCGGGATGGCGTCAGTGAGGCCAGGTAGGATGCACAAGAGATTGATATTTGTGCCATCACACCAGGCTCACTGGCGTCACCCCGGAGTGTACAGTTGACCAAACATTCTAATCATCGGCACTAAAATGGAAGAAAGAGCCAAGTGGTATCAACTAGATAGCATATGCCTCATACTTTGTTGGTCGAAACAAATATTAACATTTAGGGATGGCGTCAGCGAGGCCAGGTAGCATGCACAAGAGATTGATATTTGTGCCATCACACCAGGCTCGCTTGCACCGCCCCGGAGTGTATAGGTGACCAAACATTCTAATCATCGGCACTAAAATGGAAGAAAGAGCCAAGTGGTATCAACTAGATAGCATATGCCTCATACTTTGTTGGTCGAAACAAATATAAACATTCAGGGATGGCGTAAGCGAAGCCAAGTAGGATGCACAACAAATTGATATTTGTGCCATCACACCAGGTTCACTCACGCCACCCTAGAGAGTAGTCATCGACCAAACATTCTAATCATCGGCAAGTACAAAAACACCACCAAACCAGCAACCATGGTGACATAAGTCAAGATGCTCAAACACACATAGCATGGAGCAGATGCTCCAAAGGGATTATTCATCACTTGGTATAGACCAAGTGATGCTGGCAAAAGAGAGGCCAAGCAAGAACCAGTAAATCCAGTAAGTGATAGATATGCCTAAACAAGCAAGAACACATAGCATATCCCAGCTAACCAGATGAGACAAGTCTTGGTAGCCAACTGAATCACCTAGCACCACCTAGCCTTTTAAAACCATCAGAAACTGTCCATTTGAGAGAAATAACATTGGGGTAATGTTAAAATGTTTGTCTCCATATTTGGGAGACATTTTTAATATTGGAGTCTAGCTAATGGAAATCAAGAACTAGTCTTGATCTCCAAATGGTGATTAGAGGGAATTTATTCATCTTAAGCAACATTAGGGACAAATGGGATCATGCAAGGGACTTGGATCATTTGGATCATAAGGCATCAATTAAGGAGGCAACCAGGGACAAAGGGAAACATTTGATGATCCATTATCATAGGCAACAAAGCAGCAGTCTTTTTCCCCTCTAATCTAGCTAGAGTCCTTAAAAGGAATTCTACTTAAAATAAAGTAGCTCTCTGTTGGTATTGATTACCAACAGGAACTCAAGCCACTACTTGACCTTACTAATTCAATATCTGACTAATTAAGCATAAGCTTATTTAGTTACTGTCAGCCACCGAGAGATTAACAAAAGACAAACAGATAATTTAACCATATAGTTAAATAGGAGAGGCCCGGAATAATAGTACACCCATAAGGTAAAGCCACATGTGCATGACACTTTGAGCTACCAAGAATAAAGGCCAACAGTGGATAAACATCAGCTCAACCGTGCCTTGCACTAGAGGAAAAGTAACCAACATTGAAACTTGAACAGTCAAGTGATATGTCACTACAAGCAGCTCACACACACATGCAAACACATGTGTTGTCAACACCACATGAACACCCTCTCTATAGTTCATCAATCCATTAGAACAACACAAGAACACCACCAGATATTCATGGGTACTTAGGATCAGTAGGGAATTGATAAAGCAGTGAGGAGCAAGCATACCATCAGAAGATGGTTCACCAGATTCCAAAAGATCAAGCCACAGGTATAAACCAACTAGATCAGGCAGTATCTATTCTTATATTTGCATGACCATATGGGGTGAAATAAAGGGAGGACCAACTAGATCAGGCAGTATCTGTTCTTATCAGGTAGTACCTATTTCTCTCAGATGGCATAGAAGTGCTATGCTAAGTCATCACAGAAACTATCCATATGCATCGCACTGAGTCAAGGACGAGCCGCGCGAGCATTTCGTCGAGCACTTTGTGCTCCCCCGGGAGAAGAAGAGGGAGGGGAGGGGAGAGAGCTCACCGACGATAGGGGTGGAGAAGGAGGTTGACGACGACGACAGGGGTGGAGGACGCGGCGGCTCCTCCTCCTTGATGCGGCGCCGGCCCCTCCTCCTTGATGCGGCGGCCCCTCCTCCTCCACGCCGCAGCGGCTTGTGCTGCCGGTGGCGGGGATGGGTGGAGCGTGGCGGCATGCGGCCCTCGCGGAGGAAGGCGGCGGCGACGGCGACGGCGACGGCGACGGCAGCGCTCACCATGGAAGGCGGCGGCGCGCGGCGGTAGGGAGAGGAAGAGAGGAAGAGAGGGGAGAGGGGTACGGGCGAGGGAGGGGGTACGGCAGATATATAAACGCACAATTTCAGTGGCGCACCAGCACCAGTGCGCCACAGAATCACATATTTCTGTGGCGCACCCAAAGTAGTGCGCCACAGAATCACTAATTATTGTGGCGCACTGCTAGTCCATGCGCCACAGAAATAACGACACCAATTATTGTTGGTGGCAGGATGTGGGCCCCACCTTATTTCTGTGACGCATGGACTAGCAGTGCGCCACAAAACTAAGCTATTTTTGTGGCGCACTGTGACTCGTGCGCCACAGATATTGTTTCTGTGGCGCATAAGAAGCTGGTGCGCCACAGAAATAAGATCTCATCTATAAGGCTTTTCCTACTAGTGGAGATGAGCAATAGCATCCCGATAAGAGGTCGGCTCAAGGACAACAGAAATACCATAGCGAGTGGGAGAGTAGCGATCGGGCGGAGGACGAGGCCGAGCACGAAGGTTATGAGTCGGCTCAGGCGGAGAAGACGACACACCAGAAGTGGAAGGCATGTTAGGAGGAGCATCATCATCGTCATCACGTGGACGACGGGAGTAGTGAAACTGGAAGGGAGGAATCGACGTAGGCGAGGAAGGATACGGCAGGGAGGAAGGTGGGGAAGGTGGTGAGGGAGGTGGGGAGGAGCTGGTAGGTGAAGAAGGTGTGGGGTCAAACATGGAGGGACTAGGAGGAGCGGGGACCTGAGGCACAGTGGGAGGTGAGTCAAGGAACATGAGGAAGGAGATAATGTCCACAGAGAAGGCTGAGGAGGAAGGACGGGGATAGAATGGTCGGGATACATCAAAAGTCACATCCTGAAAAATACGCATCTGATGACCAACGGGTTCCCAACACTAGTACCCCTTATGCTCATCACTGCATCCAAGAAAAACACACTCTATTCCTGTCCTTGATGTGTTCACGTGGTGCTAGACGAACATAGCAAACGCAACCAAACAGGCGGAACGCCGAGTTAATCAGGGGAACGACGAGTGAGGCACTCAAGAAGAATAGCACCCTGCAGAGCAGACAAGGGATGAATGTTGATGAGATAGGTGGATACAAACATAGCTTCAGCCCAAAAGTGAGGAGGAAGAGAGGCGGCGATCATCATCGCACGAGCCGTCTCAAACAGGTGGCGATGCTTGAGCTCAGCAACACCATTCTGAGCATGGGCGCCAGGATAAGAGAACTAGGTAAGAGTGCCCTGCTCAGCAAGAAAACCTCGTAACATCTGGGAGATATACTCACCAGCAGCAGCCCGAAACACACGAATCGGCGTGGAATACTGAGTGTGAACCATGGCAGCAAAACACTTATATATGGAGAGAACCTCGCTTCGAGATGTCATAAAGTAAAGCCAAGTGTAGCGAGAGAAATCATCAATAAATATCACATAGTAGCGATGCCCCCCCCCCCCCCGCTTCGAAGCAAAGGGGGCCGGACCCCGTACATCAGAGTGAACCAAGTCAAAAGGACGTTGAGACACTGACTCGCTAGTAGGATAAGGTAATTGTGTCTGCTTGCCAAGTCTACAAATTTGACATTGTAAAGAGACATCTCCTGAGACATGCCCCAGGAGACCTCGACTAACCAGAGACGACAATGATGTATGGTATAGAATATTTTGATCGATGTGGCCCGTAGGGCTGGTCGAGCTAGCGACCCCACTAATGGATCTGCTCACCGCTTTTGCATGCAGCGTTAGGTGCGACGATTGGGGCAGCCCTGGTATTGCGACTGCCCTGTCGACCGCTGACCCACTAGCCGAGCTACTTGGCTGTAGTAGAATGCTCTATCAGTAGAAGCGATCAAAAGTCTACCGGTTCCTGAGCTGCGGGGCATGGCGTCCAACTCGTGATGGTGACTTGGGAGATATACGCGTGCGAGGCACGAAAAAAAAAATGGGGCGGCGAATGGAAAACATATGGAGGAAATCACATATTTATCGATGAACACATGGGGCTACATGGCGACTCATGTGTAGAATCGGCGGAGTATATTGACGTTCCAAGGGTGCTCGATTTCTCTTGTGAGCGGGTTGCCGTCATCGTCCTTGCGCATATCTATGAGGTAGTAGGCGTCATTGCCGAGCACGCGGCTGATGGCGAATGGGCCTCCCATGGGGGCGATAGCTTGTGCATGCCCTTTTTGTCCTATATGAGGCGAAGGACAAGGTCGCCTTCCCGAAAGGAGCGACTGCGGACACGACGACTGTGATATCGGCGGAGGCCTGACTGGTAGATGGCGGTCCTAGAGAGTGGGAGTTCTCGGTCCTCGTCAAGGAGATCGACTCTGTTCTGACAGTCCGGATGGGGGTGGCTGCAGGCTTCCGCAGGCCTGCTAAGCCGCGCCGCGGAAGAAATGCCTCTTGGCGTCGCGGATAAGCTGCTACCCCAAAGTGGGCTTTGTGGCCCAATCCTGCCTTACCCACTCAGCCCGCAGTCCGCACCTCCTATTCTCCACCAGTCAGATTGCGAGCGCCGCCGCCGCTCACCGACCTGCTGCTCAGCTGGAGCGGGCTCACCGACGGCCGGCTCCGGCGACCCATCGTCGTCTACCCTCCCCTCCCCTCTCTTTCGGCATGACCGCCGCCATATCCCCTCCATGGCCAAGTGCCTGAGCGCCCCTGCCACCTCCTCTCCATCCCCGTCCCCCGCACTACGCCGTTACAAGAAGCTGGAGATGACATCGACGAGGCTGTTGATGAGGTCGCCGGTCACGGAGCCCTCGCGCATCACCTCCTCGGCCACAGACATGTCGATGGCGCCGCCTGTGCGTTGCTCGGGATCTGGATGGGACCGGTACTGCCCCTCCGCGCGCACCGCTTCCGCCGCGCCAACAGCGCGAACACCAGGCCGCCGATGCGGCCATCCGCCACCAGCACGCGCGGCTTCCTGCCGCTCGTTTCCGACGGTGTCGACGCGGTCTCCGCGACGGCTGCAGCGTTCGTGGCCACCAGCTTCGCGCCGCGCCCCCGCTGTCGCTGCGGGGCCGCAAGGTGTAGGCTGCTCTGGTGCAGCGCCGGGTGCTCGAAGACGTGCGTCTTCGCGGTTAAAGGTGGGGGAGAGGAGCGCCATGGGCTTGTCGAGCTCGCGCGGACTCGCACTGGAGGCCATGGACATGTCGAGCGTTGTCCCCGTAGCAGCACACGCGCGGACGCAGGAATCAGCGAAGCCTGCATCTGTCTGCGTTAGTGCGTCCGCAGGCACCTGCTTATCCTTAATTTTGCAGTGGCGGCTCACGCGGTCAAAGCGGGCTCGTCCGTGGACTTGTCCACCTGTATCCAGAGCTGACAGGCGAGCTCATTTTCTTCCTCCGTGTAGTTGGCGACACGCGATGAGTCGTGGTGAATGTTCGTGGGCATGACGTCGCCCCGTAGACCAGGAAGAAAGGGGTGTACCCCATCAACCTGTTGGGTGTTGTGCGGATGCCCGGGAGGACAGAGGGGAGCTCCTCCCCCAGCAACCGGCGGCTCGCTCCAGGGGTACTTGCAGACGTGGTTTGAGGCAATGGAGGATGCTTTGGTTGGCTTGCTCTGCTTGGCCGTTTGACTCGGGATGTGCTACTGAAGAGAGGTCGAGTCAAATCCCGTTGTCTTTGCAGAATTCCGCCATTTCTCCCTTGGCGAAGTTTGTGCCGTTGTCGGTGATGATGTTGTGCGGGTACCCGTAGCGGTATATCAGCTCCCGCAGGAACTTAGTCGCCGTTTTGCCATCGCACTTCTTGATGGGTTTGGCTTCCACCCATTTTGTGAATTTGTCAACGGCGATGAGGAGGTGCGTGTAGCCACCGGGGGCCGTCTTGAATTTATCCACCATGTCCATGCCCCAAATGGCGAAGGGCCAGGTGAGCGGGATGGTCTTCAGCGCAAAGCCTAGCAGGTGCTAGTGGCTCGCGTACTTCTGACAACCGGCGCATGCGCGGACAAGCTTGGCAGCATCGACATGGGCGGTGAGCTAGTAAAAGTCGTGACGGAAGGCTTTGGCGACGATGGAGCGAGCGCCAGCGTGTTGGCCGCAGTCGCCCGCGTGTATGTCGCGCAAGATTTGGTGACCTTCCTCCGGGGTGACGCATTGCAGGAAGATTCCAGTGACACTGCGCTTGTACATCTCTTTGTTGATGTTGGTGAAGGACTTGCATCGGCGCACGATCATGCGTGCTTCTGCTTCGTCCATGGGCAGCATTTGCCGCTAGAGGTACTTAATTCATGTACGGCTCCGTCCAGTCCCCAGCGTCTAAGGCGACTGCGACGAGCACCGAGTCGGGAGCCAGGGGTTCGGTGATGTCGATCTTGCGGGGCGATGTTGGAGATATGCCCAAGAGGCAATAATAAAGTGGTTATTATAATATCTTTGTGTTTATGATAAATGTTTGCATACCATGCTATAATTGTATTAACCGAAACATTGATACATGTGTGTTATGTAAACAACAAGGAGTCCCTAGTAAGCCTCTTGTATAACTAGCTTGTTGATTAATGGATGATCATGGTTTCGTGATCATGAACATTGGATGTTATTAATAACAAGGTTATGTCATTAGTTGAATGATATAATGGACACACACCCAAATGAGCGTAGCATAAGATCAAGTCATTAAGTTCAATTTGCTATAAGCTTTCGATACATAGTTGCCTTAGTCCTTCGACCATGAGATCATGTAAATCACTTACACCGGAAGGGTACTTTGATTACATCAAACGCCATTGCGTAAATGGGTGGTTATAAAGATGGGATTAAGATTTGGAAAGTGTGAGTTGAGGCATATGGATCAATAGTGGGATTTGTCCATCCTGATGATGGATAGATATACTCTGGGCCCTCTCGGTGGAATGTCGTCTGATTAGCTTGCAAGCATATGATTTGATCATAAGAGATGACATAGCACGGTACGAGTAAAGAGTACTTGTAGGTAACGAGGTTGAACAAGGTATGGAGATACCGATGATCAAACCTCGGACAAGTAAAATATCGTGTGACAAAGGGAATTGGCATCGTATGTAAATGGTTCAAACGATCACTAAGTCATCGCTGAATGTGTGGGAGCCATTATGGATCTCCAGGTCCCGCTATTGGTTATTGATCGGAGAGGAGTCTCGATCATGTCTGCATAGTTCACGAACCGTAGGGTGACACGCTTAAGGTTCGATATTGTTTAGTAGATACGGAATATGAGATGGAGACCGAATATTGTTCGGAGTCTCGGATGGGATCCAAGACATCACGAGGAGGTCCGGAATGGTCCGGAGGCAAGATGTGTTTCGGAATTGTTCTGGAAGAATTCTGCTGTTTTGTATTTCAGAAAAGTTGTTCTGGAAATATTCTCGGAATTGGACAAAACAAAAACAGAAGTTCTTATTTTTCTGTCACGCAGACGGAGTCAAAAGGGGAGACGGAGAAAGGCCGGGAGTGGGCCACACCACCCCTTGGCGCGGGCCCACCCAGGCCGCGCCCATGGTGTGGGCCGCCGGCCCTAGATGGGTTTTGGGAAACCCTAACCCTATTTCCCCACTATATAAAGAGGGGTGGGTTGGCCGGCCATAGCTACTCCGGACGCAACCCTAATTTGCCACCTCTCCTCCCTCCCAGTTTTTCCTGCTCCGGCTTAGGCGAAGCCCTGCAGGAATTCTCCTCCACCACCATCACCACGCCGTCGTGCTGCTGGGATTCCGAGGGGATCTACCACACCTCCGCTGCCCGCTGGAACGGGAAGAGGACGGGCTTCATCGACACCGTACGCGTGACCGAGTACGGAGGTGCTGCCGGATTGCAGCACCGGAAGGATCGTCTACATCAACCACGAGATCTGATCTCGTTAAGGCTTTGGATCTTCGAGGGTTAGTCTCTTTTCTATCTCGTTGCTCCGATCTCATAGATTAGATCTTGGCTTTTCCATAGATTGGATCTTGGTTTTATTCGTCTTGCGGTAGAAATTTTTTGTTTTATATGCAACGAACCCATCAGTGGTATCAGAGCCACGTCTATGCATAGATCTGTTGCACGAGTAGAACACAATGGTTTTGTGGGCGGTGATGCTTTTGTTGCTTTGGTTTGTGTACTTTGCTTCTTGCGGGATGGTGGGATGAAGCGGCCCGGGCTAACTTTACATGACCGTCTCATGAGACTTGCTCCACGCTTGACATGCAACTTGTATTGCATAAGTGGCTTTGCGGGTGTCTCTCTCTCCCACCATAGTGAAGATTGTAATTTGCACTTCTATTGTCAACACTAGTATCACCGTTGTGGTTCATGTTCGTAGGTAGATTGGATCTTACTCGAAAACCCTAAACCACGTAAAATATGCAAACCAAATTAGAGGCGTCTAACTTGTTTTTGCAGGGTTTGGTGATGTGATATGGCCATGATGTGATGATGATTATATTTGATGTATGGGATGTTCATTATTGTATTATGGCAACCGGCAGGAGCCTAATGGTTGTCTTTAATTTTTGTTAAAGACCTGCGTGTCTATTCATCATGTAATAGCTTTATTTCAAGTAGTTGTTATAGTAGCTATAAGTGATGGACAACCATGAAGCGGCGCCACTGACCTTGACGCCATGCTGGTGATGATGGAGATCATGTCCGTGCTTTGGAGATGGAGATCAAAAGCACAAGAAGAAAGGCCATATCATATCACACATTATGAATTGCATGTGATGTTAATCCTTTTTATGCATCTTATTTTGCTTAGATCGCGACGGTAGCATTATAAGATGATCCCTCTCACTAAATATCAAGATAATAAAGTGTTCATCCTTAGTATGCACCATTGCTAAGACTTGTCGTTTCGAAGCATCTCGTGATGATCGGGTGTGATAGACTCTACATGTGCATACAACGGGTGCAAGCCAGATTTGCACACGCGGATACTAAGGTTGCCTTGACGAGCCTAGCATGTACAGACATGGTCTCGGAACACGGGATACCGAAAGGTAGAGCATGAGTCATATGAATGATATGATGAACACTTTGAGTGTTCGCCTTTGAAGCTACATCTTTTCTCGTGAAGATTGGACTTGGTGTAGTGGATTTGGTTCGTGTAATCACTAAGACAATGCGAGGGATGTTGTTTTGAGTGGGAGTTCACCTAGTTAATTTAAGAATTAAAATTGAACTCATTTTATCATAAACTTAGTCTAAACTCTTTGCAAATATGTTGTAGATCATGGCGCCCTCCTCCATCAATTTTAACCAGTTCCTAGAGAAAGAAAAGCTTAAGGGCAATGGTAGCAACTTCACTGACTGGTTCCGTCATGTGAGGATTTTCCTCACTGGTGGAAGCCTGCAATATGTGCTCGATGCACCGCTAGGTCCCCCACCACCTCCTGCAGTATCCGAGGACATAAAGAATGTTTATGAGACTCGGGCACTCCGAAGTTCAGTGTGCCATCTTGTGCCGCTTAGAGGCAGAGCTCCAAAAGCGTTTTGAGCACCACGACCCCGTGAGATGATGCGTGAGCTCAAACTTATCTTTGAAACTCATGCGGCCGTGGAGAGCTATGAGGCCTCGAAACAGTTCTTTAGCTGTATGATGGAAGAGGGCAGCTCCGTTAGTGAGCACATGTTCGCCATGTCCGGACATGCGAAGAAGCTCAGTGACATGGGGATGATGATCCCTAACCAGCTGGGTATTCATCGTGTCCTTCAATCACTGCCACCAAGTTACAAGAACTTCGTGATGAACTACAACATGCAGAACATGAACAAAGATTTACCTGAACTCTTTTCCATGCTGAAATCTGCTGAAGTAGAGATTAAAAAGGAGAACCAAGTGTTGATGGTCAACAAGACCACCGGTTTCAAAAAGCAGGGCAAGCCTAACAAGGGTAACTTCAAGAAGGGCGGCAAGAAAGTTGCAGCGCATCCTGAGAAGCCTAAGGCTGGTCCTAAACCTGAGACTGTGTGCTACTGAGGGAAGGGGCACTGGCGCAAATTGCTCCAAATACTTGGCCGATCTGAAGAGCGGCCACGTAAAAAAGAAAGGTATATTTGATATACATGTTATTAATGTCTATCTTACTGGTTCTCGTAGTGCCTGGGTATTTGATACTGGTTCGGTTGCTCACATTTGTAACTCGAAACAGGAACTGCGGAATAGACGAAGCCTGGCGAGGGACGAGGTGACGATGCGCGTTGGAAATGGATCCAAAGTCGATGTGATCGCCGTCGGCACGCTCCCTCTACATCTACCTTCGAGATTAGTTTTAAACCTCAATAATTGTTATTTGGTACCTGCGTTGAGCATGAACATTATATCTGGATCTTGTTTAATGCAAGACGGTTATTCGTTTAAGTCTGAGAATAATGGTTGTTCGATTTATATGAGTAATGTCTTTTATGGCCATGCACCTGAGATGAATGGTTTATTCTTGTTAAATCTCGATAGTAGTGATACACATGTTCATAACATTGATGCTAAGCGAATTAAATTGAATGATAATTCTACTTATATGTGGCACTGTCGTCTTGGTCATATTGGAGTGAAGCGCATGAAGAAACTCCATTCCGATGGACTTCTTGAGTCACTTGACTTTGAGTCACTTGACAGATGCGAAGCATGTCTAATGGGAAAAATGACTAAGACTCCATTTTCTGGTACAATGGAGCGAGCTACAGACTTATTGGAAATCATACATACCGATGTGTGCGGACCAATGAGTGTAGCATCGCGCGGTGGTTATCGTTATGTTCTAACCTTCATGGATGATCTGAGTAGATATGGATATATTTACTTTATGAAACATAAGTCCGAGACTTTTGAGAAGTTCAAGGAATTCCAAAGTGAAGTAGAAAATCAACGTAACAAGAAGATTAAGTTTCTGCGTTCTGATCGCGGAGGCGAATATCTGAGTTATGAGTTTGGCATGCATTTAAAGAAATGCGGAATACTTTCACAGTTGACACCGCCGGGAACACCACAGCGCAATGGTGTGTCCGAACGTCATAATCGAACTCTCTTAGATATGGTTCGATCTATGATGTCTCTTACCGATTTGCCGTTATCGTTTTGGGGTTATGCATTAGAGACAGCCGCATTCACTTTAAATAGGGCACCATCTAAATCCGTTGAAACGACACCGTATGAATTATGGTTTGGGAAGAAACCTAAGCTGTCGTTCCTTAAAGTTTGGGGTTGCGAAGCTTATGTAAAGAAGTTACAACCTGACAAGCTAGAACCCAAAGCGGAGAAATGCGTCTTCATAGGATACCCTAAAGAAACAATTGGGTACACTTTCTATCACAGATCTGAAGGCAAAATCTTTGTTGCCAAGAACGGATCCTTTCTTGAGAAGGAGTTTCTCACTAAAGAAGTGACCGGAAGGAAAGTAGAACTCGACGAGGTTGATGAACCTTCTCTCATAGATCAGAGTAGCGCAGTGCCGGAAGAAGTTTCTGCGCAGCCTACGCCGATCGGAGAGGAAGCAAATGATGATGATCATGAAACTTCGAACGAGGAAGCTACTGAACCTCGCAGATCGACGAGGGAACGTACCACTCCTGATTGGTATGATCCCTGTCTAAATGTCATGATTGTGGACAACAATGATGAGGACCCTGCGACGTATGAAGAAGCAATGATGAGCCCAGATTCCAACAAATGGCAAGAAGCCATGAAATCCGAAATGCGGTCCATGTATGATAACAAAGTATGGACTTTGGTAGACTTACCTGATAGCCGCAAGGCTGTCGAGAATAAATGGATCTTTAAGAGAAAAACAGATGCTGATGGTAATATTACTGTCTATAAAGCTCGACTTGTCGCAAAGGGTTTCCGACAAATTCAAGGAGTTGACTACGATGAGACTTTCTCACCTGTAGCGAAGCTAAAGTCTGTAAGGATTTTGTTAGCAATAGCTGCATTTTTCGATTATGAGATTTGGCAGATGGATGTCAAAACGGCGTTCCTCAATGGTGATATTGAGGAACAGTTGTATATGGTACAACCCAAAGGTTTTGTCGATCCTAAAAATGCGACAAGGTATGCAAACTTCAGCGTTCCATTTATGGACTGAAGCAAGCATCCGGAGTTGGAACCTACGCTTTGATAGGGTGATCAAAGACTTCGGTTTTATACGGACTCATGGTGAGGCCTGTATTTACAAGAAAGTGAGTGGGAGCTCTGTAGCGTTCCTGATATTATATGTAGATGACATATTATTGATTGGGAATGATATAGAACTATTAAGCAGCGTTAAAGGTTATTTGAATAAGTCTTTTTCAATGAAAGACCTTGGTGAAGCAGCGTACATTTTAGGCATCAAGATTTATAGAGATAGATCAAGACGCCTAATAGGCCTTTCACAGAGTACATACCTGGACAAGATTCTAAAGAAGTTTAGAATGGATGAAAGCAAGAAAGGGTTCTTGCCTATGTTGCCAGGTAAGGTCTTGAGTAAGACTCAAGGTCCGGCTACGGCAGATGAAAGAGAGAGGATGAGTGTCGTCGTGGTGAACAGACAGATGCCATAGGATGGCTTAAGTTGACGAATGTATTCTTGAGGAGGGGGAGGGTGGTGATATGGAGAAGAACTCTGGGTGGAACACCGGTATCTTTATTGATGAACTTGGCCTTGGCCAGAGGTTGAAGATGAACAGTACAAGCACTTCCTCTAGGTGCAATCTACTAACTTGTGAACCTTTGTCTTCGATACCTCATCTTCGATCCCTGCGCAAGGGTGTGCCCCCTCTCCTTATATAGGGGAGAGGGTGGCTTACAGGGGAAGAAACCCTAGGAAACCCTAATGGCATCTTTGACTAGACAAACTACTTTACAAAGCCACTTTGGCCCTAGGTGACGCCGGTATCTTCTTTAAACAGGAGCTGATGACCTCCTCCGGCTTCTTTTACGTCAGCTTCACCTTTATCGTCATGGCTTCGATTAAAGCTGAAGTGCTTCGCTCATAAAGTGCCTTTAGCCCTTGAGAATCTTTGACCAGTCTTGCCGACGTGCTACAGTGTAACCTGTACCGGTACCCCGGCATCCTATGCCGGTAACCGGTATCTTCTTAGCTTGTTCCGGTATACCCCTCTGGGGTTTCCGGTATAGATTTACTTAGCCAAAAGCTCAGCTTCTCAGCCCGGAATAATATTTAAACCGGTATCTTGATAGGTCAAACCATCCGGTTTGGCATGCCTTTGGCATACCGGGGGTCATCCCCCCAACATTAGTCCCCGAAGCTGGTATAGTCCGGTGGATCCTATCCAACGGACCATGCCAGGTTCACATCTCTCAAGGTACCGGTTTAACCCTTCCGGCTCCCGGTTCAAAATCTTCGGCAACATTCCGGACTTTCTTTTTTCTTTCCGGATCTCTCCGGTGTCTTCGTCATTTAAATCTTCCTCGGTGAAGTCGAGAATTTCTCGGGTACAGTGCCTGTCAGGGACATGCGCACTATTTCTGACACAGCAGAGCCAGAGGTCACTTCCCTTCGACTTCTGCGCTAACATTTAATGTGCCGCGCCGGATCCTTACCGCCATTCTGGATCCGTGTGGCATTCCTGCGGCATCTTACCTCTTTCGCATGTATCTCGAAGCCACGTGGTGGCCCAAGAGGCAAACCGTCGTGGCCCAGCGGTTGCCGGCCCACGTTCTCCTTCCTCTATAAAGGGGTGAAGCGGTTCCTTCCCCTCTTCTTCTTCGCATTCTTCACTTCACACGCGCTCAGAGCCTCAGCCCCCTTTGCGCCCTTCGCCGTCGTCACTCAACGGCGAACATCACCGCAACTCCGCCGAGCTCCGTCCTGCAGAGACCCTTCGCTGGGCCTCCGCCATCGCTGCGCTTCTCGGCGACCTCCATCCGCCGCGCAACCTCTCCCTCTGCAAGCTCGCCTCCCGTCCGGCGGCCGTTCTCCTCAACGCCCTTCGCGCCTCAGGTTAGCCTCGATGCTCTCAAACTCTTCTCTTTTTGCCTCCTGTTCTTGGGCCGGTAGATGATTTACCTCCGCTTTTTCTTTGGTTTTCTTCTTACTCGTAGATCTTCGCGCGAGACTAGATCTGGGGAAAGCCGTTTGTGGGTAGGCTCGGGTGCTTTTAGACTTGTATGTCTTCTGAAGAATATCTATCCGAACCAACCGGCAGCGACCGTCACAGCGAGACCCCCTCCTTATCCTTTGGGGAACAGACTTCAGCCAACCGGAACTCCGACGGACTAGAAGCTGACCTTGCCCGGATGGAAACTTCCTCTGCAGTTCCGGAAGCAAGTACCGGAAGAGGCCAGGAGGCCGGCAGCTCCAGCCAAGGTTCCGGAGTGGACTTGGCTACAATCACCCGCGGAGACTGGAAAGGTTCCAACGTGACGCAGCCGGAAATTGACTGGCTTTACCGCTCCCGAAGGATACCGGCAGAGGTATCTTGCCGGATTCCAGGCGACGAGGTGGAACCCGCGCCCGAACCCGGAGAAGCCGTAGTCTTCCTTGCTCAGTTTGAGCGTGGCTTCGGCCTTCCTGCCTCCGACTTCTTCCGCCAATTTCTTGACTTTTATCAACTTCAACCTCATCATCTTCCTGGCAATGCCATTTTCTATCTTTCTTGCTATGTGACTTTCATGGAGGCTTTCATAGGCCTGCTTCCTACCCGCGAAGCTTTTGCTCGCTTCTTTTGCCTTCGGATCAACTCGGTCCAGGGCAAAAACATTCCTAAGCCCAAACCTCTCGTCCAATGCGGGTCTTGCATCATCGGCTCTCGCCAAGGGAGCCCTTTCTTTAAATTTTCCGGTCTGGAGTCCTGCCACGCATGGCAACAGGCCTTCTTTTATGTTAAGAACAAAGGTGCCGCAGATTTTATCAATCTGCCGGCCTACCAGCCGGGAACTCCAACGAGGGTTAACTGGAGCTATAATCCGGGGAATAACCATATCGAAACCAACCGGATTGTTCGCTTCATGGAGAAGCTTATGAAAGACACCGATATCTGCTCTGATGACATCATCCGCACGTTCATCTCGCGCCGGGTGCTTCCCCTCCAGCGTCGGGCTCACAAGATAGGCCAGATGTACGGCCGCCGCGACCCCACTAAGATCACCGGCCACGTACTAAGCAAAGAGGACGTGGTCCTCAAGGCTAGGCAAATCTGCCAGACCGACATGCCGACAGACTGGGAGTGGGGCTTCTATCCCCTCAGCTCCAACAACCCTCCAACTGCTGAAGTAAGAGCCTGTGCGATCCGGATTGTTCTTCCGGTAGCCTTTTGATATGTAGCTAACTATTATGTTCTCTTTTTTACAGGCCCGCGAACGCTTCCCTCGCATCGCCGCGGAGGAACGAGGCCCTTGCCAGAAGCGCGCTTTGGACGAGGTGGACCCATACCTCAAGATGGGCCGGACCCATACCTCACGCCCCGGTAAGTTTTCAACCAAAGATTCCGGTTCTGACGACAAGCTCATTGTTCTTGAGGTATTCTGTTTTTTCGCTTCCTCATATTCCGTTTTTCCGTAGATGCTCCCACTGCTAGCACCAACCCACCGGTTGTGGAGCACGCTGCTCCGCTGCAGGCCGAGGTTGGCCAGGAGTTCCTGGACAACCTAACCTCTCGGGGGCAGAAGAATAAAGCTCCGGCCCCTGAGGCGGGTCCCATCGAGGCTCCTCCTGCCAAGCGCTCCAAAAAAGATGACGGCGGCAAGCCCTACCGCAAGAGGCGGTACCGGAGTCAGTTTCCGGTCGCTACCGGGTAAGCTTCCGGTTTCTCTTTCTTTCCGTCTTTTGCCTGTGAATCTCCTTGTCTCGTTGCTTTTTATAACTCTTTTTTCTTTTCTTTTTCTTTCCCAGGCCTGCCCTGAGCCTCACCCGAAGTGCTTCGGGCATGAGGCCGGAAACATCCGATGACGCCGCCAGGGCCTCTACCCCTCCTCAAACAAGTCCGGTACCATCTGGTGCCGGCAAACCCTCAGCCTCCGCTCTGGGAGGCAACTCAAGTGCGGGGCGCGCGGCCCCTGAACAGTCTCATCACCGCGCGGAGGGGGATTTCTCTTCCCCTCCAGAAGTTGAAGATACCGGCGCCAGCAACATCGGCGCCAGTGCCTCCCCGTCCAAGACCGTGCCGGAACCTTCCGCGCCGGCAGGCTCATCACCGGCCAAGGTACCTCCGGGAGCTCCCGCGCCGACCAAGGACACGGTGCCGCCACCTCCGACAGCCTCAACCGGCACGCCCGCTGCCGCCAAGCCCGTTCACCCGGAAGGCGCTAAGCTTACCGCTCAGCAACCTGCTGCAGTGGTAACAGCGGCGAACTCCCCATCTTCCGGCTCGCAGTCACTAGTGCTGCACGCCGGCCGTGCTGCCGCCTCGGCCAGCGAAAAGGCTGCAGCCCAGGTGGGCCGGATCACCGAACTCAACCGCGGCGAGGTCAACCTGGGCCCGCTGATAGAGTACGCCGAGAAATGGAACCGAGCGGACCTATCTCCGGCTACCCGCGGCTTGGGGCAAGACAAGCTTCCGGTTGCTGATCCTTCCGGCCCGCGGAGCACGGCGCAGCACCTGAGCCGGTTCAAGCGCGCGGTCAAGGAGCTTGACATGGCGTGGCATGATGCCAACGGCAACGTGTTGGTAAGTTGCATACTTGAACCTCAAAGTTCTTTAAATCCATGCCGGTTTTCAATCTTCCAATTTATATGTATATCCTCCCAGTCCCCGAGTTTCGGGTTGAGTACGCAGTTCTCAGCGCGAAACTTCCTTAGAAACAAGAAAACCGGCATAGCCAGTCCCCGAGTTTCGGGTTGAGTACGCAGTTCTTAGCGCGAAACTCCTTTAGAAACAAGAAAACCGGCATAGCCAGTCCCCGAGTTTCGGGTTGAGTACGCAGTTCTTAGCGCGAAACTCCTTTAGAAACAAGAAAACCGGCATAGCCAGTCCCCGAGTTCCGGGTTGAGTACGCAGTTCTTAGCGCGAAACTCCTTTTAGATACCAAACGCCGGCATAGTCTTACCGGAAACTTTTAACTTTGAACAGGGCACCCTGGACACCCGGAAGCAACTCTTTGAGGAGCTTCTGTGGGAGCACCGGTACCTTACCGAGGCTCACAGCAAATGCCAAGGTAAACTTTCGAACTTCCGGCCTCTTTTGTACCGGTAGCCTTTCTCAATATACTCATAAGCTTTTTACGCAACAGCGCTTCCGGAAACCTCCGTTAAGGAGCTCACCGCACAGGTCTCTGCGCTTAAAGGTACCACACTCTTTCATTTGTTTTGCCTGTCTTGAACCTACCGGTCTCTTTTTGTTAATCGTTTCTTCTTCCGGATTACAGCCGAAAAGGAGCAACTTGCCCTCGAGCATCGCAGGGCGCTGATCGCTCAGGAGACCATCTCCGCTAAGCTGAAGGACCAGCTGGTGCAGGTTGAAATCCGGCATGCGCAGGAGCTTAAGGATGCCCAGGCTGCCGCCGAAGCAAAGCTGGATGAGTCGCTGAAGGAGTTTTCCGATGCCAGCGCTCAGTTGCGGAAAGAGCTGGAGGAAGAGTCCCGGCAGCTGAAGGAGGTGCGCGACCGGAACGCCGTGCTCACAACGGACCAGGCTGAATATGACCGGTTGGTCATTCAAGCCGACACCCTGGCCTTCAGTAAGTCTTTTTTCCTTTGTTCTTGCTTATAAGCTTATAACTTCCGGCAATATGTTCTTATACCGGTTCCTTTTTTCTTTTTCCTTCCAGAGCTTTTCCCGGACTTGGAAACGCATGCGCACAAGAAGGTAGCAGAGCGCAGGGCTGAGCAATCTCTTGGCAACCCGGATGCGCCCTGGGACGCCTACGACCATCTTGTCGCGCTGGCCGCCCGGATCTCCCACATGAGGGCTGTGGACCGGCACCTGGTTGAGCTGCCGGAAAGGGCCATGCAAATCTTCAAGGTGTTGTGGCCCGGGGAAGCGCTTCCTGATACCCTGACGCTCCTCTCCGACCGTCTCAGAGATGCCGGCAGAAGGTTCCGCGAGTGGCAGCGTTCATCTGCCCGTGCCGGAGCTGACGCAGCGCTCCGCGTTGCTTGCTCTTGGTATGAGGATTTGGACCTCGACGCCCTTCACAGCTTGCGCGGCGACGCACCTACCGACACGGTTCCGGCCTTAACCGCCAAGCGCCAGGACCGCGCCTACCGGATTGCCCAATGCGCTCCCACCAGCACCTTCATCCCTCCTCCTGCTGACTTAGCGGATGAAATATCCGATGATGAGGAGGATGATGATGCCGGCGAGGAAGAGGAGGATGCCGGGGAAAGCAGCGCCCTTCCAGAACAAGCTCCGGAAGCCTCTGAAGCTGGCCCTCAGCCTCCTGTTGCTTAGATGCTCTCCTTGTACTTATTATACCTGTGGCCTTGAAACAATTCTGTTAAATTCTACCCCGGTATGCTGGGGCATTTGATGTAAGATAATATTTCAAAGTTCTTTTGGTTATGCTACCATCTAATTATGCCGGTATCTTTTATACCGGTAACTTATTAAGTTACGTTGATGTGCTACTTTAGCAATTTTGCCTTTACTGTTTTGCTTTGCTCTTGCACTGTGAAGATTCCGGAATAGTTTCCGCATCCTATCTGATGCACACTTGGTTCTTTTGCTTTGGCTCTGCCTACCTCTCTGGGTTTTTTGGCGTATGAGTCACAAAGTTCCTTTGCCAAGCAAGCACTTTCTTGAACTTAGAAATAATTCGAAATTTTTCACAAAAAACCGGTATAACCGGGGTTAGTCAAGCTTTCTTCGGATTGTTTGCTTTCAACCTCTTTGCGTTTTTCGCGTGCTTAGATCCTTCCGGTTTATCTTGCTTGCCATGAAGCCGGGTTTCGGACAGCAGCAGAGTCGAAGACTCCGGTAGGATTAGCACGTTACTAAACCGGAAAGAAAATGTCCAACAACCAAACCGGTATACTGAAAAAATAAACACATTGCATGCAATTTTAGCAGAGGCAGTCCCCGAGATTCATTCGAGGTGCCGGTATCTTTTATTCATAGCAAATAAGGTACAAAAAGGAACTCCTTACAGCATATCTTCAGGAATAGAAAGGACGCAGCAAAGCTATGTTCCATGGGCGCTTGGTCTCCTCTCCTGACCTGTCCGCCTTTCCCTCTTTTGATTCCTGCGCATCGATCAAGTAGTAGGCATCATTGTGTAGAGCCTTGCTCACAATGAAAGGTCCTTCCCACGGAGGTGAGATTTTGTGGCGTCCCTCAGTGCGCTGCACTAGGCGTAATACCAGATCTCCTTCCCGGAACATTCTCGGGTTAACCTTCCGGCTATGATAGCGTCGGAGGTTCTGCTGGTATATGGCTGTTCTTGCCAAAACCAGCTCTCTTGCTTCCTCGAGCAAGTCCACATCGTTTTCTCGGGCCTCTTTTACCTCTTCTTCGGTATAGAGCTGAACTCTTGGTGAGTCATGAATAATGTCGGTTGGTATCACGGCTTCCGCCCCATAAACCATGAAGAAAGGAGTATATCCGGTAGACCGGTTCGGTGTTGTTCTTATGCTCCACAGCACTGATGGTAGCTCATCGAGCCAGCATCCCGGTGTCTTTTCAAGCGGTTCAATCAGCCTTGGTTTGATACCGGAAAGCACCAGAGCGTTGGTTCTCTCCACTTGGCCGTTGCCTTGCGGGTGTGCCACTGAACACAAATCTAGCCGGATGTTGTTATCCTCACAGAATCGTTTAAACTCTCCTTGGGCAAAGTTTGTCCCATTATCAGTGATGATGCTATGCGGGTATCCATACCGCAAGATAACATCTTTCAAGAACTTCACGGCCGTATGCCCATCACATTTTGCGATAGGCTTCACTTCCAGCCACTTGGTGAATTTATCCACCATCACTAGGATATGGGTCATGCTTCCCCTTGCAGTTTTGAATGGGCCAACCATGTCTAGGCACCAAACAGCGAATGGCCAAGTTAACGGTATAGTTTTCAGGCCGGATGCTGGGGTATGGTTTTGCTTGGCGTACCTCTGGCACCCACTGCATTTTCGCACCAGATCCTCAGCATTTTCCAGCGCAGTGGGCCAGTAGAACCCATGCCGGAATACCTTTGCCACCAGCGCCCTTGATGAGGCGTGATGTCCACATTCTCCTTGGTGAATTTCCACCAGCATTTCTTTTCCTTCTTCCGGCTCCACACATCTTTGGAGGACACCGGTAACACTTCTTTTATACACCTCGCCGTTGATAATGGTATAGGCCTTGGACCTCCTTTGGATCCTTCTCGACTTTTCGTCAACCGGCAAGGTGCCGTTGATCAGGAATTCCTTAATAGGTTCGACCCAAGTTGGTGCCTCCCGTACCAGAAATACCGGTACGTCTATGTCCATACCGTCCATCGGCATAGCTTCTTCCGGCTTGGATCTCGTAGTCCCCGGGTTTACCGGAACAGTCCCCGGGTTTCCTTTGTCAATGTCCATTGGCACAATATGTGACTCCGGTACGAAAATTGATTCCGACTCCGGACTCGGCTAGATTGATGGCGCCCTTAGGTGAGCCAAAGCAATTCCGGGAGGGATTTCTTGCCTGGAGGAGCCCAACTTAGAAAGCGTGTCCGCGGCTTCATTTTCCGCCCGCGGCACATGATGAAACTCACACCCTTCGAAGAATCCGGCAATTTTTTGCACGTGAAACCGGTATGAGGCCATGTTGGCATCTTTTGCGTCCCAATCTCCGGAACATTGCTGCACCACAAGATCTGAATCACCGTAGCAAATTATCCGGTGCGCACCTATTTCTTTTGCGACCTTGAGCCCATGGATCAGCCTCGTACTCAGCAACATTGTTTGATGCCCTGAAATGTACTTACAGAACATACCGGAGATGATCTCCCTTTGGTGAAGTAAGAACCACACCGGCACCTAGACCCTCTTTGAGTTTGGATCCGTCGAAGTGCATTTTCCAGTATTCTATTTTTTGTTCCGGTGGCTTGTACTGCACTTCTGCCCAATCGGCGAGAAAATCAGCCAAGGCTTGCGATTTTATGGCCTCTCTCCTCTCGTATACCGGTACATACGGTGACAGCTGAATTGCCCATTTGGCAATCCTGCCGCTAGCATCCTTGTTGCACATGATATCCGAAATGGGTGCCTCACTCACCACTTTCATGGAGTGCTCCTCAAAGTAGTGCTTGAGCTTTGTGGCGGCCATGAACACGCCGTAGGTCATTTTCTGGAAGTGAGGGTAGTTTTGTTTCGAGAGGAGAGCACCTCGCTCAATATACCGGCCTCTGCACGGCTTTTCCTTCCTCCTCTCTTTCTACCACAACCACAACACTCACGACCCGGTTTGTCGCTGCTATGTACAACAGCATGGGTTCCTTTTCCAAAGGCAAAGCCAATACCGGTGTAGTTGCTAGCATTGTTTTTAGCTCTTTAAACGCTGCGTCTGCCTGAGGGGTCCAGACGAAGGTATCGGATTTTTTCATTAAAGCATAGAGTGGCAGAGCCTTTTCTCCCAGCCTACTTATGAACCGGCTTAGCGATGCTAAGCTTCCGGTAAACTTTTGCACGTCCTTGAGATCCTGTGGTATAGTCATTCTCTCGATGGCCCTGATCTTTACCGGGTTAACCTCTATACCGCGGCTTGATACTAGGAAGCCAAGCAGTTTTCCGGCAGGAACACCGAAGGTGCATTTTGCCGGATTGAGTTTCATCCGGAACCTTCTCAGGTTATCAAACGTTTGCCAAAAATCATCGATCAAGGTCTTTTTTACCTTAGTTTTTATCACGACATCGTCTACATAGACTTGCACATTTTTTTCCGATTTGGTCAAACAAACACTTTTGCATACAGGTACGTTGCACCAGCGTTGCGCAAACCGAAAGGCATAGTGACATAGCAATAAGCCCCGTGCGGGGTAATGAACGCATTTTTTATTTGATCTTCCTTTTTCAGGGGAATTTGGTGGAAACCGGAATAAGCATCCAAAAAAGACAGTAGTTCACAGCCAGCGGTAGAATCGATCACTTGATCAATCCGGGGTAAAGGGAACGGATCCTTGGGCAAGCTTTGTTGAGGTTGGTGTAGTCGATGCACATGCGCCACACCTTCGGAGCTTTGGGGTCTTCCTCTTTTTCTTCTCGACCAGCACCGGATTGGCTAGCCACTCGGTATGCAGCACCTCCACAATGAAGCCGGCGACCAGTAATTTTGTCACCTCTTCTCCAATGATTTTTCTCCTATCTTCAGCGAACCGGCGTAAGGGCTGTCTTACCGGCCTAGCATCCTTCCGGACGTTTAGAGAGTGCTCAGCCAACTCCCTCGGAACACCTACCAAGTCATCAGTAGACCAGGCAAAGATATTCCGATTCTCACGGAGGAAGTTGACGAGCGCGTTTTCCTATGCCTCATTCAAGCCGGCACCGATACGAACGGTACGCTCTGGGTATGCAGGGTCCAGTACGATGTCCTTTGTCTCCTTGGTTGGCTTGAACGCCGGTGTGCCCAAGTTGCCACTCATTGCCGCTAAGCTCAACTGTGAGGACTGAGCCAGCGCAACAGCAGTTTGCATCCTTCTCTTTTCTCGGACCAACGATTCTGCCAGGTTTGATCCGGCGGACGCGGTTTCCAGCGAGACCTTGTAGTTTCCCACCACAGTCAAGGGTCCACGAGGTGCCGGCATCTTCATCTTGAGATACGCCGCATGTGTTGTGGCCATGAATGCCGCCAATGCCGGTCTCCCCAGCAGTGCATGGTAAGGACTGTCTAGGTCCACCACCTCGAACAACAGATTTTCAACCCGGCAGTTGTCGCGTCCTCCAAACGATACATCAACCCGGATTTTTCCCATGGGCGAACAGGATAGGCCCGGAACGATTCCGTGAAACGTTGTGCGAGTTGGCTGTAGCATGTTCTCTGTTATTCCCAGCGTACGCATGGTGTGCCGGTACATAATGTTTATGCTGCTCCCATTGTCTATCAGCACCTTGCTGAACTTAACTCGAGTCGTTGGGCCATGCATGATTGGGTCCACGACAAGAGCGTAACCACCCGGGTTTGGCATTATCTTGGGGTGATCGTTGAACGACCAGGTAATTTCCTGATCTGACCACAGCATGTATTTCGGAATTGCCGGCATCACCGCGTTCACTTCCATGGAACGGCGATGCACGCTTTGCCTGTCAGTTGGCTCAGTAACGAACACAACACAGCACAGGTGCGGGTCCTCGTAAACGTTCCGGCCTAAGGGTGCCGGTGGTGGTGGTTGGCCGTTGCCATCTTCCACCTGATGAACTTGTTGTTGCTGTTGCCGGTTCGGCTGTACCGGTAGCGCATTTGCTCCGGTTAGCGGGGGTGGTGGTGGTAACCTTCCGGCACCTTGTTCCCTCGTATCTTTCATTGTGCCTCTTTCCATTAACCTTTTGGTCCAAGTGCAATCTTTCGTCAAATGGTTTGCCGGTCTAGCCGGATTCGGTGTGTGCCAGCGGCACGGCTGATCCATGGCGGATTCCATGGTGTACCTCTCATCATTTTGCCACGGTTTCTTTTCAACCCATGTTTCTTTGGACCCGCCCCTGCGATCCGGTTTTTTGCCTCTGGCTTCCGCTGGGGCTGGAATTATCCTGCACCGCGGCTACTTGATGCGGACCATACCTCCGATCCGGAAAATCTTCCCTTCTTTTGTTTTGCCGGTTGTCCCGGTATTGTTCTTGACGCGGTTGGCTCGTTTGCGCCGGTTCAGCTTGAACCGCCGGTTGCATTGGGTCTCCCAATGCGTAGCTATCTGCTACACGTATCATCTCTGCCAAAGTTACCGGCATATTTCTCTGTAGCTTTTGCCACAGTGGTGATCCTCTTCTGCACCCATTGCAAAACCAAGCAATGGCCTGTGCCTCGATCACCCCCTCACAAGAGTTCCTTGTGGAGTTCCACCGGGTCAGGTAATCCCGATCTGTTTCATTGGCGCGCTGCACGCACAAGGCGAGCTGCTGCGGCCTGTTTGGTCTCCGGTATGTACTGCTGAAGTTGCTTACGAAAGCTTCCTCAAAGTCTATCCAGCCGTTTATGCTTCCTGCCGGCAAGTTGTTAAGCCAGATGCGTGCCGGCCCTACCAGGAAGGACGGTACGATTCTCACGGCCCAACGCCGGTTTCCTCCACTTGTCACGGTTCCTCCGCCGCCAGCAATGTATACTGCGGTTACGTAATCAGCAAGCCAATCTTCCGGCTTCGTGGTGCCATCATACGTTTTTGTGTCCCGGGGCAACTGGAAGTTGCGAACCGGTGGTTCCTCTTTCATGATTCGCGAGCCAAAGCATTTTGGACCGGGAGGACCTTCCGCCTCAACCAATTCAGATAAGTACACCCTGTCCAGCCGGTGCCTCGCATCCCGTTCTGGCAGGCATCTTTCTCCTACGCGTTCCCCCAAAGGGTTCCGGTAAGCTCCTGCTTTTTCCATTCCGGAATCAGTTTCATCGTAACGTTCCGGTACCGCGGCTCTTGCCTGCTGGTACCTTGGTGGAGGCATTTCCTCTTCAGCATAAGCCGCTCTCGTTGCACGATAATTTTGCCCGGTTTCACCTCTACTGGCATAATCGTTTCTGGCGTAGCCGTTTCCGGCATAGCCACGGCCTGCCCCTTGGCTTTTTCTTCCGGCATCGTGTCTCCCGGCTTGTTGTTTTTCGGCAAGAACCGGATCATACACAGTCATTTGCTGCGCATACGCTTCTTTTTCTTTTCTTTTGTCCGGATGGGGGGACGATGCCTGCCCATGGGACTTGCTTCCGGCATTCTTTGCCGAACGCACCGATTTCGATGCTGCAGCTGCTTTGTTTTCTCTAGCAAGCTTGGCATTTTGTTCCTGTAATATGTCAAGCAACTCCCTAACTCGACCTTGTTGTTTTGCTAAAGCATCTCCGGTAAGCGAGTCACATAGCTCTACTGCAGCCCTAGCAGTTTTTATGGTTTTATCCGGGCTACTGTACTTGGGTTTTTCTACGATGCTCAAAGATGCAGAAGCACTTTTTCCGGCAAGAACTTCCTTACGCAGATCCTGATCTAGGTTGCGAGCTCTAAGCCGGTTTTCCGGTACTCTAGCAGCCTGAGCGCTAACAGAAGCAAAGCCATGCGCAGCGTTATACTCACGTAGGGTTAGGTTCAGCTCGCGCTGCGCCCGGATGATGTCCGCGCCGCCGGAGAGCTCGTTGCGCCTCTAGCTCCGCCTGAGCCGCCGGGATCGATGTTCCGCGCAATGGGCGTCGCCAGCACGTTCATCGCCGCTTGGAGAGGAGTCTCCGGTGGCGCTGCAGATGCACCCGCAACCACTTGGTCACGCTCGGTCGGTGGCTTTGCCGTGTGCGTGGACCTCGTCTGTCCAGCGCCTTCCGCCGCGAGCTCCTTGCCGGCGTCAGCCGCGTCAACCACCAGCACCTCGACGCTGTCGACGGCGTGGCCGCTGCGAACTGAAGATCTTGGCGGGTCCGGCGCTACCAGCACCGGCGAGAGGCACTGGCGCTCCGGGACGGTGCCGTAGTAGACGCGGAGGCTGCCGAACTCGATGATGCGGCCGTTCTTGGGGAACTTACCTCCGTTGGAGAAGCAGCCCGCGTTGTCGTCGATGAGGTCCAACGAGCCGAGGCGCTGGACGAGCGCAGACACCACGCGCTCGCCGGAGATGGTGAGGAGGCCCGCCCGAATATGAACTCCAGCAAGCGCAGCTGCCTGCCCCACGGTGGGCGCCAACTGTCATCGTGGTGAACAGACAGATGCCATAGGATGGCTTAAGTTGGGGCCGAATGTACGCTTGAGGATTCGGGGGAGGGTTTGGTGATATGGAGAAGAACTCTGGGTGGAACACCGGTATCTTTATTGATGAACTTGGCCTTGGCCAGAGGTTGAAGATGAACAGTACAAGCACTTCCTCTAGGTGCAATCTACTAACTTGTGAACCTTTGTCTTCGATACCTCATCTTCGATCCCTGCGCAGGGGTGTGCCCCCTCTCCTTATATAGGTGACGCCGGTATCTTCTTTAAACAGGAGCTGATGACCTCCTCCGGCTTCTTTTACGTCAGCTTCACCTTTATCGTCATGGCTTCGATTAAAGCTGAAGTGCTTCGCTCATCAAGTGCCTTTAGCCCTTGAGAATCTTTGACCAGTCTTGCCGACGTGCTACAGTGTAACCTGTACCGGTACCCCGGCATCCTATGCCGGTAACCGGTATCTTCTTAGCTTGTTCCGGTATACCCCTCTGGGGTTTCCGGTATAGATTTACTTAGCCAAAAGCTCAGCTTCTCAGCCCGGAATAACCTTTAAACCGGTATCTTGATAGGTCAAACCATCCGGTTTGGCATGCGTTTGGCATACCGGGGGTCATCCCCCCAACAATGAGCGGCAGTAGGCTCTCTCATGTATGCCATGCTGTGTACTAGACCGGATATCGCACATGTTGTTAGTTTGACCAGCAGATATCAAAGTGATCCAGGAATGGAACACTGGACAGCGGTCAAGAATATCCTGAAGTACTTGAAAAGGACTAAGGATATGTTTCTTTGTTATGGTGGTGACCAAGAGCTCGTTGTAACCAGTTACACCGATGCAAGTTGGAACACCGATCCTGATGACTCTAAGTCTCACTGGGTACGTGTTTATATTGAATGGTGCGGCAGTAAGCTGGAGCAGTTCCAAGCAGTGCACGGTGGCGAAATCTTCAACAGAATCTGAATATATAGCGGCTTCGGAGGCTTCATCGGAAGCGGTATGGATGAAGAGGTTCATTGTTGAGCTTGGTGTGGTTCCTAGTGCATTGGACCCGTTAGTCATTTATTGTGACAACACGGGTGCCATCGCCAATGCAAAGGAACCAAGGTCACACAAGAAGCTGAAGCATATCAAGCTGCGTTTTCATTCGATTCGCGAGTACATCGAAGATGGTGAAGTAGAGATTTGCAAAGTACACACGGATCTGAATGTTGCAGATCCGTTGACTAAAGCTCTCCCTAGGGCAAAGCATGACCAACACCAGAATGCTATGGGTGTTAGGTACCTTACAATGTAATCTAGATTATTGACTCTAGTGCAAGTGGGAGACTGTTGGAGATATGCCCAAGAGGCAATAATAAAGTGGTTATTATAATATCTTTGTGTTTATGATAAATGTTTGCATACCATGCTATAATTGTATTAACCGAAACATTGATACATGTGTGTTATGTAAACAACAAGGAGTCCCTAGTAAGCCTCTTGTATAACTAGCTTGTTGATTAATGGATGATCATGGTTTCGTGATCATGAACATTGGATGTTATTAATAACAAGGTTATGTCATTAGTTGAATGATATAATGGACACACACCCAAATGAGCGTAGCATAAGATCAAGTCATTAAGTTCAATTTGCTATAAGCTTTCGATACATAGTTGCCTTAGTCCTTCGACCATGAGATCATGTAAATCACTTACACCGGAAGGGTACTTTGATTACATCAAACGCCATTGCGTAAATGGGTGGTTATAAAGATGGGATTAAGTATTTGGAAAGTGTGAGTTGAGGCATATGGATCAATAGTGGGATTTGTCCATCCTGATGAAGGATAGATATACTCTGGGCCCTCTCGGTGGAATGTCGTCTGATTAGCTTGCAAGCATATGATTTGATCATAAGAGATGACATACCACGGTACGAGTAAAGAGTACTTGTCGGTAACGAGGTTGAACAAGGTATGGAGATACCGATGATCAAACCTCGGACAAGTAAAATATCGTGTGACAAAGGGAATTGGCATCGCATGTAAATGGTTCAAACGATCACTAAGTCATCGCTGAATGTGTGGGAGCCATTATGGATCTCCAGGTCCCGCTATTGGTTATTGATCGGAGAGGAGTCTCGATCATGTCTGCATAGTTCACGAACTGTAGGGTGACACGCTTAAGGTTCGATGTTGTTTAGTAGATACGGAATATGAGATGGAGACCGAATATTGTTCGGAGTCTCGGATGGGATCCAAGACATCACGAGGAGGTCCGGAATGGTCCGGAGGCAAGATGTGTTTCGGAATTGTTCTGGAAGAATTCTGCTGTTTTGTATTTCAAAAGTTGTTCGGAAATATTCTCAGAATTGGACAAAACAAAAACAGAAGTTCTTATTTTTCTGTCACGCAGACGGAGTCAAAAGGGGAGACGGAGAAAGGCCGGGAGTGGGCCACACCACCCCTTGGCGCGGGCCCACCCCAGGCCGCGCCTGGGTATGGTGTGGGCCCACCAGGCGCCGCCCTAGATGGGTTTTGGGAAACCCTAACCCTATTTCCCCACTATATAAAGAGGGGTGGGTTGGCCGGCCATAGCTGCTCCGGACGCAACCCTAATTTGCCACCTCTCCTCCCTCCCCTGCTCCGCCAGGCGAAGCCTCCCGCAGAATTCTCTCTCCACCACCATCACCACGCCGTCGTGCTGCTGGGATTCCGAGGGGATCTACCACACCTCCGCTGCCCGCTGGAACGGGAAGAGGACGGGCTTCATTGACACCGTACGCGTGACCGAGTACGGAGGTGCTGCCGGATTGCAGCACCGGAAGGATCGTCTACATCAACCACGAGATCTGATCTCGTTAAGGCTTTGGATCTTCGAGGGTTAGTCTCTTTTCTATCTCGTTGCTCCGATCTCATAGATTAGATCTTGGCTTTTCCATAGATTGGATCTTGGTTTTATTCGTCTTGCGGTAGAAAATTTTTGTTTTATATGCAACGAACCCATCAGATCGCACCGACGGGCGGGTGAGAATGTCGAGGAAGACGCCCGGCAGTGGTGGTTGCCGCTTCGAGCCAAGTCTGGAGAGCACATCAGCCTCCTTGTTCTTGCGCCTGTCGACCCACTCGACGATGTAACCAGTGAAGCTGGCTCCGGCCTGATCGACTGCCCTCTTGTAGGCGATCATGTTGGCATCGGTGGCGTCGCAGGTGCCGGATGTTTGGCTGGCGACTAGGTCGGAGTCGCCGAAGCAGCGGAGGCGAGTTGCGCCCATTTCCTTGGCAACGCGCATGCCATGGAGGATCACCTCGTACTCGGCCACATTGTTGGTGCAGGGCTCGAATTGTAGCTGCAGGACGTACCTCATCCTCCAACCATAGTTGTAATCTTGATTGCTATTGTGGATTTGTATTCGAATTCATTCCATTCCTCTAGTTCATTCCACAGGATTATGATGATGTTCTTGATTGCCTCCATGTGTGAGTAGTCTTATTAGTTCTTGGGGAGATGGAGAAACCCTAGCATGAATATGAGATGAATCTAAGATGATCTATAGTTTCAAGTATTAATGTGTATTAGTTTTCTCTCTTGTAATTAAATGGTGTGCACCATGTAATATTGCCTATTGGTCTTGAGAGCGAACTACTCTTTGAAGTGTGTTAAAGCGAACAGCGAGAAGTGATATTACCGTATCGGCGCTTTGACACATGGATAAGGGGGATAAGAGGGATTCATAAAGCTCATATCGATGACCATGAGGTACGCCCCTTAATAGCACTAGTTCATATGTGGCCACAAAAGGCTAGATGTTTTGGTTATTTAGAGATGCGATGACCGATGACTTTCTGGGTGCATCTTATTACGGAGCTCTCCCACACACAACATGCTTGAAATCATATTTCATCTTGATTAACATGAGTCCTAGTGCTATAGGTGGATCCAATAATCCCTGAGAACACTTTGTCTTATAAAGTTCCAACCCTTTTTATATAACCCTTTTACTGCTTTATTTACTTTTCCTGCAACCATTTACAACACCCCCTTTTATCATTTTGAAATTAGAAAACAATTATTAAGTAATCTCTAGTAGAAAGCAGCAAGGGATATCAAGATCATTACTAGTAGCTCCTCGTGGTTAGATACTCTTATTTCGAAACTAGCTACAACTGATTTGTATACTTGCAACCATCAATTATCATCACATTATTGTTGGCATATTGATTCATTGGGAGAGTTAATTGATTTATCAAGGCAAAGGTATGAAATTCAATCCTATAACTCACATATATCATACTATGAACATGTTTGTTTGTATTTGTGAAGTAGAGTCTCTCTAAAATTATTGTGTATTTGTATTCAAATGTAATTAGTTGATATGCACACATTGAGGGGGAGCTTTGCTTTATCTTTGCAAACTAGTGATCTTATCATAATATCTATTGTGCCTTGCAAATTCTTGTGTTGTCATCAAGCACCAAAAAGGAGAAGATTGAAAGAGCATATTCTAATCCCTATTGTTTTGTGTGTTTGATTACAACACTTGAATTGAATTTTACCATGTGTGCTTAAGTGTGTAGGTTTATTTTTAGCACCATGGGATTGTACCTACATGTTCATATGTGCCTTTGAGTCTGGCTTTATATTGGGTATCAAGATATATGTGAATTGGTGGATGTGACATTGGAAAGGAGAAAGATAATCTGAAGGAACTGAAACCTGAAGAAAAGAGCACCAGATCATCCGGCCCCCAATGGCCGGATCATCCGGCCCCCTGAAGCAAATTCAGCTAAGGACTAGGGGGGATGTTTATTTCATCCGCCCCCCCAGACGAAGAGAAGAGCCGGACTCCACAAGGGGAATTCGCATCGCGAGCATTTTGGGAGGGCCGGATGGTTTTTCCATCCGCCCCCGGATGTTCGAAACATCCGCCCCCATCAGGGGACTGCGCACCAATGGCACTCACGCGGAGGAGCGGGGCTGGTGGGAATATTCCCCTCGGTTCGAAAAGGAATATTCCTTAGAGGGGCCGGACCGTCCAGCCGAGCTTCTGAAAGCGAGACCCCAGATCATCCGAGGGGACTGGATCATCTAGCCTACTAATGCCGGATCATCCGCCCCCTCGACACAACAACGGGCAGATGGCTCGTACGGGCTATAAAGGGGATCCTTCTTCTTCCTCAAATTAGATTTGAGATTCACAAAGACTTTCTCTCTCTTCCATTGTTCCAGAGCTCAAATCGCGTTGATCTCCCTCCCTAGCCAACCAAATCACTCCATACTTGGGGAATCGAAGGAGGAGTGCTAGATCTACCTATCTATCCAAGAAGTTTCAAGATCCCCATAGTTTTTCCCTAGCCATATGAAAAAACCCTAGATCTTCTATGTGGGGATCAGTGTTCTTGTAGAGCATCTCGTCCTAGATCTTGTTGTGACTAGGTCTTGATGTTGTTGGGAGCCTCCGTCCTTTGTGGAGTTCGCCCCAACCTTGTGTGAACGAATCACTGTCTCGACCGGCCTTGATACTGGAGAAGTGAACACTCCTACGTGGGGTGTTCACGAGGAATAAGGTGAAGCCTTTGTGACAGTTGGCACCTTCGTGGTACACACCTCCTCAACGCAGACATATTTTCTATTGTGGAAGGAACTGCAGTAAACACATCGCGCGTCATCTTCGCTACCGTTCCCCCGGTTGTCCCTTTCCTTTTACACTTTCTATTTACTTGTTCTAGTTGCTGATGTGCATTGCATCATTGTAGGAACACTTTACTTTATCAAGCAATCACATCTACATTCCGGTTCCGCATAAAAACTGAAAAAGAACTAAAATTGGTATAACGTCTATTCACCCCCCCTTTTAGTCGTTCCAAATACACATTCAGAAACCATCAACAGAAGAGCATGCTCCTGACGAACCACAAACAAATAGAGAGAATCACCATAGGGCTGATAACGCTGATGAAGATGAGACCACATCACAATGACAGTAGTAAGACCCATAAACTCAGAAGCAAACTATGGATGAACACTCTGAGAGAACCGCATCAGCCTTAGCGTCCTCATCACAACACTGAGTAAATGCAGCCAGCCTATCACGATAGGGACCAAGAGCCTCTGAATAAGCAAAGTACCTGCTGCTCATATGCATCATCAGCAGCGGCCTCGGTAGTCTTGGCAGCATCCTGAGCAGCCTAGGTAGCATCAGCAGCAAGGGCATGTGGCACAGGCGGCGAGGTAGGAGGTACGAGAGAAATGGGGCGTGGCCGACTGGAGACCTCGCCGGTAAGAATGCCTCAAAGTCGAAGACCACGCATATGGATGCGCATAAAGATAGCATACTCTCCATAGTTAAGTTGGTGCCATAAAAAATCACCGGGCACCGAGAAATGCTAACATAACCCGTAGACGAGGATGCCATACTGATGCTGCTCTTAGTTTTTTTCTTCCTTTGGGTCTGGTCAACTCTCATCATTGGCGATGGTTGCTGCTCTGGTGCGTTGGTCCTTTGGGGCCTTAGCACGATGACTTCCCGTCTGTCTACTACAATAAGCTCTACTACGACAAGCTTTGTCTGGCTCCGGTGATGGAGGGGCGAGGACGGCGGCGCGCCTTCGGCTCGTGCTAGTGTCTGTAGTCGTCGCTAGGTGGTCCAACAACCTATTTGTATTTTTATGACTTTTAGGCATCTTTTTACTACTGTTGATGATTATAATGGATCGGTGAAATTTTCGCAAAAAAGAAAAACTCTCGCAAACCAGATCAAATCAGGCAGCCAGGACACAAGCCCACGCACGCATAAGAAAACCAGATCGAGGCATCCCGAGTTTGAAGGAGGCAAGGGTGGCAGAGATCGGCGGGGATTGGCCGGACTAGATGGGGCCGGCCGACCGGAATCGGGTGGGGCCAGCCAGGAACGGGGGCGGCTAGCAACGTTGTGGCCGGAAACGGACCGGCCATCGACGGTTGGCGCGGCAGCGACCAGAGAGCAGCGCTGGACGGCAGCCAGCTAGGAGACCAAGGAGACGTGCAACGGCCTGCCAAGAAAACCAGAAAACTGACCAGATCGAGTGCCCGATTCGTGGCAAATCCGCAAAAAATCAACCGTACATCTCGATCCTGAACAAGAGACGGACAGGAAGAAGAAGAAGGAGAGGTAGCGGCGGCTAGAAGAAATGTCGGTGGCGGCGCAACAAAGCACGGAGGTGCTACGCGCGGGAGGAGCTAAACCTAAAACTCTAATACCATGTTATGAATGAGCAACTATTATTCACGAGGGCTAAAGGTAGTACATGTACATGTGTGCAAAAGTACAAAAAAGCCCTCATACACTGGGAATATATACAAGAGGGGCTATCTCTAACAGCGAGAACATATCTAATGCTACTCGGTACACTGGGGATATACAAGAGGAGGGACTATACATCTCTAACAGGAGTAGTAGCATGATCATCCTCACGTAGTCTCTCAGGATCTGATTCAACCCCAGATCAAATCTCTCTATGATTCAACACCGGTCTGTTCAGTAGTGGTAGAGAGATAATGTTACAGCACTAGATTACGGATCTGTTGTTGACCACACTACAGGAATGGCGCGCTGCGCCGACGGCCGTCGGCGTACGGCCTCGCCAGGGCAGCTCCGAATAACGACCGTCGGCGTACGCATGTCGTCGGCGTAGAGGAGGCTATGCCGAGGGCTGCCCTCGGCGTCTATCTGGCCCTCGGCGTAGCACCAGCATGGGCTCCCCTCCCACCCGCGTCGTCACGGCACACTTACGGCGTCAGCCAAGACGCCGAGGGCCACCCTCGGCATAGGCTGTGCCCCTCCTATGCCGATGGCCACCCTCGGCATATGTCTTTTTTTTATTTTTTTTTTTTTTTCTCTCTCATATTGCTTTATATTATGTTTGTATTATTTATTTACTAGTCTGAATTATGTAAAAATGGTTATATTTTTTAAGAATTGGTAGATGGCATATGTAGGTCCCACGAGTGACGCTCTTCGCTGGAAAACTTGCATATGTCCCTAACATATGTGTACAAGTGTTATGTAAGGTTTGGCTAACCTTGCATGTACCCGGCGTTGACGATTTTCGCATACGTGGGCTAGCACTTGGTAAAATTCAGGATCTCTATGTGGAAACTCCTGCTACGGCTCATCCGGGGCCTATTTTATGGTAAATTATGCCCAACCTATGGTTTCCATGTGCATATGTCCTAAACAAACCAAAGAAAATAAAAAAAAACCATTGGTAAACTCTCGCACGGAGAAAGCTATACGGGTAGATCTGCAGGGTCCCCGCCCTAGGGTTTCCCAAGATACAATCATTGGAGCGTCGGCATCGCTGGAAAACTTGCATCTATCCCTAACATATGTGTAAAAGTATGATGTAAGGTTTGTCTAACCTTGCATGTACCCGGCGTTGACGATTTCCGCATACATGGGCTAGCACTTGGTAAAATCCAGGATTTGTATGTGGAAACTCCTGCTACGGCTCATCCGCGGCCTATTTTATGGTAAATTATGCCCAACCTATGGTTTCCATGTGCATATGTCCTAAACAAACCAAAGCAAATAAAAAAGACCATTGGTAAACCCTCGCACGGAGAAAGCTATAGGGGTAGATCTGCAGGGTCCCCGCCCTAGGATTTCCCAAGTTACAGATCACCGGAGCGTCGGAATTGCTGGAAAACTTGCATCTGTCCCTAACATATGTGTACAAGTGTGATGTAAAGTTTGGCTAACCTTGCATGTACCCGGCGTTGATGATTTTCGCATACATGGGCTAGCACTTGCATCTGTCCCCGTTTTGCACAGTTGGCAAAGTAAAAGAAGTCAAAAAGTCACGCAGAGCCGCGTGGTGTCATTTTATGTGTCCTAATAACCACTGCAAAAGATGGAATTGGGATACGGCAATTATCTTGAAAAACCCTTCACGAACAGGGCTATCACGTTCGGAGTTCTATGGCTTTTAGGGGAAATGAGTATGAAACGGCCCTTGCACCACATAGTTTGTCGGAACGAGGCCATATTTGGCACGTGCGTGGGCCCTAGGATGGGAAGCAAGGCCCCGGTCGCGAATTTCCAATCTGACCCACGGGCGACGGTGTTTCCATTTTCGGGGTGCCGGAAGGCCTTTTTTGTGAAGCAGCTACATGGTGCGCATTTTAGTATCGCGCGAGCCTCCGCGCAGTGGTAGGATACCTCCTACGCACCACCTATCACATGCCATATGCGCAAGCTAGCCATCTGGGAATCCCCCGCTTCCTGCGGTGTCCCGCCGAATCCGCTGGAAACTGACCACATTTCCTTCGCTAAATAAATGCAGGGAAAAATGTTTTTAGGTCTATGACGTGTCATTTTATGTGCTAAATGTTTTCCGTTTAGCGCGTTGGCGGACGGGTGCACCCGCGCGCCCGGTACGGCCATACCGCATGTCCCGGCGGCCCCGTTTTGCACAGTTGGCAAAGTAAAAGAAGTCAAAAAGTCGCGTGGCATCATTTTATGTGTCCTAATAACCACTACAAAAGATGGAATTGGGATACGACAATTATCTTGAAAAACCCATGATGAACAGAGCTATCACGTCCGGAGTTCTATGGCTTTTAGGGGAAATGAGTAGGAAACGGCCCCTTGCACCACATAGTTTGTCGGAACGAGGCCATATTTGGCACGTGCGTGGGCCCTAGGATGGGAAGCAAGGCCCCGGTCGCGAATTTCCAATCAGACCCACGGGCGACGGTGTTTCCATTTTCGGGGTGACGGAAGGCCTTTTTTTGTGAAGCAGCTACATGGTGCGCATTTTAGTATCGCGCGATGCCTCCGCGTAGTGGTAGGATACCTCCTACGCACCACCTATCACATGCCATATGCGCAAGCTAGCCATCTGGGAATCCCCCCGCTTCCTGCGGTGTCCCGCCGAATCCGCTGGAAACTGACCGGATTTGAACTGGGGCCACACTTTCCTTCGCTCAATAAATGCAGGGAAAAATATTTTTAGGTCTACGACGCATCATTTTATGTGCTAAATGTTTTTCGTTTAGCGCGTTGGTGGACGGGTGCACCCGCGCGCCCGGTATGGCCATACCCATGTCCCGGCGGCCCGGTTTTGCACAATTGGCAAAGTAAACGAAGTCAAAAAGTCGTGCGAAGCCGCGTGGCGTCATTTTATGTGTCCTAGTAACCACTGCATAATACCAGGGGTCAGCTGTCATCGGAGGCCGGTCAAAGGGGTAGATCTGGCCCTCGGCATAGACCCACGCGCCTTAGCTAGATGTATTATTATTATTATATATATTATTATTATAATATGGACCTATTCTTAATTATATATATTAGTATATTATATTCAGAAAAATAAATGAAAGAAAAAACAAAAACAAAAAGTGGGCTATGCCGAGGGTTGCCGTCGGCGTATGGCCGGCCCTCGGCATAGACCCCTAACCCTAAAAAACTGCCACGCACGCACGCGGTTGCCTCCCTAGTCCCCATCCCCTTCCCGAGCCCGAGCCTGAGCCCCTGTCACCCGCGCCGCCGCCACCCGCCGTCGCCCGTGCCTCCCGAGCCGCCGCCCGTCTTCCCCCGTGCCTCCCGAGCCGCCGCCCGCCTTCCCCCGCGCCTCCCGAGCCGCCGCCCCCCAGCCACCACCCGTCGCCCGCGCCTCCCCACCCGTCGCCACGCCCCTCCCACGTAGGCCACTGCGCCGCCCCGGCCCCTCCTCCCGCAGCCCACCGCGCCGCCCCGGCTCCCCTCACCGGCCGGCTCCATGGGGAGCTCCAAATTGAAGGTATGGTTTTTTTTCCTTAGTTAATTTGTTAGTTGTTAGTTAGTTAGTTAGTTGTTAGTTAGTTAGGATAAATTGTTAGTTAGTTAGTTATTTAGTAGCACTTGTTAGTTTGTTAGTTAGTTGTTAGCTAGTTAGAAACAGAAATGTGTAGTAGAAATAGAAATGAATATGTTTAATAATGGAAATAGAAATGCAAATGTGAATTTGTTCTAATAATGTGAATTTGTAATAGGCCATGCCATGACCGCCTCGTCGTGAGCACCCCGGCGTGACGATCCCGGATCTTGACGCGCTTCTCGACGGTCGCCGACATCGACACTCGGTTGTTCGACTATTTCCTCCACAACCGAGGGTGAGCTAAATTTCCAACTTCTTCTCCGCATTTTTTATGTCACTAGATTCATTTTCCAAATCAAGTTGCGTAACCTAGGTGTCACTTTCCGTCCTCAAGCGTTACGCGGATAAATATGCATTAGTGGTCGGCATATTTTCAACCGTAACGCTTGCGGCATTTACGGGACAATCGGCGGATCCGTAGTTGGGTACGTTATCCATGCTCTGCTCCGGTCCGAGTCAGGATTTCGGCAGCGCCTCACCGTTGTTCGCCGGATGCACATTCTCTTGGCTTTTTGCCGAGACGTGTATCGGGAGAGCAGCGGGGAGGTGCTGCCGAAATTTTGACTCGGACCGGGGTAGAGCATGGAGAACGTACACAATCTACGGATCCGGCGGCTGCTAGGAGCCCACCTAGTAGAGATGTAGGTTGGTGCATTCGTTTTGCCTGGTAAAAAAAATTAAAATATGATGCATTTATTTTCCTATTTGATATAAATGCTATGCTTGTGGTTTAGCTTCCAATAGAGCAGATGATGGCTGATAATGGATGGATGTACACCGGCCGTGTTAGTACGACTAATAAAACAGATGAGTGGATAAGGAAGACTTGGCATTTAGTGACGGAGTTGGCGCGTGGTACAAAACAGAAGGTTCAACCACTTTGCCCATGCAATCGTTGCTTGAAGCATCACCGTCGTGGAAATGATGACATGTTTAAACACCTTCTGCAATATGGGTATATTCCTCGTTACGTCACGCAGATCGACTTTGATGAGCACGAACGTGACAGAGGTGAGGTGATGCGGCAGCGGCTCAATGGCAATGAGTTCGATGGGGTTAGAGACTTTCTAGACGATCTTGTCGATGCCCACATGCCAGAGTCGCCACCTTCACGGGAGGAACCGCCAGAACCGGAGGAACCTCCAGAACCGAAGGAACCAGAGACAGCGGCGAAGGCCTTCTATGATATGATAGCCACGGCTAGGACGCCTCTATACGAGGGCGCCGCGATTTCTCAGCTCGATGCCATCTCCCAATGTCTAGCCGACAAGATCTGGTACAACACCACCCGTGACGGCTTCGAAGCAAGTCTGAAAACAACTGGTAACATGTTGCCCAAGGGGTATTGTCTGCCTAAAAGCCTGCACGAGACGAGGAAAATCATGTCGGAGCTCAACATGGATTATCAAAAGATAGACTATTGTCCAAAAGGTTGCGTTCTCTTCTGGAAACAGTTTACAGAGGACAAGTACTGTCCCATTTGTAAGGCCTCTAGGTATGAAGAGGTAACGGGAAATGATGGTCAGGTGAGGCAGTCAAAGATCACAAAGTCGATTTTTCGGTATCTCCCATTCATAAAAAGAATCCAGCGGCTTTACTTGACTGAGGAGACCGCCAAACAGATGACGTGGCACAAGATGGGGACTCGAATAAAGGACAATCAGGGGCGGATGAAGATGGGACATCCATCTGATGGCAATGCATGGAAGAACTTTGATAGAAAATACCCCCATAGGGCAGCAGAGGCTAGGAATGTCAGAATTGCGATAGCTACAGATGGCTTCAATCCATATGGTATGTCGACTGCCAATTACAGTTGTTGGCCTGTGTTTGTAATTCCGCTCAATCTCCCTCCCGGAGTCCTAATGACGAGGAAGACCATGTTATTTTCTTATGTAAATCAGAAGTTATTATACATTCATTATGATTACAAAGATGATCAATAGTTTAACTTTCTCTTTCTTGAAGAGTTGATTGTGGCAATAGTACCAACAAGCTAAAGACCATAAGTTGCCCAGTCATGCATTATGCAGAAATGAGAGTTTCTTGTTACAGTTTTAAATTTTAGAACCATTTTTCAGTGACTACAAACAAGATAAATTTTAAAGTTAGCATTTCATCATAGAAAAATACTATTACTGAACTACTAATATTTAAATCATTCCATACAAAAAGATAGAAAATGTTTTAACATACCTATTAACATGATCTTCATGAAGGCCCATTCGCTACCTGGAATATAACATATAATTTATTAGTAAAAATTATATTGTTCAATAGTATTATATTGGTTGTTTTTCCAAAAGAAAGAAAGGTGTAAGTATATGAATCTTCAATATTCTATGATGAAATAGAAAAAACACATTGCAAAATAATGAAGAACAATAGAACATGGAGTATTGGGGCTTTTGTTGATTGAGGTATTGAACAACTATGTAGCTCAAATGGAGGTTCGCCAAAACAAATTTCAAGTTACAATCTCATCAAAATGACTTATAAGTATGTGTTTTGATGACATTGCATCGATAGTACATTTGAGCCTGCATGGCAATTATCAGGAACATGTGTGCTCTGTTAATTTTTTCTGCAGATGTTCTGTGTACAAGCGTGACTTCAATTATAGGCCTGTTCAGATTTAATATCCACTATAGTGCATACACTGTGACTTATAAGTATGTGTTTCGATGTCATTGTGTTGATAGTACACTATGGCTCTAGCTGGCAGACGAAGGCTGTGGGTGGGGGACAGCAGTAGGAGATCCCTGCGTCGGGGGCTTGCAGGCGCATTCGGGCCCGCTCTAGGTCCGGCGGACTATGCCAGAACTCACATCTGGCTGTCGGCTATGTGCACCTGCCCGAGGGTTGGCGGTGCACTAGAGCTGCGGAGATCTCGTCTGGCATGCCGCGGTGGGGTGCGAGGGTGGCGCCCCTCACCGAAGCTGGAGGTGGCGAGGTTTGGGATGGCGGAGAAGCACAGGGACGGTGTCTGGCAGAGCTGGCCATGCGTGGGTTTCATGCCCCCCCTCCTCGGCCACAGTGTGGCTAGCATGTCGGATTCAGTCCAGAGGCCTAGATCTAGCGTTTGCATAGTAGTCGTTCTTTCAGGTTTTGTGGGCTTGGCCGGCGGACGCTGGTCCTGCCTGTTAAGCCCCCGCCGTCCAAGGGCTGGTTGGCTGGCTCGGACCTTCCTAGCCCGCTCTAGTGGATTTGCCGGCGTGGCGTGTGCCACGTCATGGGTGGGAAATCTTGGATGCGGATGTGGCAGCCTCGGAAGGTGGACTGCGCAGGTGACTCAGCGCACCGTGTGGGCTACAGGTGAAAACCTTTGACTGTCTTGTTGGTCTCAATGACAGCGATGCAGCGCGCCGTCACCCTCTTGGCGGCATCATCATGGAGCTCCGGCCCCCCCAAGTCTCGGTCTTCAGTGACAAGTTTGGTTTTCGATGTTCTTTCTTGTTTATCTCTGATTCGCTTTGTAATAGTGTTTTCTCATCACTTTGTATCGGTTCAGCTGTTTAGCGCTTCGGCCATGGGCATTATTTATAAGGTGAGGGCGAAAGCCTATTTCTAGTAGGAGAGAAAGAACATGATTGATTCGTAAAGGTGGGAAGTAGCTTATCGAAGTTGCCCACCAAAGCCTCTCTTCTTATTCCATAAATAAATTTTATGAAGTTCAAGTAGTTCAGTGAAAAAAAGGGCAAGTTTTCTTCCATCCTTCCAAGCTCCTCGAGCTTGATCCACAAAAGATATGTGCATTTCTTATTTATAGTTTAGTATTAGAATGCTAAGTGAACAAACAAAACAATTTGATGACTGAACTTACCACTGACAGGTGCACGCTGCCATTTCAAGAGGAAGCCGCCGCCGATGAGCTGCTCGTAGTCGCTCGTGATCGCCTCGCCGTTTGCAGGACCCAGCACCGCACGACTACGGGAGTGTCGCAGCCCTCGATAGCCCTTGTCTCATCGTAACTCCCTTCCGTGCGGACGAACACCTGGCTCTCATTCCCGCACCTCATTCTTGTCTGCTCCAGCTCTCCGTCCCGACGTGCCACGGCAGCCGCTGTGCAGTTGTACATGACGAGGTTCAGGTTGATGGGGTCGATCTTAAACGGGATGCCCAGCTTGTCGGAGGTGTTCCAGCCTGTTCCTTGGCAGCTGTTGGAGGCTTGCAACAGTTTCTGCTTGCAGATATCCACAAGGCGCAAACTCTCTTCCTCGTAAGAGATGTCCATGATCTTGAATCCAACACTGAAGGGTATAGAGCTCGGTAGAACTGGAGTGTTGTTAAGGCAGGTGATTTGGAAGTCCGGGGAACCACATGATCTTCCCGTCTGCCAATCAGAGAGCCAGAATGGGTGAGAGATGGTGAGGTTGCCACAGCTCATAGCCGAGCAGCCTTCCGCGTGCTCCTCAGCCGCCCCAACGGCCAGCATCAGCGATACCCACCAGGCCCAGAATAGCCAGCAGCTTGGAGCCATGGCAGCATAGGATTTGGAATTTTTTGTTATTGAGCGGGGTGCTGGACCCTGGACGTCTCGGAAGATGGAAGTAAGAGAGAACAAGAATACTCTGCTAGTGAGTCGGGGCGCTAGGCTTCTTGGTGCACAAATCCTGTGAGACGAGTTTCACACGGTGGCCAAAAGACTAGCTTGTTGACTGGTTCTGGGATGATTTTTAGACAGTTTGGCAGAATCCCAGTGGACCAAGAAGTCTCCACAGAGCGACTGCTGGGGATGTGACTGCCGATAGTGGAATTCCATTAACTGAATGTACTTCTCCCCAGCAGTACCATGGCACGTAATATTACAGCAGAAACCATTTGCAAACACTTTCATGTGGTGTTGTTGTATGTGGGCACATTAATTCAATGTTTCTTTTCATCGGAAGAGATAACTTTGTTGACTAATGAATACTCTTCATACAATGTTTCTGGAGAGAGTGCCATTCTTTTTGTGTAGTCTGTATGCTGGTACCTGGTGAACTCCACGATTTTCCCATTACCTGCAATTTAACTTTCATCTGCACGTGGTCTGGTGATGCCGGCAGTGCCAGGATAATTGCAGTAATCCAGGGTGATGGGGAGGTCTGGTGGCTCGCAGGGCTCTTCAAGCAGAGTGTGTGCATGGGTGGTTTGTCTCACCACCAGGAACATAAGAGATGTACTGAGGTAGTCACTACCAGGAGCAGAAAAGGCAGCAGCTCGGAACCATCACAACGTAAGATTTGGAATTTATTGCAGCGGTGTGATCATGTGGTCTGGGGAGATAGCCTAGTGGGGAAATCTACTTTGGCTCATAGGTGTTGAAAATGTCTAAATATTCTGAAAAAAAAAATCAGGATGTACGCCCAGACATTCTATGTTCTCACACGAAGTTTCACGGAAAATATTATTTTTTGTGGCTAGTGTAAAAGAAACAATTTTCGGCGCTCCAAAATAGCTTTTAATGAGACATTTTTTTTTGTCTTTTTTACATAGTGCACGCAAAATGTTTTTTCCTGCCAAACTAACTAACATAAATGTGAGGATGCACACTCAGAATTTTATTTTAAAATTTTTAAACATTTTGAAATAAATGTAAAATACATTTTTTATAATAGGTGTATCTAGACCTATGAGCCAAAACACCACTTCCTAGTGGATGCTGGGCTATCTTGGTCCACGCGTCCCGGAGACGGTCTTCATACTTTTCAAGAGTGTTCAGCAGAATCTAGTGGAGAAATCTCGACCCGATGGGGTGCGTGCGCTTGGATGTGATTGCCAGTAGTGGACTTTCGATTGACTTGGTGTGGACACCATGATATGTAAAATCGCAAAAACAATCTGCAAAATGTTGTGGTGCCTTGTTGTTCATTCCTTGTGGTGGTGTTGTGTTAAGATAGAGCTTTATTGATTGCTGAATACTATTATTTATACAATCTCTGTGTGGAGAAGTTTCATGCCTATGTTAAATATGATCCTGCAACTCTTTCAAAACATATCCTTCTACCAGGTGTGAGCCTCCAACTTCTATTCCAAAGTGACCTCCACCGCCTGGACCTGTGGTTATGGTGAATTTTTATGCAGCTCCGAACTTGGGGTCTCCGGCGAATTGGTCTGGAGGTATGGCGCGTGATGAGCATGGCATATTTCTGTTGGGTTCCTGTCCTTCCTTGACAATGTTTGTTACCTTGAACCTGCTATGGGTTTGCACTGATGTCTGCCGTGGACGGAAGTTCAGATAGAATCATCCAGGTTCAGGAAAGTCTGAACCTGTTCTATAAGATCAATTCATCCTCGTATGATAGAGCGACTACTGCGAGGTGCCTGTACCAAATTATCCATGGTGAATTAGCAGAACACCCGTTGATCTTAATTAGTAAAAAACAAAAGGGGAAAAGGAAAGCGATTGGGATGTTAGAACAAAAAACTGGGGCATGTGGTTGCTGCCTGTATTTTACTTCCCTGTAGAGTTTGTTTGGGCTTGCAGGGACTCGAGCCCTCCCGAAGGCCCTATAGCCCGAGCCTGCCGACGTTGTTCGCCGTGGATTTGTGTTTCGCCGCCGCTGGCCCGCCGGCGACGCCCCTGATTCCCCGCTCCATCTCCGGCCGTGCTCGTCCCCGTGCTGGCGCCGCTGCAGCCTCGCTGCGGCCGTCTCCCGCCACGGGGGAAAATCGCCGAGCAATCGCTAGCCTCCAGCCACGCGGAGCCGCTCGGAAGCTGCGGTGGCTAGGACGGCGAGTGCGAGACCCTGGAAGTGATTGCTTCCCGCGGTGTAGCGCAAACTCTCGTCAGATGCGGAGGTCGGCGATGCGGGCACGCGGATGTTGTTCTCTTAGGCGGCCACGAAGAGCATGTGCAGAGGAGGACCAAGTAAGTTTATGCATTCAGATTCCACGGTTATTTTGCCAAAATTCTATATGCAAAAAATATTTTAGGTGGATATACACTTTGTATTCTGAAATTGTAGGGTCTTGATTAGAGCCTGCATGGCCTCCAGTGTTCGAGGGAATTTCTACTAGCCTTCAAGGTCTTGGTAGTAATGGCAGCTGCCAGCCTCTGGCATTAGCACCAATGCCTTTTACCGGTAGGAATCTGAAACACAAAAATCATCGGACACCCAAGCTATTCCTTTTCTGGTAGGTGACATATGGACACTGGGATGTGATTGACTCAAGGGAGGTCATGCATACACGGAATATGTTCTATGATACAATGCTGAATTTCGTTGCGCTTTTTATATCAGAAAGTACTGTAGTACATGCCACCTTAAAGAATTGGAAATCATTGTGTGCTTTTTTGGATTCACAAGTGCTTAGGAGCTCAAAGAGTTTGTAACCGTTGTAGGGTTTTTGAACTCACAAGGCTCGTCTCTTTGGATCTGGTAGAAGTTGCACTTTGTACAACCATATTGTGAGCTGAACTTTCACTGGAATGAGAGATAATCACATAGGTCAAATTATTGGAAATAATAATTTTGCGGAAAATAAAGGCACATAAATGTGGGAGAAACATCTTACAGTAGTTCACAGAAGCTCTGCTTCGGTGGCATCTCCAGATCATCTATGTTTCTATCGAACATTTCTAGAACTTTTGTTATGGTGGGGCGATACAGAGGTATTACTTGTATGCACCACAAGCCAATTAGGATCATCTTTCTCGCGCTTTCCTCAATTTCACCTGTGATTTCACATGCTCGTAGTCCATCATCTTGTGCAAAGTGGTCGTAAATCCAATCTGGAAAATACTTTTCGCTGGATTTTTCAACAATTGATTTTACGTTTCTTCTGCCTCCAACCATTTCCAGCAGCATCATTCCATAACTATAAACATCTGACTTTGTTGAAACCACTCCAAAGCTCCGATAGTGAACTTCCGGAGCGATGAATCCAATTGTTCCTCTAGCACCACCAGTCATTGAAAGCTTGCTGTCCTTTGTATGACACAATTTAGCTAGACCAAAGTCAGCAATCTTTGGGCTAAAATCCTTGTCTAGAAGGATATTTTGAGGCTTGATATCGAAATGAACAATCCGTATATTACAGCTATGGTGCAAGTATTCTAGGCCACGAGCAATCCCAATTGCTATCGCATAGAGCCTCTCCCATCCTAAAATTTCTTTAGGGTTCTCTGAGTAAATGTACTTATCCAAGGAACCGTTGGGCATGTACTCGTATATAAGCGCTCGTTTTGATCCCTCCAAACAAAATCCATGTAAGCTAACAACATTAACATGAGAGGTCCTGCCAATGCTCATTACCTCATTCACAAACTCGTCCCCATTTCCTATGCAGTCATGCAAGAATTTCACAGCAACCTGATGACCATCATGCAGTCTTCCTTTGAAAACCACACCATAACCACCTCTTCCAAGCTGATCACTTCCAGAAGATGTTATCTTCATTACCTCTGAGTACATGTATCTTTTTGGAGCTAGGGATCCATAAGTTACTAGCATAGCCTCGTAATTCCTTTCAGTGCTGCTGCTACTCTTTTTGCAAAGGGAAAGTTGCAGCCTTTTCCCCTTTCTAAGCCAAATCAGCACATAAATCAATGGAAAGAGCACGCCTGCAGATCCTGATATGAAACCTATGATGGAAGCACATGTTATTTTCTTTAAATGAGAATTTATAATATGATTATTTAGATCTCTAGACCATCATCATCAAATTTAAATTTCTCTCTAAAAGAATGTAAGGCAGCACTAGTAGTAAAAAGCTAGAGCTCATAATTTTTCACTCCAAATTTACCTGTATTATGCACAATTTTGGAGTAATTGTTCCAATTTTAGTTATGGAGTAAAATTTAAATGATAACATGTGAAAAGATGGTGAAAGTTCTAGCATACCTATTAGTATTTTCCTTGTGGCAGTCCTCTTGCTACCTGGAATATGTCATAATTTTGAGTTTATAAAATCAATACTGTCAAATAGTAGTATAGTGTTTATATATTTATATATATATAGGGATGCGTGATACGTCTCCAACGTATCTATAATTTCTGATGTTCCATGCTAGTTTTATGACAATACCTACATGTTTTGCTCACACTTTATAATGTTTTTATGCATTTTCCGAAACTAACCTATTAACAAGATGCCGAAGTGCCACCTGTTTCTGCTGTTTTTGGTTCCAGAAAGGCTGTTCGGGCAATATTCTCGGAATTCGACGAAACAAAAGCCAAACATCTTATTTCACCGAGACGGACCAGAACACCGAAGGGGACCCGGAGGAGGCCTAGGGCCCCCACACCATAAGGCGGCGCGGGTGGCCCCCTGGCCGCGCCAGCCTATGGGGTGGGCCCCCAGGCACCCCCTTGCGCCGCCTCTTCGCCTATAAAATCCCTCGCGACCTAAAAACCCGATACCAATTGACGAAACTCCAGAAAGACTCCAGGGCGCCGCCGCCATCGCGAAACTCCGTTTCGGGGACAGAATCTGTTCCGGCACGCCGCCGGACGGGTAAGTGCCCCGGTCATCTCCATCGACGCCACCGCCTCCATCATGCTCCGTGAGTAGTTCCCCCATGGACTACGGGTTCTAGCTGTAGCTAGTTGGTACTCTCTCTCCCATGTACTTCAATACAATGATCTCATGAGCTGCCTTACATGATTGAGATCCATCTGATTTAATCGGTGTTGTGTTTGTTGGGATCCGATGGATTGTTACATTATGATTAGTCTATCTATATAAGTTTGTGAAGTTATTGTTGCTGCAATCTTGTTGTGTTTAATGCTTGTCACTAGTGCACGAGTGGCATGATCTTAGATTTAAGCTCTATAATTATTGCTTAGATTGTATCTACAAATTGTTTGCACATGTCTATGTCCGGAACCCGAGGCCCCGAGTGACAGAATGGGATAACTGGAGGGGAAGGCTTAGATATGAGGATCACATGTTTTCACCAAGTGTTAATGCTTTGCTCCGGTGCTCTATTAAAAGGAGTACCTTAATTGCTAGTAGATTCCCTTGAGGCCCGGCTGCCACCGGCTGGTAGGACAAAAGATGTTATGCAAGTTTCTCATTGCGAGCACGTATGACTATATATGGAAAACATGCCTACATAATTAATAATCTTGATGTTCTGTCTTAATGCTATTTCAATCCTATCAATTGCCCAACTGTAATTTGTTTACCCAACACTTGTTACTTGTTATTTGAGAGTTACCACTAGTGTAGATAGCTGGGAACCCCGGTCCATCTCTTATCATCATATACTCGTTCTATATGTCATTGGAAGTAGTATCAACTATTTTCTCGGTGCCATTGCCTCTGTGTTATCGTTGCTGCTGTGTTATGTTACTATTGCTCTCATATTACTGCTGCTTTCACATCACCCCTGTTACTAGTGCTTTTCCAGGTGCAGCTGAATTGACAACTCAGTTGTTAAGGTTTATAAGTATTCTTTACCTCCCTTGTGTCGAATCAATAAATTTGGGTTTTACTTCCCTCGAAGACTGTTGATCCCCTATACTTGTGGGTTATCAAGACTATTTTCTGCGCCGTTGCCGGGGAGGCATAGCTCTACTCATAAGTTCACCTGGGGAGTACACTCTACCTCTCTGTTTTTATTTTATTTTATTTTATTTTGCTTAGTTTACTTTTGTCTAGTTTCTTTTTGTTTAGTTTATTTCTGTCTAGTATTGTTTTGCTTAGTTTACTTTTGTCTAGTTTCTTTTTGCCTTGTTTTATTTTTCTTATATACCAAAAAATTCATAAAAATTTGAAAAACCGAAAAATTAAAAACTGTTGTTATGGGAGAACCCACAACCTATTTGGAGCTTATTGAAATATATATGAATTATAGAGAATCAAGAACGGGTAAAGTCATGAGTGTTGTGATAGAAAAATTGAATACAATTGCTAAAATCTTGCTTAAACGCCATGATATAAACTGTTGCTCTAAACAGGATACTAAACATCTGAAATTCCAATGTGGCTTTAGTGAAGAAGTTTTAATTAAGAACTATAATTAGAATAACTATATTCATTTTGGGTTCGAAGAGGTAGAACAATTTGTCTTATTTATGGGAGCTTCTGAGATCGAATCCTTCATGTCTAAAAATTATGAAACTTGTGTTGCTTGTAAGGACCTTAAAGATTATGTCTCTTCTATCCTTAATTTTTGCATAGAAAGTTACAGTGATAATCCTTATATCATTGATTATAAAGAGAGACTCATTAATGCACAAGAATGCACTCACAATTTGCAGGAACCTGTGAAAGAAGAAATTGATGAACCTGAAAGCTCATTGGATGAAAAAGAGGAGGAAATTGATGAACCTGAAAGCTCATTGGATGAAAAAGAGGAGGAGAGTGATGAACAAAAGGAGGAAGAATGGATTAGCTACCCATGCCAACCTTCTAATGAGAGTAACTCTTTATCTCTTACACTATTTGATTGTCCTCCATGCTTACCAAAGGAGGATGAATGTTATGTTCTGTGGATTCTCTTGCAATATTCCCTATGAGTAAAACTTGTGAGAATAATTATGCTACTGTTATCTATGATAATCCATGCTATTTTGATAAATCTTATGATAATGCTTTGTTTGTGCCTGATGTCGAAATGCATGGTACTAAAGAGTTTTGCTTGGCAAATGTTTATGATAAAGCTCTAGATGATGGTCCTATGTTACTTGATAATATTAATTGTACTACTAATGAAAAAGGGATTGGAGAAGTCTTGACTTTATCTAGGAGTCCCATATCTTTTGAGATTGATCAATCATCTTGTTATAGATTATTAAAAAGTGGGTTTGAAAGTTTTGATCCCACTATTTTTGAGCTTGATAAAAATTATGTGTTTGTAGATCATGAAAAGCATGCTGTATGTGATAGTTATATTGTTGAGTTTGTTCATGATGCTACTGGAAATTATTATGAGAGAGGAAAATATGGTTGTAGAAATTTTCATGGTACTAAAACACCTCTCTACATGCTGAAAATTTTGAAGTTACTCTTGTTTTATCTTGCTATGCTTGTCACTTTGTTCTTCATGAATTTATTTGTGTACAAGATTCCTATGCATAGGAAGCGGGTTAGACTTAAATGTGTTTTGAATTTGCTTCTTGATGCTCCTTTTGCTTCATTTTCTATTTTCATGTGAGCATCATTAAAATTGCTGAGCCCATCTTAATGGCTATAAAGAAAGCACTTCTTGGGAGATAACCCATGTCTTTATTTTGCTACTGTTTTGTTGTGTCTTGGAAGTTGTTACTACTGTAGCAACCTCTCCTTATCTTTATTTTATTGCATTGTTGTGCCAAGTAAAGTCTCTAATAGAAGGTTGATGCTAGATTTGGATTTCTGCGCAGAAACAGATTTCTATCTGTCACGAATTTGAGTAGGTCTCTCTGTAGGAAACTCAGAAAAATCTGCCAATTTTGATGCGTGTTCTTCAGATATGTACGCAACTTTCATTAGTTTTGAATTTTCTGATTTGAGCAACGGAAGTACCTCTTAAAAATTCGTGTTTACTGGCTGTTCTGTTTTGACAGATTCTGTCTCTGTTTTTTGCATTGTCTCTTGTGGACTTTAAGTAAGGCTTTCTAGACATGGAGAGCTGTAGCTAATGTTTTATTGAGGTCTTGCAATGTGTCACTACAGGACCAAAGTGGATTAAAGTTTTTTGAGTACTAACCCCTCTAATGAAGTTTATGAGAAGTTTGGTGTGGCAGAAGTTTTCAAGGGTCAAGAGAGGAGAATGATATATGATCAAGAAGAGTGAAAAGTCTAAGCTTGGGGATGCCCCCGGTTCATCCCTGCATATTTCAAGAAGACTCAAGCGTCTAAGCTTGGGGATGCCCAAGGCATCCCCTTCTTCATCAACAACTTATCAGGTCACTTCTAGTGAAACTATATTTTTATTCAGTCACATCATATGTGCTTTACTTGGAGCGTCTGTTTGTTTTTATTTTTGTTTGTGTTTGAATAAATTCGGATCCTAGCAATCCTTGTGTGGGAGAGAGACACGCTCCGCTTTTTCATATGAACACTGGTGTTCTTCTTTTTATTTTTCATGTTCATAGCGAAGTTGAAAGCCGCAGCACTTATTGATATTTGGTTGGAAACAGAAAATGCTTCATATTGTCTTGAATAATTTGATACTTGGCAATTGTTTTGAGCTCTCAAGTAGATCATGTTTAAGCTCATGCACCATGTAGTTTAAACCTATTAGTGGAGAACTACCGTAGAGCTTGTTAAAATTTGGTTTGCATGATTGGTCTCTCTAAGGTCTAGATATTTTCTGGTAAAAGTGTTTGAGCAATAAGGAAGACAGTGTAGAGTCTTATAATGCTTGCAATTTGTTCTTATGTAAGTTTTGCTGTACCGGTTCATACTTGTGTTTGCTTCAAACAAACTTGCTAGCCAAAGCCTTGTACTGAGAGGGAATGCTTCTCGTGCATCCAAAACCTTGAGCCAAAACCTATGCCATTTGTGTCCACCATACCTACCTACTATGTGGTATTTCCTGCCATTCCAAGTAAATACTTCATGTGCTACCTTTAAACAATTCAAAAGCTAGTATCTCTTATTTGTGTCAATGTTTTATAGCTCATGAGGAAGTATGTGGTGTTTTATCTTTCGATCTTGTCATTTACTTCGGACAGACTTTCACCAATGGACTAGTGGCATATCCGCTTATCCAATAATTTTGCAAAAAGAGCTGGCAATGGGGTTCCCAGCCCCAATTAATTACAACTTTCACTAATAATTCTCTTCACGTGTTTTGCCCTGATCTATCAGTAAGCAACTTAATTTTGCAAATAGACACTCCTCCATGGTATGTGAATGTTGGAAGGCACCCGAGGATTCGGTTAGCCATGGCTTGTGTAAGCAAAAGGTTGGGAGGAGTGTCATCAATAATGAAACTAAAATACATGTGTAAACAAAAGAGAAGAGGGATGATCTACCTTGCTGGTAGAGATAACGTCCTTCATGGGAGCCGCTCTTAAAAGTCTGGTTGATAAGGTAGTTAGAGTACCCACTACCATTCGTTGACAACAACAAACACCTCTCAAAACTTTACTTTTTATGCTCTCTATATGATTTCAAAACTTGAAAAGCTCTAGCACATGATTTAATCCCTGCTTCCCTCTGCGAAGGGCCTTTCTTTTACTTTATGTTGAGTCAGTTTACCTACTTCTTTCCATCTTAGAAGCAAACACTTGTGTCAACTGTGCATTGATTCTTACATGCTTACTTATTGCACTCATTATATTACTTTGTGTTGACAATTATCCATGAGGTATGCATGTTGAAGTTGAAAGCAATTGCTGAAACTTAAATCTTCCTTTGTGTTGCTTCAAACCTCTTATTAAGAATTTATTGCTTTATGAGTTAACTCTTATGCAAGACCTTTTGATGCTTGTCTTGAAAGTACTATTCATGAAAAGTTTTGCTATATGTTATCTATTTGTTAGCAAACTATAGATCGTTGCCTTGAGTCACTTCATTCATCTCATATGCTTTACAATAGTATGATTAAGATTATGTTGGTAGCATGTCACTTCAGAAATTATCATTGTTATCGTTTACCTACTCGAGGGCGAGTAGGAACTAAGCTTGGGGATGCTTGATACGTCTCCAACGTATCTATAATTTCTGATGTTCCATGCTAGTTTTATGACAATACCTACATGTTTTGCTCACACTTTATAATGTTTTTATGCATTTTCCGGAACTAACCTATTAACAAGATGCCGAAGTGCCAGTTCTGTTCCTGCTTTTGGTTCCAGAAAGGCTGTTCGGGCAATATTCTCGGAATTCGACGAAACAAAAGCCAAACATCTTATTTCACCGAGACGGACCAGAACACCGAAGGGGACCGGAGAGGAGGCCCAGGGCCCTCACACCATAAGGCGGCGCGGGTGGCCCCCTGGCCGCGCCAGCCTATGGGGTGGGCCCCCCAGGCACCCCCTTGCGCCGCCTCTTCGCCTATAAAATCCCTCGCGACCTAAAAACACGATACCAATTGACGAAACTCCAGAAAGACTCCAGGGCGCCGCCGCCATCGCGAAACTCCGTTTCGGGACAGAATCTCTGTTCCGGCACGCCGCCGGACGGGGAAGTGCCCCCGGAAGTCATCTCCATCGACGCCACCGCCTCCATCATGCTCCGTGAGTAGTTCCCCCATGGACTACGGGTTCTAGCTGTAGCTAGTTAGTACTCTCTCTCCCATGTACTTCAATACAATGATCTCATGAGCTGCCTTACATGATTGAGATCCATCTGATGTAATCGGTGTTGTGTTTGTTGGGATCCGATGGATTGTTACATTATGATTAGTCTATCTATATAAGTTTGTGAAGTTATTGTTGCTGCAATCTTGTTGTGTTTAATGCTTGTCACTAGTGCACGAGTGGCATGATCTTAGATTTAAGCTCTATAATTATTGCTTAGATTGTATCTACAAGTTGTTTGCACATGTCTATGTCCGGAACCCGAGGCCCCAGAGTGACAGCAACTGGGATAACTGGAGGGGAAGGCTTAGATATGAGGATCACATGTTTTCACCAAGTGTTAATGCTTTGCTCCGGTGCTCTATTAAAAGGAGTACCTTAATTGCCAGTAGATTCCCTGAGGCCCGGCTGCCACCGGCTGGTAGGACAAAAGATGTTATGCAAGTTTCTCATTGCGAGTATGACTATATATGGAAAACATGCCTACATAATTAATAATCTTGATGTTCTGTCTTAATGCTATTTCAATCCTATCAATTGCCCAACTGTAATTTGTTTACCCAACACTTGTTACTTGTTATTTGAGAGTTACCACTAGTGTAGATAGCTGGGAACCCCGGTCCATCTCTTATCATCATATACTCGTTCTATATGTCATTGGAAGTAGTATCAACTATTTTCTGGTGCCATTGCCTCTGTGTTACTATTACTGCTGCTGTGTTACTGTTACTATTGCTCTCATATTACTGCTGCTTTCACATCACCCCTGTTACTAGTGCTTTTCCAGGTGCAGCTGAATTGACAACTCAGTTGTTAAGGCTTATAAATATTCTTTACCTCCCTTGTGTCGAATCAATAAATTTGGGTTTTACTTCCCTCGAAGACTGTTGCGATCCCCTATACTTGTGGGTTATCAATGCGCTATTTCCTTAGTATTCTTCTGTGTTCTTGTCTGTCCACGGCTGCAACAGTTGTATGTCCACTTTGTTTCAATTGATATGGAAGTTAGATGTTTTTAAATGTTATTTGTCAAGTTTATTTTCTAGAGTTGCTTTGAGATTGGTTGTGAATTTCTGTGTAGCCGGCTTGTAAGCAGACTGATTGGATTGTTTTGGTGATCATCCATTTGCCGATTGTTTTTTAGTTTATTTTCCTTGATTAGTAGCCATTTGGATTTTCGATTTGCTGTCTGATTTGGTAAAATATGGCCCGATACATTTTTACTCTGGGAATAGATTAGCAAATTAACATGTCCTAGCCAAATTTAGTAAAAAATTCAAGCTAGCATGTATTGTATGTGAATCGTCCAATAATAAGCCTGTAATATATGTGAATCTCAACATTCCAGCCTTTTTAATTTTGTTACTGTCTTATTGCCAGTACTGTCATCATTTTTTCTCAACATCAGGTTGCTATTCTGTATGATCCACTCTTCTGATGCAATAAAACATGTGGTTCTAGATTTATGATTTCTGATGGAAACGTCGATTTAGCTATAGGTTTTGCGCTAGAAAATATTAACTTCCCCGCTAATCACTCGCTTAATTTGATTTCCTATTAAAAATTTCTTCTTCTATTTCCATCCTCAAATCGGGCAAGTCTGGATAGCCCATGCATCTGAATTCCCCACTAACTACTCCACTTAATTTTCACTCCTAAAATTTCTCAGCATAATCATTCCGTGCAAGGTTGGATCGGGAGGGGTGAATGCCATTTTCTATTAATTAACTAGTGCACGCCATGCAGAGGGTTCAAATTTCAAACTAGTCCCAGACTACTAACAGGGGACAGAGAGTCTGACATCCTCCTGCCATACGTTGGATGAAAACACGCACGTCTCACAGAAAAAAAGAGGACGGCTGGGTAACGGTGATAGAGGGACGCACATATCTTTATGCATGATCTAACGATGACCACTGTGTGCGTAGCTAGCACCCCGGGTAGAAAATCCGCGTCGATATATATATATATATATATATTTATTTATATTTAAAGTCACCAGTTAGGATCTTCAATAGGATTTTGCTGAAGTATTATATAAAAAGGTATATTGCAATAATGTGAAGAACACAGACAACATATCTGAGTTTGTTTAAATACTAGTTTGATACAATTATACAAGTGTTTACAGAAAAAAATACAAGTTATATGCCCACACAATTGTCGAAAAACTACTCTTCTAGTGTTGACCGGGCTGTGTATGAAGATCATTATCATGAATGCAATCGAAGTTCTGAAAATACTAGCATGGCTGAGCACAGTTCTAGAGGTAGAACGGCTTCTTGTTTCGGGGCTAAGAGCACCTACAATCTGTAGCAAAAAATGGTTCTATATTTACTTTTTAGCTTTTGAAACTAGTTCCATACATTGTGCAGCCATTTCAAAACCAAAGGAACCGGAGCAACTATGTCCTCCGATGCCAAATCCCTCCCCACAATGAAATACTGTTATTCATCTCAGCTCCTGGGGCATGCTCGACCAGCTGGTGTGTGGACTGGGGAGAGAGAATGTCATTTTTATGCAGGAGTGGGACCCTATGCATGTATTTGGAACCAATACTTTGTGGACGAATATGAAAGTCAGCGCATCTCCCATGGGGCGACCTAAACGGCTGAGGGATCCTTTGCGTCCGTGTGGATAAAAAACGCGTCTGAGACTAGGCCCATCAGCCCGACGCACGCGCTCTCCGCGGCAACGCAAACCTGGCCCAATTATGTATCGAGTTTGCGTCTCGGCGGACGCTACTTGGACGCGCCGAGTGACCGCCGAAACTTACGTAGGACCCGCGCGTGAGTGACATGGACGTTGATTACATTCCCGCCAGTGGCCATTCCCAGCGCGAAAAATCAAAGTAGACCGGCGCCAGCAGTCGAGGTGTCGTGGTATCGTCACGGCATATGCCATAGGATGGCTAAAGAGAGGTGGTTCCTGCTATGGTCTAAGGCGGTTTCCGGATGCGGGTATGAGCACGAGTGACACGACGACGTACCCAGGATCGGGGCCCTCGTATGGAGGTAACACCCCTACTCCTGCTCTAGAGTATATAAGATGTAACACAGTACAATGTGCTCCTTGAGCTGTATCCGGCTGCGAGGGGAGGCTAGAGGTAGACTGAAAGGATCGTATGCCGCACCTAGAGGGGGGGTGAATAGGTGCTAACCAATTTTTAGTTCTTTTTCAATTTAGGCTTGACACAAAGGTAAATTCTCTAGATATGCAACTAAGTGAATTTATCTATATGACAAGGTTATCAACTAAGCAAGATATAGCTACGCAATATATAGGAGATAGAATAGGATAGAGGTAACCGAGAGTGGAGCACGCGATGACACGGAGATGATTCCCGTAGTTCCCTTCCTTTGCAAGAAGGTACGTCTACGTTCGGAGGAGTGTGGTCGCTACGAAAGCCAGACCAACGAAGACTTCACTCAGATCTCCTGTGAGCAACGCCACGAAGGCCTAGCCCACTTCCACTAAGGGATTTCCTCGAGGCGGAAACCGGGCCTTTACAAGGTTCTTGGGGCACACATCCACAACCGAATTGGAGGCTCCCAAATCTGTAACAATACAACAATCAACAACAACAACACATCAACACAAATCAACTAGGGAACCAAATAGGAACACTAGCATGAGATCCCTCAAACAAATGAGGGGAAAATGAAAATCGCTTCGGTGAGGATGTAGATCGGTGGCTTCTCCTTCGAATCTCCAAAGATCAAGAGCTTTGGTTGGGGGAGGAAGGAGATCTTGCAAATCTTGTGTTCTTGAGGTGGCTCTAATGGTGGTGAAGCTTGGCAGATATTTCTTGCAATGATTGAGCAAAGGGGGAAGGAAGAAGAAGAGGGGTATAAATACCCCTCCCCAAAATCCAGCCGTTGAGCCTTCCGGGGGGATAATCCGGCCTAAGTTAGGGCCGGATAATCCGCCCCCCCCCCCCCGGATAATCCGGCCTCCTGGTACAAAACCAGGACAATGTCCGGGCAATTGTCCGGCCCCTATCCAGACACACTTTTCTTCAGGTCCTTAGCCGTTTTCGAGGGGGCCGGATATTCTTGAAATGTCCGGCCCGGATAATCCGGCCCTGGGACAAAACCGGGACAATATCCGGGCAAATGTCCGGCCCCTATACTGAGCCGCAATTCCTCAAGTCCTTAGCCGAAATCGGGGGCCGGATATTTTGGAAATATCCGGCCCGGATTATCCGGCCTGATGAACTTTTTGCTGATTCTTTTTGACAGCACTGACCACATCCAACACACATACAAATGTATCTATATAATCCTTGTACCACTTAAACAACCATTAGTGTATCACATACATTGACATCAAACACTCAAAACATAATATGAGAGATGTTCTTTCAATCTCCCCCTTTTTGGTGTTTGATGACAATATACGGATTTGCAAGAGAATTACTATAGAGGCAAGCATGATGGCAAAAACATAGAGGCACTCCCCCTACATGTGTGCATATAAGTAATTTGTATTTGAATACAAATACACAACACATAGGAGCGAGGTGCCTCAACACAAGAGGTATCCATCATGAGTTCTAACAAGAGACATATACAAATATGAAGTTGAGATAGGATGCAAGAAATCATACCCATGTGTAGATATAAGATACGGAGATATAGCATCACACATAATATAATAGCCTTGATCTCAACATATAGAAATCCGAAAACCATAACAATGTCTCACACCACATAGCACATAGTTTTAAACGGAACACAACCAAAGCAAATAGTTCAAATAAGAGGGAACACAAGCAATAAAGGAATGATAAACGCATATGCTTGTGCCCAAACCATGCAAATCCCCGAGAGAGTTCCTAATAGAACGCTTCTCCCCCTTTGGCATCGAGACGCCAAAAAGGGGACAAGCGCGATGCTACTCGCCCCATGGGGATCACTCGGAGGCATCTTCATCATCGGACTCGTATCTTCTTCTTCTTCTTCTTCTTCATCAGTGTCAGGTGCATCCGGAGAGCGGCGAGTGAGGCTGGACCTTTGAATGCAACTATCAAGATCACTCCACGGAACCTGTGCAGAATGCCACCCACTGTAACCTGGGTGACTGGAGGCTGAGGAGGGGGTCCTTGCTCACCACTGAGCTTGTGCAGAATAACCGCCTGAGTATGCTTAATCTCAGCACGCTCCCGGCTGGCCGCAAAGTTCTCCTTATGGATCTCAATGTTCATGCAAAGGATGTAACGCTGAAACCAACTGAGCCTGTTCACTTGTTTCTTCATAGCAGGGAGGTCAGGATGGCGAGCAGGAGCAAATCCACTAGAACGAGCATCACCCATGAAGGAGTCAGGTGGAGGTACAGCAGAAGAGACAGGCTTAAGCTTGTAGGCCTTCTTGACAGAGTGCTTCATCAAAGGGTACCCGCTCAAGTCTTCACCACTCACGCCCGCAGTGTTGTTGATGAGGAGCTGGATGTAAGGCGCGTAAGGTATAGTGGTGCGGGAGACCATGGCATCATGAATCTCCTGGAAGATGAAGTCCATGATATCAATAGTGTAGTTACGTTCCTCATTCTCATCACGAGCACACCGAAAGCTGAGGTACATGAGATCCACAAGAGTTCCCCGGATTGCATCATTGTTACCACCACTAGGAGCGATGGTGGACCGAAAGAACCTGAGTAACTGACCATAGATGGTAAGCAGCCCCTTGGTCTCTCCCACTTTTCCAGCAGATGTATAGAGATCAAACAGTGCATTCTTATCTGCCCTCTGAGGTCCATGGAGACGACGGCCTCCTTCTGCAGGAACTCCAAGAATAGCAGCAAAACGACGCAAGGTGGCACTACAGTGAGTGGAGCCAGACATCCATTCCATAGTACGGTCCTCATCTTTCTTGATGGCCAACGTAGCAAAGAACTGCTTCACCAACTCTGGACTATAGTCACATTGAATCTTCATCAAATCCTTCAAGCCCATCCTACCAGTCACCCAGATGGCATCCTCAAAGTGATTGTTGACTGCCAGAACGTCCACATCGATAGCTTGCATGGGACGTACTTTCTTCATGGGCTCATAGATATCCTTATAGATGAACTCCTGTTCCATGCACCAGTATTTTCTGCCCTCTGTCTCTTCATCCCTTGGGAGGTCTTCATACCAGTTCTTCATGCGGATAGCAGAATAAGAAACAGGGTCCATGGTCTTGTAGTTTTCCCTTGACGCCTTGTTCTTGTGCCTAGATGAGGTTGACTTGCGAGGAGCGTTGGACGCGAACTCATCACTTGACCGGTCAGCCCTTGGGCGTCTCCGAGCACCCCGAGAAGTACGACCTGTGAATAGCAAAGATGGATAGCAAAGAGAAGATAATGCTCATAAGTCATGTATGATACAGTAATGCACTCTAGAAACATACTATAAGCTGGTACAAGTCTAAAACAAGATAGATTGAATCAAAACTGCAGTGGCGATGAAGCTCCAGGCCGGATAATCCGGTGCCCCAAGGGGGCGGATAATCCGGCCAGACCGGATAATCCGGTCCTCGCGGGGGCCGGATAATCCGGCCCTGCGAATCTAGCAGATTTTGCAATCAACAACTTGTCTTGGAACAGATCGGCCTTATAGCATGCAAGAGGAGTACACTACAAGCGATTTGGAACAACTAGACACCAAATCCACCAAGAAAATAGCACATACAAATCACAACACCTAGGGTTAGGGATTGTGAGTCATACCCGCATCCATTGCGAAAGCCGCTTGGAGGAGAAGGTAGCTAGGAGGGAGGAGCACCCGATCCACCCAAAAACTCCGGGAGGGAGTGGACGGGGCGGCTCCGGCGAGGAGGAGAGTCTCCGGCGACCTTGAGAGGAGAGAGAGGAGAGAGAGGCGCGTGGGGGTGGTGTGAACCGTTTGCCCCCCGCGGCCTCGTCCTCAGCCCTTTCAAGATCTGCCCAGGCCGGATAATCCGGCCCTAGTTTAGGGCGGATAATCCGGCCGGGCCGGATTTTCCGGGTCGCCTGGGGGGCGGATTATCCGGTGTTCTGGAAAATTCCAGAACACCGTCAATCCCGCCTATCTTTAGTTGGTTATTTGCGGACCCATATGTGGTGCAATAAACTATCACCTCACATATAAGATGCATATTTACCAATAAGATGGGGCAACCTAGATCATCCGACCGAGAAACCTCAAACTCCAAGTTTTTACCAAACATGACAAATGAGCAAGATGGAAATGGCTTATAGATAAGTGTAGGCTTAGGTTTAGAAGACACAAACTGTTAATGGTACATGATCACTCAAGTTTGCAAGATATGAGCAAATAAGGCCAAACTAGAGTGATTTCCCATAAGAACATGGAGATGTCAAATAAAAGGCGATAAGATCCAAATAACTCCAACTCTTCACAAAGAAGAGTGTGGTGGCCTAGGCCACCATATATGAGTATTGTGGCATGGCACCGCGAAGATGTATCTTGGGTCCAAGCCACTACTCATCATTGAAGCTCACATATCAACATATGATATTAAGAGAATGATTTCTTAATGTTGGCATTATGGGGGGAGGGATAGCTCAATAATTTAAACCGCACTCCCCCTATTTCCATGCCCACATCTAAACCAAATAAAGTTTTGAGACAAAGGTGTGTTTGCAAGATGGTCAAGCTATACTCCTTGAATCAATGATATTTAGCTCATTCCTCAAATAAGTGAATCTTGCTTCATCAAGAGGCTTCGTGAATATATCGGCAAGTTGATCTTTGGTAGGAACATAGATAAGCTCAATATCACCACGGGCAACATGATCCCTAATGAAATGATTCCGAATCTCAATATGCTTCGTTCTTGAATGTTGCACCGGATTATAGGCAATCTTGATGGCACTTTCATTGTCACATAATAGAGGCACTTTGTCACAAATGACACCGTATTCCTTTAAAGTTTGCCTCATCCATAACAATTGAGTGCATCCACTTGCGGCGGCAACATATTTGGCTTCGGCGGTGGAGAGAGATATGCAATTTTGCTTCTTAGAAGACCAACACACCAAGGACCTACCAAGGAATTGGCAAGCCCCGGAAGTTGATTTCCTATCATCCTTGTCACCCGCCCAATCCGCATCGGTATACCCATTGAGAATAAAACTTGAGCCTTTGGGGTACCAAATACCATATCTTGGGGTATCAACCAAATATCGAAAGATTCTTTTGAGAGCCATCATGTGGCTCTCCTTAGGAGAAGCTTGATACCTTGCACACACACCAACACTCAACACTATGTCCGGTCTAGATGCACAAAGGTAAAGCAAGGATCCAATCATGGAGCGATATACCTTTTGATCCACCTCTTTACCATTGGGATCTAGTGCAAGATGACATTTGGTGACCATAGGAGTGGCCACACCCTTCATCTCGGTCATCTTGAACCTCTTGAGCATGTCTTGGAGATATTTTGCTTGATTGATGAAGGTTCCTTCCCTCAATTGCTTGATCTCAAAACCAAGGAAGAACTTCATCTCTCCCATCATAGACATCTCAAACCTATCGGTCATAAGCTTTGAGAATTCATCATTGAAAGCTTTGTTAGTAGAGCCAAATATAATATCATCAACATATAATTGGCAAACGAAAAGCTCCCCATTGACCCTCTTAGTAAAAAGAGTGGGGTCGATTAGCCCAACATCAAACCCACGGTCTACCAACAATTCCTTAAGGTGCTCGTACCAAGCTCTAGGAGCTTGTTTGAGACCATAAAGTGCTTTATCAAGCTTGTAGACATGGTTAGGAAAGTTGAGATCCTCGAACCCCGGGGGTTGCTTAACATAAACCTCTTCATGCAAAGGACCATTAAGAAAAGCACTTTTCACATCCATTTGTTGTAACTTAAAGTTATGATGCGATGCATAAGCAAGAAGGATACGGATGGACTCAAGGCGAGCCACGGGAGCATAGGTTTCCCCAAAGTCAATTCCCTCAACTTGAGAGAACCCTTGAGCCACCAATCTTGCCTTGTTCCTCACAACATTTCCAAATTCATCTTGCTTGTTCTTGAAAATCCATTTAGTGCCTATAACATTGCGGCACCCCTTTGGCTTCTCTACTAAGGTCCACACTTTGTTGCGCTTGAAGTTGTTGAGTTCTTCATGCATAGCTTCCAACCAATCCGAATCTTCAAGGGCTTCAAATACTTTCTTGGGTTCCACTAAGGAGATATAAGCATGATGATGGCTAAAGTTCGCCAATTGCCTTCTTGTGGAAACCTTTGCCCTTACATCACCAAGAACCTTGTCATGAGTGTGTCCACGAAGTTCAAGGTTCCTATCTCTTCTTGCTAGACGACGGGCCTCGATCTCCTCCTTGGTTCTTCTTGGCCTTGGAGGTGTCACTTGATCAACTTGATCTTTTGGGTCCCCGTCTTGACCATCAACTTGAGCTTCCTCAATTACTTGGGGTTGCTCATCCTCATGTGCTTGATCTTGAACAATATTCGGAGAAGGGCAAGAGTTGATTGGATCCTCATTGGAGCCATCATGAATGCTTGGTTGATCTTGACCTTGATCTTGTCCTTGATCTTGCACACAAGAGGGAGGGTCTTGTTCTTGTTCTTGGGTTGGTGCATCATTTGCTTCACTAGGTAGGGTTTGTTGATGTTGAGAAGATGAGGGCTCCACCGTGGTAGAGCATAGTTCTTCCCGAGACGCCACACCGTGTCCCTCAATGGGGCGGAAAAATCCCACACCCATTCTTACTATGGCATCTTGAGGTATTTCATCACCTGCACAAACATCAACTTGCCCCACTTGGGAGCCATCATTTTCTTCGAACTTCACACTACAAGATTCAATGATAATCCCGGAGGATACATCAAAGATTCTATAAGTGTGAGATTCGGCACCGTAACCAACAAATATACCCTCCAAAGCTTTAGGAGCAAATTTAGACAAATGAACTCCTTTGATTTTGTAGAAACACTTACACCCGAACACCTTGAAGTATGAGATATTAGGCTTGTTCCCGGTGAGTATTTCATATGGAGTCTTGTTCAAGCCCTTGCGGAGATAGAGCCGGTTAGAGGAGTGGCAAGCGGTGGAGATGGCTTCCGCCCAAAAGTTATAGCGGGATTTATACTCCGCCATCATAGATCTTGCCATATCCATAAGAGTCCGGTTCTTCCTCTCCGCAACACCATTTTGTTGAGGGGTGTAAGCAGCGGAATATTGATGTCGAATCCCCTCATCACTAAGAAAATCATTGAGTGTATAGTTCTTGAACTCGGAGCCGTTGTCACTTCTTATTGCCATAATGAGGAGGTTGTGTTGGCGTTGCACCTCGGTAGCAAAGTCAATGAATATTTGTTGAGTCTCATCTTTCGTCTTGAGAAAGTAGACCCAAGTGTATCTTGAGTAGTCATCAACAATCACCAAGCAATGTTTCTTCGCACCAAGACTTGCATGAGTAACGGGACCAAAGAGATCCACATGAAGGAGCTCCAAGATCCTCTTGGAAGAGATGATAGTCTTGCTTGGATGCGGAGAGTCATGCATTTTGCCTTCAACACAAGCCCTACAAACACGATCTTTGGCAAAAGACACATTTTCCATTAGTCCCACAATATGGTTCCCCTTGTGATACGTCTCCGACGTATCGATAATTTCTTATGTTCCATGCCACATTATTGATGATATCTACATGTTTCATGCACATTATATGTCATATTTATGCGTTTTCTGGAACTAACCTATTGACGAGATGCCGAAAGGCCAGTTGCTGTTTTCTGCTATTTTTGGTTTCAGAAATCCTAGTAAGGAAATATTTTCGGAATCGGACGAAATCAACACCGAAGATCTTATAATTCCCGGAAGCTTCCAGAGCACCGGAGAAAGGCCGAGGGGAGCCGGGGGCCCCACCCCACAGGGCGGCGCGGCCCAAGGGGGCGCGCCCTAGTGTGTGGGTCCCCGTGGCCCCTCCGACTCCGCCTCTTCGCCTATTTAGTCGTCCCTAACCTAAAACCTCGACCACGTTCGACGAAACCAGAGAAAACCTTCCAGAGCCGCCGCCATCGCGAAGCCAAGATCTGGGGGGCAGGAGTCTCTGTTCCGGCACGCCGCCGGGATGGGGAAGTGCCCCTAAGGCTCCTCCATCGACACCACCGCCATCTTCATCAACGCTGCTGTCTCCCATGAGGAGGAGTAGTTCTCCATCGAGGCTCGGGGCTGTACCGGTAGCTATGTGGTTCATCTCTCTCCTATGTACTTCAATACAATAATCTCATGAGCTGCCTTACATGATTGAGATTCATATGATGATGCTTGTAATCTAGATGTCATTATGCTAGTCAAGTGGGTTTTACTTATGTGATCTCCGGAGACTCCTTGTCCCACGTGTGTAAAGGTGACAGTGTGTGCACCGTGTGGGTCTCTTAGGCTATATTTCACAGAATACTTATTCACTGTTATGAATGGCATAGTGAAGTGCTTATTTATATCTCTTTATGATTGCAATGTGTTTTGTATCACAATTTATCTGTGTGCTACTCTAGTGATGTTATTAAAGTAGTTTATTCCTCCTGCACGGTGTAATGGTGATAGTGTGTGCATCGTGTAGTACTTGGCGTAGGCTATGATTGTGATCTCTTGTAGATTATGAAGTTAGCTATTGCTATGATAGTATTGGTGTGATCTATTCCTCCTTTCGTAGTGTGAAGGTGACAGTGTGCATGCTATGTTAGTACTTGGTTTGGTTATGTTGATCTGTCATGCACTCTAAGGTTATTTAAATATGAACATTGAATATTGTGGAGCTTGTTAATTCCGGCATTGAGGGTTCGTGTAATCCTACACATTAGTGGTGTTCATCATCCAACAAGAGGGTGTAGAGTCTAGCATCTATCTATTTATTCTGTTATGTGATCAATGTTGAGAGCGTCCACTAGTGAAAGTATGATCCCTAGGCCTTGTTCCTAAATACGCTATCGCTGCTTGTTTACGTTTTACGCATCTATACTTCCTGCAATATTACTACCATCAACCGCATGCCAGCAAGCACTTTTCGCGCCATTACTTGCTCATATTCATTCATACCACTTGTATTTCACTATCTCTTCGCCGAACTAGTGCACCTATTAGGTGTGTTGGGGACACAAGAGACTTCTTGCTTTGTGGTTGCAGGGTTGCATGAGAGGGATATCTTTGACCTCTTCCTCCCTGAGTTCGATAAACCTTGGGTGATCCACTTAAGGGAAACTTGCTGCTGTTCTACAAACCTCTGCTCTTGGAGGCCCAACACTGTCTACAAGAATAGAAGAACCCGTAGACATCAAGCACTTTTAAGCGCCGTTGCCGGAGGAAAGGTAAAAGGCTCTCATACTCCGGTCCCAGGTAAAGTACTTTTCTGTTGCCGTTGTGTGTGTGCTCGAAGCTATTTCCTTTAGATCCTGCAATTGCATCTTTTTGTTTCTTGTTTACACTAGTTAGGCATAATGGAATACAACTATGAGCTTTTTAATTTATTTCCTAAGTTAAGACATGAATTGTGTGATGCGAAAATTAAAGAACCTATGGAGCCTCAATTGCATGCTAGTAGCGATGTTATTAGTATGAACGCAATCACTGCTAATGCTATGGATAAGTCTAAGCTTGGGGAAGCTAGTTTTTGTGATCTTTTTAGTTTCCCATCTTTAGGGGAGAAAATTTGTTCTGATAATGCTTTATCTCCCATATGCGATAACTCTAATGATGCTTGTCCACCAACTGCAAGTACTGCTTTCAAGATACCCATGAAAATTATTGAACGTGTTATTGATAACCGCTATGAAGGGGATGGAACTGTCCATCCTGGAGATCATTTACTGTTTTTGCATGGATTATGCGGGTTATTCAAGTGTGCAGGTATCTCTATGGATGAAGTGAGGAAGAAGCTATTCTCTTTTTCGCTGTCTGGTAAAGCGGCGCATTGGTATAAATTGTTGAAGAATAGTCATTCTCTTGGTTGGGAGGAAATTGTACCTCTCTTTTATTCTAAATTTTATCCTCCTCATGAAGTGCATATTGATAGGAATTATATTTATAACTTTTATCCTCGTGATGGAGAGAGTATTTCTCAAGCATGGGGGAGATTGAAGTCACTAATGCTCAAATGTCCCATTCATGAGCTCCCCCGTAATGTTATTGTTAACAATTTTTATGCGAGGCTTTCAGGACAACACAAGGACTATCTGGATGCCTGTTCGGAGGGATCTTTCACAAGCAAGGAGGTTGAAGCTAGGTGGGATCTTCTTGATCGGATTGAGGAGAATGCTGAAGGATGGGAGAACAACAAAGGTGAAGAGTCAGGTATAAATTATGATTATGAATGCATTGAAGCTTTTATGGATACTGATAAATTTCGAGATATGAGTGCTACTTATGGTCTTGACTCTCAAGTTGCTGCAAATCTTTATAAAGCCTTTTCTTCTCATTTTGAATTGCCTAATAAGAATTTTGATAAGTATCATGAACCTTTTAAAGAGGCTTGCATGAAGGATGAAATTGTTGTTAATGATTGCAATAAGCATGCTCAAACTCCTAAGAATGTTATTTCCTATAAGCATGTTAATTTTTGTGGAATGCATAGACCTTGTGGAATTAATCAAATCAAAGATGAATATTGTATCCATCATATTAATGAAAAAACTAGAAAGTGGGCTAGGGCTCTAGATGATCTTGGTAAAAAAGTTTGTGCCCTCTATCCTTTTATTTGTGAAGTTTGCCATGAAGTGGGTCATTTTAATTTTCAATGCTCCACCAATGATAATTTGAACCCAATGAGTGCTGCAAATTTGTATTGTGATGATGAAATTACTCCTAATCAGCATGATGAACTCACTTTATTTTTGTGGTGTGAAGAGTTATCAAGGAAAATTTCTTTGTTAGATATTAATGATCTTGATATTGATGATGTCCTGCATGGGTGTTTTTCTTATTGCATTGATAATAGCCATACAAATACTTACATACAAAATATTTTAGAAGATGACACCTTGCCAAAATATAATAGGACCGCTATGTGTTTTGAACTAATTAATGAAAAGGAGGAATCCTCCCAAGTTTCTTCTATTGTTTCTGAAAGTAAATCAGGTTATGTGGACAAGCCACCCTTCAAGCCTCTTCCTCCTAAAGAAGGGAACGAGGAGAAGGAGGAGAAGAAGAAGAAGAAGGGAACGAAGAAGAAGAAGAAGAAGAAGAAGAAGAAGGAGAATAAAGAGAAAGAGGTAACGGCATATCCCCGCGTGAATGAGATAACGCTAGGTAACCGTAAGTATGTTGCTCCTAATGATTATTATGATAATGAATCTGAATACAATGATCTTCCTATGCCCTTTACATACATTAGTGATCATGATTTGAATGAGCACACTACTTTTGATATTGCAAATCTCTGGGAAACTAATTCTGAAAATGATGATGATAATAATTGCCATAGTATCAGTGCTATCCATGCTTCCTCCCATAATGATATAGAAAGCTCTAAGCTTGGGGAAGAGGTGTTTGAAAATCCTTTTGCTACTGATCATTATGTGTTTGATACATCTCCTTCTAATAACAATGATGGTATGGTCACAGATAAACCGACTGTGAAAGATAACTATTCTATTTCTTATGATGACACTGTGCCTCCGACCTTTAATGATTATTATAAAGAATGCTATGATATAGGTTATAACTATCCTTATGAAACTTGTCATAGTTATGATTGGATTGCCAAAAACAATTCCCTTAATATGCAACTTGTTTACCATGTTCAAATTCTTGATAATAATCCTGCTCCAATTACTATTAATGAGAAGAATTCTTCTTATGCCAAAATTAATGATACTTCTATGCATATGAACCATGATAAGAATGTTTTAAGTGATGGGTATATTGTGGATTTCATCAATGATGCTACTGAAAGTTATTATGAGAGAGGGAAACATGGGTATATGCATCTTAATAATATTAAGTTTCCCCTCTTTATGTTGAGAATCTTGAAGTTACTCGTGTTTTATCCTCTTATGCTTGTCACTTTGTTCTTCATGAATTCATTTGTGTACAAGATTCCTTTTCATAGGAAGCATGTTAGGCTTAAATTTGTTTTGAATTTGCCTCTTAATGCTCTCTTTTGCTTCAAATACTATTTCTTGCGATTGCATCATTAAAACTGTTGAGCCCATCTTAATGGTTATAAAGAAAGAACTTCTTGGGAGATAACCCATGTGTTTATTTTGTTACAGTACTTTTATTTTGTATTTGTGTCTTGGAAGTTGTTACTACTGTAGCAACCTCTCCTTATCTTAGTTTTGTTGCATTGTTGTGCCAAGTAAAGTCTTTGATAGTAAGGTTCATACTAGATTTGGATTACTGCGCAGAAACAGATTTCTTTGCTGTCACGAATCTGGGCCTAATTCTCTGTAGGTAACTCAGAAAAATATGCCAATTTACATGAGTGATCCTCAGATATGTACGCAACTTTCATTCAATTTGGGCATTTTCATCTGAGCAAGTCTGGTGCCACTTTAAAATTCATCTTTACGGACTGTTCTGTTTTGACAGATTCTGCCTTTTATTTCGCATTGCCTCTTTTGCTATGTTGGATGAATTTCTTTGTTCCATTAATGTCCAGTAGCTTTGGGAAATGTCCAGAAGTGTTAAGAATGATTGTGTCACCTCTGAACATGTGAATTTTTGATTATACACTAACCCTCTAATGAGTTGTTTTGAGTTTGGTGTGGAGGAAGTTTTCAAGGATCAAGAGAGGAGGATGATACAATATGATCAAGGAGAGTGAAAGCTCTAAGCTTGGGGATGCCCCGGTGGTTCATCCCTGCATATTTCAAGAAGACTCAAGCATCTAAGCTTGGGGATGCCCAAGGCATCCCCTTCTTCATCGACAAATTATCAGGTTCCTTCTCTTGAAACTATATTTTTATTCGGTCACATCTTATGTACTTTACTTGGAGCGTCTGTTTGTTTTTGTTTTTGTTTTTGTTTGAATAAATACATGCTTGTGTGGGAGAGAGACACGCTCCGCTGGTTCATATGAACACATGTGTTCTTAGCTTTTAATGTTCATGGCGAAGGTTGAAACTGCTTCGTTAATTGTTATATGGTTGGAATCGGGAAATGCTACATGTACTAATTCTAAAATGTCTTGGATAATTTGATACTTGGCAATTGTTGTGCTCATGTTTAAGCTCTTGCATCATATACTTTGCACCCATTAATGAAGAAATACATAGAGCTTGCTAAAATTTGGTTTGCATAATTGGTCTCTCTAAGGTCTAGATAATTTCTAGTATTGAGTTTGAACAACAAGGAAGACGGTGTAGAGTCTTATAATGTTTACAATATGTCTTTTATGTAAGTTTTGCTGCACCGGTTCATCCTTGTGTTTGTTTCAAATAACCTTGCTAGCCAAAACCTTGTATCGAGAGGGAATACTTCTCATGCATCCAAAATTCTTGAGCCAACCACTATGCCATTTGTGTCCACCATACCTACCTACTACATGGTATTTCTCCGCCATTCCAAAGTAAATTGCTTGAGTGCTACCTTTAAATTTCCATCATTCGCCTTTGCAATATATAGCCCATGGGACAAATAGCTTAAAAACTATTGTGGTATTGAATATGTACTTATGCACTTTATCTCTTATTAAGTTGCTTGTTGTGCGATAACCATGTTCCTGGGGACGCCATCAACTACTCTTTGTTGAATATCATGTGAGTTGCTATGCATGTCCGTCTTGTCTGAAGTAAGGGAGATTTACCACTCATTTAATGGTTAGAGCATGCATAATGTTAGAGAAGAACATTGGGCCGCTAACTAAAGCCATGAATCATGGTGGAAGTTTCAGTTTTGGACATATATCCTCAATCTCATATGAGAACATTAATTGTTGCTAAATGCTTATGCATTAAAGAGGAGTCCATTATCTGTTGTCTATGTTGTCCCGGTATGGATGTCTAAGTTGAGAATAATCAAAAGCGAGAAATCCAAATGCGAGCTTTCTCCTTAGACCTTTGTACAGGCGGCATAGAGGTACCCCTTTGTGACACTTGGTTAAAACATGTGTATTGCGATGACAATCCCGGTAATCCAAGCTAATTAGGACAAGGTGCGGGCACTATTAGTATACTATGCATGAGGCTTGCAACTTGTAAGATATAATTTACATGATACATATGCTTTATTACTACCGTTGACAAAATTGTTTCTTGTTTTCAAAACCAAAGCTCTAGCACAAATATAGCAATCAATGCTTCCCTCTGCGAAGGGCCTTTCTTTTACTTTTATGTTGAGTCAGTTCACCTATTTCTCTCCACCTCAAGAAGCAAACACTTGTGTGAACTGTGCATTGATTCCTACATACTTGCATATTGCACTTGTTATATTACTTTACATTGACACTATCCATGAGATATACATGTTATAAGTTGAAAGCAACCGCTGAAACTTAATCTTCCTTTGTGTTGCTTCAATACCTTTACTTTGATTTATTGCTTTATGAGTTAACTCTTATGCAAGACTTATTGATGCTTGTCTTGAAGTACTATTCATGAAAAGTCTTTGCTTTATGATTCATTTGTTTACTCATGTCATTACCATTGTTTTGATCGCTGCATTCATTACATATGCTTACAATAGTATGATCAAGGTTATGATGGCATGTCACTCCAGAAATTATCTTTGTTATCGTTTACCTGCTCGGGACGAGCAGAACTAAGCTTGGGGATGCTGATACGTCTCCGACGTATCGATAATTTCTTATGTTCCATGCCACATTATTGATGATATCTACATGTTTCATGCACATTATATGTCATATTTATGCGTTTTCTGGAACTAACCTATTGACGAGATGCCGAAAGGCCAGTTGCTGTTTTCTGCTGTTTTTGGTTTCAGAAATCCTAGTAAGGAAATATTTTCGGAATCGGACGAAATCAACACCGAAGATCTTATAATTCCCGGAAGCTTCCAGAGCACCGGAGAAAGGCCAGAGGGGAGCCAGGGGGGCCCCACCCCACAGGGCGGCGCGGCCCGGGGGGGGCGCCCCCTAGTGTGTGGGTCCCCTGTGGCCCCTCCGACTCCGCCTCTTCGCCTATTTAGTCGTCCCTGACCTAAAACCTCGACCACGTTCGACGAAACCAGAGAAAACCTTCCAGAGCCGCCGCCATCGCGAAGCCAAGATCTGGGGACCGGAGTCTCTGTTCGGCACGCCGCCGGACGGGAAGTGCCCCCGGAAGGCTCCTCCATCGACACCACCGCCATCTTCATCAACGCTGCTGTCTCCCATGAGGAGGGAGTAGTTCTCCATCGAGGCTCGGGGCTGTACCGGTAGCTATGTGGTTCATCTCTCTCCTATGTACTTCAATACAATAATCTCATGAGCTGCCTTACATGATTGAGATTCATATGATGATGCTTGTAATCTAGATGTCATTATGCTAGTCAAGTGGGTTTTACTTATGTGATCTCCGGAGACTCCTTGTCCCACGTGTGTAAAGGTGACAGTGTGTGCACCGTGTGGGTCTCTTAGGCTATATTTCACAGAATACTTATTCGCTGTTATGAATGGCATAGTGAAGTGCTTATTTATATCTCTTTATGATTGCAATGTGTTTTGTATCACAATTTATCTGTGTGCTACTCTAGTGATGTTATTAAAGTAGTTTATTCCTCCTGCACGGTGTAATGGTGACAGTGTGTGCATCGTGTAGTACTTGGCGTAGGCTATGATTGTGATCTCTTGTAGATTATGAAGTTAATTGCTATGATAGTATTGGTGTGATCTATTCCTCCTTTCGTAGTGTGAAGGTGATAGTGTGCATGCTATGTTAGTACTTGGTTTGGTTATGTTGATCTGTCATGCACTCTAAGGTTATTTAAATATGAACATTGAATATTGTGGAGCTTGTTAATTCCGGCATTGAGGGTTCGTGTAATCCTACACAGTTAGTGGTGTTCATCATCCAACAAGAGGGTGTAGAGTCTAGCATCTATCTATTTATTCTGTTATGTGATCAATGTTGAGAGTGTCCACTAGTGAAAGTATGATCCCTAGGCCTTGTTCCTAAATCGCTATCGCTGCTTGTTTACTGTTTTACTGCATCTATACTTCCCGCAATATTACTACCATCAACCGCACGCCAGCAAGCACTTTTCTGGCGCCATTACTACTGCTCATATTCATTCATACCACTTGTATTTCACTATCTCTTCGCCGAACTAGTGCACCTATTAGGTGTGTTGGGGACACAAGAGACTTCTTGCTTTGTGGTTGCAGGGTTGCATGAGAGGGATATCTTTGACCTCTTCCTCCCCGAGTTCGATAAACCTTGGGTGATCCACTTAAGGGAAACTTGCTGTTCTACAAACCTGCTCTTGGAGGCCCAACACTGTCCCACAATATGGTTCCCCTTGTGAAGACTTTGCAAAGTTCTCATGTTGACATGGGCTAGGCGGCGATGCCACAACCAACCCACGTCCGCCTTTCCGAATAGGCACATCGCACTTGTCGTGGTGGTCCCCGAAAAGTCCACCACATACAAGTTGTGTTCGCGATACCCAACGAAAGCGACTTTTAGAGTCTTGCTCCACAAGAGGACCACAATATCATTATCAATAAAGACGGCGAAACCCATCTTGCCAAGGGCGGAAACGGAAAGCAAATTGTAACCAAGAGTTTTGACAAGCATGACATCCACAAGAGTAATGTTGTGTGCAACCACAACCTTGCCAAAACCCAATACCTCGGATGTAGAATTATCGCCAAAGGAGACGGTGATATCATTTATGTTAGGCCTCAACTCCTTGACGAGGTTCTTGCCGCCGGTCATATGACTTGTACATCCACTATCAAGTACCCATTTTGAACCTCCGGCGGCATAGTCCTACATGAGATCAATTCTTGGATTTAGGTACCCATTTCTCAATGGGTCCTCTTTTGTTAGCAACAAGGGTCTTTGGGACCCAAATAGACCAAGCAACATAACCATCATATGGGCCAACATATTTAGCATAAACATCACCATAATAATCTTTAAATAAAACATAGTGAGGGTTAGCAATTCCCGCATCATCATCATTTATGGTTTTGCCCTTGGGGCTTCACCATTAGTGATGGCTTTCTTCTTTCTTGTGCGGGCTTGGCCTTTTGCTTGTTTGCCTTCTTTGCCTTGGCATTGTAACCAAGGCCCTCCTTCCCATTGTTTGATCTTTGCTTACTCAAGAGATCATCCAAGGAAAGTTTACTTTGGGGAGAGGAGGCCTTAGCAAGTTCATCCTTCAACCTAGCATTTTCCTCAATAACATTTGCATGATCACATGAAGGAGTAGAGGTGCTAGGTATGTCATATGAAGCGAGCCTAATTTGAAGTTGCTCATAAGACTTGGAGAGGAGAGAGTATTCACTCTTCAAGGCTTTGTGTGCCTTGTCTAGATCATCTAGATCTCTCACAAGTTTCTCATGATCAACACCAAATTTGGCCTTTTCCTTTGAAAGCATTTTAGACTTAGCTCTAGCAAGATCTCTAGCTTTAGTGAGCTTGTTAATTTTATCTTGAGGATCTCCAAGATTTTCTAACCTCTCTTCAAGAGAAGCTATGGTTTCTTGACTTTCCTCAAGAGCATTTCTAAGAGCATGTAGTTCAAGAGCGTCTTCTCTCTCTATTTGGCATTTTTTCTCAAGAGTACCATTTAGTTGAGCCATACGAACCATGAGATTTGAAACATGCTTTTTAGTATTACCTTGTAGGTTAAGCATGAAATCATCAAACTCAAGCATTTCTTGTTTCACTTTTAGACTAGCAAGATCAACCCCTAGATCATTTGAAATGTTAGGCGTAGAGGGGTTAGGAGATGATACCTCGGAGGATTTAGCCATGAGGCAACTTTCTTCCTCCACATGAATGACCTCATTGGGGGATTCACTTGGTGATGAAGAGTTAGTGGAGAGGGAGGCAAGAGCTACCAATCCATTAGAGGTGGCATCTTCTTCATCATCAACATCATCATCTCCGGAGGTATATTCTTCTTGAGTTGATAGCACGATAGATGTGTCCAAGGAAGACCTTGCCATAAAGCAATGTGCATTCTTGATATGAGGACTTTCATTGGGGGATTCAAAGAGTGATGAAGAGGGAATGTTGGTGGTGACAATGGCGGCCACTTCCTTTGAACTTTCTTCATCTTCATCATCACTAGAGCTTTCCACCTCATCGGAAGAATATTCTTCCCTAGTCACTAGCACAACTTTTGAGGGCCTCTTGCCCTTCTTGGTCTTGTTGTTGTAGAACTTCTTCTTGGGGGCTTTTGAATATTTGCCCTTTGAATCTTTGCTCTTGTCCTTGGGAATGAGCCTTCCACCATGATTCTCCCTATTCTCATAGGGGCACTCGGCAATGAAATGACGCTTGTCATTACAATTGTAGCACGATCTTGTCCTTGGGCCCGAACTTGTGGGCCCTCTTGAGTTGTTTCTCTTGATGTTGTCTTCCTTGGCCTTGGATGGGTCAACCCAAAAAGAGTTAGCATGGAATGCCATGTGGTCATGGTAGTGGTGTTCCAAGTCTTCCGGATAGGACATACTCCAAGATGCCCTATAAGATTCTTGAGGAATCACTTCTTCAACGGAGTTGACCGCCAAGGCAAGGTTGGACCCTTTTGTCATCCCAAGAGCTCGATTGCGAGAATCATGAGAGTTTTGCTCAAGCACCTTGAGAGCTTGCATCTCGTGCACGACTTGTTGAGAAGTGAGAGAGGAATAGCATTCTCTCCCGACAAGAGTCTTGACATCAATGGGTACAAACGGCATCATGCATTCAATGTACTTCTCCTTGATCCAAGAGTCATTGATGTGGGTGGCACCAATAAGCCGGAAGGCATCGGCAACGGTGAGAAGTCTTCCATACATGACTTCATGATCTTCATCCGGTAGCCTCATGAAACCTTCGGCTTGATTCTTAAGAGCATTATACTTGTTCCTCCTTGTGCTCTCACTTCCAATGCAACTAGCGGCCAAACCATCCCAAGCTTCCTTGGCGGTGGTGTAGTTCCGAACACGATGCAAGTCCTTAGTCCCCACACTAGTTTGAATCATGTGTAAGGCGGTGTTGTTGAGTTGACTATCAACCGCTTCTCTTCTAGTCAACTTGTCGGGGTTGTATGGCTTGAAGCCTTCCAAGATGATTCTCCAAAGTTCATTGGAGGCACTGCAAACATGAGAGCGAAACTCAAATTGCCAAGTATCGAAATTATCAATGGAAAACTTAGGTGGGTCGCCCCGAATGTTCATATGAGGATGGGGAACCGGTATATCGGGAGATAGGAAAGGTGGAGGTACTCGATTGTAGCTCTCACCTCCACTAGTTCCCTTAGGAGATGCAATGGGAGATTTGATAGTGTTTAAGTTATCACCTTCCACGGGTTTGGTAGAGGAGGGTAATGCCGAAGCACCTCCCTCTTCTAACACACCCGTGTCCTTTACCTCTACGGCGGGAGCCCTAGGAAGGACCGGAGTCAAAAGCTCGGAAATCATTTTTCTCATGCTTTCCATTTGAGCATCCATGGAGGATCTCAACGAATTGATGTCCTCCATGGTGACCATCTTACCGGCCTCTTCCGAAGGCCCATCGTCCGGCATACTCTTAGGCGGTTAAGCCCGAAATAAGAGCCGAGGCTCTGATACCAATTGAAAGGATCGTATGCCGCACCTAGAGGGGGGGTGAATAGGTGCTAACCAATTTTTAGTTCTTTTTCAATTTAGGCTTGACACAAAGGTAAATTCTCTAGATATGCAACTAAGTGAATTTACCTATATGACAAGGTTATCAACTAAGCAAGATATAGCTACGCAATATATAGGAGATAGAATAGGATAGAGGTAACCGAGAGTGGAGCACGCGATGACACGGAGATGATTCCCGTAGTTCCCTTCCTTTGCAAGAAGGTACGTCTACGTTCGGAGGAGTGTGGTCGCTACGAAAGCCAGACCAACAGTCACGAAGGCTTCACTCAGATCTCCTGTGAGCAACGCCACGAAGGCCTAGCCCACTTCCACTAAGGGATTTCCTCGAGGCGGAAACCGGGCCTTTACAAGGTTCTTGGGGCACACATCCACAACCGAATTGGAGGCTCCCAAATCTGTAACAATACAACAATCAACAACAACACATCAACACAAATCAACTAGGGAACCAAATAGGAACACTAGCATGAGATCCCTCAAACAAATGAGGGGGAAATGAAAATCGCTTCGGTGAGGATGTAGATCGGTGGCTTCTCCTTCGAATCTCCAAAGATCAAGAGCTTTGGTTGGGGGAGGAAGGAGATCTTGCAAATCTTGTGTTCTTGAGGTGGCTCTAATGGTGGTGAAGCTTGGCAGATATTTCTTGCAATGATTGAGCAAAGGGGAAGGAAGAAGAAGAGGGGTATAAATACCCCTCCCCAAAATCCAGCCGTTGAGCCTTCCGGGGGGCCGGATAATCCGGCCTAAGTTAGGGCCGGATAATCCGCCCCCGGATAATCCGGCCTCCTGGTACAAAACCAGGACAATGTCCGGCAATTGTCCGGCCCTATCCAGAGCCACTTTTCTTCAGGTCCTTAGCCGTTTTCGAGGGGGCCGGATATTCTTGAAATGTCCGGCCCGGATAATCCGGCCCTGGGACAAAACCGGGACAATATCCGGGCAAATGTCCGGCCCCTATACTGAGCTGCTATTCCTCAAGTCCTTAGCCGAAATTCTGGGGGCCGGATATTTTGGAAATATCCGGCCCGGATTATCCGGCCTGATGAACTTTTTGCTGATTCTTTTTGACAGCACTGACCACATCCAACACACATACAAATGTATCTATATAATCCCTGTACCACTTAAACAACCATTAGAGTATCACATTGATACGTCCAAAACGTATCTACTTTCCCGAACACTTTTGCTATTGTTTTGCCTCTAATTTGTGTATTTTGGATGCAACTAACACGGACTAACGCTGTTTTCAGCAGAACTGCTCTGGTGTCTCGTTTTTGTGCAGAAATCCAACTTTCAGGAAAATCCTCGGAATTTATACGAAAGGTCCTATTTTTCCAGAAGACTCACGGAGCCGAAGGGCAAGTCGGTGGAGGCCCGAGGGCCCCACACCCTAGGCGGCGCGGCCCAGGAGGGGCGCGCGGCCCTAGCGTGTGGCCCCCGGCCGGCCTCCGACGCCCTCTTTCGGACTACTTATTGCCTTCGACCTAAAAACGCACGGAGAGAAGTCGAAGTCGCGAAACCCTCCGAACGCCGCCACATCGCGAAACTCCATCTCGGGAGCCAGAAGTCTCCGTTCTGGCACTCCGCCGGACGGGGAATTGGAGGAGATCATCGCCATCATCACCACCGACGCCTCTCCATCGACCAGCCATGTTTCCCCCATCCATGTGTGAGTAATTCCCCCGCTGTAGGCTGAAGGGGATGGTAGGGATTGGATGAGATTGGTCATGTAATAGTATAAGATTGTTAGGGCATAGTGCCTAGTGTCCGTAATTGGTACTTTGATGATATTGTTGCAACTTGTTATGCTTAATGCTTGTCACTAGGGCCCGAGTGCCATGATCTCAGATCTGAACATGTTATTGTTTCATCATGATATTCATTGTTTATGGTCTTACCTGCAAGTTGTATACACATGTCGCTGTCCGGAACCAATGGCCCCGAAGTGACAGAAATCGGGACAACCGGAGGGGATGGTAGTGATGTGAGGATCACATGTGTTCACGGAGTGTTAATGCTTTGCTCCGGTACTCTATTAAAAGGAGTACCTTAATATCCAGTAGAGATTCCCTTGAGGCCCGGCTGCCACCGGCTGGTAGGACAAAAGATGTTGTGCAAGTTTCTCATTGCGAGCACGTACGACTATAATTGGAACACATGCCTATTGATTGCTTTGTACTTAGACACCGTTTTATTATTATCTGCAAATGCCCTGCTTGATTGTTACATGAGTTTCTCTCATCCATTCAACGCCCGTTATCCGTCCCCGTGCCTACGTATTTTAATCCTGCTGTTTACTATAATCACTATCGTCGTCGTACTCGTTATTTCACTACGCTACTTCTATAAAACGTTACTATCGATAAACTCTTGCGAGCAAGTCTGTTTCCAGGTGCAGCTGAATTGACAACTCCGTTGTTAAGACTTTCAAGTATTCTTTGTCTCCCCTTGTGTCGAATCAATAAATTGGGTTTTACTACCCGCGAAGACTGCTGCGATCCCCTATACTTGTGGGTCATCAAGACTGTTCTGGCACCGTTGCCGGGGAGCATAGCTTTATTTGGAAGTTCACTTGGATTGATATTGTTCGCTGCAAATTTTCCATCATGGGTAAACCTCGCGATCCTAAAGTCGCCATATTACCATCCACTACAAGAAAAGGTACAACTCTGAGTACCTCTGCTCTTGATTCACCATCTGTGATTGATAAACTTGTTTCACCGCCACATGCTTCACTTGCTGGTACTTCTGCTGAATCTGAAAATTCTTATAATATTGATGATGCTTCTGCTGTGCTTGATGATAGTGGTTCATTGGGATCCTTTCTAGATGCTACAATTGCTAGGTCTAGACAAATTGAAAATACTGAAACTCCTAATGCTACTACACCTGTTAATTCACCTGAACTTGATTATTCTAGTGATGATCCTGATGAAGATTATGTGGAGCTTAATGATGATTTTATTAATAGATGCAATGCTACTGCTGATGCAAGTAAAATTAAAAAGTTTCTCACACAATATACTGTTAGACATAAGTTATCTCCTGATCCTAAATTTGCCACATCTCCTATATGCATTAAGGATAAAGATTATGATTTTTCTCTTGATCTATCTCATATAGCTATTGTAGAGAAAGCACCCTTTTGTGGTACTGAAAAAGAAAGTGCTGTAGAACACATGATTGAACTTTCTTCTATGAGTAGTTTGTTTTCTGATGATGTCAAGATGCGTACTTATTTTGTCGCTAAAATTTTTCCTTTCTCATTAAAGGATGATGCTAAAACTTGGTATAATAATTTGCCTCCTGGTTCTATTAAAAGTCCAACTGATTTGCGTGATGTTTTCTTTCGAAAATACTTTCCTGCTAGTGCTCAACATGTTGCTTTACAGAAAATTTATAGATTTGACCAGGGAGATGAAGAGAAATTGCCTGAGGCTTGGGCAAGATTTTGTTCTCTTATCAGAGCTCGACCTGGACATGATTTAGAAAAGAATGATCTACTTGATATATTTTATAGTGGACTAACCATTGAGTCTAGGGCATATTTGGATAGTTGTGCTGGTTGTGTTTTCAGGAAAAGAACTCCAGACGAAGCTGAAGAATTATTGGCTAAAATAGGCCGGAATCATGATGATTGGACTACGCCTGAACCAATTCCAACGCCAATATTGAAGAAGAGGGGTTTAATTAAATTGAATGATGAAGATATGAGGGAAGCCAAGAAGTCTCTCAAGGAGAAAGGTATTAAATCTGAAGATGTGAAGAATCTACCTCCCATAGAAGATATATGTGAGATAATTCCCCCTTCATCCATGATTGAGGTAAATTCCCTTCAACGCTTTACTAGGGAAGATATTCCGTATTCAAAACCTCCTGCGCAATGCTTAGATGAGTTTGATAATTATATTGTTAAGCAAGAAAATTTTAATATGAGAGTAGAGAATCACTTAATGGAAAATTCTCGAGCTATTGGTGAATTGCATGGTATTGTAGAGAGAACCTCCAATGATGTTAAGATGCTTGTTAAACATTTTCAAATGGTTCAAACTCAAATTGATCAACTCACTAAAGTGCAAAATGACTTATTAAAAAATAATTCTAAAGAGAAACATGCTTATGAAGTAACAACTAGAGGTGGTGTCTCTACCCAGGATCCTCTATATCCTGAAGGGCATCCCAAAAGAATTGAACAAGATTCTCAACGCATTGAACCTAGTGCTCCATCTAAGAAAAAGAAAAAGAAAAAAAATGTTGTAGAATCCTCTGAACCTGTTAATGATCCTAATAGTATTTCTATTTCCGATGCTGAAACTGAAAGTGGTAATGAACATGATAAAGATAATGATAAGAATGATGTTTCTGATAAAGAAGAAGTTGAAGATGAACCTGAAAAGCAAGATAAAAATAAAAAGTATACTAAAGAAGATTTTATTGCTAAGAAGCATGGTAATGAAAGGGAACCTTGGGTGCAAAAGCAAATGCCTTTTCCTGCTAAGAAACTAAAATCAAAGGAAGAAGAACACTATAACAAATTCTGTGATTGGATGAAACCTTTATTTCTGCAAATACCTTTGACTGATGCTATTAAATTGCCTCCTTATTCAAAGTATATGAAAGATATTGTTACTAACAAAAGGAAAATTCCTAATGAGGAGATTTCCACTATGCTTGCTAATTACTCTTTTAATGGCAAAGTTCCAAAGAAGTTGGGCGACCCAGGTATACCTACTATTCCTTGTTCTATTAAGAATAATTATGTTAAAACTGCTCTATGTGACTTGGGAGCCGGTGTTAGTGTTATGCCTTTTTCTCTTTATAAGAGACTTTACCTAGATAAGTTGATACCTACTGATATATCTTTGCAAATGGCTGATAAATCTACTGCTATTCCTGTTGGTATATGTGAGGATGTTCCTGTTCAAGTTACTAATAACTGCTTGATATTAACTGATTTTGTTGTGTTGGAAATGCCTGAAGATGATAATATGTCTATTATTCTTGGGAGACCTTTTCTTAACACCGCAGGGGCTGTTATTGATTGCAATAAAGGAAAGGTTACTTTCAATGTTGATGATAGGGAGCACACCGTTTATTTTCCCAAGAGGATTGAGAAAGCATGTGGAGTTAATACAATTTCTAATGTGAGAACTATCAAAGTGGGAACTATTGATTGTCCAATATATGAGCCTAAAGAAGAATATCAAACTCTTGTGATTGGATCCATATCAATACAATTCAAGGTAACATGATTGATTTGAGGTTTATTTCTTCTTATGCTATGTAAAATTTATTTGGTGGCAAGACTTGATCAACCTTGTTAACAAATACTTTTTATATGCATAGAGGAGGTAAACAACATCTCTTTCTTCCTCCACTTGTTCTACTTGCTGTAGCACTTTTGTTTTGTAAAGTTCCTTAGTTAATTAGAGATTTCAAAAATTTTCCTGGCCAGTAATAATAAACTTAATACCTAGAAATGTGCATTTTTCAAAGTTTTCAAAAATTTACAAAAATTATACCGTTGGTCCTATTTTTCGACGAGGCACTGGGAGTACTGGGATGACCAGTGGCACCCCAGGGTGGCACCCCACGGCCGGCGCGGCCAGCAAGGGGGCGCGCCACCCGGTGTGTGGGTCCCCCTTTCCCCACTTCAGATCTCTTTCGCCCACTTTCTTCTCTCCCGAAAAAACTCGCACCAGGTTCCTCTCACTCGCGTTTTTGCTCAAGAACTCCAGATTTCTCGATCTCTTTGCTCAGCCCAGATTTCTATCTGAAATTTGGCACATTTGCTCTTCGGTATGTGACTCCTCCAACCATCCAAGTAGAATTTTGTTTGGTGGAGTATATCTTGAATATTTTGTTGCTGTAGGTAACATGTTTAGTGAGCTTGCATGCTTGTTCTAAGTGGTAGAAACTAGTTTTGATGCATGATTAGTACTCTAGCAAGTTCCTATGGTAGTTTCCCTCAATTATATGTCACCAAATCAAATTTTATATTGTTTGTTGAAAAATTTCAGAAAAGGAAGATGGATAATTGTAACTTTGGAGAAGTGTTTGAAAGAGAGACAACAAGCACGGGGAGGCCCTCGAGGTCATCCACCCGATTCAGGCAATCCTATAATGAGGACCTCATCGCACCAAGCTTCGCACCCGAAGAGGACAATGGAGTCCCTAATGCTGCATCCTTCCCATGTTATGACTTTTTGAGTAATGCAGGGTTGTTGGATGATTTCTTGACCCTCGTCGGTAAGGCAGGTTTAACCACCTATGTGGGAGATGAGAGTGAGCAATACTATACGCTCACTAAAATCTTTGTGGAGAGCTTCAAGTTCAACAATAAGCACTTTCGCCCGACCGTAGAATTTAAGATCTATGGTAAACCTATTACTATGAAGTTGGAAATTTTTTGTGCTGCATTGGGTATTGTCCCTGTAGGTACAGCAAGGAAGATCGAGGACAACCCCAAGGAATTGCTGGAGCTCTATCGAGGGATCACCAATGATGATTGTCGCACCATTCAGCGTGGCAAGATAAGAAACATCCAACTCCCCGCCATTAAGTATTTTGCTTATTACATTGGTACTAGCATTCTTGGTAGGGAGAACACTAGTAACATATCTAGCTATCACCTTGGTTTCTTAATTGCTGCACTCACTGGGGACACGCCTTATCATCTTGGTGCTCTTGTTGCTCGCCGCTTGTCTAACAAGGGGCCTATATTTGGAGGAATTATTGCTTCACGCGTTTTAGCATATTTAGAGCTTCCTCTTGACCCTAATGATGTGAAAATAACTCCTATGAGGCTCGATATTGCTGCTATGAAGAGTCATCAATTTGTTACAACCGACTCTAGTTTAGATAAGATTGTCTATAGAATATTGTTTGCTGACGGGGAAGAGAGGGAAATCCTTTTGCCGCAGCCAGATTTGTTCAGTATTGACAGGAAACCATGGTCGCGCACTAAGGAGGAGGTGGATGAGCAATTGAAGATACAAGGCTTCCACCAGCAGCATGACTCCGAGGACGCCGAGCCCTCCTACGACTACACCGTCACGTATCCGGGTGCTTCTTCTAGCACATACCCGGAATATGATCCATCTTCGTACTACGGAGGTGCTACTTCATGGGCACCATGGGATTGATCTCCACTTAGGCCAAAAGCCTAAGCTTGGGGGAGGTATACCGGCATCACTCATTCTTTGCATATTATGGTTGCTGGATACTTGTATATACTTGTTTAGTTTCTGATGACCCACAAGTATAGGGGGTGTATCGTAGTATCTTCGATAAGTAAGAGTGTCGAACCCAACGAGGAGCAGAAGGTGTTGACAAGCAGTTTCGATGAAGGATTCACTGTAAATGCTCACAGACAAGTATTCGGGGGGTTTTAGTATAACAGATGAATAAAGTACAAGTAAGTAAAATGCGAGAGAAATAATTGCAGCGAGTGGCCCAATCCTTTTTAGCACAAAGGACAAGCCGGTTTGTTTACTTATAATGACCAAACGTTCTCGAGGACACACGGGATTTTAGTCTAGTGCTTTCGCTACATACAGCTGTTTAATCTTCATTGTTTTGATAAGTGTTGTGTGGGTGAACCTATGCTAATGTACCGCCCTTCCTAGGACTAATACATACTTGTGATTATACCCCTTGCAAGCATCCGCAACTACAAGAAAGTAATTAAGATAAATCTAACCACAGCCTTAAACTCGAGATCCTGCGATCCTCCCGCATCGATATACCAACGGGGGCTTAGGTTTCTGTCACTCCGGCAACCCCGCAATTGGCAAACGAGTACAAGATGCATTCCCCTAGGCCCATAAAGGTGAAGTATCGTGTAGTCGACGTTCACACGACACCACTAGAAGAATGACACCACAACTTAAATATCATAACATTGAATATTACTCAACCATAATTCACTACTAACATTTAGACTTCACCCATGTCCTCAAGAACTAAACGAACTACTCACGAGACATCATATGGAACATGATCAGAGGTGATATGATAATGAATAACAATCTGAACATAAACCTTGGTTCAACGGTTTCACTCAATAGCATCAATAACAAGTAGAAATCAACACCGGGAGAGTTTCCCCTATCAAACAATCAAGATCAAACCCAAATTGCTACAGCGGTGATGAGGTGCAGCGGTGGAGACGGCGGTGATGATGATGAAGATGATGGTAATGGTGATGGAGATGATGTCCAGCTCGATGACGGTGACGATGGCGTCGATTTCCCCCTCCGGGAGGGAATTTCCCGGCGGATTCCTGCCCGCCGGAGAGCTCTTTTCTCTCTGGTGTTCTCCGCCCCGAGGCGGCTGTAACCCTTCGTGAGGATCCTTCGTGGCTTAGGTTTTCGGGACGAAGGGTTTCGCGAAGAAAAGGAGGCGAAAGGGGCTGTGGGGCCCCCACACCACAAGGTGGCGCGGCCCATGGGCCGCGCCGGCCTGTGGTCTGGCCCCACCTTGGGTCTTCTCGGCTCCCCCTTCTGGCCTTCTCCGTCATCTGGAAAAATAGGATTTTTGGTGTAATTTCCTTCCACAGTTGATCTTCCGAAATATTGCATCCCGACGGTGCTTTTTCCAGCAGAATCCTGGCTCCGGTGCGATCTCCAAATAATCATGAAACATGCAAAATAGATGAAATAACATAAGTATTGTGCCCCAATATGAAATATATCAATGAATAACAGCAAATTATGATATAAAATAGTGATGCAAATTGGACGTATCAACTCCCCCAAGCTTAGACTTCGCTTGTCCCCAAGCGAAACTGAACTCGGTAAACAGGACCACATGTTTATGGAGTGAAGAGTCGATAAATAAAATACGGACAAGAAGCATCATATTCATTCACACAAGACATTATAGTAAACAACTTCCTCATATAACTCAACTTGAAACAAGTATAAGGTAATCACAAATAAAGGTGCATAAGGAATCATAATTGGTGATGGCAAACTTTGTTCTTGGTCAGAGAACAGTTAACAGATTATACTTATCTATTGAGCAGCGCTCTCATATTAAAGCTTATGGTAAACTTGCATACTCAATCATATTAATCATTGATGACCTTCAAAGCTATATTCATTCAGGTAAAACTTGTACTAAACAAGGAAGAGTAAAGACATGATGAAGCAAATCACAATATAATAGTTTGATCACAACAACTCAAATGCTTGCTTGAGATGGAGGGAAATAGGTTTACCGACTCAACATAAAATAAAAGACAGGCCCTTCGCAGAGGGAAGCAGGGATTAAATCATGTGCTAGAGCTTTTTTTTTGAAATCATATAAAGAGAATAAAAGTAAAGTTTTGAGAGGTGTTTGTCGTTGTCAACGACTGGTAGCGGGTACTCTAACCCCCTTGCCAAACAGACCTCCAAAGAGCGGCTCCCATGAAGGACGTTGTCTCTACCAGCAAGGTAGATCATCCCTCTTCTCTTTTGTTTACACATGTATTTTAGTTTATTTAAGGATGACACTCCCCCAACCTTTGCTTACACAAGCCATGGCTAACCGAATCCTCGGGTGCCTTCCAACAATCTCATACCATGGAGGAGTGTCTATTGCAAAATTAAGTTGCTTACTGATGAATCAGAGCAAAACACGTGAAGAGAATTATTAATGAAAGTTGATTAATTGGGGCTGGGAACCCCGTTGCTAGCTCTTATTGCAAAATTATAGGATAAGTGGATGAAGCCACTAGTCCATTAGTGGAGGCTGCCTAACAAGACGAAAGATAAAACACCACATACTTCCTCATGAGCTATAAAACATTGACACAAATAAGGAGTAATAAGTTTTGAATTGTTTAAAGGTAGCACATGAAGTATTTACTTGGAATGGCAGAAAATACCATGCAGTAGGTAGATATGGTGGACACAAATGGCATAGGTTTGGGTTCAGGTTTGGATGCACGAGAAGCATTCCCTCTCAGTACAGGTCTTTGGCTAGCAAGGTTAATTAGCAAGCATAAGAGTTGAGGGAAACAAACAAATATACATGTGATAGAAACAATCATGCATCTTACTTGTAAGCACAAACAGTTTTAACTTCAGAATACTAAGCTAAGAACTGATAAGAAAGATAATAACATCTTCTACATGTATTTCCTCTATTCTTCTTAAACTCAAAGTGTTGTTACTATTGACCATTGCTAAGTTTGCCAAAACCAAATAGATTTACTCAATGCTCCCAAAGTGGTACCAATACTAAAATCAAGATCAATAATATAGTAGAAATTGCAAACTAAAATAAGGTGTGCAATATGTAAATGATAAGACTTCTCATTAATATTTCATAATGATAACTCACACCAAGGGATACATAGACAAACTAAAGGAGAGATACTTCCACACTGCAACCCATCTTATACGATAACCTCCCTACTCATGATATGACACTACTTGATAGTAAAAAGTAAAAGGTAGTGATGATGTGATACCGCGGCACTCCCCCAAGCTTGGAATAAACCAAGGGCATGCCAATACCGATGATGAATTACTCCTTTGGCGATGGTGGTGATGAATTCCTCCCGCGCTTCTTACAGATCTCCTTCAGCTTCAACTTCTCAGCTTGGCAATTCTGCACTAAGACTCGAAGAGATTCATTGTTATCTGAAGTTGGCGGTGGCGACCTTGTGACGGGTATCGAATAATATTCCAGCAATCTACGGAGTCGGTAATTCTCCTCCTGGAGTATCTCCACTTCTCTTCTTAGAGCCCGATATTGATCACAAAACTCATCGGTAGTCCGTAGAACTTCTTCCAACACAGGGAAAGAGTCGAGACCAAGAGCTGGTGGTAAGGGTCCCTGCAAGTTATGAGAGAAAGAACGTCGAGTGTCAACAGATCCCACCAAGATTTGCTTACTCCCAACAGCTTGTTGCTCTTGTTTTGACGACATCCTTTTCACTTCTTCCTTCGAAACCCCCTTGCCCTTGTTGTCGGAGGCCATGGTGCTCTAGATCAAAGACAGATCCTGGCAGAAACAGCTCAAAACAAAACACGTTGAGAAAACGATATACGGACCTCCAGGGGTCCGGGGGATTATATAGTAAAAATTTTCACAAAAACGGAAAGTACCAGGTCGAACCGAGTCGGAGAGGGGCGACGAGGCGGCCGACCACGGGCGGCGCGGGCCAGCCCGCGCCTGTGGTGGCACGCCTCGTGCGTCTTTTCCACTCGTTTCGATCTCGTAATTTTCATATTTTCCAAAAACAGCAAAAATATTGTTCGGAAAGTAAATTGCGAACTTTTCATTACCAGTCCTGTTACCTATTCAAAATCGAGTTCTGGCGGACTGTCAATTTGTCCTTTGATGAAAGCCTTCGGTGTTTCCACTTGAATAATATCAACATCAACATTATAAGAATCACCCGAGATATAATGCTTGAGTCTTTGTCCATTCACCACTTGCGTAGCATTGCCTTGGAGAGAGCTAATTTTAATTGCTCCTGAACGATACACCTCCTCAACAACATATGGTCCTTCCCATTTCGAGAGTAATTTCCCTGCAAAGAATCTGAGACGAGACCGATACAATAGGACTTTATCCCCAATATTAAACTCTCTTTTGATGATCCTTCTATCATGCCATTTCTTAACTTTCTCTTTAAAGAGTTTAGCATTTTCATAAGCTTCACTTCTCCATTCATCTAGAGAACTTAATTGCAACAACCTCTTATTACCGGCTAGTTTAGGATCTTTATTTAGTTCTCTAACAGCCCAATAAGCTTTGTGCTCTAGTTCTAGAGGTAAATGACAAGCTTTTCCATAAACCATTTTATAAGGTGACATTCCCATGGGGTTTTTATAAGCAGTTCTATAAGCCCATAGTGCATCCTTCAATTTACTAGCCCAATTCTTTCTAGTTTTATTAACAGTCTTTTGCAAGATAGATTTAATCTCTCTGTTTGATAATTCTACTTGACCACTAGTTTGAGGGTGATAAGTAGAAGCAATTCTATGATTAATACCATACCTAGCAAGAGTTTTTCTAAAACCTCCATGAATAAAATGAGAACCTCCATCAGTCATAATATATCTAGGAACTCCAAATCTAGGAAAAATAATATCTAAAAGCATTTTTAAAGAAGTTTCACCATCAGCACTTTTTGTGGGTATAGCTTCTACCCATTTAGTAACATAATCAACAGCAACAAGTATATGAGTGTTACCTTCTGAAGAGGGAAAATGTCCCATGAAGTCAAATCCCCAACAATCAAATGGTTCAATAACAAGAGTATAATTCATAGGCATTTCATTGCGTCTGGAGATATTACCAACCCTTTGACATTCATCACAAGATAAAATAAACTTCCTTGCATCTTTGAAGAGAGTTGGCCAATAAAAACCTGATTGTAGAACCTTTTGTGCGGTTCTATCTCCAGCGTGATGTCCTCCATAAGCACTACCATGACATTTACTCAATATCTCTTGTTGTTCATGTTCGGAACACACCTTCGCAGGATACCATCCACTCCTTCTTTATATAAGTGTGGGTCATCCCAAAAATAATGCCTCAAGTCATAAAAGAATTTCCTCCTTTGCTGAGCTGAAAAGGTTGGAGGCAAGTACTTGGAAACAATAAAGTTAGCATAATCAGCATACCAAGGACTCTCTCGCGAGCTCACCTTTATTACAGCCAATTGTTCATTTGGAAAACTATCATTAACAGGAACAGGATCATAAGCAATATTTTCCAATCTAGACAAATTATCAGCAACAGGATTATCAGCACCTTTCTATCTACAATATGTAAATCAAATTCTTGCAAAAGAAGTACCCATCTAATAAGCCTCGGCTTAGCATCTTTCTTTGTCATAAGGTATCTAATTGCAGCATGATCAGTATGAATTGTGACTTTTGAATCAACAATATAAGATCTAAACTTGTCACAAGCAAAGACTACAGCTAATAACTCTTTTTCAGTTGTAGCATAATTTCTTTGAGCAGCATCAAGAGTCTTGCTAGCATAATGAATAACATTCAGTTTTTTATCTACTCGCTGTCCAAGAACAGCGCCTACAGCAAAATCACTAGCATCACACATAATTTCAAAAGGCAAATTCCAATCAGGAGGTTCAACTACAGGAGCAGTTGTTAAGGCTTTCTTTAGAGTTTCAAAAGCTTCCTTACAATCATCATCAAAAACAAATGGTACATCTTTTTGAAGAAGATTAGTAAGAGGCTTTGAAATCTTGGAGAAATCTTTAATAAACCTCCTATAAAACCCAGCATGACCAAGAACACTACGAATACCTTTAACATCCCTCGGATAGGGCATCTTCTCAATTGCTTCAACTTTAGCTCTATCAACTTCAATACCTCTTTCGGAAATTTTATGTCCCAATACAATTCCTTCATTAACCATAAAGTGGCATTTCTCCCAATTAAGAACAAGGTTAGTTTCTTCACATCTCTGCAAAACTTTATCAAGGTTCCGCAAGCAATTATCGAAAGAATTACCATAGATAGAAAAATCATCCATGAATACCTCTACAATACTCTCGCAAAAGCCATGAAAAATAGCAGACATGCATCTTTGAAAAGTAGCAGGAGCATTACATAAACCAAAAGGCATACGTCTATAAGCATAAGTTCCATAGGGACAAGTGAAAGTGGTTTTCTCTTGATCTTTAGCTTTAACAGCAATTTGTGAAAACCCAGAATAACCATCAAGAAAACAAAAATGAGTATTTTTAGATAACCTTTCTAACATTTGATCAATAAAAGGCAAAGGGTAATGATCTTTCTTAGTAACCTTATTAACTTTTCGAAAATCAATGCACATTCTATAACCTACGACTACTCTTTGAGGTATGAGCTCATCATTATCATTAGGCACAACAGTCATTCCTCCTTTCTTAGGAACACAATGCACAGGACTAACCCATCTACTATCAGCAATAGGATATATAATACCAGCTTCAAGAAGTCAATACCTCATTTCTTACCACATCCTTCATCTTAGGAATTAGACGACGCTGAGGTTCAACAACAGGCTTCGCATCATCTTCCATATTAATGGCGTGTTGGCAAATAGAGGGAGAAATCCCCTTCAAGTCATCAAGAGTATAGCCAATAGCACCTCGGTGTTTCTTCAATATTTGCAATAGCCTTTCTTCTTCAAACTCTGTAAGCTTAGAACTAATAATAACAGGATATATTTTCTTATCATCAATATGAGCATATTTAAGATTATCAAAAGGCTTTAAATCAAAAACAGGGTCTTCCTTTGGTGGCGGCGTGGTACCCAAATCTTCCACCGGTAAATCATGCTTGAGAATAGGTTGGCGAAGAAAAATCTCCTCAAGCTCATCTCTTTCTTTCCTGAAAACTTCACTCTCGCTATTCTCCAAATGTTGCTGCAAAGGATTATTAGGAACAAGAACAATAGATGCACACTGCTCCATTTTAAAATCATCACTAGGCAAATCAGCTTTATAAGGAGTTTTGGTAAATTTAGAGAAGTTAAACTCATAAGATTCACCAGCAAATTTAGTCAAAATTTTCTCTTTCTTGCAATCTATAATAGCTCCACAAGTATTTAGAAAAGGTCTACCAAAAATAATAGGACAATAATCACTAGCAGCAGAACCAAGTACCAAAAAGTCAGCAGGATATTTAATCTTACCGCATAGAACTTCCACATCTCGAACAATACCAATTGGAGAAATAGTTTCTCTATTAGCCAACTGAATAACCACATCAATATCTTCAAGTTCACAAGAACCAATTTCATGCATAATCTCCATGTAAAGCTCATAAGGAATAGCACTAACACTTGCACCAATATCACATAAACCATAATAGCAATGATCACCAATTCTAACAGATAGCATAGGAACACTAACTTGTTTGGGTTTATTAGGATGTGAAACAATATTAGAAGCATCTTCACAGAAAATAATATGACCATCCTCCAAATTTTCAGTCACAAGATCTTTAACTATTGCAACAGCAGGTTCAACTTTTATTTGTTCTTCAGGTTCTATAGGTTTCTTTTCACTTTTATGAACCGCACTATTTATAACAGAGTACTCCTTCATTTTAGCAGGGAAAGGAGTTTTTTCAATATAAGCTTCAGGAATAACATGATCAATAGTTTCAACTACAACGCATTTATTAATAGATGAATCAATTTTATCTTTATACGGTTCATGATACTTATCAAAATTCTTCTTAGGCAATTCATAATGAGAGGCAAAAGCTTTATAAAGGTTTGCAGCAACTTGAGAATCAAGACCATATGTAGCACTCATATTACGAAATTTATCAGTATCCATAAAAGCTTCAATGCATTTATAATCATAAATTATACCTGATTCTCTATCCTTGTCGTTCTCCCAACCTTCAGTATTTTCTTGGATCCGATCAAGAAGGTCCCTTTTAAACTCTTCTTTGTTGCGTGTAAATGTTCCAGAACAAGAAGTATCCAGCAAAGTCTTGTCTTGAAAAGAAAGTCTTGCATAGAAATTATCAATAATAACATTACCAGGAAGCTCATGAATGGGGCATTTGAGCATTAAAGACTTCAATCTCCCCCAAGCTTGGGCAATACTTTCTCCATCATGAGGCCAAAATTATATATGCGATTCCGATCTTTGTGAATCTCACTTGGAGGATAGAACTTAGAATAAAACCGGGGCACAATATCATTCCATTCAAGAGAATCCCCATTATCCAGTAATTTATACCAATGCGCCGCTTTACCAGACAGCGATATAGAGAATAGTTTCTTTCTAACTTCATTCATAGCAATACCTGCACATTTGAATAACCCGCATAATTCATGCAAAAACAGTAAATGATCACCAGGATGGACAGTTCCATCCCCTTCATAGCGGTTATCCATAACACGTTCAATAATTTTCATAGGTATTTTATATGGTATCACTTCCTCACCTGGCGCCTCATCCACTACCGTTGCAGTAGTAGTAGATTTCCCAAATAAAAATTGAAGAGAAGATCTCTCCATAATGACTTATAGCAAGCAGAAATAAAATCAGCACAAACAGTAAAGGTTTTCCTTACCAATTCCACTTACCAATAGCGCTTCACTCCCCGGCAACGGCGCCAGAAAATAGTCTTGATGACCCACAAGTATAGGGGTGTATCGTAGTATCTTCGATAAGTAAGAGTGTCGAACCCAACGAGGAGCAGAAGGTGTTGACAAGCAGTTTCGATGAAGGATTCACTGTAAATGCTCACAGACAAGTATTCAGGGGTTTCGATAACAGATGAATAAAGTACAAGTAAGTAAAATGCGAGAGAAATAATTGCAGCGAGTGGCCCAATCCTTTTTAGCACAAAGGACAAGCCGGTTTGTTTACTTATAATGACCAAACGTTCTCGAGGACACACGGGATTTTAGTCTAGTGCTTTCGCTACATACAGCTATTAATCTTCATTGTTTTGATAAGTGTTGTGTGGGTGAACCTATGCTAATGTACCGCCCTTCCTAGGACTAATACATACTTGTGATTATACCCCTTGCAAGCATCCGCAACTACAAGAAAGTAATTAAGATAAATCTAACCACAGCCTTAAACTCTGAGATCCTGCGATCCCTCCTGCATCGATATACCAACGGGGGCTTAGGTTTCTGTCACTCCGGCAACCCCGCAATTGGCAAACGAGTACAAGATGCATTCCCCTAGGCCCATAAAGGTGAAGTATCGTGTAGTCGACGTTCACACGACACCACTAGAAGAATGACACCACAACTTAAATATCATAACATTGAATATTACTCAACCATAATTCACTACTAACATTTAGACTTCACCCATGTCCTCAAGAACTAAACGAACTACTCACGAGACATATGATAATGAATAACAATCTGAACATAAACCTTGGTTCAACGGTTTCACTCAATAGCATCAATAACAAGTAGAAATCAACACCGGGAGAGTTTCCCCTATCAAACAATCAAGATCAAACCCAAATTGCTACAGCGGTGACGAGGTGCAGCGGTGGAGACGGCGGTGATGATGATGAAGATGATGGTAATGGTGATGGAGATGATGTCCAGCTCGATGACGGTGACGATGGCGTCGATTCCCCCTCCGGGAGGAATTCCCCGGCGGATTCCTGCCCGCCGGAGAGCTCTTTTCTCTCTGGTGTTCTCCGCCCCGCAGAGGCGGCTGTAACCCTTCGTGAGGATCCTTCTGTGGCTTAGGTTTTCGGGACGAAGGGTTTCGCGAAGAAAAGGAGGCGAAAGGGGCTGTGGGGCCCCCACACCACAAGGTGGCGCGGCCAGGCCATGGGCCGCGCCGGCCTGTGGTCTGGCCCCACCTTGGGTCTTCTCGGCTCCCCCTTCTGGCTTCTCCGTCATCTGGAAAAATAGGATTTTTGGTGTAATTTCCTTCCACATCTGATCTTCCGAAATATTGCATCCTGACGGTGCTTTTTCCAGCAGAATCCTGGCTCCGGTGCGCGATCTCCAAATAATCATGAAACATGCAAAATAGATGAAATAACATAAGTATTGTGCCCCAATATGAAATATATCAATGAATAACAGCAAATTACAATATAAAATAGTGATGCAAATTGGACGTATCAGTTTCTTTGAGTGGTTTTCTAATGAGAGGGAGATGATATTTGGGGAAGTGCTGCCTGAAAACAGATTCTGGACTGTTACCAAAAAAATTCGTGCGCACAGCCAGAACGTTATTTTGAGCTGCCAATTTTTGTGCATGTTCCCCAGGTTGTTATCTAACTTTCATTAGTTGAACACTTTTCGAGCTGAGCAACGGAAGATTTTTGTAAAAATCGATTTCTGTACTGCTGTCAGGTTTTGGCAGATTTCTGCCATCCTGCTTTTCTGTGTTTCTTTTAGTTTTCATTTTCTTATTCTTACTTTGTTTCTTTCCTAAAACACAAAAAGACCAAAAATATTTATGTTGTTTCTCTTCGCCATTTGTTTATCTTGGTTTCTTATTCCCATTTTGCTTTATTTGCTATTGCTAGTTTGCTATAAGAAAACCCAAAAAGATTTTGCTTTGTTTGCTTGTTTCCTTTTGTTCTTGTTTCTAAATTCGAAAACACCAAAAATATTTGCTGTTCTTCTTTGGTTTTGTAAAGTTCTTTATGAGTTCAATGGTCTTCGGTGGCTGGAGCGTGGTTTTCATTCCATATTATTCAAGCTACACAAGTGAAAAGGCAATAATGACGATCTCTCATGTTTAGCTCCAATTTATTAATATGAGTAGCATGTCATGGATGTTTGCCTGCATTGTTTTATTCATAAATAGGTATGATATTGTGGTATCCTCCTCTGAATAATTCGTTTGAATTAGCTTGGCACATGCTCACGCATGCATATGACTGAACAAAAGTCAATTAAGCCTCGATGATTTACATTGCTTCAGAGTTTTTGTATCACTCTCATGCCTCAGTTAATTTATTTTGCCGCAAGCATGATTATGACAGTTACTCTCTTGATTTGTCGCTCCCTAGTCTTTTGCTAGCCTTCACTTGTACTGAGCGGGAACACTGCTCGTGCTTCCAAACCCCTGAAAACCAAGTTGTTCCAAAGTGTCCACCATAAATACCTATGCATGGCATTTCAAACCATTCCATGTAAATTCTCATGCGCTACCTTTAAAACCTTCAAAATGCTTCTCAATTTGTGTTAATGTTTCATAGCTCATGAGGAAGTATGTGGTGCTTAACTTTCAACCTTGTCATTTACTCTTGACGGACTTTCATTATGGACTAGTGGCACATCCGCTTATCCAATAATTTTGCAAAAAGAGCTGGCAATGGGGTTCCCAGCCCCGATTAATCAAACTTCATTAATAATTCTCTTCACATGTTTTGCTCTGATTCACCAGTAAGCAACTTAATTTTGCAAATAGACACTCCTCCATGGTATGTGATTGATGGAGGGCACCCGAGGATTCGGTTAGCCATGGCTTGTGTAAGCAAAGGTTGGGGGGAGTGTCACCCATAATAAAACTAAAATACGTGTGTAAACAAAAGAGAAAGAGGGATGATCTACCTTGCTGGTAGAGATAACGTCCTTCATGGGAGCCGCTCTTGGAAGTCCGGTTGGCGAGGTAGTTGGTGTACCCATTACCATTCGTTGACAACAACAAACACCTCTCAAAACAATTTTACTCCTGTTTTAAAAATGAAAAGCTCTAGCGCATGTTAATCCCTGCTTCCCTCTGCGAAGGGTCAATCTTTTACTTTTACATTGAGTCTCCATCCTTTCTTTGAGTACTTTCTTGAGAGCACAACTGTCATTCTTAGTGTAATATGCTTGTCTCAAAATATGATTGATTGTGGTATAACTTTGATGCTTTTATCTTTGACAATCACTATTTCTAGTCTTTCTATGAACTTCAGAGGTGCCTGAGCATTTATGTTTTGCTGATCAAATATGGGCAAGCGAGATACCACTCTATCATACTCTTTTATGAACATTGCAATCCTGCTTATATACATGATTCATGATGCTTATTATTAATTGTTGGTACCTTTCCATGATTGACATAGCTATTAGATGATCTTATTTGCATGTATCTTATTATGAATTGCTTAAGTACTTGCCATATTATGAGAATATTTACATCATATGAACAAATGTGTTCGTGAAAGTTCTTTTATCGCTCAGTTGTTAACTGAATTGCTTGAGGACAAGCAATAAGCTAAGCTTGGGGGAGTTGATACGTCCAAAACGTATCTACTTCCCCGAACACTTTTGCTATTGTTTTGCCTCTAATTTGTGTATTTTGGATGCAACTAACACGGACTAACGTTTTGCAGAACTGCTCTGGTGTCTCGTTTTTGTGTAGAAATCCAACTTTCGGAAAATCCTCGGAATTTATACGAAAGGTCCTATTTTTCCGAAGACTCACGGAGCCAGAAGGGCAAGTCAGGTGGAGGCCTGAGGGCCCCACACCCTAGGGCGGCGCGGCCGAGGAGGGGGGCGCGCGGCCCTAGCGTGTGGCCCCCTCGGCCGGCCTCCGACGCCCTCTTTCGGACTACTTATTGCCTTCGACCTAAAAACGCACGGAGAGAAGTCGAAGTCGCCAGAAACCCTCCAGAACGCCGCCACATCGCGAAACTCCGTCTCGGGAGCCAGAAGTCTCCGTTCTGGCACTCCGCCGGACGGGGAATTGAGGAGATCATCGCCATCATCACCACCGACGCCTCTCCATCGACCAGCCATGTTTCCCCCATCCATGTGTGAGTAATTCCCCCGCTGTAGGCTGAAGGGGATGGTAGGGATTGGATGAGATTGGTCATGTAATAGTATAAGATTGTTAGGGCATAGTGCCTAGTGTCCGTAATTGGTACTTTGATGATATTGTTGCAACTTGTTATGCTTAATGCTTGTCACTAGGGCCCGAGTGCCATGATCTCAGATCTGAACATGTTATTATTTCATCATGATATTCATTGTTTATGGTCTTACCTATAAGTTGTATACACATGTCGCTGTCCGGAACCAATGGCCCCGAAGTGACAGAAATCGGGACAACCGGAGGGGGTGGTAGTGATGTGAGGATCACATGTGTTCACGGAGTGTTAATGCTTTGCTCCGGTACTCTATTAAAAGGAGTACCTTAATATCCAGTAGATTCCCTTGAGGCCCGGCTGCCACCGGCTGGTAGGACAAAAGATGTTGTGCAAGTTTCTCATTGCGAGCACGTACGAATATAATTGGAACACATGCCCATTGATTGCTTTGTACTTAGACACCGTTTTATTATTATCTGCAAATGCCCTGCTTGATTGTTACATGAGTTTCTCTCATCCATGCAACGCCCGTTATCCGTCCCCGTGCCTACAGTATTTTAATCCTGCTGTTTACTATAATCACTACTGCGTCTTTGTTATTGCTGCTGTTATTTCACTACTGCTGCTATAAAACTGTTACTACGATAAACTCTTGCGAGCATGTCTGTTTCAGTGCCTGAATTGACAACTCCGTTGTTCAGACTTTCAAGTATTCTTTGTCTCCCCTTGTGTCGAATCAATAAATTGGGTTTTACTACCCGCGAAGACTGCTGCGATCCCCTATACTTGTGGGTCATCACACATACATTGACATCAAACACTCAAAACATAATATGAGAGATGTTCTTTCATAGACGAAGGTCTCTCTCCTTGAGCAGCTCTAAGTATGAGACTGAGAAGTGATCCATCGTCCCCCCGCACAGGAGGGGTAGCGCAGCTTATATAGGCGCTGGCTGTTTACAAAGAAGTCCCTACGACATACTGGCCGGCTCTGCCGGCTCCGGCTTTATCGCTCCATTCCGAGGCGCTGGCGTCAGCAGCCGTTGAGGCCTGTCCGTCCTTCTTGCCGATGTCAGCGGCGACAGGACGTGCCAGGCGACGTGGGAGAGATGTCTCTGTCGGCACCGGTAGCCTGTAGCGTACGGCGCAACCTAGGCCATGATGGCCTATCCGACGCAGGGCACTGTTACTCCACAGTGCCCCTTTACGGGAGATGAGATCAGCGTGGACTTCTGCACCCGGATTACCTTTCCGGTTCCTTCTCCTGCAACGGTCACCAGCCTCGAGCCGGTCAGGGGAGAGACCAACCAAGCCGGACATGGCACGTAGAAGCCGGCCCAACCACAGCGCAGACGGCCGTAGCCAGACCAGCGTAGATCTAGGGTTAGCCGGCTCGCAAGGCAGCCGGCCACGGCTCCAGCCGGCTGCTCCTCAGCCGGCCTTTGCCGCGGGCCATCCGGCCTCGAGCCATACCCGGGGTCTTCCCCCCGACACGAGGCCATAGCGATGAACGTCCTCGTCGCCGCAGCCACCATGGATTCCGAGGGAACCCTTGCAGCCGCCGCCATCCCAGACTCCCCCATAGCCACCATCATAGCCCCAATGAAGGCCGCATTTGCGAACGAAGCAAAGCGTGCCGCCACCAACGGCCGGGAAGCTAAGACGAATGCGGCAAAGAAGGTGTTGTCCAAGGAGGAGAAATGTGTTGAGGCCTCGAAGCATCGCGGCCGACGCAAGAATCTGAAAAAGAGGAATGCAGCGGCCGCCGCCATCCAGCACGTGGAGGCCACCCAGCACATAGTGTGGCAGATGCATCTGAAACCCGGCGTCGCACAAGTAGGCCTCCATCCCAGCATAGCAAGTGTGCAACCTAGAGTACTGTTTTATGTGGAGTACTCTCACGCACATATGTGGCCAATTTCAAAGGACACAATTTGTCTTTGCCTTTAAATTTTGGTTGGTGCCGACGAGGACAAGTATACACTTCTAGCTAGTACATTTCAATCCTTTGGGTTTAATTATCACTAGATGACCCGTTGCGCTATCGCGCAATGACGAAGGCTAACCATAGGGTTTCTCTTATTTTAGTCCCGAATTACCGCGTTGTGCTATCGCACAAATAGCATAATTCAATAAGAATTTGAACCATAAGTTTTGGCTTATTTTAATATCAGAGGCTTGGAGCGGAGCTCTACTCTTCTTGCCGATGTCATCACCGTACTGGTAAAGGGAGGGCATTCGGGTTGGGTGGCCATCCAGGCGAGCTATAACATCATCCGATGGCGTGAGTTGGAGAAAATGTTCTTGATGGTCCATGCACCGTCCTTTGGCTACTCCCTTTGCTCCCATGCCACGGCTCCTTCTGCCCCTCGTATGATCTGAACCATCCCTTGTGCTCTCATGTGGGTAATGCTCTCAATATCTCTTTCACTTCCTTTTGCGTAATTCACTTGCCATCACAGAAATATTATGGCCAAGTGGCTGCGATTTCTTATTTTCTCACGTGCACATTTGTGTTTCATCGCAATGTTACCCGTTGTGCTATCGCGCAAATGGCGGAGACTACCCATAGGATCTGGTTTATTTTAGTACCGAAGATTGGAGTAGAGCTTTTGGATCGAGTAGAATAGTATCCGATGGGGCGTCCCATGGTGAGGTATAATAGTATATAGTGTGTTTCGTTGGAGGAAACGCCCTCGACGGCCCTTGTACTTTCATTTGGGTAGTGCTCTCGATATCTCTTCCACTTTCCTTTGGGAAATCCAAATTGTAGATGGGAGGAATGATCTATAAAGGAAAAAAAACATTTAGGCCGACGTTTTTTTTTAAATCAGACGTAGAAAACTGAGGGGTCATTTTCGTGACGTGGCGAGGAAGCGGAGGCGTCGGCGCGTATAAAGCCATCTTCTCCCACGGCCGCACCCTCCATTCCCCCACTCCGTTCCCCTCCCAGTCTCCCACTACTCCCAAAATTACCAAAAACCTCTCTCTCTCTCTCTCGGCCACTTCGCCTCCAGGGTAGGTTTCTTCTCGCTTGATCCAGGAGAATCGGTGGCGATGCAAGGCGGGGGAAGAGCTGGCGATGTGGAAGATGGGAAGAAGCGCAAGGCCGCCGCTTTGGGTGGAGAGAAGGAGGTCGTTGAAGAGGCCACCATGAGCGTCGGTGCTTCGAGGGCAACCACCGTGGATACCCTTCACGTTGGTGCGAGCACCATCGGGACGGGCGGCATCAGGCCGGTCGTAGAGGAAGCGGCGGATCTACCGGCGGGTGATTCGGCAACAGTACATGCCGATGGCGATGCTGGAGCATCCACCCTTGCCGACGTGGCTGCTGGCGTCGCCGTTATCGGGACGGCGGGCCAAGCGGCCGGCAATGCTTCACTGGTGAAGCCAGAGTTAGAGAAGGAGGTATGTACTATTTGCAGATGACCCGGTGCGCTATCGCGCCAAGGGCGAAAGCGAGACAATATTGTGCATCCGAGTTGTCGCCTGCATCGTCATCAGAGTCATCGCCTACACAGGGACCGACGCCATGAAAAAGTAATATATTTTCCTTAGATATATAGCCAATCGAAACATGTATCTGTGGAAACACCACTGAATTAGTTAATTATTTAATCTATAGCTGGTCTTTGTTTGTTGCAGAGAGGTTTCATACTGAAGCAATAATGGAGGAGGTGGAGCAAAGTAGAAGGGAAGCTGAAACAATAAGACGAAGTGGTGTTTTACAAAAGCTGGTGGTGCAGGGAGGCTTAGTTGTATTGCCATCCATAATTAGCATTCCTCGACAATAGAAACATGCGACATTGGATGATTGGCACATTCACCTCTTAGCAACCAAGTGTCAACCCAATGATACCCTGGTACCCGGGAAGTCGATAGTATAAACCTCCCTGATCAGTTCTTCTTTTATGACATACATATGACCTGAGTGGTGCAATTGGCATAATCAAGATATTACTCAAGCTATAAGTTTTATCCATGAGATTTTTTGGGGATGCTGATGCTTCTTAATTAGCACTTTAAAAGGGCGTACTCACTATTTCAAACAGTTCTCAAGAGCCATTAGGAGCATGTTAAAATTTGTTTCCACATGGAAAATATGCTAAGAGGTATCCAATGTTAATAGAAACGTGGGCGACATGATCTGGGCCTTATTGGTAATTTATCAGCAATCAATTTACGAAGTTTTGGCATATCGCTCGAACATCCGCAAATTTCATATTTTCTCCAGAGTTGAACTATACCGGGTTTTCTGAAGTGTGGTCACATAGATCGGATTGATGTCTAGTATTCATATTACATGTAAAAATATATCTTTCTTTCAACGTAACTATGTTGTTATAATTTGGCATCATTGGAAAATACATGTATAATCGTCATGTAGGATAAAGGAAAGCAGCAGAGTGATTGGTTTGGCTGAAAAGTAAAGGAACTGTCTTTTGTTATTGAATATAAAAGCACTGAAGTGAACGGTGGCTGACAAAGAGAAGAGAGACAGTGCCTTATAGGGCAAGAAAAGAGAGACAGTGCCTTAGAGAGACGGTGGTAGGAAGTATTTATGCTTGGTTCAGGTCAATGTGAGACCATAATGTTTCAATAAAACAAAAAACAGAATGCCTGGCTGGAGATATGAAGCTCCAGCGGAAAAAAATTGTGTCAAGTTTCCTCAGTCTATAGTTCTAAAGAAAAACTTCAGAATCATGATAACAGGCATTAAGCACACACATCTCTGTATAAACTTGGATCTCTGGTTTTTTCTGTAGAATCTGAATAAACATGCTACTGGAATACATGCACTACTTAGACCTCTTGTTATGTGTATGTTCAAACTGATCCTAACAATACTATGGTTTGACTTGGAGCCTTCTGACTCCTAAATCAAATAAACAGTCGAAGGGTACACAGGAGTCAACAAAGCAGTCGTAAAACTCCCAGGAATAATTGTCTATCCTGTTTTCAGAGATGTACCTGCAGATTTGTACATAAGTCAATGCACCATAGAGTTCTTTGGTAGCACAAATATAACAGAGTACACGAGATTTAATCCCTAACAAATAGTACAACATATGTAGCCCGGTGCACCTACTGTTCAAAGAAACACTGAACTTAACAGCTAAACATACAAATAGTGAATACATCCAGATTTAGCAGTCTCACATGGTCTTGATACTTCAGTGTAGGCCCCCTGAGAGCTGAAACTGAACCATGAGATAAGATTCATGATGCTCTAAATTTACAAAATGCAGTATGCACTACCAACTTGGATTTCTGAACATAGCTGGCATGTTACATACTGGTCTGCGGAAAGGGTAGACTGGTGTTATGCCAAATTAGAATCTAGGAGGCATGTACATGAGCGTTTTTGCAACAGATGGCTGGACAGTAGGACCTGAACTTGAGGTACACCTGGAAGCAATATATGTGGGATTCTGTTTAACTCCAAGGCAAACGCTAACTGTTAGTGTTTTGCATTGTTTTCTCCAGAAGGAAGATCATAACATTACATATAGAAGGACGGTCATATAGTACATCTAATTTAGACAGCGGTGTGGTGGCATGTACAGGCTGAAGGCAGACATGGCTGCTGGAATACCAGTGGTCCAGTGCTAAGTAGTAACATGGCTATTATACATGGCAATGTCAACGACACGTAACTCGTTCCAGGAAGGACGACAGCATACAAAATAACTCCTCTCCAGGGTAGGTCGATGACATACTTTGGTGTTTTTTTAATTAGAAAGGTTTATATCAACAAGAATAACTAAAATATCCAATGATTCGATGTTAAATAGCTCATGCAAATTTCATACTTCTTTAGCATAAGCAATTCAAGAAATATAGAGAACGTATGAAGAGAATGAAAGATATCTTAAATCTAAATAGCCATAACCTAAGGAGATGTGAGCATTTTTGGTCTAGCCTACCAGTGCACATGAAAACTAAATAGGCATATTAGGAAACAGATATAACATGTCCCACTAATGCCTCTTTGTATGTCTTTTATTGGGGAAATGATCCAATGAAAAATGGGATTGGAAGAAGAAAACGGTAATCCTACCTCATATGCATAGTTCTGTGATATATTCTTCTCTGATTTCTCGACTGTGGCACTTCTCTGCACCTAAACAATAATGTAGATCCATTATCAGACTTGAATTTTGCATCAGTCAGAGTCAATTCAGATCTCACCTCACACAAAAGCATGCCATCGCCATTCTCGCCCTCTGTTGAAATTACCATTTGCAGCAAACCGATATTTTTACCTGTATACATAATTTTCTCTCTGCTCATAGTATAAAGCAAGTACTGCTGGATATCTCAAGAAAACTGGAATTGGACAGACTGCTCAAAATTTATCCAACCTTTATTGGAACGAAGAAGTGCATGCCTTTTCCTGCACTTTCTGCCAGTCTTGTAGCATGTCTCGGAATGGCGGCATGGTTCCCTAACTGACACTACCACCCACCGCTTATTCCTTAACTGGAAACAAAACCCTGTAAATAACCTGTATAAATAACAACAGCTCACAGAGTCCATCATTGTAAGCATAATTCCTATTTGGGGAAGCATATCGAAAAACAATCTGAAACTCTGAAAATGAAGTGCATCAAATATGATCCAGCTAAACGGAGAAAAAATACAGTAGTGCATGCATGAACTTGGAAGTAAATGCAGCTGTCATGAACTTATGATATGATCCATTCGCATAATCCAGGGTGAACTTTGCAAGGCAACAATGACCAAACTGAAAGAAACCATAAATTTCCCTGGTCTAACATCATAGAAGTAACTTCTTTTTGTGCTGAATACCTTAAATAACCTCAACATTTGATACCAAAATGACATTAAAACTTACTTTGCAATCCATACAATGGATTCACGAAAAGCAATCAAGGCATACTTCCGCATGCATCATAACAGTTCTTCAGCATACCATTTGATTAGGAAGGATCATAACAGTTTTGATCCACAATTTTCTGTTGCAAGAGAGCACATCCATAACAAGAACATAGTAGTCACAAAACCACTTGACATTTGAAACCCTGGCTGCATCAGTGGTGATTGACTCTAGGAAAAACAAATAATATCGCAGGCATGACTTTTCAGAAATCCGACAATATGCTACTGCAAAACTCAATAGAGACCACATAAGCAACTAATATGCAGTAACAATCACCTCAACAAGCACTGCTCCGCTCAGCCACCCTTCCTCCTTCTGCCTAGGTGCGCCCCTCCCGCTCTTCTATGCCTCATCCAGCCATCAGTGTTCAGGTCAAGGGGGAGAGGGGATCCGCAACAACGACCTGGTGAGGTCGCACACAGGAGACCCTGCAGCCACCGCTGCCGTGTCCAGCCGCCGCCGTCAGCGTAACATCAATTGGCCACTTGCAAAAAAATATCTTTCAGGACCAATATATGAGAACCAAACTTCAGAAGTTGCTAAATCAATTCCCAGAACCAGGATCGACACTACCTGTACAAAATTCAGATTGTAAAGACATTAACACAATGAAATAACGGTGCTGAAGAAGTATTTTAGGTAGAAAAAACTGCGGCAAAATCACTGCACCTCCTCCCAACACAATGAAACCTAATGCAGGACAACATGAACCATTGGAACCCATCAAACAGCCTCATGTATGCCTCATTTGATGTAAATTTGAACCATTTCAGGCAACCTATCATCATAATGGGCAGAGGCCTATCAAACTATTAGATTTGTAGATAAACCACTATCCATCGTAAAAATCCGAGATTATTTAAGCATCACCTCAATTAAAATGACAGCAAGAAACAAATAAACTAATTGATCATTTTTTAATCTTATAGCGCGCAGGGAAGAAACTTCCCGTGAACACTTCTAAATAGGTAGTGCCAAGTTAAAGGGCGTTATCTACAATGAGACCAAACAAATCTATGGCATAACTAAATAAGAACATGATTTCAGTTCAATGTCTTCCCGATTACGATTTCATTCAGCACAGCTTTGAATGATCTTGTATGTGTATGGCCCCTTCTATTTTCATTCCTAATCTTTCCAAACCTGAATTGTATGATTGCTGCATATCCTATCATCTTGAGCACATGGACATAGTTCTCACAAAAAGCATATCAACAGCTAATTCACCTCAAAACTGTGGAACTTTTTATATGTTCCGATTATATGAATCAAAATCTTAATACAAACAAAGGGCAAAGATAAGTATTTTTTTTGTTTGGTCTGATTGTAGATGATGCCCTTTAACTTGTCATCATTCTAAGTAACCTGTCACTATGCATCCAGTCATCATTCTAAGTAACCTGTCACGGCATCAAAAAGTACCATGGCATTAACAATACATAAATTAACATACATAGTGTAAACAATCAGCCAGTGAATTGCAACTTCATTTTGGCCCGGATAGTGAACTGCAAGCTAATGTTGAATAGTCAATCAGCACGTGTCTGCTGCCAATAGGAAAATTAATCTATTGTTCTTATTCAATCATAATGGGAAGCTAAAAAATATAAATCCTTCCTCCAAATCAGCCACTATGACATACTGCCTCCTTGTTACATACCGACAAGAATGCAAAATGAATACAAATTCTGTGAGCGGTCAGAAATATTACTAATTAAGTAATTATGCAACATAATATCAATATTTTTATCCTTTTTACGGGGAGCAACTGAGCAAGTCTCTTATTAAAAGAGCAGTAAGAGAGAATATGATTATGTGAAGACTTATTAGCAGAAAATATTTGAGAGATGAATAAATGCTCAACTATCGTGATGATAAATGGAGCAGATCGAATCACCTTGCGGCTTTCGTTCATCTAGTGCAGCAATAACATGTATGCAACTATCTCAAAATGTACAAATGTGAAAAATGAAAAACAGAGTAAATTTTATATCCCGCGTTGCAATGACAAAATATTCATATCTAAAAGCAATTGGAATGTTGCATGAGCACGGTAATAGTTTTCCTATATATTTATAGGAAGAAAGCTATAATATACTCATCATAGTAAGTAAAAGAATATGTTCTTACAATGATTTGTGCTCCTTTATTAATAGGGTGAAATATTTGCAAGGATAGAGATTTCTATGATAACCCATTTACAACAAAGAGAAAAATATATCCATTTAATTCTCCTAGGTACACTGCAAGCCTTTGAAAGAATGTTAATTTACATAAATTCAAGACTTTTGATGCGGTACCTTAACAGGCAAATAGAAGGTTGAATCCGTCCTACTAAGAGCCTATACTCTTCAGGGGCATCAGCCTCTTGTACTTGAAGAAGTAGAAGATGAATGCGCCAATCACCCCGATTTCATAATAGTGAAACACCTCCCAGTCTCCTTCGAGCACAAATTAACAGATATACAAATCATAGATGCATAATGCAGATATAAGGTCGATAGTTTGCTATAACATATTTTTTGAGGAACTAATTTGCTAATATATTTCATTTACTTATAACCAAAATAACCTTAGGAAGAGTAAGAAGTACCACCATGGATGCTTACGAACATATACAGGTTGAGGCAAAGCGAAACAAATTATAGACAACACATGTTACTGGTTCTCTGTTTGCAAGTGATAGAACTGTACGAAACATTAAGTTTCTCATATCCATAGACAATATAAATAACAGAATTAGCACCCATTAAAATCATGGACTCAACGGCTCAAAAAAAGTTGAATGTCCAGCCTCGGGACCATTAACCTTAATGGCACAGAGAAGCATTTTCTAGTTCATCTCTATTTTATGGATGCATAATTCAAATAAAATGTGAAACGAGTGTTCCAAAACAGAGTAGCTCATGAGAAATTGTTGATCTCTTGCCTGGAACCAGTAACGTTGGTCCAATCTCACCTTAATGGCACAATGAAGCATAACTTAAATAAGCTGAAATGTAAAATGAGTACATGACTATTTCAAAATAGAGTAACTAAAAAAATCAAAGTCCACCCGTCATAATTTTAGTTTCAGTAATTCAACCTTAACCTATTGGTTGTTCTGACATATCCCCAGTAACCAACTCATTAGTTGGTATTATCATTCTTCTTCCTAACTTTATACTAATCTCCTTTCCAATTCAAAAGTAGATAAACATGAACCTGAACCTGAACCACATATATTTATCATATTTTCGAGTATACAAAGGTACAATAGAGATTGCAGATGCAAATGTAACATACATATTGTATTTGCAAATTTCCATACCAGTGAGCAGTGAGCACTGTACCATAATAACCATGGAACTCAAATCTAAAAATACTGTGTTGACTCACATTCTCAATCATACTGTGGCAATTACAGGGACAGAAGAGTCGAAATACCCTTTAAAACATCCCAATAAACTGGATGTGCATAAGATATTATCCATGGTAGAAAACATAAATGCCACTGGTGGTGCTGAAAACTAACATTTAGCAGGCACATATTGTCCAGCATATAACATGACCACCGTGTGTCATGTAGCACAATAACCAATCCCAAAACCACATAGAAAGTACTCCCTCCGATACATACTAAGTGTCGGGGGTTTTGTTCAAACTTGAGCTAATTTGAACAAAAACCCCATAAATTATTATGGATCGGAGGGACTAATAATATCTCTTCTGCCCAATTGAGTGACCCATACAACAGAAAATCTAAGTCGTCTCCCAAATTTCAGAACCACTCCCAAACTTTCAGATTTGTTGCACCAATCAACTATGAAAAATACACATGCAGTCACAATACCTCTAGGGAAAGCCTCTTTGGCGGCGGTCGCTTGTTCTTGACAGCCTCATCATCAACCCAATTTATTAACTATCACACCAGCTGTCCTTGAAACCTCATGATCTGCAATCACCTTATTGAGCTGCATTCCAACCTCGTGATCTGCAATCATCATATTGAGCTGCATAAGGATAGAATCACATGGGGATTATACTCACAATACTGCAATTTATAAATATAAAAATGATGCTGACTTTGGATTTTGATTTCAGCGCAGTTGACCTCCATATGCTTTTCAAGATCTGGTTCATGTACAAAGGCATCCCCTGGATTGGCGTTTAACAACCTAATTATATCCAAAATTGGATGGAAATAACTAAAAACGAGATTGAATCTTGTCAAGAACAAACGAGAGCAGAGATGGGGGATGTCGTCGCTGCAGTCGTCCCATGCTGCAGCAACGCAGAGATGGGGGCGGAGGCTGGTCCATGATGGGTCTCAACGCCAAGCCATGGAGAGGAGGTGGGGCAGAGGTAGCAGAACGCCGGGGATTGAGGCCGTGTAGAGGAGGCTGGGGACGGAGGCAGCATAGAGGAGATGGCCACGAGGAGGGAGCAGCGCAGCAACAATGCGGAGGAGGACCGGCATGACGAGATCCTGCCCATCCTGCCCCGGATCCGCGTCACCCTGGGCGCCGGCGGTGGGGCCTCGACTTGGAGGCCTCGTTCGCCCACCCTGGCCGCGCCATGCCCCAAGCTATCCCCCCGCCACCTCCTCCCTGCGGCGCATCGGCCCGCGTTCAGCCGCGCTGCGCCATGCCCGCGTCCGGCAGGCTCCGACCCGTGCCATCAGCTCCACCGCGCGGCCACCTTGCGCTGCTGCAGCTCGCACCCGCACCGCGGCGCACCTGGCCTCCCGCAGCACGGCGAGGAGCTCCCAGGGAGCCCGCCCGCTTCCGCGCCACCTCCTCCCGCCAGACCTTGGCCAGGAGCGCCTCCTCCTCCTCCGCTTCCACCGAGGACAACACGGCGCGCCGCCACGCCCTGCACACGCACGCCCACGCCAAGGCCGGCGCCGCTCGCGCGTCGTCCACCGCCAACCCGTGCTCTGTTGCGCACCGGCCTCACGCGGGGCTGGAGCAGAGGTGAGATCTGATGCGGGAGAAGGAGATCGCCATTGGGGAGGAGAGGGGCGGGGAGGATTGGGGGTCGTCCATGGCTCCACGCCGATCTAGGTTTTCATCGTCTCCCGTGGTAGGAGACGGAAGGCGACGCGAATGAGCACCCTAGGCTGCCTCTGATGGCCGGGTCCCAAACGAAGCTGGCCCCAGTCGTCATTGGCTCGGTGGGACACCGAAGAAGTGAGAAAAAAAATTACCGATCGGACGGCTGCAGTGAAAAGCGGGATTGGTGCTGGTGGAACGGACGAACCAGATGGATTTGCCCCTCTCAGGTGCCTCCAATGAGCGGGTAGTATTAGAACATTTATAGGAGAAATATACTAGATTTCCAATAATATGTACTACTTACATGATGTCATGATTGAAGGGAGCACTGAGAGATGAACCAATAGCCCGCCGGGAGCACTGCTCATTTCGGGTTTATTAGACTAACTTAAGTTTTCAACTTGCAACATGTTGTCTACTTTTGAGTTACTAGCAAAAGTGCCCGTGCGTTGCGACGGATACGAATTAAATAAATGTATTTCCGACAAAAATATGCAGATTTGAAAATTTGCACACAGACTTATAAATACTGGATCACAAAGTCATAGTTTTTGCAAAATTTTCCTTCAGTTCACATTGTAGATCGTAGAGATAAAACAGTTACATCAAAATCATTCCCATGCATCAAATTAAAAGATATATATGAAGAAATACCTGATTGGTTAAGATAGTTAGTTTTAATCTAGTCGATAATATGCTGGATCTCTTATGTAACTGAAATTGTCCTGTCCAACTCATCCACCTTCAACATAGTCCATAATAAGTATACGGCTGCCACTGAAATTTCATAGCATATAGATTAATATACACAATAAGTCCAGAATAAGTATATGCAAATCCTGCCATATATATAGATTAGGATACAATGGATTTAAATAAATTTCAACAAAAGCAATGATACCGTCGCGGACTGGTTTACCTGCTGGATGTGGAGACCAACTCGCTCGCTGATGAGCTCCTCTATAGCATCATATCAGGCAAACAGCAGCTTAAGTGCCTGCATAAGTCCAACGAGCGGTTGTTAAGCTTACTTTCCGTGTAGGGCTGTAGCCATGATTAGATCGAAAGCTGAGACCTGCAGTTAATTGATTGATGAGCCGCTCACATGCATACATGACGATAAGAGGCAGGGGAATCGATTGAGATTTGAGCGGTGCCTGCTGGTGAACTGTTCTGCTGTTGTGATCGGGAACTCAACTCTCGATTGACATGGAGGGAGAAACAACAAAACAGTGGGCAAAAGGGCAAGAGTTAACTCCTTAGTTACTCCAAAATATACTCCTTTGCGTTTCCAGAGCTCAATTTCAAGCAAAATAGCGGAAACTCTAGAAGATGGTAAGACGAACTGAGCCGTCTTCCTCTAGAACCATCAAGGCCGGCCGGGAGCGACCGGTCTAAACCGCCTTGTTCTGAATACATGGCTCGCACTAAGCCACGCGCGACCTGCGTTTCTCCAATACACCCACATCATCCACGACGATGTCCGCCTCGCCATTTCTATGAGAGACCACAAGGTGATCCAGACCAGCAACCCGATTCCACCGTGTATTTTGAGCAGCGCCCTCCTCAGACGCCTTGGTCGCTAGAGCGCCATCATCATCTGGATGTACCCCGCAACTCCGGTGAGCCCACCGGCTGCCATGTATAAACGAAGAAAAGCACCACCAGGCACGATTGGCTAAGGGTGTCAAGTGGGATCCCACTTTTGTCCCACTTGTAGTATAATTTGAATTTTTTAGTACAAATTTTGACATCAAAATTTGAACTACATAGTACAAAATGACATCCCACCGGGATCCCACCTTGACACCCTAACGATTGGCCATGAATCCTAGCCATGTACTGCCCTCCAGAACTTCCTCACGAGCAGCATCACCAATCACCGCGCCGGAAAGCCCAGGTCAACAGAGATCCAGAACAAATCTGCGAGTGGAATAGAGCGGAGCCAGACTGGCGGCGGTCCCACCGGCGGCGGTCCCAGATTGCATTGGCTTGAGCAGGTAGGGAGGCCGGGAGGCTAGGGGAGGAGGCGACCGCCGGCTGCACCCGCCCAGGCAGAGTCTGGCCAGATCCAGCCCTCCTCGACCTGATCTTTGCCCTCCGTGAATGGATTAGGTTCTCCTGGGCGACGATTGCACGCGATGGCACCGGCCGGTCACGGGAGGCGGCGGCTTCCCTCGAGATTGAAGCGCACGGGGGAGGATGTGGATTGCTTTGTGCGACGGAAGGGGAAGAGAGAAGGGGCCAGGGTTCGGTGGCTGATTAAACGAACCGGTACGGTGGCAATTGTATGTATTATGCGGTTTGGTGGGAGGGCAAAACGGTCCAAAAATTTGTTGGACGAAAATTTTGGCAGAAACCTTAGCTCCTTTATTATTAGGTATAGATACAGGTACGCAAATTTCGAGGCTTACCAGTGCACGTTGACCAGTTCTGGCTACTACCGGGACAGAGGCAAGCGAACGCAGCGGACTCGTTGCTGTACCGGCACTGCCCGCCGCTCGAGCTGCAGGCGGAGCAGTCCCTGACGCCGGTGCCTGGTCCCCACTCCAGCAGGAACCCGGCCTTGAGCATCCGGCCGTAGTCCGCCGCCGTCTCTTTCTCCGCTTCCACCTCCGGCCCGAGCGCCGGCACGTACGCGTACGTGCACCTCCCTTTGGGGATCGCCGGCGGCGTGTCCCGGTCGTAGCTCCCTCCCAGGTACGCGTAGATGGGCCTGCCGCATCCGGCCGTGGCGTTGACGAGCTCGTGCCCCAAGGGCGGCTCCGTGCCGTTGCAGTTGTAGAGGAAGCACAGCGCGCGGTTGGTGGCGCTGATACCGAACGGGCTGAGAGCGAGGCTGGAGGACATGTTGAAGTCTGTGCGGCACACGCCGTCGTCGCCGGCAGCGATCCTGGTGTGGGAGGCCACGAAGGTGCCGGCAGCGTAGTCGATGCCGAGGACGTGGATGGCGGAGCCTCTCATGGAGGCCGAGGTGGTGTTGGTGCCGTTTCTGGTGCACGAGAGCTCGAACGCCGGTTGGCCACATGACGGCTGAGGGGAGGTTTGGCTGGGCGCGCCGAGCCAGAATGGGTACTTCACAGTGAGGTTCCCGCATGCTGCCGGCTCGCAGGCTGCTTGTGTTGTTGGGTGATGGAGGAGGAACAGTGAGAGCAAGATGAAGAGCAGTGAGGTCGGAATTGGAGACATGCCAACAATTTGATACGAGAATGCAGATGTGTTAACCAGGAAGGGATGGCTCAAAGAGATTTTAGGACGAAGCTAAGGGAGGGGAAATGATGTTCACGGAACACGTTGGTAGGTTTCTGACGACTTTGAGTAGTACCGTCAACGCCATAACTTGTCCACAAATTGGGCTTGAGCAAATTGGAAGGAGATGTTGTCATGGGACGGTGTCGCCTGTCAGTGCAGTGAACCTGGGGACAATGAGCTCCAAGTGGTGGAGATGATCAGCTTTGCCGCATCGCTTGGGTGAGCCCTGATTTGACGTTTGCTTTTCCTGTGGTATAAGAGAAAGCTTTAGTAATTACTGTGATTTGACGTTTGCTTTTCCTGTGGTATAAGAGAAAGCTTTAGTAATTACTGAATATATTCTTTACACGACCGCTCTGAAGAGAGAGAGCCTCTTTTTGTGCCGTCTGTAACTCTATGCTGGTATCCCCTGGAGTACATTGTTGCTTTCTATGGAACTAGTTAAAATGCCCGTGCTTTGCTACGGGTACTCAAATTTTATTTCTCAATACACATATATAGTTCATAATGCACTTATGAAAAAACCAAAAAAATTAGAGATATTATAAATTATAATCATCAAATAAACCAGTACTACTTATAGAAATATCTCTCGTGTTAATTTAAAATCATGAATGATTATCACAAGTTTATGACACTAACAGAAAAACATTGGTTTATAACAAATTCTCCTTAGGCCGCTGCATGAATATACATATACAGATAGTTGCTTCTATACACTGAAGCAGCAATTATTCAAAAAGAGAGCTCACAATGATCACGTTGGGGATTTCTAATAGTGCACAAGGAATAATATGTTTCTTTTGACATTAAGTTTTCCGTGTGAGTTCAAACATTATGAAGGTATATAGGTGCTAGACAACTTAACCGTCGAGACCTCACAAGTTTTTTTTGTTTCTGCTACAGTATAATCTAGCTATCCAGCACCACTGTCTCAAATGGTTTTGCTTCTCTCGTTCATTCTCCCTTCCCTGCTCTCACTCATCTACAGTAGAGTTGAGAGGAGCTCTCCCTTGATCGGGCCGCCGATGGCCGCGCCGCCAGATTAGCTGGCCGGTGTGTGTCTTGGCTGGCGCCGGAGTAGTTTAGGAGTAGTATAGGTTTGTTTTGTTGCTATTTTCGGCTTGATGCCGCGTCTTGGGCTTGTGCCCCGTAGTGGAGGTGGAACCATGGATCTCCGCTGGATCCATGGTCTAGGAGCGCTGGTGCTGCTGCTTGGCCTTTTCCGGTTGGAGGCGAGCAGCGGAGGAGGCGGACCCACCTTCTCCAATAAGGTAGCGGTGGCGGATCTTAGAAGCCGATGCGGTTCCAAGACTCTGAAGCTCTTCTAGCCGGCCATGGCGGCGAGGGGATGAGCGGCGAGATCCTGATGTTTCAAGCATCCTTTCGCCTGGCCGGCCTTGGTGGCGAGGGGTAGGATGGATGCTCGAAGCTTTTCTGCACTCCGGCGACTAAATCCAGGTCAGTGGAGGGCAACAACAAGTTGGGGATCGTGATTCTCTCTTCTTCCCTGCCTCACCACGGTGGTGAGATTGAAGAGGATGAAGCTGATGCCTCCCTGTGTTGTGGCCTTCCTTTGCCGGCGAGGTGCTATTCGACTGAGATCAACCAAGCTACCGGCGATCTCGCCGGTGCTATCAGTCCGTGAGGACGGCAACACTTCAACCTCCGATGGGAGGCCATGGCTCGACTCGGTCGCGGGTGCTCGAAGCTGCTCTCCTGCGAGGTGATCCGTTCCCCGCAGGATGGTGGTGGACCGCGACTGCGGGTTCTCGTCTGAAGGGGGCTCCCGAGCAGTTGGCCCTTGATCCTCGGCGGCGACGCCTTGAGGACGCCGGCGGCGAGTGGCAGAGACACTCTTGTCGTTGATTGCTGTGATCTAGTTCTTTCTAGGGTGTTTTCTGTAAAGTGTAGGCCCCTATCCTCAAATATTAGGTTCTTAGAGCGAGTTGTTGCAAAGGGCTTACTGCAAATTGTATTCCTGCCACTTTAATGGATGGTTTCTCTGGGGTCTTGTAGACCCCTCCTTGTGTGCAAAAAAAAATGGTTTTGCTTCTCCATATTAAACAGGATATAAATCCATGAACACATATCCATTGCCCCGACAATGCACACTGTAATGGAAATATCATCTAATGCAAAACTAACTTCTTTATCTTGGTGTTTCCAGATCTTTCTTCCCTCCTTTTCTCTTTCCTAACGAAATACCTTCTCCTTCCCTTGCTCTATTGAAATTTCAAAGCCCTCATTTATGTGAAATATAAGTAGCAGGAGAGTTCACTACAATGAAAAATTCAGTAACTTTGGAGAAATTACAGTACAAGCAGAATAGCATATATTTTGCAGTATATCAGTTACTGTACAATGGTTCGGAAATAGCATATATTTCAAAACCACTAACTTCGAATTTCAGAAATCCCAAGAAAGACTAATCCGAGTTCTTGAATGTATCCAGCTTATCCTTGATATAGACTGAGCAAATTTTCAACAGTAGTCACTATAGGAAAATCTGAAGATAAGGATTTACCTTGGATGGAGGGGAGAGTAATATAGTAGTCACAATATAGTAGATGACATTAACCATAACTAAATTAGCAATATTAGGTTTATAGTACAGAAAATTGAGTGTTATTGATAAATCATACATACAACAGTAGACATATGCAATGATGAGGCATTGTGGTATAATCATTTTCATCTGCTAAAAAATCTTGGCTTCTTAAATTCTAAATTAAAACATGATTGGTTCCTGGCTAGTTAACTGCATTTCCTTAACAATTTGCAGCAGTGATAAATAGTAGATGATACCCAAATCGATTAGCCATTTTGACATTGCAATATGAATCTGAAACCTTATATACATAAATACATCCAAGTGATAGCAAATAAATATAATGCACTTGTAGATTCTTCATTTAACCAGTGACGGCAATACACTCCAACATAATCATAAGATGATATGAGCTATGTGTTAATTCAATGGGGTCCAACATGAGTATTTCATATAAGCATTCAATCAAACATGAAGCTTTAGGAGAGAAGAAGCTACAGTATGTCATGTTCATTAACTTTCATGATGCTTACCTTTGACTTTGATAAGCTTTTTCATGCGCTCCAGGGCACCAACGCTAGCCTCACCAGCCTGCCACTCCGACATCTTCCCGCTCCTGCCATTCTGCCACCATCCACCGTTTAGGCTGATTTTAAATGCTCGAGCCAAGATATCCTTCGGATTTGCAAAAGAACTTGTTCGTAAAATTAAAAGAGAGCTGTCTCTCACAAACACCTCATGGATTTGCAAAACTTACCTTTTAATCACAAATACAACCAAAACCTCATAGATTTGCAGGCACCTATGGCTCGGCCAACTTGTATTGTATTGCTACAGTACGAATAATCCCTCACATTGAATACATAAAATAAGATCTGTATCCAGGTAACAAAGACAACTGCAGTAATACAATACAAGCAATTAAGCCATTGAATGAAAAGTTTCTGAACATAATTAGTTAAGAAAATAGTGCAGCACGAGTCCCAGTTTGCCGAAAGAAGGATGTCAATAGACGACACACCACATCAAAAAGAGAAACCAAATTGCTTTCTACTTAGCATCGTACATCTGCAAATAACAGATAAGCAGCAAGCAACGGTGCATCAATCTTTCTCAAGAGCAGTAGCTTGATTTGGATGTAACGTTTGTGGAGGAATCCCCTCAACTGTAATGCTTACGCTCCGATGAAGCCAACAGAGCCAGGCTATCAGCCCTCATGTAATATTGTACAAGAACATATTGTCAAACCACGTATTTTGGTATAAAGGTGAACACATCAGTTTCATTCACTTTGTAGAAGCAATGTAACAGTAATGATTCACTGATAAGTAACAATATTCAAAAATTCAGACCAACTCCTTCCCTGCCCAGCTCAGACTTGTCCCGGTGCAGTGTGCCCTCGACGTCAATGGGCGAAGATCAGGTGGTATTTGAGTGTCGGTTGCTGAGTCCGGGGCTGAGATCGATGGTGAGGCGAGCTCGCATGGCCAAGAGAGGAGGACGCCCGACCTTTTCTGCGGCCTAAATTTTTTAACAGTCTACTACAATCACACCCTAGGACCCTGCAAGAGGTAAGCATTCTCTAGCGTCAAATGGATATAAACTGAGGAGAATATACACAACAAAAGATCTACAGCCCCATGTATTACATATACCTAATCACTATTGTTTTTAACCTTTTTTATGAACAAACGTGAACTTTTGTATGGCCGGGAACAATTGAGGTAATAATCGAGATGATTTTTTTTACCTGCAAGCATATAGATGAAGTAGAACGAACAATTGAGGTAATACTCAAGATTATTTGTTTACCTGCGGAAGCATATAGACTCCATCTTACCATGAACTATTTTCGCCCTAATCTCCCAATACATCATGCAACTCTGATTCGTTTGAGGCCAAACTTCTATAAATTCCCATGAGTCATTAAAGTTGCATTTAAACCGAGAAAGCCATAGAAAAATCATAGAAATATGAAGTATTATTTCCTGAATACAAGCAACCGAGATTTGATAGGACGTTCTAGAAACAAATGGCTGCAAACTGCACATATCGAATATACTAAGTTTCCATGGTAACCATAGTGACTCATCTGATGTGTAATGAAATTCCATAGACGTTCTTTACAAAAGATGGTAGTATACCTCAAATAAAGATACTGAATACTCAAGTTACCTAGCTGTAATAGATTTCACGTAATGAAAAATCATAGAAGAATGAAAGACACTCACTTCGAATATGTATTGCATTGCATTGCTTGAAATAGTTGTGTTGACTAAGCTATTAAGTGTTAAAATGAACAACAGTAGCTGGAAAACTGTACACACAAGATGTCTTCTGTATATTGATGCCGAATTTTGGATCCTTTTTCCATCCATCTTTTGAGCCTCCATCCATGGTTACTGGTCATACAAAGTAATTGAACATTATTGCAGGAGATAAGACACAAAGCAATGAGCTAAATTGATTGTTTTTGCTATAGGAGTTCCATACCACATGGGTAGAAAATAAATAATAGGTGCAGATCTAGTTCTTAACATCAAAATTAGGTAACCATCAGACTTACTGATGAGGGTTTGTATGTCCTCAAGGGAGAAAAAAGGCCAGGGGCTGTTATTTGTATGCCATTTATAGTTATGCCACTATTAAATATCTATTTACAACAGGCTCAAATGAGTCAAATACTGTTTCATTCAATGTTGATTCCCTAGTAGAAAGCAGTTCGGATGATATCCATGTAGCGGGGTGTCTGGCGGACAATTTAACATTGCAAGCAACCAAATTATTTCCATCCTACATCTCCTAATAATTCAATGAAGAAATTTAACCCGAAGGTTGCTGCAGGATGCTGTAAATTCCAGTTCCTGAGGTAATCAATACTCAACTATGCTTATCTGATGATGTGTCATCATAAAAACTTACAACGATACAGGACAATGATGTCTGGGATGCTACAATGAGTGCTTCACTTCCACAGCATCCGCAGTGACATGTTATTTTCTGTATCCTTCTCCGTCACCTTTACGACAACCATCTCGAAATCCTCCTGGGTGACATGGACCCTTCTCTCACGAAAGGCAAAAATTCTACCTTCTGTCTAGACCTCCTGAAAACCAGATGTAAATCAAGGTGAGTAACTCACTGGAGACATCACACATCAGTATGGTTTGATGCACAATACTTGAATCATTAGTGTTTCCGAGAGAACATGAGCTATTGGCCAAATGTATTGGTAAATATGTTAGCTGCATGCTTATTATCATTGGACAATTCAAATATTTGTTCACTTCAGCTGGCCCTACAATGGCGAACGAATTCACTCCTTTAGCTTTGCTCCCATCTTCTCAACAATCTTTTTCAGATAAATGGCAAGCATCGAGGTATCAACAAGACACTGAAAGAGCAACAAAGAATAATTTAATTCAAGGTTAGGACTGATATCAGTGAGAAGTTTAAACTTGATTATGGTGAGTCCAACATCACTTACATCTGCGTTAGGATTTGGACATTCGATTTCATGTCAATACATACATCTGCGTTACTGATGATACATCAGAACATCATCAAGATGACAAAAACTTTTTGATTTTTGATAAATCGTGGAGGCCAGTGACTCAGGTTGTAGTACCTGATAACCAAAACACCGATGTGCTCCCCTGATCCGCACGCCAACACCCTCCCCTGCTCCGTCCAGGCAGGAAACCACAAGGGGGTCAGAACAAACTGGAAGGAGAATGGCGAAGTGGACCGGGAGGGATATGGCCGTGCGGTGGAGGATAGGAAGGGAACAGGGATACGGTGGGGTACACGGACCGCACCTGAGCAACCGGTAGATGAGGTCGTCGCGGGCGGCGGCGTCCAGGTTTGCGTGCTGGAGCGCGGCCCAGCGGCGGCGTGTAGCCAAGATCGATACTTCTACTGCCCATTGTCGTCCCTGTCACCACCGTCCCGGCAGCGGCCGGCCACCCACCGGAAAACAGGGGTTTGCGGAGACGTTCCGCTACGGGAAGGTTTGTCAAACAAAATGCGTGTTAACAAATGCCCCTTGTACTGAAACTCATATGCACCTCTTCTTGTAGGTCAAGAACGGTATCGTCCTTAAGCGACGGGTCATGGAAGATCTGGGTCGCATCCCTGGTTCCTTCATGTGGCGGCAGGGTGCAGAGCCCGGCTTTGATGGGAGAAATTAGGGCAGCCGACACCCGACACCCGACGGTAGTAGATACATGGGCGAGGCGCATATGCGAGGGAGACGACTGGAAAGTGCTGCGCAAGGGCTTCAAATCAGGAAGGGGAGGAATTAGCGGCGCCGGCCAAGTACTCGCTCCATCTCCTCGTCCATGCCGCACGGAAGAAACCAGTTGTTTGGTGACGAGCGGAGAGGGTGTCTGGGATTTGCTGGGCTTTGGCCCATTTGGCTCTGGCAATGCATGGCGAAGGGGAACGACGAAGTGCGGGACGGACCAAAAAGTTGATAGAAGGTGGGGAGAATAGGGATTAGGTTCGTTCTTTTTAAGTAAGTGTAGACTAGGCCGTACGTCCATAATTACACGGAAAGTCACCCTTCATGGTGGTGGGCTTCTAAGGGACTGAAAAGGGTCCATAGCCCAAATCTAAGAGCATCTCCAACCGTTCGAGCCCCCGGGCGAAAATCCGAATATAACAGACGTTGGATTGGATGTAAAAAGGGCGTGGGGGATAACAGTTTCCCAGTCGCACCCCCGGCATTCGCCCATCGGCGGCGATAAATTCAAAAAATCATCTTCCCGCTACACAAAAGAATCGCCAAAGTCCGGTGATCTGATCAGCCACATTCCGTTGATCGAAACAAAAACTAGATGATTGCAGGCTCATCGGTGGTCTCGTCCTGAGCATCGGTGTTTGGTGCGGCATCGGGCAGTGAAGCATCGGCGTCTGCAGTTGACGCAGCGGCGGGAGTTGACGTCGAAGCGGAGGACGAAGCAGCCGACGATGGCTGGAGGATTTCTTGGCGATGGGCGTCGTACCAAGCCCTCGTCTCCTCGTCCATGTTGGCGTCGTTGCCGCCGATCAGAAACGCCAGGTCGGTGTTCCTCTTCTCCGCCGCGGAGGTTTCCTTGAGCAAGGCAATCCGGACGCCCTGGTTGGCGAGCATCGCCTTCCACCGCACGTCGTGCTTGTCGTCCCTCCCAGCGGCGTGCGCCTCCGCGTCGGCCCAGCACTTGTCGAAGGATGCCTGCAACCTATCGGCTGGATGGCCGGCCTTCTTCTGCTCTTTCAGCTTCTTCTGGCCAAGCTCGGGGCGGCTCGCCGACGCGGCAGGTGCTGGATCACCGGAGTTGTACTGCTCGCCCTTGTTATTGGCGAGATTCTTGCGCACCGCCTTCCACTTCTCTCACTCCTTGATGCGGGCGAACAAGTTGAGGTACTTGAACATCTGGTCGTCGTTGTCGTCCGCGTACATGTCGAGCGCCCGCCGCATCTGCAAAAACATGCCGGCGATTCAAGATTAAACCTCGGACGATGTACAATCGAGGGAGGAGCCACGGCGAGTTAGCATACCTTTGCTTCAAAGTCCTCGCCGCTCACAACATGTTTATCGAGCTCATCCTGTATGCCGTGCCACTTGCTGCACGCCGCCTGAATGATCCCCCAATGGGTGCCCATTGCCTTGTCGCCGCGTTCCATCACCGTCTTGTTGAAGTATGGATCGACGAGTTTGCACTCGTCGAACGCCACCTTGACCCGCTGCCAGTACGCGTCGAAGTTCTGATTGGCGCCGGTGTGGATGACGTTCATAGACGCGGTCTTCCAAGCTTCGGCAAGGCACTCCTCTTCTTTGCCCATCCATTTGATCCACGGCTCGGCTGGAGGCGAGTTCTTCTTCCTTTTCTTCTTCCCCTTGGATGGCGCCTCCATGGGTTCAGGCGCTTCCTGGTCGAGGTAGGTCTGTTCATCTTCTTCGTCGACGTCTTCGGTACCATCTCGTGGTGATCGTGGTCGAGGTTGGCAAATTTCAAATCTGGGCAAATTGTGCAATTTTTAAATCTGATTTTGAATCTGGGCAAATTTAAAATATAAGCAATTTTCGAATATGAGAAAATTTCAAATCTAAAGAAATTTCGAATTTGAGAAATTTTGAAACAACCGAACTAATTGGCCAGGTCCATTAACGCCGTATGCCTCTCCCGTATAGGCGCCCCCGTATGCCTCTCCCGTGCCGGCGCCGCTGCGTTGTCGCCGTGGCCCGCGCAAGTAAGAAATCCGCCGCGTGGTTCGCCACAACCACAGGGCATGCCGCCGAGCAAGCGCTAGCCTCACGCCCTCAGCTGCTCGCCGACTGTTAGGGCGGGAAATGCGGGGCCACGACAATGATGTGACGAGGGGGAGTAATCCACGGAGGGATCTGCAACCAGGGTAGTGGTTTCCGGCAAGGTTGTCGCTTGGTTGGTCGCAAAGAGCAGCAGGGAGCCAAGTAAGTGTGCGCCTTCCCTACTAATACATCTGTAGATCAGTTTTGCCTGCTGATTTTATATGCTAGGTTTATGGATGAGTATACTTGAATCTTAGCAGGTATTGTCACCATTTTTAGTTGGATAAACCTGACAATGATGCATCCGCATTCCTGAATTTTTAGCTTAGAGCCTCAACGTCCTTTATCGAGTTATTGATTATATGTATGGGTCAATCTTGGTAGTTGTCTGCCTCTGACATATGAATTCAGCGCCTTTTAGAGATTGGAACACCGGACTCATCAACCGGCCAAACAGTTTGGGTGTTTTTTTCTGGACTTTTGGTTCGTACCAAATGCAATAATCTCAAACAGCTTTGATATCAACTTGCCTCGGCCATTCTGCGAGAAACGATGTACCATTTTGAAAACTCATAATTCTCTTGCACGCTGGTCAGTCGCTGGAGTATTATTATGGTATAAATGCAGCAAAAACTCGAGTTTATGTTTGTCCACTCCATGCTATTTTTGGGCCATGGTTGATTAGTAACAGAGTAGGGAATGCAGAGCATCTTATGAATAATCAGAAATTTTACGATACCACAAATATGATGGGAACGAGGGACATGAAATGAACGCTTGTGGAGACATCTCCAATTTATCGATGTTCTTTTCATATTGAGGTCCTGGGTAGTAATGGAAGTTCTCTGCCTCTGCCATTACATCCCATACCTTTTAGCAGTTGTAACATGGAAAACAAAACTTAGTGCACATCCGAATGATTCTTTTTCTGGTTCGTAACTGATGGACACTGGGGTGCGGATCCTCTCGACTCTAGGTCCTGGATACATGGAATATGTTCTATGATACAATGCCGAAATTCGTCAGTCTTGTTTAATTTCTGAATGCACTCCATTGAAGGCCACCTTCTCAAAGAGTTGGAAATCATTGTAAGATTTTTGAATTCACAAGACTTGTCTCCTCTCAAGTCCGGTAGAACTTGCACTTTGTACATCTATATTGTGAGGGAAACTTTCTCTGGAATGAGAGATAGAGACGTAGGTCAATTTATTGAAAGGTGTTCTTTCAAAATAATAATTTGACTGACAAACAATGGAATACAGACATGGGAAGAAATATCTTACAGTAGATCACAGAAGTTCTGCTTCGGCGGCATGTTAAGATCTTCTAAGCTTCTCTCAAACATTTCTAGTACTTTTGTTATGGTGGGGCGATACAAAGGTATTACTTGTATGCACCACAAGCCAATTAATATCATTTTTCTCGCGATCGCCTCAATTTCGCTTGTGACTTCACATGCTTGTAATCCATCACCTTGTGCAAGGTGGTCGAAAATCCAATCTGGAAAATATTTTTCACTGGATTTTGCTACAATTGATTTTACGTTTCTCCTGCCTCCAACCATCTCCAACAACATCATTCCATAACTGTAAACATCTGATTTTGTTGAAACTACTCCAAATGTTCGAGAGTGAACTTCCGGAGCGATGAATCCGATTGTTCCTCTAGCACCAGTCATTGAAAGTTTGCTCTCCTTTGTATGACACAATTTAGCTAGACCGAAATCAGCAATCTTTGGACTAAAATCCCTGTCTAGAAGGATGTTTTGAGGCTTGATATCGAAATGAACAATTCGTGTATTGCAGCTATGGTGCAAGTATTCTAGGCCGCGGGCAATCCCAATTGCTATCGCATAGAGCCTCTCCCATCCTATAATTTCTTTGGGGTTCTGTGAGTAAATGTACCTATCCAAGGAACCGTTGGGCATGTACTCATATATAAGCGCTCGTTTTGATCCCTCCAAACAAAACCCATGTAGGCTAACAACATTAATATGAGAGGTCCTGCCAATGCTCATAACCTCATTCACAAATTCATCCCCATTTCCTTTGCAGTCATGCAAGATTTTCACAGCAACCAAACGACCATCATGTATTCTTCCTTTGAAAACCACACCATAACCACCTTTTCCAAGTTGATCACTGCGAAATGACGTTATCTTCATTACCTCCGAGTACATGTATCTTTTTGGAGCCAGGGATCCATAGGATACTATCATGGCGTCATAATTCTTTTCAGTGGTGCTGCTAGTCTCCTTGCATAGGAAAAACCGTAGTCCTTTGCCCTTTCTATGCCATATCAGAAAATAAATGCATGCAAACAGCAAGGTTGCTGCTGCTGATGTCGCAACTGAGATGGAAGCTCATGTTATTTCCCTTTTAAAATCAATAATACAGTCATTATGATTCGATCCTAAGATCATCAGTGGTTTAATTTTACTGTTTTTTTTAAAGAGTACATGGTGGCAAAAGTAGCAACAAGCTAAAGACCATAAATTGACCAGTCTTGTATTAGGCAGAACTGAGTGTTTCTTTGTTTCGGATTTTAAATTTAGAATCAATTTTCATAGATCACCGGCAAGATAAATTTTAAAGTTAATATTTCACAGTATTAGCGAGTACTGATATTTGAATCATTCCATACGGAAAGATGGAAAATGTTTTAGCATACCTATTAGCATGATGTTTGTGAAGGTCCTCTTTCTACCTGGAATATAACACATCTTTTATTAGTAATAAAACCAATATCGTCCAATAGTACTGCATTGGTGTTTTTCCAAAAGAAAAAAAAGCATCGTATATGAATCTTCAATATTCTCCCATGAAATAAAAAAAAGCACATTTCAAGATAATGAAGAACAACCAAACATGGACTACATATCTTTCTTTTGATTTCTCAAATGCAGGATCGACCAAAAAAAGAAATCAATTATAGGTCTATGTATATTTAATAGTCAGTATAAGCGATTGCAACACTGTGACTTGTGAGTAAGCGTTTCAGCGGCGTTGCATTGGATGGTACATTTCAGCTTGCATAGCTATTGGCCGGCAACATGCCTTATCTGTTAATACTTTATGCAAATGTCGTCTGTAAAAGCATGATCCAAAGCGTGCCAAAACCGAAGAGCACTTGCTCAGGCTACCGAACTCTTATCAGAGGCCAGGAAGGAGATGCCGAGAGAATTATGGAGGTGCTGGGTTGCGAGCTTGAGGAATTCCCGATTAAATATCTTGGAATGCAACTAGCACTTAGGCCTTTAACGAAAGCGGAGTGGCAGCCTATGATCGATAAGGTGATACACTGTGTGCCTGCGTGGCAGAGGGGTATGATAGAGAAATCCGGGAGGTTGATTCTAATCAAATCAATGATTGCGGCTCGCCCAACACATCACTTGCTTGTGGCCGGGGCACCGGCATGGGTGATGGAGGAGATAGTAAAATGGATGAGGGCATTCTTTTGGGCAGGGAAGAAAGAGGTACATGGAGGACAATGCTTGGTGTCCTGGGACACAATCTGCAAGCCTACTCAGTTTGGTGGGCTTGGTGTGAAAGATTTGAGACTGCAGGGGTTGGCTCTCAGGGTGAGATGGATATGGTTGAGACGCACGGATCCCACCAGGCCGTGGCAAGGGTTACTAGCTATGGAGGATGCTGAGGCCCAAGAGGTGTTCCAGAGCATGGCACAATTCCATATTGGAGATGGGAGGAGCACTTTCTTCTGGAAAGATAGATGGATCCACGGGAGGTCTGCGGAGAACATCGCACCTGAGGTCACGGCGATGGTACCTACTAGGCGAAAGAACGTAAGGAAGGTGGCGGAGGGCCTACTCAACAACTCTTGGATATCGGATGTACAGGGAGACTTGTCTCTTGAATGATGGATTCAGTGCATCCAGCTTTGGGAGGAGATCGAATCAGTGGCTAGGGATGCGTCCCGGACCGTATCACCTTGAAAGGTTCGGCATCTAGCGCTTACACTGCCAAGGTGACCTATGAGATGCTCTGCCCGGGAAGCATAACCTGGAGTATGGCCAAGCAAGTGTGGAGATCGCATGCACCGCTCAAATGCAAATTTTTTGGCTGGTTGGCACTTAGGAAGAGGCTTTGGACCTCGGATAGGAGAGCGAGACATGGGTTACAAATAAACCCGGATCCATGTGCAACATGCTTGCAGGAGGAGGACAATGTTGACCATATTCTGGCGCAGTGCCCATATGCAAAGATGGTTTGGTTCAGGTGTCTCCGTAGACTGGGTTGCACCTGCAAGAGCCGCAGGAACACACTGACCTCGAGAGATGGTGGGAGGAAGCGAGGAAAAGAGTGAGGAAGGAGGACAGACGCTGGTTCGATACCTTTGTACTGCTGACAGCTTGGACGCTTTGGAAGTAGAGGAATGCGAGAGTGTTTGGAAATCTACAAAGACAACTCTCCACCGAGCAAATTGTGGACAGAGTGTTTGAGGAGCTTAGGCTTTGGAGATCGGCGAGAGTAGGAGAGAGGAGGTTGGTGCCGCGAGAGTAGGCTTTAGAGTAATAGTAGTGTGTGTGTGCGGGGTCATCATAGGCAGATGCTTGCATCCCCTATCGGTTCTTGTAATTGTTGTTGCTTCTCTTCTATAAAGATACGGCACGCTTTTCGCGTGCTCGCGAAAAAAAGCTACCGAACTGGGCCTTAGTATGCGCTCTGTTGCTATCGGACTAGTCAGCACATTTCAGAATGTATTGTGTAGTAATTAGTAATTAGCAGGTACAGGCATGATGTGTCCATTTTTCCAGTAAATCTCCTCTATAACAGAACTAACTTATTGTGTCATAACCAAAGAATGGTTACTTAGTTTTCGCGAAAAAAAGAGCTAACTTAGTCTACAGAACTTAACCAGTGCAACACTTTTTACAGGTCAAAGTTACTACACCAAACTCATTTGAGATAATTAAAGGCATATATGAGGTAAATTTCTGAAACCTGAATATTCTTAGCAATAGTACTACCTAATTTAAAATGCGGTAAAATGAGTTTGATTAATTACTGGCGCAGATGATGAGGTCGGACATGCCATCGGCAAAGTGGCACTCAAAGATATGTAGGTGGTGTTGATCCGACAGTGCCCGCCGCTCTCCACGCACACCCCACAGTCACCGACCGTGTAGTCGAGAAGAAATTCTCCCTTAATCAACCGCAGGTAGTCCGCCCCCGCGTCTCCCTTGTACCCTACCACTAGCATCATCAACACCGTGTAGTTCTCCTGCTCCCCAGATGTTGTCAGGCTTTTAGCCCCAGCAAGCCCAACAAATGAGTTGTTTGACTTGGATCCACTAGTGCAATTCATGGGCGCCCAAGTAGGCGGAGGCGGCCACCCTTGCAGGCTGCAGTTGTGGAGGAAGAAGGCCAAGGTCGGAGGAGGCGTTCACTTGGAGCCGCTCGACGTTGCACGCGCTGTCGGCAGAGAGCTCGACGTTCGCGACCGTGAGGAAGCTGTCCGTATGATACGCTGAGTATGGTACGCCAAGAACGTGTTCTTGAGGGAGGCCGTGTCATTAGTAGTCGCGGGTGATCTGGAAGGCGTGGTAGCCGCACTCTGGAGGCTGCGTGCCGCCTGACCAGAACGGGTACGTGATGCGCAGCCCGTCACACGCCGCTGGCTCGCAGAACGTTGGGTCTTGGGTTGGGCGCCAGTGGCGTAGCTAGATAGGAGGGTGAGCAGAAGAAACATGGCTGACATGCAGAACATGGGCAGGGGCATGAAACATATTCATCTCCTCGCAACTCAATTTGTCAATGGTGCCCCGTTCCCCGTTCCCCGTGTTGAAATATTGGGCCCACATTTGGTGGCCCATACTAGATTTCAGATTTTCCCTATAAATCTCAAAGCCCCACAGCAGCCTTTGAGTTTGAGCCCTCAGCTCAGGGAGTGGCAAGAGGTGGGAAGTTTAGTCCCACATGGAAAGTTGGGAGGAAGTTAGACCACCTTATAAGGTGGGTTGTTCCACCACTAGTAAGTGAGTGAGAAAAGGAGTGCTACATGCGCGCGCTCCTCCTCCTCCTCGCTCGCTCGTCTCGACTCGACTCGTCACGTCACGACGCGCTCGTGGTGAGTGGATTGAGCCTCCAGCCGAGACTTTCCTTACTTTTTGCAGCTCAGGAAAACGAACAGAGTCCTAGACGGTCGCGTCTCGCTAGTCGGTTGGTCGCTCCGGATCGTGGGCTATCTCGTAATCGACTCAAACGTTCGTGCGACGTGGGCGTGGCCCACGTTGCCTAGGGTTTCCTGTGCCTATATAATCTCCAGCCCGGCTACCGCAGAAACACATCGAATACACGAGTTAGGGTTTCCACCTCTCTCTGCTTGCGCAGCCATCGTAGCCTACTCCATCCCGCGCGCCGACGTGCATCGGCGAACGGGAGAGCAGGTCTCCGGGACCACTCGTCCTTGCGATCCTGTACGGAGAGGGCGAATTAGGTTTTTGGGAAGCGCTCTGCGCGATTGCTCAAGCTTTTCATCACGGGTCGCCTTCCGTCCAAGTCGGGCGGCTGCCTTACCGTTTTCAACGCGTCTACTTTCGTCCCTGTCGTCAACAACGTTGTCATCAACAACGTTACTGCTGCGACATCATCTGCACACCTCCACCGCCACCTCCACCAGATCGTACGTGCGACATATCTCGATCTGTTTAGCGATGGATGCTTTACTGTTTGTGCTGCTGCTACTCATGTTGATTAATGCATCTAGTATGTTCGAGTTTCACATGTTAGTAGTTGTTGTCATCATGCTTTATATTCTGGAATTAATCATGGAAATTGTGCCTAATTATCCAACAATCCAAAAACCTAATTGTAGGCAATTTCCTGAGTTAATTATGGCTGGTTTTTCTGATGCACTGAGGCCGGATAAGTTTACCGGTGTGCACTTTAAGAGGTGGCAGGTTAAGGCCATGCTCTGGCTTACTCATCTGAAAGTATTCAAAGTTACTGATGGTTTACCTGAAGGAACTATATCTGACCAAGATCAGAACAAGTTCAAGGAAAACAATACTCTCTTCGTCGGATGCGTTCTGAGTATTTCTTGCTGATCGTCTGTGTGATGTGTACATGCACATAACAGATGGTAAAGAGCTCGGGATGCACTGATTGCTAAATTCGGTGCAACCGATGCAGGCAGTGAACTGTACATCATGGAGAGCTTCCATGACATCAGTGGTGAACAACCGTTCTGTAGTCGAACAAGCTCATGAGATACAGTGCATTGCGAAAGAGCTTGAACTCCTTAAGTGTGCCTTACCTGACAAGTTTGTGGCTGGATGCATCATCGCTAAGTTACCCCCTTCATGGAGAACTTTGCCACAACTCTCAAACACAAGAGACAGGTATCAGAAAATCATAGCGTCTCTTGATGTTGAGGAGAAAGCTCGGGCTAAGGATAATACTGAGAAAGGAGAGGGTCAGTCTAGCGCCAACATGGTGCAGAAGAAACCCTACAGCAAGAACAAAGGGAATAACAAGCCCTCCTTCAATAAGCCTATGAAGACTACAACCTTCAAGAAGAAGAAGATGATAAACAAAGCAGATCTGAGCTGCTTTACGTGTGGAGAGACTGGCCACTTTTCTAAGGACTGTCCAGAGAGGGCAGACCGCAAGAAAAGGCGAGGCAAGTCAACACGGTGACCGCTAGCAATGCTGATGGGTACGGTAATCTCTTTACTGTTCTTTCGGTATTTCAATCTCCATGTTGGTGGATTGATACAGTGCTAATGTTCATGTGTGTGCGACATATCCATGTTCACTTCTTACCAGTCGCCCGGGATTCTTCCGTCTTGATGGGGAATGGGTCACATGCTTCCTGTGGTGTTGGCACGGTAGATCTGAAATTCACTTCGGGAAAGATCGTGCTGAGGAACGTGCATGTCCCTACTATGAACAAGAATCTCGTTAGCGGCTCCCTTCTATGCAGAGATGGGTTTAAGGTTGTTTTAGAGTCGAATAAAGTAGTTGTTTCCAAGTTTGGACAATTTATTGGTAAAGGCTATGAGTGCGGAGGCTTGTTCCGCTTTTCGCTTTCTGATTTCAGTAATAAGTCTGTGAACCATATTTGTGGCAATGTTAGTGATGATACCAGTGTTTGGCATTTCTCGTTTATGTCACATTAATTTTGGTTTAATGTCTCGGCTATCCAGTTTAAGTTTAATTCCGAATTTCACCATTGCCAAAGGTTCTAAGTGCCATAGTTATGTGCAATCAAAGCAACCTCACAAGGCGGCCGAGGAGAGAAACTTGGCACCTCTAGAACTCATACATTCTGATCTATGCGAGATGAATGGTGTGTTGACAAAAGGTGGAAAGAGATATTTCATGACATTGATTGATGATGCGACTAGATTTTGCTATGTTTATTTGTTGCGAACTAAAGATGAAGCTTTAGACTACTTTAAAATTTATAAGGCCGAAGTTGAAAATCAACTAGAGAGAAAGATCAAGCGTCTTAGGTCGGATCGTGGTGGTGAATATTTTCCTAAAATCTTTGATGAATTCTGTGAGGAACATGGCATTATTCATGAGAGGACGCCTCCCTATTCGCCCCAATCAAACGGGGTTGCCGAGAGGAAAAACCGCACGCTGACTGACTTGGTGAATTCCATGTTAGCCACTGCTGGTTTATCAAAGGCATGGTGGGGGGAGGCTTTATTGACTTCATGTCATGTCCTGAATAGAGTTCCTAACAAGAATAAAGATAAAACCCCTTACGAGGAGTGGGCTGGAAGAAAACCATCACTTTCGTATTTGCGCACATGGGGATGTTTGGCGAAAGTCAATATTCCAATCACTAAGAAGCGCAAACTCGGACCAAAGACAGTGGATTGTATCTTTCTAGGTTATGCTCCGCGGAGTGTAGGATATAGATTTTTAGTAGTTCAATCCGAGGTACCTGATATGCATGTTGATACTATTATGGAATCTCGTGATGCAACATTTTTTGAGAATATGTTTCCTATGAAAGATATGCATAGCATTGCTAGAATTTCTACTGAGATAATTCCTGAGTCTAGTACATCTAATGAGTATTTTGAACAATCACATGAGAATGTTATGAGAAGGATGACAATGAAGCTCCTAAACGGAGCAAGAGACGAAGGATTGAAAAATCCTTTGGTGATGATTTCATTGTGTACCTTGTGGATGATACTCCCACGTCCATTGCAGAGGCATATGCATCTCCAGATGCAGATGACTTGAAAGAAGCTGTCCATAATGAGATGGACTCGATTCTTTCTAATGGAACTTGGGAGCTATCGAATGACCCCATGGATGCAAGTCTCTGGGCTGCAAATGGGTGTTAAGAAGAAGCTAAGACCTGATGGTACTATTGAGAAGTACAAGGCGCGGCTTGTAGCTAAAGGCTACACAGAGAAGGCGAAGATTACTTCGACACCTATTCACCTGTCGCTAGACTTACCACCATTCGAGTACTACTGTCCATGGCTGCCTCCTATGGTCTTATCGTCCATCAAATGGACGTAAAGACAGCTTTTCTTAATGGAGAGTTGGAAGAGGAAATCTATATGGATCAGCCTGATGGGTTTGTAGTAAAAGGTGAAGAAAGAAAGGTGTGCAAGTTGCTGAAATCTTTATATGGCCCAAACAAGCACCTAAGCAATGGCATGAGAAGTTTGACAGAACTTTGACTTCTGTCTTTGTTGTCAATGAGGCTGACAAGTGCGTTTACTATCGCCATGGTGGGGGCGAAGGTGTTATACTATGTTTGTATGTGGATGATATTCTGATATTTGGTACAAACATGAAAGTAATACACGAAGTCAAGTCCTTCTTGTCAAAGTGCTTTGATATGAAAGATCTGGGAGAAGCTGATGTGATTCTGAACATCAAGCTTATTAAGAACGAGAGTGGGATTACTCTAACACAATCCCATTATGTTGAGAAGAGCTTGAGCCGGTTCGGCTATATTGATAGCAAGTCTTCTCCAACACCTTATGATCCCTGTGACATTACGCAAGAACCGGAGGATTGCCGTAGATCAACTGAGATACTCTCAGATTGTTGGCTCACTCATGTACTTAGTGAGCACGACTAGACCGGACATCTCTTTGCTGTTAGCAAGTTGAGTAGGTTCATGTCAAACCTGGTACTGATCATTGGCATGCACTTGATAGGGTCATGCGCTACCTATGTGGTACAATGAGTTATGGGATTCACTATTCAGGGCACCCACTGTGCTTGAAGGATATAGTGATTCAAATTGGATCTCTGATGATCTCTACGCCACTAGCGGGTATGTATTTACCTTTGGTGGCGCAGTCATGGAGATCTTGCAAGCAAACCATATTGACGAGGTCAACTATGGAAGCAGAATCTTTGGACACAACCACTGTTGAATCAGAATGGTTGCGTGAGCTCTTGATGGACTTGCCTGTGGTTGAAAAACCTGTTCCGGCAATCCTTTTGAATTGTGACAATCAAACGTAATTGTCAAAGTGAACAATTCTAAGGATAACGCGAAGTCATCAAGACACGTCAAGAGACGTTTGAAGTCTGTCAGAAATTGCGAAACTCCGGAGTAATAATGTTACATATATTCAAACAGACAAAAACCTGGCAGATCCCTTTACAAAGGGACTATCACGTCATGTGATAGAAAGTGCATCGAGGAGATGGGTTTGAGACCCGTTGATGTTACGCCATAGTGGTAACCCAACCTTTGTGATCGGAGATCCCGTGAATTAGGACCTGGGAAGAACAAACTAGTGGTTTAATTGAGGAGAGTATTATGTAACCCTCTCTATGTGAAGATGCACAACTCTCAATTGCTGTAAGGCAGGTTGGCAACAAGCCTTAATGTGTTTATGTTGGCTATTTTAGCAAAGATGCTGTCCTACAGAGCATTCTTCAAATAACACACCTATATGAGTCCGATTGTTAAACGTCGCAATCTATGAGATTTGGGTGATCTCTAGTAAACTCATGAAGAGACCACGAAGTATGACGCATATGCTTCACCCGCGGGTAGGCTACTGGCAGCCATGTACTGGTCATGACTTTGAGTGAAACCCTGTTCACGCAAAACTTGCAATTCAAGGCTTAGTCCATTGTTCAAGCGTGAGTGGATGTAGCTTAAGGTTCTAGGCGGAAGTTCAACTTAACAGTCTCCGCTGAAACACTGGTATATAAACAAGCAGTGAGTATTGGTAAATCTCTAAATGAGTATTTGAGATCTGGTGGGGATTGTTGAAATATTGGGCCCACATTTGGTGGCCCATACTATATTTCAGATTTTCCCTATAAATCTCAAAGCCCACTTAGTGGCAGCCTTGTGAGTTTGAGCCCAAGTTGGCAGCTCACTAGGGAGTGGAGGTGGGAAGTTTAGTCCCACATGGAAAGTTGGGAGGAAGTTAGACCACCTTATAAGGGTTGTTCCACCACTAGTAAGTGAGTGAGAAAAGGAGTGCTACACGCGCGCGCCTCCTCCTCCTCGTCGCTCGTTCTCGACTCGACACGTCACGACGCGCGCGCCGCGCTCGTGGTGAGTGGATTGAGCCTCGAGCCGAGACTTTCCTTACTTTTTGCAAAACGAACGAGTCCTAGACGGACGCGTCTCGTTAGTCGGTTCGGATCGTCTATCTGTAACCGACTCAAAACGTTCGTGCGACGTGGGCGTGGCCCACGTTGCCTAGGGTTTCCAGCCTATATAATCTCCTGCCCGGCTACCGCAGAAACACATCGAATACACGAGTTAGGGTTTCCATCTCTCTCTGCTTGCGCAGCCATCGTAGCCTACTCCATCCCGCGCGCCGACGTGCATCGGCGAACGGGAGAGCAGGTCTCCGGGACCACTCGTCCTTGCGATCCTGTACGGGAGAGGGCGAATTAGGTTTTTGGAAGCGCTCGCGCGCTGCTTTTCATCACGGGTCGCCTTCCGTCCAAGTCGGGCGTGCTGCCGTCGTCTTCAACGCCGTCTACTTCGCCCGCGTCAACAATGTTGTCATCAACAACGTTACTGCTGCGACATCATCTACACCTCCACCGCCACCTCCACCAGATCGGTACGTGCGACATATCTCGATCTGTTTAGCGATGGATGCTTTACTGTTTGTGCTGCTGCTACTCATGTTGATTAATGCATCTAGTATGTTCGAGTTTCACATATTAGTAGTTGTTGTCATCATGCTTTATATTCTGGAATTAATCATGGAAATTGTGCCTAATTATCCAATACCCCGGCGGTTAATTCACCTATTAGGGACGGTTATGGTAGCGATTTGATCCCCGTGGGGATGTTATCGGAGCTAAATCACTAACCATTGGGTAAGCGGGGATGGATACGGCTGACCACTACCCAGCGGTGAATTCCCCGATAATACTATGACATGTGGAGCCATCATATTAGACCGCGTATATAAGCAACTAGCCAGCGAGAGGGAAGCCCTAAAATCCTAGCGCATCGCCCTCCGCCCCTCGCCCCCTCCTCTTTTCAGCCGCCGCAAACCCTAGCGAACCCTAGTTTGTCTAAATTTTATATTGTTATGGCCTGTGAGCATTTGAACTGTGCACATGTTTGATGTATGGAGATGTAATGGCTTAACTTAAACTGCTACCGTTTGTGTGTTGGACAAACTGCTACCATTTGTGTGTTGACATTGGACCTGATCACATGAATCTATTTTATCTGGCATTGTGATGTCCTGTTATGTCTATTTGAATCTATAGTATCTACGGATGTAACCTGTGAACTTATATTGATTTGCTGTCAACTTATATAGCTAAGTTACTAGGGAAATGCTGTTAAAATTTTCTTTTGTCTAAGTGACGATGTTGGGGATGGGTAACCGCTGATTATCCGTTAAACCGATGGTGATGGGGATGGTATAGAAGTTATTCCCGGGACAGTAAATGGGGATGGGGATGGGGAAATTTTTATAACATGGGAATGGTTATGGTTGAACAATACCTAGCTGTTAGTGTCCCCGTTGCCAAATGGACTCGCAACGCAGTAGGAGAGTATCGCAAGTGTGCAAACTAAATGAGGGGCGAGTGGGAAGAAACCAGAGTCATTGGTGCACTCGGCCAAAGTGTCATTTCTGCTTAAGTCTGCGACGGTGGCAGGTGTGGCTACCACTCAGAACGTTGACACAATGAAGTGCGATGCGATTTTCATCTGACCACAACGTCATGGAACAAGATTTTTTCCTTTTTGAACCAGTATTCCTTTACATGTTGAATTGTTACAGAAATTCAAACCATAAGTAGCCGTCAACTGTCCTGTTTGCAGAATAGGGTTAGTCATGGTCTTGCAAACTTTGCAAGATCCAAAGCGCGGACTATGGTGTGACTTGTTTCCGCTCCTGATTGTGTTGTTCCGGAACTAAACCTTGACTTCGATGTAACACCTACTGCTTAATATATCCTCTTTTGCCCGCAAAAAAAGCAAAAAAATGGGATGAGGAAGAGAGAATGAAAATGGCTGATTTTTATAAACCTATTGACTATGCTCTTCATAATCAATAATAAAGTGTCCGATGAAAAGAAACATTTTGGCGAGTGAGCTTGCCAAAGAAGGCACTGCGGCTTGGACGTGGCGTTTTCTTACCCAGGTGCATATGCTCCTAATTTTTAAAATGAATTTTAAACCCATTTTGAAATGTTAAAAAAAATCGAGCAAAAAAATGTCGCGCGTACATCTTTATGTTCTATATGCTCGTAAAGTCGTTTCACGAAAAACTGATATCTTTTATGTCATATGTGAAGAAGATAAATTTTGGTGCTAAAAAGGGCTCTTATGAGACATTTCTTTATCTTTTTTACACATAACACAAAATAAGTTGAATTACTTCAAAACTTGGGCGTGTGCATATAGAATGGCGATATGGCGTGTGACACAAAATAAGTTGAATTTCTTCAAAACTTGCTACTTTAAAATATAATTTTTCAGTGGCAGGAGCATATGCACATGAGATCAAAAGTGCATTTCCGCCACGGCTTTTCCTTGCTAGCAACTTGATTGAAAGATGATTTGACGGGGTGAGTGAACTTACTTGCAAGAGGAGGGGCATCATCCCATGTCAGCAGGAAGCCGGCCCGGATGAGCTGCTTGTAGTCGCTCGCGTTTGCCACGCCGAACGACGAGCCCAGCACCGGCATGACGGAAGCATCACATCCCTCTAGCGCGTAGCTGCCGTAGTCGCTCATGTCATCGTAACGCCCTCTCACGCTGGCAAGCACCTTGCTCTGGTTTCTGCACCTCATCTTCGTCTCCACCAGCTCTCTGTCGACCCAATGTGCCGCGGCCGCCTCCGTGCAGTTGTACATGATCAGGTTCTGGTTGATTTTGCTGATCCGAAGCCAGGGGCCCAGTTTGGCACAGATGTTCCAGTTCGGGAGGAACGAGCCACAGCTGTTGGAGGTGTTTAGTAAATTCAGCTTGCCCAGATCACTCGCACGCAGACTGCGCTCCTTATAGTTCATCTGGATGATCGCGAAACCCAAGATTTCAGTACCCCGTAGGACTGGAGTGTTGTTGTAGTAGCAAAAAACCCCGAAGTCCTGTGGACCGCATGATCTTCCCGTCTTCAAGTCGACGAGCCAGAATGGTTCAGCGATGGTGAAGTTGCCGCACCTCGTCGCCGAGCCGGAACAGCCTTCTGCTTGTTGATTAGCCACCACGCCAGCGAGCATCAGCGGTAGCCACCAGGCCCAGGAGAACCAGTGGCTTGGAGCCATGGCAGCACAGGATTTGTAGGTTTTTTTTGCTAGTGAGCGGGATGCCAGGATCTGTCGTCCTAGGGAGATAGAACAGAGAATACTCTGCTAGTGTGCTTGGCAATGGCAGAGGATGACACTGGGTTACCTTCATCCACACGTCCTGGGAGATGGTCTTTACACGGTGACCAAACAGTGGACAAGTCTCCACCAAATAATTCACTGGTGTTCAGAAAGATTTTTCAAGAGAATGACAGAATGTATAGTTCGGCAGAAGTGCAGAACCCAGTGGACCGGTCTCTGCAGCAGCACCACAAAACTTAATGTTGCTCATCTAGCCACGCCGACATGTTATTTTGATGTTTGCTTTTTCTGTGGTCAGGGAGAACTTTAGTGATTACTGAATAGTGAATATCGTTCGCACGATCGCTCTGGAGAGAGAGAGAGCATCTTTTTGTGCAGTCTAACTCTATGCTGGTAGCCTCAAGACTTCCAGGGTACATTGTTGCTTTCTATACGACTGGCCTCTAGCCGGTTTCTACTAAACACTATAACGTGGGCCAAGTGGAGAACAAAGCACACAGATCGCACGGAAGGATCGATCGCAGGGAAGAAACTATTTACACTGATGCCCATGTCGACTGAGCACTACTCTGGTCTAAACGTATTCCGCTTCATGTTCCCTTGGGTTGCTTGCCTTTGGTGTTCGGGTTTTCACCGGAGATCCTCCCTGGCATTCGACTTGAGGTCCTCGAGGTGGCATGCTGGTTGTGGCTTTGCTCCGGTGTGTGTCTTGTGACGTGACTCGACTGTGCATCGCCCTTCGATCACAAGGTCGGCACACCGGTGTTGCCACCCCAATCTCGGCTATCCGATGTCCTTCGACTGTGCCTGGTTTCGGTTATGCAGGACCACAACGTCACCCACCGCTTGCCTTGCAAAGTCGTGGCGGCCATCCTTTGAGATGCTAGCCTCCAAGAGGGTTCGGTTGGCTCTGTTTGCTAACCTCCCTCTTCCCTTTTTGTGTTCTCTAGCTCTAGTTTGTTTTTCTTTCTGTTTTTTTATTTGTTCTCCTCTCCCTTGTATCCCCATATAATTTCTCTACCTGCTTGTAAATATATGGGCCTGCTAGGCTACTTTCGATGGAATGCAACAAACGGTGGGATTTTTCCCCGTCAACCTCGAAAATCAAAATGGCCAAAATATCTGGATTAAAGGAATCGGGGTTTTACCAGAATTTACGAAACTTTGATGAGATTTCGTTGGAAATGAGAACCCAGAGACACGGATTTCGAGAGAAAAATGTCCATCCAACAAGCAAAGAAAGAAAAAAAAAGAAGAAAGGGTTGGTGCCTGGGTGGTTGTAGGGATTTTGAATTCACAAGGCTCGTCTCTTTAGATCTGGTAGAAGTTGCACTTTGTACAACCATATTCTGAGCTGAACTTTCACTGGAATGAGAGATAAGCGCATAGGTCAAATTATTGCCAAATACTAATAATTTTGCGGAAATATAAAGGCACATAAATGTGGGAGAAACATCTTACAGTAGTTCACAGAAGCTCTGCTTGGGTGGCATGTCCATATCATCTATGTTTCTCTCGAACATTTCTAGAACTTTTTTTTATAGTGGGACGATACATAGGTAATACTTGTATGCACCACAAGCCAATTATGATCATCTTTCTCGCGATTTCCTAAATTTCACATGTGATTTCACATGCTCAGAGTCCATCATCTTGTGCAAAGTGGTCGTAAATCCAATCTGGAAAATACTTTTCGCTGGATTTTTCAACAATTGATTTTACGTTTCTTCTGCCTCCAACCATTTCCAGCAGCATCATTCCATAAATATAAACATCTGACTTTTTTGAAACCACTCCAAAGGTTCGATAGTGAACTTCCGGAGCGATGAATCCAATTGTTCCTCTAGCACCAGTCATTGAAAGCTTGTTGTCCTTTGTATGGCACAATTTCGCTAGACCAACATCAGCGATCTTTGTGCTAAAGTCTTTGTCTAGAAGGATATTTTGAGGCTTGATATCGAAATGAACAATCCGTATATTACAGCTATGGTGCAAGTATTCTAGGTCACGAGCAATCCCAATTGCTATCGTGTAGAGCTTCTCCCATTCTAAAATTTCTTTAGGATTCTATGAGTAAATGTACTTATCCGAGGAACCGTTGGGCATGTACTCGTATATAAGCGCTCGTTTTGATCCCTCCAAACAAATATGCAAATTTTCAAATTCGATAATTGTTCATATTTGAAAATTGTTCAAATTAAAAATTGTTCAAATTCAAGAAAATGTTAAGATTATAAAAATGTTCAAATTCAAAAAAAAATCATATATATAAAATAATAAATTTTCGAAAATAATGTTTTTCAAATTTTAGAAACTATAAAAATTTAAATTATGTTCATATTTAAAAATTAATAATATTTAAAAGTTTAGATGTTGAAAAAAGTCTAGGTTAATTTTTTTATAATTTTAGAAAACGTAGAAAGAAGAAGAAAACAAAGAGCAGAAAAGGAGAAAAACTGAACAAGGAGAAAACAGGACATGCCTGGGCTGTCTCAACACCCACCTTGGGGTGTGCGGCACCCGGCCCGCACCGACCAGGGTGGTTTATAGCACCCCCGCGATAGGGCCTCTCAAATCTCTAAGGGTGTGTTTGGTAGATCGGTCCCCTTCAGATTGTCTTTCTCAGCTGAGATTTGCTCACCTTATACAAGCTGCTGTCAGATTTTTTCATGTGTTTGGTGGGTTGGGTGTGTTCACCCATGCTGAGCCAAGAAGTTGTTTGGTGGCTTGTATGAGGTGAGATGAAGCTGAGCCAAGAAATTTTACAAATAGGTCCCTTAAGAGAAAAATAAAAAGCAATCGGGTCCTTGCTTCATCCAACCACCGCATCGTGGAGAAATCCGGCCATGGCGGCGCGTATCCGGCGGCCGTGGTGTGGAGAATCCGGCCATGGCGGCGCGTCTCTAGCGGCCATAGAGGCGGCGCGTCTCTGGCGGCCGTTCCAGGGCTTGGAGCTGGCCCTAGCGGCGCGAGAAGGCGGCGACAGGCGCGAGGCTTGGAGCTGTCTTGGCGGCGCGATGAGCCATCCGTGGTGGCGCTTGGAGCCCGCGCTGGTGGTGCCAGGAGGAAGAGGCATGCGGGCGTCGAGGAGCCGGCGGCCCCTGGCGGAGCTGGCCCTTGTTCGTGGCGTGGCGGAGCTCGCCCCTGGCTTGGCTCGTCCGTGCCGGAGCGGGGCATGCCGGCGTCGAGGAGGCATCGGCCCCTGGTGAAGTTGTCCCTTGCTCGTCCGTGGCAGGGCGGAGCTACTCCCGTGGCGTGGCGGCGCAGGACGAGGCAGCAGTGCAGGCCATCGTCGAGCCGTCGAGGAGGCTGTGGCTGGCATCGACGAGGATATGCGAGAGAAGATGAGGAGGAGGGGGGAAATGAGGCGTCGGGAGGGGGTCTGGGGGTCTCGCGGGACCGGCAGAACAGTGTTTTGCGGGATGAGGTCGTCCCGGATGAGTAGCGAAGCTCGATTTGAGCTTCGCTCTCGGGCAGGGCTCTCGCCCGTTTTTCGTATGAGCTGGGCAGTGGGGAGTTGGCCCGAGCCGACCTAACAAACAACTTCTCTCCACAAAAGGTGGGTTGGGGAGGGAAAATCTGAGCTCCCCGGTCTACCAACCACGCCCTAAGGCACCCTTGTCTGGACTCCATAGTTTGGGCTCGAAAGGGTCAGCAAAGGCCAAGAGCCCAAATCTGCTATGTGTCTACACACCGACGCCAGTTCCCATGACAGCGCCGATGGATCCTGCGGTTGCCGGTTGCCGCCGTGACCCACGCAAGGAGGAGATGCCAGCCCTCTCCCGGGCGTGGTCGCATGGTCCGGTGCAGCCACGAGGCAAATCATCGAGCAGACGCTAGCGTCAATGGACGTGACAGTTAGGGCGGGAAATGCGGCGCCGCGGCAGGGTGATCTGCGTCCAAGGAAGGAGCGGCGCTGTTGTTGCGAAAAGCAACATGGGACCAAGTGAGTGTGCGCCTGGCTCCTATGGTTAATTTGCTTGCTCTTGCCTATAGAATGTAATCTTCTGATTTCATATGCTAGGTTCTTGGATAGGGTACGCTTGAATATATGAAGGCTATTGTTACAATGTTACTCTATTGTTACAATGTTACTCCAGTTTAGTTGGATACACTTAACTTTGATGCATACGGATTCCTGGATTTTTCGTGGATGTGTTTAGAACCTTGACGTCGTTTAGCGAGTTTTGGATGAAATTAGGTTTCAAGCTTAGCTATTGCCTGTAGTATGGATCAATCTTGGTAGTCGTCTGCCTCTGACATACGAATTCGGCACCTTCTAGAGCTTGGAACACCGGAGTCATCAACCGGCCAAAGAATTTAGTTTTTCTTTTATGGACTTTTGGTTCGTATCAAATGCAAAAATCTCAAACGGCTTTGATATCTTTTTTTTCGATAAAGGATGTTTTATTACTTTGATAAGCAATTACATCCAGCCTCTGCATAACCAGGATGCACACAGCTGTTTCAACAGTCCAGAACGAGCATTAAAAGAAAAAAGGCGAAATACATATCGAGACGATAAACTATATAACGCCTAAGGCAAGTGTGGAGCTTCAATCCGAAGACTATGCTGCCACCCATGTCGGGAAAAAGTATCCTCGCCGTAGCCTCCAACCGTGTACAGACCTAGGTCTTGGTTCTCCGCCCGCGAAGAGGTAACCATGAACGGAGAATACCTGTACATCTGTAGATGACCTGCAACAAAGAACAGTTTTTATCGTTAAAAATCTTGTCATTTCTACATAGCCATAGCGCCCAGATAACTGCAAGCGCCCCCACCCTAAGAAGCAACTTAAACCTTGCATCAACACCATGAAGCCAATTGCCAAAGACATTTGCCACACTAGTCGGGGGATACAGGGTAGACGCTACTTGGATGACTGACCATATAGATTTCGCAAAACTACACTGGAAGAAAAGGTGTTTGATGGTTTCGTGATGACAGAAAACACACCGTGTATTTCCGTGCCAATTCCGCTTAACAAGATTATCTTTAGTAAGAATAACTCGACGAAGGTACCATCCAAAAATCTTGATTTTTAATGGTATCTTCATCTTCCAAATTTTCTTATTGTTATCAACTGGTAAATCAGAATGGAGGATTGCATTGTATAAAGATTTAACTGAGAAAGAACCATCTACATGAAGATTCCATCTAAATTCATCCGGTTCATGGGATAATTGAATATCACCCAACCGTTGAACTAGAGTATTCCATGCTATTAGCCTTTGTCCAAGTAAAACCCGTCTGAACGTCACATTCGGAGGTGAGGTAGCCATCACGGTAGCAATGGTATCACCTTTGCGACGAACAATACTATACAAAGCAGGATATTGTTCACTCAGGGAAGCATTGTCCAACCAAACATCTTCCCAGAATCGTATCTGTGCTCCATTCTTAATAGAAAAAGTACCATGACGAAAGAAAATGTTTTTCGTTGCCATGAGACCAGCCCAGAAGTGAGAGTCCCCGGGTTTCCAAACCACTTGGGAGAGCGTCTTCGAGCCAATATACTTTCTCCGGAGAATAGTTTGCCAAGTCCCGTTCTCGGTAAGAAGCTTAAAAAGCCATTCTCAAAGAAACGCTGTACCATTTGAGAACTCATAATTCTCTTGCACACTAGTCAGTCGCTGGAGTATTATAATGGTATAAATGCAGCAAAAACTCGAGTTTACTCCATGCTGTTTTTGGGCTATGGTTGGTTGATAACAGAGTAGGGAATGCACAACATCTTATGAATAATTGGAACTTGTATGACACAACAAATATGATGTGAACGAGGGACGGGAAATGAACGCTTGTGGAGGTATATATCTACAGTTCATCGATGATCTTTTCCAACATATTGAGGTCCTGGGTAGTAGTGGAAGTTCTCTCCCTATGCCATTACATTCGATGCCTTTTAGCTGTTGTCACACGGAAAACAAAACTCATCGCTCACCCAATTTATTCCTTTTCTGGTCCATAACTGATGGATGCTAGGTGCGGATCCTCTCGCCTCTAGGTCCTGGATACATGGAATATGTTCTATGATACAATGCCAAAATTCGCGGTTCTTGTTTAATTTATTAATGCACTCCATTAAAGCCACCTTCTCAAACACTTGGAAATCATTGTAAGATTTTTGAATTCACAAGACTTGTCTCCTCAAGTCCGGTAGAACTTGCATTTACATCCATATTGTGGGGGGAACTTTCACTGGAATGAGAGATAAACTCCTAGGTCATTTTATTGAAAAATGTTCTCTCAAAATAATAAATTGAATGAAAAATAAAGAAATACAAACATGGGAAGAAATATCTTACAAGTTCTGCTTCGGCGGCATGTCGAGATCTTCTAAGCTTCTCTCAAACATTTCTAGAACTTTTGTTATGGTGGGGCGATACAAAGGTATTACTTGTATGCACCACAAGCCAATTAATATCATTTTTCTTGCGATCTCCTCAATTTCGCTTGTGACTTCACATGCTTGTAATCCATCATCTTGTGCAAGGTGGTCGTAGATCCAATCTGGAAAATAGTTTTCACTGGATTTTCCAACAATTGATTTTACGTTTCTCCTGCCTCCAACCATCTCCAACAACATCATTCCATAACTGTAAACATCTGATTTTGTTGAAACAACTCCAAATATTCGAGAGTGAACTTCGGGAGCGATGAATCCGATTGTTCCTCTAGCACCAAGCATTGAAAGTTTGCTCTCCTTTGTATGACACAATTTAGCTAGACCAAAATCAGCGATCTTTGGGCTAAAATCCTTGTCTAGAAGAATATTTTGAGGCTTGATATCGAAATGAACAATCCGTGTATTGCAGCTATAGTGCAAGTATTCCAGGCCATGGGCAATCCCGATTGCTATCGCATAGAGCCTCTCCCCGTCCTAAAATTTCTTTGGGGTTCTCTGAGTAAATGTACCTATCCAAGGAACCGTTGGGCATGTACTCATATATAAGCGCTCGTTTTGATCCCTCCATACAAAACCCATGTAAGCTAACAACATTAATATGAGAGGTCCTGCCAATACTCATAACCTCGTTCACAAATTCATCCCCATTTCCTTTGCAGTCATGCAAGAATTTCACAGCAACCAAACGACCATCATGTACTCTTCCTTTGAAAAACACACCATAACCACCTTTTCCGAGTTGATCACTGCGGGAAGACGTTATCTTCATTACCTCCGAGTACATGTATCTTTTTGGAGCTAGGGATCCATAGGATACTATCATGGCCTCATAATTCTTTTCAGTGTTGCTGCTAGTCTTCTTGCAAAGGAGAAACCATAGTCTTTTGCCCTTCCTATGCCATATCAGCAAATAAATGCATGGAATGAGCAAGGTTGCAGCTGCTGATGTCAAAGCTGAGATGGAAGCACATGTTATTTCCTTTTTAAAATCAGAAGTATAATACAGTCATTATGATGCCCGAGTTTATAGATAGTTCAACTTGCTCTTTTTTAAACAGTACATGGTGCCAAAACAAGCAACAAGCTAAAGACCATAAATTGGTCAGTCTTGTATTATGTAGAAAGGCGAGTTTCTTTGTTTCAGATTTTAATTTTAGAATCAAATTTCAGGGATCAGTGGCAAGATAAATTTTGAAGTTAGTATTTCATCAAAGAAAAAACTGTATTGGTGACTACTGATATTTATATCATTGCATAGGAAAAGATGGAAAAGGATTTAGCATACCTATGATCTTTGTGAATTTCCTCTTTCTACCTGGAAAATAACATAACTTCTATTAGTAAATTCTATGTTTCCGAATAGTACTACATTGGTTGTTTTTCCAAAAGAAAGAGACATGCATCGCATATGAATCTTCAATACTCTTCAGTGAAATTAAAAAAAACACACATTTTTCAAGATAATGAAGAACAATAGAACATGGACTATATATCTGACTTTCTTTTGATTGCTCAAATGCAGGTTCGAAAAAAACAGAAATCAATTATAGGTCTGTGTAGATTTAATAGCCAGTATAAGCGATTGCATACAGCACTGGATGGCACATTTCAGCTTGTATTGCAATTGGCAGCAACATGCCTGCTCTGTTAATTCATTCTAGAAATGTCCTCTGTAAAAGCATGATCCGCGCATGCCCTCTATTGCTGTCGGACTAGTCAGCACATTTCAGCAGGTACACGCACGCGGTGTCCATTTTTTCCTTTAAATCTCTTTAACAGAACTAACTTATTGTGCCAAAACAAAAAAAATGCTTACTTAGTCTACGTGACTAAACCAATGCAGTTCTAGAGGAATAAGAGCTCCTGGTTGCACCCAGCACCATGCATGTCAGGAGAACTAACTTACGTGCAAGAGGAGGGGGATCCCATGTCAAGAGGAAGCCGTCGCTGACGAGCCGCTCGTAGTCGCTCGCGTTTGCCCCGAGCACCGGCACAACGATAGCCTCGCAGCCCCCGACATGGAAGCTGGCATAGTCGCCCATATCGCTGTGAAGCCCTCCCGCGAGGACAAACACCTCCCTCGCGTTCCCACATCTTATTCTCGTCCTCAACAATGCTCTGTCCCGACGTGCCGCCGTTGTGCAGGTGTAAAGGATGAGGTTCAGGTTGACGGGGATGATCCGAAACGGCACGTCGGCACCCCGCCAAATTTGGCGGAGATGTTCCAGATCGGAGCGAAGTCGCAGCTGTCGCGTTCAGCAACTGCAGCTTGCCACAATCAATTGCCCGCAGACTGCGGTCCTCGTAGGTAATGTTGATGATCGCGAAGCCAGTGGCTCCATAGCCCCGTAGGATTGGAGTTTTGTTGTATCCGGGCACGTTAATTCGATTTATTTTCTATGAAAAGATAGAGCTTTATGGAGTACTGATTTTTCTTGTTTTTTCCAAACACGCGAGAACTGCGTGTCTTTTTCATTAAGAAAAAGAGGGAACACCATTTATAAGAACCAGTTTGTGATGATGGCTCGGATCACATGCGATCAAACCCTCTCCACGCCACACCACCACTTCGCTAGCTACTCAACCTATCTGGGAACTCCACACAACTTTGCCTGCTTTCAAAGCTCAAATTCAGCTCTGATTTTCCAGCAAACCTCAACGGCACAGTGGTGAACTTGTCAAACACTCTACTGTTCCTTTCCATCCAGATGCACCGAGCCAAGGGCATTGATTTCTTTCCTTAATTATGTTTCTTGGCACCGATTCGGAAAGCATGCTCAACCACAAGGCCATCTCATCTTGATCACTGGGAGAGAACTGATGCAGCCTATAATCCAGCAGCACGAAGTACCAAATCTGGCGCGAGAAGGAGCACTGAATTGTAATGTGCTCTACAGTTTCTTACTCTTGACAGCATAGGACGCATTCAGCATGATGATGCAATACCCTCTCCAGTCTGTCAGCTGTCGACAGGAGATTGTGCGTTGCAAACCACATATGTAACTTATGCACAAGAGGTGCTCTGCAGTCCAGACCTTCATCACTGCTATCGCCCTGATTCTCCCTGCAAACATTGCTGAGTAAGCCGATTTGGCACTATAAGCCCTGGCCGTGGTTTGCTTCCAGGTAAACTTTTTTTTCTAACAAGGTTAGGCGCCGAAGGCGCCAAATATTATTCAGCTCATAAACAGTTTACAGCATGTAGTACAACTCCCTGTAGAACAAGATTCTGAAGAGATGACTCTATGGGACAATTGCCTAACACTTTGTGAGCTGAATTTGAGCAAGTAAATATAGGCAAAGATGGAGTTTGTCTGCTTGCCTGATGAGCACAGTTATGAGGAACACCGTTGAGGTTTGTCTTGAACGCCGTTCGCGTGCCCGCGAAAAATAAATTTTTTGAGTCCAATTCTTCACAAGCTTTCTTGTATTCTGCAATCTGATTTCTCAGCTCCCAGGGAATCTGACCATCTGATAAGTTGAGGGATGAAGCAACCTTTTCCAGGGTCAAGTTGTCAGTAAGAAAGTGAACTCCATGAGCCTGAAGATGTTGAGCAATACAAGCTGCAAGATGCAGCGCTATAGCTTCAGCAAGTAGAGGTGAAGAGGCTTTTGATGTTGAGGCTTGAATCATGTTGGTTTCTTCCAAATTGTTCCTTTGAAGTTGGCAGAATGCTCCAAGTTCTGTTGTTACTCTCCCCTGCGCTCCTGGAGCTTTTCTTGTTTTCCATGCTGCATCGGAGAAGAACTTCCTGCCCTGTATAGATTTTTTCAATAAAGGATGCTTTATTACTTCGAAAAGCAATTACATCCACCCTCTGCATAACCAGGATGCACATAGCCGTTTAAGTGTCTCAAGTCAAAAGATGGAAAAAAACTAGGCGAAATACATATCGAAGCGATGAATCATATGACGCCTAAGGTCAGGGTGGATCTTCAATTCGTAGACTATGCTGCCACCCATGTAAGGAAAAAGTATCCCTCGCCGTAGCTTCCAACCGTGTACTTACCTCCGTAAATTGGTCTCGATTCTCCACTCGCTGAAGAGGTAACCACAAACGAAGAATACCTGTACATCTGTAGATGACCTGCAACAAAAAGCAATTTTTATCGTTAAAAATCTTGTCATTTCTACTTAGCCAAAGCGCCCAGATAAGTGCTAGCGCCCCCACCCTAAGAAGAAACTTGAACCTTGAATCGATACCGTGAAGCCAATTGCCAAAGACATTGGCCACACTAGTCGGAAGATACAGGGTACACGCTACTTGGATGACTGACCATATAGATCTCGCAATTTGGCACTGGAAAAATAGGTGTTTAATGATTTCATCATGATGACAGAAAACACACCGTGTACTTCCGTGCCAATTCCGCTTAACAAGATTGTCTTTGGTGAGAATAACTCCTCGACGAAGATACCATCTAATTTTTTTAATTTTTAATGGTATCTTCATCTTCCAAATTTTGTTCTTATTATCAACTGGTATATCAGAATGAAGGATCGCATTGTATAATGATTTGACCGGGAAAGTTCCATCTACATGAAGATTTCATCTAAATTCGTCCGGTTCAAGCGATAGGTGAATATCGCCCAGCCGTTGAATTAGGACATTCCATGCCAGTAGCCTTTGTCCAAGCAAAACCCGTCTGAACGTCACATTCAGGGGTGAGGCAGCCATTACTGTGGCAATTGTATCACCTTTGCGACGAACAATACTATACAAAGCAGGATACCGTTCACTTAAGGGTGCATTGTCTAACCAAACATCTTCACAAAACCGTATCTGCTCCATTTTTGATCGAGAAAGTACCATGGCGAAAAAAGACATTTTTTGTCGCCATGAGACCAGCCCAGAAGTGTGAATCCACAGGTTTCCAAACCACTTGGGATAGCGTCTTCGAGCCGATATACTTCCTCCGAAGAATAGTTTGCAAAATCCCATCCTCGGTAAGAAGCTTAAACAGCCATTTACCTAGTAGAGCTGAATTCTTGACCTCCAGGTCGTGAACTCCAAGCCCGCCTTGATCTTTGGGACTACAAACTATACTCCATTTAGCCAGTCGATATTTCTTTTTCTTGATGTCCCCTTGCCAAAAGAATTTGAATCGATACTAATCGAGTTTATGCAGAATTTCTTTCGGTAGTAGGAAGAATGATAACATATACAGTACCATATTTGTCAGTAACGAATTAATGAGTACCAATCTTCCCCCAGGGACAACAATTTACCCTTCCAACTACTAAGACGTTTTTGTAATCTTTCTTCCACAATTTTCCATTCAGCGATTGTAAGTCTCCGATAATGAAGCGGAATACCCAAATACCGAATAGGAAATTGGCCTTGCCCACAACCAAATAACTCTGTATATAGAGTCGTATCATTTTTGGCATCACCGAAACAAAACAATTCACTTTTGATTGATAGGTCCGTCTTGATTGTGCTACCTTGTCTTGTATTCTCTTCTTATCCCGAATCAGTATGCTGAACCCTGCTCATCGTGACCTGCAATACAACCAACATTTCCAAATTTTGATTGATATCATTAGCCATATGATGGATCAGTGAAGGAGTGGTATCCTTTTTATTGAAGAGACAATCATTTGTTGCTTTCCAGATACACCACATGAAAGTGAGAATGTTTTCCAGAGAGCCATAAGGGTGTTTCATATTAAGAAGGCAAATTAAGATTTGAGCCATAGAGTCAGAGGATTTGGCAATTTTATCAATTTTTAAACACCAGGGTTCGATGAACCAAGCTTCTCTTGCAAAACCACATAGGAAAAAAAGGTGATGGTCTTTCTCCTCAAAACCACATCTGCAACACAATTTGTTTATGTGCCTATTGTACTTACCTGCTTGAGCTCCTGTAGGAATCACTCTTCTCAACAACCTCCAACCAAAAGTTTGAATCCTAGGGATAATATTTTTGTTTTTCCAGACTTTCTGTAAAAGCTAGATTGTGGAGGTACTAACCTGCCTAGGCCTTGGCTCTCCTTGCTCATGAAGACAGGCTTTGTAGGCACTTTTTGAATTGCATTTGCATGTAGGTGTAAGCTTCCAGCATAAGAAGTCGTCTTCTTGTGAACGGATGATTGGAGTGTTTTTTATTGTCTCCGCCAACTGTCCCTGAAACGAAGTGTCAACAAGCTGGTTGTTCCAAGCTTTTTGATTAGGTAGCCAAAGATCTTTAATATGGGCCGGGTAGTGAAAATTTTCAGGTTGAATGACTAAGGAATCATAGATTTGAGGCCAGCCCTCACACCAGGGTGTACTCCAAATAGAAATTTGGTCCATAGAGATTTGGTAGAAAGAATGGGCTTTGAGAATGGGGAGCACTTTAAGAACAGGGGCCAGAAAGAGAATTTTGGGACATTTGAATTTGGGCGCCAAATAGAGGAACCAGGGAAATATTTTGATTTCAAAACCTCATGAAGAAAGTTATTTGGTTGTTCTGCAATTCTCCAGGCAACCATTAGAATCAGCCCTTGATTCATTGCATGGAGATTTCTAATGCCCAGACCTCGTTCACTCTTCGGGGAGCAAATGTGTTTCCATGCCCTTAGACATAGACTTCTTGTATTAGAATCTTCTCTAATTCCTGTCCACCAGAAATTCCTAATGATAGATGTGAGCTTGGCAATAAATTTCTTTTTGAAGATAATATTGGACATATAATAGACATGAATAGAAGATAAAACAGATTTAATCAATTCAAGTCTAGCACCATGAGAAAGTTGGTCAGTTTTATAAGTTGAGAGTTTATTTTTGAATTTATCAAGCACGAAATTGTAAGCAACATTTCTATCCTTTCCTGGAATTTTAAGAGGGTGACCAAGGTGAATGAAATTATTTGTACTGGGAATATTTGCTGAATTGTTTGGCTAGCGGTGGCATCAACATTGTTAGGATACGTATATGCATAGGGATTAGAGTTAGACTAGGACTCTAGATTGGCTTCTTGTATTCCAAGTCTACTCCCTCCGTGTACCTCTTTATATACCTCATCAGGGTCACCGGAATAAACATGAAACAAAATATTAGGGTTCTACAAATTTCTACATACATGTTTGCTAAAAATAACACCGGACTTCGCCCAATTCGGAGTTTGACATGATCTGTTACATAAGGCTTGAAGAATCTGCTTTATCTTGCATATCACAGTCGACACCGGAGGTACACGGTGATGTGTTTCTCACGTGTGAACACACTCTTTCCCTACCCTAGACGCGGCTATCAACGATCGAGCCCAGACTATTAGAACCATCGGGAAGAACTAATAGATCACAACTAGATCAGGAACATCACATGCCCTCTCAGCATCCACGTTCTGGTTCAGTTCCTCCAAATTGTGGATGCGCTCCGGAACAGTCTTCGCTCGCGGCACCCCGGATCTTTTCGAGTGGTAGTGGACTTCCTCATCTGAATACATGACCAGCTCTATGTACAAGATCTTTCATGCAGGCCTAGAACTTTTTTCCATGTGGCAATGCCATTTGGAGAACTTGGGCGCCATCTAAGTGCAAGATCTATATATGGTTGGCTATGCAACAACGATTGTGGACTACTGATCGCATGTTGATACATGGTATGTATTCATACTCAGTTTGTCCGCTTTGCAGCCAAGAGCTAGAGAAGGTCGACCACGTTGCTTTGGGTTTTGTCTATGCAAGGGAGATCTGGCAAAACCTTCTACGGCGCTGCAATATGCTGATTGATGGCTGAACATGATCCCTGCAGCTGATGCCATTATTTGTCATGTCGATCGAGTGTTGGCTGGATGGCCGTCTCCACGTGCCTCGGAAACAGACAACGTGCTTCGAATCCCTGTTCTTGCTCATTGTATGGATGCTATGGAAGGAGAAGAATGCTTGGGTCTTCGAGCGAGCTGTGGTAACTTATGCATCCTTGTGCCGAAAGGTCGTTGACGAGGTTGAACTATGGAAGCTATCTGGTGCTGTCAGCTTGCGTGATATTTGGAGATATCCTAGCTAGTGTTAGGGTGTTAGGGCACTATTGTACCAGCCATAGTATGTGATTGACCTGTCATGTCTCACAGTTGTGTAACCGCATCCTCAAATGCCAGAATCATTGTAACTAGAACTCTGTTTCCTTTTTCTTCTAATGTAATCGACACGCAAGGCTTTTGCCTGTCCACAGAAAAAATAAATCTTCCTATTCTGTGTGTCTGGTCTCAATATCATGGAGAGACTTGGTCATGTCAAACATCGTTCTCTTCTTCCGTTTTAGTAAGCTATTGATTTTTGCAAGTTTTTTGCATAAAAACTCTTCACCTTGTGGTTGTGGTTCAACCATTGACATGACGATGGAGTTAACCAACACATTAAAAAAAGAAGAGATGGCCTTAAACTCGTAGTACTTCTTGGCCGTGTACATAAACATGTACTCTCTCCTTTTACTAATATAAGCCATTTTAGCTTCATTTCTAAATGCATGTATCTAGACCTCTTTTAGTGTGTAGGTTTGTATATATTCCAATTGAAAATACCAAAAAAGGCCATACGTTAGTGAACGGAGGGAGTAACTTTTTCGGTACAATATTTGGTCATTGCAGTTTAGCAACAACAACAACAACAAAATTGTACAATATTTGGTCGTTGGTTTCCTTGGGAGTGGCAGCTAGCGCAGCAAGCAAATGTTTCAGCACTTGAACTGGCTAAACATGTCTAAAACAAAACGTACACAAGAAAACAACTATGCATGCATGTTTGCCTGATTTGATCCTTGCTTTGAATACTAGTAGATGCCATGGTATGCTTGCATGCTTCTCACGCCAGTTTGCCTAGATTAGTTCTCAGCTAGGCAGATGAATCCGATCCGTTCATGCATTTAATTAGCTGTGTTCGAGATCAACATGGAGGAAGTGAAGCCGAGATCCATGTTGGGCAGATAAATTCATCTGAAGCCGCAGCCCGTGCATACAAAAACTAGTGATCACCCTCGAACCAACTGAGGAGATCTGCCAAGCAAACCGACGAGGTGACATGTTGAGACAGGTTGTACATCCCTGTTCCTGACTTGTTTATCGGCCTAGAAGACAAACTTTAGGCGGCCAAATAGAAAAAAGTGACTTGTTTATCTTTGATGTATCTTGTATATAACAAATCATGTCCATGTCTGAACCTAATGCTTGCATTATTTTCACTGTGTGTTAGGTAGAAGATGTTGTTGATTATTGTTTTATTTTTAGTTTTATTTTGATGCATGTTATCCTTGATTTTTAATAAGTTGATTGATGAAATTTCTAACTATAGTGGTTGTGTGCATGGATAGATGCAGATCCCAGGGTTATAATCCCCTTTTTTCTGGAAAAAAATGCAGAAGATGTGTATTATCATTTTTGCATTATGAAGTTTATTTTTAGATAAGACAGTGAGACCCCAAATTTCATTAATAACACAAAATCACCAGTCTACTGGTTTTTACGTTTGCATTGCGTTGGTTTGAGATACAACAAGGATATCACCAAAATTTAAGCATGACATCTACATGAAGACGTCTCTTTCACTGATATGCAGTAGCGGAGCTTGACAGAAAACTTAAGGCGGGCCATGAAATATTTTGGGGAGAAAACATGACGGAGCAGTCAACTTGGGCAGAAATAATTTTATTTGGCTACTGAATAATCGCTGTTCGAATGGGAAATTTTGGTAGGCAGGGGGTGCCATGGCACGGTTTTGTTTCAAGGAAGCTCCGCCACTGCTGATATGTGTCCTACGCAAAGATGGCACGAGCAGAAAACCGTGCTGACACACATGTGCTGTAGAGAGTACGTTAAGACTAGTGCAAGGGTCACCGTTTTCTGTTTGTTTCTCCAAACTGCCTTTGGTGCAATGAAAGGATATTGAACTTATCAATTGACCGTTGGATGATTATGCCCGTCTATTTCTAAATTATCTGGTTCGCATGGAGTGCTTGAGGGTGAAGCTGAGTCATATCGATGTGATGGTTTAACAATATATTCTGCTAAGGAGGAAAGTTATCTTCTGCATTTAAACGTTTTCATGTACCGGGACACATATTGCTGCCCTGCTCTGAACTCTTCATAATTACTCCCTCCCGCCCAAAATATGTGGCATATAAAGTTCGATGGAAGTCGAATTTTGTAAAGTTTAACCATGTATATTCATAAAAATATAAATATATACAATAAAAATTAATATTCTTAGAATTGTCATGAAATATATTTTTTATATTATATGCATTTTGTATAGTATATTTCGTATTATTATCTATTATTTGCCAAAATTTGCAAAGTTTGAGTTGCACGAAAATTATGTGCAACATGATATTGGCGGGAAACAGTACTTTGTCTTGCATGGTACCGAAGACAATGCAAGAAATTTTTTTACGTGGACTACGGCTTTGAGGTTTTGACTGGCCACCTACAGCCAAAAAACTACGATCCAATCAACCCATGTTCTCTAGCCTCTCAACCATTTATAAAATATAAAATTAATTAATTAGATTGTGTATCTAATTTTTATTTCTAGCCTAGCATATGTATGTTTTTTTCAACGGATGCAACAACTATCACAACAACTAAGTAGGAAAAGGAAGCCATGGCTCACGTATGAAAATGTAATTTAACGTAACATTTCTTATTTTTCCAATAATTATTTTTCAATAGGAAACTAATACACTTGATCATGGTTTTATGGTCACCTTGAGAGATTCATGACTTTTTTAATACCATTGTGATAAGATCACAGGAATGAACATGATAATGAACTACTTTGCATAGAGATAGGAATGAAACTGATTCGCCCTAACGCTGGTTTGGTTGTTTGAGCTGGTCATTTGTGCATAAACCTACCAATCCAGATGACTGGAACAATGCGGGGCTGCTTACATTATCCAAAGACTGACTGACCTTCTTAGTATACTAGACCATGATAGCGCGCGTTGCTGCACCCGCCCTTTGTCATGGTCAAATGATAGGTTTTCTTTATTAAATACATGACGACGGGAAACATATAAGAGAAATTTATATGAGCTATACTTTTTTTAAAGAAACTTCACTGTTTAAATAGCAATGCAATTTCTTAGTTAAAAGATCAAATGATTTTAAATAAACGCTAGATACTAAGTTATAGAAACCGTCTCATTAAGGTCCAAATGGTGAACCTTCAAGATGGTTATTAGAGTGTAAAATACAATATTATGTTCATACACACATGTAAAGAAACAAACCAGACAACAACATATTAAAAAACTGCATCCCTCTTGAACCTCAATATTAGAAATTAATGCACATGGTGCGCAATCTAGTACCATACAAGTCTTTTAGGACGGCATATAGCATATCAGTATGAAAGGATTCCAAACATACAAAGAGAAAATTACATCTTATTTATGGAAAAGTAACCTATATTTAAACCCTCCTTGTACAGCCTAATAAATGTTTCAAGTGCAGTTCTTCATTTCTCATCCACTGCAGAACAGATTGGCAGGAAATTCAATAGTTAGCAAAAAAATAACAAAACAACAAATTGTTCAAAAATCAAATATACTTTCCCTAGCTATAGCAATGGAGGAATTTGATAATGGTTGTACTTTGCCTGGCCAATCAAGCGAAGCTACAGGCAAACGTACTTATGTCATCAGTATTGTACCACCTTACTGATAATTTTAGTTGTGAACCTACTAAAATTATTGCTGAAATATGGAATGAGGAAATGCGCATATCAAGCAACAAATTTAAGTACCAGATCATTGGATTGGATCTCAACCAAAAAAAAAAATCGATAAATTAAGTCAACAGAGCTTTGCAATGTAAAGTTTCATCCTCTCATTGGTTTGCGAGCTACCTTGTGTAGCCTCGCGATTCAAAATTCGAAATTCATACTGGTATATACAGAACTTCCCCATGAATTGGACAAAAGAAAGAATATACCACCAAATAAAAGAAAGTTCAATAATCAACCTGATAAAAGTTTAAACCCTCCTTGCACAACCTGATAAATGTTTCAAGTGCAGTTCTTCATTTCTCATCCACTGCAAAACAGATTGGCAGGGAATTCAATAGTTAGCAAAAACATAACAAAACAACAAATTGTTCAAAAATCAACGATACTTTCCCTAGCTATAGCAATGGAGGAATTTGATAATGGTTGTACTTTGCCTGGCCAATCAAGCGAAGCTACAGGCAAACGTACTTATGTCATCAGTATTATACCACCTTACTGATATTTTTAGTTGTGAACCTACTAAAATTATTGCTGAAATATGGAATGAGGAAATGCGCATATCAAGCAACAAATTTAAGTACCAGATCATTGGATTGGATCTCAACCAAAAAACAAATCTCGATAAATTAAGTCAACAGAGCTTGACAATGTAAAGTTTCATCCTCTCATTGGTTTGCGAGCTACCTTGTGTGATTCAAAATTCAAAATTCATACTGGTATATACAGAACTTCCCCATGAATTGGACAAAAGAAAGAATATACCACCAAATAAAATAAATTTCAATAATCAACCTCCATTAACAAACACGACTTCACTACTGGCGATATACTATGCAGTGGTTCAGAAGTCAAGTGCTTAGAAAATTTTCTCACGCCCTTGATCATGCCTTGACAGATTTCTCTCTAGTGTGAGCATCTTTTCCACCATTACCTGATATGGAGGGAAGTAATTTTTGTAGATAAAAGTTTCTACAGTAAAAAATAGTAACAAAGGATCAGCCAGATAACAATCAATGATCAACATACTATGATTAGATGTAAGGTTTGAACTCAGGCTAATAATAGCAGGACGCAACAGATAAAAGTATAACTCTTGCAGAAGAAAAACTTTGGGGCCTTGGGACCTGATAAAGATGGTATATGTGGATTGGAACTTATCACTTATCATCCAGTGTTAAGTATATCAGACCTATGTAGCTATGCTATCATGGATATCTATGTGCATTGGAATTTATCACTTATATATCAGCCAATGCGAAGTATTAGACCTGTGTAGCTATGCCAGCATGGTCTATTACAGAAACCCGCAAAACATTATAGCCTGCATTGCTATCAACCCAAAGAGATAAAATAACATTAACACCAAGAATATTGATATTGTTTCTTTTTAAAAAAATCAGGGAAGAGCATATTGTAACCATGCTAAAAACAGTCATTGTAATTGAAGCACCATGCCAATCAGATTTGCTGGTTGAGTTGATCAGAACTGAAGCCTTAGGTGGTTGTTACTGACATGCCTCAGTTCGAGGCTACCACCAGTGCTACTTTAGTACTTCCTAAATATTTTATTCTGCATGTGCCCTACCTTACATTGGATTAAAATTTGTAGGTTAATTCTAATCTGGCAGTTGGTTTTGCCATCATTACTATGGCAGTCTTTTCCACGAGCTATTGGTGTTCCAAATTGGCGACCAGCATGCACAACAAGAGGTAAAAACATGAGTTACCTCCTCCAGTTTTGCACTCATCCTCACGACAATGACAGACTCTATTGTTTAATGGCATCAATAGTGAAAATGACCATCAACATAACTCAGGTACTTTCTAAATCTTGGGTAGGTATAAACAAAAAGGCATCAACATAAATAATCACTACCTCAATAACCAGTTAACCACTGTAAGGATCTGCAAATAAGTATTTAGTTCTTGCCATCCATGTAAAGTGCCAAGGTAATAGGAAGTGTCACACTGATCTACTCATTTTCACATTTCCTAGTTAAGATTTAACGTATGAAATCATCTTATGAACAATTCACATAGTAATCATGAGGAAATTCTTATATTGGATATAATCATGTACCTTTGAGGTTATTGGGTTATTATAAACAGAGGCTTTGAGCTTGCCGTATCTGCTACAAAATACTTTGATGATTCCCACCAAATATACCATCTACATAACAATAAGAGAAACAAAATAGGTATTGTGAGAAATTTCAGGTGAGTGTATTCCGAAAGTTTTTGTGGCATAAATTGAAAAAGGCAGCATACGATTTTCCGACAGCTGACGCCTGACGGGCTGTACTGTTTGTCCATTTGAGAAGCAAGCAATTTCTTCTGCTTTGCCTTCAGATTCTTCTCCTCCTTTCCTCCGACTGTCATAGAACACACTTGACCTGCGGTTAAAATTTCTCACACCAAACAATTCGACTAAATTTAACTTGAACTGAACAATCCCTGCCGTAGATACCGATTTTTTCTGTCTATCCTGTGATCTGGGGATGTAATTTTATTTGTTATTGTGTGTTTTGTACTCCGATTCATATCAAATGTGAAATCACAATGCTTATACTTGTTTTTCTGCTATTTCCATTATCCAATATGAGGTACCAAGGAACCTGACCTTGGCACTGCATTTGACTCAACAATCACTTACTTCAGATACGCTACCTTGTTATTCATTATTCAGAAAGCAAAACTTGAGTTCAAACTTCCAGGCAATGACTGAAAGAAAATGCTCCATGTTACTACTGGATATGTTAACTGCAACAGAAATGACACATGCAGACTACAAAAATTTATATAGATTGATCTTTGGCCAAGGAAAGAATTCATCTGCATATTATTGCCCATTTGTCAGTCCCATTTTCTCATCATGAAAATATCAGCAATAAGCACAGCAGACCTATGTACACAGTACACATGTACTACGGCTCGACTAATTTGACTCAATGAGATCGCTACTCGCTAGCTGCTCTATGAGTACACATTCAGTATGGCAAGCACAGTATCTCCGGCTCTCCTTGCTGGGCATGTTCCTGGCACTAATATAGTAGTGACCATTGGGTTGGAACCTCGCTACAATGGTCAGCTCCATCATGAAGCCCAGACTACAATCTACAAAACAGACAATGTCACATGAACTGAATTCTGTACCATTGAGTTGAATCAAAAGCGTACAAAATTTTCGTGCCACATGAACTGAATTCTGTTACTCGAACCTTGTCGATTCCTTGTTTGTGTATTAAGAGATCGGATTGAACCTGATATCTTTAGGTCTTCGGGGCTTGATAACTTGATGTGCCATCGGTGTGTGGTGAGAGGATTGCTCCTCCTAGCCCCTGCTCGCTCCTCCTCGTACCTGGAGGGGAAGCCAAGACAGCCTTGGAGATAGGAAGGAAGCACTGCGACCATCTTGAATGGCAGTGCGCCTGGTCCACCGGCGCCGCCGCCGCGAGCTGATGAGTCATGGTGGGCGCCGCTGCTGGAGGTTGAGGTCGAGGGAGGGGCACCGCTGCTGGAGGTTGAGGTTGAAGGAGGGGCGCCACCGCTCGAGGTCTTCAAAGCTCTTCGCCGCGCCATGGACTGTCACCATCTTCTGCTTATTAAGTAACGAGTCAACATCCGCCACCGTCGCCTCCTATCTCAGGCCGGCAATCTTGCCCATGGGTCTGGGCGCCCATGGGGACCCGACCCGAATGGGTAGGGTATGGGTCGACTATTTCGCCCATTGGTCATGCCCACGGGTAACCCGATTAGTTATGGGTAGGGTATGGGCATAAGGTTGTGCCCGTGGGTAACCCGATGGGTCGCCCGATTAGTATTCATAATTAAGTAAATACATATTCTATATAACAATTAGTCTTTTATTTGATGTAAATACACTTGATACCACACATAAAAGGAAACACTTGGTTGCTAGGTAGCAAGACACTAGACCTAAACGTGTGTTAAGTTTGTTTTGTGCCAAAGCTAGTTCTTAGTTCCTACCGGCCCATGTAAAATACGACATGGTTGCACGCCTTTCACTGGCACAATGCCTCACTAGCTATTGAAGTGATTCATGGATCTGTAGTCTTCCAGGTAGTACCACCCCACCAAGAGAAAAATAAATGTAGGGATAGTTGCCTATATAAGGAACCGCAAAACCAAGTACCCGAGACTTGATTGTGATCTATTTTCGGTTGCCTGAACGGAGTGTCTCCTGCGCGCATGTATTGTAATGGAAAATGTTTTGTAAACGACCTGATGGATTTGCAAAGCTAAGATGGTGCTATTTGATGGGTTGTCTACAGACCCGATGGGTGCCCGATTGGGTCGGGTGACCCAATGGGTGTGGGCATGGGTATGCGCTTAGACCCATGGGCAGGGTCATGGGCATGAACCTCGCCCATTTGTTAAATGGGCATGGGTCTGAGAGAGGTCGACCCGGTCAAACCCGACCCGATTGCCAGCCTTACTCCTATCTTACTTAGGTTCGGGAGGCACTCCTGTGGGAGATCCTGGGAGGGGTGGAACTGAAAGGGATCTTTCTCTCTCGGCGGCGACAACAATTTCGCCAAGGCCGACATAGGAGCAGCGCCAGCGGGGTGCGGGAACCGGGAAGGTCGCCATCGTGAGGGAAGATGTGGCATTGCCGATTCACCTCCTGCAGGCTGCAGCACAGACGAATCATAAGCTAAACTACAGGCCGCTTAGCAAAACAATGTAGGCTAGAACGGGCCGTGTAGCACAGAACAAGGCCCGGTGAACCACAACCCAGCCAGATTGATTTTCAGAGTAGCAGCCCGGTTACGTCGGGCCGATCGGGAAGGGGGAATGACGCTGTCAAATTGACGAAGCCACGGTCTGGCAGACGATAGGAAGATCTGAGACGTCCAGAAACGCGATCCGAACGGCTGAGAGAGTCAAATCCTACTATCGTCTCAGATCGCGTTTCTGGACGTCTCAGATCTTCCTATCGTCTCAGATCAACTACTATTACATAGCCATGGCCGCCCCTAAGAGCCCATCCTACTATCAAACTGGTCCATGCCAAGAGGTAAGCAAAAGGAACATCTTTTCCACCTGTACATGGACCAGCATGTTGAATCCACACCTGGAGCCAACCAAAAAATGATACTGGATCGGGGGCACTTTGGTACGACTGCCGTTATTGATTGGAGTGTACGCGACGGTCTTGCCCCGGGAGCAACCATTGTTGCACGTGCACAAGGGACGGCGATCCAAGCAAATATGAGCGCCGAGACTTGGTTCATGTGTTACACTCTTTTGTTCTCTGATGAGAGGTTTGTCATAGGTTAATATTTATTTATATTAATTGTATACTAAGTGTATATGTCTCTGATTGTTGGCTTGAAATCCGGATGAAAATTATGTTTTCTTTTAATTGTTGCATGTCTAATCTTAATGCAATATGGATGTATAGCTTTATTAAAGGGTCCAGCCTTGAGGTGGTAGGCAGTCATGTCACAGCACAAGACGGGCAATATGCTGTCGTAGGTGGGACTGGAGATTTTGTCGGTGCAAATGGTGTTGTCAACGTCAAAATAATCCAGTTCTTGCCAGAGACTACTGGTGTGCTCAGAGAGCTTAATATCCGTGTTTCATGTCCATGTGTTCCCAATCCGGTTAGCTTTTCGTCATATTATTATTATTATCATAATTTGTCTCTTCCATATATATAAATCTTATGATTAATTACACAATACCTTCGCAGATCCCAGTGACTAAGATGGGACCTTGGGGTGGGAATGGAGGGACATCTTTTGACATCCCGGACCTACCGCTGTCTATTCAAACTATGACAATCGGATGCAATGATGTCATTAATTCACTTGCATTTTCTTACATTAACCAAGCCGGACAGAAGAAAAACTCTGGACCATGGGGTGGTGACGGTGCACTTTCTGTGACGGTGAGTTATTTTAGTATTACTTAATCGATTGATTTTAAACTACCTATACTATGCATATGTACTGTTTGATATTATTTATATTTTACTCTCCTATAGAATAAACAAGGCAAAATATTATCTATATTAACAACTTATTTGTTTGTAGATAAGGCTTGCTCCTTCAGAGATTGTGAAGCAAGTTATGGGAACAAATAATAGCATTGGAGGCGACACTGTTATAACGTCACTTTCGTTGGTCACCAATGTTACCACATATGGGCCTTTTGGAAAAGCAAATGGTACACCTTTCAGCAGCCAGGTGCCGGACAATTGCAGTGTCGTGGGTTTCTACGCACGTGCTGGAGGATCTGTTATTAATGCACTTGGAGCTTATGTTTCCTCAATTTAGCACAAGAAAGCATTGCTCAATAATCTAAAAACGCTTCAGACGGGGCTTCTGTCCTTTACCGTTTCAGCAAGAAGACGGTGTTTTCATTGCTCGTGTGTTTGGAACTACTTAAGTTTCCTTTATCAAGTATGATGTTTCATGTTACCTACTTTGTGTTTTCATATGAATAAATTTGTGATGGATCTTTCGTGTTTTGATTGATACATGTCGCCCCTCGTGGAAAGAAACTAAAGTTTAACATCCATTGTACCTACTAGTCACCAATGGCACGAGCGCTTAAAACATGCAATATAACTAATAAATATGCCATTTAAGATTTATCACCGACACTAAAAATCAAAGAACCCAAGGGAGGCTGATCCAAATAACAACAGCTCAACGATCGACTACGTCTAACAGTGATGGGATACATCCAAGGGGGTCCACCATCAGTCTCACTCGTCAGAAGAGACAAGGCACAAAAGGGGGTCCAGTCGGCAAGGGCAACTGGGCCTAAAACCCTGTGCGACTGGCCGAAACCTTGAAGAACGGCGACTGGCCTGGAGGCCTGGGCGATTGGAGCTGTTGATAACTTGGGCGCTGGACAAAGGATCCTGGATGGCCTCATAGCGATCGTTTAGATACGATCTTATCTCCATGTAAACCCTAGATCGGGGGTGTCTATATAAGCCCCCAAGCTAAACCCTAGAAGGGATCCGATCTCATACTCCCTCACATCCATAGCTCTTGGCCGCACGACGACTAAGACACCCCTGTAAAACACTACTGAGCAATAGATCTAGCAGGATGTAGGCCTTTTACTCTCCGGAGGGGCTGAACCTGGGATAAAAACCTGTGTCTTGTGCACATCTCTCCCCAGATGGATACGCCACCTTACCCCCACATCGATGAAGTGCTACGCCCAGTAGTACCTGACGTGATCATATCCACGACAGTGGCGCCCACCGTGAGGCGTGGGGCGTCTGGCCTCAGATCTGCGGCGAGGCCCTACTCGCCAATTCGCCGGCCGGTCGCCTCCGGCAGGATGATCGCCACAGACGAATTCTTCCACGTCCAGCCAAGCACTTCATCCTATTTAGAGGCCGCCGGTGAAGATGCTCTGAGTGGTGGTGCTGGGCTACCTCGTCCACATGCCCTGGGAGACGGTCTTCACACAGTGGCCACATGACTAGCTTGTGGACTTGTTTCGGGGATGACTTTTCTACAGTTCGCCACCAATGGGGGTGCGACTGGATGTGACTGACGGTTGTGGGCTTCAATTGACTGAGTATATTACAGAAGCATTTTGTGAAAAGAAAATTGTAACCGAACAAGTGAACAAGTCTACACTCTGCAAAAAGTACCATGGCAGATGTACCACCGATCGAGAGGCATAAAAAAAAGTACCATGGCAGTAATGTTACAGAAAAATTCGTAAAACATAATCGTAATGTTGTGGTGCTTTAGTGTTCATCTTGTCTAATGTCCTTGTTTACGAGCACGTTAATTCGATGTTTTGTCCTGTGGAAATAAATAGATGTATTGACTATTGTATATATTTTTAGCAATTGATCGCTCAGAAGTGGGAGCCTTTCTTTTAGAAGTATGCATGCTGGTATCTCCTGGAGTACATTGTTGAGTTCTATACAAGTAACCTCCGTATGTATGCTAGTATTCCCCTGGAGCATGTCATTGCTTTCGTTGTTTTTTTTTCTAATGAGGGAAGAGAGAGAGCTGTATTGACAGGGTGGAAAGAGGATGCACAAACCCGCCTCAATGTAACCTCAAGGTCTCCCCATTGTCAGCAAAGCTACTTTGAAGAGCATCATCGACAACCAAAACGCCAACACAACCTTCTCTAACGGAAAGAAAAACAAAACGATCACCACCTTCATGTGGTACATCTATGAGTGATCGATGCACTTCCAAATCAAAATATAGGGCTTCAGCCTATGGCGAAGAGTAAACAGTCAGTTCCGCAAGTACGAGCTGCTAGCACATGTCCTCGTCTAATCAGCATCGATGTTCATCGGCAGAAGGCTTGCTTGCACCCCGTTTTCTGCTTCCATGGGTGCACCGCTCTACGTGGTGAGCATATCTAACCAATCCAGGTCCGCTTACTTGAAGCTTGCTTCACAAAGCTGAGACCCAGCAAAACACGAACTATGGATTGAATTCTCTACTTGCCTATTATTTTCCAAGCGCTCCCAAAACGGACCAATTGAGACCTAATATGACGACAAATTCACAATTTTGAAAGAAATATTTTCAAATTTAGAACCCGAAGACACGGATTTTGAGTGGAAAATTGCCTCCCAACAAAAAGAAAAAAAAAGAGTAATAAGAACGGGCTGCCAGAACAAACTGGCCCTCCTTGTTGCTTTGGGTCTCCTTGTCTGGGCTCAGGCCTTTGGGCAGGCAGCCCAAGCCTACCGACGATCATCGGCGCGATTCGCGTCAAGCCGCCGCTGGCCGGCCGGCCGCCATCTCCCGCAGCGCTCGTCCCCGTCCCGGCGACGGTGCAGCCTACCTTTGCCGTCGTGACCCCCGCGCAACGAATATTAGCTGTCCTTGCTGTGGCGGTCTTCCGCTAGGCTACGAATCGCTAGCCTCCGGCCCCGGGGATCCGCTGGGCGGCGGCGTCTAGGGCGGCGAGTGCGGGGCCCTGGAAGAGATGTTTGCTACGGAGTTGCCCAAACCCTCGTGGAGTATGGCGGAGGTCGGCGCCAAGGCTGTGCGCCAGTGGGGGAAAGAGGCGGTGTTGTTTGCTTGGGAGGTGTCGAACAGCAGTTGCAGAGGAGGACCAAGTAAGTTTGTGCCTTCCGCTTCCACGATTATTTTTCCCACTAGCAATTTGCATGTATGGAACAATGTTTAGATGATACACTTTATGCATCCAGATTCTGAAATTTTTAGGCTCTGAATTAGAGCCCAAATCCCCTCGGGCATTATAGGAACTTTCAGTCTTCGAGGTCTTTGTAATAATGGCAGTTGCCTGCCTCTGGCATTAGACCCAGTACCTTTTAGCAGTTAGAACTTGGAAAAAAAAACTCAAATCAAACACCAATACAAATTTTATTCTGCTTTTGTCCGTAACTTATGGATGCCGGCATGCTGATTCTCCTGCCTCTAGGCCATGGATACATGGAATATGTTCTATGATACAATTCTGAAATTTGTCGCTTGTTGTTTAATTTCTGGATGCACTCCAGTTCACGCCACCTTCTCGAAGAGTTAGGAAATCATTGTAGGATTATTGAATTCCCATGACGTGTCTCCCCAGATATGGTAGAACTTGCACTTTGCATATCCATATTGTGAGATGAATTTTCACTCGAATGAGAGATAAGCGTGTAGGCAAGTTATTGCAAACTAGTATTTTTCCAAGAAAACTAAAGGGACAACAAATACTGAAGAAATGTCTTACAGTAGTTTGTTGAGTAATGGCAACTATTATTCACAGAGGGCCATAGGCCAGTACATGTACATGTGTGACAATGTGCAGGTAAGCCCCTCATACACCTAATACAGGAAAGGGACTATACAACTCTAACACCCTCAAACTCATGGTGGATCAACAACAGAGTTTGGAGAGAAAGAAACCATGTTGCGCTCTAGTCTGGCCTTCATGAAGAAGTCAGCAAGCTGAAGCTCGAAGGCACATAATGAAGAGCCATAACCTGATGCTGCACAGCATGACGCACGTAGAAGGCATCAACACCGATGTGTTTGGTGAGCTCGTGCTTCACCGGATCACGCGCAATGCTGATGGCACTAGTACTGTCCGATAGGAGAGGAGTCGGGGCGTCAGCAGAAACACCAAAGTCTGCAAGTAACCAGCGTAACCAAGTCACCTCAGCTGTAAAGAGAGTCATCGCTCGCAACTCAGCCTCGACACTCGAACGAGAGACTGCAACCTGCTTCTTGGTCTTCGAAGCAATGACAGAGCCACCCAAGAAAGACACAGTAGGCAGAAAGAGACTTGCGATCCTTTGGATCGCTAGCCCAGGTAGCATCTAAGTAGGTCTGGAGCTGTAAGGAGCTGGAGCTAGGAAAGAAGAGACGACGGGAGATAGTGCCACGAAGATACCGGAGGACGCGAAGGAGATGACTATTGTGGACACTAGTGGGAGCAGACATGAACTGACTCAGAATGTGGACCGAGTAGGAGATGTCAGGACGAGTGACAGCAAGATAGACAAGGCTCCCAACCAGGTGACGATAGCGAGTTGGGTCCTAAGAGGATCACCATCAGTGGCACGGAGGCGGACATTGAGCTCCATAGTAGTCTCGACAGTGCGCTCATCACCAAGAGCGGCACGAGTGAGAAGGTCCTGAATATACTTCTCCTGGGAGATATAAAAGCCATCGGAGGTAGATGAAACCTCAAGCCCAAGAAAGTAGCGGAGAGGACCAAGATCAGTCATGAGAAACTGATCACGAAGAAGGGCATTGACAAAGGCAATGTACTCAGGGTCGTCACCTGTGATGATCATGTCATCGACATAGAGAAGAAGGAGAGTCCGGCCACGAGAAGATGTGTGGACAAAGAGCGCAGGGTCATGGGCACTAGGGACAAAACCAGCAGAGGTCACCACAGAGGCGAAACGCTGAAACTAGGCACGAGGGGCTTGCTTAAGGCCATAGAGAGAGCGTCGGAGACGACAGACCATGCCATCGGGAGTAGAGTAGCCAGGAGGTGGCTGCATGTATACCTCCTCATGTAACTCACCATTAAGGAAAGCATTCTGCACATTAAGCTGGGAGACATACCAGCGACGAACAGAAGCAACGACAAGGAGAGTATGAATAGTGGTCATGTGAGCCACGGGAGCAAAGGTCTCCTCATAGTCACGGCCATGCTCCTACTGAAAGCCGCGAGCTACAAGACGAGCCTTGTAGCGCTCAAGAGAACCATCGGAGTGAGTCTTAATCTTGTAGACCCAGTTACAGGTGATGGGACGAACAGAGGAAAGAGGAGTGACGACATCCCAGGTGCCAGTACGCTCGAGAGCAGCAATCTCCTCAGCCATCGCTAGCTGCCATTCGGGATGAGCAAGAGCATCCAGATAAGAGGCCGGCTCAAGGACATCAGAAAGACCGTAGTGAGTGGGAGAATAGCGATCAGGAGGAGGACGAGGACGAGCATGAAGATGATGAGGCGGCTCGGATGGAGGGTGGAGAAGGTGGTGAAGGAGGAGAGGGGGGTCTGGTGGGCGAAGGAGGAGAAGGTGGCGAGAGACTCGGCGGTGTAGGGACCTGAGGCATAGGAGGAGGTGAGTCAGGGAACATGAGAAAAGAAATATCATCCACCGAGAAGGAAGAGGAGGCGGGACGCGGGTAGAAAGGATGGGACTCATCAAAGGTGACATCCCGAGATATGCGCATCCGACGAGCAATAGGATCCCAACACTTATATCCCTTATGCTCAGGGCTGTAGCCAAGGAAGACACACTCAACAGATTGAGCAGTCAGCTTGGTGCCTTCGCGTGTGATGAGGTCTAAGACCTTGTGTGTGGCCCGATCTCGCGATTGACCCAAATCCAAAGGGGGAAAAGAGTGAGAGGAGGAAGAACACGAAGAAAACGAAGAACACGAAGAACAAACACACGCACGCCAACCCGATACAACCGAATTCTTACTCTCGTGGCTCGATGGACCACGCCAATAGAATCAACCCGGAAGAGACACGAAGTAGAATTCCGAGAGGAGAGATCAGTGTTGGAGACGGAGACCGTTGAGGGAGAGAGAGTGGAGCACACTAGAATCTCACTCACAAGTATCCAAATCCTCAACAAGAGTAGCCTTGATTACAAAGGGGATCTAACCCTAGGGAGACAAAGCTCAAAAGTAGTTTCAAGCTCAAATTATGTCTAAAGAGGTAAAGGGGGCGTCCTGGGTCCTTATATAGGCCTACAAGGCGACACATGGCGAAAAGGTACGAAGTACATGACTTAGGCAGTTTTGACAAGGCAATTCGACGTTTCCGGTCAGGAGCCCGGTCAGACCGGCCCTGGGGCCGAAGTGTCCGGTCCAAACCGGGTCCTGGACCGGAGGTTGACCGGGGCGGGTCTTGGCGTCTCAGTACAGCGCCCGGTTGCCATCAGCGGAGAGTCCGGTTTGGACCGGGGTCGCCCGGTTAGGGATCCGGTCAGACCGGACCTGGGACCGGTGCGTCCGGTCCAAACCGTGTCCTGGGCCGGATGGTGACCGACGAGGGTTCCCGGAGCCCCTGGATCGCGCCCGGTTGGCACCGGTCTGGGGTCCGGTCTGGACCGGGTGGCCCGGTCAGGAGGCCGGTTGCGCCGGGTCCTGGGCCGGCTGGCTCCCTCATTTCCTTGGTGCGCTTCACATGACGTCGGGTCCAGCTCCGCGTCCATCTTCACGTCCAGCTGCTCCTCTCCTTCTCTTGACCATGGTGTGTCCTCCTCTCCGGGGTCTTGATGCACCTTTTACCTAATAACACAAATCGTGTCGGCATGAGGTAGCAATCCATCCAATGGGGTACCGAGATCGAGGGTAGTGAGGAGCGAGTTCACCTTATCATGTAGTGCTTTGACTCGAGCCCGTGTCATCGGTCCACTTGGGGGACTTGTTGGTCTTGGTGAGGAGGCTCCCCCCCCTTGGGAGAGAGTCGTCCTCGACTCTTGTTCCTCCTCATCTCCATGATATGGTGATAGGTCGGAGATGTTGAACGTGTTGCTCACCGAGTACTTGGAGGTTGGTATGTCGATGACGTAAGCGTTGTTGTTGATGCGCTTGAGGACCTTGAAAGGCCCATCTCCTCTTGGCTTGAGCTTTGAGTTGCGTTCATGAGGGAACCTTTCTTTCCGAAGGTGAATCCAAACGAGGTCTCCTTCTTCAAACACTCGTTCCTTCTTCTTGGCGTTGAGGGAGTAGCTTGGCGAAGAACATGCTCTTGTATGGTTGCTCTTGTGTCTTCATGTAGTTTCTTCATGGCGGTGGTGCGCTTGTCGAAGTCCATGTTCGTCCTTTCATGAAGAGGTAGTGGAAGAAGGTAGAGCGCCGTGTGCGGTTCGAAGCCATATACAACCATGAACGGACTCCGTGATGTTGTGGAGTGCTTGGCTCGATTGTATGCGAACTCCGCATGGGGTAGACACTCTTCCCATGACTTCAAATTTTTCTTCACTAGTGTTCGTAGGAGAGTAGAGAGGCTTCGATTGACCACTTCCGTTTGTCCATCGGTTTGAGGGTGTGAGGACGATGAGAATAAGATCTTCACTCCAAACTTTGCCATGAGCGACTTCCATAGATAACTCATAAACTTGACGTCTCGATCCGACACAATGCTTGCCGGTATTCCGTGTAGGCGAACCACTTCCCTGAAAAACAATGAAGCAATGTGTGAAGCATCATCCGTCTTATGGCATGGTATGAAATGAGCCATTTTAGAGAACCTATCCACTATCACAAAGATGGAATCATGCCCATGTTTTGTTCGTGGTAAGCCTAGTACAAAGTCCATGCTTATATCCGACCAAGGAGCATGAGGAATAGGCAACGGTGTATAAAGACCATAAGGGTTGGAAGTGGACTTAGCTTGTAAGCATGTTGTACACCGGCGGCAAAGGCGTTCCACGTCGCGGTACATTCTTGGCCAATAGTAGTGGGTTGAGAGCATGACATATGTCTTCTCTCTTCCGAAGTGACCCATGAGACCACCTCCATGCGATTCTTGTAAGAGCAAAAGGCGAAGCGAGGACATAGGGATACAAAGTTTGTTGCCTTTGAACAAGAATCCTTGGTGCAAATAGAAATCATCGATGCCCCTTTCACTAGAACACTTTGCAAAAATTGGGCCAAAGAAGGCATCGGAGGCATATAGTTCTTTGATTTCATCAAGACCCAACACATGGAAATCCAAACGAGTGAGTAAAAGGGTGAGTTTGCGGGAAAGAGCATCCGCCACTACATTGTCCTTGCCCTTCTTGTATTTGATTACATATGGGAAGAACTCAACCCATTTTGCGTGTCTTTTGTTCAAATTGTGTTGGCTTCTCAAATACTTCAAATACTCATGGTCGGAATGAATGATAAACTCTTTCGGCCAAAGATAGTGTTGCCAAACCTCAAGAACACGAACCAAAGCATAAAGTTCCTTGTCATATATAGGATAGTTGAGGCGTGCGCCATCCAACTTCTCACTATAATATGCCACCGGTTTACCATCTTGCATAAGAACGCCACCAATACCAAGTCCACTCGCATCACACTCAATCTCAAAAGTTTTTGCAAAATTTGGAAGGACGAGAAGAGGAGCTTCGGTAAGGCGTTTCTTCAACTCATCAAAAGCATTTTGTTGGGCCTTGCCCCACACAAACGGAACATTCTTTTTGGTAAGCTCATTCAAAGGGCAAGCAATGGTGCTAAAATCTTTCACAAACCGGTGGTAGAAACCGGCAAGTCCATGGAAACTTCGAACTTGACCAACGGTGGTCGGCGTGGGCCAATTATGTATGGCGTCAACCTTCGAAGAGTCCACTTCAATGCCATTGGCGGAAATCACAAAACCAAGGAAAATCAATTTGTTTTGGGCAAAGGTGCATTTGGGAAGATTTGCATAAAGCTTCTCATGACGCAAGATGCATAAGACTTCTCTCACAAGTTGCACATGGTCCTCGAGATTTTGGCTATAAATGAGAATATCATCGAAATAGACAACCACACTCTTGCCAATGAGAGGACGGAAGATGTGATTCATGAGGCGCATGAAAGTTGATGGAGCATTTGAAAGACCAAATGGCATGACAAGCCATTCATAGAGACCAAGTTTGGTCTTGAATGCCGTCTTCCATTCATCACCAATTGCCATGCGGATTTGGTGGTAGCCACTACGCAAATCGACTTTAGAGAAAATCGTGGCACCGCTCAACTCATCAAGTATGTCATCTAAACGCGGAATGGGATGGCGATAACGAACGGTAATGGCATTGATGGGTTGACAATCCATACACATTCGTTGCGTCTCATCCGGTTTAGGAACAAGAATCACCGGAACGGCACAAGGGCTAAGGCTTTCTCGCACGTACCCTTTAGCGAGGAGATCTTGTATTTGGCGTTGAATTTCCTTTGTGTCTTCGAGGTTGGTGTGGTAGGCGGCACGGTTTGGAAGGGAGCGCGGGTATGAGGTCGATGCGGTACTCGATGCCCCGAAGCGGTGGAAGTCCATGAGGTAGCTCGTCGGGGAAGACGTCTTGGAACTCCTTCAAAAGAGACAACAAAGACGAAGGAATGTTGGTTAAGTCGTTAGTCTCCGATGACGGGCCCTTGCAAATTAGCACATAGTGCAATGTGGTGGATGGGTTTTCTTGCACTTCTCTCCACTCGCTTTTTGTGGCTAGGAGGACGCTCTTTCTCTCACTCATATAGGGCTTGTGGCGCTCACTCTCCTTTGGTGGGTCGCTCCCTCTCCTCTCAACGCACTATGGTGGTTGTGTTGTTGTGCCTCGCTAAAGCCTTCGCATTATCCGCGATGATTTGGCTAGGAGTCATTGGGCGAAGCTCAAACTTCTTATCCTTGACCGTGAAGGTGTATGCATTGGAGAATCCGTCATGTATAGCCTTCTTGTCAAATTGCCATGGGCGGCCAAGCAACATGTGGCACACCGTCATGGGCACCACGTCACACTCAATAGTATCTTCGTAGGAGCCGATCTTGAAGTTGACGGTGACAGTATGTTGTATCTTGACATTGCCCTTGTCACTTAACCATTGGACATGGTAAGGATGAGGATGCTTGCGAAGCGTGAGGTTGAGCTTCTCACACAACTCGGTGCTTGCTAGGTTGTGACAACTTCCCGTCGATGATGACCTTGATTGACTTGCCACCAATACCGCACGGGTTTGGAAGATGTTGCACCGTTGGTCTTCCATAGCTTGAGGTTGAGTTGTTAGCACCCTTGTTACCACAAGCCAGGGGCTTGGGCCATGCACACATAAGAGAGGGTCTTCTCCACTTTCTTCATCGTAATCTTCTTCATTGGCGACGGCGGCTTGCACAAGGGCTTCATATTCACCTTCACTTAGCGTCTCTATGTCGCCATTCTCCATGGTGATCATGACCTTGGTATTCTTGCACTCAAAGGATTTGTGTCCTTGTGCACCACACTTGAAACAAGTGACATTGGAGGGTCCCATAGAGGCCTTTGAGGAGGCGGTGGATGACACCGTTTGCTTCATGCGACTTTGGATAGTCGGTTGCTTGGATGGTGTAGAGGACACGGCGGGCTTGACACTTGTTGTAGGAGTTGATGTAGCGAGCTTGGAGGTGAAGTATGACTTGGTCTTGGAGTACTTGATGTCCTCATTCACTTGGCGCTCGGCTTTGGAGGCTTGGTGAACCAACTCAACCATGTTGGAATATTGTTGGAACTCCACAATTCTCTTGATGGGGTAGTTGAGTCCATTGAAGAATCTAGCGATGGTTTGGTTCTCGGACTCTTGGATGTTGGCTCGCATCATAGTTAACTCCATCTCCTTGAAGAACTCCTCAACGGTCTTGGTTCCTTGCTTCAATTTTTGGAGTTTGTTGAAGAGGTCGGTCATGTAGTGTGTTGGGACAAAGCGAGCTTGCATCTCTTCCTTCATCTCTTCCCAAGTGTCAATTGGAGGTTCACCCTTTTCTTCTCTTAGAGTGAGGACTTGCTCCCACCAAGTGTTGGCGTAGTCTTCAAACTCAAGAGATGCCATGGCCACTTTCTTGGCACCGGAGTAGTTGTGGATGCGGAAGATCTTGTCAACCTTGAGTGCCCATGAGAGGTAGGCCTCGGCATCGTCTTCCCCTTTGAACTTGGGCATGTTGAACTTGAGCTTGCCGAACATGTTCTCTTCATCTTCCAAATTCCTTCGGCGAGGACGGATGCCTTCATCTCTTGCGGCTTGAGGTGGTAGAGGAGGTCTTCCACGGCTAACCATAGCATTGGGTTGGCGGTGGAGTTGAACACTAGCTTCACTTGGTTCACGTTGATGATGTTGTTGAGGTTCTTGACGAGGGTGTTGACGATGTCCAAGAATGACCCTCTCATCTTGATCATGTTGCGGTTCTCCTGGTCCTCATTGGTCATGGCGAGGGTGATTACGGAGGTCACGCCTCGGTGGATCTTGATGACCTTGATCTTGAGCATCAACATGTGCTTGACGATGAGGTGCCGGTTCCATGTTGTGGATGACGTTGTCGTGGGGTTGGTCGTCATGCCCATGGTGGGCATGGCGAGCCGCTTGATGACGATCTTGGTGAAGAACTTGTTCTTGTGGAGGACGTTCATGAGGACGAGCATGGCGATGGAATTCTCCTCTCCTTGAGTTGGAGCGAGAGTCTTCTTAACGAGCATGCGGGCGACGAGGTCGATGATGGTCTCCATGCCTTGATTCGGAGCGTGAGGACGTATGGCGATCATGAGAGTAGTAATCTTGTGACGAGGTTGATGATGATGAGGAAGTAGAGCGATGTCGATGACGGCGGCCCAAGTTGTTGATGGCGCGCTCGAGACTATCCATGCGCCGCTCCATGTTTGCATCATTTGCCGTTACTTGGCCATGCAAGTTGTCTGTAGCTTCACGAAGTAGAGAGATATCTTGATTCACTTGGGAGAAGTTGTGAGCCACTTCTTCATATTGCTCGTCTATGCGTGTCTCAAACAAGGTGAGTTGCTCCTTGAACTCTTGGCGTTGTGTCCATAGATTGTGTTGGGTGGCCAACCGCTCGGTGTTGCGTAGGGCTTCATCCTCTCGAGCTTCATCTCCATGATAGCAAGACAAGAACTATGTTGTGGATTTTAGTGGAAGAAAACTAACCCGCACTCTTACCTTGGTGTGATAGAATTGAGGCAATCAACCGAACCGAGAGCAAAACCAATTGTATCGGGTACACACGCAAAAGCTAGCAAATATGGTGTTAGGTGAGTGTGGTGGAAAGCCAAAAGATGAAATCCAAAATTAGGTGTGTTGTTAAAGGTGGGTAAGGTCCAAAAATCAAGTGTCAAAAGTGGAGATCACTATAAACACGGAAAAGTTGTGGAACGCACACACGGGATAAGCGGGGTTAGTGCGACCAAGGAATGAGCGGAAAAGCAAAAACCTATATGCAAGGTGGTGCTCGGTGTCACACTAAGACAAGAAGAGATCAAATCTGTTTATGCGCAGTAATCCAAATCTAGTATTGACTTTACTATCAAAGACTTTACTTGGCACAACAATGCAATAAAATAAAGATAAGGAGAGGTTGCTACAGTAGTAACAAGTTCCAAGACTCAAATATAAAACAAAAGTGCAGAAGTAAAATAATGGGTTGTCTCCCATAAGCGCTTTTCTTTAACGCCTTTCAGCTAGGCGCAGAAAGTGTGAATCAAGTATTATCAAGAGATGAAACATTAGCAGAGGGGTTTGGAGTTTCCTCAACAATGCATTGTATCTGATCTATATAAGTAACTCCTCTTTGTACGCTTTTAGGCTTACTATTCTCATCAAACAAATTATCAGGAACAAGCCAAGCATAGTTATTTTCTAGAGCTTCATGCATTCCTAGGAGCTTACTAGGTATCGGTACTTTAATCTTCTTACCATCATTAACATTACAAGTGTACCTTATTCTATCCATGTCCATCTTTTCAAGTGTTCTTTTAAAATCAGTGAACAAACCAAGCCTCTTATGTTTAATAAAAACTTTTCTAGCTTCTTTAGCTATATCTTCAAATTCTCTAACAAGGACTTTTAAAACAAAATCTCTATTTTCTCCCATCTCCATATCAAAAAGTGTAAGAAACATATGTTGTATTATGGGATTGAGATTAACAAATCTAGTTTCCAACATGTGTACTAAACAGGCAGAAGCACTTTCATAAGTAGGAGCAACTTTTAATAATGGTATATCTTCAAAATCTTCATCCATACTAACATGGGTGAAAAATTCTTCTATATTATCTCTTCCAATGATAGACCCTTGTCCTACCGGTATTTTTTTCAGAGTGAACTTAGGAGGCAACATGATGAAATAAACAAAAGGTAAATAAATTAAATGCAAGTAACTAATTTTTTTGTGTTTTTAATATAGAGATCAAGATAGTAAATAAAGTAAAGCTAGCAACTAATTTTTTTGTGTTTTTGATATAAAGAGCAAACAAAGCAGTAAATAAAGTAAAGTAAAGCAAGACAAAAACAAAGTAAAGAGATTGGAAGTGGAGACTCCCTTGCAGTGTCTTGATCTCCCCGCAACGGCGCCGAAAAAGAGCTTGATGCGTGCAATACACACGTCCGTTGGGAACCCCAAGAGGAAGGTGTGATGCGTACAGTTTTCTCTCGAAGAAACCAAGGTTTATCGAACCGAGGAGTCAAGGAACACGTGAAGGTCGTTGGTGACGGAGTGTAGTGCGGCGCAACACCGGGGGCGCCAACGTGGAACCTGCACAACACAATCAAAGTACTTTGCCCCAACGAATTGAGGTTGTCAATCTCACCGGCTTGCTGTAAACAAATGATTAATTGTATAGTGTGGAAGATGATGTTTGTTTGAAGAACAGAAAGAACAATTGCAGTAGATTGTATTTCAGATGTAAAGAATGGACCGGGTCCACATCACTAGTGGTGTCTCTCCCATAAGATAAATAGCATGTTGGGTGAACAAATTACAGTTGGGCAATTGACAAATAAAGAAGGCATAACAATGTACATACATATATCATGATGAGTACTATGAGATTTAATCAGGGCATTACGACAAAATACATAGACCGCTATCCAGCATGCATCTATGCCTAAAAAGTCCACTTTCAGGTTATCATCCGAACCCCTTCCAGTATTAAGTTGCAAACAACAGACAATTGCATTAAGTATGGTGCATAATGTAATCAACACAAATATCCTTAGATAAAGCATTGATGTTTTATCCCTAGTGGCAACAGCACATCCACAACCTTAGAACTGTCACTGTCCCAGATTCAATGGAGGCATGAACCCACTATCGAGCATAAATACTCCCTCTTGGAGTTACAAGTATCAACTTGGCCAAAGCCTCTACTAGCAACGGAGAGCATGCAAGAACATAAACAACATATATATGATAGATTGATAATCAACTTGACATAGTATTCAATATTCATCGGATCCCAACAAACACAACATGTAGCATTACAAATAGATGATCTTGATCATGATAGGTAGCTCACAAGATCTAACATGATAGCACAATGAGGAGAAGACAACCATCTAGCTACTGCTATGGACCCATAGTCCAGGGGTGAACTACTCACACATCGATCCGGAGGCGATCATGGCGATGAAGAGCCCTCCAGATGATTCCCCTCTCCGGCAGGGTGCCGGAGGCGATCTCATTAATCCCCGAGATGGGATTGGCGGCGGCGGCGTCTGGAAGGTTTTCCGTATCGTGGCTCTCGATCGGGTTTTGCGACGAAGGCTTGGTAGGCGGAAGGGTGGAGTCGGAGGGCTGACAGGGCCCCACACGCTAAGGCGGCGCGGGCCCAGCCCGGCCGCGCGGCCCTAGTGTGGCGGCGCCGTCGCCCCACTTCGTGATCCTTTCGGTCTTGGAAGCTTCGTGGAAAAGTAAGACCTGGCGTTGATTTCGTCCAATTAGAATATTTGCTTTGTAGGATTTCTGAAACTAAAAACAGCAGAAAACAGCAACTGGCTCTTCGGCATCTCGTCAATAGGTTAGTGCCGGAAAATGCATAATAATGACATATAATGTGTATAAAACATGTGAGTATCATCATATAAGTAGCATGGAACATAAGAAATTATAGATACGTTTGAGAAGTATCAAGTACCAACACCAGTATAACAGGAAATAATAATCGACCAACCTTGTCGACGTCATTGGAGAGCCGATAGTACAAATTGCCATTGTAGAGGACATAGCCGCCGAGACAAAAACCGCGAGAATAATTCTCCCCGCGGCAACCATGAGAAAAGATCCAAAGTTGATATGGCAAAGCAAGATCTCAAGACTTATACCTAGAGAACTGTAATCTTTCAACACCACCATTGATGCCGAGAAGGAGATCACGTTGCCGAACGAATGGCGGAAAGTCACTTATTGCAGACGATGCCATCTCTATTGACGGAAAACTAACAAGAAAAGGGCTACTAAAATTCTAATAAAAACACTACTTTTATCAAAAACTCTAAGCATAGGTTCCCCACTCCTCCCGACGCCGGCGAAGCTGACCGAAGGAGGGAGAACCGATCTATAGAGGAGGATGAAGTGGAGGCGGCTAGGGTGAGGTGGCGGTTTCCTTCTTACTCGTGCGTGCTTCTGGGGTCGTGTAGTTTTTGATGAACTAGTAGAACGCGCGTTGATCTTAATTAAAAAACAAAAGGGCATCTCAAAAAAAAGGGGGGAAAGGAAAGTGATTGGGATGTTAGAACAAACTAGGCCATGTGGTTGCTGCCTGTGTTTTACGCCCCTATGGCCTTGTTCGGCAGAGGTGTATTTTTGGGTTTTGAGGTGTCACCCGACCCAATTTCAATCCACTGGAAAACACCTCTGGACTGTTCGGTAGGCCGGGATTGGGGTGTCTCGGCCCGATCGACCCTCCCGATACACGGCGGGTTACGACGTGTTGGAGGGGATCAGAAATGCTCGCCCCCACTCGCGTTTCTCTCTCTTGGCGACACGAGCGAGCAGCGACCGCCCGGACCTCCCTCGCGGCGCGGACCGGCGATGCCGACGTCGCCCGGTCGCCGGCTGCTCCACCATCTCACAGCCAGGAAGCATGGAGCTCCTCCACCTCCTCGTGCCCATCTGGAACCGGCCGCACCTCCCTTGCCGGCACTGCCGCTGCCGACGCTGCCGAGATCCCTCCGACAATGACGGCTGTCGTGCATCAAACCCTGTCTATGGAATGAAGGTTTTAAGAAAGGGGATTGTAGGGATTGGAGCTAAAGAGGTTTTGAGGGCGATCCCTATTCTCCGCTCAATGCGGGAGGGATCCGGCGCTCCGCACATCCTTCGCTTCAGATTCAGATTCAGATTGGATACATAAAACAATTTTTTAAAAAGTGAATGATTTTATGGATGCAGGTTCACATACCCTGCCCATACGAAAAACAATGGATTTTAATAACAGCCAACTTCATCGACAAATCATTTGATGTCCTTAATCCAGATTTCTCAAACGACAAATTTCTACCAATGATTAACACAGTAACCTCCAACTTCAAGAGCTTGTTTGTTCTTAGTTACCCTAGATGTACCCATTTCAAAATACATGACATCAAAATCAGGTACATTGAAGTTCCGAAATCAAATTTCAGGTTATCTTTTCCATTCAAACATACATTTCCTTTTATTGGTTTTATGAGTACTGCAATCATTATGATTATGCTTCTATTACCTTCAACAGATATGATTCAGGAATTTTCGTCATGCAGTACATAAGATGTTTCAATGGGATCGAAGTTAAACAATTTTCACATGTAAGCAACTAATTATCAAAGTTTAGTTAAAATATTTTATAAAAGATTTTAACTACTGAATATCTCAATTACCTACATGCTTTTCATGTTTGTTCAACATGTACAACAGATTGATGTGCTTCCAATGCGGGAGAAATTCTGCTGCCAGATGGTATTAAGCAAGTTCAACGAGCACCAAATTCCACTAGTACAAAAGTTTTTAGCAAAACATGTAAGTTCCCCCCTTCTTTTTAATGCATACTTTTCTAATTACCAAACATGGAAAGTAACCAAGTTCAAAAAAATCACAGGCTCCTCACCTGCTACGTCCAGTGTTCTGAAATCATTGCATTCTATTATGCAACCCCCCCCCCCAAAAGTAAGCTCGAAGTATGTACTGTGCAATATGTAATGCATGTTGAGTTCTTTTGTAAATAAACGTATCATGATTTCTTTTTTGCAGAAGTAGATGATTATTTATTTTCATATCTTCTTCTTATCCACGGATTATTATCCTGCAATGCTACTTGATTGCGAATCAGCATGATGAAGATAGAAGGGAATGGAGTGGTCATAGTTTTGAAATTGATTGACGTGGTTATTTCCAGTATTCGAACGGTTATTCGATGCGCTGGGCTGCTTCCTGTTTGTTTCAGATGAATATGAACTATCACTTCGCTGTTTTAAGAGCCCGAATACGCTTTGTACAACCATTACGATACAACTCAGATTTCTTATTTTTTCTTTGCTCTAAATGATGAAATGTTATACTTAGCATCAGTGGGAATACTGCAAATGGAATCCAAGTTATTATTGTTCTTTTGATGACACACTTCTGTTTTATTTGAATCAACCCTATCACTAGTTGGAAGGATATTTTTATTCTTTCCTATGCAGCTGAACTTGAAGGGAGGCCACGGTTTTTTTTTCTGAGCACCATGTAATTGCTCCTAAAGTTCATTTGATCGTTCTAACATGTGCCAAAGTTTTTTGAGATTCTTCCTGTTTGAAGAAGTTAACATCTGCACCTGTTTGAAGAAGTTAACATCATGCATAACTTTTCTTAGCCAATTCTTGTAAAATTTGAAACTCTTTTCACATATTATGTCAATATCTTTATATGTGCGAAAATCTGCAGTCGTCGGTGCTCTAAACGATCTGAAACTGGCGAAACTGTCAACGTAAATACGAAACAGAATCCCGAAACAGTCTACGAAGCAGAATCCCAAAACGGTACGCTAAATTGGACCGAGCCCATTTAAGACTCTCCTTCGTAACAGAGGTGCGCGAAGCGGACCGTCTATCCCGCTTAAAGCGGTCAATAGGCGATCCCGTTTTGAGGGGATTGGGTGGATGGAGTGGTTTCACCAAAAACACGGTGGATTACACACAACAAGCCCGATCAATCCACTCCTGCCGAACAAGGCCTATAGAGTTTGTTTGGGCTTGCAGGGACTTGGGCCCTCCAGAAGGCCCTATAGCCCGAGCCTGCCGACGTTGTTCGCCGTGGATTTGTGTTTCGCCGCCGCTGGTCCGCCGGTGACGCCCCTGATTCCCCGCTCCATCTCCGGCCGTGCTCGTCCGCGTGCTGGCGCCGCTGCAGCCTCGCTGCGGCCGTCTCCCGCCACGGGGGAAAATGGCCGAGCAATCGCTAGCCTCCAGCCACGCGGAGCCGCTCGGAAGCGGCGGTGGCTAGGACGGTGAGTGCGAGACCCCGGAAGTGATTGCTTCCCGCAAACTCTCGTCAGATATGGCGGAGGTCGGCGACGCGGAGAAAGATGAGGACCAAGTAAGTTTATGCCTTCAGATTCCACGGTTATTTTGCGTCTGTTTTGCCCCCTAGAAATTCTATATGCAAAAAATATTTTAGATGGATATACGCTTTGTGCATCCAGATTCTGAAATTGTAGAGTCTTGATTAGAGCCTGAATCGCCTCCGGTGTTCGAGGAAATTTCTACTAGCATTCAAGGTCTTGGTAGCAATGGTAGCTGCCTGCCTCTGGCCTTAGTACCAATGCCTTTTACCGGTAGGAATCTGAAACACAAAAATCAACGGACACCCAAGCTATTCCTTTTTGGTAGGTGACATATGGCCGCTAGGATGTGGTTGACTCTAGGGAGGTCATGCATACACGGAATATGTTCTACGATACAATGCCGAATTTCACTGCGCTTGTTATATCAGAAAGTACTGTAGTACATGCCACCTTAAAGAGTTGGAAATCATTGTGTGATTTCTTGGATTCAGAAGGGCTTACGAGCTCAAGGAGTTCGTAACCGTTGTAGGATTTTTTTTATCCACAAGGCTTATATCCTCAGATCTGGTAGAGGTTGCACTTTGCACATCCATATTGTGCGCTGAACTTTCACTGGGATGAGAGATAAGCACGTAGCTCAAATTATTGCAAAATAATACAGTAATTTTTTGGAAAAAATAAAGGGACAGAAATGTGGGAGAAATGTCTTACAGTAGTTCACAGAAGCTCTGCTTCGGCGGCATCTCCAGATCATCTAAGCTTCTATCAAACATTTCTAGAACTTTTGTTATAGTGGGGCGATACAGAGGTATTACTTGTATGCACCACAAGCCAATTAGGATCATCTTTCTCGCGGTTTCCTCAATTTCGCCTGCGATTTCACATGCTTGTAGTCCATCATCTTGTGCAAAGTGGTCGTAAATCCAATCTGGAAAATACTTTTCGCTGGATTTTTCAACAATTGATTTTACGTTTCTTCTGCCTCCAACCATTTCCAGCAGCATCATTCCATAACTATAAACATCTGACTTTGTTGAAACTACTCCAAAGGTTCGATAGTGAACTTCTGGAGCGATGAATCCAATTGTTCCTCTAGCACCACCAGTCATTGAAAGCTTGCTGTCCTTTGTATGGCACAATTTAGCTAGACCAAAGTCAGCAATCTTTGGGCTAAAATCTTTGTCTAGAAGTATATTCTGAGGCTTGATATCGAAATGAACAATCCGTATATTGCAGCTATGGTGCAAGTATTCCAAACCACGAGCAATCCCAATTGCTATCATATAGAGCCTTTCCCATCCTAAAATTTCTTTGGGATTCTCTGAGTAAATGTACTTATCCAAGGAACCATTGGGCATGTACTCATATATAAGTGCTCGTTTTGATCCCTCCAAACAAAACCCATGTAAGCTAACAACATTAACATGAGAGGTTTTCCAATGCTCATAACCTCATTCACAAAATCGTCCCCATTTCCTTTGCACTCATGTAAGAATTTCACAGCAACTAGGCGACCATCATGTAGTCTTCCTTTGAAAACCACACCATAACCACCTTTTCCAAGCTGATCACCGCGAGAAGATGTTAACCTCATTACCTCTGAGTACGTGTATCTTTTTGGAGCTAGGGATCCATAAGATACTATCATGGCCTCGTAATTCCTTTCAGTGCTGCTGCTAGTCTTCTTCCAAAGGAGATGCCAGTGTCGTTTGCCCTTTCTATGCCATATCAGGAAGTAAACACATGGAAAGAGCAGTGCGGCAGCTGCTGATATCAAAACTGAGATTGAAGCAGACGTGAATTTCTTTGTACTAGGAGTTATAATATGGACGTTTAGTTCTCTAAGACTATCAATAGTTTTAGCTTTTCTTTTCAAAGAATGCATGTTAACAATAGTGGGCCGAATTAGAGGCTTAGCCCAAGTTATCTAGGGTTTAGATGAGTTGTTCTCCTATATAAATACATGTACTCCTTCGATTATAATCAGACAATAAACATATACTGTTGTCGTCTCCCTCAGGAGACGTGAGCCCCAAACCCTAGCCGCACCCTGCCCTAGCCGCCGCCTCCTCCCTCTCGCAGCGACGGCGCCCAGCTGCCGGCGTATGTGCCTCCAGCCTCACCCGCCCTCACTTCCATCCCTATAATCTACGCCCTAGACCTGGTAGAACCGTAGTCTCTACCAATTTGATATCAGATTGCTCTGGTTCGATGAGTTCTTCAGGCCTCCCCACCGGCGCGGCCACCGCCACCTTGCAGCAGCCGCCGCCGCCAGCCACCTCGGGCACCGCGGCGCTGGCGGCCGATGCGGCCCCCGTCCTCTCTCCGGCGGAGATGTCGTCGGCTATCCGCGACCTCACCCTGGTGGTCTCGAACCTCCGGACCTTCCTCCAGGCTCCCTACGCGCCACCGCCGCCACCGACCCCGCCGGCTGTGCCCTTCGTGCCACCACCACCGCCCACCGTCGCGCCCCAGGGACTCCCGATCACCCAGATCAGGTTCCCATCGTCGCCATCCCCGCTGACGACATGGATCGACACGCCGACCTACACGACGGCGCCGCCACAGCCGACGGTGCTGCAGCCGCCCGCCACCACCATCGGGGGGGTCAGCGAGTATACTAACCCATACACTGGGAGCTCCATGGTGAGCAGTACTCTCCTCCCGCCGCGATGGGTCGCCACGAGGGCGCCTACACGCCCTCGCCGCACGTGCATCATCCGCCTCGCTTCACCAAGGTGGAGTTCGCCACCTACGACGGCACCGTCGACCCCCTGAACTGGCTCAATCAGTGTGACCAGTTTTTCAAGGGGCAACGGACCATGGCGTCCGACTGCACGTGGATCGCCTCCTACCACCTCCGTGGCGCCGCACAGACGTGATACTACGCCCTCGAGCAGGACGAGGGCGGGATGCCTCCGTGGATTTCTTGGCGACCTGTGCCTCCTCCTGTTCGCCCCCCATACGTGGGAGCCGCCTAGCCGAGCTCGGTCGCCTCCCCTTCACCACCTCGGTGCAGGACTTCGCCGACCGCTTCCAGACGTTGGCTTGCCATGCGCCTGGCGTCACGGCTCGCCAGCGCGCTGAGCTCTTCGTCGGCGGCCTCCTCGACCACATCCGCGTCGACGTCGAGATGCGCGACCCCCAGGACCTGCAGACGACCATGTACTACACGCGCGCGTACGAGCAGCGCACCAACGCCATGCAGCAGGCGTTCCCGGACCCCGACGCGCCCCGCCCTGCCGGCCGCTGCTGCAGCCGCCCCCGCGCCAACACGTACTTTCCGGTGCTTGACGTCAGCCGAGCAACTCGAGCGGCGCCGCAAGGGCCTGTGCTTCAACTGTGACGAGCCATACGCGCCTGGTCATACGTGCGCTCGCCTGTTCTACTTGGAGACCGTCGAAGACGCGGAGGTGGAGGCCCTCACCGCGGAGCTCGACGCCACCACACTCTCCGAGGCCGGCATAACGACCTACGGGCCAATCGATGCGACCGCCTTCGTCGTCTCCCTTCATGCCATGGCGGGCATCAAGACGGCGATGATGATGCTGCTTTCGGTGATGATCCACGGGGAGCGTCTCACCGTGCTCGTGGACACGGGCTCGACGCACAACTTCCTGTCCAGGGACGCCATGCGCCGCCTCGCCCTCCAGCCGGCAAGCGCGGAGAAGTTCAGTGTCACCGTCGCCAACGGGGACCGCCTTGCTTTCTACGGTGTGGCGCGGCAGGTTCCCGTCCTCATCGGCGACAAGCCCTTCTCCATCGACTGCGTCGGCATCGACCTGGGCTGCTACGACTTCATCCTCGGCATCGACTTCCTGTCCACACTAGGCCCCATCCTTTGGGACCTCGACGTGTTGTCCCTCATCTTCTGGCGCGAGGGCGGCCGTCGCGTTCAGTGGACGGGCATCAACGGCTCCCGTGTCGCGACCCCGCAGCTTCAGTTGATGGCGGCCACACTTGACGAGGCGCATCCTCTCCTGGCCGACCACCTGCAGCAGCACAACGACATCTTCGACGAGCCACAGGGCCTCCCACCCGCGCGGCCCTGTGACCACCGCATCCACCTGCTGCCGGACACGGCTCCTGTCGCCGTGCGCCCGTACCGGTACCCCCAGCTGCAGAAGGACGAGCTCGAGCGCCAGGTGGCGGTCATGCTCGCGCAGGGCATCATCCGAATTTTGACATCGCCGTTCTCCGCCCCGGTGATCCTTGTGCGCAAGGCCGACGGCACATGGCGCTTCTGCATCGACTACCGCGCCTGCAATGCCATGACGTCCAAGGACAAGTTCCCCATCCCCGTCGTGGATGAGCTCTTGGACGAGCTACACAGAGCGCGCTTCTTCACCAAGCTCGACTTGCGTTCGGGCTGTCATCAGGTGCGCATGCACCCCGACGACATTGAGAAGACGGTGTTCCGTACTCACCATGGCCACTTCGAGTTCCTGGTGATGTCGTTCGGCCTCTCCAACGCGCCGGTGACCTTCCAGGCCCTGATGAATGACGTGCTCAGCCCATACTTGTGCCGCTTTGTGCTTGTTTTCTTTGATGACATTCTTATCTACAGTTCATCCTGGACGGAGCACCTGCAACACGTGGCCATCATCTTCAACGAGCTTCGAGCGCATCGTCTCCACCTCAAGCGCTCAAAGTGCTCGTTCGGCACGACCTCTGTCGCATACCTGGGGCATGTCATCTCGATGAAAGGTGTCGCGATGGACGCGGGCAAGGTCGGCGCCGTCGCCGCGTGGCCGACCCCGCAATCACGGCGAGCTCTCCGCGGCTTCTTGGGCCTCGCCGGCTACTACCGGAAGTACATCCGGGACTTCGGCCTCATCGCCGCGCCACTGACGCGCCTCCTTCGACGCGACGCCTTCTCCTGGGACGAGGAGGCGACTACGGAGTTCGCGGCTCTCCAGCGGGCGCTCACGACGGGACCCGTCCTCCAGATGTCGGACTTCGATATGCCGTTCGTGCTGGACTGCGACGCCTCCGGCATCGGCTTCGGCGCCGTCCTCCACTAGGTCGAGGGACTGCTGGCCTTCTTCAGCCGCCCCTTCGCCGCTCGCCATCACAAGCTCGCGGCATACGAGCGCGAGCTTATCGGGCTGGTCCAGGCGGTGCGCCCCTGGCGACCTTACCTTTGGGGTCGGTCATTCCGTGTGTGCACGGACCACTACAACCTCAAGTTCTTGCTGGACCAGCGCCTCTCCAGCGTTCCACAGCACCAGTGGATCAGCAAGCTCTTCGGCTTCGTCTTCACCGTCGAGTACCGCCTGGGCCGTCTCAACACGGTCGCCGACGCCTTGTCCCGCCGCGACACTGAGGATTCCGCGGACGACGTTGCCACGGCGGGCACTATCCTGTGCATCGCTCCGGGCCGTCCTTCACCTTCATCCACGACATTTGCCGGGCGACTTCTACTGCCGTGGACGCACAGGCGCTCCACGGGTGCCTTGACACCGGCGAGCTGGGGGACTCTGCAGGACACGAGGGCGTGCAGAAGACCCTCCATCGCCTCCGTGCTGATTTCTACATCCCCGGTGATGGCGCGCTGGTCCGTGACTGGGTACGGTCCTGCGTGACGTGCCAGCGGAATAAGACGGAGACGCTGGGACCCGTGGGTATGTTACAGCCGCTGGATGTGCCCTCATAGGTGTGGGCTGCTATCTCCATGGACATCATCGAGGGCCTTCCCAAGGTGGGCGGAAAGTCCGCCATCCTCACGGTGGTTGACCGCTTCTCCAAGTACACGCACTTCATCGCCCTCGGTCACCCCTATAGAGCCGCGTCCGTGGCCCGGGCCTTCTTCGACGGCATCGTCCGCCTCCACGGGTTTCCTTCGTCCATCGTCAGCGACCGTGATCCTGTGTTCACGGGTCACGTCTGGCGGGATCTCTTTCGGCTGGCGGGCGTAAAGCTCCGCATGAGCACGGCATTCCACCCTCAGACGGATGGCCAATCCGAGGTGGTCAATAAGGTGATCGCCATGTATTTGCGATGTGTTACAGGTGATCGTCTACGAGCTTGGGTGGACTAGTTGGCATGAGCGGAGTGCTGCTACAACACCTCATATTACTCCGCCCTGCATGCCTCGCCTTTCGAGGTGGTCTATGGGCGTCCACCTCCGCCGATGCTTCCTTATGAGCCTGGCACGGCTCGGTCCGAGACGGCGGGCGACTTACTCCGCACCCGCGACGAGATCCTAGCTGAGGCGCGCCAGCGTCTTCTCCAAGCACAGCCTTCTCCAAGCACAGCAGCTGGCCAGGAAGTACTATGATGCTCATCGCGAGGCGGAGTTCGCGGTGGGCGATTGGGTGTGGCTGCGCCTCCTTCACAGGACCACGCAGTACCTGGACCCGCGCTCCAAGCGCAAATTGGGACCCCGCTATGTCGGTCCCTTTCGTGTGCTGGAGCGTGTTGGCACACTCGCATACCGCCTTGAGCTGCCAGCTGGTTCTCGCCTCCACGACGTCTTTCATGTCGGCTTACTGAAGGCCTACCACGGGGACCCTCCTGCGGCGACCCCGACCCTTCCTCCTACTTCGAATGGCCGACTTCTGCCAGCTCCCGCGAAGGTGGCGAAGGTGATGCAGGCGCAGCAGTGTCGCGGCGTGTGGCATGTCTTGGTGCAGTGGGCCGGCCTGCCCGAGGAGGAGGCGACTTGGGAGAAGCTCGACGATTTCCGCTAGCAGTTTCCAGATGTTCAGCTCGAGGACGAGCTGTTTGAGAAGACGGGGAGAGATGTTATGGTCGGGCTCCAGTATGCATGGAAGAGGCCCAATAGTGGGCCGAATTGGGGCTTAGCCCAAGTTATCTAGGGTTTAGAGGAGCTGTTCTCCTATGTAAACTATATAAACACATGTACCCCTTCGATTATAATCAGACAATAAACATATACTGTTTGCTCAGGAGACAGGAGCCCCAAACCCTAGCCGCACCCTGCCCTAGCCGCCGCCTCCTCCCTCTCGCAGCGACGGCGCCCAGCCGCCGGCGTCTGCGCCTCCAGCCTCACCGCCCTCACTTCCATCCCTATAATCTACGCCCGAGACCTGGTAGAACCGTAGTCTCTACCAATGCAAGGCGGCAAAAGTAGGAAGAAGATATTGATCGTAGTTTTTTGCACCAAATTGTCTTATATTATGCATAATTTTGGAGTAATTTTTCAATTTTGTTAATAGAATAAAATTTCGAAAAATATTATTTCAGACAATCACTATTGAGGAACTACTGCCGTTTCACGATCTGAAATATGTGAAAATATGCTGAAAGTTTTAGCGTACCTATTAATAGTATCTTTCTGCCAGTCCTCTTGCTACCTGGAATATCACCATAGTATTTAGTTTGAAAATCAATACCATCAAATAGTGCTCTATTGTTATTTTGTTCTAAAAAAAATGCACCATTTAGGATCTTCAGTATTTTGGTGAAGAGATAGATAAAAAAGGTACAGTACAACACTACGAAATAGTTTGGAATGAATGTCACGTTTGACTACCTTTGACCAAGTTTTTTTGAAAAAAATAAATCCCATTTATAATACTCCCTCCGCCTCTGAAAAGATGTTTCAGATTTTCTTTGAATTTGGATGTATCTAGGCAGTATTTAGTGTCTAGATACATCCAAATTTAGACAAGTCTAAGTAGGAATGAAAGAGGAGAGGAAAGTTTCTGGCTTTTCTGCAGAAATGCGAAACACGGAAACGGAACAAAAATCTGAAAACAGAAACAGAATTTTGCAGGACGGAAATGGAACCGAATTCTTTTGGTGGAAACGGAAAGGAACTGGAACAACGTTGTCCGGTGAAACAGACACGGAAATAGAAGTTTCGTTTCTACCTAATATGGAATTTCCGTTTTAGGGTTTGATGTACATGACCCAATCCACCAACCTCAGTATGTGAATTGGTCAAGATGAACCTTCAAAGTGGCCTATCCCAAAACTATAGGGCCATGTCATCAATTCGTTAGTTCAAAATGGATAGCATCTTGTCGTTTCCATTTTTCGATGGTTGATTCATATTTCAACTTTGTGATCTCGTAAACTTATGACTATTTGCTACGATTAAAATAAATGAAAAAGGTTGTGTGCATCTACTGGGCTGATGCACATGCCGGAAATATCCATTTCGAAAAAAAAAATTGAGAAAGCTTCCACGGTTCGACCTTCCTCTCTTCCCTAATATAGCCATCGTGCTAGGGATAGGGATCGTAATTGTCAGTTTCTTGTTTTGCTTGATATTTTTCATGATTCAAGCAGTCTCTCATGGTTCCGATAAACATTCACTTTCATCGACGTGTCCGCACAGTACCGCATGTAGTCTGCATCTGCTTCCGACAATATCTATTTTTGTATTTGTTTGAGAGGTTTCTGTACAATATCTATTTTTGTATTTGTTTGAGGGGTTTCTGTATTTGTTTTCGCTTTCACAAAAAAAATATGAAAACAAATGTGGCACCACTTAGTTCCATCCGTTTCCGCACCATTTTCATCCCTAAATCTAAGACTTTTTTTTTGGAATGGAGGGAGTATCAATATCATTAGATTCTTCATGAAATATCTTGTATTACTTTAATTATTCAGTATTTGAGATGTTTATAATAATTTTATTAAACATGGCCGAATATTGTCAAGTTTGACCTATCGAAAAACTATGCTCCTTATAAGAAAGAATGGCTGGGATTAGTTTTATACAAGAATATACTCCCTCCAATTTGCAAACTTGGACCAAGTATAATATACTCTCTCCTGTCCATATTATGTTGGAGCAGTCTCATCTCATCTCTCATGGCAGATAAGCACAACGGGTGGCTGCAGGGACATGAAACATGTTCTTGCTATGGAATAGCGGAGTATTGCAAGTATGGAATCTAGAGCGGGCGAGAAGTTGCTGCAGTTGAGAAAACGGACATTACAAGTAGGTACAGAAGAAAGACAATATCCCATTTCTTCTCGCTAGTCCATTTTTATTTCTTTGGGTTTAATAATCATACGCTAGATGTTATAAGTGGAGTTAGGAGACAACTTTTATTAGTTCTGTCGATGCTATATAACTTTTACACACCCACAAGCACTACAGGAATGTGAAGCTATGCCGAGGGCCAGGCTATACGCCGACGGCCAAAAGTCGGGGCCGTCGGCGTATGGCCCGGCCAGGCCAGCCTCCCCTTCCAACACTCGGCGAAACGTGGCCGTCGGCGTAGCGACCTCTACGCCGAGGGCAGCCCTCGGCATATCTTTGGCCCTAGGCGTAGACAGGGCTACGCCGACGGCCACCCTCGGCGTAGGCTATTTTTTAAATTTGTCTAATTTTGTAAAAATCATAACTAATTCATATGATGTCAGAAAAATGCGTATGAGGTATCAAAATGTTCAGAAAACATCCTCTATCCGTTTATGTCAAAATCATGCATATTAGAATCATGTAGAATAACATGTTAACATAGAAACAATTCAATCACTTTCTTATATGTTTTTAGGTTCCCGTTTTAGCCAGATGGCAATTTAAACGAAGTCAGAAAATCTCGCGGAGCCGCATGGCATCATTTTATGTGTCCTAGTAACCACTCCAAAAGATGGAATTGGGATACGACAATTATTTTGGAAAACCCTTCACGAACAGGGCTATCAAGTCCGCATTTCTATGGCTTTTAGGGCAATGAGTAGGAAACGGCCCGTGACACCGCATAGTTTGTCGGAACGAGACCATATTTGGCACGTGCGTGGTCCCTGGGATGGGAAGCAAGGCCCCGGGAGCGCATTTCCAATCCGACCCATGGGCGATGGTTTTTTCATTTTCGGGGTGCCAAAACAGTTTTTTTTGTGAAGGAACTACATGGGGCGCATTTTAGTATTGCGCGAGACCTCTGCGTAGTGGTAGGACACCGCCTTCGCACCCCATATCACATGCCATATGTGCGCGCTAGATCTGGGAATCCATGCGGCTTCTGCGGTGTCCCGCCGAATCCGCTGAAAGTGACCGGATTTGAACTAGGGCTACACTTTCCGTCGCTCAATAAATTCCGCAAAAATTGTTTTTAGGTCTATGACATATCAGTTTATGTGCTAATTTTTGTCCGTTTAGCGCGATGGTAGACGGGTGCACCAGCGCGCATGGTACGGCCATACCGCATCTCCGTGGGGGCCCCTTTTGGCCAAATGACAATTTAAACAAAGTCAGAAAATCCCGCGGAGCCGTATGGCGTCATTTTATGTGTCCTAGTAACCACTCGAAAAGTCGGAATTAGGATACGGCAATTATTTTGGAAAACCCTTCACAAACAGGGCTATCACGTCCGGAGTTCTATGGCTTTTAGGGCAAATGAGTAGGAAACGGCCCGTGACACCGCATAGTTTGTCGAACGAGGCCATATTTGGCACGTGCGTGGTCCCTGGGATGGGAAGCAAGGCCCGGGAGCGGATTTCCAATCCGACCCATGGGCGATGGTTTTTTCATTTTCGGGGTGCCAAAACGGGTTTATTTTGTGAAGCAGCTACATGGGGCTCATTTTAGTATTGCGCGAGACCTCCGCGTAGTGGTAGGACACCACCTTCGCACCACATATCACATGCCATATGTGCGCGCTAACTATATGGGAATCCATGCGGCTTCCTGCGGTGTCCCACCGAATCCGGAACCGACCGGATTTGAACTAGGGGTACACTTTCCGTCGCTCAATAAATCCGGGAAAAATGTTTTTAGGTCTATGACATATCACTTTATGTGCTAATTTTTTCCGTTCAGTGCGATGGTAAACGGGTGCACCAGCGCGCCCGGTACGGGCATACCGCATCTCCGTGGGGGCCCGTTTTGGCCAAATGACAATTTAAACGAAGTTAGAAAATCCCGAGCAGCATGGCGTCATTTTATGTGTCCTAGTAACCACTCCAAAAGTCGGAATTAGGATACGGCAATTATTTTGGAAAACTCTTCACAAACAGGGCTATCACGTCCGGAGTTCTATGGCTTTTATGGCAAATGAGTAGGAAACGGCCCGTGACACCGCATAGTTTGTCGGAACGAGGACATATTTGGCATGTGCGTGGTCCCTGGGATGGGAAGCAAGGCCCCGGGAGCGGATTTCCAATCCGACCGATGGGCGATGGTTTTTTCATTTTGGGGTGCCAAAACGGGTTTATTTTGTGAAGCGCTACATGGGGCGCATTTTAGTATTGCGCGAGACCTCCGCGTAGTAGTAGGACACCGCCTTCGCACCACATATCACATGCCATATGTGCGCTAGCTATCTGGGAATCCATGCGGCTTCTGCGGTGTCCCGCCGAATCTGATGGAAACTGACCAGATTTGAACTAGGGGTACACTTTCCGTCGCTCAATAAATTCCGCAAAAAATGTTTTTATGTCTATAACACATCACTTTATGTGCTAATTTTTGTCCGTTTAGCGTGTTGGCGAACGGTGCACCAGCCCGCCCGATACGGCCATTTCGCATCTCGCGAGGGGGGTTTTGGCCACATGGCAAATTTGGCGTCATATTTGGATTCCTCTAATTTTTAGGTTCAAATGATGATATGTATGTTATATTTAGATTCCTCTCATTTTTCTGATCGATTTAGACATATTATTTGTGGAATTTTGATTTTCCGATTTAAAGTTATTAATTATTCAATATTAAATAGAAAAAAGACCAAAAAATAAAATCATTTATTTTTATTTGAATTTAATATTATTATTACTTATATATATTCATTGTTGTCTACTTAAGTAATTGTTTGGGATTCAAAAATAAAGAAGTGTACATCACGGTTTAAGGGTTAATAGGGTTGATATGCTATTATTATCAGCAAGAGGTGTCAATTCTATAATGGAAGCTCATCGACCGACTGGGAAGTTTAACCATGATTGTAATTTGACATAAGATTAAGTGTAGTTAGAGTTAAAAGTGTATTGGGTGAAAGATAAACAAGTAAAAAAAAAGAAAAAAAAAGAAAAAATTGTGTAAAAGAAATTATAATTTTTAAATTTTTAAAAGTCTATGCCTAGGGTTTTGCCGTCGGCATATAGAAAAAAATAATTTTTTTTTCGAAATTTTTTTGTTTGAATTTTTTTGGAAACGGGAAATTTGAATTTTTTAAAAGTCTATGCCGAGGGTTTTGCCGTCGGCGTAGCGTGCTACGCCGAGGGCCGGGCTACGCCGACGGCGATAGTGGCTTTGCCGAGGGACTTACACGCCGAGGAGCTATGCCGAGGGCGGCCCTCGGCATAGCCTACGCCGAGGGCCAAAGCATGCTACGCCGAGGGTTCCCGGCCCTCGGCATATAGTTCCATTCCTGTAGTGAAGAGAATCAATGACTTTGAAACATTTTTTTTAATTAAGTGGAGTACCGCTCGATGCAGGTCGATTAGATGTACTTCAGTTTTTTGACTAGCAGTTTGGTTGTCCAAATGGGTATACGAATTTAGAGGCATGAAATCAGCAACATCAACAACAAGCTGGTTGGGGCCTTCGGTTAAACACGATCGGAGAGAGTATATGGTGGTGAATTGATAATCGTTTTTCTGAACTCACCACACTCGTTAGGGTACACAACTCCTGAGCAATTGCAGGAAAACCCAGTGCAGTCGTTCCGATACCTGCAATGGCCGCCGCTAGCCACGCATCTGGGGCAATTGTCGAACTCGATCCATCACGGTTTTGTAATGTGACAATGGTTTACATAACTTGGACATGACCTTTAATCTCATCCGTTACTATTGCAATCAACTAAGATTGTGTAATTTTAGCTTGTATGGATTAACCTTGTGTCTTGTTAAAACATCTACATTTTACTATTGCAATCGATGGCCCACACTAGTCAATTAATAAGATATAAAACAAAGCATAAGGATGGCCCTAGTCAGCCAAATATGCAAGCATCTAACCCGAGCTGATAAATATCAAGCCAGAAAAGCGAAAGCTCGAAAGGACAACACTTGCTTAGCCAATATTCAATTTCGGGAAGATGCAATGGAACAGGCAAAATCGAAGTAATCAAATACCATGTAATCAAACAATATGCCAATGACATTAACTCCAAAGATGGTCGTGACCATGATCTCCGTGACTCAACCGTGATGCTCTTGTCATCTGACCAGATAACCAGATTCTAACGCCGCAACCACATACTTAGGTTCACAATTCGATATAAATTTTATTTACAGGCTAAAAGATGATTTGGATGTTACTCTTACAAAAAAGATGATTTGGATGGGTGAACTTACGTGCAAGTGTAGGTGGAGGGGCCTCCCGGTCCCATCTCAAGGTGAAGCCGTTTCTGATGAGATGGTCGTAGTCGCTCGCGTTCGCCTCGCCGTTTGCACCGCCCATCACCGGCAACCCCACGGCGTCGCAGCCCTCTACAGCGTTCATCTCATCGTGACCTCTTTCCAAGCCGACAAACACCTGGCTCTCATTTACACACCTCATCCTCGTCTCTACTAGCTCTCCGTCCTGACGTGCAGCCGGCGATGCATTGGTGCAATTGTAAATGATCATGTTCAGGCTGACGGGGTCGACCCTAAACTGTCGGTGCAGCTTCTCTGGGGTGTTCCAAATCGGCATATTACAGCTGCTGGAGGCTGGTGGCAGCAGTCTCAGCATGCCCAGATCGACGATACGCATGCTCTCTGCCTCGTAGGAGATGTTCATGATCTTGAATCCGTAGCTGAAGGGTTTAGAGTTTGGTAGAACCGGAGTGTTGTTGAAGCAAGTGATCTCAAAATTCGGGGAACCACATGATCTTCCCGACTCCAAGTCAGGGAGCCAGAACGGGTGGGAGATGGTCAGGTTGCCGCACCTGTTGGCCGACCCCGTGCAATCTCCCACTTGTTCCTCAGCCGCGACGGCAAGCATCAGGGGTAGCCACCAGGCCCAGAAGAACCAGCATCTCAGAGCCATGACAGCAGTACAGCAAGGTATTTGGATTTTGTTGCTAGTGAGCGGGTGCTAGGCCCTGTCCGCCTGGGGAGATAGAAGAGAGAATACTCTGCTAGTGACCTTAGCGCTGGGCTACCTTCGACCACACACCAGACATCCTGGGAGACGGTCTGCACACGGCGGCCAAATCACTATCTTGTTGACTGGTTTTCGGAATGACTTTTCTACAATTCGGCACAATCAGTGGACAAGTCTCCACCAATGGGGGTCTTTGATTGCCATGATAGCTCTGAGTATGTACAGGAACAATTTGCAAAAGAAAATTTTACACAACCGGTAGACAAGTCTACATTGTGCAGAAGTACTACCATAAATAAGAAAAAAAAAATCTAATGTTGTGCTACCTTAAATGCTCATCTTGTGTTGTTTTGTTGTATCCGACACGTTATTTCGATTTCTTTTTATGTGAAAGATAAACTTTACTGATTACTGAATACTTTTGACAATCGCTCTGAAGAGAGAGCCTTCCTAATAAGAAGCATGTGTGCTGGTATTCCACTGGAGTACATTATTGCTTATGCGGCAAGAGAGAGCTGTACTGATTACAGGTGGGAAGAGTACAACACAAACGGACCTCAATTAGGGATGGCAATAGATACGCATGACCAGCGTATTCGCCGGATAAAAACCCATTATAAGTATAGGTATGGGTTAAAAAATTACCCATGTGTATGTAAATAGGAAAATATCATACCTATTGGGTAGAGCGGGTAATGGAATCATAAACCCATATCCGCGTACCCATTACCTGTAAGAAATTTGACAAGTGAGCCACTCTAACTTTTAAAATACTTAATTTTACCTCTAATCACACATTCACATAACTAGGTTGAACCTCACCTTCCTGTTATGTGATTGTTGCGGAACATATCATTTTGGGATTTCTATTTTCGTGCCCTCGGGTCCTTAGTTGTGCTCAGTTTTCCCCCTTAGTTTTTCCTCAGTTTTACCCAAGCCTTTGTCCAAACCATCACACGTGATGTAACGGCCGGTTGCCCGACGGTTGACCGTTATCTTCTGACTAGGGGGCGTAGAGCCCGCAAACACGTCGACCATCCATCTTTGTTTGACCGTAAGCATCGGTGTATCCCTGACCAAAACGCGCACGAGGGGGGCTTCGGTATATCAAATGACAAGTGGGCCATGGCGCTGATACAATGGGCAATACACGGGTAGGAATAGATTTTTAAACGGAGCTCTACAGCGATGGCACGGAGGAGGTGGCTGCGGGGTGCGAGATGAGATCGACGTCCACAAAGAACTGCATGAGGCGAGACCAGACGCATTAGATAGATATGAACTAGACGCGTTTAACCATGCAAAGAAGAGAAGAAATGGTCGACGACATCGACGACTACCTCAAAACTTTGACTGACCGTGTCCGACACGAACGCGAGCAATGTAGAGAAAACTAGTGTCTCTCCTTTCTGGCGTGTATAGATGGGTGCTAGAAGATTGTGGTGTCGAAGGGAAAGACCTCGCGGTGGTCTGTGGCGTCCAGCATAGCGGGGCGGCGTGGCCGTGCCTCGGCGTGCATGCATGTTCGGCATTGGCATCAGCATGTACGTTCGGCATTGGCCTCGGCGGTATCTCTGGTGTGTCAGTGATCGAATGAAAGGACGGGATTGACGCACTACAAGAAATCTGCCATAAGTTGACAAAATAAAGGTGTCACTGAAACGTCACTAATGGCTACTTGTGACGTTACGTTGATGCTTTTCAAAACGTCGAAAGCTGGGAGTCAGCAGTGACTGCTTAAGACGTTCCACTTGAAAACGTCGTAGAGCTTTGTGACGTTTTAAAATGTCACTTACGGCATGACATTCCCAAAACGTCATGGGCACCTGCCCCCGAGTCCAGCGTGGCAGTCCTACGTGGCAAAATTATGACGAAACCAAAACGTCTTAGTTCAAAATCAGCCCGGTCCAATTCTGTATTCTACATGGGCCGAGCCCAATAATTCCAGCCTTTTACCGTAAGCATTGGCCTTTGTTTTGGTCCATTTCTGTTTTGGGCCTTAGCCTTTTTGCACCCTTTTTCTATTTTGGACCTCACCATTTTTACAACCTTTCTCTATTTGGGCCTTAGCCTTTTACGATCCATTTATTGGGTTGGTCAGGTTTATATTAACAAGATTAGACAATATATAAACATCAACACATGAATACATGAAATCAGATATATATACAAGAAAGACACTGACAACAGATTCATATCATATAGAAAACATCCATCGCAAGACTAGCTGGAGCTGCAGCATCGCCCCAGCAGTATCCCAACTATCCACCCGTGGGTTTGGGTGAACCCCAATCATCACATGTCGGTGCTCCGTGCTCCTGCTCGCAGACCGACATCCCTGCTCACTGAGCTTGTCGCTGGCCACCATGCACCTGCTCGCCCATTTTCAAGTTAGATTATCTTTAGCTAACTTTGGTGATACATAAACAAGATAATACATCGACTCAAAGATGAAAGAAATGTAATGCAAAATCTGAGCCAGGGAAACAACAGGTACTTCGACGGTGGCAGGTGCCTCTGGTCACCATATCTTAGAACAACCTTTCCTAGTGTGAGCACCCCGCAAAAAAAGAACTGAGAGAAAAAGAAAATCATAATTGTACCTCAACCAAGATAAAGTGAACTGACAATATTTGTACTACAGTGACCCATTGCATTGTAGTGATCTCTGCTCAGTACTTCTTGTTGTGTCCAGTGCCACCCCAAAGACATCCTGGGAAAAACGAGCAGTTCCAGATTCAGTTCCAGATTCACATTACAGCGGCGAGCATAGTCGTTCTAACCATGCCGATATCAGCATCGGCATCGTTTGGAGGGTGTGGTGCTCGAATCAAGGTGGGATTTGTTTCTTGTACGCCAAAAGTGATTTGAAACAAGTTTCGTGTTGAAGGTTAGGTAACGAAAGTTTGTAACTTGTAACTAAGCCCAAAATTATACTAGCGCCATGGTGAGGTTCTTTTTGATAGAGCTATACGGTTGGGCAAACTTTTTGACACTTTTTAGATAGGGTTCCTTGTTGTTACACGTATGGCATCATGTATGGCAAATTTGGGGTCATTTGGAGATGTTCGAAAAAATCACTTTGCTTAAACGCATGCCGTTTCGTCTCACTGAAACCAGCTTTTCTAACAAGGTGATTTTTTCTACATTCTCTAAATGACCTCAAATTTCATATAGCTGATCTTCTATACATAGATAGATAGATTGTTTCGTTTTTACATTTTTCGAACTTTTTATTTCCCTTTATAATCCCCAATTGATTTTCAGATTTTGTAACAAGTTATGGCATAATGTATGGCGTCATTTTCGCCCTAAATTTTAAATTTTGTGAAACTTTCCCCTTTAGATATTCCCTGTTGTTATAGATATGGCATCATGTATGCCAAATTTGGTTAGGTCTCACTGAAACCAGCTTTTGTATCAAGTTAGGTTTTTTCGACCTTCTCAAAAAGGATTTTTTTCTACCTTCTCTAAATGATCTCAAAAATCATACAGACGATCTTCTATACAAAGATAGGTAGATTTTTTTGCGTGAAAAGTAATGGATACAACAAATCGGTGATGATTTATCATTTTTGGCTCGAAAATTAATGGCTACAACAAATCGGTGATGGTTTATCATTTTTTGCGTGAAAATTAATGGCTACAACAAATCGGTGATGGTTTATCATTTTTTACGTGAAAATTAATAGCTACAACAAATCGGTGATGGTTTATCATTTTTTGCGTGAAAATTAATGGCTACAACCAATCCGTGATGGTTTATCATTTTTTGCGTGAAAATTAATGGCTACAACAAATCGGTGATGGTTTATTATTTTTTTCGTGAAAATTAATGGCTACAACAAATCGGTGATGATTTATCATTTTTTCGTGAAAAGTAATGCCTAAAAGAGTTTATAATTTTTAGCGTGAAAATGAATACAGAAAACCGCCCTTTAGCATACTTAGAGAGTGGAAGGTAACCGCCGATAGAGAGAGAGGGTTATCCTGCCCGTTAGATCATACGATCAACGGTCGGCGGACGGGCGTGACATGGGCTAGACCAATCGAGCAATGTTGCACGTCTGCGAGAATTTGTGGAGGAAGAGGGCAAAACTGAGTATTATCAAGAAACCAAGGGCAAATAAACAGACTAAGGGATTCAAATATGAGATTGAAAAAATGGAAAATGCGTGTTTTGTACAATGAAACCCATCTTGGCCTACCTCAAACTATTTGCAATACAAATATACATGAGTGTGAGAATTGTGGCCTCATTTAGACAAAGTATGTTTTGGGGAAAGCTGTTTTGGGAAGGGCTTATTGTGGAAAACCATGCACCTTCATAGCTACTAGGTGATTTGAGAAGGCCTTTGAGAAGTGGCAATTTGTGGTAAAACTTGATTTATCTATGACTTATCTATGTTTTGAGAACCAATTTGTGGTAAAGACTCCATGAGTATGTGCCACTATTTTTCGGAATTTTTTGCACATTAAATGACTCATTTAACTAGTTAATCCCATTTGTTGACTGTCTGTTGACCAGCCACTTGAGGGTAAAACTGAGCATATTGCACTAGCCAGTATTAGCACTCAAGGGGAAAACTGAGCACACAAAAAATGCTAGTATATGACTCGAGGTTATACCTGAGTATATCTAAATTTCCAGGGTTAGACTCGAGGACGCGTGTTGCGGTGCAGAAATAGAAGACGTGCAATTGTTGACGCGTAGACGCGGGTCGCGGTGAAGAAATCGGAGACGTGCAATCGTGGACGCGTGTCGCATTGCAGAAGTCCAAGACGTGCAGCGGTGGACGCGGGTCGCATTAACCACCCCTCGCCTTTATAGACGCCTCCTCCCACTATCTGTCACTCTCACTCGCCCACGCAACGACGCCTCTCACGTCCCATCATCTTCTCCAAAGCTCCCAAGCAAAAAACCCTCTCCCTCTCCTCTCTCCTCGAGATGGACAAGGAGAATGCCAATCCCATCGTCGACGGCGCCGTCGGCTCCAAGCGTGACGCCTCCCTCTTCGACGCCGTCCCTCAACGGACGTCGCCGCCGCGCCCGGGCGTCGGAGGGCTGCCGCCGGTGGCGGTCAGATCCCGCCGATTTGACCCCTATGAGCCGTGCCGTACGTCCCGCCCCGAACCCCTACGACACCTTCCTGGAGGACCCATGGAACGAGGTAACTACGGTTTGCTTCCTTTTTCCCCCATTCCTTTTTGAACCCTATTTTTGCTGGTGTAGATCTGTAGATGGATGAGTATTGGGCTAATATTTGCGTCGATTTTATTCCATTTTGTTGATCACTTCTTGATTTCCTTTAAGATTTGGGGTTCGGCCGTTCGGTTAATTTATGCAAGTAATAATTGAATCTCAATCAGTTAATTTATGCAAGTAATCATGGGATCTCAATCAGTTATTTTATGCACTAATCAAAAGATATCAACCGTTTAATTTTGCAAATAATCTGAATGTGTTCAAGAATCTGTTTCTTTGCCTATGATGAATCGTTGGGCACAAATTTTTACAGGGAGGGTTCAGCGAACCATTGCTATGTACAAATCTGTTGTGCATGAGCTTTGGTTCGCTAACACCTTCCCTGTAGATATATAATCATGCCCACTCTAACTGAGGCTGACTCTGTTTTCCTAACTTTGTTATCATGCACGTTCGTCATCGTTGCAACTCATTCACTCATAGTTTCTGTTTGATATGGATCAGATGTCTGGCAGCGACGTCGGCATCGCCGAGGAGGAGGAGGACGTCAAGACTCGCTAGGTGCTGCGGAGGCTGCAGGTCGACCAGTACATCTCCTACTTCGCCAAGGGTGTCTACAGGTGCCCCTTCTGCACCAGGAGACTCGGCGCCACGGACTTCAACTGCCTCGTCACGCATGCCGAGAACATCGCAACACCTTCCCCAAGGTCGGCACGACGGTGAACGTCTACTCCTTCCGCGCCAAGCACAGGCGCTCGGCATGCACCTCCGCAGCATGCAGCGGGTGGAGATCTCCGCCGGGCGCATGCCTCCGCTCAAGCCCAAGGCTCCCAAGGGGAGCAACAGCAACAAGTGGAGGGAGAGCCAGATGTGGTAGGCGGAGTCCTGGACGTGTGCTGCTGCTGCCTCCCATTTTGTTGTTGGGATCCCTTTGTTGTTAGCTAGGGATCCCTTGTTGTTATGTTGTTAATATGATGGTGCTGTGAAGAACCTCGAACTGTTACTATGTTGGCTGCTGTGTATGCAGCTTATTATCTAGGGAGAGATCCCTATTATCTATCCCTATTCTACTATATTTTGTTGGTCTTTGTTTTCTCTATTTACTATGACTGTGAATTTATCGTACATTACCCTGGAGATTTGCTTCTAGATTTAACTACATACATATGGACCAGAGGGAGTACTAGATTTGCTGCCATATTGGGCAAACAACGAGGACCAAAAGGCACAAATAATTGAAGAAATACAGAAATGCAAGCTTCTCTAGATTTGATACTATTTTGGTGAAAAGGACAGAGAGAAAGAGGGAAAAAGGTGCTCTTAATAATACCAATTTGGGGCCGAGAGAGACAGAACCCAGCTCCTGCTCACGTGCAACCAAACGCGGTCTTGTCCTGTCCCACGCGGTCCTTTTCTACCAGCCCCACGCGACGCGGCCCCACACGTGACAGAACGGTCAACTAAACGGGAATCCTGCCGTCTGCCCTTTTTCAAACAAGGGCTTGGGGAAAACTGAGGAAAAACTAAGTAGCTGGGGAAAACTGAGTACAACTAAGGAGCCAGGGGCAGGAAAATAGAAATCCCTATCATTTTTATGTGATCAGATCCTGATGTGTTGTTGTTTATGATAAGTGCTTGTTCTTATGAGAATGTGATGTTGTTTATAATATGCTCTTATTCATAATTATGTGTTGTTTTTTTATAAATTTATGGTTACATGTTATTATTTACTACTATGTTTGGCCAATTTAATGTGTTGTAAGAGCAGTATTTTTACCCGTGAGTTGTCAGGTGATGAGTATGGGTACGAGTGATAGATAAGATCAAGAGCGACGGGTACGGGTACGGGTATGGGATGACTCCACCCGTACCCATACTCGGTGGGGCCATCCCTAGCCTCAATGTAGCCCTCATTGTCGCCAAAGCTGCTTTGAAGCCCACCGTCGACAGGCGACAGCCAAAATGCACCACCTTATCTCTCAGAAAGAAAACAAGAAAGATGGGCCACCTTCATGTAACAGTTATGTCGTCGATGCACTTAACCCAACTCTCTTAGGGCTTCAGCTGGTGATAAAGAGTAAACGATCGAGTTCCATCTAGCCTCCACTACAGATATGGTGATGAGTTGCTTCGCTCCCCTGATAGGCCTACTAGAAGCGTTCGATGAATGACCCCTTGACACCTTACATGGAGTGCTTTGGGAGTAGGGAACTTGTCCTCGTGGAAGTGTCCGACTATATTAGGCTTCAAAATCTTTCAGGGCATCAAAAACAAAACAATATGCATATATCAAATTTGATCTCCGAGGCTAGAGAGTTTGCCTAATGCACATGGCACATTAGTGTTATTTTTTCCGATAATTTGTCCAATCTTTATAGTTTAAATTGTTTAAAAAGTAATGGATATCTATATCTCATATAAAGCAAAACCTCACTAGAGGATCATTTAAGTTGTCTATCTCAACATGCAAGCCATTCTATTAGCCATCCAATTGTCCATGTCATCCTCCACTAACACTCATTAATACTCTACATGCAAGGCACATCATCTATTTTTTAAGCCATCCAATTAGGGGAGCACTAGGGATCGGCCTCCGATTCTAGCTTCCCATCGGACTAGTGCTAGGACGTACGATTGATTCCATCTCGTCCGTGTGATTGTGCTGTAAAAAACGTTTGTCCACCCTGTCCAGGGGTTTCCATAACGAAATTAATTACTCCTACCTTATATGTGGGGTGGATTTCGGGATTCCGTGGATAGCTCCCCCTAACCACTCACGATTTCTTATTTTAGGAAACTAAGTCTGGTTTTAGGAAAACTGATTAATTGACTTAATTTGCCCGGATGTAAGTTGCTTCCTTCATTAGCAAATTTCATTCCCATGGTAATGCGATCATAGACTTTGCTTCCTTATATAAAAAAATACCATGCTTCGCAAGCCCAACGAAACTTTATCTTTGTTGAGTCAGGTAAAAATATCATATAGTTTTCTTCCTTATGAAGCACATTATGCTTTTAATTTTATTTTACTCAGCTTTGCTTCCTGCGAAACTAAATTTTGCTTCAAATGAAGGAAAATTTTGTTTCTGGCTGAGCATTTGCTTCGGAGGGAATCAATTTTTTTTTCAATTAACATAAATAATCAATGTAATATGTGATTCAACATTTTGTTTCCAGTTTCATGGTACATTGCTTCTTACACAACAAAGTTTGCTTCTAGGAAGAAATATTTGAAATAGAAATACATATATTACATTGTTCATGTTAATTGCTTCATACATAAGGGAATAGAGTTTCTGTATACGTCTAGATTGTTCGGACAACCGAATGATGTGCTTGCGTGGAAGCTTGGAGCAGTTTGATGCTATAGCCGTCAATGGGGGAGATGGCACCACCTCTATGAAGAATGCAACTACATCATCGCAGTACACCATCACGACTGACGCAGTTGGTTGCGCTGCTACCTTCACCATGGCACCGGAATCATCGTCATAGACGATGGTGACACATATTTGTCCACTGGTTCCATCTTCATGAAGTGCCTTCACTGCACGCCCAACGTTCGTGTCAGGGATCATCTGCTGTAAAAATGAAACTAATATTTAATTAAGAAAAATAGAAGCATGGTCAACGTCATATGAAGCAAAGCTTATGTAGCATAGAAGCATGCACCAAAAAGAATATTGATGATCCCATGGTTTCCGCCAATTTTTGCGAGGATGTAAACCACACATATACTTAGTAACTGAAGAAGCATGCAATGAGGCAATCCTATTAGTATAGTGAAGCATGGATATACTAACTGAGAAGTATGGATGGAATCACATATACTAACTAGCTAAAGAAACATGAAAATAGTGAAGCAATCCTATTACAAAATAGTTGCACCAAATATTCTCTGCAATGGAAACATATTTTAAAATAATTGGAAGCATGGTTGGTAGTGGCTGAAGCAAATATTCTCTATGAAAGAAACAACTTTGAGAAAGAAAGAAGCATGGCTACCATTATTTGTACCAGAGCTTCTGTAAATAGTTACATGAATAATAATAATAATAATAATAATAATAATAATAAAAGTACCAATATTGTTGTGTTTGCCTACCAGATCAAAACAAATAAATTGTAGGGATGTGGGCTTTACTATTCACAGTTTTGATGGATGCATGGTACTGAACCACTTCATTCACATAAAATCTAAATCCTGGAGGTATCTTCCTATGAAAAAAATACATTTGCATATAATTACAACAAACCCTCAGATCTAGCAGTCTAGCACACAAGTATGATACTGCCGTGAACAAATAATACATAATGGTGTAATTTTTAGAGACCAGAAATCATATGGCTACCTTAGAGGAGAAGGCATACTGGTGTAGTCGCCAGTGAAGAACGCGAACTGCCGCCTTCACCCGCTGTTATGGAATCTCGTCTCTGTTTCTTGTGTAATTGGAGATGAAGTCATGTTGTACGGGTGGGGTACAGAAGATGAAGATGGTGGCGCACTGGGAGGACGGGAACAGAGCCATGGCGTGGGCTTTGAAGAACGGCGGTGCAGGCCATGCCGACGCAGGTGTCGTGTCGAGCCAGGATGAGATGCAGGTTCAGGGCAGAATGGGCGGCGATGGCGTGTCAAGAAGAGCAGCGGTGCGGTGGAGAAAGCGGCGGCAATGGCGGCCGCGTGGTGGAGAAAGCGGCGGCGAGGGAGAGGCGTTTGGGAAAAAATCAATCTGATATTGTGATGTGTAACCAGTAGGAGCTGAAAATCCGGAATTAGATGAGCTGGGTGCATGGTAAACAGGCATTTATTTTTCTTGGACGGGAAAGCAATCTGCTATGGGCCGTAGGATGGATTACAAATAAACGGCAACCAATCAGTCCGATGATCTGATTCCTATCGGACCACGATCTATAGTATTTACCATCCAATTATCCACATCATCAACTTTTAGCTGCCAACTACATAACCATTTCAAGTCAGTTTTTTTAAGTTAGTCTCTTAACTATTTACGTCAATTGAATCCTGCATGCTCCTACAAATAACATCCTATTCCAATCAACTTATATCCTTTTGTTTTTTTTAGAAAATAGAGTTATCGGAGAAATTCTCGCTGCAACGCGCGAGGTATCCTTCTAGTTCTACTACAAAAAATACCTCCATACCTAAGAGATATTTATTAATAATGGTAGTGTGCTACTTTGCACATGGCCTCTGCACACATGCACAAGTACACGTGTAATCATCACTTACATTTCATTGCACATATAGGAGATGAATGCACTTGTTACCATCTTTTTATACCATCCTTTTTCTAAGTCTCTGTTTCGATACTCTTAAGCAAATCTGATACAATAGTGAAGTGGTAATAACTAGCTATAGCAAAATGAGGGGAGACGATGGTCTTGCGAAAATATAGTACGTCCCACGAAACATGTCAAATGTTTATTAAAATTTGGATGTATCTAGACACTAAATAGTAATAGGTACAACCAAATTTTGACAAACCTTCGACATGTTTCGTAGGATGGAGGGAGTACACGTGTTAAGAAATGAGACGCTAAATGAAGAAGTACAATTAATTAAGAATAGGTATTATTGGGAAAAGTTGATGGGAAGAGCAAGGGAAAGAAATAGTTCCCATGCCATGCTCCGACAGTTGCCTATTCTACCATCGTATAGGCAACAAGTCTTCCTCCTAGGAACCTGCTCCAATTTCGGCACCTATGGTCAGCCCTGACCTTCCTTTTATGAGCATCAGTGAACCTCCTGAGCAGTGCCACTACGTGCTCTTCATGTCCTTTGATGGATAGTGCTCCTGGCGTTTATCACGGCTGTGACCCGACCTCCTGCGGCTGTTAGAACTGGCCCGACACGGTCATGTACTTTCCGGCGTGAGCGACGACGAACGACGATAACTGACGCTATTCCGGCGAAACGCACGCATGTAGACGATTACTTCCGCACATGTATGTATACTGCTAGCTAGATCGAGCCTTTACGATTCAGCTAGTAATACTTGCACGGACACGTAAAAAACGATTGGATTGCCCAAGGTGCATATCGCACCTGCTCTCTTGCTTCTTTCTTATTTCTTGCTTTGATTCTGGGTGCAGATTACAGGGGTATACACCGGTATATATATGCTAGGATACACCCGATGCTAACCGACTAGGAGATGGGATTCTAATCCTACCTGGCCTACAATTCTAACATGCATCAAACACACACCGTATGCCACTCGTATACGGCCGCTTGGACATACGACGTGCTTATTCCTAACAGCGGCCAGCCATGGCCGTTTCTTCTCCAACCTCGCGGGTCTCCGAGTTCGAGTTGATTGGATTTGTGGAGAGCATGACGCGGGCTGGTTCTTTCTTTTGCCCATCTCTCTCGCTTTCTCCTCTTTTACGCGTGAGGAAGTCGCCTCCTCTGCAGGAATCACCTGTCGTCTCGCATGGGTGGAGCCAGTAGGGCGTACAGGTGGGGCTAAGAAATTAGTATGTTTTGTTTTTGGAAAAAATTGCTACAGGACACCGTTATTTTATAGCATTTGCTGAAACACACCACCCGATTATGTATTTGCCAGGTACCATTATAATTTTATGACACTTTACTAGGACACGCCACCAGCCTAAAACGGAAAGTTTTGCACTTTTGTCTATGATGACTGGTATTGAAGATAAAGTGCAAAGCTTTCCCTTTTTAGTCAGGTGGTGTGTTCTGGCAAATGTGCCACAGAATTGTAATGGTACCTGGTAAAGACACAATCGAGCGGTGTGTTTCAGCAAACGCAAAAAATAACAGTGTCCTATGATAAATTTTCCCTGTTTTTTGGAGGCAAGAAATCGGTATGTTCGTCCATACCAAATTAATGTTACGTGAGAAAAGGGAACGCATTCGGCCCAACCTAGGCAGCGAAAATCCATCGACTAGACGTTGTGCCTTCCTTTTCCGCATGTAGTTTCTTCTACGGAGGAGAGTCTTGATCTCCAGGCGGCAAACGCACGGAGATTTCTGATCCGATTGATCTCTCCCAAAAAAATAATGGTGGGGCACCGCACGGAGGGCTACCGGCGATGGAAGACAACTGCAGCAACCAACATCCCAGCATGTAGGGGCAACCGGCGGCACTACCATCTCCAGGTGAGCACGGTATAAGCATTCATGTGTTTAGATCAGGATGAGGCATGCACTGGTAAATCAGGAAACACACTCTCACCCAAGGGAAGTTGGAGAAATCTGAGGAGGATAGTTTTCATTGTTTGTGTGTCCGGTGTTGGGCCTCCATGTCCAATTTCTCTTCTTTAATTGTGTAGTTTTTTCATTGTAGAAGTGGGACAATGATTCATTACTGGTGAAAGAATATGAAAAAATAGATATTTAATTAATTAGTTTATATTTTTCATTGTCGGCACATATGTGCACATTTTTTTGGGCGCAAGGATGGCGTGGGACGGCTGCTGTGCCGATGAGTCTATGCCTATGGCACCGCACACACTGTTTGGACGTGTGGCAGCCTACCGGCGGCTATTCCTAAAGGCGTCCTCCCTAGGCTAACGGCCGTTCGCCCTCCTGCGAGCCCACCAACACCGTGCCGATGATGTTTGTGCCGATGATGCGGCAATACCTTCGGGCTTACCGTGGTGCCGATAACTAGACCTGTGCCGATGACCAACAAACTTGTGTCAAGGCATTATTGTACCGACGGCAATGTGCCGAAGGTTGCCGTCTAGCCTGTGTTACACTAGTTTAAACACTACTTTAGTAACATGATAGAATACATTAGTTAGAGAATGTTAGACTAGTTTAAATATCATATTTATCTCGGCTCTAACGTACAACTGCGTTCAACTCGGCTGCTCTAAGTTCACGTGAATCCGAAGAAGCAAGAAACATACGAAGGAACGAATCCACATAAAAAATTGAATGGACCGTCGAATGAACACCGATTCTGGCGAAATTTGGCGAAACTTGCACGACAGATAAGATAGGTGGCGTGCGGGCGACAGGGAGGAGGACCCCACGATCCCAGCTGTAATTTTTTTTTTTGAGGTTGCGCTGTAATTTTTCTTGTACACTAATTAAGCGACATGATATAATAGATCTTGGGTCGCAGCTTGGGGAGCGCCTACTCTCCGCCTTAAGCGGGAGTGACGGTCCGCTCCGCCTGAAGAGCTCCCTTCTGGCCTTCTGGGCCGCTCCACGTACGGCCCAACAAATGGTATTGTTTCTCCCTCTTTTTTCTCCTTTCGGTTCAGATTTAAATTTTTTTAAATATTAAATCTAAAAAAGTTTGGATTAAAAATATTTCAGATCTAAAAAATATTCGTTCTAAAAGAGTTCAAATCTCAAAATGTTCAAAATTTAAAAAAGTTCAAATTAAAAAATGTTCGAATCTAAAAATGTTCGAATCTAAAAAAGTTCAAAATTTGAAAAAAGTTCAAAATCAAAAAATGTTCAGATTTCAAAAATGTTCAGATTGAAAAAATGTTTGAATCTTAAAAAGTTCGAATTTGAAAAAAAAGTTCAAAATAAAAAAATGTTCAGATTTCAAAAATGTTCGAATCTGAAAAGTTCGAATTTAGAAAAGTTCAAAATTCGAAAATTTTCAATAATCTAAAAAGAATATAAAAATCGACCAAAAACAGAAGAAAAACCGAACAGAAAAACCTTTGAGAAATCGAACACACAAACAGCCACTAAATAACGAAAAACCGTGAAAACCGAGGGAAAAAACATATAAAACCGGTGGTGTACGACGCAGGCACAAACTTACGATAAAATGGGCCTGGCCCAGTAGCTAATTTCTTCAGGCGGGAGCGATCCTAACGCCCGCAATAAGCGGCGAATAGGATTTGCCCGCAGCTTGCCGCGGCCCGTGTCAACTCTCGTTGCTAAATAGTGGTTTATTTGGGCTTGCATGGACTCAGGCTCCTACGGAAGGCCGCCTATAACCGGAGCCTGCCGAAGTTGTTCGTCGTGGATTCGCGTTACAGCTGGACCGCCGGTAATGACCCCGGTTCCCCACTCCATCTCCCGTCGTGTTCGTCCCTCTGCTGGTGCCGCTCCAGCCTCCCCGCGGCAGTGTCCTGCTAGGGCGGAGGGTGCGGGACCTTGGAATTGATTTTTCCTCCAGAGATACGCAAACGCTCGTCGATTGTGGCGGAGGCCACCCCCAGTGCTGTAGCCCGTTCGCTTTGGGTGGTCGCGAAGAGCAGGTTCGATCAGAGGGGGACCAAGTAAGTATGCGCCTTCGCTTCAGCTTCCACGATTATTTTGCCCACTGGGAATTTGCATACACCGTCGCAATTTTTACATGGATACACCTTGTGCATTTTGATTCTGCGATTCTACGGTTGTTGCTAGAGCTTAAATGGAGTTTATTAAGTACCAGGTCAGATTTCTATCAGCGACAGCCTTGGTAGCTACGACAGCCTCGGTATCTACGACATCTGCCTGTTGGAACTTAGAACATCAAAAGCACTTGGTACACCCAAGCGATTATGTTCCTGTTTTTGATCCGTAACTTCAAATAAAATGCAGTGATCTCAAAACAGCTTCAGTTATCACCATGTGAATTGGTGTCTGCGTGGCAAGTGTTTTAGCTATTTCCCCCCTTTTCAGTTTCCTTTTGTGTCGGTGTCACACTACTTCTGAAGCGGAAGCTAATATTATTTTCTGGACACAACTAACCAGTATGAGCAAGAGAATTGAGAACTTATAAATTCACCGTCACTACTCTAATGATCTGGAAAAAGCCTACACTAGTAGGAAAAGCTTCATCAGTGGCGCACGAGAATATGATTCTGTGGCGCACGGGTGGTGCGCCACAGAAACTTCGCCACAAAAATAGGGTTTCTGTGGCGCACCGTAGCATGCGCCATAGAATTAAGGTGTTCTATGGCGCATACGGTCCAGCTGCGCCACAGAAATAGGTGCGCCACTGAATTCTATCTTGGTGCGCCACACAAAAATGTACAGGTATACTCGATTTTGTGCTCCCTGGTATATTATACAGGTTTTATACAGGTTTTGTACACAGTATACATGTATAATATAGACAGATAGACAGATATAATATGGATACATATAACATAGCAACATTATACATCATCATCACAGTACTTAGAGCCCGATCGAGATACATATATAGTGGCAAGTGTCAAATGTTTTGCATACAACTCTTAATTCATACAAAATTCACAATTTCGAGATACAAAGTAGTCTTCATCCGGTTCCTCCTTTGCTCCCTCATCTCTACCCACCAGGCTCGCTTGCATCGGGGTCTTCATCCAGTTCCTACTATGATGAAAATGGAAGAAAGTGAGATCAACAAGTCCGATGCACAAGAGAAATGGAATAAATGCCTCATACATTGTTGGTCAACACAAAATATTAACATTCAGGGATGGCGTAAGTGAGACCAAGTCCGATGCACAAGAGATTGATATTTGTGCTATCTTACCGGCTCACTTACGCCACCCCGAGTGTACGGTGACCAAACATTTTAATCATCGGCATTTTGAAAATCTCAAAGCAAATGGAATGACAAAATGGAATAAGTGTCTCATACATTGTTGGTCAACACAAATACTATGGTCAGAAACCATAGTTGCAGTATACACCGCAGTATACTTTGCAGAAGGGCCCCCTTTCCACGGCCGCCGTTCCGTGAACGGGTGCTTAACGACACAACAATCTGCCTCTCGGCGCACACGAGTCCTCGCCGTCAGTGAACGAGTCCTTGATGTAAAGACCGCAGCGCCTGCCTAGCATTATGCCGAGCCGTGTTGCCGCGCGCCGTGTGTCCCGCGCATCGCCTTCTTGCCGGTGAACCAATAGGCGATCGTTGGAATAAGGAAACCGATGACGGCCGGTCGCAAGATTAAGTGCGATCGCTTCCTTATTCCAACGATTAGTCTATTCGTTCACCGGGCAAGAAGGCGAAGAGTGCGGGCGCGTGAGACACGGGGCGCAACAGGGTCGGCATGATGCTAGGGAGGCTGGCACCGTCTTGCATTAAGGACTCGTTCACGTCGACGGCGAGAGAAGAAAAGTGGTGATGCGCCGGAGAGGCAGGTCGCGTTGTTGTCTCAAGGACTCGTTCACGGAACGGCGGCCGGGGAAAGTGGGGCCCGTCTACAAAGTATATTGCGGCGTATAGGTGACCAAACATTCTAATCATCGGCACTAAAATGGAAGAAAGAGCCAAGTGGTATCTCAACTAGATATCATATGCCTCATAATTTGTTGGTCGAAAGAAATATTAACATTCCGGGATGGGGTCAGTGAGGCCAGGTAGGATGCACAAGGGATTGATATTTGTGTCATCGCACCAGGCTCACTGACCCCACCCCGGAGTGTACAAGTGACCAAACAATTTAATCATCGGCACTAAAATGGAAGAAATGCCAATGCAATTAAGAAGCAGCTAGTATGAACTAAATGGAATGCATCATACTTTGTTGGTCGAAACAAATATTAACATCCAGAGATGGAGTAAGTGAGGCCAGGTAGGATGCACAAAATATTGATATTTGTGCCATCACACCAGGCTCACTTGCTCCACCCCGAGTGTACGAGTGAACGACTGTTGCGGTCAGAAACCCACCGGCGAGCGGCGGGCACACAGAGAGCCGGAGGCTCCCAGATGCGGCTGGCCCTGGTCCCTCGGCGACGGCCCGCAAAGCCTCGGCACGCACGTCCGATGCTGGTGCAAGGGCGTGCCACGACCTATACCTGGTCGGAAGGTGATGGATTTGCTTCGCTTAGTTTCATGCATGGCATATACGTAAACATTAAATACGAGCCTCGATCGGCTCTCAGGTTGTCTGTGAATCGGCTCAAGGAGCCGATTCACCCATGATCCGTATGAGGTATACGATCACATGGTGGTCCTGCTTGATCAATATAAAGCTAAAACGACCTATGACGATTTAGGGTTTTCACCACATAATCGGAACATCCTACGCGTGATTGAGCCTGGCAGCCACGCACGGTGATAATAAACCGACCCTAGATAAGGCCTAAAAACCAACGTGAAGTTGATCCCCGGAACATCTCATCTAGGGCTAGCAAACTACACCCTACGTGCTACTGGATCCTTCAACCCGTTTGCAAGGCCTAACTATGCAGATATTAAACTAATCCTTGAATAACAAGGAGCAATCATAACGGATCGGATCTACTAAATAATGATCAAGCGAGGTGCCGCCCTTACACCTAAGATAGGCGTAAGGGCGGCTAGACGTCTAGGGGTTGCATGGACGAAAGCATGTAACACGACGAAACAATGCTAACCCTAACACATCTATGATAACTACGTTGCTCGCCATCAACAAGGCTTCAGCACGAGCAACGCATGAACAACGAATAAACGTGTACTGCCTATGCAAGATCGGGCAGTGATGACCCACAAGTATAGGGGATCGCAGCAGTCTTCGAGGGAAGTATTACCCAATTTATTGATTCGACACAAGGGGAGACAAAGAATACTTGGAAGCCTTAACAACGGAGTTGTCAATTCGATTGCACCTGAAACAGACTTGCTCGCAAGAGTTTATCGGTATGATTTTATAGCGAGTAAGAGTGAAAACAGCACAGAGTAACAAAGACAGCGTAGTGATTATAGTAAACAGCGGATTAAAATACTAGTAGGCACGGGGACGGATGACGTTGCATGGATGAGAGAAACTCATGTAACAATCATAGCAGGGCATTTGCAGATAATAATAAAACGGTGTCCAAGTACTAATCAATCAATAGGCATGTGTTCCAATTATAGTCGTGCGTGCTCGCAATGAGAAACTTGCACAACATCTTTTGTCCTACCAGCGGTGCAGCCGGGCCTCAAGGGAAACTACTGGATATTAACTCCTTTTAATAGAGTACCGGAGCAAAGCATTAACACTCCGTGAACACATGTGATCCTCACATCGCTACCATTCCCTCCGGTTATCCCGATTTCTGTCACTTCGGGGCCATTGGTTCCGGACAGCAACATGTGTATACAACTTGCAGGTAAGATCATAAACAATGAATATCATGATGAAACAATAACATGTTCAGATCTGAGATCATGGCACTCGGGCCCTAGTGACAAGCATTAAGCATAACAAGTTGCAACAATATCATAAAAGTACCATCTACGGACACTAGGCACTATGCCCTAACAATCTTATGCTATTACATGACCAATCTCATCCAATCCCTACCCTACAGCGGGGGAATTACTCACACATGGATGGGGGAAACATTGCTGGTTGATGGAGAGGCGTTGGCGGTGATGGCGGTGATGATCTCCTCAATTCCCGTCCCGGCGGAGTGCCGAACGGAGACCTGGCCCCGCGACGGAGTTTCGCGATGTGGCGGCGTTCGGAGGGTTTCGGCGACTTCGACTTCTCTCCGGCGTTTTTAGGTCGAGGCGAATAAGTAGTCCGAAGGAGGGCGTCGGAGGCCGGCCGAGGGGGCCACACCACGGGCCGCGCGGCCCCCCCGGGTCGCGCGCCGCCTATGGTGTGGGGCCCTCGGCCTCCACTTCAATTGCCCTCTCGCTCCGTTAGTTTCCGGGAAAATAGGGCCTTCGCATAAATTCCGAGGTTTTTCCGAAAGTTGGATTTCGCACAAAACGAGACAGCAAGTCTGCGAAAACAGCGTTAGTCCGTGTTAGTTGCATCCAAAATACACAAATTAGAGGCCAAACAATAGCAAAAGTGTTCGGGAAAGTAGATACGTTTTGGACGTATCAACTCCCCCAAGCTTAGCTTATTGCTTGTCCTCAAGCAATTCAGTTAACAACGAGCGATAAAAGAACTTTCACGAACACATTTGCTCATATGATGTATATATTCTCATGATATGGCTAATACTTGAGCAGTTCATAATGAGGTACATGCAAATAAGATCATCTAACAGCTATGTCAATCATGAAGAGGTACCAACAATTAATAATAAGCATCAAGAATCATGTACATAAGCAAGATTGCAATGTTCATAAGAGAGTATGATAAAGTGGTATCTCGCTTGCCTGTATTTGATTGGCAAAACATAAATGCCCGGGCACCTCTGGAGTTCATAGAAAGACTAGAAGTAGTGATTGTCAAAGATAAAAGCATCAAAGTTATACCACAATCAATCATATTTTGAGACAAGCATATTATACTAAGAATGACAGTTGTGCTCTCAAGATAGTACTCAAAGAAATAATGGAGACACAACATAAAAGTAAAAGATTGACCCTTCGCAGAGGGAAGCAGGGATTAACATGCGCTAGAGCTTTTCATTTTTATAAATCAGGAGTAAAATTATTTTGAGAGGTGTTTGTTGTTGTCAACGAATGGTAATGGGTACACTAACTACCTCGCCAACCGGACTTCCAAGAGCGGCTCCCATGAATTATTGCATATTTATTTGGCACTCCTTCCAACCTTTCTTGCACAAACCATGGCTAACCGAATCCTCGGGTGCTGCCAACAATCTCATACCATGAAGGAGTGCCTTTTTATTTTAGTTTTATTATGATGATGACACTCCCCCAACCTTTGCTTACACAAGCCATGGCTAACCGAATCCTTCGGGTGCCGTCCAACAATCACAAACCATGGAGGAGTGTCTATTTAAGTTTAATTAATTCGGGACTGGGAATCCCATTGCCAGCTCTTTTTGCAAAATTATTGGATAAGCGGATGTGCCACTATTCCATATGAGAGTCCGTCAAAAGTAAATGACAAGGTTGAAAGCTAAACACCACATACTTCCTCATGAGCTATGAAACATTAACACAAATTAAGAAGCATTTTGAAGATTTTAAAGGTAGCGCATGAGAATTTACTTGGAATGGTTTGAAATGCCATGCATAGGTATTTATGGTGGACACTCTGGAATGACTTGGTTTTCATGTGTTTGGAGGCACGAGCAGCGTTCCCGCTCAGAAGTGAAGGCTAGCAAAAGACTAGGAGCGACAAATCAAGAGAGCAGAACCTCATAATCATGCTTGCGGCAAAATAAATTAACTGAGGCATAAAAGTGATACCAGAACTCTGAAGCAATGTAAATCATTGAGGCTTAATTGACTCTTGTTCAGTCATATGCATGCGTGAGCATGTGCCAAGTCGATATAAATGAATTATTCAGAGGAGGATACCACAATGCCATACTTACTTATGAATAAAACAATGCAAGCAAACATCCATGACATGCTACTCATATTAATAGATTGGAGCTAATCATGAGAGATCATGAACTACTAGACTTTCTTAAATAACATATACCTCACATGAACCAACTAAGCATGCTCACATGGATGAGTATATGTATAAAAATGAAAACAAATAGAGTTCATACCAGCCTCTCACCACAATCAGATTGTCGTAGATCGTCATTATTGCCTTTTCACTTGTGTAGCTTGGATAATATGAAATGAAAACCACGCTCCAGCCACCGAAGACCATTGAACTCATGATGAACTTTACAAACCAAAGAAGAACAGCAAATATTTTTGGTGTTTTCGATTTGAGAACAAGAACAAAAGGAAACAAGCAAACAAAGCAAAATCTTTTTGGGTTTTCTTATAGCAAACTAGCAATAGCAAATAAAGCGAAACAATTGCAAGAAACCAAGATAAATAAATGGTGAAGAGAAACAACAGAAATATTTTTGGTCTTTTTGTGTTTTGGGAAAGAAACAAAGTAAGAACAAGAAATAGCAAACTAAAAGAAACACAGAAAAGCGAGATGGCAGAAATCTGCCAAAACCTGACAGCAGTACAGAAATCGATTTTTACAAAAATCTTACGTTGCTCAGTTCAAAAAGTGTTCAACTAATGAAAGTTAGATAACAACCTGGGGAACCTGCACAAAAATTTGCAACTCAAAATAACGTTCTGGCTGTGCACGATTTTTACGGTAACAGCCCAGAATCTGTTTTCAGGCAGCACTTCCCCAAATATCATCTTCCTCTCATTAGAAAACCACTCAAAGAGACTAAACAAGTATATACAAGTATCCAGCAACCATAATATGCAAAGAATGAGTGATGCCGGTATACCTCCCCCCAAGCTTAGGCTTTTGACTCTTCTTGATCACGTTATATCCCCCTTCTCTCTTGACCCTTAAAAACTTCCTTCACACCAAACTTCTCATAAACTTCATTAGAGGGGTTAGTACTCAAAAAATTTGAATCCACCTTGGTCCTGTAGTGGCACATTGCAAGAACTCAATAAAACATTAGCTACAGCCCTCTACGTCTAGAAAACCTCGCTTAAAGTCCACAAGAGACAATGCAAAAAACAGAGACAGAATCTGCCAAAACAGAACAGCCAGTAAAGACGAATTTTAAATAAATACTTCCGTTGCTCAAATCAGAAAACTCAAAACTAATGAAAGTTGCGTACATATCTGAGGAACATGCACGTAAATTGGTATAATTTTCTGAGTTACTTACAGAGAAAACAGCCCAGATTCGTGACACATAGAAATCTGTTTCTGCGCAGAAATTCAAATCTAGTACCAACCTTCGATTAGAGACTTTACTTGGCACAATAATGCAATAAAGTAAAGATACAAATGTATTGCTACAGTAAGTAAAACAAGTGGAGGAAGAAAGAAATGTTGTTCACCTTCTCTATGCATATAAAAAGTATTTGTTAACAAGGTTGATCAAGTCTTGCCACCAAATAAATTTTACATAGCATAAGAAGAAATAAACCTCAAATCAATCATGTTACCTTGAATTGTATTGATATGGATCCAATCACAAGAGTTTGATATTCTTCTTTAGGCTCATATATAGGACAATCAATAGTTCCCACTTTGATAGTTCTCACATGAGAGATAGTATTAACTCCGCACGCTTTTTCAATCCTCTTGGGGAAATAGACGGTGTGTTCCTTATCATCAACATTGAAAGTAACCTTTCCTTTATTGCAATCAATAACAGCCCCTGCGGTGTTAAGAAAAGGTCTCCCAAGAATAATAGATATATTATCGTCTTCAGGCATTTCCAACACAACAAAATCAGTTAATATCAAGCAGTTATTAGTAACTTGAACAGGAACATCCTCACATATACCAACAGGAATAGCAGTAGATTTATCAGCCATTTGCAAAGATATATCAGTAGGTATCAACTTATCCAAGTAAAGTCTCTTATAAAGAGGAAAAGGCATAACACTAACACCGGCTCCCAAGTCACATAGAGCAGTTCTAACATAATTATTCTTAATAGAACAAGGAATAGTAGGTATACCTGGGTCGCCCAACTTCTTTGGAATTTTGCCATTGAAAGAGTAATTAGCAAGCATAGTGGAAATTTCCTCATTGGGGATTTTCCTTTTGTTAGTAACAATATCTTTCATATACTTTGAATAAGGAGGCAATTTAATAGCATCAGTCAAAGGGATTTGCAAGAATAAAGGTTTCATCCATTCACAAAATTTATTATAGTGTTCTTCTTCCTTTGATTTTAGTTTCTTAGCAGGAAAAGGCATTGGCTTTTGCACCCAAGGTTCTCTTTCATTACCATGTTTCTCAGTAATAAAATCTTCTTTAGTATACTTTTTATTTTTAGCATGCTTTTCTGGTTCTTCTTCAACCTCTTCTTTATCAGGAGTATCATTCTTATCATTATCATGTTCATCACCACTTTCAGTTTCAGCATCAAAAATAGAAATACTATTAGGATCATTAACGGTTGAGGATTCTACAACATTTTTATGTTTCTTTTTCTTTTTCTTCTTAGAATGAGCACTAGGTTCAATGCGTTGAGAATCTTGTTCAATTCTTTTGGGATGCCCTTCAGGATATAGAGGATCCTGGGTAGAGACACCACCTCTAGTTGTTACTTCATAAGCATGTTTTTCTTTAGCATTATTTCCTAACAAATCATTTTGCACTTTAGTGAGTTGATCAATTTGAGTTTGAATCATATGAAAATGTTTAACAAGCATCTTAACATCATTGGAGGTTCTCTCCACAATATCATGCAATTGACTAATAGCTTGAGAATTTTCCATTAAATGATTCTCTACTCTCATATTAAAATTTTCTTGCTTAACAATATAATTATCAAACTCATCTAAGCATTGTGCAGGAGGTTTCGAATGAATATCTTCCCTAGTAAAGCGTTGAAGGGAGTTTACCTCAATCATGGATGAAGGGGAATTATCTCACATATATCTTCTATAGGAGGTAGATTCTTCACATCTTCAGATTTAATACCTTTCTCCTTGAGAGACTTCTTTGCTTCCCTCATATCTTCATCATTCAATTTAATTAAACCCCTCTTCTTCACTATTGGCGTTGGAGTTGGTTCAGGCGTAGTCCAATCATCATAATTCCGGCCTATTTTAGCCAATAATTCTTCAGCGTCGTCTGGAGTTCTTTTCCTGAAAACACAACCAGCACAACTATCCAGGTATGCCCTAGACTCAATGGTTAGTCCACTATAAAATATATCAAGTAAATCATGCTTTTCTAAATCATGGTCAGGCAAAGCTCTAATAAGAGAGCAAAATCTCGCCTAAGCCTCAGGCAATTTCTCCTCATCGATCAAAATTATAAACTCTCTGCAAAGCAGCATGTTGAGCACTAGCAGGAAAGTATTTGCGGAAGAAAACATCAAGCAATTCTTTCGGACTTTTAATAGAATTAGGTGGCAAATTATTATACCAAGTTTTAGCGTCATCCTTCAATGAGAATGGAAATATTTTAGCAACAAAGTAAGTACGCTTCTTAACATCATCAGAAAACAAGCTACTCAAAGTAGATAACTCAGTCATGTGTTCAACAGCACTTTCTTTTTCACCACAAAAAGGTGTTTTCTCAACAATAGCTATATGAGATAGATCAAGAGAAAATCATAATCTTTATCCCTAATGTTTATAGGAGATGTGGCAAATTTAGGATCAGGAGACAGTTTATATCTAACAGCATGTTCTGCAAGCAACTTTTTAATTTTTCTTGCATCAGTAGTAGCATTGCATTTTTCAATAAAATCATCATCAAGCTCCACATAATCTTCCTCAAGATCATCACTAGAGTATTCAAATTCAGGTGAACTAACAGGTGTAGTAGCATTAGGAGTTTCAGTATTTTCAATTTGTCTAGATTTAGCAATTGTAGCATCTAGAAAAGATCCCAATGAACCACTATCATCAAGCACAGCTAAACATTATCAATATTATGAGAGTGTTCAGATTCAGCAGATGTACCCGCATGCGAAGCATGTGGCGGTGAAACAAGTTTATCAATCACAGATGGTGAATCAAGTGTAGCGGAGGTACTCAGAATTGTACCTTTTCTTGTAGTGGATGGTAATATGGCGATCTTAGTATCGCGAGGTTTACCCATGATGGAGAATTTGCAGCGAACAATATTAATCCAAGTGAACTTCCAAATAAAGCTATGCTCCCCGGCAACGGCGCCAGAAAATAGTCTTGATGACCCACAAGTATAGGGGATCGCAACAGTCTTCGAGGGAAGTATTACCCAATTTATTGATTCGACACAAGGGGAGACAAAGAACACTTGGAAGCCTTAACAACGGAGTTGTCAATTCAGTTGCACTGGAAACAGACTTGCTCGCAAGAGTTTATCGGTAGTAACAGTTTATAGCAGTAGCGTAGTGAAATAACGCAAGAGTAACAAAGACAGCAGTAGTGATTATAGTAAACAGCAGGATTAAAATACTGTAGGCACGGGGACGGATGACGGGCGTTGCATGGATGAGAGAAACTCATGTAACAATCATAGCAGGGCATTTGCAGATAATAATAAAACGGTGTCCAAGTACTAATCAATCAATAGGCATGTGTTCCAATTATAGTCGTGCGTGCTCGCAATGAGAAACTTGCACAACATCTTTTGTCCTACCAGCCGGTGGCAGCCGGGCCTCAAGGGAAACTACTGGATATTAAGGTACTCCTTTTAATAGAGTACCGGAGCAAAGCATTAACACTCCGTGAACACATGTGATCCTCACATCGCTACCATTCCCTCCGGTTATCCCGATTTCTGTCACTGGTTCCGGACCAACAACATGTGTATACAACTTGGTAAGATCATAAACAATGAATATCATGATGAAACAATAACATGTTCAGATCTGAGATCATGGCACTCGGGCCCTAGTGACAAGCATTAAGCATAACAAGTTGCAACAATATCATAAAAGTACCATCTACGGACACTAGGCACTATGCCCTAACAATCTTATGCTATTACATGACCAATCTCATCCAATCCCTACCATCCCCTTCGCCTACAGCGGGGAATTACTCACACATGGATGGGGAAACATTGCTGGTTGATGGAGAGGCGTTGGCGGTGATGGCGGTGATGATCTCCTCCAATTCCCGTCCGGCGGAGTGCCGGAACGGAGACTTCTGGCTCCCGCGACGGAGTTTCGCGATGTGGCGGCGTTCGGAGGGTTTCGGCGACTTCGACTTCTCTCCGGCATTTTTAGGTCGAGGCGAATAAGTCCGAAGGAGGGCGTCGGAGGCCGGCCGAGGGGGCACCACAGGCCGCGCGGGCCCCCGGGCGCGCCGCTCTATGTGTGGGGCCCTCGGGCCTCCACTTCAATTGCCCTTCGGCTCCGTTAGTTTCTGGGAAAATAGGGCCTTCGCATAAATTCCGAGGTTTTTCCCGAAAGTTGGATTTCTGCACAAAAACGAGACACCGAGCAGTTCTGCTGAAAACAGCGTTAGTCCGTGTTAGTTGCATCCAAAATACACAAATTAGAGGCCAAACAATAGCAAAAGTGTTCGGGAAAGTAGATACGTTTTGGACGTATCAGCATGATGCTTACCCGGAAGAAACCCTCGAAACAAGGGGCTGGCGATGCGCCTAGATTGGTTTGTGGTGAACGTGATTGTTGTCTTTCTCAATAACCCTAGATACATATTTATAGTCCGTAGACTTTCTAACGTGGGAGTAATCCCAACGTGCATGAGCCAAATTCTATCTAACCGACACGTACTACTATATTTACGATACACGGGCAAACTAGCCCAAACTTTGTATACAAGGCCGATTCATGTATTTCTTCCAGGTATATTCTTCAAGCCCATCTTAATCGCGCCCACCTCTGATCCGGTCAAATTCTGGTGATAACACATGCCCCCCTGGTTTTGGAAATGACAATTCCAAAATCACTCTGTTTTTCCCTTTCTTCGTCGGGTCATGTCGTGGCATAGCAGAACCGTCACAGTACCCTTCATCATGATACCTTGCCTTCTCAACTTCTCCGCATGATTTGATGGTTTTGGCACCACATCCTCGGGAACCGCTGCAGCATTGAATCATCTCCACTATATCGCCTCTATTTTAACCGCATCCTGCAGTTCACTTCTTCATCCCCTTCGCATTAGCACTCCAAAAGCCCTCCTCTGCCACCATTTCTTCTTCCTCCTCGCCTCGTCGGGTCTTTCCTCCCAGTCCTCCCCCTCCCGCGAGCCGACGCCGGAGTGACCCGGAGGAGGCCCACGAGGCCCACATTCGCCGCGCCATAGAAGACGGGGACGAGTCCGTCACGACTTCTCCGTCTGTCCGAGGACGACAAGTCCTCGACCGACGGGAAGCGACCTCCGCTTCCTTGCCGACGGGAAACGGAGGAGGAGAGCGATGACGATCGCTTCTCCGGGACGACTTCACCTCCTTCGAGGAGGAGGAGGAGGAGGAGGAGGAGGACGACACCTCCTCCGATGAGCCGCCGCCAAGCGCTTGCCCCCGGCCGGGGAACCTCGGCGACCGACGGCGACGACGGCGCTGACGAGGAGGACGAGGACAACGAGGGCCCTGCCGGTGGCCGCGGCAGCAGCCGACGACGAGCTAGCCGGGAGTAGCGCCACAAGCGACGCCGGCGCCGACGAGGGCAGCGACGGCCCATAGATAGGACCCTTAGCATAGGATCAGTAGTAGTAGATGGGGCAATATATCCCCTGGTACTTCCTTTTGAGAGCAATCAGCTCTTTATGTAAGGAATCCCGTTATCAATGAAGAATTTCCTTTAATTTGATTTTGCCGATTTCCTTTATGCTAATTTAGCCGATTTCCCCTCACTTTGCCGATTGTCAACTTGGTCAATGCTCAATGAGCCGATGGCAACGCATCGGTCCCTCACAATCTATCCTTCATCTCTTCGACTGATGACTTTGAGATCTGGTGGACAATGTGGAAGACCCATGCCTTCAGGAGAGCCCTAGGACCGTTGCTGAAACAACTTGACGCTGAAGCTGATACTTCTGCAGAACAGGTGCCACTTGCTCGCAAATCTCCTCGCGATAGTTTCCAGTGATGCTTTATAACCCTGCTCTGTTTCTTTGCAGCAACAAGATGGCCCAGAGCCTGTCAATGATGATGGATCCCCTTCAAGTTCCTCCCACCAGCTCCAGTGGTCCTCTTCTGCAAGAACTCACCACCTTTCAAAAAGGTTGTGATGCAGAGCCAGCGATTCCAATAAAATCGGCTCCCAAGAGTAAAGACTCTTCAGGGCCAGCCGCCCCGAGCCTCGCCAGGGCGAGAACAGCAGTGAGAAAAGTAGTTGCCAGGAAAACTTTGAAGGGCAAAAACCCTGCGCCAGCTCCAGAAAGCTTATATGTAAGCTGTTCTATACCCCATCTTGTTCCATTCATCCTTCTAGGCTTTTATAGCATGTCAGTGTCCATTAATCCTGCTCTTGCAGACCTCTACTGAAGACAATACCAGCGAGGAGACGCAGTCCAGCCGACGAGGCTCAAGCTCGGGCACCTCCGAGGACACCACCACGCAAAAACAGCCAGATGTGCCACCATCGGCTTCCAAGAAAAGGTCAGCCCCTGAACCTGCTGCCCTTCAAGCTCCCATCAAAACAGGGCAAGGAGGCTTACGCACCAAGAGTCAATGCACCAAGAGGGCTCGGAAGGATCAGCAAACCCCTTCCTCGAACCAAGAAGCTTTAAATGTAACGGCTCTCCAACTCCTCCTAGCTTAGTTCTTGTGCTTTGCTGCCCAGATCGGCTCACCATCTTTTTGCAGACTGATGAAACTTCCAGTGGGGATGTCGAGGAAGTTCGATGCCCTCCACAACTCTGGAGGTAACAACCTCTAAAGGTGACATCGACCAAGTTGCCACCTTGGCCAAACCCCAGCAGAGACGCCACCGATTGCTTCGTCATCGGCTGTTCCCATGGTCATAGGAGAGGTATGCTCCCTTTGTTGGGCTTGCCCTTACCCTGATCTGCAGACTTATGCTGCTTTTTGTTGTTTGTCGGGCTGTGATCTCTCGGCTTGCTGTCGTTCGACCCTGAATCTATCGAGCCGGCCCACTCCACAGCACGTGATGAATCGAGCCCCAGCGTCATCGCTGACCAACTCCAATGCCTCAAAGCTCGCTTTCTTCACCCATTGAGACATTAGTCGAAAACTCGAGGAGGTGAAGAACACTCTTGAAGAAATCCAGCCTCACGTCCGTGACGCACTTGAAGCTACGCCGGTCGTGACGTTGTCCGCTTCGTCAAGGGTGCGGCTCGTCGAGAATCGACTTACGCCACACCCAACTCCCGCTGAAAGCCGATATTGCAGAAATGTCAACGGCTTAACGAGAAAAAGGCAGCTTTGGATGCCAAGACGACCCCTCTCATCTGCTGAGCTTGAGATCTTGCGAAAGGAGCTGAAGGATCTCGAAGAAAAGGTGCGGGTCACCAAAGAGCTCATCTGTGACAAGGAAGCTTCCATTGCTCGCTCCCAACGGGAAGCAGAAGGCCTCAAGGCTGAACTGAAAACTGACTTGGCGGAGATACGTGCCTTGAACAAGCAACTGGTGACAGGCAAGGATGATGACGACAAGGCCGAGATCGCAGAGGTGGATCACGTCCGTGCTGGTGTACTCCGCGCCTTAGAAACTTTCCTTCAGTAGGGCCTGCGCATGTGGCAGTTTGTGCTTGTAATTCTAGAGTCGATGGTTGTGCATCGGCTTTTTATTCTAGAGTCGATGGTGTACATCGCTGTGCTTTGTATGTACATTTTTTTTTTTGGCCGATTTAATCGGCCCCCATATCTCACTGTATCGCACATGTTCATCGCACATGTTCATCTGATTAGCCCCCGAGCCGAATACGTAACTGCAGATATCGGCTCGTAGTTAGCCAAGCGTACTTGAACATCGGCACCGTCAGGACCAATGTTGACTTCTTCCAGCTCGTCAGCCGACGTAAACCTGTATCCCCGCTTTCCGCCGCCCGTTAGATCGACGTTGAACATGGGCAGAACGTATGGTGAGGATAATTTTGGCCGATTGCTGGAATCGGCCTCCATGTTGATTGAATTGCTCAATGAAGGTTTACATCTTGGTCTTGCTTTAGTATAACTACGCGACATGCTTGAGACGGGAGTATCCCTTTTTATTTCTCGGGGCCGATCACAAGGATCGGCCTTGCCATGTTCGTCCACAGATTTTTCTCTTGCTACACGGGCAGGCCGGTGGATAAGACCAGCCTCACCCCGTTTTTCGTCACGTCGATGCGCTCGCAGTCATCCAAAGTGATGCCTGAGAGTGGCTCTTGGCCTGCCGTCTCCCAAACGTTCATGCCAGCCGTTGAAATCTCGGCTGAGTCATCTGCGTGGACGACCTCTACTTCATCTCCATCCCATTGTATTAAACATTGGTGCATCGTGGATGGAATGCAACGGTTAGCGTGGATCCAATCTCCCTAGCAGGACAGCATAGGTGCTCTTGCTGTCGACAATAAAGAACGTCGTAGGGATGGTTTTTCTTCCTACGGTCGATCCACGTTCAGAACACCTTGCGCTTCAGATGCTTGGCCGTTGAAATCGCTCGGTGTAACGTTGGTCTTGATCAGATCCGAGCTAGAGCGTCCCAACCGACGTAGCATGGAGTATGGCATAATGTTGACTGCCGCTCCGGTGTCCACCAGCATCTTGTTGATAGGCTGCCCATTGATACAACCTCGTAGGTACAGGGCCTTCAGGTGTCTGTAGCTTCTTTCTCATGGCTTCTCAAAGATAACTGGCCGTGGGCCGCAGTCAAGTTGTGCCACAGGTGCTTCGTCCAATCTCGAGCACAAAACTCCGCCGGAAGGATGAACACCATGTTTGTGCCAGCCGATGTCTCATCATCGGCTTTCCTTTGTTTGGGACGCCACTCTTTCTTTTGTGGTCGACCTTCTTCGTCCAGAGTTCGCTGAATTTTCGCGGCGGATCGGCCGCGCCTTCCTTAACGTGTGCAGGTATAACCTTTCAGCGTCCTCCAAACCACGTAGCCGCTGAACCCTACGCTTTTGGGAACGGCTGAGTCCATCAGGGCACCACCTTGGCCGGTGGTACTTATCTTCTTCTTCTTCATCGTCGTCTTCTAACTCCTCGAGATCTTCCACCCGAGAGGACTCGGCGTACTTGTTCCGATGGGAGCGGCCCTAGACGTTTGAATACTGACACGTCTCCTGCACCCTTCTTCTTCTCTCTACATTCGCAGATTGCCGATTGTAGGCAATCGGCTCATTCCCGAATCCCAGCGTTGTCAAAAGGGACACCCCGTGCCTATCCACGTCGTCTTGTTCTCTTGACTTCTCCTTGGCATGGCGCTCATATCTCTCCTCGTCGCGATCATGCCGGCGGTCTCTCCTGGCGTCTCTGCTAGCCAGACGATCTCTTTCGTCATCGTCGTCATATCGCCGGCGTTGGTCGTATTGACTCACGTATTTGTTGAGGAGGTGATCGAGAGAGGTCGCTGATATCGCACATTCTTCACTTCTCCCTCGTTGCCATCGTGCGAGCCGATCGCGTGGAACGGCTTCCTCTTTGTCCTTGTTATGAGAGCAGCTGCCCGTCTCTGTCCTTACCAGAGTGGTGCCCAGTCTTACCATGTTGATGCTGACCGAGAACCCGGCTGGCACCTCCTGCAAGTGCACTCCACCATGTTAACGGCGGGGAAGGGGTGCGTGTCGACTTTCATGGCGTACTGGCTAAAAATTAGCCGCCCTTGTTCTATCGCCATTTGGATCTGCTGACGCCACACCCTGCGGTCGTTGGTATGGGTGAACGTGTTATGCCACTTGCGTATGGCTTTCCGTTCAGCTCCTGTGCTGGGATTTTGTGGCCTTCGGGTAACTTTAGTGCTTCTCCTTAAGTAAGAGGTCGAAAATTTGCAGGACACGTCGAATTCAAACCCTCTTGGAGGACCTTGTGGCTTAACCCACTTGCAGGACACGGGCTTGCCCCCGAGTCCATTCAGCCACTGCTACCTCTTGATCTCCCGCAGAGCCTTCATCTTCATCTGCCTCAACCAGGACCACCGCACGCTTGAATTTATCCTGGTACACACTGGGTGGCGCTGTTCATATAATGACAGCTTCACCATATGCGCCAGTGAAGGGTAGTCCGTTTGGGAGGCCACATCCTTAATCGGTGATGCAAGACCCACCACCGCCAACTCGATCGCTTTTTTCCACACGAGCCGAATAGCATCGGTTCCTAACAGTCCTAAAGCGCCGGATGTATTCGACACCGTTTCTCCGCGCTCGTCGCACTGTGCTAGATCGGCAATGCCAGGCTCGGAAGCTCTGAGTGATACCGCATGTGGAACTGTTCTTCCAACGTCCAAGTCCGGATTGAGTCGGTGGCAGCGATGTGTACCACCCGAAAGCCGATCCTGTGAGGGACTATGCGAAGAACCTCACACGCAGTTCATCTGATGCTGAGATCGTGCCCAGCTGCGCCAAATATCGGCTCACATGCTCGATTGAGCTGGAGCCACCCGACCCACTAAACTTGGAGAATTCGGGAGCCGATATTTGGGTGGTAGTGGGATCAAATCGTACTCGTTGGGGTACGGCTTGGAATAGCCGATTGCCCTTTTTGCACCATGCCGAACTGGTCTCTCAAGATTGTGATCGATCCGCGGTGCTGGCTGCAGGAGTCGAACTCGAAGATTCGTTGGAGTGCATACTTAACCAGCCACGCTTGCTTCTCAAGCTCAGCCAACTGTAGGAGTTGAGCTCGAGGGGTCGTCGGAGTGGCATACTTAGCCAGCCACGCTTGCTTCTCAAGATCTGTTCCGGAAGTTCCTCCTGCTGTTCTAGAAGTCCCTGTTGTTGCAGTTTGGTTCGTGAGCACCCGATCTGCAGTCACGTATGTGCACGTGTATCCGTGAGGGATCTCCTTAGGCGCCTCATACAAGAATTGGTAATCACTAGGGTCACCACCGATCTTGTAGACGACGTATGCCGGTGAACTCGGCACTTCTGGTGCTGCCAACGCGAACGGCAGCGGTGGTCGGGACTGGAGTGGTATCTCTTCTTGGTGAGTCCCTAGAGCTGGTCCTGACGGAGAATACGATGCCTCATGATTTCTGGATCACCCGAAGGGCGACACGCTCCAAAGTGTTCACCGGGTCTCTGGCGGTGCGGCGAATGAGCTACCATGAAATTAATCTCCTGACGCAGAGACCTGGTGCGTTCTTCTGAAGGGTAGACAGGTCCACTCCATCGAGCGCGCCTTCAGGTGAGAACCCTTTCCACGATGCCGTGTGAGCGGGTTCTCTGGAAAGAGCCGATGAGGTCGGCTTCGAGGATAGCTTTGACCTCGTCATACTTCTTCTTGAGCTCTTCAAGATCTTCGTACGTGATCGGAGCACCTTCCGCCATCTCGATGTAGATGGCGATGCGGTTGATGTCGAAGACGGTCCCACCGGGCGCCGAATGTGTTGCGGTCGAAACCCACCGCAGCGACGGGCAACACAGTAGAGCCGGGAGGCTCCCAGGACTGCTGCTGTGTAACATCCCAAAATTCAAAACAAAACAAATGAATTTCCCTAGTTCCAAATTTTGGAACCAACAAAAACTTTTATTAAATAGAGTGGGATACATAGTGACCTTGCTTAATTCTTGTGCTATTGCCATGATTGCTTGTTATTAGTATTTGAAGTGATCTAAAACCCTAAACCTCACCCCTCTTTCCACCATCCTAGTTAAAATACAATGAAAGGATATTAAATAAGAAAAAAGCATATGTGCCTATGGGTATTTCTATAAATCTTTACCCTAAGCTTTTATACTTGCTTAGAGGTTTGGGAAACCTTCATACACCCTACCTAGCACTTATCTAACCTAATCCAAGTTGTTTCCAAAAGAAATAAAAAGAGACTAAAAATGACATAGAGGCATATGAGAGTAAAAAGCAAATTTGTGAGTTTGAGAAGATTGACCCTAGGACTTGTTGTGAATGGTTGGATCACCCCTATATACCATCTCAACACTCCACAACCTCATTTGGGTCAAGCCAAGTCAAATTAAAATTCAAATGCAACATATGCATAGAGGCATATGTGGCACATAGCCATTTCACCAAATTTTACCCTATGACTCTAAACCTTGACCAAATGATGTGAAACCATCTCTCAACCTAATATAACACTAAATTGACCCTAACCCATGTCTAAGTAAAGCAAGAACAACCATTTACAAGTTTAGTAAAATTTGACACCTCATCTCTTATGTATTAAGGCCAAATTTGCAAATCTTTGAACAAGACTATTTGAAATGGTTTCAATGGTCTTAAAATGTTTCTAAACTAATAAGAATCACATTAGAGTCAAGAAATATCAAATCTTTTGGAGAGAAATCAAATGGTGAGAAAATTCCATTTTTACTCACATACACATAACACCAAATTTGCAAATCTTCAACCAAGGCCACCATTGCTTGATCCCTTGCTTGTAAAATGTTGATATATAATAAACAAACACAATTGCATCAAAGAAACAAGAATCAAATCAAAGGAAATCTCAAAACCTACATACATGTGATAATGGTCAAAATGGAGTTTTATAAAATGTTCCCCACTTTACCCCCTGGTTTTGACTTTTCTTCAAACTAAACTTGGTCAACCAAAGCCATGTCATACAAGACCATGTCAAGGTGAGTAACTTTCATGTTGACCACCATGGCCAGAGTTGACTAGGTTGACCAGTATGAATGTGACAAGTAGTGATGTTGAAACAAAGAGAAGATCATCTCACTTTTGCCATTTTGCAAACCTTCACCAAAATGGACACCACCACCACCATTCCATCACATTAAATATATAAATAAAGTTCACCAAAAAGAATTTGAAAATTCCAAACTTTTTCTCATGCGGCCATTGTGTCGAACACCTGGCAGGCAGCATCTAGTGTTTGTGTTACATCTCATTATCCAATGGATTTTGGGCTAAACCCCTTTCAAATTATGATCATCAATCTCCTGTACCTTCTCTGCATCAGACCCAGCCCTTTAACACTGATTAAAGCAGAGGCATGATGAAAAGCACACCCATGCCGGCCATGCTAGACACCACCATGCCACTCTACCTCACCATCTCTCTCTGATTCACACCACCATGTCAAATAGCTCTACTATTCCATGCTGAACACCCTAGACATGGTTGCTGGACACAAGGACGCCTCAAAACCCTAGACCCAGCGTGATCACCACGCCCCGGGCGTGCACCCGCACCACCCTGGACCCGCCAGTACACCCCCTCGCCCGGACTCGCTCGACCTCCTCTCCTTCTCTCCCTTTACCCGCATGCTCACCACCCCTACATCTACCCCCTTGACATGCTCGAATGCCTGCGCCTGCACCCTAGCCGTCGCCATGATCAACGCTCTGCCGCGCCCGTACTGCGAACACTCGAGCATCGCCAGTACTCCCTCGTCCTCCCCTTGCTGCGCCATCACGCGCGTTAGCTCCGCCTAGTCATCGCCTACCTCGCGCGCCCCCTACCTTGCCCCTTCACGCCCTCGAACGACGTCGCCACCATCGACCTTGCAGCACCCCACGGCACCCGAGCGCATCTATAAATAGAGCCACTTCCCCGCCTCCTTCTCCATAGCAAAGTTGCTCCCCTCATCTCTCTGATCCTCCTCCACATCTCTCCCCTCCACATTGTCGCTTGTAGACCGCCAATCGATCGTTGAAGTCCGCGGCGGAGCTGCAGAAGGCGCCGCCGATTTCGGCCACCATCGGAGTTGCCATCTGTCCCAGCCGCCTCGCCGTCGTCCGCAACGCCACCCTGCAACAACGCCACCGTCTGCCGACCCCTGGTTAGCTCCCCCACCCCCTAGGCTCGCCGCAGCCAGGGTTCATTCTCGTCGTGGAAGACGACGACCGTCGTCCGTCGGATTGAATTCTGATCGTGCGGCTGGTTTTAAAACATACCGATTCGGCTTTAAGAGTCACTTACACCTGGACCCCACCCCTGACAGCCCACCAAGCACCGAACCGTTACTGGGCCTGTTTCCTCCATTCAAACCGTTTCGGCCCAATTCTTTTCCCGCCTAAGCCCATTTAGCCTTTGTCAAATTAATTCGTTTCTGCTGAAATTCAATACTGAACCTTTGCTATAATTTGAGTAGTTTCAAATCTACCCATCCAAAATTTGTGATTCAAAATGTTTTGAAAAGCCCACGAAATTTTCTAACTAACCCCACTGGTTTCAACCTCAGATATTGTCTATAATTTGAATAGCAAAAAGAACAAAACAGAGACTTTTCAGTATTCAAATAAATCTTAAAAATCAACCAATTTGAATTTTGAAGTGAATCCAATTGCAATAATTCACATTTAACAAACTCTAATTTATTATGTAAAAATATGATATATGTTCTGTATATGATCATGGGCTAGAAGCAGAATATTGGCTATGTAGTCAATACTAGCCCATTTAAACTATTTCAAATTTTAGGAATTTAAATCTATGAGGTGTAGCACCTCATTTAAATCAATATCACAAGTGATATGAAGTAATGTGTTGACCTTTAAATGCTTAGGCTCATACTTGATCACTTGTAGAATTTAAATCAAGATAGTATTTAATTTTGCAATGGTTATTTAAATAACATGAGATGATGAATCTCATTTAAATCACTTTCTTAAATGATAAGCATGAAGAGGTTGACTTTGGTCAACCTAGGTCATATATTATTCATAAGAGAGATTAAATCTTAAGAAGATTCAATGAGAGGAAATTATTTCTCCAAAGAACTAAATAGAAACCCTAATTCCAATTTCAATGAGAGGAAATTATTTTCCTAATATTAAATAAAGAAACCCTAGCCTAATTGGTGAATAAATGTTAAGTAGTGATGCTAGATTATTTGGGTGAGCCATTAAGGCTAACTAAGATGACTTAAGTGTTGTTTGGTGATTGTATCCTCGTATTCGTTTATAGACGCTAGTACCGGAGACTATCAAGAGGAAGAGGTATTCTACCAGGAGGAAGGAGAAGAAAACTTTGATCACCTCACCAATCAAGGCAAGCTATTACCAATACAACTAGAATAATGCAAAGCTCTACAAGAGCAAGGCACCATTACTTTTACTTTATGTTTAATGCTCCTATCCCAAGTTTTTACTTTACAAGCTTTACTTGATTTTATTTATCAAAGTTACTTTTTGACTCATGATTCACTTAGTTTAAGTTATGGAGTAGTGCAAGGGTATCAAACTTAGCCTAGAGCAATCCAAGATACTTAGCATCCCTCATAAGTAGTTGCTAGTGCTAAACTAAAATTGACTACTAGAGATGGGAACTTGTGAAAACCAATGACTTTGAAAACCTTGGAATGATGATTCATTCTATTGAAAGATTTTGAAGGTGAATATGATTTGTGAATGACTTGGTGAATTTTACAAAAACTGATGGTTGGGTTCGGATGCGATACCATTCCAATTTTGAAAGTACCCCACAATACCCAACATGGGTAAGGGCTTAACTAGAAATTTATGTGCTTTAGTATGGGTTCCCTCTGAACAAGCGTCATCGGGGTTAGGCTGGAGGCTGCCTCTACAACAAAAGATGAGAAATGACGTGGAATGAGGTGAATTGTCGGCCCAAGCTCTGTGCAGTTCCAGTGACTCTGTCTTCACCGGGAGGCCAAGCTCATGGGGAGAGTGCCTATACTAGAGTATGTAAGTGAAAGGTTATGGTTGGTAGTCCATATACGGAGTATGATAAATCAGGGCCTTAACCCTGACGGATTATTGCAAATGTTGTGGCACAAGTGTACGACCTCTGCAGAGTGTAGAACTATTCGAATAGCCGTGTCCACGGTTATGGACGGTTGGAAAGGCCATACTGTTCCGTCATCAGACCATTTTCGAAAAGGGTGACATATGATTTGTGAATTGAATTTGAAAGGTGAATGGTGACTTTGAATTGAATCACAACAGAGTTGTGGGAATGACACTAATGTTCCCACCTGAGTTAGTCTAGTGATTCAAGCATCTTTACTAAATGTTTATGAAATAAACTTGGCTTTATGCAAATAAACCTAGAGCTTAGTATCCCCTTACTATAATTGATGGTGCTTACACTAGTATTAGTTTGCGAGTACTTTAAAGTACTCATGGCTTTGTCCCTGGCTATTCAAATGGCCAGACTATGAAGGTGAGCAGCAGTACGAGGAAGATGGACAGCAGGACGTCTACGACAACTAGGACTACTCCACTACTAGGAAAAGGCTTACCACCGGCAACCTAAAAAGACTTACCGCCGGCACTTTCGAATGCGCCGGCGATAACCTCGCCGGTGGTAAAGTGCTACCGCCGGCATATTCGTAAGCGCCAGCGGTAAGGTGGAAATACCCCCGGCGTTTTTCCCAACTCGCCGGCGGTAATAGGTACCACCGGCACCTCCTAGCTCGCTAGTGGTAATTTAAGTTACCACCGGCAAACAACTCTATGTGCCAGCGGTATGTATTTTAGGATTTAAAAAAAAACTGACATTAAATCACAAAACCTTTAGATATAGAATAAAAAAATTCACTATTTATTCTATACAATCCAAAGTTTCTCTACATAATTGTATTTGAACTGGACAGTAATTACAATTTTCTCATATTACAATTTTGCTCCGACGTGCTCCTCCGCACACAATATTCCTCTAGGTTCACTCCATGATCCCCAAATCGCGCTCCGCTCGATCCTCATCCTCGCTGCCCAGGAGCACCTGGGGGCTGCTTCTCCTTGCTGCTCACCTCCGCCACGTTCGTCTCCGATTCCGGCCAAACAACACTGCAACATCATGAAAAAAATGATAAGTGACCTACCATCTAAGGAGTTACCGATGACCTCGACCGGGTGCTCCGTGGCGGCGCCCGCGGCGCCGCGAGGCGTGGCGGAGGGGAAGTGGAGGCGGTGCTTGGAGGTGGGCGTGCGGAAGGGGGTGGATGATGCCCCCGCCTGCGGCGTCATCGGCGGCGCGCCGGGGCGGGGCGAGGGCGTGGGGAGCGGCGGCGCCATCGGGCGGCGGGTGGCCTGGATCGGGGCGGTTTAGGGTTCCGGGAGGCGGCGGGTCGGGATGAGTCGCTGGATCGGGAGGAGAGAGCGTGAGGGGGATGTGGGGAGGTTGGGTCCGGAAGCACGGGGGATGTGGGGAGGTTGGGCCGGCACAATTGGTCGCTCGCTCGCGGGGGCCTCTCGACGGCCGGCGAAAATGAAACGGGAATGCCGGCGGTAATTTTGGCCCAAAATAACCCACAACAGACTAAGTTACCCCCGGCGCTTGCAAATCCATCTTGCCGGCGGTAATTGTATTATCCCTGGCATTCCGAAATCGCCGGCGGTAATTGGAGGCATGTCTGGGTGGTCTCGGCCCACCTTACCGCTGGCATTTTCGATTCCATTTCGCCGGCGGTAAGTGTCCTACCCCCGGCGACCCTATTTAAACTCGCCGGCGGTAATGCGAGGTGGGCCTAAAAGGCCTTACCGCCGGCATCTTTAAATCGTACTCGCCGGCGGTAAGAAGTGCGGCTATAAGCGTTTTCCTAGTAGTGCTCCTGACATCAAGCGTTGGCCTGTGGATTAGATAGCCACTACTACTTCGCTTCCGCTATTTGTGATGTTCGTTGATCGATAGATCAACTACTATTGTAACATTGGATCATGTGATCTACCTTTGTAAGACGATTATGTGTTGTAATAAATGATGACTCTATGATATTCAACTATTATGTCTCGCAACAACAATATTCCTGGGATTGCGATGTACGGCATAATAGGCATCTGGACTTAAAAATCCGGGTGTTGACAAGTTGGTATCGAGCCATTGTTTGACCTTAGGAGACCCTAGTTAGAATGGACGTCTGAAAAACTTAGTTTCAAAAACCAATGAAGTGAATATTTGTGAAAACTTGTTCTTACTCTTATCCTTGAGATCTTTTTCAAAAATGAGAAAATCTATACTCTACTTTCTTTGCAAGCCTACCTAAAATTTTGCACACTTGACTATTTCTTTAACTTACTTATCCTAATTGCTCAGATGGAGTACCAATGGGAGTTCTATCAGCTTGGTCCCGGAGGCGACCGAAAGGATTTGAAGCAACTAGTGGAATATCTGGGACACCCGTATCCCGAGTTCTTCGGAATACCCCTCAACAACCACTCCGGAAAACCACCTCGGTGGGAAGTTTCTACTGATCTAAGAAGAAAGCTTGGAGCCCCGGTATGGGAAACCATCTGGTTTTCTGTAACGGGAAACACTTGGAAGGAAGGACTAGTCAGAGCTATGCAAGAAGCAATTTTCCGTCTGTGCGGACAAAATGAGAACAAGATCAAGAACACTCGCTTCATCTACTACCCCAGACATGACTCCCTAGGAAGACCGATGACCATGCCCCCGCACACGAAGATGAACCCCTATGTAGCACACCAGGACTTCAGGATGTACAAAACCCGCAGGGATTTGGACAACGCCCTCGCCTCTCTACACATCACCCGTGAAGACGAAGAATCCACCCGAAGAGTAGTATCACCCAGCACTTAAGTAGGTGTGAGTTGTATCAGGATCCCCTTGTATCGTAGAGCGATGAATGGTTCTTCAAACCAACGGTGTGTTAGCTTTGTAATATGTGATGTTTGGTATGAATGAAAAAGTGTTGTTGGTTTTTACCCCCGCAACACTACCCAAGTTTTCAATTTATGAACTTTTAAAACTTTAACAAAACAAACCATAGAAATTTCCCTCTTATCTTATCATCTACCTCAATGTTCAGATGGCCCCACCAACCCGCAACACCACCCAGGATGCCATGATGCAACTGCTGCAGACGATGATGGCAGACCGAGAAGCCGAGAGAGCTGAACGCCAAGCCAACCTTGCCGCACTGCAACAGATAGCCCAGAACAATCAAGGCCACGGAAATCACGATCACCCTGGGTCAAAGCTAAAGAATTTTCAGAACACCAACCCACCGATGTTCAACAAGACTGAAGAGCCCCTAGATGCTGATGACTGGCTCCAGACTATGGAGAACAACCTCGAAGTTGCGGGAGTTGAAGCCGAAAAAGTTGCCACCCACTACACTCGGACCTGCCAGAGCCTGGTGAACAAGTGCCCGTGCAATGAATGCGGGACAAATGATGACCTGGGAAGACTTCAAGCTGAAGTTTAGCAAATACCATGTGCCTCAAGGACTGATCAAGAAGATGAGAGACGAGTTCCGTGAACTCAAACAAGGAAGGATGTCCGTGGTGGAATACCGTGACAGGTTTCTCACTCTGTCAAGGTACGCCCGGATGAGACCGACACCAATGAGAAGAGAAAGGAAAGATTCCTGAACGGACCGCACGACGAGATGCAAACCGTGTTAGTGAACATTCCGTTCGTGACTTAGAAGCCCTCGTAGACTCAGCCATACTGATGGAAGGAAAGCTGCATCGGGCCAATGAGAACCGCAGCGCAGAATGATGAACCAGTGGACCCCACCATACCCAGAAGTACCGCAACAACTCCTCTGGAGGATTCGCCCCAAGATACAACAAGCCCCCTGCCCAGAATAATCGCCCCAACTACACCAACAACAACGGAGGACCCCCGAAGCCCGGAAACAACAACAACAACCACCCCAACAACAGCAACAACAATGGAAACAACAACAACACAAATACTGCCCCAAGGACTGGAAGCAATGCTACCCCCGTCATCCCCAAAGACAAGTCCACCGTGAACTGCTATGAATGTGGAGTTGTGGGTCACTACTCCAATGAGTGCCCCAAGAAGCTTGCCAAGATTGCCGCCAACACTGCTGCACCTGTGACACGCCGCTTCGCAGTAGAAGGAACCGAGAACAACAACGGCGTTTCTACCACATGGCCCTGAAGCTCGGGAAGCACCCGACCATGCCAAGTATGTCTTCCCGTTAATAAAATGCTCAATCTCTCTTAGGAACCTAATCTTTCTTAAAATCTCGGGACGAGATTTGTTTAAGGGGAAGGGTTTGTAACATCCCAAAATTCAAAACAAAACAAATGAATTTCCTAGTTCCAAATTTTGGAACCAACAAAAACTTTTATTAAATAGAGTGGGATACATAGTGACCTTGCTTAATTCTTGTGCTATTGCCATGATTGCTTGTTATTAGTATTTGAAGTGATCTAAAACCCTAAACCTCACCCCTCTTTCCACCATCCTAGTTAAAATACAATGAAAGGATATTAAATAAGAAAAAAGCATATGTGCCTATGGGTATTTCTATAAATCTTTACCCTAAGCTTTTATACTTGCTTAGAGGTTTGGGAAACCTTCATACACCCTACCTAGCACTTATCTAACCTAATCCAAGTTGTTTCCAAAAGAAATAAAAAGAAACTAAAAATGACATAGAGGCATATGAGAGTAAAAAGCAAATTTGTGAGTTTGAGAAGATTGACCCTAGGACTTGTTGTGAATGGTTGGATCACCCCTATATACCATCTCAACACTCCACAACCTCATTTGGGTCAAGCCAAGTCAAATTAAAATTCAAATGCAACATATGCATAGAGGCATATGTGGCACATAGCCATTTCACCAAATTTTACCCTATGACTTTAAACCTTGACCAAATGATGTGAAACCATCTCTCAACCTAATATAACACTAAATTGACCCTAACCCATGTCTAAGTAAAGCAAGAACAACCATTTACAAGTTTAGTAAAATTTGACACCTCATCTCTTATGTATTAAGGCCAAATTTGCAAATCTTTGAACAAGACTATTTGAAATGGTTTCAATGGTCTTAAAATGTTTCTAAACTAATAAGAATCACATTAGAGTCAAGAAATATCAAATCTTTTGGAGAGAAATCAAATGGTGAGAAAATTCCATTTTTACTCACATACACATAACACCAAATTTGCAAATCTTCAACCAAGGCCACCATTGCTTGATCCCTTGCTTGTAAAATGTTGATATATAATAAACAAACACAATTGCATCAAAGAAACAAGAATCAAATCAAAGGAAATCTCAAAACCTACATACATGTGATAATGGTCAAAATGGAGTTTTATAAAATGTTCCCCACTTTACCCCCTGGTTTTGACTTTTCTTCAAACTAAACTTGGTCAACCAAAGCCATGTCATCCAAGACCATGTCAAGGTGAGTAACTTTCATGTTGACCACCATGGCCAGAGTTGACTAGGTTGACCAGTATGAATGTGACAAGTAGTGATGTTGAAACAAAGAGAAGATCATCTCACTTTTGCCATTTTGCAAACCTTCACCAAAATGGACACCACCACCACCATTCCATCACATTAAATATATAAATAAAGTTCACCAAAAAGAATTTGAAAATTCCAAACTTTTTCTCATGCGGCCATTGTGTCGAACACCTGGCAGGCAGCATCTAGTGTTTGTGTTACATCTCATTATCCAATGGATTTTGGGCTAAACCCCTTTCAAATTATGATCATCAATCTCCTGTACCTTCTCTGCATCAGACCCAGCCCTTTAACACTGATTAAAGCAGAGGCATGATGAAAAGCACACCCATGCCGGCCATGCTAGACACCACCATGCCACTCTACCTCACCATCTCTCTCTGATTCACACCACCATGTCAAATAGCTCTACTATTCCATGCTGAACACCCTAGACATGGTTGCTGGACACAAGGATGCCTCAAAACCCTAGACCCAGCGTGATCACCACGCCCCGGGCATGCACCCACACCACCCTGGACCCGCCAGTACACCCCCTCGCCCGGACTCGCTCGACCTCCTCTCCTTCTCTCCCTTTACCCGCATGCTCACCACCCCTACATCTACCCCCTTGACATGCTCGAATGCCTGCGCCTGCACCCTAGCCGTCGCCATGATCAACGCTCTGCCGCGCCCGTACTGCGAACACTCGAGCGTCGCCAGTACTCCCTCGTCCTCCCCTTGCTGCGCCATCACGCGCGTTAGCTCCGCCTAGTCATCGCCTACCTCGCGCGCCCCCTACCTTGCCCCTTCACGCCCTCGAACGACGTCGCCACCATCGACCTTGCAGCACCCCACGGCACCCGAGCGCATCTATAAATAGAGCCACTTCCCCGCCTCCTTCTCCATAGCAAAGTTGCTCCCCTCATCTCTCTGATCCTCCTCCACATCTCTCCCCTCCACATTGTCGCTTGTAGACCGCCAATCGATCGTTGAAGTCCGCGGCGGAGCTGCAGAAGGCGCCGCCGATTTCGGCCACCATCGGAGTTGCCATCTGTCCCAGCCGCCTCGCCGTCGTCCGCAACGCCACCCTGCAACAACGCCACCGTCTGCCGACCCCTGGTTAGCTCCCCCACCCCCTAGGCTCGCCGCAGCCAGGGTTCATTCTCGTCGTGGAAGACGACGACCGTCGTCCGTCGGATTGAATTCTGATCGTGCGGCTGGTTTTAAAACATACCGATTCGGCTTTAAGAGTCACTTACACCTGGACCCCACCCCTGACAGCCCACCAAGCACCGAACCGTTACTGGGCCTGTTTCCTCCATTCAAACCGTTTCGGCCCAATTCTTTTCCCGCCTAAGCCCATTTAGCCTTTGTCAAATTAATTCGTTTCTGCTGAAATTCAATACTGAACCTTTGCTATAATTTGAGTAGTTTCAAATCTACCCATCCAAAATTTGTGATTCAAAATGTTTTGAAAAGCCCACGAAATTTTCTAACTAACCCCACTGGTTTCAACCTCAGATATTGTCTATAATTTGAATAGCAAAAAGAACAAAACAGAGACTTTTCAGTATTCAAATAAATCTTAAAAATCAACCAATTTGAATTTTGAAGTGAATCCAATTGCAATAATTCACATTTAACAAACTATAATTTATTATGTAAAAATATGATATATGTTCTGTATATGATCATGGGCTAGAAGCAGAATATTGGCTATGTAGTCAATACTAGCCCATTTAAACTATTTCAAATTTTAGGAATTTAAATCTATGAGGTGTAGCACCTCATTTAAATCAATATCACAAGTGATATGAAGTAATGTGTTGACCTTTAAATGCTTAGGCTCATACTTGATCACTTGTAGAATTTAAATCAAGATAGTATTTAATTTTGCAATGGTTATTTAAATAACATGAGATGATGAATCTCATTTAAATCACTTTCTTAAATGATAAGCATGAAGAGGTTGACTTTGGTCAACCTAGGTCATATATTATTCATAAGAGAGATTAAATCTTAAGAAGATTCAATGAGAGGAAATTATTTCTCCAAAGAACTAAATAGAAACCCTAATTCCAATTTCAATGAGAGGAAATTATTTTCCTAATATTAAATAAAGAAACCCTAGCCTAATTGGTGAATAAATGTTAAGTAGTAATGCTAGATCATTTGGGTGAGCCATTAAGGCTAACTAAGATGACTTAAGTGTTGTTTGGTGATTGTATCCTCGTATTCGTTTATAGACGCTAGTACCGGAGACTATCAAGAGGAAGAGGTATTCTACCAGGAGGAAGGAGAAGAAAACTTTGATCACCTAATCAAGCAAGCTATTACCAATGCAAGCTTACAAAGCTCCAAGACCATTACTTTTACTTTATGTTTAATGCTCCTATCCCAAGTTTTTACTTTACAAGCTTTACTTGATTTTATTTATCAAAGTTACTTTTTGACTCATGATTCACTTAGTTTAAGTTATGGAGTAGGGTATCAATTAGCCTAGAGCAATCCAAGATACTTAGCATCCCTCATAAGTAGTTGCAGTTTAAACTAAAATTACTACTATAGATGGGAACTTGTGAAAACCAATGACTTTGAAAACCTTGGAATGATGATTCATTCTATTGAAAGATTTTGAAGGTGAATATGATTTGTGAATGACTTGGTGAATTTTACAAAACCGATGGTTGGGTTCGGATGCGATACCATTCCAATTGAAAGTACTACAATACCCAACATGGGTAAGGGCTTAACTAGAAATTTATGTGCTTTAGTATGGGTTCCCTCAAACAACGTCATCGGGGTTAGGCGAGGCTGCCTCTACAACAAAAGAAATAGAAAGAAAGCGTGAAATGAGGTGTCCGGCCAAAGCCCTGTTTCCAGTGATCTATCTCTCACTGAGGCCAAGCTCATGGGGAGAGGTGCCTATACTAGAGTATGTAAGTGAAAGGTTATGGTATGCATGCGTGACGTGATAAATCAGGGCCAGTTAACCCTGATGATTATTGCAAATGTTGTGGCACAAGTACGACCTTCAGAGTGAGAACTATTCGAATAGCCGTGTCCACGGTTATGGACGGTTGGAAAGGCCATACTGTTCCGTCATCAGACCATTTTCGAAAAGGGTGACATATGATTTGTGAATTGAATTTGAAAGGTGACTTTGATTGAATCACAACAGTTGTGGGGACACTGTTCCCACACGAGTTAGTCTAGTGATTCAAGCATCTTTACTAAATGTTTATGAAATAAACTTGGCTTTATGCAAATAAACCTAGATCTTAGTATCCCCTTACTATAATTGATGGTGCTTACACTAGTATTAGTTTTAAAGTAAAGTACTATGGCTTTGTCCCTGGCTATTCAAATGGTAAAACATGAAGGTGAGAGAAGGAAGATGGACAGAGGACGTCTACGACAACTAGGACTACTCCTGACGTCAAGCGTTGGCCTGTGGATTAGATAGCCACTACTACTTCGCTTCCGCTATTTGTGATGTTCGTTGATCGATAGATCAACTACTATTGTAACATTGGATCATGTGATCTACCTTTGTAAGACGATTATGTGTTGTAATAAATGATGACTCTATGATATTCAACTATTATGTCTCGCAACAACAATATTCCTGGGATTGCGATGTACGGCATAATAGGCATCTGGACTTAAAAATCCGGGTGTTGACATGCTGGCCCTGGTCCCTCGAGCGACGGCCCGCAAAGCCTCGGCACGCACGTCCGATCTGGTGCAGGGCGTGCCACCTGACCTATACAGGGTCGGAAGGTGATGGATTTGCTTCGCTTAGTTTCCTGCATACACGTAAACATTAAATACGAGCCTCGATCGGCTCTTGTCTCTGTGAATCGGCTCAAGGAGCGATTCACCCATGATCCGTATGAGGTATACGATCACATGGTGGTCTGCTGATCAATATAAAGCTAAACGACCTATGACGATTTAGGGTTTTCACCACATAATCGAACATCCTACGCGTGATTGAGCCGGCAGCCACGCACGGTGATAATAAACCGACCCTAGATAAGGCCTAAAACCAACGTGAAGTTGATCCCGGAACATCTCATCTAGGGCTAGCAAACTACACCTACGTGCTCGGATCCTTCAACCCGTTTGCAAGGCCTAACTATGCAGATATTAAACTAATCCTTGAATAACAAGGAGCAATCATAACAGATCGGATCTACTAAATAATGATCAAGTGCCGCCCTTACACCTAAGATAGGCGTAAGGGCTGACGTCTAAGGGTTGCATGGACGAAAGCATGTAACACGACGAAACAATGCTAACCCTAACACATCTATGATAACTACGTTGCGCCATCAACAAGGCTTCAGACACGAGCAACGCATGAACAACGAATAAACGTGTCTGCCTAGATCGCAAGATGCGATCTAGGCAGCATGATGCTTACCGGAAGAAACCCTCGAAACAAGGGGCTGGCGATGCGCCTAGATTGGTTTGTGGTGAACGTGATTGTTGTCTTTCTCAATAACCCTAGATACATATTTATAGTCCGAGCTAACGTGGGAGTAATCCCAACCGTGCACGAGCCAAATTCTATCTAACCGACACGTACCCTACTATATTTACAGATACACGGGCAAACTAGCCCAAACTTTGTATACAAGGCCGATTCATGTATTTCTTCCAGGTATATTCTTCAAGCCCATCTTAATCGCGGCCCACCTCTGATCCGGTCAAATTCTGGTGATAACAACGACCAACCATCTAATCATCAGCAAGTACAAAAACACCAACAAACCAACAACCATGGTGACATAAGTCAAGATGCTCAAACACACATAGCATGCATGGAGCAGATGCTTCAAAGGGATTATTCATCACTTGGTATATAGACCAAGTGATGCTGGTAAAAGAGAGGCCAATCAAGAACCAGTAAATCCAGTAAGTGATAGATATGCCTAAACAAGCAACAACACATAGCATATCCCAGCTAACCAGATGAGACAAGTTTTGGTAGCCAACCGAATCACCTAGCACCACCTAGCCTTTAAAATCATCAGAAACAGTCCTTTTCTTCAAAGGATACCACGCTGGCATTCATTTACATGATCCCCTGTGGATATCTCTATTTTTATCAAAGCCAACAAGAAATAGAAATTTATCATTACTCAGTTGAGTTCAAAACAAAGCTGGGGTACCATAAGGGATTATTCATCACTTGGTAGTAACCAAGTGATGCTGCAAGAGAGAGGCCAAGCGAGCTAGTCAATCCAAGAGATGGATATGCATAAGTAAGCAAGAACACATAGCCTATCCAAGTTAACCAGATAAAACCAACCTTGACAGCCAACTTAATAACCTAGCATCACCTAGTCTTTTAAACCATCAGAAACTTCCCATTTTCTTCAAAGGATACCACAGTGGCATTCATTTACATGATTCCCTAATGTGAATATCTCTATTTTAGTATACCATCATAAGCATTCCATTTAAATCACACATTTTAGTATCTGTTCTTATCCAAGTTTTTGCCTCAGCCTTTGCATCATTGGCTGAGCCAAGACATCAAGCATCTGGCCAGGGAGCATTCTTTCTTTTAGGGAACTATATGAACTATATGCACATGATCCAGTAAGCATCCCCACTAATCAGAGCATTATAAGCATAGTAGCATACCATAAACTCACAAGAATCCATCAAGTAAATCATCAGGGGTCCAGAAAACTTGGGGTCCAGAAAACTAATCCTAGGCCAACCAAGAGCAACTATAAATATGTATGTATACAAGCCCACCAGTAGCATAGTAGCATACCATAAGCTCACAAGAATCCATCAAGTAAATATGTATGTATACAAGCCCACCAGTAGCATTTCATGCATTTAAATTCCTATGAACCAGTTAACCTCACTGATCGAGCACAACAAGCATTTAAATGAACCAGTAGCATCAAGCTACAGAGAGCTAGCAATAGCTTCGGACATTAAGTATTGAGCCAGAGAGACATAGCAATATCTACAGAGACATAGCAATAGCTTCGGCACAGCAACAGCAATGAGCCAACAGCAGCAAGCACAGCTAACAAAGACAGCATAGCAACAGACGTACAACAGCACACCGACAAAGATTTCGTCGAGCACCTTGTGCTCGGGAGCGAGAGGAAGAGAGGGAGGGAGGAGGAGAGAGATCACCGATGACAGGGGTGGAGGAGGAGGTTGAAGATGATGGGGGTGGAGGAGGAGGAGGACGCGGCGGCTCCACCTTGACGCTGAGGGCCCTCCAGCCGCCGGCCCCTCCGCCGTGGCGGCTGTGCCGCGGTGGCGGGGATGGAGGAGCGTGGCGGCATGCGGCCTCGCGGAGGAAGGCGGCGATGGCGACGACCATGGCGGCACGCGGCGGGTCGGAGAGGAGAGGGGAGAGGGAGAGGGGAGAGGCGCGGAGGTGAACATGCGTGGGGGAGGGCACGGCGATGATATAAGTTCCTTAGTTCCGTGGCGCACCAACAAGTGCGCCAGAATCAACTACTGGCGCACCGAAGCACGTGCGCCTACATTATTTCGTGGCGTAGCACGCCATGTGCGCCACGTAATACCTACACTAATAATTGGTGGTGGCAGGATGTGGGCCCCATATAATTTCGTGGCGCAAGGTTCATAGTGCGTAAAATTAAAATTATTTACTACCCACAATATATACACAAATATTCTACGTATTTTTAGTGCGCGCCACGTAACTAAGTCGCCTATAAGGGTTTTCCTACTAGTGCTACTCAGATGATCCTATATATGATGATCAAATATGTATCACATCATACCTATTATTCTCTGCATCCATTTCCTAATAAGGGTGCGATGATGTGTTAAATCTTTACATGCTCCATCCGAGTCTGTTTGTTCCACATAGAGCCACCCTTAATTTAATCTGAACATACATTGAATTTCTTTTACGGTACACAGTTGTTGAGTTTCAATACTGTTTTCTAATTTCTGAATATAGTACATACAACCAAACCTTCAAATGGCAATTCTTCAAGCTTATTTTAATTCACACGGCTCATGTCTTCAGGAATATTATAACTTGCACTTTGCATGCTCATGTAGTTACCACCCACGTCAATGGGTGATCGTCTGAAAACTGTCAGAAATATGGATAAGTCATACACCATTTTGTAGCAGCTATTTCCCCCTTTCAGTTTCCTCTTCAGCCGGTGTCATACTACTTCTGAACGAATGCTAGTTTTTTAACAGAAGTAACTAGTATGTGCAAGAGAATCCGGAATTACAACTTCCCCATCACTACTCTATGATGAACACAAAAGGTATCACATCATACCTCTTCTTCTATGTACCCCTTTCCAAATGACAATGGTGGGAATTCATGATGTGTTAATCTTTATATGCTCCATCTGATGAAGTAATATTCTTCTAACTTGGGCAATATTAATGGAAATTTAACAATACCGTAGAGCCATCCTTAATCTAGTCCTTAGATACATGGAATAAGTTCTATGATACAAAGTTGAACTTCATTACTTTTGTACACTTTCTGAATATAGTACATCGAGCCAACCTTCTCAATGACTTGGTACCTCTTGTAGGTTTTTTGAATTCACAAGGCTTATGTCTTCAGGAGTGGTAGAACTTGCACATTGTACACTCATATTGTGAGCTGAATCTTCACTGGAACGAGGCAAACAGGTGTAGGTCAAGTTATTTTAAAATATCCTTTCAGAATAACTTATGGTAAAATAAAAAAACATAAATATGTTCATAAATATCTTACAGTAGTTCACAGAAGTTTTGCTTTGGTGGCGTCTCCATTTCATCTAAGCTTCTCTCGAACATTTCTAGAACTTTGGTTATAGTAGGGCGATAAATAGGTAGTATTTGTATGCACCACAAGCCAATCATGGTCATCTTTCTTGCCATTTCTTCGATTTCACTTGTGACATCACATGCTTGCAATCCATCATCTTGTGCGAAGTGATCATAAATCCAGTCTGGAAAATATTGTTCGCTGGATTTTTCAGCCACTGAGTTCACATTTTTCCTGCCCCCAACCATCTCTAACAACATCATTCCATAACTATAAACATCTGACTTTGTTGAAACAACTCCAAAAGTTCGAGAGTGAACTTCTGGAGCAATAAACCCAATTGTTCCTCTAGCTCCATTCATTGAAAGCTTGCTCTCCTTTGTATGGCACATTTTAGCTAGACCGAAATCAGCAATCTTTGGGCAGAAATCCTTGTCTAGAAGGATATTTTGAGGCTTGATATCAAAATGAACAATCCGTGTATTACAGCTATGATGCAAGTATTCTAGGCCACGAGCAATCCCGATTGCTATCGCATAGAGCCTCTCCCATCCCAAAATTTCTTTGGGGTTCTCTGAGTAAATATACTTATCCAAGGAACCGTTGGGCATGTACTCGTATATAAGCGCTCGTTTTGATCCCTCCAGGCAAAACCCAAATAAACTAACAACATTAACATGAGAAGTCCTGCCAATGCTCATTACCTCATTCACAAACTCGTCTCCATTTCCTTTGCAGTCATGCAAGAATTTCACAGCAACCAGGCGACTATCATGCAGTCTTCCTTTGAAAACCACACCATAACCACCTCTTCCGAGTTGGTCGCTGCGAGAAGACGTTATCTTCATTACCTCTGAGTACATGTATCTTTTTGGAGCAAGGGATCCATAAGATACTATCATGGCCTCATAATTCTTTTCAGTTTTGCTGCTAGTATTCTTGCAAAGAAGCCACAGTCCTTTGCCCTTTCGACGCCATATCAGGAAATAAATACATGGAAAGAGCAAGGTTACAGCTGCTGATGTCGAAACTGGGATGGAAGAAGATGTTAAATTTTAAAAGTTACTATCATAGAAAGACCTATCGATGAGCTACTGATATTTAAATAATAACATAGGAAAATGTCATGAAACTTTTACCGTACCTATCAGTATTATCTTTGTCCCAGTCCCCTTGCTATCTGGAATGCCAAATAATATTTTGTTACAACATAATATGTGCAGTGGTACAACGATATCTACTCTTTAAGAAATGCAGACACTATATTTGAATCTTCAACGTTTGCCAATGATATATACAATATTAAGATACACCACCAGATAGTGAAGTTGTATGGAACACATGTCTGTCTTTGTTTTGATTTAACAACTATGTCATTCACAAAAAAAGGGAAGGTTTGGTACAGTAATATGAATTACAGGTCTGTATAGATTTCTTATATCCAGATAATTGTAGCATAAGTATTCCTCCAGATTTTACTGAACTGTATAGCAAAGTCATTATCATGGACACTCATTCCGCATAGCATAGGAATTAGCAGGTACATGTGTGGTGTGTTCATTTCTCCTATAATTTTCGTTTGTAACTTGATCAAATTTGTGCCAAAACCGGTGACTACTAATTTGTCTATAGAACTAGAACGGTGGACCTTTTGTTAGGTGCAGAACTCACTATTAGAAGTGTGAAACTCACAGCAGATGATGGCCGGGGACACTCCGTCGGAGCAGTGTCATTTGGTACTAGCATTGATTGATGGTGACAGATGTTGGAACACGCTAGTCATTTTACAAAGCTCCATGTTTGTTAGGTGTATTCAAGGTGCTAAGAAAAGGTTTGTTTTAGGTTTTTTCAATCGGTACTTCAGCTTGTTAAAGCCTATGAAGTTCTGCAAAACAGGGGACTCAGCTGCATGTGTCGACCTGGTCAGCCTGCCTGTCGTGGCAGATGCCCTACCGCTGCATCTCAGTTGCATTTAATTGTGCTCTAACTCTATGGTCGGGCGCGTTTATTCTTGACATTTTGTACATATTAGAATGAAAATTGTTTGCTTTTCAGAATAAGCTTCCTAATGGACCCAATGTGGGTGATTTATCAGATTTGTTGCCTACCTGACTACTAGTGCGGTTTGCACTTTTGCAGAAACCAGGCATGCAAAAAGCACCGCAGCTAGGTATCGAGCTTTCAAATGAGATGTGTAATCGCTCTCATGGTTGTGCTCTGATGTGAAGGAAAACGCTTGTTGATGCAGATGACGTTTTCCACCTGACCACTACGGGAGAATTGCCGTACGCCGACGGCCAGGCGATGTGCCGACGGCCAAATGTCGGGGCCGTCGGCACAGTAGCCTCCGGAGCGCGGCGACGAGGATGACCGTCGGCGTTAAATTGGCCGTCGGTACAGGCTGGAGGTGCCGACGGTCACCGTCGGCACAGTTCTGGCCGTCGGCACAGGACCAGTCTGGCCGTCGGCACAACATTTTTTCCTTTTTTTTCACTACAGACCTGTGCCGACGGTTAAACCGTCGGCATAGCTTTTTCCTATTTCTCAACGGCAGTCTTCAAAAAAGCATAACTAAATCATTCTAACTGAGAAAAATAAGTATAATATATCAAATTTTGCAGAAAAACAAGATCTATCATAGAAAAATATCAAAAATGGAATATTTCAAATACCTAAATAAATTTTCTTATAAATGAGCTATAATGTTCGAGGTTTCATGGCTTTCACACACCAAAAATGAAAAATGGTTGCTCGTGGGTCGGATTAGAAATCCGTCCTGGGTTGCTTACCATCCTAGGGCCCACACGTGCCAAATATGACCTCGTTTCGGCAAATTATGCCATGTCGAGGCCGTTTCCACCTCATTTCCGAAATCCATAGAACTCCGGACGTGATAGCTCTTTTCGTGAAGGGTTTTCCAAAATAATTGCCACATCGCAGTTTTGACAAACGGAATAGTTACTATGACATATAAAATGATGTCACGCGACTCCGTGAGATTTTTTTACTTCGTTCAAATTGCCATCTGGCCAAAACAGCCCCCCATGACATGCGGTATCGCCGTACTCTGGGTGCACCATTCGCGAAAAACTAAACGGACAAAAATTAGCACATATAATGATGCGTCGTAGAACTAAAAACATTTTTTCCGAAATTTCTGGAGCGACGGATAGTTGAGCCCTAGTTCAAATCCGGTCAGTTTCCAGCGGATTCGGCGGGACACCGCCGAAAGCCGCATGAGTTCCCAAAAATCTAATGCGTGCACATGTCATGTGATAGGTGGTGCATAGGTGGTCTACTATCATCGCACTGAGGTTTCATGTCATACTAAAATGCGCCCCATGTAGCCGCTTCACAAATAAAAACCGTTTGGGCACGCTAAAAATGAAAAGATGGTCGCCAGTGGGTCGGATTAGAAATCCGCACCCGAGGTCTCGCTTTCCATCCTAGGGCCCACACACGTGCCAAATATGACCTTGTTTCGGGAAACTATGCCATGCCGAGGCCGTTTCCACCTCATTTCCCCGAAATCCATAGAACTCCGGACATGATAGCCCTTTTCGTGAAGGGTTTTTCAAAATAATCGCCGTATCCCAGTTTTGACAAACGGAATAGTTACCATGACATACAAAATGACACCACGCGGCTCCGTGAGATTTTTTGACTTCGTTCAAATTGCCATCCCAAAACAGGACCCCGAGACATGCGGTATCGCCAGGCGTGGTGCACCCATTCGCGAACAAACTAAACGGACAAAAATTAGCACATATAATAATGCGTCGTAGAACTAAAAACATTTTTTCCGAAATTTCTGGAGTGACGGATAGTTGAGTCCTAGTTCAAATCCGGTCAGTTTCCAACGGATTCGGCGGGACACCGCCGAAAACCGCATGGGTTCCCAAAAAGCTAATGCGTGCACATGTCATGTGATAGGTGGTGCGTAGGTGGTCTACTATGATCGCACGGAGGTTTCACGTCATATTAAAATGTGCCCCATGTAGCTGCTTCACAAATAAAAACCATTTGGGCATGCTAAAAATGAAAGGATGGTCGCCCATGTGTCGGATTAGAAATCCGCACCCGGGGTCTTGCTTCCCATCCTAGGGCCCACACACGTGCCAAATATGACCTCGTTTCGGGAAACTATGCCATGCCGAGGTCGTTTCCCACCTCATTTCCCCTGAAATCCATAGAACTCCGGACGTGATAGCCCTTTTCGTGAAGAGTTTTTCAATAATTGCCGTATCCCAGTTTTGACAAACGGAATAGTTACCATGACATATAAAATGACGCCACGCAGCTCCGTGAGATTTTTTTTACTTCGTTCAAATTGCCATCTCCAAAACAGGACCGCGGGACATGCGGTATCGCCACGTGCGGGTGCACCCATTCGCGAACAAACTAAACGGACAAAAATTAGCACATATAATGATGCATCGTAGAACTAAAAACATTTTTTCCGAATTTCTGGAGTGACGGATAGTTGAGCCCTAGTTCAAATCCGGTCAGTTTCCAGCGGAATCGGCGGGACACCGCCGGAAACCGCATGGGTTCTCAAATAGCTAACGCGTGTACATGCCATGTGATAGGTGGTGCGTAGGTGGTATACTATCATCGCACGGAGGTTTCACGTCATACTAAAATGCGCCTCATGTAGCTGCTTCACAAATAAAAACCGTTTGGGCACGCTAAAAATAAAAATGGTCGCCCGTGGGTCGGATTAGAAATCCGCGTCCGGGTCTTGCTTCCCATCCTAGGACCCACACACGTGCCAAATATGACCTCATTTCGGCAAACTATGCCATGCCGAGGCCGTTTCCACCTCATTTTCGATAAAGTCAACCAGATTTAAACTAGAGGTACTTGATCTATTGCTCATGATTTTTGGGTAAATTAAATTGTAGGTTCAAAATATGATATGGATGTCATATTTGTATTCCTCTTATTTTTCTGATCAATTTAGACATATTATTTGCCAAATTCGTATTTACTGATATTAATTATTCCATATTAAATAAAAAGACAAAAATTAAATCATTTAATTGTTTTTCAAATTCTATATTATTATTATTTATATATATTTATTGTTGTTTACTTAAGTAATTGTTTAGAATTCAAAAATATAGAGATGTGGCAGCACGGTCAAAGGGTTAATATGATTGATATGATAGTATTAACAACAAGGGCGTCATTTCTTTCATGGAAGCTCATCCGAAGAGAACCAAGAAGTTAAGCGTGTTGGGGCAGGAGTAGTGTGAATGGGTGACCAACTGGGAAGTTTGCCTACAAGTGCAATTTGACCTAAGATTAGATGCACTAAGTGTAAGTGTGATTGCGAAAGAATAAAAAGAAAATTGAAAAAAAATAAAAAATATATTTTTTCAAAAAATATATTTTTAATCTTTTTTCAAAAAAAAAATTGAAAATTGTGAAATACTAGGCACAACAATCTGTGCCGACGACCAGTCTGTGCCGACGGTGATCGGGTAGTCCCCGACCAGAACTATGCCGACGACGCTACGCCGACGGTCACCGTTGGCACAGCCTGTGCCGACGGCCTTCCTTGCTGTGCCGACGGCTGGCGGCCGTCGGCAGACTGGAGCTCTCCCGTAGTGGATGGAGATTGTTTTCGTATGCAAACAGCTTGTTTTCTGAGGCCATGGTCCTAGTTTTACAGCATGCATGGGGCTTGTATGATTGGTGACGATGTCAAATATCTGGAGCTGGGTAATGTCCACATAGTTATGGAGCGTTGTTAGTACACTAACCGTAGAACCTGAACGAGCCACACTTTCTTCACCGCCTGCTTCTCCATCTCCTTGGACTAGTTTGCTGGCTGCTATATGAGAGACGTACATACACAGCACTACAGCAGCAACAGAGAGTTTGTCGGGGACACAGGAAAGTTCGCAACGCCGGGAAACAGTAGGAATTTGGTTCTGGTGATGAAAACTTGCATCGGAGTTAAATTAAGATGAGTACAGACGACTTGATTTGTTCCGTCGGTTTTTCCAAAACAAAATCGTCCAGCCCAACCCAAGGAACAAGTCAGGCAATCTGACTGCCAATGGTGTGCTAAGTTTGACTGAGTGTAATCCTCCGCAGCAGCATGGCAGTGTAGATCTACTTGCCACGGCACGATGGCCAGCCATGTCAATCCACCAGTAATTGTGAAGAAGAACAATTTCGTTGAGTGAACGTACCAGTATCAGGTGGCTGCTTCCATGTCAGAAAGAATCCATCGTTGATGAGCCGCTCGTAGTTGCTCGCGTTTGCCTTGCCTGATGAACCCAGCACTGGCATGACGGCAGCATCGCAGCCCTCTATGGCATAGCCTTCGTAGTCGATTGTCTCATCATAACCCCCTCCTGCGCGAACAAACACCCTGCTCTCGTTCCCGCACATAATTTTCGTCGGCACCAGCTCTCTGTCCTGGCGTGCCTTTGCAGCCGCTGCTTCGCCTTCCGTGCAGCTGTACAAGATGAGGTTCAGGTTGGCGGGGTCAATCCTAAACGGCGTACCCAGTACGATGGAGGTCCAGATTGATACTTCGCAGCTTCTGGAGCCGCTCAATAGTTCCACCTTGCCTAGATCGACTGCACGCATGCTGCGTTTCTCATACGAGATGTCGATGATTGCAATGTTGAATAATGTGGTGCTCCGTAGAACTGCAGCGTCGTTATCACAAGTAACCTCGAAATCCAAGAAACCACACAATCTTCCACCCACCTTGTCAGTGAGCCAGAATGGATTGGAGATGGTCAGGTTGCCGCACCTCTTGGCTGAGCAGTCTCCCACTTGCTCCTGAGCTGCTGCGACTGCGAGCATCATCATCGGTAGCGACCACCAAGACCAGAAGAACCAACAGCTTGGAACCATGGCAGCACAAGATTTGGAATTGTTTCAGTAACAAACAGAAGGGGTGAACGATGGGCTGTAGGGAGATACAAGTAAAGAGAGCACAGTGTGCTTAAGAGTGAATGATTGATATGTGGGGGGCGTGGGGCATGCTAGTGAGTGGAGTCCTGGGCATTGTCGGCCACTCATGTGTACCCAATTGACGGGGCAAGGGAAGAGCTGGACAAATTATTGGTGGCTGGAGATCAAGTTGAGTACCAATTTCCTTGGAAATATCTCTTTCCGGAAGACTTTACGGTATATGGAACCTGTCAAGAAGGAACAGGGACGGAGCCACGAAACTATCACGAGGGGGCCAATTGCATGTAAAATTTATTGGAGGGGGCCATATAGATAAATTTAGGAAAATTGCAGGTCAAATATAAATATTAACCATGGATTTTTCAAAAAAAATCCACCATGAGGGGGGCAATGGCTACGAACTAATGCTAAAGGGTGCATTAGCACCGGTTTAAAAGACCAGAGTTTTAGCACTGGTTCAGCGGGGCCTTTAGCATCGGTTCGTGCCACGAACCGGTGCTAAAGGGTTGGCGTCAGCCACGAACCCTTTAGCACCGGTTCGTTTTTTTAACTCTGTAAAATAGAAAAGAAAATGATAGAAAATTCAAAAAATAAAATCTTTTGAGATTCCTGCATGTTACGCCTAATATTAGGGAAAATTAACAAATTTGAATTTTGATTTTTTTTGCATAAAAAGTTTAGAAAAAGGTAAAATGGCATTAACTTTTACATACGACGTCGGAAAAAAGCGTATAATATATCAAAATTATCATAGGAAAAGTTACCTACGAATTCACCTAGGTTTACCCGGTTAGCCAATTTTTAGATTATTAAAATTCCAAATTAAAATATGAAAGCAGGAAGATTTTAGTTTTTTGCTAGAAATTAAGGATTTTATATATTTGTTTTTTTCAAATTAAAATTAATAATTCAATCCTGCATAAAGATTACTAATATTTTTAGCAAATTATAAGATTTTCAAATTTTCAGGTTTTAGGTTTGGCAAAAAAATATTAAAAAATTAAAAAATTAAAAATAATTTAAAATAATACAAATTATAAAGTTAATATTTATTTATTTATTTATTCAAGATTATTATTACATCATTACTTTTGTTTATTTAAAATAATTATTTGAAATTCAAACAATAAAGAAATATGACATCGACCAACAAGTTAATATGATTGATATGATACTAGTATCACATACATGCGCGTGAAGTACTTGGATCCCATGAAGGATGTCGTCGAGGTCGAGGTTGCCAAATCTAATAGGCACAACGGAGGTTTTGAGGAAGTTAGTGGAGAGCCCGGTGACCTTTCCGAAGTCATGGAGGATGGAAGTGAGGTTTTGAATGTCCTCCTTGATTGGAGCCACAAAGATTGCCGCATCGTCCGCATAAAGTGAGGTGCGAAGAATATTTCCCCTCCGCTTCAACTTGTGTAGCATATTATGGGTAGTTGCTTTCTCAAGGATTTGGGCAATCGTATCAATGGCCAAGACAAAAAGAAGGGGCGAGAGGGGGTCCCCTTGCCGGAGCCCGCGGCCATGTTTAATGGGGAGGCCGGGCACCCCATTAAGGAGCACCCTCAAGGAGGCGGTGACGAGTAGCGCGACTATCCAATTTCGGAACCGAGTCGGGAAACCCCTTTTTCAAGAAGATCAACAAGGTATCCCCAACGAATGGAGTCAAACGCTTTACGGATGTCAAGCTTGAAGAGGAGAGCCGGGGTCTTGTTTCTATGGTATCTTGTGGCGAGGTTCTTAACATAGAGGAAGTTGTCGTGGATGCTCCCTTTTTGGATGAAAGCACTTTGGGCATTGGAGACGAGCTCATCCATTAATGGTCCCAAACGTTTTGCAAGTGTCTTGGAGAGGATTTTGGCGATGGCATGAATTAAGCTAATGGGTCGATAGTCGGATATTTCCTCGGCACCCTCTTTCTTCGGTAATAACACAATATTTGTGGAGTTGAGCCAATGAAAGTTTTCCACATAAAGCTTCCCAAATAATTGGACCACGGCCATGACATTCATTTGAATAATTTTCCAACACTGTTTTAAAAATAGGCCGGTGAAACCATCCGGCCCGGTGCCTTATCTCCGGCCATTTGAGCAATAGCTACGTTGACCTCCTCCTCCGTGAAGGGTTCCCCAAGCGAGTGCAAGTCCAGTGAGGAGAAATTTAGCTCGGCCCAATTGAAGTCATGGGAGCTAGGATCACCTCTCCCCATAATCAACTTGAAATGATCAAGGATGACTTTCTCTTTTTCCTCATGCCCGGTAACCTCTCCCGAAAATATATTAGGGCTTCAGCCTATGGCGAAGAGTAAACAGTCAGTTCCGCAAGTACGAGCTGCTAGCACATGTCCTCGTCTAATCAGCATCGATGTTCATCGGCAGAAGGCTTGCTTGCACCCCGTTTTCTGCTTCCATGGGTGCACCGCTCTACGTGGTGAGCATATCTAACCAATCCTGGTCCGCTCACTTGAAGCTTGCTTCACAAAGCTGAGCCCCAGCAAAACACGAACTATGGATTGAATTCTCTACTTGCCTATTTTTTTTCCAAGCGCTCCCAAAACGGACCAATTGAAACTTAATATAACGACAAATTCACAATTTTGAAAGAAATATTATCAAATTGAGAATCCGAAGACACGGATTTTGAGTGGAAAATGTCCTTCCAAGGAAAAGAAAAAAAAAAGAGTAATAAGAACGGGCTGCCAGAACAAACTGGCTCTCCTTGTTGCTTTGGGTCTCCTTGTTTGGGCTCAGGCCTTTGGGCAGGCAGCCCAAGCCTACCGACGATCATCGGCGCGATTCGCTGTCCTTGCTGTGGCAGTCTTCCGCTAGGCTGCGAATCGCTAGCCTCCGGCCCCGCGGATCCGCTGGGCGGCGGCGTTAGGGCGGCGAGTGCGGGGCCCTGGAAGAGATGTTTGCTACGGAGTTGCCCAAAACCTCGTGGAGTATGGCGGAGGTCGGCGGCTGGGCTGTGCGCCAGTGGGGGAAAGAGGCGGTGCTGTTTGCTTGGGAAGTGTCGAACAGCAGTTGCAGAGGAGGACCAAGTAAGTTTTGTGCCTTCCGCTTCCACGATTATTTTCCCACTAGCAATTTGCATGCATTAACAATGTTTAGATGATACACTTTATACATCCAGATTCTGAAATTTCCCAAATCCCCTTGGGCATTATAGGAACTTTCAGTCTTCCGAGGTCTTTGTAATAATCGCAGTTGCCTGCCTATACCCAGTACCTTTTAGCAGCTGAAACTTGGAAGAAAAAACTCATCACACACCCTGACAAATTTTATTCTGTTTTCCGCCGTAACTTATGGATGCCGGCGTGCGGATTCTCCTGCCTCTAGGCCATGGATATATGGAATATGTTCTGTGATACAATGCTAAAACTTGTCGCTCCTGTTTAATTTCTGGTTGCACTCCAGAACACGCCACCTTCTCGAAGAGTTAGGAAATCATTGTAGGATTATTGAATTCCCATGACTTGTCTCCCCAGATATGGTAGACCTTGCACTTTGCACATCCATACCGTGAGATGGATTTTCACTGGATTGAGGGATAAGCATGTAGGCAAGTTACTGCAAACTAGTATTTTTCCAAGAAAAGTAAAGGGACAGAAAATACGTGAGAAATGTCTTATAGTAGTTCACGGAAGTTCTGCTTCGGCGGCATGTCCAGATCATCTAAGCTTCTCTCAAACATCTCGAGAACTTCTGTTACCTTGGGCCGATACACAGGTAATACTTGTATGCACCACAAGCCAATTAGAACCATCTTTCTGGCGACTTCCTCAATTTCGCCTGTGACTTCACATGCTTGCAGTCCATCATCTTGCGCAAGGTGGTCATAAATCCAATCTGGAAAATACCTTTCGCTGGATTTTTCAACAGTTGACTTTATGTTTCTCCTACCTCCAACCATCTCCAACAACATCATGCCATAACTATAAACATCTGACTTTGTTGAGACAACTCCAAAAGTTTGAGAGTGAACCTCCGGAGCGATAAATCCAATTGTTCCTCTAGTACCAGTCATCGAAACCTTACTCTCCTTTGCATGAGACAATTTTGCTAGACCAAAATCAGCAATCTTTGGGATAAAATCCTTGTCTAGAAGGATATTTTGAGGCTTGATATCGAAATGGACAATGCGTGTATTACAGCTATGGTGTAGGTACTCTAGGCCACGGGCAATCCCAGTTGCTATTGCATAGAGTCTCTCCCATCCTAAAATTTCCTTCGGGTTCTCTGAGTAAATGTGCTTATCCAAGGAACCATTGGACATGTACTCATATATAAGAGCTCGTTTTGATCCCTCCAAACAAAACCCACTAAGTTTACAATATTAACATGAGAGGTCTGGCAATGCTAATAACTTCATCCACAAACTCGTTCCCATTTCCTTTGCAGTCATGCAAGAATTTCATAGCAACTAGACGACCATCATGTAGTCTTCCCTTGAAAACCACACCATAACCACCTTTTCCAAGCTGATCACTGCGAGAAGATGTTATCTTTATTACCTCTGAGTACATGTATCTTTTTTAAGCTAAGGGTCCATAAGATACAACCATGGCCTCATAATTCTTTTCAGTGTTGCTGCTAGTCTTCTTGCAAAAGAGAAACCATAGTCTTTTGCCCTTTCTATGCCATATCAGGAAATAGATACATGGAAAGAGCAAGGTAGCAGCTGCTGATATTGAAACTGAGATGGACGCACATGTTATTTCCTTTTGTATATCGGAAATTATAACAAAATCATTATGATTCCAAGATCATCAATAGTTTAACTTCCTCTTTCTTAAAGAGTTTCATGGTGGCAAAAGTAACAACACACTAAAGACCATAAATAGATCAGTCTTGTACTATGCATGAATGAGAATTTTTGTTTCAATTTTAAATTTTAGAATCAATTTTCATTGATTACTAACAAGATTATTTTATCACCATGAACTCTCTTTATGGTACCATACATAGATCAGTCTTGTATTATGCATGAATGAGAATTTTTGTTCCAATTTCCAATTTTAGAATCAATTTTCATTGATTACTACAAGATAATTTTATAACTAGCATTTCATCATAGAAAATATGTATTACTGATATGTAAATCATTAGATTTGAGAAGATGGCTAAAAAAATTAGCATACCTACGTGCATGATCTTCGTGAAGGTCCTCTTGCTACCTAGAATGTAACATATCATTTATTAGTAAAAACAATGACATCCAATAGTCTTCCAAGTAGAACACGTGCAAGATAATGAATAACAATGAAACATGCATGTTTCTTTCTTTTTGAAAATCAACCAACATAATATTCTTTTTTTGAAACATGAATTATATAAAAATTTCAATATTCTTCCATGAAATATAAGATAATGAAGAACAATAGAACGTGGACTATGTATATCTGACTTCCTTTTGATTGAGGCATTGAGCAATGTTGCTCAATGCAGTTTTGACAAAAGTAAAAATCAGTTATAGCCATATAGGCAAGGGAAAATACAAGGATGAACCTTGGTGCGTGTGCACCCGTTTTCTCCAATATTGGAAAAAATGCTATTTGAAAATCTCAAAAAGTTGAAATATTCTTGATGAACAAGGCAAGAAGACATCGTTAAAGGAAAGACTAGATTAGATTTCATTGTAACCTAGTCGATGTCGGACATGACTCTCGGGATCTGGCCTGCTATATAAAGGCCAGGAGAGGGCCTTCCGTACAACACAACAACAGTACGTAGAACCACCACAACTTAGAGCACAAATCCTAGAATCCTTGCCTCTCGGCGAGTCGACCATAGCACCCTGTCGGCTACCCCATTGTAACTCGATATATTCGATAATCAAGATCAGACAAGCAGGAAGTAAGGGTTTTACCTCATCGAGGGTCCGAATCTGTGTAAATCTCTCTCCCCGTTTGTTTAGTATCCGATGTCTCGTGCTAGCCTGCAGGATTCCGTCAACCCTAAGCCCCTCATGGTGGGCATTGCCGAGGAGCACCCTCGTCAAGGGGTTAGTATGTACCACCTCATCATACTTACAAGCAAAAAAGAAGTCTTTAAGCCATAGCTACGACCAAAATATACATCACAAGATCGTCATCATCGGCCATCACAAGCCAACAAGCATGCATCCCCACCCCACCCCTAGTTCCCTAGGGCACCACTACAGATTGTAGTAGTGCTTGGACATGTAGTTCGTGAGCCACACCCGTGGGTGTCCCCCATGCCTACAAAGTTGGTGCCCTGAGCCTTGTAGTCGACAAGGTGGCTTAGAGTCGCCATGAGAACCTCCCGGGAGTACTCAACAACGCTCATGATGTCCTGGTAGAGGTCTAGGTGGATGTTAGTTGGCTTGTTGTTCCTAATTGCTTGAGCGACGTCCTTGACAGCTCTAGTCATGCTTTTGAAGGCCTGGAACTCACCCTCAGCCAGCCCACTCCTCTTCCTCTTGGCTCCAGGTGCTTGGGCAGTGGCAACCTTGTCTGGGCCATCGATGATGATGGTATCGGGCTCCTGTGTATTAGCTCCCTCCTCAGGTTTAGGTGAAGGTATGCCATGGGGCTCATTGGAACCCATGGAAAATTTGCTGGTGGCGATGCCACCGACAAAGATGGCGTGCATCTCATGGTAGTTAAGGATCGACTTGTGAGGGACTTGGCATCTTTGGGGTGATCCTAAAGCAGGACGACAAAGAAGTGTACGCTAGAAGTGGCCAAGGATGAGTAAATGACAAGTAAATAAACAGTTAGATGTAACATATGTGCTAACCATGATGTGCCCTGGTAGTGGTTAGACTCTAAGGAAATCCTGGCACAATGAGTTCTACATTTACCTAGAATGTACAAGCTAGTTAACGATGGTACAATCGATGTAGTTCAAGATCATAGTACTACATACAACTAGATCAAGGCATACAAAGAACTAGATCATACAAGACTACCATGGAACAATCTAGGCAAATAACAAGACAAAACAAGACAAGCCATGCTCATTGAGGTAATGAATCACAGATCTAACAGTGTACAACCACGAAACGAAGCTTCAATAGTCAAAGATCTAACCTACAAGCCTACATCAGTGACAGATCTATGCTAAAGCGGCCAAAGATCTAACCCTAACAATATGGAGGTGGAGGAGAAGTCATGGTGATGGTACTCACAGTCATTGCTGGAGGTGGATGAAGGAGTGGAGAGCCCAATGAAGTGGTCGGAGCGCCCTGCCAGCGTCTCCGTCGCTGCCGACACCTCCTACTTATCTTGCGTGCCGACCGGAGAAGAGATCTGAAAGGGGGGAAATGGTGGTTTCAAAATCTGCAGTGAGAGGAGGGGATAGAAATAAGGGGGCGGTCTCGGTGGGAGGTGACAAAATCATCTTGCCCCCTTTTTCGTTTGCGCGTGGGAGCTGGCGCCATCTCCATGCTCACACCAGCGCAAGCGTTGACGCCTTTTGGCTGTCGGGTGCCAGCGACGAGGTTGGCTCTGAGGAAACGGCTAATTCAGATGTTCTCCTTGGGCCTGGTCCGGAGGTGCTTTGACGCGTGTGCCACCTATAACGTATCGGCAACCCAGTCATTCAATCAGGCTATTATATGCTCCCTGGAGCCTAGAGCCTAGAGCCTAGTTGACCTCCATGCGAGCTACCAATCACGCCCTAACCGATCCACGTCCGCTTAGTTGATGCTTGCATCACAAAATTGAGTCCAACCAAAATAGAAACGAAGGATCGAATTCTCTACTTAGTTTATTTTACATATAGTTTTTCCAATTGCTTCCAAAAGGGATCAATTGAGACCTAATATAAAGACCATTTCAGAATTTTGACAAACATATTTTCAAATTGAAAACCAGGGGACATGTCCTACTAACCGAAAACAAAAAGAGGAAAAGAAACGATGAGTAAGAACGGGCTGCCAAAACAAACTTGCCGTTGGGGCCTCCTCCATATTGCTTAGGGTCTCCTCTAAAAACATTAGGCTCGGGCCTTGGGGAAGGCCTCTCTAGCCCAAGCCTGCCCACGTTCATCGGCGTGGTTTTGCTCCCCGGCTTCCCCGTGCCATCTGCTGCCTCGCTATTCCTCGCGCCGGCGCCGAAGCAGCCTGCCGTTGCCGTCGCGACTCCGCGCAACGAAGATTCGCTAGCATCGCCCGGCAGTCTCTTGCCTCCAGCCCGCCGAAACGCTCGGCGGTGGCGGCTATGGCGGCGAGTGCTGGACCTCGGAAAAAGCGGTGGTATTTGCTTGGGTGGCCGCGAAGAGCAGGTTGAGAGGAGGACCAAGTAAGGTTGTGCCTTCAGCTTCCTTGGACGATTATTTTCCCCACTGTAGGGGTTTGCATATATCTAAAAATGTTTAGATCGATATACAGTTTGTGCATCCAGGTTCTGAAATTGTATGGTCATTGTTAGCCTAAATGGCGTTTATTAAATATCAGGCCAGATTTCTATCAGTGTGAGTCTCAGGTAGCAGTCTGCTCGTGCCATAAGAATGTGACGATGTTTGCCTGTTCTAACTTAGATCATCATCAAAACATTGCCAAAAATAAAAATTAGAACATCAGAATCGTTGGAACACCCAAGAGATTTTCCTTCCTGGCTTTGATCTATAACTTCGAACAAAATGCAGTAATCTCAGAACAGCTTCAGTTGTCACCATGTATGGGTCACTATGTATCTGTGGCAAAGTGTTACCACCCACGTTAATGGGTGATTATGTGACACATGTCAGAAATATGGCCGGTGTTTCATAAGTCGAAACACCATGTAGTTAGTAGCAGCTATTTCCCCCCTTTTCAGTTTCCTTTTGAACCAGTGTCATACTGCTTGTGAATGGAAGCCAATGTTAGTTTTTTTAACAAAAATAACTAGTATGTGCAACAGAATCAGCAATTACAACTTCCCCATCACTACTCCTCTATGATTAACACAATGGTAAACATCACACCTCTTCTTCTCTGTACCCTTTTCCAAATGACAAGTGTCGGAGTTCATGATGTGGTAATCTCTATATGCTCCATCTGACGAAGTAATATTCCTCTAACTTGGACAGTATTAATGGAACTCTAGCGATACATTTATCCCTAGAGCCGCCCTTAATCTAGTCCGTAGATACATCGAATAGGTTTTACGATACAAAGATGAGTTTCATTGCTTTTGTTCAATTTCTGAATCTAGTATATAGAAACCACCCTTCTCAAAGACTTGGCAAGTGCTGAAGGTATTCTGAACTCGCAAAGCTTATTTCTTCACGAGTGGTGGAACCTGCACTTTGTGCACTCATATTGTGAGGTGATTCTTCACTGGAACGAGAAATAAAGGTGTTGGTCAAGTTATAAAAAATATATTTGTAGAATTACTTACCGAAAAATAAAAGAACTTAAATATCTGCATTAATATCTTACACTGGTTCAGAAAAGTTTTGCTTTGGTGGCATCTTCATTTCATCTAAGCTTCTCTCGAACATTTCTAGAACTTTGGCTATAGTAGGGCGATAAATAGGTAACGTTTGTACACACCACAAACCAATGAAGGTCATCTTTCTTGCCCTTTCCTCAGTTTCACTTGTGACATCACATGCTTGCAATCTATCATCTTGTGCAAAGTGGTCGTAAATCCAGTCTGGGAAATATTGTTCACTAGATTTTGCAGCCATCGAATTCACATTTTTCCTGCCGCCAACCATCTCTAACAACATCATTCCATAACTGTAAACATCTGACTTTGTCGAAACAACTCCAAACGCTCGGGAGTGAACTTCTGGAGCGATGTACCCAATCGTCCCTCTAGCACCAGTCATTGAAAGATTGCTCTCCTTTGCATGACTCAGTTTAGCTAGACCAAAGTCAGCAATCTTTGGGCTAAAATCCTCGTCTAGAAGGATATTTTGAGGCTTGATATCGAAATGAACAATCCGTGTATTACAACTATGGTGCAAGTATTCCAGGCCACGAGCAATCCCAATTGCTATCGCATAGAGCCTCTCCCATCCTAAAATTTCTTTGGGATTTTCTGAGTATATGTACTTATCCAAGGAGCCATTGGGCATGTACTCATATATAAGTGCTCTTTTTGATCCCTCCAAACAAAACCCAAATAAGTTAACAATATTAACATGAGAGGTTCTGCCAATGCTCATAACCTCATTCACAAAATCGTCCCCATTTCCTTTGAACTCATGCAAGAATTTCACAGCAACCAGGCGACCGTCATCTAGCCTTCCTTTGAAAACCACACCATAACCACCTTTTCCAAGCTGATCACTGCGAGAAGACGTTAGCTTCATTATCTCTGAGTACGTGTACCTTTTTGGAGCTAGGGATCCATAAGATACTATCATGGCTTCGTAATTCCTTTCAGTGCTGCTGCTGGTCTTTTTGCAGAGGAGAAACCATAGTCTTTTCCCCTTTCTATGCCATATCAGCACATAAATGCATGGAATGAGCAAGGCCACAGATGCTGATGTCAAAACTGAGATTGAAGAAGAGGTTATTTCTTCTTGTAAATGATAAGTCATAATATGGTCATTTAGATCTCTAGGCCATCAGTAATTTAAATTTCTCTCTCGGAAAGAACACAATATAGCAAAGTGGTAACAAGCTAAAGTCCATGGATATTTTCTCCAAAGCTATGAGCCTTGTTTTATGCACATGCTGAGAGTTTACTATTTTAAAATTTTATTTTGGAATCATAGCCCAATGATTATGGACTGTAACTTTTAAATACTAGTATTATGCTAGAAATTAACTGATGATCAACTACCGAGCCTTAAATTGTTAACTGATGAGAGCTTAAGGAGTATACAACAAGTTTTTGTGCATACCTATTAGTATTATCTTCTTGCCAGTCGTCTTGCTACCTGGAATATAGCATCATATTTAGTTCAAATAGAAATACGTGCAGTAGTCCAATATTGGTCATTTTTTCCAAAAGAAAGAAACAAACACCATATTTTAATCTTGAATATTTGATGATAATAAATACGAAGAAAAAAAATGTTGAAAGATAGTGAAGACCTTGCATTACATGTCTATCTTTGTTTTGGTTTAACAACTATGTTGCTTAAGTGCAGGTTTGATACGATAGTATGAGTTATAGGGCCGGGTGAATTTCAGATCCACATAATTATGGGAAAAGTACTCAGTTAGATTTTACTGGACCGTATATCATATTCATTTGGGAGTTCAGACTAGTGCGAGGATGATGTAATGGCAACATATAAGGTCACTAACAAATGCTTCACGTATCCGCCGCTAGGATTTTATCCTTGTTAATTTTTGAATTTTCCTATGCCTTCAAAAGCTTGACTGATCATATTTTTCTGTGGACTGCAGGGATTGAAAGGAGTGTCATTTGTAGCATTGACCTACGATAGCAGGTGTCACATATCTCACTTGTCATTCTAAATTCTCCTGGTATACTACATTAGATGTATTTCAAGATTTGAATTGGTACCCCAGCTTGCTTTTAGTCTTAGAAGTCTGCGAAATTTGGATTTCGCTGGCATGTGTCAATCTGGTCGCCATCTGGGTCAGATACCCTACCGCTATATCTTGGTTCAGTATAGTTTTTGAGCAATAACTGGTTGAGCAGTAAATTTTCAAAGAAGATAAATAGTTCAGCAGAACCCAAGGGGTAAGTCTTGACAAATTAGGTACTATTGACTGAGTGTGCTCCACAGACCGCAGTGCTATGGGTATGTTCCTGTCCTATTTATCTCTCTCGGCATTTTACTTTTGTAATCAGTATTTCGAGTTTCGTTACAAAACAAATTGTTGAAGTGTTGCAAACCATGAGTACCTTAGTCATGGCTCAGCTATTACCAACGAAAATTAGTTCAGAACTTGAAAGAACATAGATGGGATGGGGAGGAGAGAAAGACAATGACTGAATGCTCCTTAAGCTAAGGAACCTTATAGAAGTTTCGCATTGAAGATGCTCTTCTTATATAGTCTATAAATTAGTTTGTTAGAAAGAAAAAAAATGAGTGAGCTTACCACTGCCAGGCGGCTGCTGCCATTTCATGAGGAAGCCATCGCTGATGAGCTGCTCGTAGTTGCTCGCTTTCGCCTCGCCAGACATGCCCAACACCGGCACAGTGGTAGCATTGCAGCCCTCAATAGCATAGCCGGCATAGTCACCCGTCTCATCGTACGGAACTCCGCCGCGGACAAAAATATTGTTCTTGTTCCCGCATCTCATCTCCACTAGTGCGCTATCTCTACGTGCTGCCGTTGCGCTTGTGCAGTTGTAGAAGACGAGGTTCATGCTGTCGGCGTCGATGGTAAATGGGAGGCCCAATTTGATGGAGGTATTCATGGTCCAGGCTGGGCAGCTGTCGGAGGCTTGCAGTATATTCAGCTTGCCTTGGTCAACCACATGCAAACTGCGTTCCTCATAGTTGATGTCGATAATTGCTATGCCGTAGGCCACAGGCACAGAGCTCCGTAGGATCGGAGTGTTGTTGACGCAAGCGGCCTCGAAGTCGGACGAACCACATGATGTTCCCGTCTCCATGTCAAGGGTCCAGAATGGGTAAGAGATGGTGAGGTTGCCGCACCTCGTGGCTGCCGAGCAGCCTCCTGCTTGCTCCTCACCCGCCACGATGCTCAGCGTCAGCAGTAGCCACCATGCCCCGAAGAACCAGAAGCTTGGAGCCATGGCAGCACAGGATTTGGAATTTGCTACTTGTGACGGGGGTGCTGGGGCCTGCCCGCATGGGGAGAGAGGAGTAAGAGAGAATACTCTACTCGTGGTTGTCTTCGTCCGAACGTCTACACCTGCTGAGATGGGCTAGACACGGTGGCCAAATGATTTTTCAAGAGTGCCAGGCTCGATGCATGCATCTGGATGGTGCACCAGCTAATTTTGTGCCAACATGGTTGATAGATGAAGTCACACCAAGACACCAAGTGGCCTGGGTTGTTTTGGTGAGCTTTCGGACAGTAGCAACTAGGCAGGAAACAAACAAACTCTAGTTGAGAGTTTGCTTAAAGAATTCTCAGCTCGGCAGGACCCAGTGGACCATTCCACCGACAGAAAGTCAAGGTACTGACAAAATCAAGACTCACTTCATCCAATCATCACAGTAGACCAGTTATTCCAGACAAAATAGGCTCTATAGCAGAATGATGATCAGCCTTATTCTTCAAGCGATTAGCCAGCATCAACTCAGTCTCCACCAAAATCTTCAGACTGGTGATGAATTAATTGGTTGGACGGAGATTTTTTCTAAAGAAAATACTAAGTAGTTCATCACAACTATCTAGTGAGTGTGCTATTTTGACCGCGGCACCATAATACTTCTCTCTCTGTCTCTCTCAGCATTTCCCCTAGCATTTCAAATTTATTTACATGATGAATTGTTAAAGTTATGCAGACATGACTACACCCGTAAATACTCATAGTTGAACTATTTGCGGTGGAGAATTAATTTATTATTACTTCAATATTTCAAACCAAAGAAGAGATACGGGAAGGAGAGAAAGCGATGGACCTATGCTAAGAAATAATGGGAACATGTAAGGACACTAACAAATGCTTCACGTATCCACAGCTAGTATTTTATCCTTGTTAATTTTTGAATTTTCCTATGCCTCCAAAAGCTTGACTGGTCATATTTTTGTGTGAAGTTCAGAAATTGAAAGGAGTGCCATTTGTAGCATTGACCTACGATAACAGGTGTCACATATCTCACTTGTCATTCTAGATTCTCCCGGTATACTACATTAGATGTATTTCAAGATTTGAATTGATACCAGCTTGCTTTTAGTCTTAAAAGTTGACGAAATTCGGATCTCGCTGGCATGTGTCAACCTGGTCAGTCTGCCATCTGGCTCAGATACCGTACCGCTGCATCTTGGTTCAGTATACTTTTTGAGCGATAACTGGTTGAGAAATGATTTTCAAAGAAGATTAATAGTTCAGCAGAACCCAAGGGACAAATCTTGACAAATGACTAAGTGCTTCACGGACCGCAGTGCTATGGGTATGTTCCTGTCCTATTTATCTCTTTCGGCATTTTACTTTTGTAATCAGTATTTCGAGCTTGTTTACAAGATAAATTGTTGAAGTGTTGCAAACCATCTGTAGTTATGGTTGTGCTATTACCATCGAAAATTAGTTCAGCACTTGCAAAGTGAAGGGATGGGGAGGAGAGAAAGATGATGCGTGAATAATACTTAATCTAAGGAACCTTATAGAAATTGCCCATTGAAGATGCTCTTCTTAGTCCATAAATAAGTTTGTTTGAAAGAACAATAATTTGATGAGGGACCTTACCACTGCCAGGCGGCTGCTGCCATTTCATGAGGAAGCCATCACTGATGAGCTGCTGGTAGTCGCTCGCTTTCGCCTCGCCGGACATGCCCAACACAGGCACAACGGTGGCGTTGCAGCCCTCGATAGCGTAGCTGGCATAGTCACCCGTCTCATCGTAAGGCACTCCCCCACGGACAAAAATGTTGTTCTTGTTCCCGCATCTCATCTCCACCAGCGCGCTATCTCTAAGCGCTGCCGATGCACTAGTGCAGTTGTAGAAGACGAGATTCATGTTGTCGGCGTCGATCGTAAATGGGAGGCCCAATTTGATGGAGGTATTCATGGTCCAGGCTGGGCAGCTGTCCGAGGCTTGCAATATATTCAGCTTGCCTTGATCAACCACATGCAACCGGCGTTCCTCGTACACAATGTCGACAATTGCTATGCCATACGCCACAGGCACAGCGCTCTGTAGGATCGGAGTGTTGTTGACGCAAGCGGCCTCAAAGTCTGGGGAACCGCATGATCTCCCCGTCTCCATGTCGAGGAGCCAGAATGGGTAGGAGATGGTGAGGTTGCCGCACCTCGTGGCCGCCGAGCAGCCTTCCGCTTGCTCCTCAGCCGCCACCATGGTTAGCATCAGCGGTAGGCACCATGCCCAGAAGAACCAGAAGCTTGGAGCCATGGCAGCACACGATTTGGAATTTGCTACTTGTGACGGGGATGCTGCGGCCTGACCGGATGGGGAGAGAGAAGTAAGAGATAATTTGTCTTCGTCCGAACATCTCCACGTGCGGAGATGGGCCAAACACGTTGGTCAAATGATTAGCTTGTTGACTGGTCTTTGGGCAAGATTTTCAAGAGAATGCACAGTTCAGCAGGACCAAGTGAACTATTCCACCTACAGAATCATCCCACTAGACCAATTATTTCAGATAAAATAGGATCGATAGCAGAATGATGATCAGCCCTATTCTTCAAGCAATTAGCCAGCACTCAGTCTCCACCAAGATCTTCAGACTGGTGAATTAATTACGTGGACGGAGATGGGAGACGTATTCAAATTAATACAATGATTGAGCAATGATATTTTCTAAAGAAAACTAAGTAGTTCATCACAACTATCTACTGAGTGCATTTGATCGCAGCACCATAGTCCCTCTCTCTCTCTCTGTCTCTCTTAGCATTTCGTCGAGCATTTCAAATTTATTTACACAATATATTGTTGAAGTTAAGCAAACACGACTACACCCGTAATTACTCATAGTTGAGCTATTTACAGTGGAAAATTAGCTTACTATTACTTCAATATTTCAATCCAAAGAGAACATACGGGAAGGAGAGAAAACGATGGACCTATTTTAAATGCTAATTAAGAAATAGTTTACAGAAGCTGGCCAATGAAAATGTTCTTCAATCCATAAGTATGTTTGAGAGAAGAGCTTACCACTAGCAGAAGGAGGAGGGGGATCCCATGTCAGGACGAAGCCATCTCTGATGAGCTGCTCGTAGTTGCTTGCATTTGTCTTGCCGGAGGTCCCCAGAACCGGCAGGGAGCTGGAGATGCATCCTTCCATATAGTAGCCCTCATACTTCTCTGAAGGCTCGTAACGTCCTCCGATTCTGATAAACTCGCTGCTCTTACTCCCGCAACTCATTTTCATCTCCACCAGCTCTCCGCCCCGGCGTGCCACCGACACCGCCGCGGTCGACGCATTGGTGCAGTTGTACATGATCAGATTCAGGCTCATGGGGTCGGTCCTGAACCGTCGGGATAGCCTCTCGGAGATGTTCCAGATCTTTTCGTTGCAGCTGTTGGAAGCCGGCAGCAGCCTCAGCTTGTCCAGATCGACGACATGTATCCTTTCTTCCTCGTAAGAGATGTCGATGATCTGGAATCCGTCGCTTAGAGGTATGGTGCTCGGTAGGAGTGGGATGCTGTTAAGGCAGGTGATCACGAAGTCCCGGGAACCACATGATCTTCCCATCTCTATGTCGATGAGCGAGAACGGGTCGGAGATGGTGAGGTTGCCGCATCTCTTGGCCAAGCCGGAGCAGCCTTGACCAGCCGCTCCGACGGCGAGCATCAGCGGTAGCCACCAGGCCAAGAAGAACCAGCAGCAGCTTGGAGGCATGGAATCACAAGATGTGGAAATTTTTGCTGGTGAGCGGGGTGCTGGACTGCTGGGCCTGGCCGCCTGAGAGGTAGAAGAGAGAATAGTCTACTAGTGAGTAGCGGCGCTGGGCTGTCTTCTGTCTTCGTCCACAAATGAATACTAAGCTTATTGACTGATTTTGGGATATTTTTTCCTTCTAAGGTTCGGCTGAACCAGTGGACGAGTCTCCACAATCGCGTGCGGTTGAATGGGATCGCCGACCATGGCACCTAACGTTGCTTAAACAATTTGCAAAAAATTTACGCGCGCAGATTCACGAAATGATTTCATGCCTAGCAGAAATGTCATGCTTCACGTGTGAATTCGAGCTCGCTGTTGACCAAGCTACATGCGTCCCTGTCATGTGTGGATTCAAACCCGCTGTAGACCAAGCTACATGCGTGTTAACTTAACTTTAGGGCTTCACCTGTAATTTCTTTTGCCAGCAGACGAAAAAAAACGGTTATGTACTACACATGGAGAGAACTAACTACATCTCGAGCGGCCCGATTCATTTTGGATACCAATTGTTTCTGATTTATTTTGTCAGCAGTACAAACAAACTCTAGTTGAGAGTTTGCTTGGAGAATTCTCAGCTCGGCAGGACCCAGTGGAGCATTGCACCGACAGAAAGTCAAGTGCTGACAAAATCAAGACTCACTTCATCTAATCATCCCAGTGTAGACCAATTATTTCCGACAAAATAGGCTCTATAGCAGAATGATGATCAGCACTCTTCTTCAAGCGATTAGCCAGCATCAACAACACAGTCTCCACCAAAATCTTCAGACTGGTGATGAATTAATTACGTGGACCGAGATTTTTTCTAAAGAAAATGCTAACTAGTTCATCACAATTATCTAGTGAGTGTGCTCTTTTGATCGCGGCACCTATGCCTGGCCATGAGCAGCCCGGCCCGAAAAACTCGGGCCTGGGCCTGAAAAAGTTGGCCCGATGGTCGGGCCGAGCCAGGCCTGGGTAGCCCAAAAATCGCATTTAACACTACGGCCCGGCCCGCAGCCCGACGACCCGATGAGCTTCATGGGTATTTGGTCGGGCCAGGCTTGGGCCTGAATTTTGGTCGTCGGGCTTTCCTCCGCCCGGCCCGGCCCGAGACATGGCCAGGTATAGCGGCACCATAATACTTCTCTCTCTGTCTGTCTCAGCATTTCCCCAAGCATTTCAAATTTATTTACACGATGAATTGTTAAAGTTATGCAAACATGACTACACCCGTAATTACTCATAGTTGATCTATTTACAGTGGAGAATTAGTTTATTATTATTTCAATATTTCAAACCAAAGAGAAGAAGATACTGGAAGGACGATGGACCTATTTTAAATGCTAAGAAATAATGGGAACATGTAAGGACACTAACAAATGCTTCTCGTATCAACAGCTAGGATTTTATCCTTGCTAATTTTTGAATTTTCCTATGCCTCCAAAAGCTTGACTGGTCATACTTTTGTGTGGAGTGCAGTAATTGAAAGGAGTGCCATTTGTAGCATTGACCTACGATAACAGGTGTCACATATCTCACTTGTCATTCTAGATTCTCCAGGTATACTACATTAGATGTATTTCAAGATTTGAATTGATACACCAGCTTGCTTTTAGTCTTAAAAGTCGATGAAATTTGGATCTCGCCAGCATGTGTCAAGCTGCCATCTGGGTTACATACCCTACCACTGCATCTTGGTTCAGTATACTTTTTGAGCGATAGTTGGTTGAGCAACGATTTTTCAAAGAAGATTAATAGTTCAGCAGAACCCAAGGGACAAGTCTTGACAAATGACTGAGTGCTTCAGGGACAGCAGTGTTATGGGTATCTTCCTGTACTGTTTATCTCTTTCGGCATTTTACTTTTTTAATCAGTATTTCGAGTCTCTTTACAAGATAAATTGTTGAAGTGTTGCTAACCATCTGTAGTCATGGTTGAGCTATTACCATCGAAAATTAGTTCAGCACTTGAAAGCAAAGAGCCAAAGAGAAGGGATGAGGAGGAGAGAAAGATGATGTCTGAATAATCCTTAATCTAAGGAACCTTATAGAAGTTGCCCATTGAAGATGCTCTTCTTAGTCCATAAATAAGTTTGTTAGAAAGAGCAACAATTTGATGAGTGACCTTACCACTGCCAGGCGGCTGCTGCCATCTCATGAGGAAGCCATCACTGATGAGCTGCTGGCATTCGCTCGCTTTCGCCTCGCCGGACATGCCCAACATAGGCACAACGGTGGCGTTCCAGCCCTCGATAGAGTAGCCGGCATAGTCACCTGTCTCATCGTAAGGCACTCCCCCACAGACAAAAATGTTTTTTTCTGTTCCCGCATCTCATCTCCACCAGTGCGCTATCTCTAAGCGCTGCCGCTGCACTTGTGCAGTTGTACAAGACGAGGTTCATGTTGTCAGCGTCGATCGTAAATGGGAGGCTCAATTTGATGGAGGTATTCATGGTCCAGGCTGGGCAGCTGTCAGAGACTTGTAATATATTCAGCTTGCCTTGGTCAACCACATGCAAACTGCGTTCCTCATAGTCGATGTTGATAATTGCTATGCCGTAGCCCACGGGCACAGAGCTCCGTAGGATCCGAGTGTTGTTGACGCAAGCGGCCTCGAAGTCCGACGAACCACATGATCTTCCCGTCTCCATGTCAAGGGTCCAGAATGGGTAAGAGATGGTGAGGTTGCCGCACCTCGTGGCCACCGAGCAGCCTTCCACTTACTCCTCAGCATCAGCGGTAGCCACCCAGGCCCCGAAGAACCAGAGGCTTGGAGCCATGGCAGCACAGGATTTGGAATTTGCTACTTGTGACGGGGGTGCTGGGGCCTGCCCGCATGGGGAGAGAGGAGTAAGAGAGAATACTCTACTTGTGGTTGTCTTCGTCCGAACTTCTACACCTGCTGAGATGGGCTAGACACGGTGGCCAAATGATTTTTCAAGAGTGCCAGGCTCGATGCATGCATCTGGATGGTGCACCAGCTAATTTTGTGCCAACATGGTTGATAGATGAAGGCACACCAAGACACCAAGTGGCCTGGGTTGTTTTGGTGAGCTTTCGGACAGTAGCAACTAGGCAGGAAACAAACAAACTCTAGTTGAGAGTTTGCTTAAAGAATTCTCAGCTCGGAAGGACCCAGTGGACCATTCCACCGACAGAAAGTCAAGGTACTGACAAAATCAAGACTCACTTCATCCAATCATCACAGTAGACCAGTTATTCCAGACAAAATAGGCTCCATAGCAGAATGATGATCAGCCTTATTCTTCAAGCCATTAGCCAGCATCAACTCAGTCTCCACCAAAATCTTCAGACTGGTGATGAATTAATTGGTTGGACGGAGATTTTTGCTAAAGAAAATACTAAGTAGTTCATCACAACTATCTAGTGAGTGTGCTATTTTGACCGCGGCACCATAATACTTCTCTCTCTGTCTCTCTCATTATTTCCCCTAGCATTTCAAATTTATTTACATGATGAATTGTTAAAGTTATGCAGACACGACTACACCCGTAAATACTCATAGTTGAACTATTTGCGGTGGAGAATTAATTTATTATTACTTCAATATTTCAAACCAAAGAAGAGATACGGGAAGGAGAGAAAACGATGGACCTATGCTAAGAAATAATGGGAACATGTAAGGACGCTAACAAATGCTTCATGTATCCACAGCTAGGATTTTATCCTTGCTAACTTTTGAATTTTCCTATGCCTCCAAAAGCTTGACTGGTCATATTTTTGTGTGGAGTGCAGTAATTGAAAGTAGCAGGGATGGAGCGAGGAATATTGTTTGGAGGGGCCCAATTGAACAACATATTTCTTGGAGGGGGCCAAATAGACAATATTTAAAAAATTAGGGATTAATCTACATAAATTTTAGAGGATCTTTCAGAAAAAATCCATCATAAAGGGGGGGGGGTGGGGAGGGGGGGCATGGCCCTAGCTGGCACCCCCTAGCTCCGCGTCCCTGGAAAGGAGTGCCATTTGTAGCATTGACCTAGGATAACAGGTGTCACATAGCTCACTTGTCATTCTAGATTCTCCGGGTATACTACATTAGATGTATTTCAAGATTTGAATTGGTACCCCAGCTTGCTTTTAGTCTTAAAAGTCGACGAAATTTGGATCTCGCCAGCATGTGTCAACCTGGTCAGTTTGCCATCTGGGTTACATACCCTACCGCTGCATCTTGGTTCAGTATACTTTTTGAGCGATAATTGGTTGAGCAATGATTTTTCAAAGAAAATTAATAGTTCAGCAGAACCCAAGGGACAAGTCTTGACAAATGACTGAGTGCTTCAGGGACAGTAGTGTTATGGGTATCTTCCTGTCCTATTTATCTCTTTCTGCATTTTACTTTTGTAATCAGTATTTCGAGTTTCTTTATTACAAGATAAATTGTTGAAGTGTTGCTAACCATCTGTAGTCATGGTTGAGCTATTACCATCGAAAATTCAGCACTTGAAAGCAAAGAGCCAAAGAGAAGGGATGAGGAGGAGAGAAAGATGATGTCTCAATAATGCTTAATCTAAGGAACCTTATAGAAGTTGCCCATTGAAGATGCTCTTCTTAGTCTATAAATAAGTTTGTTAGAAAGAGCAACAATTTGATGAGTGACCTTACCACTGCCAGGCGGCTGCTGCCATCTCATGAGGAAGCCATCACTGATGAGCTGCTGGCATTCGCTCGCTTTCGCCTCGCCGGACATGCCCAACATAGGCACAACGGTGGCGTTCCAGCCCTCGATAGAGTAGCCGGCATAGTCACCTGTCTCATCGTAAGGCACTCCCCCACAGACAAAAATGTTTTTTTCTGTTCCCGCATCTCATCTCCACCAGTGCGCTATCTCTAAGCGCTGCCGCTGCACTTGTGCAGTTGTACAAGACGAGGTTCATGTTGTCAGCGTCGATCGTAAATGGGAGGCTCAATTTGATGGAGGTATTCATGGTCCAGGCTGGGCAGCTGTCAGAGACTTGTAATATATTCAGCTTGCCTTGGTCAACCACATGCAAACTGCGTTCCTCATAGTCGATGTTGATAATTGCTATGCCGTAGCCCACGGGCACAGAGCTCCGTAGGATCCGAGTGTTGTTGACGCAAGCGGCCTCGAAGTCCGACGAACCACATGATCTTCCCGTCTCCATGTCAAGGGTCCAGAATGGGTAAGAGATGGTGAGGTTGCCGCACCTCGTGGCCACCGAGCAGCCTTCCACTTACTCCTCAGCATCAGCGGTAGCCACCCAGGCCCCGAAGAACCAGAGGCTTGGAGCCATGGCAGCACAGGATTTGGAATTTGCTACTTGTGACGGGGGTGCTGGGGCCTGCCCGCATGGGGAGAGAGGAGTAAGAGAGAATACTCTACTTGTGGTTGTCTTCGTCCGAACTTCTACACCTGCTGAGATGGGCTAGACACGGTGGCCAAATGATTTTTCAAGAGTGCCAGGCTCGATGCATGCATCTGGATGGTGCACCAGCTAATTTTGTGCCAACATGGTTGATAGATGAAGGCACACCAAGACACCAAGTGGCCTGGGTTGTTTTGGTGAGCTTTCGGACAGTAGCAACTAGGCAGGAAACAAACAAACTCTAGTTGAGAGTTTGCTTAAAGAATTCTCAGCTCGGAAGGACCCAGTGGACCATTCCACCGACAGAAAGTCAAGGTACTGACAAAATCAAGACTCACTTCATCCAATCATCACAGTAGACCAGTTATTCCAGACAAAATAGGCTCCATAGCAGAATGATGATCAGCCTTATTCTTCAAGCCATTAGCCAGCATCAACTCAGTCTCCACCAAAATCTTCAGACTGGTGATGAATTAATTGGTTGGACGGAGATTTTTGCTAAAGAAAATACTAAGTAGTTCATCACAACTATCTAGTGAGTGTGCTATTTTGACCGCGGCACCATAATACTTCTCTCTCTGTCTCTCTCATTATTTCCCCTAGCATTTCAAATTTATTTACATGATGAATTGTTAAAGTTATGCAGACACGACTACACCCGTAAATACTCATAGTTGAACTATTTGCGGTGGAGAATTAATTTATTATTACTTCAATATTTCAAACCAAAGAAGAGATACGGGAAGGAGAGAAAACGATGGACCTATGCTAAGAAATAATGGGAACATGTAAGGACGCTAACAAATGCTTCATGTATCCACAGCTAGGATTTTATCCTTGCTAACTTTTGAATTTTCCTATGCCTCCAAAAGCTTGACTGGTCATATTTTTGTGTGGAGTGCAGTAATTGAAAGTAGCAGGGATGGAGCGAGGAATATTGTTTGGAGGGGCCCAATTGAACAACATATTTCTTGGAGGGGGCCAAATAGACAATATTTAAAAAATTAGGGATTAATCTACATAAATTTTAGAGGATCTTTCAGAAAAAATCCATCATAAAGGGGGGGGGGTGGGGAGGGGGGGCATGGCCCTAGCTGGCACCCCCTAGCTCCGCGTCCCTGGAAAGGAGTGCCATTTGTAGCATTGACCTAGGATAACAGGTGTCACATAGCTCACTTGTCATTCTAGATTCTCCGGGTATACTACATTAGATGTATTTCAAGATTTGAATTGGTACCCCAGCTTGCTTTTAGTCTTAAAAGTCGACGAAATTTGGATCTCGCCAGCATGTGTCAACCTGGTCAGTTTGCCATCTGGGTTACATACCCTACCGCTGCATCTTGGTTCAGTATACTTTTTGAGCGATAATTGGTTGAGCAATGATTTTTCAAAGAAAATTAATAGTTCAGCAGAACCCAAGGGACAAGTCTTGACAAATGACTGAGTGCTTCAGGGACAGTAGTGTTATGGGTATCTTCCTGTCCTATTTATCTCTTTCTGCATTTTACTTTTGTAATCAGTATTTCGAGTTTCTTTATTACAAGATAAATTGTTGAAGTGTTGCTAACCATCTGTAGTCATGGTTGAGCTATTACCATCGAAAATTCAGCACTTGAAAGCAAAGAGCCAAAGAGAAGGGATGAGGAGGAGAGAAAGATGATGTCTCAATAATGCTTAATCTAAGGAACCTTATAGAAGTTGCCCATTGAAGATGCTCTTCTTAGTCTATAAATAAGTTTGTTAGAAAGAACAGTAATTTGATGAGTGACCTTACCACTTCCAGGCGGCTGCTGCCATTTCATGAGGAAGCCATCGCTGATGAGCTGCTCGTAGTCGCTTGCTTTCGCCTCGCGGGGCATGCCCAACACAGGCACAAGGGTGGCGTTGCAGCCCTCGATAGCGTAGCCAGCATAGTCACCCATCTCATCGTAAGGCACTCCCCCGCGGACAAAAATATTATTTCTGTTCCCGCATCTCATCTCCACCAGTGCGCTATCTCTAAGCGCTGCCGCTGCACTTGTGCAGTTGTAGAAGACGAGGTTCATGTTGTCGGTGTCGATCGTAAATGGGATGCCCAATTTGATGGAGGTATTCATGGTCCAAGCTGGGCAGCTGTCGGAGGCTTGCAATATATTCAGCTTGCCTTGATCAACAACATGCAAACTGCGCTGCTCATAGTCGATGTCGACTATTGCTATGCCGTAGGCCACAGGCACGGAGCTATGTAGGATCGGAGTGTTGTTGACGCAAGCGGCCTCGAAGTACGGGGAACCACATGATCTTCTCGTCCCCATGTCGAGTAGCCAGGAAATTAAATTATTGTTCTTTCTAACAAACTTATTTGGTGGCTAAAACATGATGATTTGGCGAGGATAGACGGCATGCAGATGAGTGTGCCCAAGGTTCAGGCACAGGTTCTTGTCTCTACTTGGGAACACCAGGATATTGCTCCGGCCTTTGTTATGAAGCCAGTCGGGTGCATGTTGAGGGTGTGCCAGATTCTGTGAAGCACTTTCTTGGGCTATGGGCTGTTGGGACTCTCATTGGTTCTACTCTTGATGTGGACTTATATACTCTTCGCAGTCAGGGGATTGTTCGCATTTTGGTGGCTATGCGGGATATTTCGGTGCTCTCGAGAGATAAACGTGGCTATTTGCAGGTGGTTGCTTTGCTTCACCTCAATGGCTACAGATTTTGGTTTCGGAAGGAGGCGGATGGTTTCGAGCCCGACTCACGGTTTCGGCCTTTCTTCTGGAAAGATGGAGAGAATTCTGATGATTCCCATGGCGCGGAGGAGAAGAGACTAGAGGATGGTTCAGCGGAGGCTGCACTAGGGACGGCGAACATGGAGGTGGATACCCGCCCTCCTATGCACATGACTGGTACATCTTCGGCGACGGGTGCACAGCTCGCTCTGACTCCTTTTAATCACTCACCGGTGACCGATAGAGGACGGGAGATAGTGGCGAGGGCACGGTCCCAGACACCGCATCTAGTAGCTTCTCCACCACGGGCATCTCGGACTCCTTCACCTTCTCGTGTTCGGACTTTCATGCAGGGTCGGACTAGGCCGGCTTCTTCTCCGTCGTCGAGCTTCGCGCCCCCAGGGGCATCGCAGCCATCTTCAGTCTCGAGGGTGGAGGCGATGGAGCTAGCCTCGAGGGCTCCGCCGCCCTCACCACCACCTGGCGGCCTGCTGCCGCATGGACCGGTCCTGGAGGAGGAGGCGGCGGGAGACGCCGCGCTGCTGCACCATCAGGACGAGGCGCGGGGGGGAGCGGCCTCAGCGGAGGCCGCGCCATGCACGCCCACCGTCGTCTCGTCGCCTCGGCCGTCGCGTGGCATTGACGCCGGGAGGGGGGTCGCTGCGGCTGCCTCTCCTTCGGTGGACTTGCAGCCACGCCGTGGCGTGGCCTACGTCGACGGACAACGGGAGACCGCTCCATCCCCACAGGTGGTGGGGGCGCCGGGGCTGGGGCATGGCCAGGACCCTTTGGGGTCGGCTGATGCCCCATCGTCTTCGCCTCCCACTCCAGCAGCCGGTGGTTTGTCGAGGTCGGGGTTGGTGCGGGGGGCTTCATCGCCTCTTACCCCTGCATCACCTACCTCTTCACCCGCTTCGTCGATCGTCCCTGCTTCGACCACTTCTTCGCCACGCCCGAGCTCTACTTCGCCGATCCCCGCTCCGCAGCATCCTCCCCCTACCGTCCCTCCTCCGGTCGTTCAGCCGACTTTGAGGAGGAGTGGGAGGTACGCGCTTTCGGAGGATGGGGCGGGACCTACCGATGAGGACGCCATGCAGAGAGCCATGCGACGTAAGGCGGAGAAGAACTTGGATACGGCAGGTACGACACATTCATCCAAGTCTTTCACTTCTTTTTCAGATTCTCGCATTTCTTCTAATTTGATCAGTTTAGGAGTTTCGTTGGGTACTAGACCTGACGAGGTTTCGGGTTCTGCCAATGTGTTGAGACAGACGGAGCTTGACCGTTTAACGGTTGCTCCGAATGACTCCACTGGGCTGGAGACCCCTGTTGATGACGATGATGGAGCGGATGACATCTTAGATGGTCAGCTCCTCTCGTCTATTATTGGTACTCTTACTGAGGTCGATTTGGAACACTCGGAGCTTAGTTCAATTTATGATCTAAAAGCTTCTGTACGTGGTTCCCGATCTTCCGCTGGTAAGAAGTCTCGTCGATATGGCAAAAATACTAAATCTACAAAAGTTTCTCGATGATTGGCATGTTTCGGAATAGCAGAGGTCTTGGAGACTTGGCTAAACATTCTCACATTGCCGATGGTTGTAGAGATTATGATTTAGATTTTATTGCAATATCGGAGACGGGCAGACGAAATTTCTCACAAAGTTTCCTCGACCGATTGTCAGGCGGGATTAACTTTTAGTGGTTTTCTCGTCCGCCTCGTGGTAGGTCTGGGGGCATTTTACTTGGCATCCGCATAGACACAATGACTGTTCTTGCTAGTTCAGATGGAGAGTATCACATCAAACTCGATATCCAGAACAAAGCAGACGGTTTCATTTGGAGTCTGGTTGCTGTGTATGGTGCTGCCCAAGACGCTTTTAAGGCCGACTTTCTTTGTGAGTTGGTAAATCTCACAAAGGATAATCCGCATCCGATTTTAATCGGCGGGGATTTTAATTTGATGAGATTTCCTCATGAGAAGAGTAAAGGCCCTTTTGATGGACATTGGCCTTTCTTGTTTAATGCTGTCATTGATAGCTTGGACTTAAGAGAGGTTTTTATGTCTGGTCGACAGTTTACTTGGGCCAACAGCTTGCCGAGCCAACATACGAGAAACTAGATCGTGTGTTGATGGACACCGAATGGGAGAATCAATATCCCATGGTGTCTGTCCGCGCCCTAGAGCGTATTGAAAAACTGTCTGACCACGCTCCCATTCTCTTAACCACTGGGAATCCACGTCAGGTTTGTAAACGGCCGTTCAAATTTGAACTAGGTTGGCTACAACGTGATGGATTTCACGAGATGGTTAAGAGGGTGTGGGAAAGACCAGTTAGGGGCAACAACCCGATGACGAGATGGAATAATAAAATGCGCGCTATGCGTAAACATCTCACGGGTTGGGCTGCCCATATGGCTGGTATTCTTAAGAAAGAAAAGATTCGCCTTTCACAAGTGATCGATGACCTAGAGGCCCTAGCGGAAGTGAGACCGTTATCCACGCAAGAGATTGACCTTAAAAATCAATCCAATGCGCAGATAGCGAGCCTTCTTCGCGAAGAGGAACTCAAATGGTATCAACGATCAAAGGCCAAATTCATTTTGGAAGGGGATTCGAATACACGATATTTTCATGGCTTAGCCAATGGAAGGCATCGGAAAAAACGTATTCATTCTCTCATCCAAGATGAAGGGGTTATTGAAGGGCACGATCAGCTCAAATCTTACATTACTAATTACTATAAGGTTCTGTTTGGGCCTCAGGAGGAAAGTTCTTTCTCCCTTAATGAGGACCGCACGGACGATATACCCCAAGTTTCTCCAGAGGAAAATGGCCTCTTAACTGCGCCTTATTCTGAGGATGAGGTTAAGAAAGCAATTTTCTAAATGGAGTGCAATAAAGCACCGGGTCCAGATGGTTTCCCAGCGGAGTTTTATCAAACGTTCTGGGATACTATCAAATTGGATCTTCTAGATTTGTTCAGACCTTCACACGGGACAACTAGAACTATTTCGTCTAAATTTTGGTGAAGTAATTTTGTTACCGGAGGTTAATGAGGCAGAAAGGATTCAGCAATATAGACCTATTTGCCTCTTAAACGTCAGTTTCAAAATTTTCACGAAAGTGGCCACCATTAGACTGAATACGGTCGCCGATCATGTTGTACAACCTTCTCAGTGCTTTCATGCAAGGAAGGAATATCCTTGATGGAGTGGCAGTTCTGCATGAGACGGTACATGAGATGCATTCCAAGAAACTTAATGGGGTCATTTTAAAATTGGATTTCGAAAAGGCTTATGATAAGGTCAAATGGTCTTTCCTACAACAGACACTGAGGATGAAAGGTTTTTCTCCTGAGTGGCGTGCTCTAATTTACGATTTTGTGTATGGAGGTAGCGTGGCAATTAGGGTCAATGACGACACCGGCCACTATTTCCAGACACGAAAGGGGTTACGCCAAGGCGATCCGCTATCACCAATGTTATTCAACATTGTAGCAGATATGCTGGCAATACTCATAGAGCGTGCCAAGTCGATGGTCAAATTGAAGGTGTGTTCCCACATTTGGTTGATGGGGGTTTATCTATCCTTCAATATGCCGACGACACAATTCTTTTTATGGATCATAATCTCGAAAAAGCTCGTAATCTCAAATTAATTTTAGCAGCATTCGAGCAATTGTCGGGATTGAAAATTAACTTCCATAAGAGTGAATTGTTCTGTTTCGGCGATGCCCAAAACGATATGACTCAGTATACAGAGTTGTTTGGTTGCGGGCAAGGCCATTTCCCTATTCGGTATTTGGGTATCCCGATTCACTATCGGAGACTTACCCTTGCTGAATGGAAGATTGTGGAAGAAAGATTACAGAAACGCCTTAGTAGTTGGAAAGGCAAATTGCTGTCCATAGGAGGAAGACTGGTACTCATTAACTCGGTACTAACAAATATGGTACATATGTTATCATTCTTCCTTCTGCCCAAACGAATTCTGCATAAACTCGATTATTATCGATCCAGATTCTTTTGGCAAGGGGACAGCGAGAAAAAGAAGTATCGATTGGTTAAATGGAGTATAGTGTGTAGTCCCAAAGATCAGGGCGGACTTGGAATTCATGACCTGGAGGTTAAGAATTCTGCTTGCTAGGTAAATGGCTTTTTAAGCTTCTTACCGAGAACGGGACTTGGCAAACTATTCTCAGAAAGTATATTGGCTCGAAGACGCTCTCCCAAGTGGTTTGGAAATCCGGGGACTCTCACTGGGCTGGTCTCATGGCAACGAAAAACATTTTCTTTCGTCATGGTACTTTTTCTATTAAGAATGGAGCACGATACGATTCTGGAAGATGTTTGGTTGTACAATGCTTCCCTGAGTGAACAATATCCTGCTTTGTATAGTATTGTTCGTCGCAAAGGTGATACCATTGCTACCGTGATGGCTACCTCACCTCCGAATGTGACGTTCAGACGGGTTTTACTTGGACAAAGGCTAACAGCATGGAATACTCTAGTTCAACGGTTGGGTGATATTCAATTATCCCATGAACCGGATGAATTTAGATGGAATCTTCATGTAGATGGTTCTTTCTCAGTTAAATCTTTATACAATGCAATCCTCCATTCTGATTTACCAGTTGATAACAATAAGAAAATTTGGAAGATGAAGATACCATTAAAAATCAAGATTTTTGGATGGTACCTTCGTCGAGGAGTTATTCTTACTAAAGATAATCTTGTTAAGCGGAATTGGCACGGAAATACACGGTGTGTTTTGTCATCACGACGAAACCATCAAACACTTTTTCTTCCAGTGTAGTTTTGCGAAATCTATATGGTCAGTCATCCAAGTAGCGTCTACCCTGTATCCCCCGACTAGTGTGGCAAATGTCTTTGGCAATTGCTTCATGGTGTTGATGCAAGGTTTAAGTTGCTTCTTAGGGTGGGGGCGCTTGCAGTTATCTGGGCGCTATGGCTATGTAGAAATGACAAGATTTTTAACGATAAAAATTGTTCTTTGTTGCAGGTCATCTACAGATGTACAGATATTCTCCGTTCATGGTTACCTCTTCACATGGAGAACCAAGACCTATTTACGGAGGTCTCACACACGGTTGGAGGCTACTACTTTTTCCCGACATGGGTGGCAGCATAGTCTACGGATTGAAGCTCCACACTTGCCTTAGGCGTTATATAGTTTATCGTCTCGATATGTATTTCGCCTTTTTTCTTTTAATGCTCGTTCTGGACTGTTGAAACAGCTGTGTGCATCCTGGTTATGCAGAAGCTGGATGTAATTGCTTATCAAAGTAATAAAATATCCTTTATCGAAAAAAAATGTCGAGTAGCCAGAATGGGGAGGAGATGGTGAGGTTGCCGCACCTCGTGGCCGCCGAGCAGCCTTCCGCTTGCTCCTCAGCCGCCACCATGGTCAGCATCAGCGATAGCCACCATGTCCAGGAGAACCAGAAGCTTGGAGCCATGGCAGCACACGAGGATTTGGATTTTGCTACTAATGATGGGGGTGATGGGGAGAGAGAAGTAAGAGAGAATACTCTGCTTGTGGTTGTCTTCGTCCGAACGTCTCCACGTGCGGAGATGGGCTAGACACGCTGGCCGAATGATTAGCTTATTGACTGGACTTAGAGAGATTTTTAAGAGAATGCACAGTTCGGCAGGACCCATTGGACCAATCCACCGACAGAAACAGTCAAAGTACTGACAAAATCAAGTCTCACATCACCCAATCATCCTAGTAGACCAATTATTTCGGATAAATATGCTCGATAGCAGATGATCAGCCCTATTCTTCGAACGATTATCCAGCATCAAGATCTTCAGACTGGCGATGAATTAATTGCGTGGACGGACATGGGAGAAGGATTCAAATTAATACACTGATTGAGCAATGATTTTTTCTAAAGAAAAGTAGTTCATCACAACTACCTACTGACTGCGTTTGGTCGCAGCACCATAGTACCTCTCACTCTGTCTCTCAGCATTTTCCCTAGCATTTCAAATTTATTTACGCGATAAATTGTTGAAGTTATGCAAACACGACTACACCATAATTGCTCATAGTTGAGCTATTTACAGTGGATAATTAATTTATTATAACTTCAATATTTCAAACCAAAGAGAAGATAGGGGAAGGAGAGAAAACGATGGACCTATTTTAAATGCTAAGAAATAGCTTACAGAAGTTGGCGAATGAAAATGCTCTTCAATCCATAAGTAAGTTTGAGAGAAGAAGAGCTTACCACTAGCAGCAGGAGGTGGGGGATCCCATCTTAGGACGAAGCCATCGCTGATGAGCTGCTCGTAGTTGCTTGCATTTGCCTTGCCGGACGTCCCCAGAACCGGCAGGGAGCTGGAGACGCATCCTTCCATATAGTAGCTCTCATACTTCTCTGAAGGGTCGTAACGTCCTCCGATTCTGACAAACTCGCTGCTCTGACTCCCGCAACTCATCTTCATCTCCACCAGCACTCCGCCACGGTGTGCCGCTGACACCGCCGCCGTCGACGCATTGGTGCAGTTGTACATGATCAGATTCAGGCTCATGGGGTCGGGCCTAAACCGTCGGGCCAGCCTCTCGGAGATGTTCCAAGTCCTCTCGTTGCAGCTGTTGGAGGGCGGCAACAGCCTTAGCTTGTCCAGATCGACGACATGCATCCTGTCTTCCTCGTAAGAGATGTCGATGATCTGGAATCCGTCGCTTAGAGGTATGGTGCTCGGTAGGAGTGGGATGCTGTTAAGGCAGGTGATCACGAAGTCCCGGGAACCACATGATCTTCCCGTCTTGGAGTTGACGACCCAGAACGGGTCGGAGATGGTGAGGTTGCCGCATCTCCTGGCCAAGCCGGAGCAGCCTTCGACCTGTTGATCGGCCGCTGCGACGGCAAGCATCAGCGGTAGCCACCAGGCCCAGAAGAACCAGCAGTAGCTGGGAGGCATGGAAGCACAAGATTTGGAATTTTTGCTAGTGGGTGGGGTGCTGGACTTGGCCGCCTGGGAGGTAGAAGAGAGAATAGTCTGCTAGTGAGTGGCGGCACTGGGCTATCTTCGTCCACACATGAATAACTTGTTGACTTGGTTTTAGGATAAATTTTCGTCGGAGCGCAGCCATCAACCGGCTGATTCCGCGCACGGATCGCCGAGCGGAGAGCCGTTGGATGCCTGGCCCACAGCCGCTTAATGAACGGGAGACACGATACGTCTACAACTTATCCAGCGCCATTTAAATAGCACCCGTGTTGGAGTTTGACGGCGGCGCTAGCTTCTACAAGTGCAGAAAACACTACAAAGTTTTCAGCATACATGTTTTTTCCCAGTCTCTATGTTAGTTTCTACGTTATTAATAAAAAATGTGTGGTTGCTCTAGAAAGAACTTCACAAATTTTCTATCCAAATCTCACGTCGCTTTTAGTGCTATACGAAAGAGACTTTATCTACGGAAATTCGGCTCCCGGGTGCGTATGATCCCTTTACCAAAAAATCATATTTTGAAGTGACGAAATTTTTTTACAAAAAATTCTACATGTACATTTCATAATATACGTGTGTTCGTCAAGTTTTACGAAAAAACCAATATTTTTTATGGTCTATGTAAAAAAGAGAAAATTTGTCTTGTGAAAAGCATTACTTTTTGCACTGGATTTTGTCTTTTTTACACACGTCACATGATAAGTCGAATTTTGATGAAACGACTTTGTGAGCGTGTAGCATGGGAAGATGTACATGCGAATTTTTCGTTTCATTTTTCCTGAAATTCAAAATTTGTGTGAAATGCATTTCAAAATAGAGGGAGCATATGCACCCATGTTCCAAAACACCACTCCCATCTACCTATATCTATTGAGTGTGCCAACCCAATGCTTAACCAATGGTGTTCCATTCACATTATGTTTATTTGCCACTCTGGCCCACATGAAGCTTTCTCTATCACGTGAGATGATTGGTTATAAAATCACCCATGTAGCACTCATGAAAGCATGAGAATGACTAATATATTTGTGCCATGTTCCTAAAAAGGTTGCACCATTTTACTTGTGGTTTCACAATAATAATGATAATTTTGTGTATCAAAAATCAATAACATATGCAACATAGTGTATCAGCATTAATCTATAACAACTTGCACAGTGTAGCAAAAACTTTTGTACCACTTTGTACACACCAATGTATCAAAAAACAAAAAATGCATGCAATTAATTCCATTTGTTTGCATCAAAACATAAAAACACAGCTATTCGTTTGCAACAAGAATAATAGCGCATCCTATCCAAGACATCCAGCATTGCCGAAATAGTGTATGCAACAATGAAGAAATCACTATGTACCATTGGCACAAAGATCATAGTAGCATTTTAACTATGGGTTCACTACAACAGAAAAGTACTCCCTGCGTCCCAAAATATAAGACCGCTACACATTAAAATTTTGAATAAAAAAATGATGAACAAAATATAAGTTATATGTCACCAAAAGTATATCATTGGATTCATATTTGAAAGATGTTTCCAACATTATATTTGTGGTGTCATATAACTTATATTTTATTGGTCAAACTATTGAATGAAGTATTGGCTCGGAAAATACGAAGTAGCCTTACATAGAATTTTAAAACACCTTTTTAACATTTCAAAATATTTCTTCGAAGTTAGTCAGCGTTCGATGAAATGGACCGGGAAAATGGGCACATGGGATGGCGGTAACAGACGGTCCTCCCCAAAAGTCCGGCGAGACCTGCGTTGCACTTAGGTACTACCTCTGTCCCGGTTTATAGGTCTTGTGCGTATCTCTAGGTCGTAGATTTAACCAATGTAATACAAGATATATATTACAAAACATATATCATTAAAAAACTTTAATGTTTTACTTTCTAACTATATGATTTTTGTGTTGTATCATTTATATTATGTTGGATGAATTTATGATATAGAGATGTGTTGTAAATCGGGGCGGAGGGAGTAGCTAGCTAAGAGCATGTCTACCATATACCCCGCCCAAAACCCTAAACTCGTGCGGATAGGCTGGAACCGATGGCATATTACATCATCCAACCCTCACTCCCGCTTATATACAGAGTTCATCGCGTTTTGCGATACGGACCGATTTGCATCTGATTGAGCCATATTTTAGGCCAAAACCAAAAAAAAATACAGTAGAAAATAAAATATCTACTAGAGATCTCTAGGCAAGCTGCCTAGCAAGTAGCAGCTGCATGGTTATGAGTTGGCCGGCAGCTCAGCCATGTGCATGCATCGAGCCGAAGCGGTGTCATGGGCGGTTCGATTGGACCATGGCACCTAACGTTGCATAAACAATTTGCAGAAACTACCACATGACATATGTGGTGAGCAACCCAAACAAAACAATAACAGTTGCAAAAACATCGCGCAGATTCACGAGATGATTGCACGCGTAGCAGAAATCTCGCCCACGCGTTCCGGTCCCGCGTGGGTTCCATCCCGCTGCTGACCAAGCTACATGCGTTCTTGTCGCGTATAGATTCGAGCCCGATGTTGACCAAAGGTAGACGCGTGCAGAGTTCTGCTAACTTCAGGGTGTGGCCTCTAAATTATTTTGTCATCAGAATAGAAAAGCGGTTATGTACTAGGCCATCTTCAACGCGGACACGTATTTTATTCACGCGTCTTTCAAATAGGTGGTCGCGTAGAAAAAACATATCCTAACATGGCTACAAATCTGGGCAGTTACGGCATCTTCACTGCGGCGACCCATTCCGCGTCCGAATGGGCCGAACTGAACAAAAACGCGGCTCAGCGCGCGAACCCATCCCTAAAACAGATGGGTGTGGCGTCCGGGACGACCCAAAGCCGATCCGAATCTGGGCCACGTTTGCGTGGCCACGGACACGGAGGGCTGCCCTCTTGCGTCCTCCCATTATCCTTCCCTGGCCCGTCTGTCTGCCTCCCAAAACATACCCACTCCACTCGACTCCCAAAACCTAGAGATGCCGACGAAGCTCCTGCCGCCGCCACCATCGGAGACGAGGCCCAGCTCGCGGCCATTGTCGCTCCTGACGTGGAGGAGGCTCCTGTCCTGGACGCTTCGGTGGTCCCGTAGCCCGCGCTGGCGATGAAGAAGGCGAAGCCCGAGGTCACCGCGGAGCAGAGGGCGATCGAGAGCAAGAAGCGGGCCGACCGGCGCAGGGCGCACGAGCAACAGAAGAAGGAGGCTGCTGCCGCGGAGGAGCGGCAGAGGGTGCTTGATGCGCGTAGATGTACACGTCCGTTGGGAACCCCAAGAGGAAGGTATGATACGCACACCAAGGTTCCCTATGAAACCAAGGTTATCGAACCAGTAGGAGCAAAGCACGTGAAGGTTGTTGGTGGAGGAGTGTAGTGCGGCGCAACACCGGTGAAACCAACGTGGAACTGCACAACACAATCAAAGTACTTTGCCCCAACGTAACATGAGGTTGTCAATCTCACCGGCTTTGAAACAAATTAAGCGTTATCGAGTGGAAGATGGTGTTTGTTTGCAAAGAACAGTAAAAAATTGCAGTAGAATGTATTCAGATGTAAAAGAATGGACCGGGGTCCACAGTTCACTAGAGGTGTCTCTCCATAAGATAACTAACATGCTGGGTGAACAAATTACAGTGGCAATTGACAAATAAAGATTCAATACATATCAACGATGATTACTATGTGATTTAATCAGGCATTACGACAAAGTACATAGACCGCTATCCAGCATGCATCTATGCCTAAATAATCCACCTTCAGTTATCATCCGAACCCCTCCCAGTATTAAGTTGTAAACAACAGATAATTGCATTAAGTATGGTGCGTAATGTAATCAACACAAATATCCTTAGACAAAGCATCAATGTTTTATCCCTAGTAGCAACACATCCACAACCTTAGAACTTTGGCACTGTCCCAGATTAAATGGAGGCATGAACCCACTATCGAGCATAAATACTCCCTCTTGGAGTTACAAGTATCAACTTGGCCAGAGCCTCTACTAGCAACGGAGAGCATGCAAGAACATAAACAACACATATATGATAGATTGATAATCAACTTAACATAATATTCTATATTCCTCGGATCCCGCCAAACACAACATGTAGCATTACAAATAGATGATCTTGATCATGTTAGGCAGCTCACAAGATCTAAACAATGATAGCACAAGCGGAGAAGACAACCATCTAGCTACGCTATGGACCCATAGTCCAAGGATGAACTACTCACGCATCAATCCGGAGGCGGGCATGATGACGTAGAGCCCCTCGGGTGATGATTCCCCTCTCCGGCGGGGTGCCAGGCGATCTCCGAATCCCCGAGATGGGATTCGGCGTCTCTGGAAGGTTTTCCGTATCGTGGCTCTCTACGGGGGTTTCGCGACGAAGGCTATATGTAGGCGGAAGGGTAGGTCGGGGGCGACGCGAGGGCCCACACACTAGGCCGGCGCGGCCAGGGGCCGGGCGCCGCCTAGTATCCGCCCCACATCCTTTCCTTTCGGTCTTCGGAAGCTTTGCAAAAATAGGACCCTGGCGTTGATTTCGTCCAATTCCGAGATATTTTCTTACTAGGATTGAAACCAAAAACAGAAAACATCAACGGCACTTCGGCATCTTGTTAATAGGTTAGTGCGGAAAATGTATAATAATGCTGTAAAGTATGTATAAAACATTCAAGTATTGTAATAAAAGTAGCATGGAACATAAGAAATTATAGATACGTTTGAGACGTATCAAGCATCCCCAAGCTTAGTTCCTACTCGTCTCGAGTAGGTAAACGATAACACAAATAATTTCTGAAGTGACATGCTACCAACATAGTCTTGATCAACATTATTGTAAAGCATATGAGATGAATGGAGTGATCTGAACAAAAGATTGCTAACAAAGATAATGACTAAACAAATGAATCATATAGCAAAACTTTTCATGAATATTACTTTCAAGACAAGTATCAATAAGAGTTGCATAAGAGCTAACTCATAAGCAATAAATTCAGAGTAGAATGCATTGAAGCAACACAAAGGATGATTAAGTTTCAGCAATTGCTTTCAACTTGTAACATGTATATTTCATGGATATTTGTCAACATAGAGTAATATAACAGGTGCGATAAGTAAACATGTAAGAATCAATGCACACAGTTAACACAAGTGTTTGCTTCTAAGATAGAAAGAAGTGGGTAACTGACTCAACAATAAAGTAAAAGAATGGCCCTTCGCAGAGGAAAGCATGGATTACTATTTTTGTGCTAGAGCTTTTGTTTTGAAAACATAGAAACAATTTTGTCAACCGTAGTAATAATTCATATGTGCTATGCATAATACTTCCTACAAGTTGCATGTCTCATGCATAGAGTACTAATAGTGCTACCTTGTCCTACTTAGCTCGGAAGACACGGATTATCATCGCATAACATATGTTTCAACCAAGTGTCACAAAGGGGTACCTCTATGCCGCCTGTACAAGTGTCTAAGGAGAAAGCACGCATTGAATTTCTCGCTTTTGATTATTCTCAACTTAGACATCCATACCGGGACAACATAGACAACAGATAATGGACTCCTCTTTTAATGCTTAAGCATTCAACAACATTAATATTCTCATAAGAGATTGAGGTTGTATGTCCAAACGAAACTTCCACCATGATACATGGCTTTAGTTAGCGGCCCAATGTTCTTCTCTAACATATGCATACTCAAACCATTTGATCATGAAATCGCACTTACTTCAGACAAGACGAACATGCATAGCATCTCACATGATATCCAACAAAGATAAAGTTGATGGCGTCCCCGAAACATGGTTACCGCTCAACAAGCAACTTATAAGAATTAAGACACATAACTACATATTCATCACCACAATAGTTTTTAAGCTATTTGTCCCATGAGCTATATATTTTAAAGGTAGAGGAATGAAATTTTAAAGGTAGCACTCAAGTAATTTACTTTGGAATGGCAGAAAAATACCACATAGTAGGTAGATATGGTGGACACAAATGGCATGGGTTTTTGGCTCAAGGTGTTTGGATGCACGAGAAGCATTTCCTCTCAGTACAAGGTTTGGGCTAGCAAGGTTGTTTGAAGCAAACACAAGTATGAACAGGTACAACAAAACTCACACAAGAACATATTGCAAGCATTATAAGGCTCTACACTGTCTTCCTTGTTGTTCAAACACTTTTTATCCGAAAATATCTAGACTTAGAGAGAACAATCATGCAAACCAAATTAAACAAGCTCTACGGTAGTTCTTCATTAATAGATTAAACTACATGATGAAAGAGCTTAAACATGATCTATGAGAGCTCAAACAATTGCCAAATTTCCAAACCATATGCAGCATTTTCCGATTCCAACCAAATAGCCATTTAACGAAGCAATTTCAGACTTCGCCATGAACATTAAAGCACAATTAAGAACACAAGTGTTCCATGTGAAAAAGCGGAGCGTAATATCTCCAATATAAGGATGGTGGGATCCAACTTTATTCAAAACAAAACAAAAATAAAAACAAACCGACGCTCCAAGTAAAGAACATAGGATGTGATGGAATAAAAATATAGTTTCACTAGCCTGATAATGTTGTCGATGAAGAAGGGGATGCCTTGGGCATCCCCAAGCTTAGATGCTTGAGTCTTCTTAAAATATGCAGGATGAACCACCGGGGCATCCCCAAGCTTAGACCTTTCACTCTTCTTGATCATAGTATATCATCCTCTTCTCTTGACCCTTGAAAACTTCCTTCACACAAACTTCAAGCAAACTCATTAGAGGGTTAGTACATAACCAAAAATTCACATATTCAGAGGTGACACAATCATTCTAAACACTTCTGGACATTGCACAAATCTTCTGAAAGTTAATGGAACAAAGAAACTCATTCAACATAGCAAAAGCGGCAATGCGAAATAAAAGACAGAATGTGTCAAAAACAGAACAGTCCGTAAAGATGCATCTGGCAGGGGAACTTAACTTGCTCAAATGGAAAAACTCAAAACTAGTGAAAGTTGCGTACATATATGAGGACCACGCTCGTAAATTTGCAGATTTTTTCGATTTTTTTACAGAGACTTCTGCGAGAATTCGTGACAGACAGCAATGCTGTTTCTGCGCAGCGATCCAAATCTATCATCAACTTTAACATGGAAACTTTACTTAGCACAAAAACATGATAAGGAGAGGTTGCTACAGTAGTAAACAACTTCCAAGACTCAACAATACAGTAAATAAAATGAAACATGGGTTATCTCCCAAGAAGTGCTTTTCTTTAACGCCTTTCAGCTAGGCGCAGAAAGTGCAAATCAAGTAACATCAAGAGATGGAGCATCAACATTACCTCGGGCCTTACGCTTACCCTTCTTGTTCTTTTTCTTACTCTTTGGTTTAATACATGTCGGCCTCCTAGTGGGATTTTTAGGGTGCCTTCTCCCGTATTTATGATTGCTCCCAATAGTTTCAGCAGGGATCTTCCAAGTGTGATTTGTCTGTTCCTACACATTCAATAACAAGATAATCGGTGGATACTGTTCTTCCAAGAATGGTTGTGTGCACACCCTTAGCTATTCCCTTAGGAATTATAACGGAGTTATCAATAAGAGTTATTCCTTCTCCCCTTCAACAAGTCCCCAAAGTGTCAAAGATTTATAAATACTCTCGGGCATAAGACAAAGTTCAGACATAATATCACAACGAGCATGAAAAGTTTCACCACCAATAATAACTTTAATAGTAGGTTTCCACATTGAGGGTTCAGAGTTCACTAAAACTTCATCAAGACAGTTTCGAACATAACCATAATTTTCTTTCAAGCAAGATGCACTTATCTCAAGGGTGTTTAATCTATTATAAATGCTAATAAGGGCTGAATCAAAGTTGTTAGCCGGACTATGAGATGCAACCAATTTTTTTATGGCATTAAAAGCTTGATCACCGTTGCAATGAAGGAAATATCCTACCACTATAGAATCTAAGGCATATCTATAGCGAATCATAAGCCCAAAATAAAAATTACTAAGGAGCAAACTTAGAGTCATTTGAGGTTCAGCTTTACGATAAGCATCAAAAATTCTAGACCAAGCATCTTTAAAACTCTCCTCATCCCCTTGTTTAAAAGTAAAGACTAATTCCTCATGTGAAGAAGTAACATGTACAGAGCTAGACATGATAACAAAAGTAAACTAAATGCAAGTAACTAATTTTTTTGTGTTTTTGATATAGAGCTAGTAAACAAAACAGTAAGTAAAGTAACTAATTTTTTTGTGTTTTTAATATGAAGCAAACAAGACAGTAAATAAAATAAAGTAAAGCAAGAAAAAAACAAAGTAAAAAGATTGGAAGTGGAGACTCCCCTTGCAGCGTGTCTTGATCTCCCGACAAGGCGCAGAAATTTATGCTTGATGCGTAGATGTACACGTCCGTTGGGAACCCCAAGAGGAAGGTATGATGCGCATATCAGTAAGTTTCCCTCAGTATGAAACCAAGGTTATCAAACCAGTAGGAGCCAAGAAGCACGTGAAGGTTGTTGGTGGAGGAGTGTAGTGCGGCGCAACACCAGTGAAACCGCCAACGTGGAACTGCAAAACACAATCAAAGTACTTTGCCCCAACGTAACATGAGGTTGTCAATCTCACCGGATTGCTGAAAACAAAGGATTAAACGGTAGTGGAAAATGGTGTTTATTTGCAAAGAACAGTAAAGACAGAGATTGCAGTAGAATGTATTCAGATGTAAAAGAATGGACCGGGGTCCACAGTTCACTAGAGGTGTCTCTCCAATAAGATAACTAACATGCTAGGTGAACAAATTACAGGCGGGCAATTGACAAATAAAGATTCAATACATATCAACTATGATTACTATGTGATTTAATCAGGGAATTACGACAAAGTACATAGACCGCTATCCAGCATGCATCTATGCCTAAATAATCCACCTTCAGGTTATCATACGAACCCCTTCCAGTATTAAGTTGTAAACAATAGATAATTGCATTAAGTATGGTGCGTAATGTAATCAACACAAATATCCTTAGACAAAGCATCAATGTTTTATCCCTAGTAGCAACAGCACATCCACAACCTTAGAACTTTCTGTCACTGTCCCAGATTAAATGGAGGCATGAACCCACTATCGAGCATAAATACTCCCTCTTGGAGTTACAAGTATCAACTTGGCCAGAGCCTCTACTAGCAACGAAGAGCATGCAAGAACATAAACAACACATATATGATAGATTGATAATCAACTTAACATAATATTCTATATTCATCGGATCCCAAACACAACATGTAGCATTACAAATAGATGATCTTGATCATGTTAGGCAGCTCACAAGATCTAAACAATGATAGCACAAGCGGAGAAGACAACCATCTAGCTACTGCTATGGACCCATAGTCCAAGGATGAACTACTCACGCATCAATCCGGAGGCGGGCATGATGATGTAGAGCCCCTCGGTGATGATTCCCGTCTCGGCGGTGCCGGACGATCTCCTGAATCCCCCGACATGGGATTCGCGACGGCGGCGTCTCGGAAGGTTTCGTATCGTGGCTCTCGGTACGGGGGTTGCGCGACGAAGGCTATATGTAGGCGGAAGGGAGGGTAGGTCGAGGGCGCGCGGCCCACACACTAGGCCGGCGCGGCCGGGGCAGGGCCGCGCCGCCCTAGTGTCTGGCCACCTCGTGGCCCACTTCCTTTCCCCTCGGTCTTGGGCTTCGTGCAAAATAGGACCTGGCGTTGATTTCGTCCAATTCCGAGAATATTTCCTTACTAGGATTTCGAAACCAAAAACAGCGAGGCAACTGGCACTTCGGCATCTTGTTAATAGGTTAGTGCTGGAAAATGTATAATAATGCTGTAAAATATGTATAAAACATTCAAGTATTGTAATAAAAGTAGCATGGAACATAAGAAATTATAGATACGTTTGAGACGTATCAGAGGGCGGCCGAGCAGCTCCTCTAACTCCAAACGGAGACGAAGGCGAAGGCCATGCAAGAACATAACATGCTCTTTTACGGCCACGCCGCGCTTGCTCAGCATATGATCGTCCCATGCGCCGGCACGGCCTCGACGGCAAGCTCCGCCTCGTCCGTCGCCCGGCCCCTTCCTCCAAGGTCAACAGCCCCGCCGACTGCCCCGTTTGGGTACACGCCCGGCGTGCAGGAAACGGTGGCGCCGCCAGGGCGCTAGTTGTACCCGTCACGGGATGGGTCACCGGAGGTGGGCGAGTCCATGATGGGGCCGTCGCTTTCGTCCATTGATCTCAACCGTGCGCCAGCGCACTCCAAGGACCCCAAGCACCTAGGAGCAGCAGCGACGACCGGTGCCCGCAACCTGTTCGACGATTTGTCGTCCGAGCACGCGCCGACATCTATGCAGGAAGCGTCCACCATGCAGGCCCCTCCGTCTTACCCGCCGACGATGCCGACCACCATGCAATATCCGTCGACCAAGCAGGCTTCGCCGCCACCTCCCACTGACATAGAGGAGGACACCACTGGCCATCCCGGCACCATGAACATCGACCAGGAGCCGTTGTTCGGTGACGAGATCACACAAGCCGCAGTTGCACAAGCTCGAGGTCGCCGGGTTAGCAAAAGAACCAGCAACTACACAACACTGGAGGACAAAATGATCGTCGACGCATGGTGGACCATTGGGCAAGATCCATTGACAGGTGCCGAGCAGAAGGGTCCTCACTAAATTCTCTCCGTTTTGCCAATAAAATCACGCAAAACATGGTTCATCAGTCTCATGAAGGTGCTAGGTGCATTAGTTAGACCAAAAGGCATTACTAACCACTCATATAAACCAAATTTTGTTTTAAAGGCTTTTTTCCACTCATCCCCTTCTTTCATCCTAATTTGATGATAACCACTACGCAAATCAATTTTAGAGAAAACAGCAGGACCACTCAATTCATCTAGCATATCCTCTAAACGGGGAATAGGATGACGATATCGAATAGTAATGTTGTTAATCGCTCTACAATCTACACACATGCGCCATGTACCATCTTTCTTAGGAACTAGAATAACAGGAACAACACAAGGACTAAGGCTTATGCGGATATAACCTTTGTCGAGTAGCGCTTGTACTTGCTTCTGTATCTCCTTCGTCTCTTCGGGATTAGTGCGATATGGCGCCCTATTGGGCAGCGACGCCGGGGATCAAGTCAATTTGATGCTCAATAGCACGTAGCGGTGGTAATCCTGCGGGCACCTCCTCCGGAAACACGTCGCTGAATTCCTGCAAAACATTAGAAACACCAAAAGGAAGAGGGGCCATGTCGTTAGAAACCAAAACCGTACCCCTGTACATAACCACAAGAGGCATGGCCGTAGGATCGTCACTAAATTCTCCCATGTCTTCTTTGGTGGCTATAAGCACTAAGGAATTCACTCTCTCACTTTTCGTTATATCACTCACGACATTACAATTCTCTCGCCTATCTAGAGGTGCATCCTCCAAGTTTACTTCAATCTTCGACGAGACTCATTGACAATTTGTTGTGGTGACATAGGCTGTAAGTTAATTTTCTTGCCCTTGTACTCCAAGTGATATGTATTGGCACGGCCATTGTGTTGCACAGAACGGTCATAGAGCCAAGGCCGACCCAATAGTAGGTGACACACCGTCATAGGAACTACATCAAAGTCAATGCAATCCTTATACGGTCCAATCTCAAACTCAACTGCACCATGTGTACCTTCATCTCACCATTGTCGCTCAACCACTGAATATAGTATGGATGCGGGTGCGGTAGATACTTCAACTTCAGCTTGGTACATAACTCCTTGCTTGCTAAATTGCGGCAACTCCGCCATCAATAATGACCTTGCAAGCCTTGTCAGGACCAACTAAAGCCTTGGTTTGGAACAAATTGCAGCGCTGAGTAGATGCACTAGGCAACACATTGAGAGCACGCTGACACAACAATAGTGCGAGCATCGAAGGATATGCATCTTCACCATCAGTGTCATAGTCATCATCGTCTGGAGCATTTGGATCAACATCATCTCCAGTCTCATACTCATTGTCCTCATTGATAATCATAACTTTGCGGTTAGGACAATCTCTCTTGAAGTGACCCTTGCCACCACATGTATGACAAACCATATCACGGTTGTGCGCTAGACATGCTAGAACCACTCGTACTTGCAGCAGATTCAGACTTCTTTGGGTTAGACACATTGGCCCACTTAGTAGAGTATGGTGCAGAACGCGTCGAAGGCGCCGGCGCTGTGGGGGCGCGCGAGGCGTGATCCAGCTTCCGTAGCACGTCCCTTAACCTTTGCTTCTTCAGCTGTGATTCAGCTTCTCTTGCATGATGTAACAATTGATTCATATTGGTGTGTAATGACGAACAATGCCTTTGATACATACTTCAATCCATTGAGAAAACGCTGCATTGTCATCTCTAGAGACTCACGGACACGACCACGTTGCATAAGCATCTCCATCTCCATGTAGTACTCATCCAGTCTTCACACCTCAATAGGTCAACTTATCAAATATTGTATGCAAATAATGGTGAGCAAAAAGCATTCATCGCCTCCTTCATAGCACGCCATGTAATAATAGGCAGCTCACCATCTGCTTGGCGATTACGAACAAGTGCATCCCACCAACGCAATGCATAACCATCAAATTCGGAAGAAACAAGCTTGATCTTCCTCTTCAGAGTAGTTTGGATGTAAGCTCCATAACTTCTCAATCTTGAGCTCCCAAGTGAGGTATTCTTCAACGTCAGCTCCTCCTTCAAACTTGGGTATGGAAAACTTGGGCTTACCCAATCCATCTTCTTCATCTTGTCCACGACCATGGCGGCCAAGTGGAGCCCAACCACAGAGACGATTAGCACGACCAGGTACTTCATCAGGATGTTCATCTTGTTGTTGCTGTTGGTTTGTGAGATTGTCAACAGCCAATTGTAAAGTTTGAAGAGTACGCTGAATATCCGTCATTTGATCCGCCATTGCATTAACGGTCTCTTTAGTAGCATCCATCTTTTGGTTGATCTCATCAATCATACCCCTAAGCTCATCATCCTCAATGCGGAATTCACGTCGCATCTCATTACGAAGAGCCTCAAAGTCCCTCCATGTCATCAGATCTGCCATCCCTGTCTGGTTAACAAGTTTAGCATCACTAGAAGCCATGGTTAGTAGGTTAGTGCACTAAACAAAAATATATGGTGGTACTCTCAACTCACTCAGAACTGATAAGAAAAGGAGATCTTACCGTTCCAAAGTAAATTAGTATTGCTTACCACTTGTAGGAACAACTAGTGCACGGATGTAGCGAAGCGAATATCAAGGGTATAAGAACAATCACACGACAAAGCAGGGTATATGTGGGGCTGTAGGTAGGCTACCTATTTGCACCAATAACAAGCTCTAGCGCTGACCGTAGACGACCAAAGATACTCACACAAGGCGATAAATGTGGCAATGCAACTATATGGATGAAAGGTTGCAATGCACTCGAGAGACGCTAGCAAAGCTCAACGAGACAGGCACAAGATTGCTCAACTACAGGTGCAGTAAAGAAAAACTTAGGCCTTCATTTGATGCTACTAGCACTTCACTTTTCTTTTGTATTTTTCTTTTGTAACACAGCTATGTAGCTCTTTTTGCTTTTTGCTATTTTCTATTTTTTTTTTGATTTTATGACTCAACTCCTTGATAACACGGCCAACAAGATATGCAAAGCACCAAAACCCTAATGAGCAGCCTGTCGAGCGGTAAAACTAGTCTCTTCTAGGAAAGTTCCTAGTCACGTATATCGATAGGCTGTGTCTATGGCTTGGACAAACACACTGTAAGCTATGGGGACTCGGAGTAAACAAAAACTGACTCTAGATGATGAACTATATGACAAAGAAACACAAACCCTAACAATTCTACTAATAGAAAGAGAAAGGTACGCAAAAACAACTACGATAAGCAACTAAAACTCGAAATTAGTGCAAGCTATGGCTATGGCAAACCCTAACCCTAATTTTTTTTGGCTTTTTCTAGATAGGAAAACACTCACAACTCAACGATGGGGTGGGTTGTGGATGGCTTACCGAGGAAACACTGAAATCTGATACCAAGATGATAAGGGGTGGCCCGATCTTCTCAGTAAGCAAGGTGGATGGTGATGAACACATGATGAACATAGCGGAGATAACTTGTATGACGCAACGAGATCTCTTGATTGGTCCCTGTCGCCAATGTAACAGCTCTCAACCCTGCAAGATATTCGCAACTCCACACACTTGCGCACGTAGCCGCTGACCACGAAGCGGTAAGTTGCAACATCTAATTCCCAATGGAACAGCAGATCACACAAGACTTTTCAGATCTACACAATATCAAGCAATATGGTGTAGGGAATTCAATAGTTTTGCAGAGCAAACAACTAAGAACTAGGGTTTATCTTAAACGTGGTCTCCAGCAACTTATGGGACGTCCCAGGGACTTATATAGGCGTCTGGGACGACCTCAGGTCCAAAAAGTATGAAAATAACCGACGCAGAATAGATCTGGTTGAGACAGACTCGGACTCGGCCGGTCTGGGGCCGGTCGACGGGTCTGGGACCGGCGGTCCGGTTGAAGGGCCTGGCGCCGGTGGTGACCGGACAAGGGAAAAAGCGGATGGTCACCCGGTTAGCGCCAATGCCGGTTTGGACCGGGCGCGGGCTGGATCCGGTCGGACAGGGCTGAGACCGGTGGTCCGGCGGCTCGGCAGTCGGGCCGGATGCGGCACCGGCCTGGACTTCGTCTTCCCCTCTCGCATTCCTCCCGCTCCTCCCTCGCGCGTCCATGGGATGTCTTCATGTCCAGCTCCATGTCCAGCTTCATGTCCATCTTCTTGTCCAGCTGCTCCTCTGCGTGCGATGCTTGGTTCCTCTTCATACCTGATCATACATAAGTAATAGGACTTAGGCAGTATAAAAATCTCATCGATCAAAGTATCACTAAGGAACAAGTTCACCTGTTGCTTAAGTAGCTTCACACGAGCTCGTGTCATTGGTCCAATCCTAACTTCATTGGACTTGAGCTTCACAGCAGGATCATCTTCAGCTTGTAATGACGGAGGTAGTAGTGAGGTAGGGATGTCCTCATCAGACCGCATTCTGGCGCCGGATCTATGACTACTTCCATGAACATCGCCGGTACGGAGAGGAGCCATTTGACAGTGATCGCAACGATTTGTCCCTCCAAAGGAGGTGGGGAACAATTCAAACGGAATGCAACAAGTTCCAGGCGGCGTATGATCACGTGAATCGGATTCCCGTTAGCGGCCTGGGCCTGAAGGACTTGGTATGATTCTTAAGCTCAACTTGTTCATTCGTTGTTTGCACGTATGTTTGCCATTGTTGTCTCTCTTTGCTCTAGGTTTGGCCAAGTTTGGATTTCTTCAAAAATAACAATGAAGGAAAGACCTTTGGCTTCCCTCATTGTTGGAAGGAACTCCAGGGCACACCCAAGTTCCAGGAGGGGTACGAGGGGTACATGGCAACCTTGACTGGCAACAAGACCACCAAAGATGCCACGATTATTGACCTTGATGGTGGCCATCCTTGTGGTAGCTCCGCTTCTCGTGCAAGCCATCCGCGAGGCCGCAAGGCAACCAAGGCCGACATGAAGCATGATGCTTCAGCCATGCAATTGGTCGGCACCTTGAAGGAGATGTATGCTGACAAAGAGGTGTCCACGGACAAGAGGGATGAGAGGAGGCATCGGGAGAAGGAAGAGGACAGGAAGAACTACTTCGATATCCAAAAGAGGAAGCTTGAGATTGAAGAGGTGAAGGCCAAGACGAAGGCTAGGGAAATTAAGCTCAAAGAGAAAGAATTGGAGCTCATTGCAACGGCAAGGGAGAAAGAGGTGGAGTTGAAGGAAGTTGAGCTGAAACGGCAAACCGAGGACAACTTGATCATGAACGCCGATTTGACCACCATGAATGAGGTGAAGAGAGCTTGGTTTGAGAAGAGGCAGAAGGAGATCCTAGAGCGCACAAATTGAGTTGACAATCTTTATATTTGTTCAAACTATGGCACATTTCGTTTCTTGATCATGCTACATTTTATTTGATATTATTCTATATTTTTAGATATTTTTATAAGTATGTGTGGCCAAATGGCCTATTTTCCAAAGAAATAGGCCAAATGGTCAAATGGGTGGCCGCTGTATTGGGCGCAGCGTGCGACCCAAACGGACACGCGGACGCGGGGCGCTGTCTGCGTGGCCACCCAAACGGCTCAAAACGGACGGCCCAACGCGTCTGTTTGGGTAGCCGCGTTGGAGATGTCCTTATCCCGTGGTTGTCCGATGCGATCTAAAGCCAGCTTAAATCTATGTCTACCTTTGCGTGACCGTGGACACATCACTCACACTGCTCGCATCCTCTAGTGTCTTTCCCTGTCAGTCGGCGCCCCAACAAGACTCTACTCGCACATAAACCTAGGGCGAGATGGCCGAAGCACCTCCCGCCATCTCCATCACCGTCGCGGCTGAAGTACCTCCCGCCGCTGCCACGGTGTTGAAGAAGCCAAAGGTCGAGATGACGATGGAGCAGAGGGCCACCGCGAGAAAGAAGCAGGCGGATAGGAGAAATGCCACGGAGAAGAAGAAGCTCGATGCCACCACGACCGAGGAACGTAAGAGGGAAGCAGATCATCTCACGGCCCCGTAGTCGAAGGCCAGCGCGAAGGCCATCGCAGCCTTAGTCATGACGCAAGCCCTCATGACGCTCAACCGTGGCGCGCTCACGTAGATGGCCGTGACGGGTACTGATACGTCCATTTTGCATCACTATTTTATATCATAATTTGCTGTTATTCATTGATATGTTTCATATTTAGAGATGATACTTATGTTATTTCACCTATTTTGCATGTTTCATGATCATTGGAGAATTATTCACCGGAGTCAGGATTCTGCTGGAAAAAGCACCGTCGGACACCATATTTCGGAAGATCAACAATTGACGGAAATTATATGAAAAATCCTATTTTTCCAGAAGACGAAGGGAGCCAAAAGGAGGAGCCGAGGAGGCCATGGGGGAGTGATACGTCCAATTTGCATCACTATTTTGTATCATAATTTGCTGTTATTCATTGATATATTTCATATTGGGACACAATACTTATGTTATTTCATCTATTTTGCATGTTTCATCATCATTGGAGGATCAAGCACCGGAGCCAGGATTCTGCTGGAAAAAGCGTCAGAACGCAATATTTCGGAAGATCAACTGTGGAAGGGAATTTCACGTAAATTCCTATTTTTCCAGATGACGGAGGGAGCCAAAAGGGGAGAGAGAGGAGCCACTGTGGGCCCAGACCACAGGCGGCGCCCAAGGCCTGGCCGCGCCACCCTGCTGCTCTGGGGGCCCACCTTTCGCCTCCTTTTCTTCGCCTCCTTCGTCCCGAAAACCTAAGCCACAGAGAGGACCTCACGAAGGGTTACAGCCGCCTCTGCGGGGCGGAGAACACCAGAGAGAAAGAGCTCTCCGGCGGGCAGGAATCCGCCGGGGAAATTCCCTCCCGGAGGGGGAAATCGACGCCATCGCCATCGTCATCGAGCGGGACATCATCTCCATCATCATCATCATCATCATCATCTCACCATCTACACCGCCATCACCACCGCTGCACCTCGTCATCGCTGTAGCAATTCGGGTTAAATCTTGATTGTTTGATAGGGGAAACTCTCCCGGTGTTATTCTATACTTGTTGTAGATGCTATTGAGTGAAACCATTGAACCAAGGTTTATGTTCAGATTGTTATTCATCATCATATCACCTCTGATTGTATTCCATATGATGTCTCGTGAGTAGTTCGTTTAGTTCTTGAGGACATGGGTGAAGTCTAAATGCTAGTAGTGAATTATGGTTGAGTAATATTCAATGTTATGATATTTAAGTTGTGGTGTCATTCTTCTAGTGGTGTCGTGTGAACGTCGACTACACGACACTTCACCATTTATGGGCCTAGGGGAGTGCATCTTGTATTCGGTTGCTAATTGCGGGGTTGCCGGAGTGACAGAAACCTAGGCCCCCGTTAGTATATCGATGCAGGAGGGATCGCAGGATCTCAGAGTTTAAGGCTGTGGTTAGATTTATCTTAATTACTTTCTTGTAGTTGCGGATGCTTGCAAGGGGTATAATCACAAGTATGTATTAGTCCTAGAAAGGGCGGTGCATTAGCATAGGTTCACCCACACAACACTTATCAAAACAATGAAGATTATTTAGCCACTTGAAGCGAAAGTACTAGACTAAAATCCCCGTGTGTCCTTGATGGCGTGTAACTCACACGTTCGTTGGGAACCCCAAGAGGAAGGTATGATGCGCACAGTAGCAAGTTTTCCCAGAAAGAAACCAAGGTTTAATCGAACCAGGAGGAGCCAAGAAGCACGTTGAAGGTTGATGGTCGCGAAATGTGATGCGGCGCAACACCAGGATTCCGGCGCCAACGCGGAACCTGCACAACACAACCAAAGTACTTTGCCCCAACGAAACAGTGAGGTTGTCAATCTCACCGTTGTAACAAAGGATTAAACGTATCGAGTGGAAGATGTTTGCAAAGAAAACAGTAAAACACAATTGCAGTAGATTGTATGCTATGTAAAGAATAGGACCGGGGTCCACAGTTCACTAGAGGTGTCTCTCCCATAAGATAAAGCATGTTGGGTGAACAAATTACAGTCGGGCAATTGACAAATAGAGAAAGGCATAACAATGCATATACATGATATGATAAATATAGTGAGATTTAATCCGGGCATTACGACAAAGTACATAGACCGCCATCCAACTGCATCTATGCCTAAAAAGTCCACCTTCAGGTTATCATCCGAACCCCTTCCAGTATTAAGTTGCAAAGCAACAGACAATTGCATTAAGTATGGTGCGTAATGTAATCAACAACTACATCCTTAGACATAGCATCAATGTTTTATCCCTAGTGGCAACAGCACATCCACAACCTTAGAACCTACTGTCACGATCCCAGATTCAATGAAGGCATGAACCCACTATCGAGCATAAATACCCCCTCTTGGAGTTAAGAGCAAAAACTTGGCCAGAGCCTCTACTAATAACGGAGAGCATGCAAGATCATAAACAACACATAAACAATAGATTGATAATCACCATAATCATAGTACTCTCTATCCATCGGATCTCGACAAACACAACATATAGTATTACAGATAGATGATCTTGATCATGTTAGGCAACTCACAAGATCCAACAATGAAGCACAACAAGGAGAAGACGACCATCTAGCTACTGCTATGGACCCATGGTCCAGGGGTGGACTACTCACTCATCACTCCGGAGGCGACCATGGCGGTGTAGAGTCCTCCGGAGATGAATCCCCTCTCCGGCAGGGTGCCGATCTCCAGAATCCCCGAGATGGGATTCGCGGCGCGGCGTCTCTGTGGGTTTTCCGTATCGTGGCTCTCGGTGCTGGGGGTTTCGCGACAGGCTTTAAGTAGGCGGAGGGTCAACGCGGGGGCCACACGAGGGCCCAGGGAGGTAGGTCGGCGCGGCCAGGGCTTGGGCCGCGCCGGCCACCTGGCTGCCTCGTGGCCCCACTTCGTTATCTCTTCGGTCTTCTGGAAGCTTCGTGCAAAAATAGGACCCTGGGCGAAAGTTTCGTCCAATTCCGAGAATATTTCTTTACTAGGATTTCTGAAACCAAAAACAGCAGACAAACTGGCTCTTCGCATCTTGTTAATAGGTTAGTTCCAGAAAATGCATAAATATGACATATAATGTGCATAAAACATGTAGGTATCATCAATAAAGTAGCATGGAACATAAGAAATTATCGATACGTTGGAGACGTATCAGCATCTAAGTTCTGCTCGTCCCGAGCAGGTAAAACGATAACAAAGATAATTTCTGAAGTGACATGCCATCATAATCTTGATCATACTATTTGTAAACATATGTAATGAATGCAGCGATCAAAGCAAAGGTAATGACATGAGTAAACAACTGAATCATAAAGCAAAGACTTTTCATGAATAGTACTTCAAGACAAGCATCAATAAGTCTTGCATAAGAGTTAACTCATAAAGCAATAAATCAAAGTAAAGGTGTTGAAGCAACACATAGGAAGATTAAGTTTCAGCGGTTGCTTTCAACTTATAACATGTATATCTCATGGATATTGTCAACATAAAGTAATATAATAAGTGCAATATGCAAGTATGTAGGAATCAATGCACAGTTCACACAAGTGTTTGCTTCTTAAGGTGGAAGGAGATAGGTAAACTGACTCAACAATAAAAGTAAAAGAATGGTCCTTCAAAGAGGAAAGCATCGATTGTTGTATTTGTGCTAGAGCTTTTATTTTGAAAACATGAAACAATTTTGTCAACGGTAGTAATAAAGCATATGAGTTATGAAAATTATATCTTACAAGTTGCAAGCCTCATGCATAGTATACTAATAGTGCCCGCACCTCGTCCTACTTAGCTTGGACTACCGGATCTTCGCATGCCATGTTTCAACCAAGTGTCACAAAGGGGTACCTCCATGCCGCCTGTACAAAGGTCTAAGGAGAATGCTCGCATTTGGATTTCTCGCTTTTGATTATTCTCAACTTAGACATCCATACCGGGACAACATGGACAACAGATAATGGACTCCTCTTAGATGCATAAGCATGTAGCAAAGTTATTATTCTCATATGAGATTGAGGATATATGTCCAAAACTGAAACTTCCACCATGATTCATGGCTTTAGTTAGCGGCCCAATGTTCTTCTCTAACAATTTTGCATGCTCCAACCACTAAAATGATAGACCTTCAGACAAGACGGACATGCATAGCAACTCACATGATATTCAACAATAGTTGATGGCGTTCCCCAGAAGCATGGTTATCGCACAACAAGCAACTTAATAAAATATAAAGTGCATAAGTACATATTCAATACTACGATAGTTTTTAAGGCTATTTTGTCCCATGAGCTATATATTGCAAAGGTGAATGATGGAATTTTAAAGGTAGCACTCAAGCAATTTACTTTGGAATGGAGAAATACCATGTAGTAGGTAGGTATGGTGGACACAAATGGCATAGTAGTTGGTTCAAGGATTTTGGATGCATGAGAAGTATTCCCTCTCGATACAAGGTTTAGGCTAGCAAGGTTATTTGAAGCAAACTCAAGGATGAACAAGTGCAACAAAACTCACATAAAAGACATATTGTAAACATTATAAGACTCTATACTGTCTTGTTGTTCAAAACTCAATACTAGATATTATCTAGACCTTAGAGAGACCAAATATGCAAATCAAATTTTAGCAAGCTCTATGTATTTCTTCATTAATGGGTACAAAGCATATGATGCAAGAGCTTAAACATGAGCACAACAATTGCCAAATATCACATTATCCAAGACATTTTAGAATTACTACATGTAGCATTTTCCAATTCCAACCATATAACAATTTAACGAAGAAGAAACTTCGCCATGAACATTATGAGTAAAGCCTAAGGACACATGTGTCCATATGCAACAGCGGAGCGTGTCTCTCTCCCACAAAGTGAATGCTAGGATCCATCTTATTCAAACAAAAACAAAAACGAAAACAAACCGACGCTCCAAGTAAAGAACACAAGATGTGATTGAATAAAAATATAGTTTCAGGGGAGGAACCTGATGATGTTGTCGATGAAGAAGGGGATGCCTTGGGCATCCCCAAGCTTAGATGCTTGAGTCTTCTTAAAATATGCAGGGGTGAACCACGGGGGCATCCCCAAGCTTAGAGCTTTCACTCCTCTTGATCATAGTATATCATACTCCTCTCTTGACCCTTGAAAACTTCCTTCACACCAAACTTCAAGCAAACTCATTAGAGGGTTAGTGCATCATTAATAATTCACTCATTCAGAGGTGACACAATCATTATTTTCACTTCTGAACATTGCATAATGCTACTGGACATTAGTGGATCAAAGAAATAAATCCAACATAGCAAAAGAGGCAATGCGAAATAAAAGCAGAATCTGTCAAAAACAGAACAGTCCGTAAAGACGAATTTAAAGTTGGCACTAGACTTGCTCAAATGGAAAAACTCAAAACTAATGAAAGTTGCGTACATATCTGAGGATCACGCTCGTAAATTGGCAGATTTTTTCGAATTTTCTACAGGGAACTGTGCCCAGATTCGTGACAGACAGCAATACTGTTTCTGCGCAGCGATCCCAAATATAACATCAACTTTGACATAGAAACTTTACTTGGCACAAAAACATGATAAGGAGAGGTTGCTACAGTAGTAAACAACTTCCAAGACTCAACAAAACAAAAAATTGCTGTAGGTAAAAACATGGGTTGTCTCCCATAAGCGCTTTTCTTTAACGCCTTTCAGCTAGGCGCAGAAAGTGCAAATCAAGTAATCGAGAGTAGAAGCATCAACATTATTACCAGGGGTGTTGGGAGTTTTCTCAACCAAGCATAGTATATTTGATATATAAGTTTTAGCGTCTCCCTTTTCATTAGTCTTAGGCTTGCTACTCTCATCGAACAAATTTTCAGGAACAAGCCAAGCATAGTTATTTTCTAGTGCATCATTCATAGCTAGGAGTTTACATGGTATTGGTGCTTTGATTTCCCCACCATCATTAATGTTATTAGTGTACCTTATTCTATCCATGTCCATTTTTTCAAGGAGACCAATAAAATTGGTATGAGAACCTAGCATATTAAATTTAGCAAAAACCTTTCTAGCCTCTCTTGCTAGACCACCAAATTCTCTAAGAAGGGTTTCTAAAACAAAATCTTTCTTTTCCCCTTCTTCCATATCACCAAGTGTAAGAAACATGTGTTGGATTATAGGATTGAGATTAACAAATTTAGTTTCCAACATGCGAACTAAAGCAGCAGCAGCAATTTCATAGGTAGGTGCAAGTTCTACCAAGTGTCTATCTTCAAAATCTTCAGTAATACTAACATGATTGAAAAATTCTTCTATATTATTTCTCCCAACTATGGACCCACGTCCTACCGGTATGTCTTTTGTGGTGAAATTAAAAGGAAACATGATGCAATAAGCAAAAAGTAAACTAGGCAAATAAAGTAAAGACAAGTAACTAATTTTTTTTGTTTTTGATATAGAGAGCAAGACAGTAAATAAAGTAAAACTAGCAACTAATTTTTTGTATTTTGATTTAGTGCAGCAAACAAAGTAGTAAATAAAATAAAGCAAGACAAAAACAAAGTAAAGAGATTGAGAAGTGGAGACTCCCCTTGCAGCGTGTCTTGATCTCCCCGGCAACGGCGCCAGAAAAAGAGCTTGATGGCGTGTAACTCACACGTTCGTTGGGAACCCCAAGAGGAAGGTATGATGCGCACAGTAGCAAGTTTTCCCTCGAAAGAAACCAAGGTTTAATCGAACCAGGAGGAGCCAAGAAGCACGTTGAAGGTTGATGGTCGCGAAATGTGATGCGGCGCAACACCAGGGATTCCGGCGCCAACGCGGAACCTGCACAACACAACCAAAGTACTTTGCCCCAACGAAACAGTGAGGTTGTCAATCTCACCGGCTTGCTGTAACAAAGGATTAAACGTATCGAGTGGAAGATGTTTGCAAAGAAAACAGTAAAACACAATTGCATTGTATGCTATGTAAAGAATAGGACCGGGGTCCACAGTTCACTAGAGGTGTCTCTCCCATAAGATAAAGCATGTTGGGTGAACAAATTACAGTCGGGCAATTGACAAATAGAGAAAGGCATAACAATGCATATACATGATATGATAAATATAGTGAGATTTAATCCGGGCATTACGACAAAGTACATAGACCGCCATCCAACTGCATCTATGCCTAAAAAGTCCACCTTCAGGTTATCATCCGAACCCCTTCCAGTATTAAGTTGCAAAGCAACAGACAATTGCATTAAGTATGGTGCGTAATGTAATCAACAACTACATCCTTAGACATAGCATCAATGTTTTATCCCTAGTGGCAACAGCACATCACAACCTTAGAACCTACTGTCACGATCCCAGATTCAATGAAGGCATGAACCCACTATCGAGCATAAATACCCCCTCTTGGAGTTAAGAGCAAAAACTTGGCCAGAGCCTCTACTAATAACGGAGAGCATGCAAGATCATAAACAACACATAAACAATCACCATAATCATAGTACTCTCTATCCATCGGATCCCGACAAACACAACATATAGTATTACAGATAGATGATCTTGATCATGTTAGGCAGCTCACAAGATCCAACAATGAAGCACAACAAGGAGAAGACGACCATCTAGCTACTGCTATGGACCCATGGTCCAGGGGGGACTACTCACTCATCACTCCGGAGGCGACCATGGCGGTGTAGAGTCCTCCGGGAGATGAATCCCCTCTCCGGCAGGGTGCCGGAGGCGATCTCCAGAATCCCCCGAGATGGGATTCGCGGCGGCGGCGTCTCTGGAAGGTTTTCCGTATCGTGGCTCTCACTGGGGGTTTCGCGACGGAAGCTTTAAGTAGGCGGAGGGTCAACGCGGGGGGCCACACGAGGGCCCAGGGGGTAGGTCGGCGCGGCCAGGGCCGCGCCCCTGGCTGCCTCGTGGCCCCACTTCGTTATCTCTTCGGTCTTCTGGAAGCTTCGTGCAAAAATAGGACCCTGGGCGAAAGTTTCGTCCAATTCCGAGAATATTTCTTTACTAGGATTTCTGAAACCAAAAACAGCAGAAAACAACAACTGGCTCTTCGGCATCTTGTTAATAGGTTAGTTCCAGAAAATGCATAAATATGACATATAATGTGCATAAAACATGTAGGTATCATCAATAAAGTAGCATGGAACATAAGAAATTATCGATACGTTGGAGACGTATCATCCTCAAGAACGTTTGGTCATTATAAGTAAACAAACCGGCTTGTCCTTTGTGCTAAAAAGGATTGGGCCACTCGCTGCAATTATTTCTCTCGCATTTTATTTACTTGTACTTTATTTATCTGCAATATCAAAACCCCCTGAATACTTGTCTGTGAGCATTTACAGTGAATCCTTCATCGAAACTGCTTGTCAACACCTTCTGCTCCTCGTTGGGTTCGACACTCTTATTTATCGAAAGTACTACGATACACCCCCTATACTTGTGGGTCATCAAGACTATTTTCTGGCGCCGTTGCCGGGGAGTGAAGCGCTATTGGTAAGCGGAATTGGTAAGGAAATTTACTGTTTGTGCTGATTTTATTTCTGCCTGCTGCTATAAATCATTATGGAGAGATCTTCTCTTCAATTTCTATTTGGGAAATCTACTACTACTGCAACGGTAGTGGATGAAGCGCCAGGTGAGGAAGTAGTACCATATAAAATACCTATGAAAATTATTGAACGTGTTATGGATAACCGCTATGAAGGGGATGGAACTGTCCATCCTGGTGATCATTTATTGTTTTTGCATGAATTATGCGGGTTATTCAAATGTGCAGGTATTTCTATGAATGAAGTTAGGAAGAAACTATTCACTATATCGCTGTCTGGTAAAGCGGCGCATTGGTATAAATTGCTGAAGAATGGTGATTCTATTGATTGGGAGGACATTGTGCCTTTATTCTATTCCAAATTTTATCCTCCAAGTGAAATTCACAAAGATCGGAACCGCATATATAATTTCTGGCCTCATGATGGAGAGAGTATTGCCCAAGCTTGGGGGAGATTGAAGTCTTTAATGCTCAAATGCCCCATTCATGAGCTTCCTGGTAATGTTATTATTGATAATTTCTATGCAAGACTTTCTTTTCAAGACAAGACCTTGCTGGATACTTCTTGTTCTGGATCATTTACACGCAAGAATGAAGAGTTTAAAAGGGACCTTCTTGATCGGATCCAAGAAAATACTGAAGGATGGGAGAACGACAAAGATAGAGAATCAGGTATAATTTATGATTATAAATGCATTGAAGCTTTTATGGATACTGATAAATTTCGTAATATGAGTGCTACATATGGTCTTGATTCCCAAGTTGTTGCAAATCTTTATAAAGCTTTTGCCTCTCATTATGAACTGCCTAAGAAGAATTTTGACAAGTATCATGAACCGTATAAAGATAAAATTGATTCATCTGTAAACAAATGTGTAGTGGTTGAAACTGTTGATAATGTTATTCCTGAAGCTTATATTGAAAAAACTCCTTTCCCTGCTAAAATGAAGGAGTACTCTGTCATATCTAGTGCAGTTAATAAAAGTGAAAAGAAACCTAAAGAACCTGAAGAACAAATTAAAATTGAACCTGCTGTTGCAATAGTTAAAGATCTTGTGACTGAAAATGTGGAGGATGGTCATATTATTTTCTGTGAAGATGCTTCTAATATTGTTTCACATCCTAATAAATCCAAACAAGTTAGTGTTCCTATGCTATCTGTTAGAATTGGTGATCATTGCTATTATGGTTTATGTGATATTGGTGCAAGTGTTAGTGCTATTCCTTATGAGCTTTACACGGAGATTATGCACGAAATTGGTTCTTGTGAACTTGAAGATATTGATGTGGTTATTCATTTGGCTAATAGAGAAACTATTTCTCCAATTGGTATTGTTCGAGATGTGGAAGTTCTATGTGGTAAGATTAAATATCCTGCTGACTTTTTGGTACTTGGTTCTGCTGCTAGTGATCATTGTCCTATCATTTTTGGTAGACCTTTTCTAAATACTTGTGGAGCTATTATAGATTGTAAGAAAGAGAAAATTTTGACTAGATTTGCTGGTGAACCTTATGAATTTAACTTTTCTAAATTTACCAAAACTCCTTATAAAGTTGACTTGCCTAGTAATGATTTTAAAATGGAGCAGTGTGCATCTATTGTTCTTGTTCCTAATAATCCTTTGCAGCAACATTTGGAGAATAGTGAAAGTGAAGCTTTTAGGAAAGAAAGAGATGAGCTTGAGGAAATTTTTCTTCGCCAACCTATTCTCAAGCATGATTTACCGGTGGAAGATTTGGGTACAACACCGCCACCAAAGGAAGATCCTGTTTTTGATTTAAAGCCTTTACCTGATAATCTTAAATATGCTCATATTGATGATAAGAAAATATATCCTGTTATTATTAGTTCTAAGCTTTCAGAAATTGAGGAAGAAAGGTTATTGGAAATATTGAAGAAACACCGAGGAGCTATTGGTTATACTCTTGATGATTTGAAAGGGATTTCTCCTTCTATTTGCCAACATGCTATTAATATGGAAGATGATGCAAAGCCTGTTGTTGAACATCAACGTCGTCTAATTCCGAAGATGAAAGAGGTGGTAAGGAACGAGGTATTAAAACTTCTTGAAGCTGGTATTATATATCCTATTGCTGATAGTAGATGGGTTAGTCCTGTGCATTGTGTTCCTAAGAAAGGAGGAATGACTGTTGTGCCTAATGATAATGATGAGCTTATTCCTCAAAGAATAGTTGTAGGTTATAGAATGTGCATTGATTTTCGAAAAGTTAATAAAGTTACTAAGAAAGATCATTACCCTTTACCCTTTATTGATCAAATGCTAGAAAGGTTATCTAAAAATACTCATTTTTGCTTTCTTGATGGTTATTCTGGGTTTTCACAAATTGCTGTTAAAGCTAAAGATCAAGAGAAAACCACTTTTACTTGTCCTTATGGAACTTATGCTTATAGGCGTATGCCTTTTGGTTTATGTAATGCTCCTGCTACTTTTCAAAGATGCATGTCTGCTATTTTTCATGGTTTTTGCGAAAGTATTGTAGAGGTGTTCATGGATGATTTTTCTGTCTATGGGAATTCTTTTGATAATTGCCTGCGAAACCTCGATAAAGTTTTGCAGAGATGTGAAGAAACTAACCTTGTTCTTAATTGGGAGAAATGCCACTTTATGGTTAATGAAGGAATTGTATTGGGACATAAAATTTCCGAGAGAGGTATTGAAGTTGATAGAGCTAAAGTTGAAGCAATTGAGAAGATGCCCTATCCGAGGGATGTTAAAGGTATTCGTAGTGTTCTTGGTCATGCTGGGTTTTATAGGAGATTTATTAAAGATTTCTCTAAAATTTCAAAGCCTCTTACTAATCTTCTTCAAAAAGATGTACCTTTTGTTTTTGATGATGATTGTAAGGAAGCTTTTGAAACTCTAAAGAAAGCCTTAACAACTGCTCCTGTAGTTGAACCTCCTGATTGGAATTTGCCTTTTGAAATTATGTGTGATGCTAGTGATTTTGCTGTAGGCGCTGTTCTTGGACAGCGGGTAGATAAAAAATTAAATGTTATTCATTATGCTAGTAAGACTCTTGATGCTGCTCAAAGAAATTATGCTACAACTGAAAAGGAATTGTTAGCTGTAGTCTTTGCTTGTGATAAGTTTAGACCCTATATTGTTGATTCGAAAGTTACAATTCATACTGATCATGCTGCAATTAGATACCTTATGACAAAGAAAGATGCTAAGCCAAGGCTTATTAGATGGGTACTTCTGTTGCAAGAATTTGATTTACATATTATAGATAGGAAAGGTGCTGATAATCCTGTTGCTGATAATTTGTCTAGATTGGAAAATATTGCTTATGATCCTGTTCCTGTTAATGATAGTTTTCCAAATGAACAATTGGCTGTAATAAAGGTGAGCTCGCGAGAGAGCCCTTGGTATGCAGATTATGCTAACTTTATTGTTTCGAAGTATTTGCCTCCAACCTTTTCAGCTCAGCAAAGGAGGAAATTCTTTTATGACTTGAGGCATTATTTTTGGGATGACCCACACTTATATAAAGAAGGAGTGGATGGTATTATGCGAAGATGTGTTCCTGAATATGAACAACAGGAGATATTGAATAAATGTCATGGTAGTGTTTATGGAGGACATCACGCTGGAGATAGAACCGCGCAAAAGGTTCTACAATCAGGTTTTTATTGGCCAACACTCTTCAAAGATGCAAGGAAATTTATTTTATCTTGTGATGAATGTCAAAGAGTTGGTAATATCTCTAGACGCAATGAAATGCCTATGAATTATACTCTTGTTATTGAACCATTCGATTGTTGGGGATTCGACTTCATGGGACCTTTCCCTTCTTCAGACGGTAACACTCATATACTTGTCGCTGTTGATTATGTTACTAAATGGGTAGAAGCTATACCTACAAAAAGTGCTGATGGTGAGACCTCTATAAAAATGCTTGTAGATATTATATTTCCTAGATTTGGAGTACCTAGATATATTATGACTGATGGAGGTTCTCATTTTATTCATGGAGGTTTTAGAAAAACTCTTGCTAAGTATGGTATTAATCATAGAATTGCTTCTGCTTATCACCCTCAAACTAGTGGTCAAGTAGAATTATCAAATAGAGAGATTAAAGCTATCTTGGGAAAGACTGTTAATAAATCTAGGAGGAATTGGGCTAGCAAATTGAAAGAAGCACTATGGGCTTATAGAACTGCTTATAAAAATCCTATGGGAATGTCACCTTATAAAATGGTTTATGGAAAAGCTTGTCATTTACCTCTAGAACTAGAGCACAAAGCTTATTGGGCTGTTAGAGAATTAAATAAAGATCCTAAATTAGCCGGTAATAAGAGGTTGTTGCAATTAAGTTCTCTAGATGAATGGAGAAGTGAAGCTTATGAAAATGCTAAACTCTTTAAAGAAAAAGTTAAGAAATGGCATGATAGAAGGATCATCAAAAGAGAATTTAATGTTGGAGATCAAGTTCTATTGTATCGGTCTCGTCTCAGATTCTTTGCAGGGAAATTACTCTCGAAGTGGGAAGGACCATATGTTGTTGAGGAGGTGTATCGTTCAGGAGCAATTAAAATTAGCTCTCTCCAAGGCAATGCCACACAAGTGGTGAATGGACAAAGACTAAAGCATTATATCTCGGGCGATTCTTATAATGTTGATGTTGATATTATTCAAGTGGAAACACCGGAGGCTTTCATCAAAGGACAAATTGACAGTCCGCCAGAACTGGACTTTGAATAGGTAACAGTATAGGTAATAAAAAGTCCGCGTTTACCTTTCCGAACATTATTTCTGCTGTTTTTAGAAAATATGAAAAATTACGAGTTCGAAACGGAGTGGAAAGGACGCACGAGGGCGTGCCACCATAGGCCGGCGCGGGCCCCACCCTGGCCGCGCCGACCTATGGTCTGCCCCTCGGCGTCCCGTTTCCACTCGTTTTCGGCCTGGAACCTTCCTTTTGTCGTAAAAATATTTGCTATATAATCCCCCGGACCCCTGGAGGTCCGTAATATCGTTTTCTCGTCGTGTTTTGTTTCGAGCTGTTTTCTGCCAGATTTGTTTTGATCTAGAAGCACCATGGCCTCCAACAACAAGGACAAGGAACCTTTGAAGGAAAATATTCAAGACCCGGAGCTGAAGAAAGAAGACGCAAGAGAGGATGAGGAAGAAGTGGAGGAAGCTCCGCAGGAACACCAGCAAGCCACCGTTGCAAGTATTGGCGTGATATCAAATCCATCCAACATCAAGAGGAGTGCACGAATCGCTACCGGAGGAGCGGTTCCACGTCATTACTTGGCTCCAAGGACATCTTCTCCGAGCCATTACAACCCTTACCGCAATCTAATCTACGATCGTCAAACTGAAAGGACCCCCAAGGTAGTGTTGCCAAGTAATTGGGATATAAATCGTTCTGACAATGCAGGAGAGATGAAATCTGAAGCTGAAGGATGGGGAAACAATTCTAAGAGTTGGGATTCACCACCGGACATGATTATGAGCCGCGTTGAGCACAACTCGGAGATGATTCGCAACCTCACCTATGAGATTGAAGGTTTACAGGAGCTTGTCAGGAAGCTTGTCGAGAAGAATCCATCACCACCATCACCGAAGGAGTAATTCATCATCGGTATTGGCATCCCCTTGGTTTGTTCCAAGCTTGGGGGAGTGCCGCGGTATCACATCATCATTACCTTTATCTTTTACTATCAAGTAGTGTCATATCATGAATAGGGAAGTTATCATATGGAATAGTATGCAATGTGGAAGTATCTCTCTTAGTTAGTTATCTATGTATCCGTTGGTGTGAGTTATCGTTATGGAATATTAATGAGAAGTCTTATCATTTACTTTTTGCACACCTTATTTTAGTTTGCAATCTCCATTATATGATTACTCTTGACATGAGTATTGATATCACTTTGGGAACATCAAGTAAATCTATTTGGTTTTGGCAAACTTAGCATTGGTCAATAGCAACAACATCTTGATGTTTAATGAAAGAGAGAAATACACTTAGATACATTATTCTATTATCTCTATGCTTAGTATTCTAAAGTTAAAATTGCTTGTGCTTATGAGAAAGATGCATGATTGTTTCTATCATATGTATATTTGTTTGTTTCCCTCAACTTTATGCTTGCTATCAAACCTTGCTAGCCAAAGACCTGTATCGAGAGGGAATGCTTCTCATACATCCATAACCTTAGACCAAACCTATGCCATTTGTGTCCACCATACCTACCTACTACATGGTATTTTCTGCCATTCCAAGTAAATACTTCATGTGCTACCTTTAAATAATTCAAACTATTACTCCTTATTTGTGTCAATGTTTTATAGCTCATGAGGAAGTATGTGGTGTTTTATCTTTCAATCTTGTTGGGCGGACTTTCACCAATGGACTAGCGGCACATCCGCTTATCCAATAACTTTGCAATAAGAGCTGGCAACGGGGTTCCCAGCCCCAATTAATAACTTTCATTAATAATTCTCTTCACATGTTTTGCTCTGAGTTATCAGTAAGCAACTTAATTTTGCAATAGACACTCCTCCATGGTATGTGAATGTTGGAAGGCACCCGAGGATTCGGTTAGCCATGGATTGAGAAAGCCAAGGTTGGGGGGAGTGTCACCCATAATAAAACTAAAATACATGTGTAAACAAAAGAGAAGGGGGATGATCTACCTTGCTGGTAGAAATGCCGTCCCTCATGGGAGCCGCTCTTTGAAGGTTCGTTTGGCAAGGGGGTTAGAGTGCCCGCTACCATTCGTTGACAACAACAAACACCGCTCAAAATCTTACTTTTATGCTCTTTATATGATTTCAAAACTTGAAAAGCTCTAGCACATGATTTAATCCCTGCTTCCCTCTGCGAAGGGCCTATCTTTTACTTTTATGTTGAGTCAGTAAACCTATTTCCCTCTATCTCAAGCAAGCAATTGAGTTGTTGTGAACCAATCATTTATGCTGTGATCCAGTTAATCATGTCTTTTATACTTTCTTGTTTAGTACCAATTTTATCTGAATGAATATGACTTTGAAGTTATCAATGATTATGAGGAGATTGTTATGCTTAAATATGAAGGCTCAGCTATAAATTCTAATATGAAAGCTTTGCTTAGAAGTACAATCCGTTAGTAGTTCTCTGACCAAGAACAAAGTTTGCCATCACCAATTATGATTTCTTATGCACCTTTACTTGTGATTTCTCTTTACCTATTTCAAGATGAGTTATATGAGGAAGTTGTTTACTAGAATGTCTTGTGTAAATGAATATGATGCTTCTTGTCCGTATTTTATTTATCGACTCTTCACTCCATAAACATGTGGTCTTGTTTATCGAGCTCAGTTTCGCTTGGGGACAAGCGAGGTCTAAGCTTGGGGGGAGTTGATACGTCCAATTTGCATCACTATTTTGTATCATAATTTGCTGTTATTCATTGATATATTTCATATTGGGACACAATACTTATGTTATTTCATCTATTTTGCATGTTTCATCATCATTGGAGGATCAAGCACCGGAGCCAGGATTCTGCTGGAAAAAGCACCGTCAGAACGCAATATTTCGGAAGATCAACTGTGGAAGGGAATTTCACGTAAATTCCTATTTTTCCAGATGACGGAGGGAGCCAAAAGGGGGAGCAGAGAGGAGCCACTGTGGGCCCAGACCACAGGGCGGCGCGGCCCAAGGCCTGGCCGCGCCACCCTGTGCTCTGGGGGCCCCACAGCCCCTTTCGCCTCCTTTTCTTCGCGTACTCCTTCGTCCCGAAAACCTAAGCCACAGAGAGGACCTCACGAAGGGTTACAGCCGCCTCTGCGGGGCGGAGAACACCAGAGAGAAAAGAGCTCTCCGGCGGGCAGGAATCCGCCGGGGAAATTCCCTCCCGGAGGGGGAAATCGACGCCATCGCCATCGTCATCGAGCGGGACATCATCTCCATCATCATCATCATCATCTCCACCATCTACACCGCCATCACCACCGCTGCACCTCGTCATCGCTGTAGCAATTCGGGTTAAATCTTGATTGTTTGATAGGGGAAACTCTCCCGGTGTTATTCTATACTTGTTGTAGATGCTATTGAGTGAAACCATTGAACCAAGGTTTATGTTCAGATTGTTATTCATCATCATATCACCTCTGATTGTATTCCATATGATGTCTCGTGAGAATGTTATGATATTTAAGTTGTGGTGTCATTCTTCTAGTGGTGTCGTGTGAACGTCGACTACACGACACTTCACCATTTATGGGCCTAGGGGAGTGCATCTTGTATTCGGTTGCTAATTGCGGGGTTGCCGGAGCGACAGAAACCTAAGCCCCCGTTAGTATATCGATGCAGGAGGGATCGCAGGATCTCAGAGTTTAAGGCTGTGGTTAGATTTATCTTAATTACTTTCTTGTAGTTGCGGATGCTTGCAAGGGGTATAATCACAAGTATGTATTAGTCCTAGAAAGGGCGGTGCATTAGCATAGGTTCACCCACACAACACTTATCAAAACAATGAAGATTATTTAGCCACATGAAGCGAAAGTACTAGACTAAAATCCCCGTGTGTCCTCAAGAATGTTTGGTCATTATAAGTAAACAAACCGGCTTGTCCTTTGTGCTAAAAAGGATTGGGCCACTCGCTGCAATTATTTCTCTCGCATTTTATTTACTTGTACTTTATTTATCTACAATATCAAAACCCCCTGAATACTTGTCTGTGAGCATTTACAGTGAATCCTTCATCGAAACTGCTTGTCAACACCTTCTGCTCCTCGTTGGGTTCGACACTCTTATTTATCGAAAGTACTACGATACACCCCCTATACTTGTGGGTCATCAAGGCGCGGGCCCGGCCTGGCGCCGCCATGTGGGGAGGGGGCCCACAGCCCCTCGGCCTCCTCTCCTTCGCGTACATCTTCGTCCCGAAAACCTAAGACACGGGGAGTTACGGAGAATTGACACAGCCGCCTCTGCGGGGCGGAGAGACACCAGAGAGAAAAGAGCTCTCCGGCGGGCAGGAATCCGCCGGGGAAATTCCCTCCCGGAGGGGGAAATCGACGCCATCGCCATCGTCATCGAGCTGGACATCATTGGAATCATCATCATCATCATCTCCACCATCTACACCGCCATCTCCACCGCTGCATCTCGTCACCGCTGTAACAATTAGGGTTGGATCTTGATTGTTTGATAGGGGAAACTCTCCCGGTATTGATTTCTACTTGTTATTGATGCTATTGAGTGAAACCATTGAACCAAGGTTTATGTTCAGATTGTTATTCATCATCATATCACCTCTGATTATGTTCCATATGATGTCTCGTGAGTAGTTCATTTAGTTCTTGAGGACATGGGTGAAGTCTAAATGTTAGTAGTGAATTATGGTTGAGTAATATTCAATGTTATGATATTTAAGTTGTGGTGTTATTCTTCTAGTGGTGTCATGTGAACGTCGACTACATGATACTTCACCTTTATGGGCCTAGGGGAGTACATCTTGTATTCGTTTGCTAATTGTGGGGTTGCCGGAGTGACAGAAACCTAAACCCCCGTTAGTATATCGATGCAGGAGGGATAGCAGGATCTCAGAGTTTAAGGTTGTGGTTAGATTTATCTTAATTACTTTCTTGTATTTGCGGATGCTTGCAAGGGGTATAATCACAAGTATGTATTAGTCCTAGGAAGGGCGATGCATTAGCATAGGTTCACCCACACAACACTTATCAAAACAATGAAGATTAATCAACTATAGGAAGCGAAAGCACTAGACTAAAATCCCCATGTGTCCTCAAGAACGTTTGGTCATTATAAGTAAACAAACCGGCTTGTCCTTTGTGCTAAAAAGGATTGGGCCACTCGCTGCAATTATTTCTCTCGCATTTTATTTACTTGTACTTTATTTATCTGCTATATCAAAACCCCCTGAATACTTGTCTGTGAGCATTTACAGTGAATCCTTCATCGAAACTGCTTGTCAACACCTTCTGCTCCTCGTTGGGTTCGACACTCTTATTTATCGAAAGTACTACGATACACCCCCTATACTTGTGGGTCATCAAGACTATTTTCTGGCGCCGTTGCCGGGGAGTGAAGCGCTATTGGTAAGTGGAATTGGTAAGGAAACTTTTACTGTACGTGCTGATTTTGTTTCTGCTTGCTGCTATAAGTCATTATGGAGAGATCCTCCCTTGAATTTCTATTTGGGAAATCTACTACTACTGCAACGGTAGTGGATGAGGCGCCAGGTGAGGAAGTAATACCATATAAAATACCTATGAAAATTATTGAACGTGTTGTGGATAACCGCTATGAAGGGGATGGAACTGTTCATCCTGGAGATCATTTACTGTTTTTACATGAATTATGCGGGTTATTCAAATGTGCTCCAACGTATCTATAATTTCTGATGTTCCATGCTTGTTTTATGACAATACCTACATGTTTTGTTCACACTTTATATCGTTTTGATGCATTTTCCGGAACTAACCTATGCCGAAGTGCCAGTTCTGTTTTCTGCTATTTTTGGTTTCAGAAATCCTAGTAAGGAAATATTCTCGGAATTGGACGAAATCAATGCCCAAGATCTTATTTTTCCCGGGAGCTTCCAGAACATCAAAGAAGAGTCGGAGACGAGCCAGGGGGGCCACACCACCAGGCGGCGCGGCCTAGACCTGGGGCGCGCCCCCTATGGTCTGGTGGCCCCAGGACCCCTCCGAGGCTGCCCTTCGCCTATATAAAGCCCCTGCATCGAAAACCCTAAAAGATAAGCCACGATACGAGAAAAGTTCCAGAGCCGCCGCCATCGCGAAGCCAAGATCTGGGGGACAAGAGTCTCTGTTCCGGCACGCCGCCGGGACGGGGAAGTGCCCCGGAAGGCTTCTCCATCGACACCACCGCCATCTTCACCGCCATCGCTGTCTCCCATGATGAGGAGGGAGTAGTTCTCCCTCGAGGCTAAGGGCTGTACCGGTAGCTATGTGGTTAATCTCTCTCTCTGTACCCCAATACAATGATCTCATGAATTGCTTGCATGATTGAGATCCATATGATGAGCTTTGTATCGCTACTAGTCTATGTGCTACTCATGTGATGTTATTAAAGTAGTCTATTCCTCCTGCATGGTGTAATGGTGACAGTGTGTGCATCGTGTGGTTCTTGTCGTAGATTATGATCATAATCTCTTGTAGGTTATGGAGTTGATTATCGCTATGATAGTATTGATGTGATTTATTCCCCCTTCATAGTGTAATGGTGACAGTGTGTATGCTATGTTAGTACTCGGTTTATTTTGCAAAGATCTATTATGCTCTAAGGTTACTTAAATATGAATGCTGAATGTTGTGGCGCTTGTTAACTCCGGCTTGAGGGAGCTCTTGTAGCCCTACACAACGAATGGTGTTTGTCATCCAACAAAAGAGTGTATGTAGCACAAATGAGAGAAGTTATTATTTATTATGTGATCAATGTTGAGAGTGTCCACTAGTGAAAGTATGATCCCTAGGCCTTGTTTCCAAACATCGAATCACCGCTTACTTACTGTTCTGTTGCATGTTTACTCGCTGCCATATTTTATTCAGATTGCTATTACCACTCATATACATCCATACTACTTGTATTTCACTATCTCTTCGCCGAACTAGTGCACCTATACATCTGACAAGTGTATTAGGTGTGTTGGGGACACAAGAGACTTCTTGTATCGTGATTGCAGGGTTGCTTGAGAGGGATATCTTTGACCTCTTCCTCCCTGAGTTCGATAAACCTTGGGTGATCCACTTAAGGGAAAACTTGCTGCTGTTCTACAAACCTCTGCTCTTGGAGGCCCAACACTGTCTACAGGAAAAGAAGCATGAGTAGACATCAAGCTATTTTCTGGCGCCGTTGCCGGGGAGGAAAGGTAAAAGGCACTCATACTCCGGTCCCAGGTAACTAAGTTATTTTCTGTTGCCGTTGTAAGTGCTCGAAGCTATTTCCTTTAGATCCTGCAATTGCATCTTTTGGTTTCTTGTTTACACTAGTTAGGCATAATGGAAAGTAACAATGAGCTTCTTATTCTATTTCCTGAGTTAAGACATGGATTGTTTGCTGCGAAAATTAAAAAACCTATGGAATCTTATTTGCATGCTAGTAGCAATGATATTAGTATGAACGCTTTGAACACCATTGTTGCTAATGATATGGAAAATTCTAAGCTTGGGGAAGCTGGTTTTGATGAGCATGATATTTTTAGTCCCCCAAGCATTGAGGAGAAAATTTTCTTTGATGATACTTTGCCTCCTATTTATGATGATTATAATGATAGTGGTCTTTTGGTGCCGCCTACTATGGAGAGTAAATTTTATTATGATTATACTATGCCTCCTACACTTGATGAGAATAATAATGATAGCTACTTTGTTGAATTTGCTCCCACTACAACTAATAAAATTGATTATGCTTATGTGGAGAGTAATAATTTTATGCATGTGGCTCATGACAAGAATGTTTCATGTGATACTTATATTGTTGAGTTTGTTCATGATGCTACTGAAAGTTATTATGAGAGAGGGAAACATGGTTATATGCATCTTAATAATATTAAGTTTCCCCTCTTTATGTTGAGAATCTTGAAATTGCGCTTGTGTTGCTTTTCTATGCTTGCCACTTTGTTCTTCATGAATTTATTTGTGTACAAGATTCCTTTTCATAGGAAGTGGGTTAGGCTTAAATGTGTTTTGAATTTGCCTCTTGATGCTCTCTTTTGCTTCAACTCTTATTTCTTGCGAGAGTATCATTAAAATTGCTGAGCCCATCTTAATGGCTATAAAGAAAGAACTTCTTGGGAGATAACCCATGTGTTTATTTTACTACAGAATTTTTGTTTTGTTGAGTCTTGGAAGTTTTTACTACTGTAGCAACCTCTCCTTATCATGTTTTTGTGCCAAGTAAAGTCTCTATGGTAAAGTTGATGCTAGATTCGGATTGCTGCGCAGAAACAGATTTGCTGTCGGTCACGAATTCGCGCAGAAGTCTCGGTAGGTAATTCAGAAAATCTGCAAATTTACTTGTGTGATCCTCAGATATGTACGCAACTTTCATCAGTTTTGAGTTTTTCCATCTGAGCAAGTTAAGTGCCCCTGCAAAATTCGTCTTTACGATATGTTCTGTTTTTGACAGATTCTGCCTTTTATTTTGCATTGCCGCTTTTGCTATGTTGAATGGTTTTCTTTGTTCCATTAACTTTCAGAAGTTTTGTGCAATGTCCAGAAGTGTTAAGAATGATTGTGTCACCTCTGAACATGTGAATTTTTATTATGCACTAACCCTCTAATGAGTTTGCTTGAAGTTTGGTGTGGAGGAAGTTTTCAAGGGTCAATAGAAGAGGATGATATACTATGATCAAGAAGAGTGAAAGGTCTAAGCTTGGGGATGCCCCGGTGGTTCATCCCTGCATATTTTAAGAAGACTCAAGCATCTAAGCTTGGGGATGCCCAAGGCATCCCCTTCTTCATCGACAACTTATCAGGTCACTTCTAGTGAAACTATATTTTTATTCCGTCACATCTTATGTACTTTACTTGGAGCGTCTGTGTGCTTTTATTTTCGTTTTGTTATTTTCATTCTCTGAATAAATTCATGCTCATGTGTGGGAGAGAGACACGCTCCGCTTTTTCATATGAACACTAGTGTTCTTCATTTTTGCTTTTAATGTTCAAGGGCGAAAGTTGATCGCTTCACTTGTTGCTATTTGGTTGGAATCAGAAAATGCTTCATATGGTCTTGAATAATTTGATACTTGGCAATTGTTTTGAGCTCTCATAGATCATGTTTAAGCTCTTGCATCATGTAGTTTAATCTATTAATGGAGAACTACCGTAGAGCTTGTTGAAATTTGGTTTGCATGATTGGTCTCTCTAAGGTCTAGATATTTTCTGGTAAAAGTGTTTGAGCAACAAGGAAGACAGTGTAGAGTCTTATAATGCTTGCAATATGTTCTTATGTAAGTTTTGCTGTACCGGTTCATACTTGTGTTTGCTTCAAACAACCTTGCTAGCCCAAACCTTGTACTGAGAGGAAATGCTTCTCGTGCATCCAAAAACCTTGAGCCAAAACCTATGCCATTTGTGTCCACCATATCTACCTACTATGTGGTATTTCCTGCCATTCCAAGTAAATACTTCATGTGCTACCTTTAAACAATTCAAAAGCTATTATCTCTTATTTGTGTCAATGTTTTATAGCTCATGAGGAAGTATGTGGTGTTTTATCTTTCGATCTTGTCATTTACTTTTGACAGACTTTCACAATGGACTAGTGGCTCATCCGCTTATCCAATAATTTTGCAAAAAGAGCTGGCAATGGGGTTCCCAGCCCCAATTAATTAACTTGCATTAATAATTCTCTTCACATGTTTTGCCCTGATCTATCAGTAAGCAACTTAAATTTGCAAATAGACACTCCTCCATGGTATGTGAATGTTGGAAGGCACCCGAGGATTCGGTTAGCCATGGCTTGTGTAAGCAAAGGTTGGGAGGAGTGTCATCTAATAAATAAAACTAAAGTACATGTGTAAACAAAAGAGAAGAGGGATGATCTACCTTGCTGGTAGAGATAACGTCCTTCATGGGAGCCGCTCTTGAAAGTCTGGTTGATAAGGTAGTTAGAGTACCCGCTACCATTCGTTGACAACAACAAACACTTCTCAAAACTTTACTTTTATGCTCTCTATATGATTTCAAAACTTAAAAGCTCTAGCACATGATTTAATCCATGCTTCCCTCTGCGAAGGGCCATTCTTTTACTTTATGTTGAGTCAGTTTACCTACTTCCTTCCATCTTAGAAGCAAACACTTGTGTCAACTGTGCATTGATTCTTACATACTTGCTTATTTGCATTCATCATATTACTCTATGTTGACAATTATCCATGAGATATGCATGTTGAAAGTTGAAAGCAACCGCTGAAACTTATATCTTCCTTTGTGTTGCTTCGATGCCTTTACTTTGAATTTATTGCTTTATGAGTTAACTCTTATGCAAGACTTTTTGATGCTTGTCTTGAAAGTACTATTCATGAAAAGTTTTGCTATATGTTATCTATTTGTTAGCAAACTATAGATCATTGCTTTGAATCACTTCATTCATGTCATATGCTTTACAATAATGTTGATCAAGATTATGATGGTAGCATGTCACCTCAGAAATTATTTGTGTTATCGTTTACCTACTCGAGGGCGAGTAGGAACTAAGCTTGGGGATGCTGATACGTCTCCAACGTATCTATAATTTCTGATGTTACATGCTTGTTTTATGACAATACCTACATGTTTTGTTCACACTTTATATCGTTTTGATGCATTTTCCGGAACTAACCTATTGACGAGATGCCGAAGTGCCAGTTCCTGTTTTCTGCTGTTTTTGGTTTCAGAAATTCTAGTAAGGAAATATTCTCGGAATCGGACGAAATCAATGCCCAAGATCTTATTTTTCCCGGGAGCTTCCAAAACATCAAAGACGAGTCGGAGAGAGAGGGGGCCACACCACCGGGCGGCGCGGCCTAGACCCTGGGCGCGCCCCTATGGTCTGGTGGCCCCAGGCCTCCTCCGAGGCTGCCCTTTCGCCTATATAAAGCCCCTGCGTCGAAAACCCTAAAAGATAAGCCACGAGACGAGAAAAGTTCCAGAGCCGCCGCCATCGCGAAGCCAAGATCTGGGGGACAGGAGTCTCTGTTCCGGCACGCCGCCGGGACGGGGAAGTGCCCCCGGAAGGCTTCTCCATCGACACCACCGCCATCTTCACCGCCATCGTTGTCTCCCATGATGGAGGGAGTAGTTCTCCCTCGAGGCTAAGGGCTGTACCGGTAGCTATGTGGTTAATCTCTCTCTGTACTCCAATACAATGATCTCATGAATTGCTTGCATGATTGAGATCCATATGATGAGCTTTGTATCGCTACTAGTCTATGTGCTACTCATGTGATGTTATTAAAGTAGTCTATTCCTCCTGCATGGTGTAATGGTGACAGTGTGTGCATCGTGTGGTTCTTGTCGTAGATTATGATCATAATCTCTTTTAGTTTATGGACACTACAAGAAAAGTTGCCATGGCCGACGAAGTTGAAGTCGCGCCGTGGTTGCTGGTGTACCATGGCCGACGATTTTGGTCCCTCCGTGGTGCATGTCAAAACTTTTTTTTCTCGTTTTTGAGGCCACCTAGCCCGACGAAAGCGGCCAAAACGTGGCGTATGGTGGCCCGGGACGTGGTGCATCTCGAAATCTCGGGTTCGCCGGCCGAGTCAACGCAAATCCGCACCGCCGAGGGATGTAGGGCCCAGATGGCAGCCTCTCTGGCATTGTTTTTTTCTAGATCGCGCCATCTCGTTCAACGTTCTCCGATCGAGCCGTTTACGATGCAGGATCATGGGTCCCGCATGTCATCCTCTATGAACCAAAATTCTTTCTATTCTTGGATTTTTTTGACCCCCTGATTTCTGGCTACTTCCTTTTTCTTTTGATCCCTTGCCGCCTTGGAAACGTTGAGACCGCTGCTGCTAAATGGGACCCGCATGTCATCCTCTATGTGCAATCAACTTTCTTTTCTTGGAGTTTTTTTGGCACCTCAAATTTGGTCACTTGCCTTTTTCTTTCGATCCCCTGCCGCCTCTCAAACGGTGATACCGCTGCTGGGACCCGCATGTCATCCTCTATGTACTATAAAACTTTCTTTTCTTGAATTATTTTTGGCACCTCATATTTGGTCACTTACCTTTTTCTTTCGATCCCCTGCCGCCTCTCAAACGGTGATACCGCTGCTGCTAAATGGGACCCGCATGTCATCCTCTATGTACTATAAAACTTTCTTTTCTTGGATTTTTTTGGCACCTCATATTTGGTCACTTGACTTTTTCTTTCGATCCCCTGCTGCCTCTCAAACGGTGATACCGCTGCTGCTAAATGGGACCCGCATGTCATCCTCTATGTACTATAAAACTTTCTTTTCTTGGATTTTTTTGGCACCTCATATTTGGTCACTTGACTTTTTCTTTCGATCACCTGCTGCCTCTCAAACAGTGATACCGCTGCTGCTAAATGGGACCCGCATGTCATCCTCTATGTACTATAAAACTTTCTTTTCTTGGATTTTTTTGGCACCTCATATTTGGTCACTTGACTTTTTCTTTCGATCCCCTGCTGCCTCTCAAACAGTGATACCGCTGCTGCTAAATGGGACCCGCATGTCATCCACTATGTACTTAAAACTTTCTTTTCTTGGATTTTTTTGGCACCTCATATTTGGTAACTTGACTTTTTCTTTCGATCCCCTGCTGCCTCTCAAACAGTGATACCGCTGCTGCTAAATGGGACCCGCATGTCATCCTCTATGTACTATAAAACTTTCATTTTTTGGATTATTTTTGGCACCTCATATTTGGTCACTTGACTTTTTCTTTCGATCCCCTGCCGCCTCTCAAACGGTGAGACCGCTGCAGCTAAATGGGACCCGCATGTCATCCTCTATGAGCAATCAACTTTCTTTTCTTGGAGTTTTTTTGGCACCTCATATTTGGTAACTTGACTTTTTCTTTCGATCTCATGCCACGTTTGAAACGTTGAGGTACCTGCTGGCTCATGGACCCGCATGTCATCCTCTGTGTGCTATAAAAGTTTCCTTTGTTGGATTTTTTTCACCCTCTGATTTTTGGCTTGCCTTTTTCTTTTGATCCCCTGCCCCCTTTGAAACGTTGAGTAAGCTGTTGGTTCAAGGGACCCGCATGTCATCCTCTATGTCCATCAACTTTCTTTTCTTGGATTTTTTTTCACCCCCTAATTACTAGCTACTTTCTTTTTCTTTTGATCTCAAGCCGCATTACAAACATTGAGACCGCTGCTGCAAAATGGGACCCACATGTCATCCTCTATGTACAATAAATCTTGGATTATTTTTGGCTCCTGATATTTGGTCACTTGCCTTTTTCTTTCGATCTCATGCCGCCTTTGAAACGTTGAGTAAGCTGCTGGCTCATGGGTCCCGCATGTCATCCTCTACGAACAATAAAAGTTTCCTTTCTTGGAGTTATTTTTTACCCCTAATTTCTGGCTATTTGCCTTTTTCTTTTGATCCCCTGCCCCCGTTGAAACGATGAGGACGCTGTTGGCAGGTCGGTCCCACATGTCATCCTCTATGAACAATAAAAGTTTCCTTTGGTGGATTTATTTTTGACCCCTAATTAATTTCTGGCTATTTCCTTTATTTTTCTTTTGATCCCCTGCCGCCTTGGAATTGTTGAGAATGCTGCTGCCTCATTTTTCTTTTGGTCCTGTGCCGCCTTGGAAACGTTGAGACCGCTGCTACAAAATGGGACCCGCATGTCATCCTCTATGTACAATAAAGTTTCTTTTCTTGGATTATTTTTGGCTCCTGATATTATGTCACTTGCCTTTTTCTTTCGATCTCATGCCGACTTTGAAACGTTGAGGATGCTGCTGCCTCATGGGTCCCGCATGTCATCCTCTCAGAACGATAAATGTTTTCTTTTCTTGTATTTTTTTACCAACTGATTTTTGGCTTTTTTTATTTTCGATCCCCTGCCGCCTTTGAAACGTTGACTCCGCTGCTGGCTCATGGGTCCCCGATGTCAGCCTCCCCGTACAAGAAACATGTGATATTTTATTTTGCAGACAATAAACGTTGTATTTCGCTCTGAGCTATTGCAAACGGATAAATTAAATCTTTATATCTACATAAACAAACTTATATGTTGAATCTCCTTGTTTTTTGTTTTTGCGAAGCATAGGACTTTCCTGTTTTTTTTTTGAGAAAAATCCGACCTTTCCTGTTTTGGAGTGGGCTGAAATTGTACGAGTCAAAAGGCCCAGCAGTATAGTTCGAAGGCCCAGATGTCCAGATACAGCCCAATTAAAATCTTTCTTTTCTTGGATTTTTTTCACACCCTGATTTCTGGCTACTTCATTTTTCTTTCGGTCCTGTGCCGCCTTGGAAGCGTTGAGACCGCTGCTACAAAATGGGACCCGCATGTCATCCTCTATGTACAATAAAGTTTCTTTTCTTGGATTATTTTTGGCTCCTGATATTATGTCACTTGACTTTTTCTTTCAATCTCATGCCGACTTTGAAACGTTGAGGAAGCTGCTGGCTCATGGGTCCCGCATGTCATCCTCTATGAACAATAAAAGTTTTCTTTGTTGGATTTATTTTTTTCCCCTAATTTCTGGCTATTTGTCTTTTTCTTTTGATCCCCTGCCCCCTTTGAAACGATGACGACGCAGCTGGCAAGTCGGTCCCACATGTCATCCTCTATGAACAATAAAAGTTTCCTTTGATGGATTTATTTTTGACCCTAATTAATTTCTGGCTATTTCCTTTTTTATTTTGATCCCCTGCCGCCTTGAAATAGTTGAGGATGCTGCTGCCTCATGGGTCCCGCATGTCATCCTCTCAGAAAGGTAAATGTTTCTTTTCTTGAATTTGTTTACCAACTGATTTTTGGCTTATTTTTTCTTTCGATCTCCTGCCACCTTTAAAACGTTGACGACGCTGCTGGCTCATGGGTCCCCAATGTCAGCCTCCCCATACTGCAAATCCTCTTTCTGCAAAGGTTGTATTTCTAGATAGATAAGGTGGATTCGAATCTGCCATGGTTCAGGCAGCTCAGGTAAGCCTTCTTGCACTAATTAATGGAAGTAGTGTATCGCAAGGTCAAGACATGTGGCTCAGTGTAATGAATCTATATGAATCATGTTGTGGGTTCAATCTGATAGTTCTCTAACAGGTCAGCCAAAATAGAAATTAAGTTTTTTTCTAAAAGGGAAATGCAAATTAAGATGAACACAAACATTAGTTATCATAATAGCTGATCATACATACATACTTGCTAAGAGCAAAAGCTTGCCAGAGTTTTACCACCCATACAATTAATTAGCAGTTCAGATAAGATAACCTTATATAAGTATAACTACAAATGCATTTGCTAAGGGCTCATGGGACAACAGAACTAGACAACCGCGAACTTTATGACCAGCATGTCACAGCGGCATCGAAAGATCTTGACCTTCAACTTTGATCCAATGCGAAGTTTGGCACCGTCAATGAACTTTTTCCACCTGGAAGTAACAGCCAAGCGGCCATCTGTGGGACTGACAGAGTACCGTCCCTCCACGGTGAGACCTTCACTCTCCATGACGAGGGATATCTTGCCCCTTCGGCCAGCATTGAGATCCTTGGAGATACTTTTAGGCAATTTCTGATTCAAAGCAAGAGATACCACCAAAAATTAGTCAATGGCACCAATGCACTGAACCATGTGAGACTTTGAGCAGAGAAGACATCAAGATAAGAGCAGTTATGCTGTCATATACTCACGAACATAGCCTTCAGATGCGTCCTGGTCACCACACGGGTGGCCACAGCAATGAGCTGAGACCTCGGTGATCTGGCTGGGGCAGGTGCATGAGCCTGGGCTGGTACACGAGCTGGTGCTGATGCAGGAGACTGCTGGGCAGGTGCAGTAAACGGTGCCTCTAGAGGAACCGGTGCTGATGCAGGAGACTGTTGGGCAGGTGCAGTAAACGGTGCAGCTAGAGGAACCAGTGCTGATGCAGGAGCCTGCTGGGCATGTGTAGTATATGGGGCCTCTACAGGAACCAATGCTGATGTAGGGGACTGCTGGGTAGATGCAGTAAACGGAGCTGGTACAGGAACCGGTGCTGATGCAGGAGAGTGGGAAGCCGGTGCCGGTGCTGGTGTGGTTGCCCTTTGTGACATCCGCTCCTGTTCCGTCAGGGGATCTGCAGCTTTGATCATGTTAAACCCAGCAAGCTAGAACAGAGGGAATGGTTTAGAACAACTGCTCAGAATGCAGTTATCAAAAGATATGAGTAGAAAAAAGTTACATATTATATATTTGGAAGTGTCTCCAACTCTGTAAGCAGTTACGTATATCTGCCCGTTTGAGTTTCTGATCCTCAGCTCGTCGCCCTTCTTCAGACCGTAGTCAAAAGCAAACTTTCTCCAATCATGTCCATACAAATATGTGATGGCCTGCGTCTTGTAGACATACACCTCATAGACCGTGTAGGTGTTCATCAATTTGCCATTGCCATGCATAGTGAAAGATCCTTCATGCGGACACATCTGGTTAATCATTGGACGAAGTTCACAAGGTACAGTCTGCATGTGAAAATTGATACAAATGTAAGAAGCAGGAAGACTAAAAACAAGACTTTACTATATGCCAATTCATGCTAAACCACTGAGAATACATACCTGTAACTCTGTGAAGGAGCTACTAGAAAGGTAGATAGAGCCATAGGAGGTGTTATATGCGGGGTATGTACATGGGCCCGCCATATTCCCGCAAGCTCGGCATCGGGATGGTGAAGGAAACATGGGAGGTACTACTGGTGCGTAGCGCTGAACGTAAGTGGAAGAATTAGGTTGTGTAAAGTGCATAGTTCAGAGCAATGCAAATGTTGACAAGCAAGTGCATAACACTATGTTACAAACTGAACAGTGAAAAATTAGTGTATGATGAATATAAGCATGCTAATTTGGTGTTTCCGAATTCCAAAAAGCATTAGACAGAGCCGGTGATAATATCAGACATAAATCATGGCATGTATATGTGGCTTAAGAAAATATACCCGAACCCTTGGATGGTTACGGCCCGGCTGATCCTTGGACTTGAGCTTATATAAGCATCCAGAAGGTGGGGCTGACAGTAACTTGGTGGCAGCCTCTGCAGATGCCTCATCAGCAGCAGTTGCAATCCTTTTGACCAATGAAGGCTTAGCAGTTTCAGTCTGCATATAAAAATTGAAGAGCAACAGACATCAGCAGTGATATATAAAATGAATCTATGAGACACTGATGCATATAGTGCTGGATGTAAGTGGAAGAATAGGTGTGTGTGTTTCTGAACTATTGGTAAGCATTAGACAAAGCCGGCAATAAACAGACAAAAATCAAATCATGTATGAGGATTAAGAAAATATACCTGCTTACTGAAAAGGGTACCACCCAGCTGGCCCGTGGCCTTGTGCTTGAGGAGGTTTTCAGAAGATGGTGGCAGCACCATCGTCTTCACAGCAGCCTCATCAGGATCATTTTTTATCCATTTGAGTAGAGGAACAGAAGTTTCATCCTGCATATGAATAGCAACAGAACTCATCATTGATATTTAATAAATCTATGAGATAGACTGATGCAAATAGTGCGGGGTGTAAGTGGAAGAATAGGGTTGTGCATAGAGAACAGTTGACAACAATGCAAATGATTACAAAAGAAGCCAATGGAAATCAACAGTTTATATACTGGATGAGACAGACTGAAAAGTGAAAAATTAGTGTATGATGATTGTAAGCAAACGCAGTGTTTCTGAACTTTTGGTAAGCATTAGACAAAGCCAACAGTAATTAAACAGATAATAATGAAATCATGTATGTGGATTAAGAAAATATACCAGATTCATTAAAAGGTCACCACCCAGCTGGCCCATGGCCTCGTGCTTGTAGAGGTTTTCGGAAGATGGTGCCGGCACCATCGTCCTCACAGCAGCCTCATTAGCCCCATTTTGCATCCACTTGAGTAAAGGCGCAGCAGTTTCAGCCTGCATAAGAATGGGAACAGATCTCAGCAGTGATATTGAATGACTCTGAGACAGACTGATGCATATAGTGCTAGATGTAAGTGGAAGGGTATGGCCGTGTATGGACAACAGTTCACAACAATGCAAGGGTGTGTTCGGTTCTGAAACAGCGTGGAATGGAATGGAATGGTTCCATTTCAGAGGAATGGAATGGTTACATTTTTGTTCGGTTGGGAAAAATGGAGAGCAGAAGAGATCGAGGTTAAACTAACCAATTGTCTCAAAATTGTAATTAACAATTGCAAATGACATTTTAATCTCAAAGTCGTAATTAACAGCGCCTAATGGTGCTCTTTTAATCTAAAAATCGAAATTAACATCATTTTATGTTGGGTTAGGGGAACTGGAGTAGATGAACATTACTGTATGATGATTGTAAGCAAACGAATTTGGTGTTTCTAAACTTTTGGCTTCGAGATCTTATGGGTTTCAACTCTAGCCTACCCCAACTTGTTTGGGACTGAAAGGCTTGGTTGTTGTTGTTGTTGTTGTAAACTTTTGGCAAGCATAGAAAAAACCGACAATAAACAGAGAAAAATCAAGGCATGTTTTGTGGATTAAGAAAATATACCATATTCATTAAAAGATCACCACCCAGCTGGTGCGTGGCCTTGTGCTTGTAGAGGCATTTAGAAGATGGGGGCGGCATCAACATACTGGCAGCCTGATCAGCCGCAGTTTTGATCTTCCTTTTGAGTAAAGGCCCTAAAGTTTCAGTCTGCATATGAATAGCAAAACAAAAGGCAGACCTCAGCAGTGATATTGAATTACTGTATGAGATAGACTGATGCATATAGTGGATGCTCTTAGCCTTTTGCAGCGTGAACACTAGCTATGGACAGACAAAAAAACTAGTTAACTCAGCTTTGTCTAGATATGAATGTACTACCACCATCCAAAAGCTTAAGCCTTATTTATTTTTGAGAAATCAAAACAAGCAAAGTTTGACCAAAATTTTAGAACATTCTATCAACAAATATAATACTGTGTAGATACCGTAGGAAAATATATTTTATTATCTATTTAATGATATTAATTTTGTATTTTGCATGTTACTGATTTTTGGTAAAAGCTTAGTCAAACATGGTATAGTTTGACTTTCTAAAAATAATATAAGCCCAAAGCTTTGGGATGGAGGCAGTAGTATCTAGAGCTAAAACACATCTAGATACATCCGTATCTACAGATAGTTGAGTCAATTAATTTGGATCTGAGGGAGTATCAGATTCAGACTACATCATGGTAAGTTGGTTAAAAAAATTACCCCTGGGCGGTCCCTGCCCAGCTCGGCAGTGGCATTTCGCTTCTTGTGCTGCAGATCGGGCCATGCTCCTGCAGCAGGTGGGGCGCTATTCTCGTTCCCCATAGCCTCAGCACGGAACCTGGAGGTACCAACCTGATACAGAGAATATAGAGCATGGTGTCACAGAGGCTTTACGCACAAACAGCTGAAGACATGTGCTACTTTAAGCATATTCCAGAACAGGAACAGATTGAGGATGCAGAGACCAGAGAGACACTTAAAAGGTAAAGAGTGGATAAGCAAACGGAGTACCTGCTTCGCGGGGCTGGGGACGCAGCTCAGGCTCAGCCAACTGCCCACATGCGTGGTGGCCTTACGCTCCATTGCCCCCACCGCCGAGGTCTTACCTTTCCTGTACAAGCTGACAAAAGATACAGTGAGGATCAGCAGAAACTACAAAGGTTGCAAATGTCGACAAATAAAGGAAGAACACCCCAATCCAAGCAAAGGTAGCCCCCGCCCCCCACCCCCATCAATCACTCCCAGCTCGAGGGTGACCAGAAAGACACCCCTTTGCCCAGAATAGGAAAGAGATGCGCAAGATATCGAGGAGAGGAAAAAAGAACCGATCTCGAGAAAGGAGAGAACATTACTAGTCCTACCTAATCCGCTTGGGCTAGATGCAGCTTGCCCCTCCAAGCTGGATGCCTGGACGGTGGAGGCGAAAGGAGGGGATCGAGCTAGCGGCTTGCATCCGTCGGCAATCGGCACTCGATCGGGAGAGAAGGGGTGCTACATAAAGGGGAGGGGTAACATATTTTATTACACAGTGAACTTACTGATGTGACTAGTCATTACATGTCTCACTGAAACTAGGGCCCATAGTGTGGCACCCCAAATTTACTTGAAGCTGCCCGGCGGGACGCATTGGCGCGTCAAGAAACCCCCGAATTGTAGCGGGGAAATGAAACATTTCACAAAAATTCGAAATTCAAGCACACCGCCACGCGCCAAGCACGCGGCTGTTCCTTCCTCTTCCTCGGTTCCTCCTCCCCTATCCGAAAAAACCCCAAATCCCAAGCTCAAACCAAAAAAAAAACAAAAAACAAATCCCCTGGCCGCCATGCATGTCCTCGTTAACCCGCTGGAGATCGTTCCCGGACGATGCGGACCACCCGCCCTGAGATCCAGAATTCCGTCCACCTCGAGGCACTGCGTGCTGTCTCGCAGCAGCGGCTTGAGGGCGCTGAAGAGGAAGTTCCGCCGGAAAGTGCTCATGGCAACCGTGCAAGCTCACCGGCGTGCTGTATCCCGAGAGGAACTGGTCAAAGCTTTGCTATTCGCCACACAAAAAAAATTGCGGGCCAAGATCTGGTCAAAGCTTCGTCGATGGCTTGCCGCGAGAGGCTTGGAGTCCAGAGTCAATAAACTAGCTGCTCGAGGACTTGGGCGGTTTACACGGATTCATATTAACTGACTCAAGTTTGTTAGTCTAGTTAACAAATGCATCTAGATACATCCATATCTAGACAGAATTGAGTCAATTAATATGAATCAGAGGGGAGTACCTGAAAGTGTTTCATGCTACCAACTAATGCGCTGGCAGGAATCGCTGTAGAAGTAATTGTGCTACTACTTGTACGATGAACTGATTGTGTGGGTGTCGAATTTTGCAACGCGATCATCCACTGAATGCTTAATCTAGCGCCAAAGGCGTACAAATCATAACATACTACAGCACCAGAACATAAGAGTACGAATCATAAAGTAGCTCAACATTTTGCATCAGGGCTGGGTGGTCCTGAGACTACCGGGACGCCCCTGATGATCTCCGGGTGTGCATCCTCTTCAACGCAAAGCTGTGTACTCGGTCCACGGCCTCCTTCTGTAGGCTGGATAATCTCAGGTGCAGGACCTTCGTCTATGAGAGGCTCGTCATCAGTACCATCCACAGGTGCATCAGGGCTGGGTGGTCTTGAGACTACCCGGACGCCCGTGATGATCTCCGGGCGTGCATCCACTTCAACGCAAAGCTGTGTACTCGGTCCACGGCCTCCTTCTGTAGGCTGGATAATCTCAGGTGCAGGACCTTCGTCTATGAAAGGCTCGTCATCAGTACCATCCACAGGTGCATCAAACTGAGATTCATCTTCAAATCTCCCATCAAACTGAGAGACCTCTTTAACTCTATGCTTCTGCAATTAGTACATCAACCGATTAGACAAACATCTAAGGGATGCAACCTGAACAAATGCCGTTTTACATATTTACCTTCTCATCTGGCACAGCACATGTCCCAGAGCTGAAACCCGTTTCCTGAAGCAAGCGCTTTTTCTCTCCTTCCCGTCCATCCATCTGCAACAAGTTAAATTTGAGTACAGAACCTTGCACAGCAATGCAAACTATTGATTGAAACAGCGGCAACATCAATATAAATAATTAACTACATATGCCAGCACACATACAGTGTGAGCAAGATCTGCTTCTCCTGCTAAAGGATCATTATATGGTTCACCATGCTAAACCCGCCTAACATATGTGCGGTCCATCCCAAAAATGTGTAAATGATCTGCCACTACAGGGTGAGGCCTCTTCTCACCATTCATACATGTGCAGCGCGGGCAATACACGTCCAGGTTGTGACCATCATGAGCTCTAATAAACCCCATAAAGGGTTGAACACCATTTATATATGAAGGGGAACATAAGTGTCCATGCAGTTTCCAAGTTCTGTCCATCTGTTTAATTATGAGATACAGTGGTTGGTGATTAATTTAAGGCGAAGTAGGAAATGTATATCCATCGAGTACAAAACTATACTACATGATTATGCATTTCAGCAATCATGTCGAGTACAAAACAAAAAATGCCCATCGACATTTTAGCAAACAGATCGTGTACAAAACTCTGCCATGGCATTTCAGCAAATTAACGGATCGAGTGCAGAACTGACTCTATATGCCCACGCAAATGAACAAATTGATCGATGACAAATCGAGCGGAAAACTATAAAGTGCCAATTAGTTCGAGCATACTGACGAATTTTTTTAGCAGCATCAAGAAAATATAAATCGTTAGGCTGTCTTGCCCGATACATGATTGAGCTAGAGATAGCAGCCCTACCGTGGATCAACTTGACCGCCGGTGCGTCTCGAGAAGAACGACGGGGAGGGGAAGCTTCTTCTTCGCACGGACGGGACGGGGAGGGGAAGCTCTTCGCACGGACGGGGATAAGTTGTGTACGGGTGGGTGGGGGGTCATGCGGCCGGGCCGCCGGGGTGATAATTAAGGTCGGTAGGTGGCGTTTAATGGAGTTGCGTGTGTAATTTGCCGTGCACAAGGTTGAGGAATAGGCGGTTCCCTTTGCCGCGCGCACAATTCAAACTATCCCGCCCATGTAGTTTAAATTCGCCATATTTTCGTTAAATCGACATAAAGTCATGTGAGTGGGGGAAAATTAGCAAAGTTGCTTGAAAAATAGTAAAACTCTGGAATTATCCTTTAAATATGCTCTACTTCGTGTGAAAATCGGGGTGTGGAAGCATGTTGAGCTGTTTTATTTGTACTTTCTTCATTAAAACTCCCATTTTATGCACTTTGGATGGAAAGAAATCATTTGTACATAAATTTTGACAACGCCATTTGCAAACACTAATTGTTTACATGCCAAGATGCACCCATCCACCAAATATATATGTGGCAAAAGTTTATCACAATCTAGCAGATATGCATAATTAGTGAGGGACCCCTTTTGATTTTGTGCAATTTCCACTAATTAGGTAGAGATCGAGAAGGGTTAATTAATTAGGCCATGTTAGGGGTTATGTGTTTTAGATTAGGTTGTGTGGATTCAAATACAACTTCTTTATTTGTGTGCTATGATTAATCAAAACTAGATCGATCGACTGCGCACACATTATTAGAGGCGCATGCCTTTGCGCACAAAGTGCATGTGTGTGTTGTTGGCCACCAACGAGAGAGAGAGAGAGAGAGAGAGAGGTAGAGAGAGCTACATACGAGAGAGCGATTGAAATCCCCAAATTAAACACATATATATGCATGGCACATTTAATTTAATTAGAGGACCGCGAGGCACCCCTGGCCTGCTTGATGCATAATTAAGTGTCATTGGCCTATATATATAGGGTTTAATTAGGGTTTAGGGTTTAGGGTTAGGAGGTTAGGGTTTAGGGTTTAATGTTTATGGTGTTTAGGGTTTAGGGATTAGGGATTAGGGTTTATTTAGGGTTTAAGGTTTAGGGATCATCGATCGAGTGCGCACACACACATTATTAGAGGCACACGCGCCTTTGCGCATAAAGTGCATGCGTATATGTGTGTGTTTTTTGGCCACCAACGACATATAGATGATCGAGAGAGAGAGATTGAAATCCCCCAAGAATATGTTCAAATATATATTAAAATATATGCACGAATTAATGCATGCATGGTAGGCCATGCATGCACACTAATTATATATATATTATGAGGAAACTTAATCAAATGTGTTTTCATTCGAGAGAACTTGTCAAAATTCAAGTTAATTAATTTATCATCGATAATTATATAATTAATTAATGAATCTCAGGGAGATGTTATACAACATATGATCGATATATAGGCCATGTATATATTAATTGGTTTTAATCTACCGTTTTTGCTAGCTAGCTGCATGCTATATATAGAGCATGTTTTTATTAGATCGGGTTATAGCTAGTATAGTTTAGGGTTATGTGTTTTAATTAACTAGGGTTTGATTAGCTAGGGGTTAGTTATATATATATGGTTTAGGGTTAATGCATGTCACATTTAATTTAACTAGAGGACCGCGAGGCACCCCTGGCCTGCTTGATGCACAATTAAGTGTCGTTGGCCTATATATATAGGGTTTAATTAGGGTTTAGGGTTAGCTAGCTGGGTTTAGGGTTTAGTGTTTTGGGTGTTTAGCTAGGGTCTAGGGTTTAGGGTTTAGTGTTTACTGTGTTTAGAGGGTCTAGGGTTTAGTGTTTAGGGTGTTTAGGGTCTAGGGTTTAGGGTCTAGTGTTTAGGGTCTATGGTTTAGGGTTTAATTAGTGTTTAGGGTGTTTAGGGTTTAGGGTTTAGTGTTTACGGTGTTTAGGGTCTAGGGTTTAGGGTTTAGTGTTTAGGGTCTAGGGTTTAGGGTTTAATTAGTGTTTAGGGTGTTTATAGGGTTTAGGGTTTAGGGTTTAGGGTTTTAGGGTTTAGGGTTTAGGGTTTAGGGTTTAGGGTTTAGGGTTTATGGTTTAGGGTTTACGGTGTTTAGGGTCTAGGGTTTAGGGTTTAGTGTTTAGGGTGTTTAGGGTCTAGGGTTTAGTGTGTTTAGGGTGTTTAGGGTTTAGGGGATTAGGGATTAGGGTTTTAGGGTTGTTTAAGGTTTAGGGATCATCGATCGAGTGCGCACACACATTATTAGAGGCACCCGCGCCTTTACGCATCAAGTGCATGCGTATATATGTGTGTTTTTTGGGCCACCAACGATATATAGATGATCGAGAGAGAGAGAGAGATTGAAATCCCCAAGAATATGTTCAAATATACATTAAAATATATGCACGAATGCATTGTAGGCCATGCATATGCACACTAATTATATATATATTATGAGGCAACTTAATCAAATGTGTTTTCATTCGAGAGAACTTGTCAAAGTTCAAGTTAATTAATTTATCACGATAATTATATAATTAATTAATGATTCTCAGGGATATGTTATACAACATGATCGATATAGGCCATGTATATTTTAATTGGTGTTAATCTACGGTTTGCTAGCTAGCTGCTATATATAGAGCATGTTTTTATTAGATCGGGTTATATCTAGTATAGTTTAGGGTTATGTGTTTTAATTAAGTAGGGTTGATTAGCTAGGGTTAGTTACATATATATGGTTTAGGGTTAATGCATGGCACATTTAATTTTATTAGAGGATCGCGAGGCACCCATGACCCGCTCGATCGATGCACAATTAAGTGTCGTTGGCCTATACATAGGGTTTAATTGGGGTTTAGGATTAGCTAGGGTTTAGGGTTAGGGTTAGGGTTAGGGTTAGGGTACGTTTAGGGTTAATGCATGTCACATTTAATTTAACTAGAGGACCGCGAGGCACCCCTGGCCTGCTTGATGCACAATTAAGTGTCGTTGGCCTATATATATAGGGTTTAATTAGGGTTTAGGGTTAGCTAGCTGGGTTTAGGGTTTAGTGTTTTGGGTGTTTAGCTAGGGTCTAGGGTTTAGGGTTTAGTGTTTACGGTGTTTAGAGGGTCTAGGGTTTAGTGTTTAGGGTGTTTAGGGTCTAGGGTTTAGGGTCTAGTGTTTAGGGTCTATGGTTTAGGGTTTAATTAGTGTTTAGGGTGTTTAGGGTTTAGGGTTTAGTGTTTACGGTGTTTAGGGTCTAGGGTTTAGGGTTTAGTGTTTAGGGTCTAGGGTTTAGGGTTTAATTAGTGTTTAGGGTGTTTATAGGGTTTAGGGTTTAGGGTTTAGGGTTTTAGGGTTTAGGGTTTAGGGTTTAGGGTTTAGGGTTTAGGGTTTACGGTGTTTAGGGTCTAGGGTTTAGGGTTTAGTGTTTAGGGTGTTTAGGGTCTAGGGTTTAGTGTGTTTAGGGTGTTTAGGGTTTAGGGGATTAGGGATTAGGGTTTTAGGGTTGTTTAAGGTTTAGGGATCATCGATCGAGTGCGCACACACATTATTAGAGGCACCCGCGCCTTTACGCATCAAGTGCATGCGTATATATGTGTGTTTTTTGGGCCACCAACGATATATAGATGATCGAGAGAGAGAGAGATTGAAATCCCCAAGAATATGTTCAAATATACATTAAAATATATGCACGAATGCATTGTAGGCCATGCATGCACACTAATTATATATATATTATGAGGCAACTTAATCAAATGTGTTTTCATTCGAGAGAACTTGTCAAAGTTCAAGTTAATTAATTTATCACGATAATTATATAATTAATTAATGATTCTCAGGGATATGTTATACAACATGATCGATATAGGCCATGTATATTTTAATTGGTGTTAATCTACGGTTTGCTAGCTAGCTGCTATATATAGAGCATGTTTTTATTAGATCGGGTTATAGCTAGCTAGTATAGTTTAGGGTTATGTGTTTTAATTAAGTAGGGTTGATTAGCTAGGGTTAGTTACATATATATGGTTTAGGGTTAATGCATGGCACATTTAATTTTATTAGAGGATCACGAGGCACCCATGACCCGCTCGATCGATGCACAATTAAGTGTCGTTGGCCTATACATAGGGTTTAATTGGGGTTTAGGATTAGCTAGGGTTTAGGGTTAGGGTTAGGGTACGTTTAGGGTCTAGGGTTTAGGGTTTAGTGTTTAGGGTGTTTAGGGTTTAGGGATTAGGGATTTAAGGTTTTAGGGTTGTTTAAGGTTTAGGGATCATCGATCGAGTGCGCACACACATTATTAGAGGCACCCGCGCCTTTACGCATAAATTGCATGCATATATATGTGTGTTTTTTGGGCCACCAACGATATATAGATGATCGAGAGAGAGAGAGATTGAAATCCCCAAGAATATGTTCAAATATACATTAAAATATATGCACGAATGCATTGTAGGCCATGCATGCACACTAATTATATATATATTATGAGGCAACTTAATCAAATGTGTTTTCATTCGAGAGAACTTGTCAAAGTTCAAGTTAATTAATTTATCACGATAATTATATAATTAATTAATGAATCTCAGGGATATGTTATACAACATGATCGATATAGGCCATGTATATTTTAATTGGTGTTAATCTACGGTTTGCTAGCTAGCTGCTATATATAGAGCATGTTTTTATTAGATCGGGTTATAGCTAGCTAGTATAGTTTAGGGTTATGTGTTTTAATTAAGTAGGGTTGATTAGCTAGGGTTAGTTACATATATATGGTTTAGGGTTAATGCACGGCACATTTAATTTTATTAGAGGATCACGAGGCACCCATGACCCGCTCGATCGATGCACAATTAAGTGTCGTTGGCCTATACAGAGGGTTTAATTGGGGTTTAGGATTAGCTAGGGTTTAGGGTTAGGGTTAGGGTTAGGGTACGTTTAGGGTCTAGGGTTTAGGGTTTAGTGTTTAGGGTGTTTAGGGTTTAGGGATTAGGGATTTAAGGTTTTAGGGTTGTTTAAGGTTTAGGGATCATCGATCGAGTGCGCACACACATTATTAGAGGCACCCGCGCCTTTACGCATAAATTGCATGCATATATATGTGTGTTTTTTGGGCCACCAACGATATATAGATGATCGAGAGAGAGATTGAAATCCCCAAGAATATGTTCAAATATACATTAAAATATATGCACGAATGCATTGTAGGCCATGCATGCACACTAATTATATATATATTATGAGGCAACTTAATCAAATGTGTTTTCATTCGAGAGAACTTGTCAAAGTTCAAGTTAATTAATTTATCACGATAATTATATAATTAATTAATGAATCTCAGGGATATGTTATGCAACATGATCGATATAGGCCATGTATATTTTAATTGGTGTTAATCTACGGTTTGCTAGCTAGCTGCTATATATAGAGCATGTTTTTATTAGATCGGGTTATAGCTAGCTAGTATAGTTTAGGGTTATGTGTTTTAATTAAGTAGGGTTGATTAGCTAGGGTTAGTTACATATATATGGTTTAGGGTTAATGCATGGCACATTTAATTTTATTAGAGGATCACGAGGCACCCATGACCCGCTCGATCGATGCACAATTAAGTGTCGTTGGCCTATACAGAGGGTTTAATTGGGGTTTAGGATTAGCTAGGGTTTAGGGTTAGGGTTAGGGTTAGGGTTAGGTTTAGGGTCTAGGGTTTAGGGTTTAGTGTTTAGGGTGTTTAGGGTTTAGGGATTAGGGATTTAAGGTTTTAGGGTTGTTTAAGGTTTAGGGATCATCGATCGAGTGCGCACACACATTATTAGAGGCACCCGCGCCTTTACGCATAAATTGCATGCATATATATGTGTGTTTTTTGGGCCACCAACGATATATAGATGATCGAGAGAGAGAGAGATTGAAATCCCCAAGAATATGTTCAAATATACATTAAAATATATGCACGAATGCATTGTAGGCCATGCATGCACACTAATTATATATATATATTATGAGGCAACTTAATCAAATGTGTTTTCATTCGAGAGAACTTGTCAAAGTTCAAGTTAATTAATTTATCACGATAATTATATAATTAATTAATGAATCTCAGGGATATGTTATACAACATGATCGATATATAGGCCATGTATATTTTAATTGGTGTTAATCTACGGTTTGCTAGCTAGCTGCTATATATAGAGCATGTTTTTATTAGATCGGGTTATATCTAGTATAGTTTAGGGTTATGTGTTTTAATTAAGTAGGGTTGATTAGCTAGGGTTAGTTACATATATATGGTTTATGGTTAATGCATGGCACATTTAATTTTATTAGAGGATCGCGAGGCACCCATGACCCGCTCGATCGATGCACAATTAAGTGTCGTTGGCCTATACATAGGGTTTAATTGGGGTTTAGGATTAGCTAGGGTTTAGGGTTAGGGTTAGGGTTAGGGTACGTTTAGGGTCTAGGGTTTAGGGTTTAGTGTTTAGGGTGTTTAGGGTTTAGGGATTAGGGATTTAGGGTTTTAGGGTTGTTTAAGGTTTAGGGATCATCGATCGAGTGCGCACACACATTATTAGAGGCACCCGCGCCTTTACGCATAAATTGCATGCATATATATATATGTGTGTTTTTTGGCCACCAACGATATATAGATGATCGAGAGAGAGAGATTGAAATCCCCAAGAATATGTTCAAATATACATTAAAATATATGCACGAATGCATGGTAGGCCATGCATGCACACTAATTATATATATATATTATGAGGCAACTTAATCAAATGTGTTTTCATTCGAGAGAACTTGTCAAAATTAAAGTTAATTAATTTATCACGATAATTATATAATTAATTAATGAATCTCAGGGATATGTTATACAACATGATCGATATAGGCCATGTATATATTAATTGGTGTTAATCTACGGTTTGCTAGCTAGCTGCTATATATAGAGCATGTTTTTATTAGATCGGGTTATAGCTAGTATAGTTTAGGGTTATGTGTTTTCATTAAGTAGGGTTGATTAGCTATGGTTAGTTACATATATATGGTTTAGGGTTAATGCATGGCACATTTAATTTAATTAGAGGACCGCGAGGCACCCCTGGCCTGCTTGATGCACAATTAAGTGTCGTTGGCCTATATATAGGGTTTAATTAGGGTTTAGGGTTAGGGTTAGGGTTTAGGGTCTAGGGTTTAGTGTTTAGGGTGTTTAGGGTTTAGGGATTAGGGATTAGGGTTTCAGGGTTGTATAAGGTTTAGGGATCATCGATCGAGTGCGCACACACATTATTAGAGGCACCCGCGCCTTTGCGCATAAAGTGCATGCGTATAGTTTAGGGTTATTTGTTTTAATTAAGTAGGGTTTGATCAGCTAGGGTTAGTTACATATATATGGTTTAGGGTTAATGCATGGCACATTACATATAGTTTAAATCTCAAGAATGTTTATACATGATAGGCCATATGTGCAAAGGAATTTTTTTCCTCGTGAACTTGTCAAAATTCAAGTTTATCAGTGCCAATGGAAACTAGTCCAAAAAATTACATAGAGGACCAAAAGTACTAGACAATAACTAATAGAACCTGCAACTTTACAAAAAGGACCCCAAAACATATAGAAGAAAATCAATCGAGTCCTTCTCGACCGCACATCAGATCTCTGCTCCGCATCCTTTCCAGCAACTCCGTCGCCGGGGACGCACCACTTGGGACGGTGTCGCCGGTAGTCGCCAGGACGAAGGAGAAGAAGGGCCTCAGCAACGGCATATTGGCTCTGAGAAGGGTCGCTGAAAGTCCAAGATGTGCACGGGCAAGACGGATGACGCCGTCGTATGCCCCGAGCTTGTGAACTTTAGCAGCTTGACTTCCCCATTGGCCAGATCTGAAGCACTGACCAAAGCAAGCCTCACCGTTAGCGCCATCACATTGATGGCACCAGATCGGGGTTTGGCCGGCAAGATCCGCCAGATTCACCATAGGCCAGATCTGAAGCCGATGACGAGATCCCCGACTCCATTGCGCCATTCTGCTCATGGGAAACACTGGATCTAAGCTTACAACAACACTAACTCCCTCGGATCCAAATTAGCTGACTCAACTTTGCTTATCTAAATATGGATGTATCCACACATGTTTTTACTCTAGATACATACACGTCTAAGGAAAGTTGAATCAATTAATTTAGTTCGGAGGGTGTACAATATACAGAGAGAAGTCGGCCTCGTCTCCGGCCGGCGAGGCCGCCGGAGAGAAGGGGGAGAGGAGCCGGGGGAGTGGGAGAGACTCGAGAGAGAAAGAGAAGAGGAAGAAATGAGAGCTCCCTGGGGAAGAACATTATTTTTGTCGTTCTGCTCGTACTGTAGCTTGAAACTGAAAATTTCGGCCACGCGCCAAATCATCCCGCCGCATCCATTCGAAAATCCCGTGACCAGTTTTACCCTTTTAACCCTGGTCCGGAAGCTACAACCCACCGACCATGGAGGGCTCATTCGGTAACAATGAAATATCTTGCCTAGATCCCGAACCCTCCCCACAGGCCCACACCCACCCACCAACCATTCGCCCCATTAGCTCAAAAATACTCTCACACGCCAAAGCTCTGACTCTCTACAGTACTAGATCTGCTTCGCCGCCGGCATACTCCTCCACAGCGTAGCCTTGATCGTGTTGGCTGTCCACCCACCTGATCCGCTCCCCCGCCGCCCTCGTCACCGACGGATCTGCTTCACCGCCGACCTCGCCACCGACGGATCTGCTTCACCGCCGACCTCGCCACCGACGGATCTGCTTCACCGCCGACCTCGCCACCGACTACCTCGCCGCAGCGGCTGTATCAACTTCACCGAATACCTTGCCAGCCAACCAGATCTGCTTCACTAACGCCCGCTTCTACTGAAACAGGGTCGATTCATCGTCTCCCGCGTTCGCCGCCGCTGGAATGCAAGTTGCCGCCCCCGTCCACCCCGCCGCAGCTTGGTTAGTACGCTGGCCCGTTAGATCGCGGTGTTTCTTTAGCCATGTTTTGTGTAGTTATTTGCAGATCTCATATGCCGTTAACTTTCTTGATGTGTTGCTTCGCATGAAGTTTGTTTAAATGTTGTACAGTACAAAAGCATTATCCGGTCGCTACCATCCTGTTCATTCTACTGACACCTGTGTGCATCCACATATTTATAGCCTTGTACCCATTCATTTGCTGCCAACTGTTTTTGTACTGCATGCTATTGTCGCACTGCTTTTATAGTCGTGCTATGGGCATTTCCAATCTGCTTGTTCTTATACCACGTCATTAGCTCACCGCTAGCTGTTTTCTCGTGTCTGCTATTCTCACACTGCTTTTATAATCATGCTATGTGCATTTCCAATCTGCTTGCTCTTATACCTCGTCTTTAGCTTATATAGTTATTGCTGCGTGCATGTCTGGTCTTTGTATTATCGTAGACTGACTTGTCAATGTTATTTTTCCTTGGGATTGATCATGCGAACCACTTATTAGAACATCCAACATTAACAGCGGGGACGCTAGGTAAGGTTGGAATCTGAGTTCGTGGTTGGTAATTTTGGCAGTTTACTTCCGTTATTATCTATAACCTATATGCATTGTTCCTTATGCAAGAGATTAACACTTGGAACCCTGCCATAGCAATGCCATTCATGCTTTACTATGTTTCTGCCTATTTGATATGCTTGTCTTGGAGAAACTTCGAGGGTGATTTGAACCTGACATTTGGTCATTCTTAATGCCAGTTTACTTTATGTGTAAAACCTTGGCATTACCCTACTCTAAATCTGAATGTCTGAAATTCGTATCTCATGCAAAGCAACATCTAGTTGGTTTTAATCTGATATCTGGTAACTATTGGCTTATTCATTTGGCAGCTCAAGTTTTTTGTTATTTGAAACCAGCTGACTTGGTCTTAAATGTGATATCTAAACACAGATTAAGGACAATGGAGCAGGAGGATTAGCATTTCACTTGATGGCTGAACCTAAAATGATAGGCATGTTGACCACGACTAGTGCACGCAAGAGAAGGACCTGCAGTGAGCCAGTATGTGCTTAGTACATGCATCTTATCTTATCTTGTGCTTATTTCTGCTACATGCTGTTATCTGATCTCTACATTGCGTAATACATGTTTGAATAGTTAATTGTTGTAACTATGTTTACAATGTTACCAGAATGCTGTTTTAATGAAGCAGTCATCATTAGAAGATAGTCGCCAAAAAAGGATCTGTAGCGACCCTGTGCAACATTATGATGTAAGTTTGTGCTTAGTACAAGTTCCATACATGTCTTATTTATGCAACTTGTTATTATCTTATATCTACATTGCATAATAAATGTTTGCATAGTTCATCGTTTAACTCTTTTTGCATTATTATCAGAATGCAGTTGTGATGAAGCAATCTTCATTACCAGTGAGGCCCACAAAAAGTTCTGATCTTTCTTCTGATGCATCTTCTCATAGCCGTCAACCTAGACCATTTCTTTCATCAGACAGTAAATATCTCAAGGCTGTACTTTATAAAAGACATGGTATTGCTGCTTTAAGATCTGTAGCTGATATGTTGACAAAGAGTACACAAGATTCAATCAAGGCGATTGCCAAATGTCAACGTGTTATTGATGATGCTAATAGAAGTCCTCAATGATTCTATGTAATTTTTTTATTTGGGCACATTAATTGCCTTGTAATTTTCCTATTTGTTTTATTTGTGTATGTAATTGTGTGTATCATTGAAATCAGATTTTAGGCTCATGAAATTTAATGCAAGTTGACTAGTCAAACAAGTAGGGCCCTACAACAGATTGGGCCGGCCCACTTTTAGTAGTGTGGCCCGGTTACACGATAATGGGCTCCACATGCTTATTGGGCCGGCCCTTGCTCTATGGTGGTCCCACATGGTAAATGGGCCGGCCCTTTAATAGGAAGGTGGGTCCCACCTGTGTTTTTGGCCCCTATCTTGTTGGGCCGGCCCACTTTCTATATGGTGGACCCCACATACCAAATGGGCCGGCCCACTTTCTATATGGTGGACCCCACACACCAATGGGCCGGCCCTTTAATAGGAAGGTGGGACCCACCTGTGTTTTGGCCCGGCCCACTATCTTGTTGGGCCGGCCCACTTTCTATATGGTGGACCCCACATACCAAATGGGCCGGCCCATTAACAGGAATGTGGGACCCACTGTGTTTTTGGCCCGGCCCACTATCTTGGTGGGCCAGCCCACTTGCTATATGGTGGGCCCCACACACTAAATGGGCCGGCCCTTTAACAGGAAAGTGGGACCCACCTGTGTTTTTGGCCCGGCCCACTATTTTGTTGGGCCGGCCCACTTGCTATACGGTGGACCCCACACACTAAATGGGCCGGCCTTTTAACGGAAAGTGCGACCCACTGTGTTTTTGCCGCCCACTAGCTTGTTGGGCGGCCCACTTGCTATACGGTGGACCCCACACACTAAATGGGCCGGCCTTTTAACAGGAAAGTGGGACCCACCTGTGTTTTTGGCCCGGCCCACTTGCTTCTTGGGCCGGCCCAGTTGCTGTAAGGTGGACCCCACATGTTAAATGGGCCGGCCCATTTAAGTTTTGACCAGTCAACCTTAGAGGTTAGGCCCGGCCCACTTAACTAATGGACCAGCCCAGCTATATAGTTGACCGGTCAAACTATGTCATCTGGCCCGGCCCGCTTAAGACGTGGCAGGCCTCGTGTGGGCCTACCATCTACCACGGGGTTTCAGCCGGTTAACGCCGTTAACTGGCAGTTAACGGCGTCTGCCACGTGTCAGTTTGCATGACGTCAGCAGTCAACGGGCTCCCGAAAACACTTCCGCAACGGTCCGATTTTCCGTGGCGGAAGGGCGCCCAAGCGCGACGGACCGAAAAAATCGTCGTTGGACTTTGCCTGACGCAGTTTCGACAACGGAACCCATATCGTCGGGTTAGGCCCATAGGCGACGAAAAATGCCCCTTAGTTGACGATTTTGGGACGTTGTCTATCAGAACTTTTCTTGTAGTGGAGTTGATTATCGCTATGATAGTATTGATGTGATCTATTCCCCCTTTCATAGTGTAATGGTGACAGTGTGTATGCTATGTTAGTACTCGGTTTATTTTGCAAAGATCTATTATGCTCTAAGGTTACTTAAATATGAATGCTGAATGTTGTGGCGCTTGTTAACTCCGGCTTGAGGGAGCTCTTGTAGCCCTACACAACGAATGGTGTTTGTCATCCAACAAAGAGTGTATGTAGCACAAATGAGAGAAGTTATTATTTATTATGCGATCAATGTTGAGAGTGTCCACTAGTGAAAGTATGATCCCTAGGCCTTGTTTCCAAACATCGAATCACCGCTTACTTACTGTTCTGTTGCATGTTTACTCGCTGCCATATTTTATTCAGATTGCTATTACCACTCATATACATCCATACTACTTGTATTTCACTATCTCTTCGCCGAACTAGTGCACCTATACATCTGACAAGTGTATTAGGTGTGTTGGGGACACAAGAGACTTCTTGTATCGTGATTGCAGGGTTGCTTGAGAGGGATATCTTTGACCTCTTCCTCCCTGAGTTCGATAAACCTTGGGTGATCCACTTAAGGAAAACTTGCTGCTGTTCTACAAACCTCTGCTCTTTGAGGCCCAACACTTCTACTGAATTTGCATGAATTATGCGGGTTATTCAAGTGTGCAGGTATTTCAATGGATGAAGTTAGAAAGAAATTATTTGTTATGTCGCTATCTGGTGAAGCGGCGCATTGGTATAAACTATTAATTTCTTATGTTCTCTTTTATTACAATATTGTGTTTTATTTTATTCCAAGTTATTATCCTCCACTAACCTATTAACAAGATGCGAAACCATATTTATAATTTTTGGTTTCATGATGGAGTAGAAATATTCCCAAGCATGGGAGAAATTGAAGACTTTTTGCTCGAAGCCCCAAATGAGCCCAGGTGGCGACACAGGGCGGCGCGGCCTGGCCCTTGGCCGCGCGGCCTTGTGTGGGCCCGTGACGCCTTTGACCTACCCTTCCGCCTACATAGTCTTCGTCACGAAACCCCCTGTCCGAGAGCCACGATACGGAAAACCTTCCAGAGACGCCGCCGTCGCGAATCCCATCTCGGGGATTCAGGAGATCGCCTCCGGCACCTGTGAGAGGGGAATCATCACCGGAGGGCTCTACATCATCATGCCCGCCTCCGGATTGATGCGTGAGTAGTTCATCCTTGGACTATGGGTCCATAGCAGTAGCTAGATGGTTGTCTTCTCCGCTTGTGCTATCATTGTTTAGATCTTGTGAGCTGCCTAACATGATCAAGATCATCTATTTGTAATGCTACATGTTGTGTTTGGCGGGATCCGATGAATATAGAATATTATGTTAAGTTGATTATCAATCTATCATATATGTGTTGTTTATGTTCTTGCATGCTCTCCGTTGCTAGTAGAGGCTCTGGCCAAGTTGATACTTGTAACTCCAAGAGGGAGTATTTATGCTCGATAGTGGGTTCATGCCTCCATTTAATCTGGGACAGTGACAGAAAGTTCTAAGGTTGTGGATGTGTTGTTGCTACTAGGGATAAAACATTGATGCTTTGTCTAAGGATATTTGTGTTGATTACATTACGCACCATACTTAATGCAATTATCTGTTGTTTACAACTTAATACCGGAAGGGGTTCGGATGATAACCTGAAGGTGGATTATTTAGGCATAGATGCATGCTGGATAGCGGTCTATGTACTTTGTCGTAATGCCCTGATTAAATCACATAGTAATCATCGTTGATATGTATTGAATCTTTATTTGTCAATTGCCCGCCTGTAATTTGTTCACCCAGCATGTTAGTTATCTTATTGGAGAGACACCTCTAGTGAACTGTGGACCCCGGTCCATTCTTTTACATCTGAATACATTCTACTGCAATCATTGTTTTTACTGTTCTTTGCAAACAAACACCATCTTCCACTCGATACGTTTAATCCTTTGTTTTCAGCAAGCCGTTGAGATTGACAACCTCACTGTTACGTTGGGGCAAAGTACTTTGATTGTGTTGTGGAGGTTCCACGTTGGCGCCGGTTTCACTGGTGTTGCACCGCACTACATTCCTCCACCAACAACCTTCACGTGCTTCTTGGCTCCTTCAATGGTTGATACTTAGGGAAATTATTTGTTATACGCTATCTTCCACTTGGGGTTCCCATTGGATAAACTGCTGAAGGATGGGCGTTCTCTTGATTGGAAGGATATTGTGCCTCTATTTTATTCCAAATTCTATCCTCCAAGTGAAATTCACAAAGACCGCAACCGTATATATAATTTCTGGCCTCATGATGGAGAGAGTATTGCCCAAGCGTGGGGGAGATTGAAGTCTTTAATGCTCAAATGCCCCATTCATGAGCTTCCTGGTAATATTATCATTGATAATTTCTATGCAAGACTTTCTTTTCAAGATAAAACCTTGCTGGATACTTCTTGTTCTGGATCATTCACGCGCAATAAAGAAGAGTTTAAATGGGACCTTCTTGATCGAATCCAAGAAAATACTGAAGGATGGGAGAATGACAAAGGTAGAGTGTCAGGTATAAATTATGATTATGAATGCATTGAAACTTTTATGGATACTGATGAATATCGTAATATAAGTGCTACATATGGTCTTGACTCTCAAGTTGTTGCAAATATTTATAAAGCCTTTGCCTCTCATTTTGAATTGCCTAGGAAGAATTTTGATAAGTATCATGAACCTTATAAAGATAAAACTGATTCACCTAAAGGTAAATGTATTGAAATTAAAACTGTTGATCATGTTCTTCCTGAAGCTTATATTGAAAAAACTCCTTTCCCTGCTAAAATGAAGGAGTATTCTGTTATAACTAGTGTAGTTAATAAAAGTGCAAAGAAACCTATAGAACCTGAAGAACAAATAAAGGTTGAACCTGCTGTTGCAATAGTTAAAGATCTTGTTACTGAAAATGTGGAAGATGGTCATATTATTTTTTGTGAAGATGCTTCTAATATTGTTTCGCATCCTAATAAGTCTATGAAAGCCAGTGTTCCTGTGCTCTCTGTTCGAATTGGTGATCATTGCTATTATGGTTTATGTGATATTGGTGCAAGTATTAGTGCCATTCCTTATGAGCTCTACACGGAAATCATGCATGAAATTGGTTCTTGTGAACTTGAAGATATTGATGTGGTTATTCGGCTAGCTAATAGAGAAACTATCTCTCCCATTGGTATTGTTCGAGATGTTGAAGTTCTATGTGGTAAGATTAAATATCCTGCTGACTTTTTGGTACTTGGTTCTGCTGCTAGTAAGTCTTGTCCTATTATTTTTGGTAGACCTTTTCTGAATACTTGTGGAGCTATTATAGATTGCAAGAAAGAGAAAATTGTTACTAAATTTGCTGGTGAATCTTATGAGTTTAACTTCTCTAAATTTGCCAAAACTCCTTATAAAGCTGATTTGCCTAATGATGATTTTAGAGTTGAACAGTGTGCATCTATTGCTCTTGCTCCTAATAATCCTTTGCAGCAACATTTGGAGAATAGTGAGAGTGAAGTTTTTAGGGAAGAAAGGGATGAGCTTGATGAAATTTTCCTTCGTCAACCTATTCTTAAACATGACTTACCGGTTGAAGATCTAGGTGTAACACCACCACCAAAGGAAGATCCTGTATTTGATTTGAAACCATTACCTGATAATCTTAAGTATGCTTATATTGATGATAAGAAAACATATCCTGTTATTATTAGTGCTAAGCTTTCAGATATCGAGGAAGAAAGGTTATTGGAAATATTGAAGAAACACCGAGGAGCTATTGGCTACACTCTTGATGACTTGAAGGGGATTTCTCCCGCTATTTGCCAACATGCCATTAAATGGAAATGGGAATGTAAGTGAACATGGGCTTGAGCATCTTCGAAGAAGGGCCTGCGCTAAGAGTTTGGGCTAAATTGCCCGTGTATCTGTAATATAGTAGATCGTATCGTGTTTAGAATTAACAGATAGAGTCTGGCCCGTGCACGGTTAGGTGCACGCCTCAATTAGAAAGTCCCTTGGACTATAAATATGTATCTAGGGTTATCGAGAAAGGAGGACAATCACGTTCACAACAAACACAAATCAGGCGCATCGCCACCCCTTCCTTCGAGGGTTTCTTCCGGGTAAGCATCATGCTGCCTAGATCGCATCTCGCGATCTAGGCAGTACACGTTTATTCGTCTACCTTGTGCTGCTCGTGCTGAAGCGTTGTTGATGGCGAGCAGCACTACTTATCATTAGGTGTTTAGGGGCTTGCATTGATGCTTTCTCGTGCATATCTGCGTGGCAATGCCGTCCCTCGACACCTAGCTGCCCTTACACCTATCCAGGTGTAAGGGCAGCATCTTGCTTGTTCGTTACTTAGTAGATCCGATCTGTTATAGTTGCTCCTTGCTCCGCAAGGATTAGTTTAATATCTGCATAGTTAGGCCTTATGCTGGGGTCGGACGATCCGGTAGTGCGTTAGGTGTTGTTTACCGTTCCTACAAGGGATGTTCCGGGAATTAACGTTATGTTGGTTTTTAGGCCTCTTGTAGGGGTAGTTTGCATCATCTTCCGTATCTGCTAGGCCCGACTACGCGTAGGACGTTCCGGTTATGCGGTGAAAACCCTAAACTGTCGTAGATCGTTTTAGCTTTGTTTTGATCAAGCAGGATCCCCATGTCATTGCAAATCCAACGTGAACCATGGGGCGATCGGCTCTTTGAGCCGATCCACAGGGCAACCTGAGAGCCGATAGGGCTCGTATTTAATGTTTACGTGTCTACCATGCAGGAACAATCGAAGCAATCTAACACCTTCCTGATCTCTTGATCAGGTGAGGGGATTTCTCCCGCTATTTGCCAACATGCTATTAATATAGAAGATGGTGCAAAACCTGTTGTTGAACATCAGCGTCGTCTAATTCCCAAGATGAAGGATGTGGTAAGAAATGAGGTATTAAAACTTCTTGAAGCAGGTATTATATATCCTATTGCTGATAGTAGATGGGTTAGTCCTGTGCATTGTGTTCCTAAGAAAGGAGGAATAACTGTTGTTCCTAATGATAATGATGAGCTCATTCCTCAAAGAGTAGTTGTAGGGTATAGAATGTGCATTGATTTTCGAAAAGTTAATAAAGTAACTAAGAAAGATCATTACCCTTTACCTTTTATTGATCAAATGTTAGAAAGGTTGTCTAAAAATACTCATTTCTGTTTTCTTGATGGATATTCTGGGTTTTCACAAATTGCTGTTAGAGCTAAAGATCAAGAGAAAACCACTTTCACTTGTCCCTATGGAACTTATGCTTATAGGCGTATGCCTTTTGGTTTATGTAATGCTCCTGCTACTTTTCAAAGATGCATGTCTGCTATTTTTCATGGCTTTTGTGAAAAGATTGTTGAGGTATTCATGGATGATTTTTCTGTCTATGGGAATTCTTTTGATAATTGCTTGCGAAACCTTGATAAAGTTTTGCAGAGATGTGAAGAAACTAACCTTGTTCTTAATTGGGAGAAATGCCACTTTATGGTTAATGAAGGAATTGTATTGGGACATAAAATTTCCGAGAGAGGTATTGAAGTTGATAGAGCTAAAGTTGAAGCAATTGAGAAGATGCCCTATCCTAGGGATGTTAAAGGTATTCGTAGTATTCTTGGTCATGCTGGTTTTTATAGGAGGTTTATTAAAGATTTCTCTAAAATTTCAAAGCCTCTTACTAATCTTCTTCAAAAAGATGTACCTTTTGTTTTTGATGATGATTGTAAGGAAGCCTTTGAAACTCTAAAGAAAGCCTTAACAACTGCTCCTATAGTTGAACCTCCTGATTGGAATTTACCTTTTGAAATTATGTGTGATGCTAGTGATTTTGCTGTAGGTGCTGTCCTTGGACAGCGAGTAGATAAAAAATTGAATGTTATTCATTATGCTAGTAAAACTCTAGATGCTGCTCAAAGAAATTATGCTACAACTGAGAAAGAGTTATTAGCCGTAGTTTTTGCATGTGACAAGTTTAGATCCTATATTGTTGATTCAAAAGTTACAATTCATACTGATCATGCTGCAATTAGGTACCTTATGGAAAAGAAAGATGCTAAGCCAAGGCTTATTAGATGGGTGCTTCTTTTGCAAGAATTTGATTTACATATTGTAGATAGGAAAGGTGCTGATAATCCTGTTGCTGATAATTTGTCTAGATTGGAAAATATTGCTTATGATCCTGTTCCTGTTAATGATAGTTTTCCAAATGAACAATTGGCTGCAATAAAGGTGAGCTCGCGAGAGAGTCCTTGGTATGCTGATTATGCTAACTTTATTGTTTCGAAGTACTTGCCTCCAACCTTTTCAGCTCAGCAAAGGAGGAAATTCTTTTATGATTTGAGGCATTATTTTTGGGATGACCCACACTTATATAAAGAAGGAGTGGATGGTATTATGCGAAGATGTGTTCCCGAATATGAACAACAAGAGATATTGAGTAAGTGTCATGGTAGTGTTTATGGAGGACATCACGCCGGAGATAGAACCGCACAAAAGGTTCTACAATCAGGTTTTTATTGGCCAACACTTTTTAAAGATGCAAGGAAGTTTATCTTATCTTGTGATGAATGTCAAAGAGTTGGTAATATCTCTAGACGCAATGAAATGCCTATGAATTATACTCTTGTTATTGAACCATTTGATTGTTGGGGATTTGACTTCATGGGTCCTTTCCCTTCTTCAGAAGGTAACACTCATATACTTGTTGCTGTTGATTATGTTACTAAATGGGTAGAAGCTATACCTACAAAAAGTGCTGATGGTGAGACCTCTTTAAAAATGCTTTTAGATGTTATTTTTCCTAGATTTGGAGTACCTAGATATATTATGACTGATGGAGGTTCTCACTTTATTCATGGTGGTTTTAGAAAAACTCTTGCCAAATATGGTATTAATCATAGAATTGCTTCAGCTTATCATCCTCAAACTAGTGGGCAAGTAGAATTATCAAATAGAGAAATTAAAGCTATTTTGGGAAAGACTGTTAATAAATCTAGAAAGAATTGGGCTAGTAAGTTAAAGGAAGCATTGTGGGCTTATAGAACTGCTTATAAAAATCCTATGGGAATGTCTCCTTATAAAATGGTTTATGGAAAAGCTTGTCATTTACCTTTAGAATTAGAGCACAAAGCTTATTGGGCTGTAAGAGAACTTAATAAAGATTTTAAACTTGCCGGTAAGAAGAGGTTGCTACAATTGAGTTCTTTAGATGAATGGAGAAGTGAAGCTTATGAAAATGCTAAACTTTTTAAGGAGAAAGTTAAGAAATGGCATGATAGAAGAATTATTAAAAGAGAATTTAATGTTGGAGATAAAGTCCTATTGTATCGGTCTCGTCTCAGATTTTTTGCAGGGAAATTACTCTCAAAATGGGAAGGACCATATGTCATTGAGGAGGTGTATCGTTCAGGGGCAATTAAAATTAGCTCTCTGCAAGGTAATGCCACACAAGTAGTGAATGGACAAAGACTCAAGCATTATATTTCTGGAGATTCTTATAATGAAGATATTGATGTTATTCAAGTGATGACTCCGGAAGCTTTCATCAAAGATCAAATTGACAGTTCTGCAGAGTTCGACTTTGAATAGGTAACAGTTTTAGTAATAAAAAGTCCGCGTTTGACTTTCCGAACAATATTTCTGCTGTTTATGGAAAATATAAAAAATTACGAGATCGAAACGGAGTGGAGGAGACGCGCGAGGGCCCGTCACCATAGGCCGGCGCGGGCCCCACCCTGGCCGCGCCGCCCTATGGGGACAGCCCCTCGGCGTCCCGTTTCCACTCGTTTTCGGCCTGGAACCTTCCTTTTGTCGTAAAAATATTTGCTATATAATCCCCCGGATCTCCAGAGGTCCGTATATCGTTTTCTCGTCGTGTTTTGTTTCGAGCTGTTTTCTGCCAGGATCTGTTTTGATCTAGAAGCACCATGGTCTCCAACAACAAAGACAAGGGACCTTTGGAGGAAGATATTCAAGACCCTGAATTGAAGGAAGAAGTCGAGAGCGAGGATGAGGAAGAAGTGGAGGAAATTCCGCGAGTACACCCGCGTGCCACCATTGCAAGCATTGGCGTGATATCAAATCCGTCCAACACCAAGAGAAGTGCACGGATCGCCACCGGAGGAGGAGTTCCACGTCGCTTCCTAGCTCCAAGGACATCTTCTCCAGGCAATTACCACCCTTTCCGCAATCTAATCTACAATAATCAAATTGAAAGGACTCCCAAGGTAGTATTGCCTAGTGGTTGGGATATAGATCGTTCTAACACTGCAGGAGAGATGAAACCTGAAGCTGAAGGGTGGGGAAACAACTCTAAGAGTTGGGACTCGCCGTCTGACATGCTTATGAGCCGCGTTGAGCACAACTCGGAGCTGATTCGCAACCTCACTTATGAGATTGAGGACCTAAAGGAACTTGTTAAGAAGCTTGTCGAGAAGAATCCATCACCGCAGGAGTAATTCATCATCGGTATTGGCATCCCCTTGGTTTGTTCCAAGCTTGGGGGAGTGCCGCGGTATCACATCATCACTATCTTTATCTTTTACTATCAAGTAGTGTCATATCATGAGTAGGGAAGTTATCATATAGAATAGTTTGCAGTGTGGAAGTATCTCTCTCTTAGTTGGTTATCTATGTATCCGTTGGTGTGAGTTATCGTTATGGAATATTAATGAGAAGTCTTATCATTTACTTTTTGCACACCTTATTTTAGTTTGCAATCTCTATTATATGATCACTCTTGACATTAGTATTGATATCACTTTGGGAGCATCAAGTAAATCTATTTGGTTTTGGCAAACTTAGCATTGGTCAATAGCAACAACACTTTGATGTTTAAATAGAAAAGGGAAATACATGTAGATATATTACTTTATTATCTTTCTGCTAATGAGTTTAGTATTCTGAAGTTAAAATTGCTTGTGCTTATGAGAAAGATGCATGATTGTTTCTATCACATGTATATTTGTTTGTTTCCCTCAACCTTTATGCTTGCTACCAAACCTTGCTAGCCAAAGACCTGTATTGAGAGGGAATGCTTCTCATACATCCATAACCTTAGACCAAACCCATGCCATTTGTGTCCACCATAACTACCTACTATGTGGTATTTTGCGCCACTCCAAGTAAATACTTCATGTGCTACCTTTAAATAATTCAAACTATATTACTCCTTATTTGTGTCAATGTTTTATAGCTCATGAGGAAGTATGTGGTGTTTTATCTTTCAATCTTGTTGGGTGGACTTTCACCAATGGACTAGTGGCACATCCGCTTATCCAATAATTTTGCAAAAAGAGCTGGCAACGGGGTTCCCAGCCCCAATTAATAACTTTCATTAATAATTCTCTTCACATGTTTTGCCCTGATTTATCAGTAAGCAACTTAATTTTGCAATAGACACTCCTCCATGGTTTGAGAAATGTTGGAAGGCACCCGAGGATTCGGTTAGCCATGGCTTGTGAAAGCAAAGGTTGGGGGAGTGTCATCCATAATAAAACTAAAATACATGTGTAAACAAAAGAGAAGGGGGATGATCTACCTTGCTGGTAGAGATGCCGTCCTCCATGGGAGCCGCTCTTGGAAGGTCTGTTTGGCAAGGGGGTTAGAGTGCCCACTACCATTCGTTGACAACAACAAACACCGCTCAAAATCTTACTTTTATGCTCTTTATATGATTTCAAAACTTGAAAAGCTCTAGCACATGATTTAATCCCTGCTTCCCTCTGCGAAGGGCCTATCTTTTACTTTTATGTTGAGTCAGTAAACCTATTTCCCTCTATCTTAAGCAAGCAATTGAGTTGTTGTGAACCAACCATTTATGCTATGATCTAGTTAATCATGTCTTTTATGCTTTCTTGTTTAGTACAAATTTTATCTGAATGAATATGACTTTGAAAGTTATCAATGATTATGAGGAGATTGTTATGATTAAGGATGAGAGCCCTGCCATATAAATTCTAATATGAAAGTTTTGCTTAGAAGATAAGTACAATCCGTTAGTAGTTCTCTGACCAAGAACAAAGTTTGCCATAACCGTTTATGATTTCCTATGCACCTCTATTTGTGATTTCTCTTTACTTATTTCAAGTTGAGTTATATGAAGAGAATGTTTACTAGAATGTCTTGTGTGAATCAATATGATGCTTCTTGTCCGTATTTTATTTATCGACTCTTCACTCCATAAACATGTGGTCTTGTTTATTGAGCTCAGTTTCGCTTGGGGACAAGCGAGGTCTAAGCTTGGGGGAGTTGATACGTCCATTTTGCATCACTATTTTATATCATAATTTGCTGTTATTCATTGATATATTTCATATTTAGAGATGATACTTATGTTATTTCACCTATTTTGCATGTTTCATGATCATTGGAGAATTATTCACCGGAGTCAGGATTCTGCTGGAAAAAGCACCGTCAGGACACCATATTTCGGAAGATCAACAATTGACGGAAATTATATGAAAAATCCTATTTTTCCAGAAGACGAAGGGAGCCAGAAGGAGGAGCCGAGGAGGGCCACCATGGGCCCCCCATAGGCCGGCGCGGGCCCTGGCCTGGCCGCGCCGCCATGTGGGGAGGGGGCCCACAGCCCCCTCTGGCCTCCTCTCCTTCGCGTACATCTTCTCCCGAAAACCTAAGGCACGGGGAGTTACGGAGAATTGACAGAGCCGCCTCTGCGGGGCGGAGAGACATGAGAGAGAAAAGAGCTCTCCGGCGGGCAGGAATCCACCGGGGAAATTCCCCGGATCGAAACCACTCGATCGCGAGTTGGAAATCATTGGAATCATCATCATTGATACGTCTCCAACGTATCTATAATTTCTGATGTTCCATGCTTGTTTTATGACAATACCTACATGTTTTGTTCACACTTTATATCATTTTGATGCATTTTCCGGAACTAACCTATTGACGACATGCCGAGTTCTTTTCTGCTGTTTTTGGTTTCAGAAATCCTAGTAAGGAAATATTCTCGGAATCGGACGAAATCAATGCCCAAGATCTTATTTTTCCCGGGAGCTTCCAGAACATCAAAGAAGAGTCGGAGACGAGCCAGGGGGGCCACACCACCAGGCGGCGCGGCCTAGGGGGCGCGCCCCCTATGGTCTGGTGGCCCCAGGACCCCTCCGAGGCCGCCCTTTCGCCTATAAAGTCTCCCTGACCTAAAACCTCGAGACGAATAAGCCACGGTACGAGAAACCTTCCAGAGCCGCCGCCATCGTGAAGCCAAGATCTGGGGGATAGGAGTCTCTGTTCCGGCACGCCGCCGGGACGGGGAAGTGCCCCCGGAAGGCTTCTCCATCGACACCACCGCCATCTTCACCGCCATCTCCATCAACGCTGCTGCTCCCATGATGAGGAGGGAGTAGTTCTTCCCCGAGGCTAAGGGCTGTACCGGTAGCTATGTGGTTAATCTCTCTCCTATGTGCTTCAATACAATGATCTGATGAGCTGCCTTACATGATTGAGATTCATATGAGCTTTGTATCGCTACTAGTCTATGTGCTACTCATGTGATGTTATTAAAGTAGTCTATTCCTCCTGCATGGTGTAATGGTGACAGTGTGTGCATCGTGTGGTTCTTGTCGTAGATTATGATCATAATCTCTTGTAGGTTATGGAGTTGATTATCGCTATGATAGTATTGATGTGATTTATTCCCCCTTCATAGTGTAAAGGTGACAGTGTGTATGCTATGTTAGTACTCGGTCTATTTTGCAAAGATCTATTATGCTCTAAGGTTACTTAAATATGAATGCTGAATGTTGTGGCGCTTGTTAACTCCGGCTTGAGGGAGCTCTTGTAGCCCTACACAACGAATGGTGTTTGTCATCCAACAAAAGAGTGTATGTAGCACAAATGAGAAGAAGTTATTATTTATTATGTGATCAATGTTGAGAGTGTCCACTAGTGAAAGTATGATCCCTAGGCCTTGTTTCCAATACTGCAAACACCGTTTATTTACTGTTCTGTTGCATGTTTACTCGCTGCCATATTTTATTCAGATTGCTATTACCACTCATATACATCCATACTACTTGTATTTCACTATCTCTTCGCCGAACTAGTGCACCTATACATCTGACAAGTGTATTAGGTGTGTTGGGGACACAAGAGACTTCTTGTATCGTGATTGCAGGGTTGCTTGAGAGGGATATCTTTGACCTCTTCCTCCCTGAGTTCGATAAACCTTGGGTGATCCACTTAAGGGAAAACTTGCTACTGTTCTACAAACCTTTGCTCTTGGAGGCCCAACACTGTCTACAAGAATAGAAGCACCCGTAGACATCAAGCTATTTTCTGGCGCCGTTGCCGGGGAGGAAAGGTAAAAGGCACTCACACTCCGGTCCCAGGTAACTAAGTTATTTTCTGTTGCCGTTGTAAGTGCTCGAAGCTATTTCCTTTAGATCCTGCAATTGCATCTTTTGGTTTCTTGTTTACACTAGTTAGGCATAATGGAAAGTAACAATGAGCTTCTTATTCTATTTCCTGAGTTAAGACATGGATTGTTTGCTGCGAAAATTTAAAAACCTATGGAATCTTATTTGCATGCTAGTAGCAATGATATTAGTATGAACGCTTTGAACACCATTGTTGTTAATGATATGGAAAATTCTAAGCTTGGGGAAGCTGGTTTTGATGAGCATGATATTTTTAGTCCCCCAAGCATTGAGGAGAAAATTTACTTTGATGATACTTTGCCTCCTATTTATGATGATTATAATGATAGTGGTCTTTTGGTGCCGCCTACTATGGAGAGTAAATTTTATTATGATTATACTATGCCTCCTACACTTGATGAGAATAATAATGATAGCTATTTTGTTGAATTTGCTCCCACTACAACTAATAAAATTGATTATGCTTATGTGGAGAGTAATAATTTTATGCATGTGGCTCATGACAAGAATGTTGTATGTGATAGTTATATTGTTGAGTTTGTTCATGATGCTACTGAAAGTTATTATGAGAGAGGGAAACATGGTTATATGCATCTTAATAATATTAAGTTTCCCCTCTTTATGTTGAGAATCTTGAAATTGCGCTTATGTTGCTTTTCTATGCTTGCCACTTTGTTCTTCATGAATTTATTTGTGTACAAGATTCCTTTTCATAGGAAGTGGGTTAGGCTTAAATGTGCTTTGAATTTGCTTCTTGATGCTCTCTTTTGCTTCAACTCTTATTTCTTGCGAGAGTATCATTGAAATTGCTGAGCCCATCTTAATGGCTATAAAGAAAGAACTTCTTGGGAGATAACCCATGTGTTTATTTTACTACAGCAATTTTTATTTTGTTGAGTCTTGGAAGTTGTTTACTACTGTAGCAACCTCTCCTTATCATGTTTTTGTGCCAAGTAAAATTTCTATGTTAAAGTTGATGCTAGATTTGGATCGCTGCGCAGAAACAGCATTGCTGTCTGTCACGAATTCGTACAGATCCCTGTAGAAAAATCAAAAAAATCTGAAAATTTACGAGCGTGATCCTCATATATGTACGCAACTTTCATTAGTTTTGTGTTTTTCCATTTGAGCAAGTTAAGTGCCCCTTCCAGATTCGTCTTTACGGACTGTTCTGTTTTTGACAGATTCTGCCTTTTATTTCGCATTGCCGCTTTTGCTATGTTGAATGAGTTTCTTTGTTCCATTAACTTTCAGAAGCTTTGTGCAATGTCCAGAAGTGTTAAGAATGATTGTGTCACCTCTGAACATGTGAATTTTTATTATGCACTAACCCTCTAATGAGTTTGCTTGAAGTTTGGTGTGGAGGAAGTTTTCAAGGGTCAAAAGAAGAGGATGATATACTATGATCAAGAAGAGTGAAAGGTCTAAGCTTGGGGATGCCCCGGTGGTTCATCCCTGCATATTTTAAGAAGACTCAAGCATCTAAGCTTGGGGATGCCCAAGGCATCCCCTTCTTCATCGACAACTTATCAGGTCACTTCTAGTGAAACTATATTTTTATTCCATCACATCTTATGTACTTTACTTGGAGCGTCTGTGTGCTTTTATTTTCGTTTTGTTATTTTCATTCTCTGAATAAATTCATGCTCATGTGTGGGAGAGAGACACGCTCCGCTTTTTCATATGAACACTAGTGTTCTTCATTTTTGCTTTTAATGTTCAAGGGCGAAAGTTGATCGCTTCACTTGTTGCTATTTGGTTGGAATCAGAAAATGCTTCATATGGTCTTGAATAATTTGATACTTGGCAATTGTTTTGAGCTCTCATAAATCATGTTTAAGCTCTTGCATCATGTAGTTTAAATCTAGTAGTGAAGAACTACATAGAGCTTGTTAAAATTTGGTTTGCATGATTGGTCTCTCTAAGTCTAGATATTTTCTGGTAAAAGTGTTTGAGCAACAAGGAAGACAGTGTAGAGTCTTATAATGCTTGCAATATGTTCTTATGTAAGTTTTGCTGTACCGGTTCATACTTGTGTTTGCTTCAAACAACCTTGCTAGCCCAAACCTTGTACTGAGAGGAAATGCTTCTCGTGCATCCAAAAACCTTGAGCCAAAACCTATGCCATTTGTGTCCACCATATCTACCTACTATGTGGTATTTCCTGCCATTCCAAGTAAATACTTCATGTGCTACCTTTAAACAATTCAAAAGCTATTATCTCTTATTTGTGTCAATGTTTTATAGCTCATGAGGAAGTATGTGGTGTTTTATCTTTCGATCTTGTCATTTACTTCTGACAGACTTTCACAATGGACTAGTGGCTCATCCGCTTATCCAATAATTTTGCAAAAAGAGCTGGTGATGACCCACAAGTATAGGGGATCGCAACAGTCTTCGAGGGAAGTAAAACCCAAATTTATTGATTCGACACAAGGGGAGGTAAAGAATACTTATAAGTCTTAACAACTGAGTTGTCAATTCAGCTGCACCTGGAAAAGCACTAGTAACAGGGGTGATGTGAAAGCAGAGTAATATGAGAGCAATAGTAACAGTAACAGCAGCGTAGCAGTATATGAGAGCAATGGCACCAGAAAATAGTTGATACTACTTCCAATGACATAGAGAACGAGTATATGATGATGCGAGATGGACCGGGGTTCCCAGCTATCTACACTAGTGGTAACTCTCCAATAACAAGTGTTGGGTGAACAAATTACAGTTGGGCAATTGATAGGATTGAAATAGCATTAAGACAGAACATCAAGATTATTAATCATGTAGGCATGTTTTCCATATATAGTCATACGTGCTCGCAATGAGAAACTTGTACAACATCTTTTGTCCTACCAGCCGGTGGCAGCCGGGCCTCTAGGGAAACTACTGGAAATTAAGGTACTCCTTTTAATAGAGCACCGGAGCAAAGCATTAACACTCCGTGAAAACATGTGATCCTCATACCTACGCCTTCCCCTCCGGTTGTCCCAATTTCTGTCACTTTGGGGCCTCGGGTTCCGGACATAGACATGTGCAAACAACTTGTAGATACAATCTAAGCAATAAGTATAGAGCTTAAATCTAAGATCATGCCACTCGGGCCCTAGTGACAAGCATTAAACACAACAAGATTGCAGCAACAATAACTTCACAAACTTTATAGATAGACTAATCATAATGTAACAATCCATCGGATCCCAACAAACACAACACCGATTACATCAGATGAATCTCAATCATGTAAGGCAGCTCATGAGATCATTGTATTGAAGTACATAGGGGAGAGAATACCAACTAGCTACAGCTAGAACCCGTAGTCCATGGGGGAACTACTCACGGAGCATGATGGAGGCGGTGGCGTTGATGGAGATGGCTTCCGGGGGCACTTCCCCGTCCCGGCAGGGTGCCGGAACAGAGACTTCTGTCCCCCGAATTGGAGTTTCGCGATGGCGGCGGCGCTGGAGTCTTTCTGGAGTTTCGTCAATTGGTCGCGTTTTTAGGTCGAAAGGGCTTATATAGGCGAAGAGTCGGAGTCGAGAGGGGCACGGGGCCTCCTCACACCAGGCCGGCGCGGCCAGGGTGGAGCCGCGCCACCATGTGTGGGGCCCCCAGGGCACCCTGGTCCCCCTTTGACTTTGGAAGGTTCGGGAAAAATAAGATGTTGGGTCTTCGTTTCGTCGAATTCCGAGAATATTGCCCGAACAGCCTTTCTGGAACCAAAAACAACAGAAAACAGGAACTGGCACTGTGGCATCTTGTTAATAGGTTAGTTCCGAAAAATGCATAAAAACATTATAAAGTGTGAGCAAAACATGTAGGTATTGTCATAAAACAAGCATGGAACATCAGAAATTATGGATACGTTGGAGACGTATCAGCATCCCCAAGCTTAGTTCCTACTCGTCCTCGAGTAGGTAAACGATAAAAAAGAATAATTTCTGAAGTGACATGCTACCAACATAATCTTAATCATACTATTGCAAAGCATATGAGATGAATGAAGTGACTCAAGGCAATGATCTATATTTGCTAACAAATAGATAACATATAGCAAAACTTTTCATGAATAGTACTTTCAAGACAAGCATCAAAAGTCTTGCACAAGAGTTAACTCATAAAGCAATAAATTCAAAGTAAAGGCATCGAAGCAACACAAAGGAAGATATAAGTTTCAGCAGTTGCTTTCAACTTTCAACATGCATATCTCATGGATAATTGTCAACACAAAGTAATATGATGAGTGCAATAAGCAAGTATGTAAGAATCAATGCAGTTGACACAAGTGTTTGCTTCTAAGATGGAAGGAAGTAGGTAAACTGACTCAACATAAAGTAAAAGAAAGGCCCTTCGCAGAGGGAAGCAGGGATAAAATCATGTGCTAGAGCTTTTCAAGTTTTGAAATCATATAGAGAGCATAAAAGTAAAGTTTTGAGAGGTGTTTGTTGTTGTCAACGAATGGTAGCGGGCACTCTAACTACCTCATCAACCAGACTTTCAAGAGCGGCTCCCATGAAGGACGTTATCTCTACCAGCAAGGTAGATCATCCCTCTTCTCTTTTGTTTACACATGTATTTTAGTTTTATTTATTAGATGACACTCCTCCCAACCTTTTGCTTACACAAGCCATGGCTAACCGAATCCTCGGGTGCCTTCCAACATTTCACATACCATGGAGGAGTGTCTATTTGCAAAATTAAGTTGCTTACTGATAGATCAGGGCAAAACACGTGAAGAGAATTATTAATGAAAGTTAATTAATTGGGGCTGGGAACCCCGTTGCCAGCTCTTTTTGCAAAATTATTGGATAAGCGGATGAAGCCACTAGTCCATTGTGAAAGTCTGTCAAAAGTAAATGACAAGATCGAAAGATAAAACACCACATACTTCCTCATGAGCTATAAAACATTGACACAAATAAGAGATAGTAAATTTTGAATTGTTTAAAGGTAGCACATGAAGTATTTACTTGGAATGGCAGGAAATACCACATAGTAGGTAGATATGGTGGACACAAATGGCATAGGTTTTGGCTCAAGGTTTTGGATGCACGAGAAGCATTTCCTCTCAGTACAAGGCTTTGGGCTAGCAAGGTTGTTTGAAGCAAACACAAGTATAAACCGGTACAGCAAAACTTACATAAGAACAAATTGCAAGCATTATAAAACTCTACACTGTCTTCCTTGTTGCTCAAACACTTTTACCAGAAAATATCTAGACCTTAGAGAGACCAATCATGCAAACCAATTTCAACAAGTTCTACGGTAGTTCTCCACTAATAGGTTTAAACTACATGATGCAAGAGCATGATCTACTTGAGAGCTCAAAACAATTGCCAAGTATCAAATTATCCAAGACAATATGAAGCATTTTCTGTTTCCAACCAAATAACAATAAGTGCAGCGGTTTTCAACTCCGCCATGAACATTAAAATAAAGCTAAGAACACCATTGTTCATATGAAAAAGCGGAGCGTGTCTCTCTCCCACACAAGGATTGCTAGGATCCGAATTTATTCAAACATAAACAAAAATAAAAACACACAGACGCTCCAAGTAAAGCACATATGATGTGACCGAATAAAAATATAGTTTCAATAGAAGAAACCTGATAAGTTGATGAAGAAGGGGATGCCTTGGGCATCCCCAAGCTTAGACGCTTGAGTCTCCTTGAAATATGCAGGGATGAACCACGGGGGCATCCCCAAGCTTAGACTTTTCACTCTTCTTGATCATATATCATCCTCCTCTCTTGACCCTTGAAAACTTCCTTCACACCAAACTTCTCATAAACTTCATTAGAGGGGTTAGTACTCAAAAAACTTTAATCCACCTTGGTCCTGTAGTGACACATTGCAAGAACTCAATAAAACATTAGCTACAGCTCTCCACGTCTAGAAAGCCTCACTTAAAGTCCACAAGAGACAATGCAAAAAAACAGAGACAGAATCTGCCAAAACAGAACAGCCAGTAAACACGAATTTTAACGAGGTACTTCCGTTGCTCAAATCAGAAAACTCAAAACTAATGAAAGTTGCGTACATATCTGGGATCACGCACGTAAATTGGCAGATTTTTCTGAGTTTCCTACAGAGAAATCTGCCCAGATTCGTGACAGATAGAAATCTGTTTCTGCGCAGAAATCCAAATCTAGTATCAACCTTCTATTAGAGACTTCACTTGGCACAACAATGCAATAAAATAAAGATAAGGAGAGGTTTCTACAGTAGTAACAACTTCCAAGACACAACAAAACAGTAGCAAAATAAACACATGGGTTATCTCCCAAGAAGTGCTTTCTTTATAGCCATTAAGATGGGCTCAGCAATTTTAATGATGCTCACATAAGGGTGAGAGTTGAAGCAAAAGAGAGAATCAAAAAGCAAGTTCAAAACACATTTAAGTCTAACCCACTTCCTATGCATAGGAATCTTGTACACAAATAAATTCATGAAGAACAAAGTGACAAGCATAAGAAGATAAAACAAGAGTAACTTCAAAAGTTTCAGCATATAGAGAGGTGTTTTAGTACCATGAAAATTTCTACAACCATATTTTCCTCTCTCATAATAATTTTCAGTAGCTTCATGGATAAACTCAACAACATAACTATCACATAAAGCATGCTTTTCATGATTCACAAACACATAATTTTTATCAAGCTCAGAAATAATAGGATTAAAACTTTCAAACCCACTTTTATCAATAATATAACAAGATGATTGATCAATCTCAAAAGATATGGGACTCATAGATAAAGTCAAGAACTCTCCAATCCCATTTTCATTAGTAGTACAATTAATATTATCAAGTAACATAGGACCATCATCTAGAGATTTATCATAAACATTTGCTAAACAAAACTCTTTAGTACCATGCATTTCGACATCAGGCACAAACAAAGCATTATCATAAGATTTATCAAAGTAGCATGGATTATCATGAATAACAGTAGCATAATTATTCTCACAAGTTTTACTCATAGGGAATATTTCAAGAGAATCCACAGGAACATAACATTCATCCTCTTTCGGTAAGCATGGAGGACAATCAAATAGTGTAAGAGATAAAGAGTTACTCTCATTAGAAGGTTGGCATGGGTAGCTAATCCATTCTTCCTCCTTTTGTTCATCACTCTCCTCTTCTTTTTCATCCAATGAGCTTTCAGGTTCATCAATTTCCTCCTCTTTTTCATCCAATGAGCTTTCAGGTTCATCAATTTCTTCTTCCACTGGTTCCTGCAAATTGTGAGTGCATTCTTGTGCATTAATGAGTCTCTCTTTATAATCAATGATATAAGGATTATCACTGTAGCTTTCTATGCAAAAATTAAGGATAGAAGAGACATAATCTTTAAGGTCCTTACAAACAACACAAGTTTCATAATTTTTAGACATGAATGATTCTATCTCAGAGGCTCCCATAAATATGACAAATTGTTCTACCTCTTCGAACCCAAAATGAATATAGCTATTCCAATTATAGTTCTTAATTAAAACTTCTTCACTAAAGCCACATTGAAATTTAAGATGTTTAGTATCCTGTTCAGAGCAACAGTTTATATCATGGCGTTTAAGCAAGATTTTAGCAATTGTATTTAATTTTTCTATCACAGCACTCATAACTTTTCCCGTTCTTGATTCTCTATAATTATTATATAATTCTATAAGCTCCAAATAGGTTGTGGGTTCTCCCATAATAGCAGTTTTTAATTTTTAGGTTTTTCAAATTTTTATGGATTTTCGGGTATATAGGGAAAATAAAACAAGACAAAAATAAACTAGACAAAAGTAAACTAAGCAAAATAATACTAGACAGAAATAAACTAAGCACAAATAAACTAGACAGAAATAAACTAGCAAGACAAAATAAAATAAAAGCAGAGAGAGAGGTAGAGTGTACTCCCCAGGTGAACTTATGAGTAGAGCTATGCCTCCCCGGCAACGGCGCCAGAAAATAGTCTTGATGACCCACAAGTATAGGGGATCGCAACAGTCTTCGAGGGAAGTAAAACCCAAATTTATTGATTCGACACAAGGGGAGGTAAAGAATACTTATAAGCCTTAACAACTGAGTTGTCAATTCAGCTGCACCTGGAAAAGCACTAGTAACAGGGGTGATGTGAAAGCAGCAGTAATATGAGAGCAATAGTAACAGTAACACAGCAGCAGTAGCAGTAATATGAGAGCAATGGCACCAGAAAATAGTTGATACTACTTCCAATGACATAGAAACGAGTATATGATGATGCGAGATGGACCGGGGTTCCCAGCTATCTACACTAGTGGTAACTCTCCAATAACAAGTGTTGGGTGAACAAATTACAGTTGGGCAATTGATAGGATTGAAATAGCATTAAGACAGAACATCAAGATTATTAATCATGTAGGCATGTTTTCCATATATAGTCATACGTGCTCGCAATGAGAAACTTGTACAACATCTTTTGTCCTACCAGCCGGTGGCAGCCGGGCCTCTAGGGAAACTACTGGAAATTAAGGTACTCCTTTTAATAGAGCACCGGAGCAAAGCATTAACACTCCGTGAAAACATGTGATCCTCATACCTACGCCTTCCCCTCCGGTTGTCCCAGTTGCTGTCACTCTGGGGCCTCGGGTTCCGGACATAGACATGTGCAAACAACTTGTAGATACAATCTAAGCAATAAGTATAGAGCTTAAATCTAAGATCATGCCACTCGGGCCCTAGTGACAAGCATTAAACACAACAAGATTGCAGCAACAATAACTTCACAAACTTTATAGATAGACTAATCATAATGTAACAATCCATCGGATCCCAACAAACACAACACCGATTACATCAGATGAATCTCAATCATGTAAGGCAGCTCATGAGATCATTGTATTGAAGTACATAGGGGAGAGAATACCAACTAGCTACAGCTAGAACCCGTAGTCCATGGGGGAACTACTCACGGAGCATGATGGAGGCGGTGGCGTTGATGGAGATGGCTTCCGGGGGCACTTCCCCGTCCCGGCAGGGTGCCGGAACAGAGACTTGTCCCCCGAATTGGAGTTTCGCGATGGCGGCGGCGCCCCTGGAGTCTTTCTGGAGTTTCGTCAATTGGTGTCGCGTTTTTAGGTCGAAAGGGCTTATATAGGCGAAGAGTCGGAGTCGGAGGGGCCACGGGGCCTCCTCACCAGGCCGGCGCGGCCAGGGTGGAGCCCGCGCGGCCACCATGTGTGGGGCCCCCAGGGCACCCCTCTGGTCCCCCTTTGACTTTCTGGAAGGTTCCGGGAAAAATAAGATGTTGGGTCTTCGTTTCGTCGAATTCCGAGAATATTGCCCGAACAGCCTTTCTGGAACCAAAAACAACAGAAAACAACTGGCACTGTGGCATCTTGTTAATAGGTTAGTTCCGGAAAACGCATAAAAACATTATAAAGTGTGAGCAAAACATGTAGGTATTGTCATAAAACAAGCATGGAACATCAGAAATTATGGATACGTTGGAGACGTAGCTGGCAATGGGGTTCCCAGCCCCAATTAATTAACTTGCATTAATAATTCTCTTCACATGTTTTGCTCTGATCTATCAGTAAGCAACTTAATTTTGCAAATAGACACTCCTCCATGGTATGTGAATGTTGGAAGGCACCCGAGGATTCGGTTAGCCATGGCTTGTGTAAGCAAAAGGTTGGGGGAGTGTCATCTAATAAATAAAACTAAAGTACATGTGTAAACAAAAGAGAAGAGGGATGATCTACCTTGCTGGTAGAGATAACGTCCTTCATGGGAGCCGCTCTTGAAAGTCTGGTTGATAAGGTAGTTAGAGTACCCATTACCATTCGTTGACAACAACAAACACCTCTCAAAATTTTACTTTTATGCTCTCTATATGATTTCAAAACTTGAAAAGCTCTAGCACATGATTTAATCCCTGCTTCCCTCTGCGAAGGGCCTATCTTTTACTTTATTGTTGAGTCAGTTTACCCATTTCCTTCCATCTTAGAAGCAAACACTTGTGTCAACTGTGCATTGATTCTTACATACTTGCTTATTTGCATTCATCATATTACTCTATGTTGACAATTATCCATGAGATATGCATGTTGAAAGTTGAAAGCAACTGCTGAAACTTATATCTTCCTTTGTGTTGCTTCGATGCCTTTACTTTGAATTTATTGCTTTATGAGTTAACTCTTATGCAAGACTTTTTGATGCTTGTCTTGAAAGTACTATTCATGAAAAGTTTTGCTATATGTTATCTATTTGTTAGCAAACTATAGATCATTGCTTTGAATCACTTCATTCATGTCATATGCTTTACAATAATGTTGATCAAGATTATGATGGTAGCATGTCACCTCAGAAATTATTTGTGTTATCGTTTACCTACTCGAGGGCGAGTAGGAACTAAGCTTGGGGATGCTGATACGTCTCCAACGTATCTATAATTTCTGATGTTCCATGCTTGTTTTATGACAATACCTACATGTTTTGTTCACACTTTATATCGTTTTGATGCTACTAGCACTTCACTTTTCTTTTTGTATTTTTCTTTTGTAACACAGCTATGTAGCTCTTTTTGCTTTTTGCTATTTTTTTTTGATTTTATGACTCAACTCCTTGATAACACGGCCAACAAGATATGCAAAGCACCAAAACCCTAATGAGCAGCCTGTCGAGCGGTAAAACTAGTCTCTTCTGGGGAAGTTCCTAGTCACGTATATCGATAGGCTGTGTCTATGGTTGGGAACAAGCACACTGTACGCTATGTGGACTCGGAGTAAACAAAAACGACTCTAGATGATGAACTAGATGACAAAGAAACACAAACCCTAACAATTCTACTAGAAGAAAGATAAAGGTACGCAAAAACAACTACGAAAAGCAACTAAAACTCGAAATTAGTGCAAGCTATGGCTATGGCCACTACAAGAAAAGTTGCCATGGCCGACGAAGTTGAAGTCGCGCCGTGGTTGCTGGTGTACCATGGCCGACGATTTTTGGTCCCTCCGTGGTGCATGTCAAAACTTTTTTTTCTCGTTTTTGAGGCCACCTAGCCCGACGAAAGCGGCCAAAACGTCGCGTATGGTGGCCCGGGACGTGGTGCATCGCGAAATCTCGGGTTCGCCGGCCGAGTCAACGCAAATCCGCACCGCCGAGGGATGTAGGGCCCAGATGGCAGCCTCTCTGGCATTGTTTTTTTCTAGATCGCGCCATCTCGTTCAACGTTCTCCGATCGAGCCGTTTACGATGCAGGATCATGGGTCCCGCATGTCATCCTCTATGAACCAAAATTCTTTCTATTCTTGGATTTTTTGACCCCCTGATTTCTGGCTACTTCCTTTTTCTTTTGATCCCTTGCCGCCTTGGAAACGTTGAGACCGCTGCTGCTAAATGGGACCCGCATGTCATCCTCTATGTGCAATCAACTTTCTTTTCTTGGAGTTTTTGGCACCTCAAATTTGGTCACTTGCCTTTTTCTTTCGATCCCCTGCCGCCTCTCAAACGGTGATACCACTGCTGCTATCTGGGACCCGCATGTCATCCTCTATGTACTATAAAACTTTCTTTTCTTGAATTATTTTTGGCACCTCATATTTGGTCACTTACCTTTTTCTTTCGATCCCTGCCGCCTCTCAAACGGTGATACCGCTGCTGCTAAATGGGACCCGCATGTCATCCTCTATGTACTATAAAACTTTCTTTTCTTGGATTTTTTGGCACCTCATATTTGGTCACTTGACTTTTTCTTTCGATCCCCTGCCCTCTCAAACAGTGATACCGCTGCTGCTAAATGGGACCCGCATGTCATCCTCTATGTACTATAAAACTTTCTTTTCTTGGATTTTTTGGCACCTCATATTTGGTAACTTGACTTTTTCTTTCGATCCCCTGCCGCCTCTCAAACGGTGATACCGCTGCTGCTAAATGGGACCCGCATGTCATCCTCTATGTACTATAAAACTTTCTTTTTTTGGATTATTTTTGGCACCTCATATTTGGTCACTTGACTTTTTCTTTCGATCCCCTGCCGCCTCTCAAACGGTGAGACCGCTGCAGCTAAATGGTACCCGCATGTCATCCTCTATGAGCAATCAACTTTCTTTTCTTGGAGTTTTTTTTGGCACCTCATATTTGGTCACTTGCCTTTTTCTTTCGATCTCATGCCACGTTTGAAACGTTGAGGTACCTGCTGGCTCATGGGACCCGCATGTCATCCTCTGTGTGCTATAAAAGTTTCCTTTGTTGGATTTTTTTTCACCCTCTGATTTTTGGCTTGCCTTTTTCTTTTGATCCCCTGCCCCCTTTGAAACGTTGAGTAAGCTGTTGGTTCAAGGGACCCGCATGTCATCCTCTATGTCCATCAACTTTCTTTTCTTGGATTTTTTTCACCCCCTAATTACTAGCTACTTTCTTTTTCTTTTGATCTCAAGCCGCATTACAAACATTGAGACCGCTGCTGCAAAATGGGACCCACATGTCATCCTCTATGTACAATAAATCTTGGATTATTTTTGGCTCCTGATATTTGGTCACTTGCCTTTTTCTTTCGATCTCATGCCGCCTTTGAAACGTTGAGTAAGCTGCTGGCTCATGGGTCCCGCATGTCATCCTCTACGAACAATAAAAGTTTCCTTTCTTGGAGTTATTTTTTACCCCTAATTTCTGGCTATTTGCCTTTTTCTTTTGATCCCCTGCCCCCGTTGAAACGATGAGGACGCTGTTGGCAGGTCGGTCCCACATGTCATCCTCTATGAACAATAAAAGTTTCCTTTGGTGGATTTATTTTTGACCCCTAATTAATTTCTGGCTATTTCCTTTATTTTTCTTTTGATCCCCTGCCGCCTTGGAATTGTTGAGAATGCTGCTGCCTCATTTTTCTTTTGCCTGTCCGCCTTGGAAACGTTGAATGCTGCTCAAATCCCGCATGTCATCCTCTTTACAATATTTTCTTTTCTTTTAATTTTGTCACTTGCCTTTTTCTTTCGATCTCATGCCGACTTTGAAACGTTGAGGATGCTGCTGCCTCATGGGTCCCGCATGTCATCCTCTCAGAACGATAAATGTTTTCTTTTCTTGTATTTTTTTACCAACTGATTTTTGGCTTTTTTTATTTTCGATCCCCTGCCGCCTTTGAAACGTTGACTCCGCTGCTGGCTCATGGGTCCCCGATGTCAGCCTCCCCGTACAAGAAACATGTGATATTTTATTTTGCAGACAATAAACGTTGTATTTCGCTCTGAGCTATTGCAAACGGATAAATTAAATCTTTATATCTACATAAACAAACTTATATGTTGAATCTCCTTGTTTTTTGTTTTTGCGAAGCATAGGACTTTCCTGTTTTTTTTTGAGAAAAATCCGACCTTTCCTGTTTTGGAGTGGGCTGAAATTGTACGAGTCAAAAGGCCCAGCAGGATAGTTCGAAGGCCCAGATGTCCAGATACAGCCCAATTGAAATCTTTCTTTTCTTGGATTTTTTTCACACCCTGATTTCTGGCTACTTCATTTTTCTTTCGGTCCTGTGCCGCCTTGGGCGTTGAGACCGCTGCTACAAAATGGGACCCGCATGTCATCCTCTATGTACAATAAAGTTTCTTTTCTTGGATTATTTTTGGCTCCTGATATTATGTCACTTGACTTTTTCTTTCAATCTCATGCCGACTTTGAAACGTTGAGGAAGCTGCTGGCTCATGGGTCCCGCATGTCATCCTCTATGAACAATAAAAGTTTTCTTTGTTGGATTTATTTTTTCCCCTAATTTCTGGCTATTTGTCTTTTTCTTTTGATCCCCTGCCCCCTTTGAAACGATGACGACGCAGCTGGCAAGTCGGTCCCACATGTCATCCTCTATGAACAATAAAAGTTTCCTTTGATGGATTTATTTTTGACCCTAATTAATTTCTGGCTATTTCCTTTTTTATTTTGATCCCCTGCCGCCTTGAAATAGTTGAGGATGCTGCTGCCTCATGGGTCCCGCATGTCATCCTCTCAGAAAGGTAAATGTTTCTTTTCTTGAATTTGTTTACCAACTGATTTTTGGCTTATTTTTTCTTTCGATCTCCTGCCACCTTTAAAACGTTGACGACGCTGCTGGCTCATGGGTCCCCAATGTCAGCCTCCCCATACTGCAAATCCTCTTTCTGCAAAGGTTGTATTTCTAGATAGATAAGGTGGATTCGAATCTGCCATGGTTCAGGCAGCTCAGGTAAGCCTTCTTGCACTAATTAATGGAAGTAGTGTATCGCAAGGTCAAGACATGTGGCTCGGTGTAATGAATCTATATGAATCATGTTGTGGGTTCAATCTGATAGTTCTCTAACAGGTCAGCCAAAATAGAAATTAAGTTTTTTTCTAAAACGGAAATGCAAATTAAGATGAACACAAACATTAGTTATCATAATAGCTGATCATACATACATACTTGCTAAGAGCAAAAGCTTGCCAGAGTTTTACCACCCATACAATTAATTAGCAGTTCAGATAAGATAACCTTATATAAGTATAACTACAAATGCATTTGCTAAGGGCTCATGGGACAACAGAACTAGACAACCGCGAACTTTATGACCAGCATGTCACAGCGGCATCGAAAGATCTTGACCTTCAACTTTGATCCAATGCGAAGTTTGGCACCGTCAATGAACTTTTTCCACCTGGAAGTAACAGCCAAGCGGCCATCTGTGGGACTGACAGAGTACCGTCCCTCCACGGTGAGACCTTCACTCTCCATGACGAGGGATATCTTGCCCCTTCGGCCAGCATTGAGATCCTTGGAGATACTTTTAGGCAATTTCTGATTCAAAGCAAGAGATACCACCAAAAATTAGTCAATGGCACCAATGCACTGAACCATGTGAGACTTTGAGCAGAGAAGACATCAAGATAAGAGCAGTTATGCTGTCATATACTCACGAACATAGCCTTCAGATGCGTCCTGGTCACCACACGGGTGGCCACAGCAATGAGCTGAGACCTCGGTGATCTGGCTGGGGCAGGTGCATGAGCCTGGGCTGGTACACGAGCTGGTGCTGATGCAGGAGACTGCTGGGCAGGTGCAGTAAACGGTGCCTCTAGAGGAACCGGTGCTGATGCAGGAGACTGTTGGGCAGGTGCAGTAAACGGTGCAGCTAGAGGAACCAGTGCTGATGCAGGAGCCTGCTGGGCATGTGTAGTATATGGGGCCTCTACAGGAACCAATGCTGATGTAGGGGACTGCTGGGTAGATGCAGTAAACGGAGCTGGTACAGGAACCGGTGCTGATGCAGGAGAGTGGGAAGCCGGTGCCGGTGCTGGTGTGGTTGCCCTTTGTGACATCCGCTCCTGTTCCATCAGGGGATCTGCAGCTTTGATCATGTTAAACCCAGCAAGCTAGAACAGAGGGAATGGTTTAGAACAACTGCTCAGAATGCAGTTATCAAAAGATATGAGTAGAAAAAAGTTACATATTATATATTTGGAAGTGTCTCCAACTCTGTAAGCAGTTACGTATATCTGCCCGTTTGAGTTTCTGATCCTCAGCTCGTCGCCCTTCTTCAGACCGTAGTCAAAAGCAAACTTTCTCCAATCATGTCCATACAAATATGTGATGGCCTGCGTCTTGTAGACATACACCTCATAGACCGTGTAGGTGTTCATCAATTTGCCATTGCCATGCATAGTGAAAGATCCTTCATGCGGACACATCTGGTTAATCATTGGACGAAGTTCACAAGGTACAGTCTGCATGTGAAAATTGATACAAATGTAAGAAGCAGGAAGACTAAAAACAAGACTTTACTATATGCCAATTCATGCTAAACCACTGAGAATACATACCTGTAACTCTGTGAAGGAGCTACTAGAAAGGTAGATAGAGCCATAGGAGGTGTTATATGCGGGGTATGTACATGGGCCCGCCATATTCCCGCAAGCTCGGCATCGGGATGGTGAAGGAAACATGGGAGGTACTACTGGTGCGTAGCGCTGAACGTAAGTGGAAGAATTAGGTTGTGTAAAGTGCATAGTTCAGAGCAATGCAAATGTTGACAAGCAAGTGCATAACACTATGTTACAAACTGAACAGTGAAAAATTAGTGTATGATGAATATAAGCATGCTAATTTGGTGTTTCCGAATTCCAAAAAGCATTAGACAGAGCCGGTGATAATATCAGACATAAATCATGGCATGTATATGTGGCTTAAGAAAATATACCCGAACCCTTGGATGGTTACGGCCCGGCTGGTCCTTGGACTTGAGCTTATATAAGCATCCAGAAGGTGGGGCTGACAGTAACTTGGTGGCAGCCTCTGCAGATGCCTCATCAGCAGCAGTTGCAATCCTTTTGACCAATGAAGGCTTAGCAGTTTCAGTCTGCATATAAAAATTGAAGAGCAACAGACATCAGCAGTGATATATAAAATGAATCTATGAGACACTGATGCATATAGTGCTGGATGTAAGTGGAAGAATAGGTGTGTGTGTTTCTGAACTATTGGTAAGCATTAGACAAAGCCGGCAATAAACAGACAAAAATCAAATCATGTATGAGGATTAAGAAAATATACCTGCTTACTGAAAAGGGTACCACCCAGCTGGCCCGTGGCCTTGTGCTTGAGGAGGTTTTCAGAAGATGGTGGCAGCACCATCGTCTTCACAGCAGCCTCATCAGGATCATTTTTTATCCATTTGAGTAGAGGCACAGAAGTTTCATCCTGCATATGAATAGCAACAGAACTCATCATTGATATTTAATAAATCTATGAGATAGACTGATGCAAATAGTGCGGGGTGTAAGTGGAAGAATAGGGTTGTGCATAGAGAACAGTTGACAACAATGCAAATGATTACAAAAGAAGCCAATGGAAATCAACAGTTTATATACTGGATGAGACAGACTGAAAAGTGAAAAATTAGTGTATGATGATTGTAAGCAAACGCAGTGTTTCTGAACTTTTGGTAAGCATTAGACAAAGCCAACAGTAATTAAACAGATAATAATGAAATCATGTATGTGGATTAAGAAAATATACCAGATTCATTAAAAGGTCACCACCCAGCTGGCCCATGGCCTCGTGCTTGTAGAGGTTTTCGGAAGATGGTGCCGGCACCATCGTCCTCACAGCAGCCTCATTAGCCTCATTTTGCATCCACTTGAGTAAAGGCGCAGCAGTTTCAGCCTGCATAAGAATGGGAACAGATCTCAGCAGTGATATTGAATGACTCTGAGACAGACTGATGCATATAGTGCTAGATGTAAGTGGAAGGGTATGGCCGTGTATGGACAACAGTTCACAACAATGCAAGGGTGTGTTCGGTTCTGAAACAGCGTGGAATGGAATGGAATGGTTCCATTTCAGAGGAATGGAATGGTTACATTTTTGTTCGGTTGGGAAAAATGGAGAGCAGAAGAGATCGAGGTTAAACTAACCAATTGTCTCAAAATTGTAATTAACAATTGCAAATGACATTTTAATCTCAAAGTCGTAATTAACAGCGCCTAATGGTGCTCTTTTAATCTAAAAATCGTAATTAACATCATTTTATGTTGGGTTAGGGGAACTGGAGTAGATGAACATTACTGTATGATGATTGTAAGCAAACGAATTTGGTGTTTCTAAACTTTTGGCTTCGAGATCTTATGGGTTTCAACTCTAGCCTACCCCAACTTGTTTGGGACTGAAAGGCTTGGTTGTTGTTGTTGTTGTTGTAAACTTTTGGCAAGCATAGAAAAAACCGACAATAAACAGAGAAAAATCAAGGCATGTTTTGTGGATTAAGAAAATATACCATATTCATTAAAAGATCACCACCCAGCTGGTGCGTGGCCTTGTGCTTGTAGAGGCATTTAGAAGATGGGGGCGGCATCAACATACTGGCAGCCTGATCAGCCGCAGTTTTGATCTTCCTTTTGAGTAAAGGCCCTAAAGTTTCAGTCTGCATATGAATAGCAAAACAAAAGGCAGACCTCAGCAGTGATATTGAATTACTGTATGAGATAGACTGATGCATATAGTGGATGCTCTTAGCCTTTTGCAGCGTGAACACTAGCTATGGACAGACAAAAAAACTAGTTAACTCAGCTTTGTCTAGATATGAATGTACTACCACCATCCAAAAGCTTAAGCCTTATTTATTTTTGAGAAATCAAAACAAGCAAAGTTTGACCAAAATTTTAGAACATTCTATCAACAAATATAATACTGTGTAGATACCGTAGGAAAATATATTTTATTATCTATTTAATGATATTAATTTTGTATTTTGCATGTTACTGATTTTTGGTAAAAGCTTAGTCAAACATGGTATAGTTTGACTTTCTAAAAATAATATAAGCCCAAAGCTTTGGGATGGAGGCAGTAGTATCTAGAGCTAAAACACATCTAGATACATCCGTATCTACAGATAGTTGAGTCAATTAATTTGGATCTGAGGGAGTATCAGATTCAGACTACATCATGGTAAGTTGGTTAAAAAAATTACCCCTGGGCGGTCCCTGCCCAGCTCGGCAGTGGCATTTCGCTTCTTGTGCTGCAGATCGGGCCATGCTCCTGCAGCAGGTGGGGCGCTATTCTCGTTCCCCATAGCCTCAGCACGGAACCTGGAGGTACCAACCTGATACAGAGAATATAGAGCATGGTGTCACAGAGGCTTTACGCACAAACAGCTGAAGACATGTGCTACTTTAAGCATATTCCAGAACAGGAACAGATTGAGGATGCAGAGAGACACTTAAAAGGTAAAGAGTGGATAAGCAAACGGAGTACCTGCTTCGCGGGGCTGGGGACGCAGCTCAGGCTCAGCCAACTGCCCACATGCGTGGTGGCCTTACGCTCCATTGCCCCCACCGCCGAGGTCTTGCCTTTCCTGTACAAGCTGACAAAAGATACAGTGAGGATCAGCAGAAACTACAAAGGTTGCAAATGTCGACAAATAAAGGAAGAACACCCCAATCCAAGCAAAGGTAGCCCCCGCCCCCACCCCCATCAATCACTCCCAGCTCGAGGGTGACCAGAAAGACACCCCTTCGCCCAGAATAGGAAAGAGATGCGCAAGATATCGAGGAGAGGAAAAAAGAACCGATCTCGAGAAAGGAGAGAACATTACTAGTCCTACCTAATCCGCTTGGGCTAGATGCAGCTTGCCCCTCCAAGCTGGATGCCTGGACGGTGGAGGCGAAAGGAGGGGATCGAGCTAGCGGCTTGCATCCGTCGGCAATCGGCACTCGATCGGGAGAGAAGGGGTGCTACATAAAGGGGAGGGGTAACATATTTTATTACACAGTGAACTTACTGATGTGACTAGTCATTACATGTCTCACTGAAACTAGGGCCCATAGTGTGGCACCCCAAATTTACTTGAAGCTGCCCGGCGGGACGCATTGGCGCGTCAAGAAACCCCCGAATTGTAGCGGGGAAATGAAACATTTCACAAAAATTCGAAATTCAAGCACACCGCCACGCGCCAAGCACGCGGCTGTTCCTTCCTCTTCCTCGGTTCCTCCTCCCCTATCCGAAAAAACCCCAAATCCCAAGCTCAAACCAAAAAAAAAACAAAAAACAAATCCCCTGGCCGCCATGCATGTCCTCGTTAACCCGCTGGAGATCGTTCCCGGACGATGCGGACCACCCGCCCTGAGATCCAGAATTCCGTCCACCTCGAGGCACTGCGTGCTGTCTCGCAGCAGCGGCTTGAGGGCGCTGAAGAGGAAGTTCCGCCGGAAAGTGCTCATGGCAACCGTGCAAGCTCACCGGCGTGCTGTATCCCGAGAGGAACTGGTCAAAGCTTTGCTATTCGCCACACACAAAAAATTGCGGGCCAAGATCTGGTCAAAGCTTCGTCGATGGCTTGCCGCGAGAGGCTTGGAGTCCAGAGTCAATAAACTAGCTGCTCGAGGACTTGGGCGGTTTACACGGATTCATATTAACTGACTCAAGTTTGTTAGTCTAGTTAACAAATGCATCTAGATACATCCATATCTAGACAGAATTGAGTCAATTAATATGAATCAGAGGGGAGTACCTGAAAGTGTTTCATGCTACCAACTAATGCGCTGGCAGGAATCGCTGTAGAAGTAATTGTGCTACTACTCATACGATGAACTGATTGTGTGGGTGTCGAATTTTGCAACGCGATCATCCACTGAATGCTTAATCTAGCGCCAAAGGCGTACAAATCATAACATACTACAGCACCAGAACATAAGAGTACGAATCATAAAGTAGCTCAACATTTTGCATCAGGGCTGGGTGGTCCTGAGACTACCGGGACGCCCCTGATGATCTCCGGGTGTGCATCCTCTTCAACGCAAAGCTGTGTACTCGGTCCACGGCCTCCTTCTGTAGGCTGGATAATCTCAGGTGCAGGACCTTCGTCTATGAGAGGCTCGTCATCAGTACCATCCACAGGTGCATCAGGGCTGGGTGGTCTTGAGACTACCCGGACGCCCGTGATGATCTCCGGGCGTGCATCCACTTCAACGCAAAGCTGTGTACTCGGTCCACGGCCTCCTTCTGTAGGCTGGATAATCTCAGGTGCAGGACCTTCGTCTATGAAAGGCTCGTCATCAGTACCATCCACAGGTGCATCAAACTGAGATTCATCTTCAAATCTCCCATCAAACTGAGAGACCTCTTCAACTCTATGCTTCTGCAATTAGTACATCAACCGATTAGACAAACATCTAAGGGATGCAACCTGAACAAATGCCGTTTTACATATTTACCTTCTCATCTGGCACAGCACATGTCCCAGAGCTGAAACCCGTTTCCTGAAGCAAGCGCTTTTTCTCTCCTTCCCGTCCATCCATCTGCAACAAGTTAAATTTGAGTACAGAACCTTGCACAGCAATGCAAACTATTGATTGAAACAGCGGCAGCATCAATATAAATAATTAACTACATATGCCAGCACACATACAGTGTGAGCAAGATCTGCTTCTCCTGCTAAAGGATCATTATATGGTTCACCATGCTAAACCCGCCTAACATATGTGCGGTCCATCCCAAAAATGTGTAAATGATCTGCCACTACAGGGTGAGGCCTCTTCTCACCATTCATACATGTGCAGCGCGGGCAATACACGTCCAGGTTGTGACCATCATGAGCTCTAATAAACCCCATAAAGGGTTGAACACCATTTATATATGAAGGGGAACATAAGTGTCCATGCAGTATCCAAGTTCTGTCCATCTGTTTAATTATGAGATACAGTGGTTGGTGATTAATTTAAGGCGAAGTAGGAAATGTATATCCATCGAGTACAAAACTATACTACATGATTATGCATTTCAGCAATCATGTCGAGTACAAAACAAAAAATGCCCATCGACATTTTAGCAAACAGATCGTGTACAAAACTCTGCCATGGCATTTCAGCAAATTAACGGATCGAGTGCAGAACTGACTCTATATGCCCACGCAAATGAACAAATTGATCGATGACAAATCGAGCGGAAAACTATAAAGTGCCAATTAGTTCGAGCATACTGACGAATTTTTTTAGCAGCATCAAGAAAATATAAATCGTTAGGCTGTCTTGCCCGATACATGATTGAGCTAGAGATAGCAGCCCTACCGTGGATCAACTTGACCGCCGGTGCGTCTCGAGAAGAACGACGGGGAGGGGAAGCTTCTTCTTCGCACGGACGGGACGGGGAGGGGAAGCTCTTCGCACGGACGGGGATAAGTTGTGTACGGGTGGGTGGGGGGTCATGCGGCCGGGCCGCCGGGGTGATAATTAAGGTCGGTAGGTGGCGTTTAATGGAGTTGCGTGTGTAATTTGCCGTGCACAAGGTTGAGGAATAGGCGGTTCCCTTTGCCGCGCGCACAATTCAAACTATCCCGCCCATGTAGTTTAAATTCGCCATATTTTCGTTAAATCGACATAAAGTCATGTGAGTGGGGGAAAATTAGCAAAGTTGCTTGAAAAATAGTAAAACTCTGGAATTATCCTTTAAATATGCTCTACTTCGTGTGAAAATCGGGGTGTGGAAGCATGTTGAGCTGTTTTATTTGTACTTTCTTCATTAAAACTCCCATTTTATGCACTTTGGATGGAAAGAAATCATTTGTACATAAATTTTGACAACGCCATTTGCAAACACTAATTGTTTACATGCCAAGATGCACCCATCCACCAAATATATATGTGGCAAAAGTTTATCACAATCTAGCAGATATGCGGAAGGGCGCCCAAGCGCGACGGACCGAAAAAATCGTCGTTGGACTTTGCCTGACGCAGTTTCGACAACAGAACCCATATCGTCGGGTTAGGCCCATAGGCGACGAAAAATGCCCCTTAGTTGACGATTTTGGGACGTTGTCTATCAGAACTTTTCTTGTAGTGGGCAAACCCTAACCCTAATTTTTTTGGCTTTTTCTGGATAGGAAAACACTCACAACTCAACTATGGGGTGGATTGTGGATGGCTTACCGAGGAAACACTGAAATCTGATACCAAGATGATAAGGGGTGGCCCGATCTTCTCAGTAAGCGAGGTGGATGGTGATGAACACACGATGAACAAGTGGATGATAACTTGTATGACGCAACGAGATCTCTCGATTGGTCCCTGTCGCCAGATGCAACAGCTCTCAACCCTGCAAGATATTCGCAACTCCACACACTTGCGCACGTAGCCGCCGACCACGAAGCGGTAAGTTGCAACCGTCTAATTCCCAATGGAACAGCAGATCACACAAGACTTTTCAGATCTACACAATATCAAGCAATATGGTGTAGGGAATTCAATAGTTTTGCAGAGCAAACAACTAAGAACTAGGGTTTATCTTAAACGTGGTCTAAAGCAACTTATGGGACGTCCCAGGGACTTATATAGGCGTCTGGGACGACCTCAGGTCCAAAAAGTACGAAAATAACCGACCCAGAATAGATCTGGTTGAGACAGACTCGGACTCGGCGGTTTGGGGCCGTCGGTGGTCTGGGCAGGCGTCCGTTGAAACCGGCCTGGCGCCGGGTGGTGACCGGACAAGGGAAAAAGCCCTTGGATGGTCACGGTACGCTACGCCAATGCCGGTTTGGTGGGCGCGCCTGCGGCCGGATCGGTCGGGCCAGGACCTGGCCGGTCCGGCGCTCGGCCGGTCGGGCCGGATCTGGCACCGGCCTGGACTTCGTATTCCCCTCTCGTGCATTCCTCCCGCTCCTCCCTCGCGCGTCCATGGGATGTCTTCATGTCCAGCTCCATGTCCAGCTCCATGTCCAGCTTCATGTCCATCTTCTGGTCCAGCTGCTCCTCTTCTCCTCGTGCGATGCTTGGTTCCTCTTCATACCTGATCATACATAAGTAATAGGACTTAGGCAGTATAAAATTCTCATCGATCAAAGTATCACTAAGGAACAAGTTCACCTGTTGCTTAAGTAGCTTCGCACGAGCTCGTGTCATTGGTCCAATCCTAACTTCATTGGACTTGAGCTTCACAGCAGGATCATCTTCAGCTTGTAATGATGGAGGTAGTAGTGAGGTAGGGATGTCCTCATCAGACCGCATTCTGGCGCGGATCCATGACTACTTCGATGAGCATCGCCGGTACGGAGAGGAGCCATTTGACAGTGATCGCAATGATTTGTCCCTCCAGAGGAGGTGGGGAACAATTCAAACGGAATGCAACAAGTTCCAGGCGGCGTATGATCACGTGAAGCGGATCCCCGTTAGTGGCATGGGTGTGAAGGACTTGGTATGATTCTTAACCTCAACTTGTTCATCCGATGTTTGCACATATGTTTACCATTGTTGTCTCGCTTTGCTCTAGGTGTGGCCAGCTTTGGATTTCTTCAAAAATAACAATGAAGAGAAGACCTTTGCCTTCCCTCATTGTTGAAAGGAACTCAAGGGCACCCCCAAGTTCCAGGAGGGGTACGAGGGGTACATGGTGACCTTGACTGGCAACAAGACCGCCAAAGATGCCACGGTCATTGACCTTGATGGTGGCCAGCCTTGTGGTAGCTCCGCTTCTCGTGCAAGCCGTCCACGCGGCCACAAGGCAACCAAGGCCGACATGAAGCGTGATGCTTCGTCCATGCAATTGTTCGGCACCTTGAAGGAGATGTATGCGGACAGAGAGGTGTCCACGGACAAGAGGGATGAGAGGAGGCGCCGGGAGAAAGAAGAGGACAGGAAGAACTTCTTTGATATCCAAAAGAGGAAGCTTGAGATTGAAGAGGTGAAGGCCAAGACGAAGGCTAGGGAAATTAAGCTCAAAGAGAAAGAATTGGAGCTCATTGCAACGGCAAGGGAGAAAGAGGTGGAGTTGAAGGAGAAGGAAGTTGAGCTGAAACGGCAAACCGAGGACAACTTGATCATGAACGCTGATTTGACCACCATGAATGAGGTGAAGAGAGCTTGGTTTGAGAAGAGGCAGAAGGAGATCCTAGAGCGCACAAATTGAGTTGACAATCTTTATATTTGTTCAAACTATGGCACATTTCGTTTCTTGATCATGCTACATTTTATTTGATATTATTCTATATTTTTAGATATTTTTATAAGTATATGTGGCCAAATGGCCTATTTTCCAAAGAAATAGGCCAAATGGTCAAATGGGTGGCCGCTATATTGGGCGCAGCGTGCGACCCAAACGGACACGCGGACGCGGGCGCTGTCCGCGTGGCCACAACGGCTCAAACAGACGACCCAACGCGTCCGTTTGGGTAGTCGTGTTGGAGATGCCCTTATCCCGTGGTTGTCCGATCGATCTAAAGCCAGCTTAAATCTATGTCTACTTTTGCGTGATCGTGGACACATCACTCACACTGCTCGCATCCTCTAGTGTCTTTCCCTGTCAGTCGGCGCCCCAACAAGACTCTACTCGCACATAAACCTAGGGCGAGATGGCCGAAGCACCTCCCGCCATCTCCATCACCGTCGCGGCTGAAGCACCTCCCACCGCTGCCACGGTGTTGAAGAAGCCAAAGGTCAAGATGACGATGGAGCAGAGGGCCACCGCGAGAAAGAAGCGGGCGGATAGGAGAAAGGTCGCGGAGAAGAAGAAGCTCGATGCCACCACGACCAAGGAACGTAAGAGGGAAGCAGATCATCTCGCGGCCCCGTAGTCGAAGGCCCGCGCGAAGGCTATCGCAGCCTTAGTCATGCCGCAAGCCCTCATGACGCTCAACCGTGGCGCGCTCACGTAGATGGCGTGGCGGGTGTAGTACGTCCATTTTGCATCACTATTTTATATCATAATTTGCTGTTATTCATTGATATGTTTCATATTTAGAGATGATACTTATGTTATTTCACCTATTTTGCATGTTTCATGATCATTGGAGAATTATTCACCGGAGTCAGGATTCTGCTGGAAAAAGCACCGTCAGGACACCATATTTCGGAAGATCAACAATTGACGGCAATTATATGAAAAATCCTATTTTTCCAGAAGACGAAGGGAGCCAAAAGGAGCCAGGGAGGGCCACCATGGGCCCCCTCCATAGGCCGGCGCGGGCCCTGGCCTGGCCGCGCCGCCATGTGGGGAGGGGGCCCACAGCCTCCTCTCCTTCGCGTACATCTTCTCCCGAAAACCTAAGGCACGGGGAGTTACGGAGAATTGACAGAGCCGCCTCTGCGGGGCGGAGAGACACCAGAGAGAAAAGAGCTCTCCGGCGGGCAGGAATCCGCCGGGAAATTCCCTCCCGGAGGGGGAAATCGACGCCATCGCCATGATGGACATCATTGGAATCATCATCATCATCATCTCCACCATCTACACCGCCATCACCACCGCTGCATCTCGTCACCGCTGTAACAATTTGGGTTTGATCTTGATTGTTCGATAGGGGAAACTCTCCCGGTATTGATTTCTACTTGTTATTGATGCTATTGAGTGAAACCATTGAACCAAGGTTTATGTTCAGATTGTTATTCATCATCATATCACCTCTGATTATGTTCCATATGATGTCTCGTGAGTAGTTCGTTTAGTTCTTGAGGACATGGGTGAAGTCTAAATGTTAGTAGTGAATTATGGTTGAGTAATATTCAATGTTATGATATTTAAGTTGTGGTGTTATTCTTCTAGTGGTGTCATGTGAACGTCGACTACATGATACTTCACCTTTATGGGCCTAGGGGAGTACATCTTGTATTCGTTTGCTAATTGTGGGGCTGCCGGAGTGACAACCTAAACCCCCGTTAGTATATCGGTGCAGGAGGGATAGCAGGATCTCAGAGTTTAAGGCTGTGGTTAGATTTATCTTAATTACTTTCTTGTATTTGTGGATGCTTGCAAGGGGTATAATCACAAGTATGTATTAGTCCTAGGAAGGGCGGTGCATTAGCATAGGTTCACCCACACAACACTTATCAAAACAATGAAGATTAATCAACTATAGGAAGCGAAAGCACTAGACTAAAATCCCCGTGTGTCCTCAAGAACGTTTGGTCATTATAAGTAAACAAACCGGCTTGTCCTTTGTGCTAAAAAGGATTGGGCCACTCGCTGCAATTATTTCTCTCGCATTTTATTTACTTGTACTTTATTTATCATATATCAAAACCCCCTGAATACTTGTCTGTGAGCATTTACAGTGAATCCTTCATCGAAACTGCTTGTCAACACCTTCTGCTCCTTGGGTTTGACACTCTTATTTATGAAAGTACTACGATACACCCTATACTTGTGGGTCATCGTGAGTCAATGGCATGTGCGAGTTAGATCGTCTGACCCGCCAGCCCTTCCAGACGGCGCCATGCATGTATACCTCCAGCTCGTCGCACATGGCACCACCTGACGAGGAATTAACTCGTCAATGCCTACAGATTGTAGACTTAGGGTTTCGTAAGAAGTAGAGGGCAAGTAGATCTCAAAGGTTTCAGCCGACAAAGGTGCTCGACTAAGGGTTACAGTGGTTCTGTTGACAAAGATTCGATCCCTCGTTTCTCCCTCGGCTCCCCTTTATATAGGAGGTGGAGCCGAGGCTTTTCGTGCCGTACAAGTTGCAAACTACCCAATACATATTGGGCATTTCCTATTTTGATACAACATTGCTACTATAACTCTACTTTCCTTATCCAGAATCTCGACACGGGCCTCCAAAGTTTCGGGTCCGTGGGCTTCATGTCATGTCCTTATATCATGGGTACTTTATTCGGTTATGCCTATTCGGCATACCTATGTCAGTAGCCCCTGAAATTTTGCTTGAATCGTAGAGTCGAGTAAAATCTCCATCGTAAAACCGAGTCGCATGTTTATTTAATAAAACTTTTGAATCATAATGAACGTTTTGCTCAATGTCTATTTGTACAGGGATGACGGTAAATGGGGTTGGTTCATCTTACGGATCAGGTACCAGTTAACTTCTCTTGTGGAAAACCCGCATAAACCTACTAAACTCGGTCACAAGACCGACTCGAGACTACCGACATAATTCGACACGCGCCGCTTAAGGACTTATAGTGAATCGAATCCTAGCTTTATTTTATCGAGTACTAACACGTCCGTTAGGATTTTTCTTCGCATTTGCTGATACGGATAAAGTGGGAGAGTGCATTCGGGTGCGATGTCACGCCACACAGGACGGATCCTGGGGTCTTACCTTCGCACTCTTTTTCGAGTCATTGCATTCAGAGTTTTTATCGTGGTGGACGCGCTCTGAGAAAATAATTATCCTAGTGACTGCGAGATAATGCAGCTCGAAGGTTTGGATGGAACCTGGACCTCAGGTTCTGAAAAGAAGCATCATTGTCCAATAAGGACAATGTTATAAAATCCAAATGATGCATGCATGAGTGCATTATTTTATGTTGAATCTCTTTTCCCAAAGTACTTATTAAGATTTTGATGATTTAGGTTTTATTTGAATATTTATGCCTTAGGCAGTAATTTATAATCCTTTAAAAATGAGTGTTCAAAAGATTCACATTTAGTTTCTTGCAGGCATATAATGGCACAATTACTTTCATCAATTTTGTTAAACACCAATAATCTCTTGTCTTTGTCATTTAAACCTCTGATATTCCAACAAAGAACATTCCAATCAACCTTCATTGTTGTTGTATTCATTAAAACCAAATATAGCATTGGATAAATGGACCATGCATAACAGGCCACACAAGATAACCATGAACACCATAGTAGCAAATATTATCATTACAGTCACAAATGGAGAAAAGAAGTCTTGCACTTCCAGCTATGCTCTTAATTGCACACAAACACACCACTGACTAGTCTCACATTGCCACAAAAGCACCACCAACTGTTTGACCTAATAAACTATAATTCATTGGATGACTTCTTTTCCTTGGTGTCCACAGGAGCAGCCATAAGCTTCTCTGTTGATGTCCTCCTCAGGGATTTGTAGTTGCCTTCCAATGTTCTGCAAAGTGGAAACAAGTATGAAAGGAACAACCTCCTCCTTATCGCATTGGCTTGGATGACTTAGGCTTTTTCCTAGTTGTGCCCTTGTCTGGCATACTCTCAAACTTATACCCATTTGCTTTAGCCATGTGTCTAGTACATCTTACGACAGAACTATCGGTCAAGATGAACTGTCCACATCTTCGGTAAAGAGAAACTGCAGCAGTGATAGAATTCCTCCTGGACCTTTCTTCATCCCTTATGAATATGCACTTGGCTTTAAGTGCACTTCTTGTAAACCTTGGGGTAAAAGGGTCCTTAATTTTCCTCTTGTGACTCTTGTTCTCCCACCAACAAACTCAGAATCAGGTGGGCTCCACGAATTGCTCACAAGGAGCCATTGGTGCTTCAGCTGTAACAGTATCTCGATCAAGCTCCTACCAGGAAAGCAGGGCAAACTTAAGTGTAGGTAATGCCATAGGAATAGCCTTCATAAAAGAGAGGAGCTAAACCTTTATAGATTCGATCCATGATCATGTCCTTGGGCAACGAGAGGCCCAACCATCACATCAACCAACAACTTGCAAAGCTAGGAAATTGTTTGTGTAAAAGAGAGAAGCTTCTTGTCTACCACATCAATGCACCTCAATCTGTTGATTGCAAATGCTGTGGAGCATGTGCTTGAACCTTCTGAACTTGAGGTATCAGAAAAGCCAGACTCATTAAGCTGGTGAATCATTCCTTTGGCTGCTCGGGGATTTCTTCTTCTTGTTGTTCTTGCAGCCCTCCACCTCCATAGCTTGATCTTGCTCTTCCTCCACCTCAAACAAAGGGTGCTGAACTCCATGATTATGCACCGGGGCTTTCCCTGTTCTTGCACATCCCATCCAATCTCGGAAATTGTGGATTCACAAAATATTCAAATCAGGCTGCGTGCCCAGGCATAGGATGTGGATTGCCATTGGTGGCATTTGGTCCTCATCATGTGGTAGCTCATGACAAATTCAGCGGTGAGTATAAAACAAGCAGCTGTCCAAGATTCCTTAACTCCACCATGAAGCATATTTAGTGAAAACAATATCCCTAGGAACCTTAGCTTGATTGGAAAGCCACATAGCAAATTGTTCTCTCAAGCGAGCATCATCCTGATGCCAATGTAGCAATTTTCCAAAGGAACTAATAGCATTAGCCAGATCATAATCAGTCCTATAGTCAACGGGACACTGAGAAGCATTAACCATCCAAATCGAAAACCACTGAACAGCCCTATGATTTTCCCTATCATCATGGTTGAGAAATCGAACAAAAACCCCTGTTGTATCGATAGGGAATATGATTGACCAACGCCGCTCGGCCGCAGGACTACGAGACGATAAAACCCAAACCAAGCAAACATGGCTGAACATCCTCTACAGTTGTTGCAGCTGGCCTTCAATAAAATTCCGTACTCTTGACGCCAATGCGGGATTAGCGACCGGGGCGGCGGCATAAGTTCTACGACACGGATGTTGTCATGGCGCGCGGCGGATCAACGGAGGACGCAGAAGGTCCGCGGAAGAACGGGTAGGGACGCCATCGATGATCTGGTGACCATGTGGTAGCCAGGAGTCGGGTCGACCTCAAAGTTCGCCATTGGAGGGTGACAAGACGGAGCGTGAGCGGAGGTGTCGGGGCAACGAAGCGGGGGAAGGGTTGTGCTGAAGTAGATGCTTGGGTATGTTTAGCGGTTTGTGGAACCGAACCGTCGCGGCCGTGCGAGAAGCACCTCCCGGTGGGAATCTATGTACCGAACCGACAGAAGGTTCATTAATGACAGGATTACTCTGTTTGGGGACCCATTTAAAGGATTTTTATTCTTCCAATCTAAACAATCCTTAGAAAATGACCATATCGGAAACAAAAACGACACCGAATTTTCCTTGTGCAATCCTTGCACTATGACCCATAAATACATCTTGAACATTCCCAAACTTGAAAAGCCATGTCATCAACCAAATTAGCTAAAGCAATATATCTATGGGGATCTTCCTCTTGAGCTTGTGTATGAGATATTTGTTTTGTACCCGAAGTAGAAGCATGATCAGTGTCCTTTGAAGGAACAACATTATGAATAGAGCTTGCTTGATCATGAAACGGGGAGAGTTTGTATTATGATGCTTCTCAATTGGCTGAACAAGCTTGTCTTGTGAACTCAAAAGGTTTCTTGAGAACCAAATTTCAAAGAGGGCAACGTAGATGTACAATGAGTAGGAGGCAAGACAACTTAAGTAAATTTAGGATTTTGATACCCTTTGCATCTGTGTATTCAATTGAATCGCAAATGAGAGATTTCTTGAAGGAGCCTTATCTTTTCTCGAGAATAGGTTTGGGTTGACCCTGTTGCATAGCAGACATTCCAGACGTACTCTCTTTTTTGTAGGGCTAACTAGAGTCGAGTTGCTCACACTCCCTTTGCCAATTTTGAAATTCTCTTTGCCAGTTTGGACCACCCCAACTCCAAAGGTGGAAAAAGCACTTGAATTGTGTACAAGCAAAGCTTCTAAGATTAAATAAATGAAACCCAACAGATTTGCATGAAACAATTTATAAGGACTTTCTGCCCCAAAAGATTTGATAGATTTGCTTTTGTGCCCTCCATTGGTGCTTCTGGGGGGATTATTGTCCTTTGGAATAGTAGGGTTTTCATGGGCACTCTTCTTGAAATCACTCACTCTGCTATTAGGATACAATTCACTTCTGCTCACACTACTGAAAAGTGGACTAGTTCTTGTGTATGGTCCTTGTAGAGGATCATGAGGGATGAATTTGTTCAATGGTTGCATGATTTGGATATCCCTGTACATGATAATTGGTTACTTATTGGGGACTTTAATTTTATGAGATCAGTTGATAATAGGAATAAACCAGGGGCTGATATGGCAGATATCTTTCTATTTAATAGTATCATCAGCCATCTGGGGTTATTGGAATTACCTCTGAAAGTAGACGTTTTACTTGGTCTAACATACAAGCCACACCCCTGATGGAACAATTAGATTGGTTTTTCACAACATGTGAATGGACTCTAAAATTTCCCAATACAATGGTATTCCCTGTCCAAAATCTACCTCAGATCACATCCCTTGTGTGGTGTCTATCTCTACATCTATTCCAAAAGCAAAGATTTTTAGGTTTGAGAATATCTGGTTGGAGCAGCCAGGGTTTATGGATGTAGTGAAGAAGGCTTGGGAATTACCAACTCACAAAAATAATGTGGCTTCTGTTTTGGCTGCAAAATTTAAAAATCTCAGATATACTCTGAAGAAATGGGGGAAAAATTTGTCTCATTTGAAATTGATAATTGAAACAACTAGCAACAGTCATATTATTCTTTGATAATCTGGAGATTCTAGGGATTTAAGTAGGGAGGAATTTAATTTCAGAAATATTGTGAAGGTGCATCTTAAAAAGTTCTTGGGCATACGGTCAACATATTGGAAGAATAGATGTACAATTAGATGGATTAAACTTGGAGGAGAAAATACCAAATTCTGTCATGCCAAGGCTGCGAAAGATCAGATATAATGTGATCTCAGTTATTAAGGATGAACAAGGGAACTCTATGGTGGATCATAATCAGAAGGCTAATGCTCTTTGGACATGTTATAAAAATAGAATGGGAGTAACAAATGTACATACACAAGCTGACATATCACATCTTATCTCTCTGTTGAAGGTTTGGAATCTTTGTCAAAAGAGTTTACTTGTTGAAGAAATTGAGGGTGTGGTTAAACATATGAAAACTGATAAAGCTCCTGGTCCAGATGGATTCAATGGGTTGTTTGTCAAAAAGTGTTGGCACATTATAAAGGATGACTTCCTTAACTTGTGCAAGGATTTTCATAAGGGTCAAGCTTCTCTGGAAAGTATTAATAGCTCCTTTATAACCACGATTCCAAAGAGTTTGTCTCAGAAACATTGAATGATTTTAGACCAATCTCACTGACAAATGCTTGTCTGAAATTTCTGACAAAGTTGGCTGCTAACAGACTTCAGATTCAAATTACAATGTGCATTCATGAAAATCAGTATGGGTTCATAAGGGTAGAAACTATTCAAGACTGTTTAGCATGGACTTTTGAATATCTACATCAATGTCACAAATCTAAGAGGAAAGTTATTGTGTTAAAGCTAGATTTTGAAAAGGCCTTTGATACAATTGAACACAAAGCCATTATCAATATAATGGAACTTAAAGGGTTTGATCCAATATTTATTAATTGGGTGATTGAGATTCTTTCTTCTCGTTCATCTGCAATTCTGTTGAATGGGGTTCCTGGTAAAACTTTTGTATGCAAAAGAGGGGTCAGACAGGGAGATCCTTTATCTCCTCTTTTATATGTTCTTGGTGGGGATCTTCTACAAAGTTATGTCAATCATGCATACATAGAAGGGAGATTAAAGGCACCAATTCCAAATAGAGGAAGTAATGACTATCCTATAGTGCAATATGCAGATGACACTATTATTATGTTACCTGCTGAGATTGAGCAATTCTGAGATATTGAAAGAGGTTCTTGGGGTATACAGCATTCACTGGTCTCAAAGTTAATTATCACAAGTCTTCACTCATACCAATAAATGTTTACCGGTTAGAAGCTGAGGCACTATCAGCACAGATACAATGTAATATTGCCTCCATGCCATTTCCATACCTTGGTATTCCAATGGGCACAACTAAACCAACAATCGGGATCTCTCTCCACTCACTGATAGAATTGAAAGAAGGCTTACTGCTTCAGCATCATTCTTGTCTTATGGAGATAGATTAATTTTGGTTAACTCTGTTACTGTCATCCATGCCTATTCATTTTCTTAGTACATTGGATATACCAGGATGGAGTGATTGATGTGATTGATAGAGCAGAAGGAATTGCTTGTGGAGGAAAAGAAAGGATGATGAGAAAGTGCACTCTCTGGCCTCCTGGGATATGGTATGCAAACCAAAGAATAAGGAGGCTTAGGTATCATTAATCGAAGATTAGAACAAGTGCCTCATGATGAAGCAGCTCCATAAATTCTACAATAATGTGGATCTTCCTTGGGTCAAACTAATAAGGAACTCATACTATTATAAAGAGGCACCACATGCTGTCCTTTTTGTGGTTCATTTTGGTGGAGGAACATTATGAAAATGTTTGAATTATACAGGACAATTGACAAATTGCAAGATTGGGTATGGAGAGACTATTCTTTTCTGGTCAGATAATTTGAATGATGGGGTACTACAAGATATTTTTCCCAGACTATTTTCCTTTGCAAGGGACACATACATTTCAGTCAAAGAGGCATTGCTAATTATTGACCCTGCACAGGCTTTTCATCTGCTGAGGCTGCTATTGAATTAAGATCACTTCAACATATGCTAGCGGTGTAGTTACCTCGAGATCAGGATGATCAATGTTATACAAGCAATAAATCAGGAGCCTTTGTTCCAAGTCAAGTATACAGATTGAGTTTTCAACATATCAATTCACACTTTCCATCGCAATGGATGCGGAAAAGCAAGTGTACCTCTAAGCACAAATTCTTTGCTTGGCTTATATTACATGATCGAATCAACACCAAGGATATGTTAAGGAGAAGACATTGGCAAGTTACCTCTGATCATAGTTGTGTCTTATGTGTTGCTGATGCTCTGGAAAATTGGTCACATTTATTCTTTGAATGCACTTTCGAGTGTCAGTTTGGATATACTTACAAATCAATTGGACATCAGGTTCTGGACCAGAAATGTTGAAAAATACGAAAAACGTTTTAAGGGGCCCTTTTTGTGGAAATTATTATTTTGGCCTGCTGGAATATATGGAAACAGAGGAATAATAAGATTTTCAAGGATATACAACCAACCTTTAGAAGTTGGAAGGAGGGTTTCTTTTCTGATATTACTCTACTTAAGCATAGAGTAAAAGAGAGTACTGTTCCCATCTTGTCATCATGGATTGACAATTTGTTGTAAATAGTTAGAATCTAGTTGTGTTCTTTTTGTAAATATTGTACATACTTTATGCTTTGAGTAATAAAAGGCTGTGGGGGGCTCCCCTGCAGTAGTTAGTTTAAATAAAAAAAATTATAATCCTTTAATATTAATATTATATTATTTTCTTGTAAAAGAAAAGATTTAGGATTAATAGAATTTTCCTTTGGAAAATATTTACCTTAAATGAAAGGATTTGGAATAATAGAATCTTTCTCTTTTTGGAAATACTGAATCTTGAAAATATTAAAGTTATTTGGAATTTTCCTTGATTTTTATATCCAAGGAAAATTGCAAATTTGAATTTTTAATTTAAAATTCTCATCAAAAAATCTTTAATTTGAATTCTCATTTTTATTTCATTTCAAATTTTATTTTGGTTAAGGAATATTTTCTATGAGTTATTCATATTTTTCTTGAATTTTTGGAGTTGTTTAGGATTTATTTGCAATTTTTATAGTGTAGGATTTGAATTTAAATTTGAATTGATTTAAAACCTAGGAAAAATGTCCAAAAATACCCCACCCCTTGGTCACCCATTAGGAGTCGAACGGTTCGGTCCGATCAAGCCAGCGTCGGTCCCTCATCTCTCACACGCTCGAGCCTAACCTAACCTGGAGCTCTGGCGACTCAGGAGATGGCATCGCCGCCATAGTCGCCGCCGCGCTCCGGCTCACTTTGGCCACCTCTAGCCACGCCACCGGTCGCGTTCGAAACCCCTTGCGATGCTCCATCGATCCATCCGAAAGGATTCGCCGCTTGCTTCCTCTGCTCCGGTTCGCCTCCGTGTTGGATGCGGGAGCGAATCGCCTCCGGCGATTTGGTGTCTCTGCGAGATGTAGTTGTAAATCGTCGACTTCACGTGCAGGGCCGACTGGCGCGGGTGATGCGTGGCATCGCTGCGATCGTCCCAGTGCGTGGTTGCGGTGGTTGGTTAATCAGCATAACGATGGCGTCTACTCCGGATTCGCAGCTGCTGCGGCCGCGCGGGCACTGCCTTGCCATGTCGTGGCCTCTGCTTCCAGGCGCAAGTAAGTTCTCCCCTTTCTCCTCCATCTCTGTCACCTCTCTGTACGCCTCCATTATCTTGTTGTTCATCCTTTTCTTCCTTGCTTCCTGATGATTTTGGGATCATCAGGAACGCCTCTCCTGATGCCCTTACATCCCCTCCTTCCTCTGATGCATTACGGCTAGATTTCCATTGCGGCCTTGGCCAATCATGTGTTGCGTACTGTTTTGCTCATGCTTGCTACTGCTCCATTGCCGTTGTTATGTGAATTAGTTGTTCCTCTTGCTTTGCTGATACTTGGTGTTCTATCTGCACCGATTGTGAATGCTAGCATGCTATAATTCATATATATCCTTGCTTGATAGGTTGAATTGCTTCAATGGTTCCTTCTGGAGCCTGTGCTGCTATGCCCATGCTTATTTGATCCTACTGGATGGTTGTGCTAGTCCTATTCTACTTGTTCATTCTCTTATGCTGCTTAATTGCTCTTGGTGGCCTTTCTTGTTAGCGATGGCTAATGCTGTTCTTGGTGATGCTTGTGATGCTCTCCTGTGACCTATCTTTGGATCCATTGATCCATTTGGATCACTATATGCTAGTGGCTAGGTTCTTTGGTTCAATTCTTGGATGATTTGGATGCTTGCTAAACTCTTTGTAATTGTTTAAGCTTGCTCTAGCGCTAACCATGTGTTGGTGAGCTGTTGTTGCTCTCCATAGCACATTGAACATGATTCAATGGCTAGGATGCCTTTGGTCATCCTACTGGTTGCCTCACTGTGATGCTATTGCTTATCAAGTAATGAATTATCTTGTATTCATGCCTTGGTTGATTATTTGTATATGAATTGCTTATGCAGTATCGATTATATGCAAGGATTTGTGTGAAATGATATCTCCAATATCAATTGGAAAATATATAAAGTCTGAATCCTTTCTGGATAATGATGACTTATGAATTTTGATTGCTGGATGGCTTGTGGTTGATGTGACCATAGTAGCTCTAGCTACTGCTTGGGTTGCTCTCACTGTTGGATCATTTCTTGTTGGCTAAACTCATTGTTACTTACACAGTAGGGTATCATAATTTATATGAATGCCACTGTGACTTGTCTGTGAAGAAAATATGCATAAACTGATGGTTTAATTGGCTGGGAATAGCTAGGTGGTCTCTACTGGTTTGCTATTTGTGCATCTATATTTATCTATTTGCACAAGATTAGCTTCTGGATAGTATTTGGATCTAGCTGCTCTTTTACGCCGACAACTCTTGGTCAATACCAAGTGATTTTACCCCATCATGAGCATCTTGCTCATGCTTATGTTGTGTATTATGCTAAGAGATGGATTGGATCCTGGATCACTCCAGCTATAAGTTATACCTTGCTCCAGCTCCTAGATTTGGTTGCTGTTGAGCTTTGCTTGATGGTTTTGGTTAACTTTCCCTTCTCCTCCTTGCTCCTGGATGATCTTGCTTATGTTCCCATGTCTCTGGTTGGTTTTGGCTTGGTTGGTTTGGAGAACTGGATGATTTCTAGGGTTTGTCTTATGTTCTTGAGAAAGAACAGCTATGGACTACTAATGTTCACTCCTAGCTGCTTGTTGTTGATCTGGTCGACTGAAATGGACACTCCCGATGTTTCTACCTATTTGTAGAGTCTGGTGGTTCTTCCCTGCCTTGACACATGCCTGTGCAATGTGGTGACTAGGCCATGGTTGTCTGGCTGTTGATCATGCACATCAGCTTGTGAGTTGTGTGTGCTTGAAGTGGAAACTTGTGCCCATCATTGCTCTAACTTGGTCTGCTGATGTCTATCTCACTCTTTGGCATGGTTTGTGACACTGACTAGTGGCATTGACACTTGTATTTTCACAATCTGGCTAGTTTCCATGTATATGCAGGTTTAAGGCTCCATTTGATCCAGGGACAAGAAGATCAAGACTTGTAGTTGAGGATTTATATTTATAGATCAACACTTGTAATATTCTTTTATTTTCTTTTTTATATTGTTAATTCTTGTATAATTGAATATTTTAAATACAATGTAATTGTGTGTGTATGATCAATAAAGCTCAAGGTTTTCTCTAATGAGCTTTACTTTATTATAATTATTATGAATTATTTATTATTGATGTGCTTTTGAATTATGAATTCATAATTCATTTATATATTGGTTACTTTATACTTCTATTGTTTTAATTCAAATTTGAAATGCCAAATCAAACATTCTCCCAAAACCCTAAGTTTCAAAAGAGTTCATGTAGAAATTCATAGTACTCACATTGCTCTAACCCTAATAGCAACGAGAGAGAAACCCCGATCCCTCTTAGGTTTTATGCAATAAGGCGCGAATATTTCCCCTGTTTTGCGATGAAATGCACGTCCCATTTCTAAATCTACCCTTCATTGGTCCTATGTTCTGGGATATTACAATGTTGGGGATGCTCTTGATGATCCATATATTTTGAGCTCGATGTAGATGATCATGTGTATATTCACTCTCATTGTGGTGCCTTCTTGAAGGTTCTTCATCCTCATAGTAGTCCATGTACGTAGTCCTCCGTAGACTTTTCCTCGCTATGCATGTTAGTCACTAGGATTGGTGTATATATATTGTGGAAGGAAAACTACCAAAAGGTCAAAACTCATAACAAAATCGAGAAAATGGTTCAAGTTAGAGAACAATCGATATGGACTCACACAGACAAAGAACACACACAAAAGGCTAAAGTTCTATATGTGGTAGGTGACATAAGCATCCTGGATGGGCCTGCCAGATAGCACGAGGTTCTTGAAGGCCATAACCCGAAGATTACGAGCACTGGAAGCCCATGAGAAAGTCGACTATGGCAAGTAGAGATAGATTAGGAATAAGGAAGTTTGTATTCTTACGGGTCAAACTCAAAGAGTCTCCCGACTATTGTAACTTGTGTAATACAAAACCCTCGGCTCCGCCTCCTATATAAGGGCGATTCGAGGGACAAAGAAAGGATCAATTTTATTGTCAACAAACCCTAGCTTTTTAGCAGTCGAGCACCTTTTCGGCTGAAACCTTTGAGATCTACTTGCCCTCTACTTCCACGAAAACCCAGTCTACAACTGTAGACGTTGACAAGTTAATCCCTTGTCAGTAGGTGCAGAAGTGGATAGCAAACTAAAAGAACCAAATCAAGAGTGTACTGTCAAATGTGGGTAAAATCCAAGTCAAATTTCAAGAGGGGTGATCTATTATCAAGGAAACACGAAAACACACACAACAAGATATTTAATTAGTGCATGAAACACCTATTTCTATTGAACTTGCTGAGTATGCTCGTACTCACCCGTTCCCTCCTGAACCCTCTAGGAAGATTGAGAGTCATAAAAGGAGCAGCTACCATGAAACTCGAAGATGGAGGAGTCAACTATTACAAGGGGCATGACCTAGTTAGTGAAGTCAACAAAGTCAAATTCTATATACACCATGGTGAAAACCTAAACTAGGAGTAGAATGGAACCAATTCCCTAATCCTAAAACCTAAGTAGCTAGAGCTTAGCAATAGTTTCTTTGGGAAGCTAAGTATCTCTATAGGTAGTGGTAAGGATAGGTCTAGTCTACGAGTTGTTCTTTTGTAACTTTACCTCGCTATAATCAGGTAGCTATGAAGATTTTTTGTAAAGAGTCAGAGTTGTAATTCCATAGACATGCCTTGAACTCGCAAATGTTTATGTTGTACCACTATGTAAAATGTAATACTAGTACAATGGTGTTTAATTGATATTATGTCCACAACTTGCAGACTACAACATGGAGTGGTATGCTAGCACTACAAGAAAAGTTCTGATAGACAACGTCCCAAAATCGTCAACTAAGGGGCATTTTTCGTCGCCTATGGGCCTAACCCGACGATATGGGTTCCGTTGTCGAAACTGCGTCAGGCAAAGTCCAACGACGATTTTTTCGGTCCGTCGCGCTTGGGCGCCCTTCCGCCACGGAAAATCGGACCGTTGCGGAAGTGTTTCCGGGAGCCCGTTGACTGCTGACGTCATGCAAACTGACACGTGGCAGACGCCGTTAACTGCCAGTTAACGGCGTTAACCGGCTGAAACCCCGTGGTAGATGGTAGGCCCACACGAGGCCTGCCACGTCTTAAGCGGGCCGGGCCAGATGACATAGTTTGACCGGTCAACTATATAGCTGGGCTGGTCCATTAGTTAAGTGGGCCGGGCCTAACCTCTAAGGTTGACTGGTCAAAACTTAAATGGGCCGGCCCATTTAACATGTGGGGTCCACCTTACAGCAACTGGGCCGGCCCAAGAAGCAAGTGGGCCGGGCCAAAACACAGGTGGGTCCCACTTTCCTGTTAAAGGGCCGGCCCATTTAGTGTGTGGGGTCCACCGTATAGCAAGTGGGCCGGCCCAACAAGCTAGTGGGCCGGGCCAAAAACACAGGTGGGTCCCACTTTCCAGTTAAAGGGTCGGCCCATTTAGTTTGTGGGGTCCACCATATAGCAAGTGGGCCGGCCCAACAAAATAGTGGGCCGGGCCAAAAACACGGGTGGGTCCACTTTCTGTTAAAGCGGCCCATTTATTTGTGGGTCCACCATATAGCAAGTGGGGCCCAACAAAATAGTGGGCCGACCAAAAACACGAGTGGGTCCTTTCTGTTAAAGGGCCGGCCCATTTAGTACGTGGGGTCCACCATATAGCCATAGTTTTAAAAACCGGACCGGACCGGCGGTCAAACAGACCGAGCAGACGCCCTATAGGTTTTATAAGTGCCATTGGTCTAATTAGCAAAAAACCAGAAAAAATGTATACAAATATTTCGTTTTTGGCAGGATTCGAACCTATGACCTGTCACCATGCTCAAAGCTCTACGACCCAATAACACCTCTGCTAGGTTTGATTTGTGATATACTATAGAAGTTAATACAATATATAGGATTACATGCTAATATTTCTCAAGATTACCATAATAATTTATTAAATTTAGCGGTTTTTATCATATTGAGCCAGGCAGAGCAGCGGTTGAACAGATGAACCATGAGCAGTCCTTCGCCGTTCACTCGCTGGTCGGTTTTAAAAACTATGCATATAGCAAGTGGGCTGTGACAAGATAGTGGGCGGGCCAAAAACACAGTGGGTCCCACTTTCTGTTAAAGGGCCGGCCCAATTAGTATGTGGGGTCCACCATATAGCAGGTGGGCCGGCCCAACAAGATAGTGGGCCGGGCAAAAAACACAGGTGGGTCCACTTTCCTGTTAAAAGGCCGGCCCATTTAGTATGGGGGTCCACCACAAAAGCAAATGGGTGGCCCAACAAATTAGTGGGCCGGGCCAAAAGCACAGGTGGGTCCCACTTTCTGTTAAAGGGCCGGCCCAATTAGTATGTGGGGTCCACCATATAGCAGGTGGGCCGGCCCAATTAGTTTGTGGGGTCCACCATATAGCAGGTGGGCACCCAACAAGATAGTGGGCACGGCCAAAAACACGGCGGGTCCCACTTTCTCTTAAAGGGCCGGCCCATTTAGTATGGGGGTCCACCACAAAAGCAATTGGGCTGGCCCAACTAAGTAGTGGGTGGGGTCCACCTTAAAGCAAGTGGGCCAGCCCAACTAGAGTGTGGGGTCCACCGTCAATCAAATGGGCTGGCCCAATAAGTAAGTGGGCCAGCCCAATAAGTAAGTGGGCCAGCCCGTTTAGTTGCTGTTTATATGCTGGCATAATATGGGCTTTAGGAATTTGCGGGCAGGCACATATGTGATTTCGCTTAAATGGGCCGTTTAAGGGATGGGAATTCGTGATTTAGATACTGAGAATATTTACGCAGCATTGATTTCTGTCGGATAGCCTCACTTACCACAAGCACCAAAGAAAAAATGCGCGAAAGAACTATAAAAACTAACTAAATATTACATCAGCTGCAAGGCATTGAAAAAATATTACAGAACCCAGAGAAATTGAATGGTAATTAAACCTAGCAATACAATGAAGCGATCCAGCAATCTTTTAAGTTGTCCATGCAGCACCTATATCTGAAACAAAGACATTACAAGTTAAGACAGCAACAATGGAAAGGCAAAGACACTACAATATTGTTTGCCAAAGAATTTGGAACTCATCATTTCGTCGTTATAACAAGATCATTGTAATGCGCACAATAAGCAAACAAAGAGTGCATGCCGCATACCAACAGCCAATATAACAGAGCATGTTAGAATGAAACAACAGACTTACTACTGTCGAGTCCCATGCAAACCAACATGTTCAGGGAGTACAAAATTGGCAACAACAGAGTAGCAGGCTATAAATTTTGTAACAACGACTGAGCAAGATGAAGTTATGATGGCTACATCTACAGAGCAGGGAATGTAAACCAAAAATAGAAGTTACGATGGCAAAAGCTAAAGAGGAGGGAATGTGAACCAACATGTGCCAAGTGCAATTACTTCATTTTGGCCGTGAACTAAATAATACTCCTGAACTTATAGTGAAGGGGATGCAAATCAAGATGTTTCGGGATATAAACTTGTAATGAGCAACACATAGAGGATAGTTGATGCTGGAGCTTAGGATGGACCAGATACAGAATATAGTGGGATCACCTGTGAACTTGTATAAGAGGGAATGCAAACCAATATGTTCAGCTTTCCATATGTGAGCGTCATGCCAAGTCAGAGAAACAAGTCAATAATGCAGCTTTTGAAGAACAAGATGGCACGCAAAATTATTATCTAGTAGTATGACAAGTTTATTTGTACTACAGGCTAGATAGCAGAGTGATAGCATGCCAAACTAAGTCCTTACTTTGTTAGCTTACAATGAACTAGATACAAAACAATGGCATCACCTGTAGTACAGGGAATGCAAGCCAACATGTTCATGGAGTAAAAAATTGGCACAAACAACATAGTAGCAGGCCATAATTTTTGTAACAACGACTGAGCAAGATAAAGTTATGATGGCTAGATCTACAGAGCAGGGAATGTAAACCAAATATAGAAGTTACGATGCCAAAAGCTATAGAGCAGGGAATGCGAACCAACATGTGCAATTACTTAAAATTGGCCATGAACTAAATAATAGCAGGATGTTACTATAATACCTACAGTATAATTTTTGTAACAACGACTGAGCAAGATAGAAGTTATGATGGCTACATCTACAGAGCAGGGAATGCAAACCAAAATGTTCAATCGCTTAAAGTTAGCAATGAAGTAGAAAATAGCAACGTGTTACGGTCATAGCTAGGAATGAACTAAAAGAGCTTCAGACAAACAAGCATCTGAACCCAGAACATGGCGCTAAAACAAGGGACTTACATTAGGAGAAGCACTCTGTGGGAGTCACAGCAGATCTTCCTGGGGTTGATAGATCCGGTGATGAAGTACGCTACATGTGCTACTTGGGGTTGGAGAGACGGCCATTACACTTCATGGTTACTCATCTCATCTGCAAAAACGTAACGGCGCGTCGTTAGCACAAACAGGTTCCCCCAAGATTAAACAAGAACTTGCAGGCAAGCAATAGAAAAGCGACAGTAGAAGAGTTTAGATCATGCACTGCGCCGGTGAAGCAGATCCGGTTCATGCACAGCGGTGTCGGTGAGCAAGATCCGATGCGGTGGACGACGGATCCGGCGAAGCGGCTCCGGTGGGGTGGACGATACCGCAGCTGAAGCGACTGCGGTAGACTGCTGGATGAGCATATGGTTTCGAGGTTCGGCGGGGATGATCCGGTCCGGTTGATGACGGCGTCGATGAAGCGGCTCCGGCAGGCAGCCGGATGACGAGGATCGCGAGGGCTCGGGTAGGCCAGGGAAGTCCGGCGGGGATGTTCCGGTGCGGTGGTCGTGGAGGTGGTAGAGAGAGGGACTTGAGAAGTTCCGGTGGGTGGTCTCAGATGAGAGACTGAGGGAAATGAATTTTTTTGGGAGGGTATCCGGGGCTAGGGAGGTGGTGATCCAAAAAATGACGGCCAGACCCCCCCACCAACCGACTTTGCTGTCATCTCCACAGGGGTAGAATCGGAATTTGGAAGCGTGTGAAATTTTTGTATTTTGTGGGCGGGAAGTTTTGCCGCTATGAGATTTTGAATTTCGCTAAGGTACAAGTATAATGATAAAAAATTGTGAGACCGTACTAGTACCTCTGTTCAAGGCCGACTGTAAAATCAAATCATCATCAAGTTGAACATCGGTTACTACCATGATCATCATCGGACACAGATCTGGTGACATGCACCTGAAATTGGTGCATTCGTTGCAAAGTATAATGCTAAAAAAATTAGTGACCGTACTAGTACTTCTGTTCAAGCCCGAGTGCAACATCAAATCATCATCACGTTGAAAATTTGTTACCACGATCATGATCTATCTCTAAATTTGGCGCATCCGCTAAATCTGGCAAACTATAATGATAAAGAAATTGTGAGACAGTAGTAGTACTTCTGTTCATGGTCGAGTGCAACATCAAATCATCATCACGTTTAAAATTTGTTACCATGATCATGATCTACCTCTGAAAATGGGCGCATCCTCTAAAACTTGCAAAGTATAATGATACAAAATTGTGAGACCGTACTAGGACTTATGTTCAAGGTCGAGTGCAACATCAAATCATCATTACATTGAAAAGTGTGTTACCATGATCATGATCTATCTTCTAATTTGGCGCATCCGCTAAATCTCGCAAAGTATAATGATAAAAAATTGTGAGAATGTACTAGTACTTATGTTCAAGGCCGAGTGCAGGATCAAATCATCATCACGTTGAAATTCGTTACAACGATCATGACATATCTCTAAAATTGGTGCATCCGCTAAATCTCGCAAAGTATAATGATAAAAAAAATTGTGAGACTGTACTAGTACTTGTGTTCAAGGCCGAGTGCAGGATCAAATCATCATCACGGTGAAATTTATTACAACGATCATGACATATCTCTTAAATTGGCGCATCCGCTAAATCTTGCATGTGGCGCATCTCAGTGCGGAGCAACAGGCCGGTGCTATCAAGGTTGAGGCGTCAGTAGCGTCATCGGGCTCTCCTTTTTTGATAGATCTTCTACATGGCGCGGCGCACCGCCCGTCGAGAAGCAGTCACATGTGATACCGAGGTGGAGACGTCGCCGGCATCCTCGAGGCGCGGCCGCCCTTCTATGAGCCAGCGTCGACTCAAGGTATATATGAATCCATGCGTTGTCGCGCCCCTTCTTCCGATGAAGTGGGGTGCCTTAGATTTATTGTTCTTCTCTTACGATTATTTCGAGCCGAACATGTGTGCTCTTTCTCTGAATATATTGCTTGAAAAGCTAACCAAGTTAATTAAATTCACTTCATTCTTAATCTTGCGTGCTAATTCTGTTATTTTTGCTGGCAGTGGTGCGTGCAAGGAGATTTATTTGTGGGTGTGCTGAGCTGTTAGGCCTAAGTCGAAATCCTCAGCTTAACGAGGCCTCAGCTTAACACATAAAAAAGGTGTTCAATCTCGCCCACAATGTCCTTTTCTTTCCTCTTCCTTTATTGGAACTTGTTTTGCACACAAGGAAAGTGGCACGTGTAATGTGAGTAAAACCCTCTTAGCCAAAATCAGCTACAAGCAAGATTTTCTGTATTGTAGATGCCCCAATTGACTCTAATCCCCAATGTAGTCTTTTTTTATGTCAGTATAGACTTCTTTACATGGCATGCATTTGCCTAATGAGCAGCATTGTATTGCCATTCTAGCCAACCTGATCGATATGTCAAGCTTCATGCACGAGATGCCATGTTTAATTTACTCCCTCACTCCGATCCATATTTCTTGGTGTAAAATGAATGTGAATCGAAGGGAGTACTTTTCTTAGATACTAGTAGTACTATACCATTTCAAAAAAAAATACTAGTACTACTACATCACAAATGCATCAAAAGAGTACTACCATCACAAGACCACCACGGTTGTACTAGTAGAGTTTAATACTGAACTTCCAAAGGGAATAAGATTACACATATGAACTTTAAACAGGACCAGGAGCATGAGGGCCAGCAGCAGGGGCGTTGACTGGGAACAAGCCAGGCAAGACGTAATTCTGGAGGAAGAGGCCATATGCTGCGTGCTTGGCCTTGGTTGCAGGGCGGTGCTTCCCCGATGTACTTAGGCCTACACCCGTCGCATGCTGGATCAGGCTGCGGATGTCCTTCTGGAGGATTTTGCCACAGAATGGGCAAAATAGCTCCCCGCGCTTGCGGAAACGAATTTCACCACCCTTCAGCCGCTTCAGAACGTAGCGGCTCTTCTGGTCCCTGCGCTCCTTGTTGTCGTCCATGTCGTCAGAATATTCCTGTGAATTATAAAGTACATAATAATCAGGTGCTTAATGACAGATCGAATAAATACTGCACTATCATAAGCAAACCTTAGAAACCCTAAAATTAAATGTGTAGAACAAGTAAATGGCAGAAGAAATCATACTAAATCACGAGAAAACCCTATGAACAGCAATGAACATAAGCCACAACAATTGCAAGTCCACTAAGTATGAACACATAAATTAATTATATGACAAATCAAGCCAACTACATGGCAGATTAGTCGAAATTAAACTAGAATCTGACCGTACGAACCGTAGAATCAAGTACGTCTACAAGAACAAGGTAGGAGATCAAATCAATCAAGAACCAGGTTCGTGCAAACCACGTGAACAGTAATATGACACAAAAAGGATCGGGACAGTTTCGGTAAAAGAGCAGTACCTCCTCGTCGTCACCCTCGACATCCTCCTGGAACTGAACGTTTGGGCCGAAATCGTCGAAGGGGTCGAGGTCCGCGTCCAGCACCGGGTCGAGGAAGACCTCGCCGTGGTGGCCTGCAACGCCTTGCAGATCTTCGGCGGGAGCAACGGCGTTGCTATCCACCTTCTCCTCGACGGCCAGGACGCCCGTTTCGACCGAGGTCGAAGAATCAGACAAGCAGAGGAGACGAGCGGCCTGGGTACCCGGTGAAGCCTCACCCGCCGCGACGGCCACTACCGCAGAGGCATCCTCTGCGCGAGCGGCCGCCGATTGCTCCGCCTCGTACGCAAGACCTGTCTTCATGCTGCTGCGGTTGGAAACGAGGAAGTCGATGCCTCGGAGGTGCGGTGAGTTGATGGGAGGGGAGAGGACGAGCTCGCGAGAGACGATGAGGCCGATTATTTTATAGCCTCTGACTCTCTGTATCAGAATGGCATTAGTTGTGGACGCGAGAGACGATGAGGCCGATTAGTTGTGGACGCGTGAAGTCGTGCATGTACTCGATTCTCACGTATACCAATACTTCCAAACGTCATAAGTAATTCACAATCATTCAGAATAATATGAGACCTTAACATTTTATTGTTTGTGTCAGATATTGTCCATGAAAAATAACATCCTTCAAAAAATAAATCCCCTATGCCAATCCGGTCATGCCCGTCTACTCCAACTAGCTTCCTCGAGTAATTTGTCACCTTACATTCTTAAAATGAACCAAAATTTGGCACAGGGGCATCACATGGAAAATGATGTTACCATTCTCTCTTCCCATTTTTGTTTGAATTTTTCAAAATTGTCATGCCCTAACGGAAAAAATGTATGTTCCTTCTATGAAGCATGTATCAGAATGGCATTACCAAAACCTGGGGGTGGCGGGGCACATGGTGGTGTGATGATACATCACATTTGGACCACACAACACAATTTGGACCAACCAAAAAAATTCAACCACCCTACACAAACCCTGGTCAAAACTAATTTGACCAATATTACAAAAGTTGTACATAATTCAGAAACAGTCAGAAATATACGAAGCATTCAGGAGTCAATACTGAAGACAAAGCAATTATGCCAAAAGACAAAGGCAGAGGAGGAACAGGTCTTGCTATATTGCACAACAAAGCCAAATTCAACTTTTCATCGATTCCAAAATTCTGGCTGCAATTAGCACACCCTGGTCTCCTGATGTCGCAATAGTTGGCTGCTGGGAGCGGAGACACTCGACTTCCTTCTTCAACTTATCGCACTCTGTGCGAACTTTCAAGTACTTCGTCTCGAAATATTGCGCATGTTCAGCATGCAACTCCACTTCCTGTTGAAAACTTTCACAGTCACAGTTGCAATCACACTGACCAGCCTTGTCAGTGACCACACTCATCGGTGGCTGGGCGCGTAGTTCCTCGACTTCCTTCTTCAACTTCTCACACTCCACGAGAACGTCTGAGTACCGTTTATCAAAAGAAGATTGCATGGAACGGGCATTCTCCTTCGATATGGCACGATTTAAAATGCACCTGCCCACGAGGTGGCGGATTTTCTTATGAAGGATGATGTTGTGGCCCTTGATCTGGTCCAGTTTCGCGGAGAATCGTGTTATCACATCCTGCATTGCAAATTCAACAGCAATGAAGTATGCAGAGTGCAGATGAGGGGGGAGAAATAAACAAATGGAGTGCCAACCTCTTCAATATGCCTGAGAGCTGCAAAGTCCTTGTCCATAGGAACCTCTTCAACGATGGAACCGCCATCCCTGGAAGAAAGACATTTAAGTAGTTGGATCTGGCAGCCAGCAAGGAGGCGATGAAACTGCGGCACGGCAATGGAAACATACACGGCCGAAGATGCACACACGCGCACTGGCTGCTCCTCTCCCGGAGACTGGGCATTCGTCTCTGATTCTGCATTCATGATACCAAACCTATGCAAGAGTTTGAGGTTTCTGTTCTGAAGGGTGGTGTTGTGGCCCTTTAATCTCATAATCCCTTCCTGCATGGAAAAATTCACCAGGAACGAATCAGGGATCCTTTTTCATTCACAGGATATGAAAATCATAAGATTAGGAAAAGCATAGGATTTTGTATACATTACAGAGGGTGTATGCGCTATTTTATGGGCTATTTGGAATGTACAAAATGAAGTCGAGTTTAATAAACCCAAATCTCATCCCTTCTTGCAGGTTATCCCTATGATTATTCACTAGATCCGTATGTTTCTTATCTCCAGCCCGAGGATCAGCAGGATATCATGGAGTCTGGGTGCAACTGACTAGAGACAGCCGCACGGGATTTTTACAGCCAGGGTGGCTGGCAGTTTCCTCATAGAATTACTTACTGATGTGTTTTTGCCTTTTTGGCACCCGCTGTTTTCTATGTTTCGTTGGTGGATCTTTGTGTCGACTCTAGCTGATCCGTGAGAAGTTGTCATAATTTGTGTATGAACTGAAGAAAGCAATAAAGCAGCCATATACATCATTTTGATGCAGAGGCTGTGATATGTCCCCCATTTCGAAAAAAGGAACAAACATAGGATATCTATACCTACTAATAAAGGAAGTAAGGTTTCTCCCCAAATTTTTCGTCCGTTTTTGTATTGCCCTTATTTCTCGGTTGAAATTACGAAGAATGCCACCGCTTAATACCAGATGCGATCGTACCGATTCGGCTGTTGTTGGTCAAACCGAACCACATCTTCCCCTGCCCGCTGTTCCTATCCCTCCTCTGCCGAGAGGAAGTCCTGCCTCTCCGCTTCCTTCGTGCTCCCTTTGGCCGTCACGCGCTGTCTCCCTCCTGTTTCCGTCCGAATCGATTGAGAAATCAACTCATCCCCTGCCCGCTCACGCTGGACGGGACAATCTGCCAGGCGGAGGAGACTGACTCGATTGGCAGGTTGTTTCTCCAGTCTCCACACACCGGTGGGCGGTTGTGCCGGTGTGCCGAGGTAGCGGCAGGAGCGGCTCGGATTGGCCCGTACCAGGCATCCCCTCCTCGCCACGGCTTGATTCCTTTGATGGGGATGTAGAAGACGACACGGCGGACACCATCCGCATAGCATCTGGACAGGGGGCGGCTGGATCGACGGAGCCGTGATCTCCCGATAGATTGGGGGAAAAATGAAGTCAAATCTCCGCAATCGATCTCCAAACAAGCAAGGATGCGGAGGCGCATCTTGGCGGTCGCCAGCGGCCGGCCTACACAAGGTCCCAGGACTTAGCGTGCGCCGACCGTGGCCTCCACAAGGTCCAGTTATCCAGTACAAAGGAAGAGGAAACCTTCGGATGATTTCTGCGTCCTCAGCAAAAACCAGTGTCAGAATTACACTGCTCTGGGGATGGCGATCCGCCAGCAGCAACCACCGTCCCAGCGAGGATGAGACTTTACCCAGGTCGCCGGCGCGGTGACAGCACTGGTCGTGGGTGTGAAATCATTTTCCTATCCGCATCCCAGCGTTGGAGCAGTGTGTCTGCGTCCTCAACGATGCCAGGTTGCTGTCGACACTACCGGCGTTGTGCCCAGCGCCAGCGGTGACGCGCGTGCTCACAGGTGTCGAACTGCCGATGCCGTTCTGCTGGTCAGGGACAGGATTAGCTAGGAAGATTAACACTGGTACGAAGGACGGACGTCGTGGGCGGCTGCCGATCGTCCATGCACACGCCTCCTTTGGGGGACACATCGTAGCCTCCTTAACTTGGCTGCCAATCCCTTCCGGCGCATCGTGGATCGGTCGTCTCCTACCGCTGATTTTCCTCATCCTTTTGTGCCGTTCTCAGCATATGTTCCGTGAACGCAATCTAGAAAAACTGGTACTGATCCAATCCTGCATCTTCAGCTCTTTTCATACAATATCGCGGGCTTAATTTAAGTTTTTTCCTCTCAGCACGCAGTGCAGCATCTGTTTTAAAACCAAATCGGACGTTGACGACAAGGCTGCCAATCCAAAAGAGTTACCCACACGGATTGATTTTGTGTCAGCTCACCCATGCATGTACTCAGTAGGCAGGTAGCATTGTCCTTGAATTTCAAGCTCTAGATTATTTTTACATCTCTGTTATACCTTCGCAAAAATGTTGTCCGCAATGTTGTTAATTAATGCTACAAGATGAATGCAGGAATGTTGATTTCAGTTTTGCTGCTTTCAGTAGTTAACGTCACATGATATTTGAGTTAGTCCCATATTCACCACCTTGTACAACCAAGTGGAACTGATATATTTTATATAAAAAAATTATATGTAACTTATGATAACCGCTCAATTTGAACTTTTACCAATTGTATTTAACGTATCTGAAACATTACCCCGGTGCAACGCACGGGCAATTTTCCTAGTATTTCTATAAATCAAACAACTAATGTAGGAAAAAAAAACCATAGGATCTAAATGCTACACAATTCTTATAGAAGTCCTACGAATTAAAGAAGCCCTCATGCAGTACGGAGATGAAGAGGAAGAAAAAAAAGCAATGGATATATATTATATAGTGCATACATTATTAATGCTCTTGAGAGCTAACAAGTGCTCATCAAACAACGGGTCCTCGATAGCTAAGTACGAAGTGGATCCTGCGGTAGAAAGCACGAGCCTGGAACCGTCGGCCCTGGAAGATGATAGCCGGTTTAGTTGGCACCGCCTGCCAGCAAGGACTCAACGAAAATCCGGCATGGCGATGGAAACATACCCAGGAGCTTCGTACCCACCAGGTTGGCGAGAAACGAGCGATTTCTCAACTTGGGTAGGAATGGCGCTGAAACCAGCCGCCATGGAAGAAAGACGGTTAAATTGTTTGATCCGCTAGCCAGCCAGAAGGCAGAGAAACTTCGGCATGGCGATGGAAACATACCGGGGAGCTTCGTACCCACCATCTTGGCGAAACACGGTCGATTTCTCGGCATCGGTAGGAAGGGCGACACTTGAACGGGCGGCCCTGGAAGAAAGACGGTCAAATAGCTGGTTCTCCCGGGTAAAAAAATAGTTGGATCTGTTTGCCTTGCTGTAATCTGCGTTCATGGGGGCAAAGAAAGCACATGGCGATAAAAACCTACCAGGACTCTTGCTGGATTACTCTGCCCTGACCCAACAAGCCCGAAGCAGACTGAGCTTGCGATGGAAGCGCAGACATGCCTGTCCGCCGGCGCCGCTGGTACACTTTCAAAGTCGGAGTTTGCAGGACTTTCAGCGGGATGGATTTCACCGCGGATTTAGTCTCAGACAACAACGCCTCCTTCCTCTTCTTACACTTCTTCATGTTCTTCTTAGACAACTTGTTGAACGATGGATGAATCGCTGGAGGAAGAAGGAAGGGACAAGCAGGTGGGGATAGAAGGGGTCGGTGTAGAGCTCTCCGGGGAGGGTTCCCCGGGGAGGAGGATGAAAACTGGAACGAACAGGACAGGGATGGGACTGGGCAATCTTGTCCGTCCATCCAAAATCAAAGGGCGGGAGCACATAAGACTTTGGGCCATTGACAGGCTGGTCCTGCCACAGGCGGACCCCAAGTTTCAGCGATTCAATGTCAGTGAAAAGATGGGCAATGTAAAAGAATCTTGTTCGGGGTCGGCCGCGGAAGCCAAATCTCTGTGTCCCAAAGTCTACTAGTAGTCTACTCCTATATAGGTATAGCTGCATAGCCATCATACCATTGCATTGATCGAGCTGTACGCCTTTACCACTCTGATTCAGGTACAAAATATTAGTGTTCTCTTGTCAAATCAAAGGCCATGTCAGTTTAACGAAATGGACGTTCTTTAACTCACAAACTACTCCAAGGACATCATTTACGGACTACTGAAGCCATGTACATAATTTCTGGATCGATTTAGTAATTTGCTACAACTGTAATATTATTTCCAATTTTCAGCAATTTATTTGAATTTTAGGATTTTACTTATAAATTTCGCTAATTGACATGTGTAGGAAAGATAGAAAACAACTAGTGTATGCATGACCAATTAATCTGACTAAATAAATCTTATAGTGGCCACTTTGCATCACTCAAACTGAGAGGGCATGTTAGATTCATATGATAGAATAATGGAGAATCGCTATGACATATGCCTCCTTGAATCCTACGGGAAAGAAATCTACATGAATTGGTAGAGCTAGGTGTGTGATGGTATCATCGGAAAGACAAAGGAAATTTCTATAGAGATTGAGAGTGCATAGCATAGTTGTCACAGATGCATATGAATTTTTCCAAGAGGTCTAACCTCTTATTAGAAATCCTATAGGGTTGTACTAGTATAAGAAAACAATACATAGAAATTTTGGAGGATTCAATTCTTCAAATCAAACAAGCTATATAGGGGGAAAATCATATCCTTTGATTCGTACAATTTGTATAGGAGTTATGTAGGATTTGACTATAGGAGTTATGTAGGATTTGACTATAGGATTTGAATATTTGTACGGTTGTGTAATATTTTTACCCAGATCAATTCACATACCACCGGTTATGTATTTTTTTGGGCTATAAAAATAGGAGGTGTGGTATATTTGATGTGTGTAGAGATAATCTCACCATCTTATAGCCACCCCTAACATTTCGAGCAAACAAAAAAAATCTATACCACTACCCACCTCTCGTCCTACACTCAATTCCTACACAACCAAACAACAAAAATTGGCTATCCTAGCCAGGTGGTTGGGGATACTCTCATCCCATAAACCTATCCCCTAAACCAAACAACCCCTAATATGGAGGGAAGGAAAACCTAGATCTGATACTGTACAAAAACACATAAAGCAATCTGGAACCGTCCACATAGAATCAACGGGCCAGAGCAGATGCCTTCTTTGGGAAGGGTCTTGCGCGGAAGCCAAGGAATCCTCTGCGTCGACAATCTGGTGTAGCAGTAAAATAGACCATCATAGCGGAACATTGATGGAGTCACTACAATGCGTCCGAATCCGGGTATAGTCTTGTCATATCAATGGCCATGTCAGTTTCTCCAGATATAATCTATCCGTTAGCTAGTACTACTACTCTAGAGGCTGACGCCACATGCAGAAGTTGTACAGTACTACGACTACTATCGAGTATCGACTAGTCCGATCACGTCCAGGTCGCAACTACTCAAAAATGGCCGTAAAGAAAATGCAGAAGTAGGATGGGGCCACGACAAAAGACATACATCTATTTATGGACAGAGGTAGTATCATATCAGCATGCATTAGCATCTCATTTGCAACTAGTTGCACTCGCATCCTATTATCGGATATCACACTTCTGCACTTTTAAAAAATATGAAGAAAAACAAAACTGGGACACATATTATGTTGTGTATTGCTCCACAGGTCACAGATGAGTATGTAAAAAAAATTCTAGCTTGCACAAAAAAGACAAATGATATGTGAATAGTTAAGGAATATTATTCACTTTGGTCTTTTCTTTTTTCCACAGCTCACATATGGTCACCTTTTGAAACAAATGTTTAGATGTGCGAAAGATACAACATAACCCGTGACTATGATTTGAATTTACATTTTTTTACAAACTCGAAATGTGACATCCGACAATAAGATGAGGGATCAACTAGTTGCGAAATGTTTGCACTCCTGACCATGCATCTGAATCTATCTACTAGACTACTACAACAACATACAAAATGCACCAGTTTTGAACTAGAGATGTAACAGCAGTACTAACCGTTGGTTTCCAAAATCTAACGCTTGTGATTAGAGGGATTCGCGTCAAGAGATACCACAACAGCATACACTTCTTTCTAGAACCATCATGTAGCCATTATGTAGAAGAAGAAAAAAGCAGGGTCACACCAATATCACACGTCCCACTCGATAGTAAGAAAGGTTCCAAGTTATTGTTCCCATTTCTCAACTGGTCATACCTATTTCGATGGTGTAACCTACGTAGTATAAGTTATATATTAGTTGTATGGAAAGTTTGAGCAACATTTAGAACATAATTTTGTACTCCTAATTGGTCCAACATGCATGCTAAGATTGGGGTCTTCACCTTGAAACGGCGAGCGCCGAAAAGCGGGTCAAAATCGCCCAGATCCTCGAAGATATCTACAGGCGCAGCCGCTGTATGAGAGACGGAGTGGGAAACGAGTGGGGCGATGTATGAGAGACGGAGTGGGGGTGTAGTATGTACTATAGTAAGACGGCGAGACGGCGAGGTCAGAGTGATTAAGACTAGTCACAATGGGAAGTACGTAGTACGTAGTATCATACACTACTAGTTTGTGATACTACCTCCACAATGCATAGTATCATAATATGGTTCATACTTATGTCATATTTAAAGTTTTGTAGAATCTCAATGCAAATGTGTGTACATGATGTATTTGTCATGAAGTTTTCTAAGTTTTCTAGGTTTATGTGTTATAATACTACTCTCATATCTCACCTCATAATTGATGTGACACATTAGATTTTTGCCAACATGGCATGTATGATACTACTTACGAGCCTTAAAAGCACTTTTTTGTGATGTTGATCAAATTGTACTCTAAAATTGTCACTGGACAACAGGTCGGCCTATTGCAAACTTGTTTGAATGAGCTAAAATAGTTAGAAATCTAGAAAATTTGTCACTTCAATGAATTTTCATCCTATAACGTTTACTTAATTTGAAAAACGAATGGGGACGTTTGCCATAATGGGACGATCATTTCTACAAAAAAGAATAAGATGGAAAGTCTCGCAATGTTATTTATCATGACAACATTGACAATGTCACAACCGTGGGGTGATTAGGGAATCCACTCCGCTAGAAAAAACAAACTTATATAAGGCATGTGTGGCAATGCAGTTTGTCTACCTTATACACATATCTAGATGTGTAGCTATATATGGATTTTATTTTCCAACTTTAGATGATCAGTTTATAGTTCACCATTTAATTAGAATTCATAATTTTTGGGAATAAAATACTTGGAGGTACCCTGCAAGTGTGGTACCACAAACTAAGCCAAAACATGGGTCCCAATAGTACAACATAGCGCGCATAGGAAGTTTGAGCAAATTTGAAACCAACCAAATGAGGTAGAAACAAATCAGAAAAAAGTTGTGAAACATGTGCATGGAGCCATCACATGACATGTACTTACTACTAACAAGTAAAAAATATAAAACCCTATCATACATAGAGGTTTGGGGTGAAGAGTTATTATTCACACACATATAGAATAAATATGGACTGCTTTTGGCTTTCTACCCATTAATTTGAGCAAGCTTCATGCAGTGTCCACTTCAAACTTGACAACATTGGAACCATAGCTGCTTGAGTTCGCCTCGCTAGCCTCTTCCCATATGTAAGCTTAATTAATTGGTTACACTACGAAAACCACAATCAACTTCTGAATAATGCATGCATTGCCCCCCTTTTGCACATATGCAACTTTGCAAAGTAGGGATTTTTGGTTTACCACACATTAGTGTGTTGTTTTCTTTTTATTAGGACCCATGTTTGGTAGCCACATTTTTCCAAAGCCAAAGTGTGGTTAGCCAAAAAAAAAAGCTAGTATGGCTAGCCACCAAATTGTGGCTTAAAATATTAAAGCCAAACTTTGTCAAAACTTTGTAAAAAAAAGTTGAGTCTATGACAAATGGACCATATATACATGCAATGAAGTGTGATAAGCCAAATTGTGGCAAAAACCAAACACATGCCAAATAAACTATATGCATGCATGGCTGCCAAATTTTGGCTTCTTGACAAATTGTGGCTAGGAACCAAACATGCCCTTGCTGGCCAAAGGGGTCCGAATATGTGTTTTGTTTATTCGCTATCATGTGCAGTACGTGTGTGCACAATACCGCAAATCAAAATTTCACGGGTAGGCCAAACATGCATGCATGGTAGGCGAATCGCCATTTCGAAGGCTAATTTGTCAAACTAGCTTACCATGAAACCATCATGTGTACTCCAATTAATTAAGTTCGGATATGAATGGTGGTCATCAACCAAACTAAAAAGAATTCAAAATTTGGGATGATATAGGGATGTGCCCTATTGTTGTGGAATCAGAAAACATTAGCCAACGAAAATGTGGGTTGCATCCAAGTATAGTAGCTCACAAAGTCGATTGCCAAGAAGTTTTTGCCTAAATTTGAAATAAAGCCAAAATGAGGTTCAAACTTATTGAAATCAGCAAGCAAGGCAATCACGAAGTCACCAATTACTACTTTTATCTAGGAAAAATAACAAACATGATGGCATGCAAATATTCTTGAGAAGCAGAATCATTCTGTAAATATATATTTTTGGAACCATGCATGTTGGACATTGATTCGCTTCTTGCCACATGGGTGAGCTAGCTTGGTTACCGCAAGAACCATGCATGGCGAACTTTCGAATCATGACCCCTTTTTTAAGAGATCAATGAAAAACTTCTTATTTTCGACTATACTTTGCCAAATACAGTTTTTTTGGTTTTCCACATAAAGTCTTTTCATTTTTATTGGCCGAATTAAGGGGGGCAAAATTAAAAGGATGTATTTGTGAAGTGGCTACCGCGTGTATTGCGCACACTACCACCTATACAATTTTCACAAGAGGGTGACATGGTTGGATGGCCATGCATTTCCATGGTTTGTTGGATTATCTCATCATGTAGTATATAATAAATTAATTTTGTAAATATTTTTCAATTCAAGTATTAACGATGGTTATATTACAACTCAAATAAATTGGGAAAATACTGGGGTTCGCCTCCCTAGAATCAATCTTGCCCGTCCATTTCCTATCAACTGACTATAGGGAGTACTAGATTTAAATGGCGGTTGGAGTTAATTCCTCAACCTCATCGCAGTATTATTCCCATCTGTCCCCACTAAACAACCCCTGGCGGTTCGTTCTCCCCTGCATTTCGGCAAGTTCCAAAAAACCCCATTGTTTGCAGTTGCTCTCCCTCCCTCCCCCTCAATCCCTCCGATCAGTTCGACGTGCTTCAGCGCTGCCATGGCCGACGGCGGCCTGTTTACGCTAAAGAGGAGCGTCGTTCCCCATGGGACGACCAAGGTGAACGTGGTCTACACGAATGACCCTTCCGTTCTCGAGCACACCCTCAAGATGTACGAACAAAAGCTACTAGAGGACAGGTCCAGGTTCGTCGGCCTCGACCTAGAATACACTGCGGACCAAGTAAGTACCGCCGTCGTTCAGTTGGCCATGGACGACCACGTCCTGGTGTACCATTTCTGCAGGTATGTTCTTCACATGCCTTCCTTTATCCTTTTGTTTTTTAATATAGAAACTCTTCCTTTATCTTGGATCTGCTTTTTTATTTCGACATAGACTAGGTTCTAACTTGTATGAAAACACGAACAAACTAACTTGTATGAAAAATGTGGTCTGGAACGTAATATCCAACATATACTTGTATAATTTTTTTGGATTGACCACGATATCTAGTTTCATGATTTTGGTACTCAAAATTTGCACAAATTTCATGTACTCATACTCACCGATAATCGGCATGGATGTCAAGATATTAACATATAGTAACTGAATCTTAACTTGATGACACTTAAATAATTAGATCATATAGTCGCAACAATAATTCATGTTATTTTGATGTGTATCACTGATGCAAAATCATTGTTTCACTGCAACAAGTATACAGTTTACTGGAAGAAAAATATGTGTACTATTTCAGCATATACGATCTTACAAGATTGATTTGTGTTAACATGCAGGAGTCCTGATAATCTGGCACTGCAAGAATTCCTTCAACATAAAGGAATTTGTTTCACAACTGTTGACATCAGGGGTGACTCTAGCAGGTTTGCTAGAGATGGCATTAAAATTCCTAAACATAATTGGATTGACATTCAGGATATGATCAATTTCAATGGTCCTGGCAATAGGACTGGCATGGGTGATTTGGCAGCCGCCATCATTGACCCATCTTACAAAGACATGAAGACCAAGTTCCCTACTAGCAGCCACGATCAATGGGAGTGCATGCCATTGCCTGAAGTAAACTTGAGGTATGCTGCGATTGATGGGTATGTCAGTTTTGAGTTGTACAGGCGACTCAAAAAAATCAATGATGGGCAGCGTCAAGCACAACCAATTCCAAGGGAAGTGGTTTGCCCGGATTGCAAGGAAGCGGCTAGGTTGGCCGCTCTTCCCCCTGCCTGGCGCGACGAGAAGAAGCAGTGTGTCGGGACAACCTACTGGGAATTTGTATCTTATTGCTTTAGGCACAACATACCATTTGATCCGAAGAAAATGCCACCATGGATAAAGGACTCGTGCGAGCCTACTTCGGGGTCTCCGTGGGATGGCGGTTCACATGGTGAGCAAGCTAGGGCAACGGCTGGATGTGGTGAGCTAGCAAGGGCAGGGCCTGTATCTGGTTGGGAAGCTCCAACAAGGATTCCCGACACACGAAGTGCGAACGAGTGCAGAACTTGGACTGCCAACCCATGGGAGGCAGGTACAAGCGGCACCGGCAAGCGCATCAAGAGGGATGATGATAATTGGTGAACTAGGCTGGCGTTATATGTTTCCAAGATTGTACATAAGTTTAGAATTATGAACTGGTAGTATTGTTTAGGTGATGTAATTACTTTTGCAACAATGTGTATGAGGTTTCAGAATCACGCATCCTTATTTAAACATGTTTAAAACATGGAAATGAAAAGGTAAGCCTGCATCCTTCTTAGTCACTCCAAAATTAAGCTTTTGGGAAGGTATTTGAAATTTCCATGTTTGAAACCCAAAACGACTTCTCTTCGTGATTGACTTCATAAGACAAAGTTCAGGCTTAGGGGTAGATACATGATTTTTCTGGTTTGAATATGACTAGACCTTGTTTATCAACTTGAGTGCTTACTATATGACATAAGAAGGCTATGTGCTTTGGTTTTTCATTTTTTTTTGAATCTTGGTCAATTCCTAGGTACGGTTTGACCAAGATTTGAACAAGTTTAAAATATGAAAATAAAATGTAAGCCCGGTCTGGATCCTTCTTAGTCACTCTGAAATGAAGCTTTTGGGAGGTTTTTGAAATTTCCATGTGTTGAAACCCAAAACCACTTCTCTTCATGCTTGACTTCGTAAGATAGATTTTAGGGTTAGGGGTAGATACGTACATGATTTTTCTAATTATTTTTATGCCCATTTGAATCTTGGTCAAATCATAGGTTTGACCAAGATTTAAACATGTTTAAAATATGAAAATGAAAAGCTAAGCCTGCATCCTTCTTAGTCACTCCAAAATGAAGTTTTTGGGAAGGTTTTTGAAATTTCCATGATTGAAACCCAAAAACGACTTCTCTTCGTGCTTGACTTCATAAGACAAAGTTTAGGGTTAGGGGTAGATACATGATTTTTCTGGTTTGAATATGTCTAGACCTTGTTTATCAACTTGCTTATTATATGACATAAGAAGGCTATGTGCTTTGGTTTTTCATTTTTTTATACCCATTTGAATCTTGGTCAAATCCTAGGTTTGACCAAGATTTGAACAAGTTTAAAACATAAAAATAAAAGGTATAAGCTCGACCTGGATCCTTCTTAGTCACTCTAAATTGAAGCTTTTGGGGGGTTCTTGAAATTTCCATGTTTGAAACCCAAAACCACGTCTCTTCATGCTTGACTTCATAAGACAGAGTTTAGGGTTAGGGTAGATACATGATTTGTCTGGTTTGAATATGTCTTGACCTTGTTTATCAACTTGAATGCTTAATATATGACATAAGAATACTATGTGCTTTGGTTTTCATTTTTTGATTTTTTCTGAATTTTTATGCCCATTTGATCTTGGTCAAATCCTAGGTTTAACCAAGGTTTAAACAAGTTTAAAACATGAAAATGAAAAGGTAAGCCTGCATCCTTCTTAGTCACTCCAAAATGAGGCTTTTGGGAAGGTTTTTGAAATTTCCATGTTTGAAATCCAAAACGACTTCTCTTCGTGCTTGACTTCATAAGACAAAGTTTAGGGTTAGGGGTAGATACAAGATTTTTCTGGTTTGAATATCTCTAGACCTTGTTTAAAACTTACTACATTATGTGCTCTTCCCATTTGAATCTTGGTCAAATCCTAGGTACGGTTCCATTTGAACATGAAAACATGAAAATTTAGGAAGCTTAGGTGGGTAGATACATGATTTATCTGGTTTGAATATGTTTAGACCTTGTTTATCAACTTGAATGCTTACTATATGACATAAGAATACTATGTGCTTTAGTTTTCATTTTTTTGATTTTTTCTGATTTTTTTGCACATTTGATCTTGGTCAAATCCTAGGTTTAACCAAGATTTAAACATGTTTAAGACATGAAAATGAAAAGGTAAGCCTGCATCCTTCTTAGTCACTCCAAAATGAAGCTTTTGGGAAGGTTTTTGAAATTTCCATGTTTGAAACCCAAAACCAGTTCTCTTCATGCTTTACTTCATAAGACAGAGTTTAGGGTTAGGGGTAGATATACGTGATTTGTCTAGTTTGAATATGTCTAGACCTTGTTTTATCAACTTGAATTCTTACTATATGACATAAAAAAACTATGTGGTTTGGTTTGATAGTTCATTGTTCATAATTCATAGTTGATCATACATACGGATCATACATACAGAATTGCGCGATCCTTATCGCGACTTCTAACCTATCTAGTCGTCGAGGAAGATGATGGTCGCGTTCTCCTCCGCATCCCGCGCCTCCTTCTCCTTCACGGCGGCGATGGCCGCCGCCTTGTCTTCTTCCTCCGCCCTCTTCTTGTCGGCATCGTCCTTGAGGGACGCGGCCAGCGCCTTCAAGAAGAGGGGGTCTTCCCCTTCCTCCGCCTCCTCCGCCTCCTCGCCGGCTGGCGGCGCGAATCCGCCGCTGGTGCTCGCCTCCCACGCCGCCTTCGACCGGCGGTTCCTCTCCCGGTCGGCGCGCCATTTGTTGAAGACGGGGCCGCTCATCGGTTTGAGCGGCGGATCCGCCTTGTACCAGAGCCCGCCCGGGGCGAACTCGCGGAGCGACGACGGCATGTACAGGGAGCCTCTGTACCTGCACGCCGCGCGCCGACTCCCGGCGGCGGACTGCTTGCACTGGAGCCGCCACGCCTCCTCGAGCGTGTCCGGCGCGCGGGATCGCTTCGATCCGCTCGCGGGCGACGCGGAACTGGTACGGCGTGAATACATGGCGAGCGGCGAAGAATCACCACCCTGCAATCAAGGCCAAGCACGCAGCATATGGCCTCTTCCTTACGTCTTTTGCCTGGTTTGTTGCCGGTCAACGCCCCTGCTGCTGGCCCTGATGCTCCTGGTCCTGTTTAAAGTTCAGCATTAAACTCTATACTATACAACTGTCGTGGTCTTGTGATGTACAGTAGTACTCTTTTGATGCATTTGTGATGTAGTAGTACTGTACTTTTTTTTGAACTGATATAGTACTATCTAAGAAAAGTACTCCCTCCGATTCACATTCTTTTTAGCACCAAGAAATATGGATCGGATCACCGGAGCGAGGGAGTAAATTACCCTTTTGTTGTGGCTTATTTTGACTTTGGCAAAAGCCAAAAAAAAAGCACCTAAATAGGTGCTTTTTGGGCTTTTGGATTTTGGAAGCCAAAAGAATAGAATCTTTGTTCTTGGCTTCCAAAATCCAAAAGCCCAAAAAAGCACCTATTTACGTGCTTTTTTTGGCTTTTGCCAAAGCCAAAAGCCAAAAAAAGCCACAACAAAAGGGCCATAAACATGGCATCTCGTGCATGAAGCTTGACAGATTGATCGGGTTGGCTAGAACGGCTAAACAATGCTGCTCATTAGGCAAATGCATGCCATGTACGATAGTATACATCTAGTAAAGAAGTCTATACTGACATAAAAAAGACTACATTGGGGATGAGAGTCAATTGGGGCATCTACAATACAGAAAATCTTGCTCGTAGTTGATTTTGGCTAAGAGGGTTTTGTGCCCATATTTGTATCTTGGTATAATCCTAGGTTTGACAATGATTTAAACAAGTTTAAAATATGAAAATGAAAAGGTAAGCATGGATACTTCTTAGTCACTCTAAAATGAAGCTTTTGGGAGGTTTTTGATATTTCCATGTTTGAAACCAAGAACCACTTCTCTTCATGCTTGGCTTCATAAGATAAAGTTTAGGGGTTAGGGGGTAGATACATGATTTGTTTGGTTTGAATATGTCTAGACCTTGTTTATCAGCTTGAATGCTTACTATATGACATAAGAAGACTATGTACTTTGGTTTTTCATTTTTTTTTAAATTTTATGCCCATTTGAATCTTGGTCAAATACACTAGCTATGACCAAGATGTAAACAAGTTTAAAACATGAAAATGAAAAGGTAAGCATGGATCCTTCTTAGTCACTCTAAAATGAAGCTTTTGGGGGTTCTTGAAATTTCCAAGTTTGAAACCCAAAACCACTTCTCTTCATGCTTGACTTCATAAGACAGAGTTTAGGGTTAGGGGGTAAATACATGATTTGTCTAGTTTGTTGTTTAGACCTTGTTTACCAACTACTAGTTCGATTTTGGGCTACTAATATAAAATTAAAATAAGTTGAACTAGTATTCCTCTAAAAAATCATTTTGGTATGCATTGTTTGATACTTTTCATAGCTATAGTGCATCACAAATTTATGATTTCATGCTTTGCTTTGCCAATTTCGATTTTTTCTAACCACCTTCTCTTTGATTTCAAATTTAGGTCAAACTATCGATGCCTACTATGTGTTCTACTTGAATTGGATGCAGCGTGCGCACATGTTTTGCCATTGTTCTGGGCTTCCACACATCTTTGGGGCATCCAAGTATTTAAGTTACCTTGTTTTTTTGAATTGTAATTCATACCCTTCCTCCCAATTTTTATGCACATTTGAATCTTGGTCAAATCCTAAGTTTGACCAAGATTTGAACAAGTTTAAAACATGAAAATGAAAAGGTAAGCCTGAATCCTTCTTAGTCACTCAAAAATGAGAAGCTTTTGGGAGTTTTTTGAAATTTCCATGTTTGAAACCCAAAACCACTTCTCTTCATGCTTGACTTCATAAGACAGAGTTTAGGGTTAGGGGGTAGATACATGATTTGTCTAGTTTGTTGTTTAGACCTTGTTTATCAACTTGAATGCTTACTATATGACATAATAATACTATGTGCTTTGGTTTTCATTTTTTTGATTTTTTCTGAATTTTTATGCCCATTTGATCTTGGTCAAATCCTAGGCTTAACCAATATTTAAACAAGTTTAAAACATGAAAATGAAAAGGTAAGCCTGTATCCTTCTTAGTCACTCCAAAATGAAGCTTTTGGGAAGGTTTTTGAAATTTCCATGTTTGAAATCCAAAACGACTTCTCTTCGTGCTTGACTTCATAAGACAAAGTTTAGGGCTAGGGGTAGAAACATGATTTTTCTGGTTTGAATATGTCTAGACCTTGTTTACCAACTTGAGTGCTTACTATATGACATAAGAAGGCTATATGCTTTGGTTTTTCATTTTTTTGAAATTTTATGCCCATTTGAATCTTGATCAAATCCTAGGTACAGTTTGACCAAGATTTGAACAATTTTAAAACATGAAAATAAAAGGTAAGCCCGACCTGGATCCTTTAGTCACTCTAAAATGAAGCTTTTGGGGGTTCTTGAAATTTCCAAGTTTGAAACCCAAAACCACTTCTCTTCATGCTTGACTACATAAGACAGAGTTTAGGGTTAGGGGTAGATACATGATTTTTCTTGTTTGAATATATCTAGACCTTGTTTATATCAACTTTAATGCTAACTATATATGACATAAGAAAACTATGTGCTTTGGTTTTTAATTTTTCTGATTTTTTTATTTTGATAGATGCACATTTGAATCTTTGTCAAATCCTAGGTTTGGCCAAGATTTAAACAAGTATAAAACATGAAAATGAAAAGGGGAAGCCTGTATCCTTTCTTAGTCACTCTAAAATGAAGTTTTTGGGATGTTCTTGAAATTTTCATGTTTGAAACCCAAAACCACTTCTCTTCATGCTTGACTTCATAAGATAGAGTTTAGGGGCTAGGGGATAGATACATGATTTGCCTAGGTTTGAATATGCATGTCCAAACCTTGTTTATCAACTTGAATGCTTACTATATGACATAAGAAGACTATATGCATTTGTTTTTCATTTTTCTGATTTTTTTAAATTTTATGCCCATTTGAATCTTTTGGTCAAATCCTTGGTTTAATTTGACACGGATTTAAACAAGTTTAAAATATGAAAATGAAAAGGTGGTAAGCAGGCATGTATCCTTCTTATATATATTAGTCACTCTAAAATGAAGCTTTTGGGAGGTTTTTGAAATTTCCATGTTTGAAACCCAAAACCACTTCTCTTCATGTTGTTGACTTCATAAGATAGAGTTTAGGGGTTAGGGGTATATATACATGACTTGTCTTGTTTGAATATGTGTCTAGACCTTGTTTATCAACTTTAATGCTTACTATATGACATAAGAACACTATGCGCTTTAATTTGGTTTTTAATTTTTTTAAATTTTGATGCACATTTTGAATCTTGGTCAAATCCTAGGTTTGACCGAGATTTGAACAAGTTTAAAACAAGAAAATAAAAGGTAAGCCCGCCAGACTGGATCCTTTCTTAGTCACTCTATAATGAAGCTTTTAGGGGGGTTGTTGAAAATGTAAGCATGTATCCTTCTTAGTACGTCACACCACAATGAAGCTTTTGGGAGGGTTTTTGAAATGTCCATGTTTGAAACCCAAAACGACTTCTCTTCGTGCTTGACTTCATAATTAAGACAAAGTTTAGGGTTAGGGGTATATAGATACATGATTTTTCTGGTTTGAATATGTCTAGACTTTGTTTATCAACTAGCTTGAGTGCTTACTATATGGCATATATAAGAAGCTAGGCTATGTGCTTTGGTTTTTCATTTTTTTTGAATTTTTATGCCCATTTGAATCTTGGTCAAATCCTAGGTACGTACGGTTTGACCAAGATTTGAACATGTTTAAAACATGAAAATAAAAGGTAAGCATGGATCCTTCTTAGTCACTCTAAAATGAAGCTTTTGGGAGGTTTTTGAAATTTCCATGTTTGAAACCCAAAACCACTTCTCTTCATGCTTGGCTTCGTAAGATAGAGTTTAGGGTTTGGGGTAGATACGTACATGATTTTTCTAAGTATTTTTACGCCCATTTGAATCTTCGTCAAATCCTAAGTTTGACCAAGATTTGAACAAGTTTAAAAACATGAAAATGAAAAGGGTAAGCCTGGATCCTTGTTTAGGGTTAGGGGGTAGATACATGATTTTTGTGGTTTGAATATGGCAGACCTTGTTTATCACCTTGATATATGACATAGGAAGACGGTGTGCTTTTGTTTTTCTTTTTTTTTGAATTTTTATGCCCATTTGAATCTTGGTCAAGTCATAGGTTTGACCAAGATTTAAACATGTTTAAAACATGAAAATGAAAAAGTAAGCCTGGATCCTTCTTAGTCACTCCAAAATGTACCAATTGATAAATGAGTTAACTTGGCTTCATGGAAAAAATAATGTCATGTAAATGATTTAACTTGGCTTTCGTACCCTTGAATCCATAGGAAACTTTGTATAAATGTAGTAGTATAATAATCAACCGAGTTTTTACATCAACAGGTCTGTCACTTACGTGTGGTGCCCATGCGTGAGGTCCCACACTTCAGTGAGCACAAGTCACGTGCAATAGGTACGCAAACTCCCAGCCATTTTCTTTGTCAAGAGAAGACGCATCAGGATGCGTATTGGAAGTATGTGGGTCCTTCTGGATCCTTCGGTTGTCCCTCTCACAAAAAAAAAATCTCTCTCATTCTCGGCCTCGCTCGACTCGCTCGCTCGCTCGCTCGCTCCTGCTCACTGACAAACCCTGCACAAAAGTCAACATCATCACCCGAAAAAGGGGAGACACCATAATTCTCTCCCTTCTTCTCTCCTTCCGAGTGATCCCTTCTTCCTCCGAGTTTCACTCGACGGGCAAACACACATGTGCTGCATAGTAATAATAAAAAAGTAGAAAAATCGACCTACGAATCTATGATTAAATAGGTTAAACTAGGGTTTTGCCCACTACTACAGATCAAGTTCAGAAATATCCAACTACTAGTTCGATTTTGGGCTACTAATATAAAATTAAAATAAGTTGAACTAGTATTCCTCTAAAAAATCATTTTGGTATGCATTGTTTGATACTTTTCATAGCTATAGTGCATCACAAATTTATGATTTCATGCTTTGCTTTGCCAATTTTGATTTTTTCTAACCACCTTCTCTTTGATTTCAAATTTAGGTCAAACTATCGATGCCTACTATGTGTTCTACTTGAATTGGATGCAGCGTGCGCACATGTTTTGCCATTGTTCTGGGCTTCCACACATCTTTGGGGCATCCAAGTATTTAAGTTACCTTGTTTTTTTGAATTGTAATTCATACCCTTCCTCCCAATTTTTATGCACATTTGAATCTTGGTCAAATCCTAAGTTTGACCAAGATTTGAACAAGTTTAAAACATGAAAATGAAAAGGTAAGCCTGAATCCTTCTTAGTCACTCAAAAATGAGAAGCTTTTGGGAGTTTTTTGAAATTTCCATGTTTGAAACCCAAAACCACTTCTCTTCATGCTTGACTTCATAAGACAGAGTTTAGGGTTAGGGGGTAGATACATGATTTGTCTAGTTTGTTGTTTAGACCTTGTTTATCAACTTGAATGCTTACTATATGACATAATAATACTATGTGCTTTGGTTTTCATTTTTTTTGACTTTTTCTGAATTTTTATGCCCATTTGATCTTGGTCAAATCCTAGGCTTAACCAATATTTAAACAAGTTTAAAACATGAAAATGAAAAGGTAAGCCTGTATCCTTCTTAGTCACTCCAAAATGAAGCTTTTGGGAAGGTTTTTGAAATTTCCATGTTTGAAATCCAAAACGACTTCTCTTCGTGCTTGACTTCATAAGACAAAGTTTAGGGCTAGGGGTAGAAACATGATTTTTCTGGTTTGAATATGTCTAGACCTTGTTTACCAACTTGATCGAGTGCTTACTATATGACATAAGAAGGCTATATGCTTTGGTTTTTCATTTTTTTTGAAATTTTATGCCCATTTGAATCTTGATCAAATCCTAGGTACAGTTTGACCAAGATTTGAACAATTTTAAAACATGAAAATAAAAGGTAAGCCCGACCTGGATCCTTTAGTCACTACTAGGAAAAGGCCTAGCCGTAAGACTGCCAGCAGTGGCGCACCATGGCTGCCGTGCGCCACTACTACTTAGCAGTGGCGCACCACGAAACGGTGGGCCACTGTTACAAAAGTAGTAGTGGCGCACCCTGATCTAGGTGCGCCATAACTAAGTGCTGACAGGAGGCCAGCTCCTCCCCCAACCTAGTAGTGGCGCACGTCTTCGTGGTGCGCCACTGCTTAGTTTCTTACCTATGGCGCACGTTGTGGTGGTGCGCCACTGCTAGGAGGTGTCCAGAGCCCCTTTAGAGGTGATAGGCTTAGCAATGGCGCACTGCAGTGGTGCGCCACTGCTAAATAGCTTACCTATGGCGCATGGCTTGGAGGTGCGCCACTGCTAGGAGGTGGCCAGAGAGCCCCTTTAGCGATGAGAGGCTTAGCAGTGGCGCATTGCATTGGTGCGCCACTGCTACATAGCTTACCTATGGCGCATGGCGTGAGGTGCGCCACAGCTAGGAGGTGGCCAGGACCCCTTTAGTGATAAGAGGCTTAGTAGTGGCGCACCAGCCAGCAGTGCGCCATTGCTATGTCACACTAGCAGTGGCGCACGACTAGGTGGTGCGCCACTGCTAACCTGGGACCATTTCCTGCTTTTCACCCACCACTCACATGTGCCACCCACTTTCCCCAAACACTCTTCCACCACCACCTCCCACCAAATCTGGATCTGGTCGTGTTGCCCCTCCTTCCCACCTCATTTTCACCTCTTCATTCACCAAAATTAAGTTGGTAAACTTAATTTTCTTCATAGGTAAGTAATGGTGAAGCTCTCTTAGCTCAATACCCTACTCAATCTCAACTTTTTACCTCATCCAACACTCTAGGTCTCGCCGTATCGGTAACTTTGTTGGTTTTATGCTTTGTGTGTGACCGGTTCCGATCGTCTTGCACACACACGTGTGTGTGCACATATGTTATGTGAAGCTCATGTGTTGTGCGCATGCGCGAAAAGCGTCTCACGTGCATGTGTGTTGTATGCGAAGCCTCCACACATGTGTTGTATATGCAAAGCCTCCACACATGTGTTGCATGCATGTTTTTGTTTGCAGGGATTTGAAATGCGATGGAGTTGCCAATATTTTGCCGAAATGTTGATTCATTTCCGTTTCGGCGAATAGTGGGCATACTACGCATATACATATGTCCTATTTTTAGGGAAGGTCATGCCAAAATTTTCTTTTGGTATGCTAAGATATCCATTTTCTCTATACCCGCAGGCGACCATGGTCCGCATGATGAGCGAAGGCGTTGTGGCTAGGTTTTTGAAAGCTGCGACGGCCGAGATGATTAGAAATAACCAAAAGGAGATAAGATGTCCGTGTCGAAGATGCAAGCTGACGAGCCTTATGGACCCTAAAGCCGATATGGTACGGGACCACCTTCTCGTGCGTGGTTTCATGGATGGCTATCGGTGGGAAGGCGACGAAGATGATTATGAATTTGTCCATGGGATTTCAACAAGAAATAAGGAAGGTGGTGAGCACCATGTAGAAGTTCCCGGACATGATCAGGATGTAGAAGATCCCGGCCATGATCATGATCACAATGTAGGAGATCATGGACCCGATGATATGGAAGATCAAGATGGAGGACCCGATGATGAAGATCATGAAGATGAAGACGATGGACCATCGTCGATGGACTGGGTGCAGGACCCTTATCTTCAAGAGCTGCTTCTCAAGCAGACGAGTAACGCAAGGGATGCCGCCCGAGAGAAAGCCAAGATGGATCAACTGGAGGTAGACGCGGTTACTCCATTGTATGAAGGATGCAGGCCGGAGGATACCCGCCTGAAAGTAACGCTCATGGCTCTGCAGATGAAGGTAAAGCACAAAATGACCGACACATCCTTCAACGACAACATGTCATTCTGGCACGAACGTCTTCCCAAAGGTAACACGTGTCCGACTAGTATCGAGGAGGCCAAGAAAATCGTGTGTCCTCTGGATTTACCGCATGTGAAATATCATGTGTGCTTGAACGATTGCATCATTTATCGGAACGAGCACGCGGAGTGTACCATATGTCCGGAGTGCGGCGTCAGTCGGTACAAGAAGGGGAAGAAAGCTCCTCGGAAGGTGGTGTGGTACTTTCCGATCACTCCTCGTCTGCAGCGGTATTTCGCGGATCCTAAGCAAGCAAAGCTAATGCGCTGGCACGCGGAGATGAGGAAGGGAGAAGATGACGTTGATGATCCGAAGAAAAAGAAAAAGGACAGGATGTTGAGACACCCTTCGGATGCTAGCCAGTGGAATGCGTTGAACCTCGAGTACCCAGAATTTGGGGACGATCCTAGGAACATAAGGCTGGGCGCGAGCACCGATGGAGTCAATCCGTTTGGCAGCCAGAGCAGCACGCATAGCACATGGCCCGTGTTTGTGTGGATGTACAACCTCCCCCCTGGTTGTGCATGAAGAGGAAGTACATTCAAATGAGTATGCTAATTGAAGGGCCGAAACAACCAGGGAACGACATCAATCTGTATATGGGGCTTCTGAAAGAGGAGCTAGCCACGCTATGGGACGCGCCTGCCAATACGTGGGACGCCGCCGCGGAAGAATATTTCCCTATGAGAGCCGCGCTGCTCACGACGGTGCACGACTTTCTCGGTTACGGATATGTCGCGGGGCAGGTGGTCCACGGATTCAATGCATGCGTCAGGTGCATGGATGACACAACGTACCGCCAGCTAGATAGAGATCCGGGGTCCTCGAAAACGGTGTTCATGGGACATCGAAGGTGGCTTCGCGACGAAGACCCATGGAGGAAACGCAAGGATCTGTTCGATGGTCAAGACGAACCCCGAAGACGGCCACGTACGAGAAGCGGCGAGCAAATAGACGAGCTATTGAAAAATTGGAAAGAGTGCCCACCGCCGGGAAAGAAGCGAAAGGCGCCGGAGCCGCTGCTCAAGGTATGGAAGACGAGGTCTGTTTTCTGGGACTTGCCGTACTGGAAGATCTTACGTGTGCCTCACAGCCTTGATGTCATGCACATCACGAAGAACGTGTGCGAGAGTCTGCTTGGTACCCTCCTCAACATGCCAGAGAGGACCAAAGATGGGCCGAAAGCAAGGTACGACTTGCTATCAATTGGGATCAGGGAGGAGCTTCACGCGGGACGCCCTAATGATGATGATGATGATGATGATGATAATGACGATGATGAGGCGGAGGACACGCAAAGTCGTCGCAAGGGCAAAAAGGCCAAGAAGATCGAATATTACTGCCCCCCGCGTGCTTCACTCTAAGTCAGAAGGAGATCGAGCAGTTTTTCGACTGTCTCCTAGGAGTAAAACTTCCCTACGGGTACGCGGGGAAGATAAGCAGGTACCTAGACAAAGCGAAGCAGAGGTTCAGCGGGATGAAGTCTCACGACTGTCACGTGCTGATGACGCAAATACTTCCGGTTGCAATCCGTGGGATCATGGACGCGCACGTCCGTGAAACGCTTTTTGGCCTATGCAACTTTTTCGACGTCATCTCTCGGAAGTCTGTTGGCGTGAGGCAACTTAGAAGGCTACAGGAAGAGATCGTGGTGATACTGTGCGAGCTTGAGATGTACTTCCCGCCCGCTTTCTTCGACGTTATGGTGCATCTGCTGGTACATATCGTGGAGGATATCATCCAACTGGGGCCGACGTTCCTGCACAGCATGATGCCGTTCGAAAGGATGAATGGTGTCATCAAAGGGTACGTTCGCAACAGGGCACGTCCAGACGGAAGCATAGCCAAGGGCTTTCTGACCGAAGAGTGCATCTCCTTCTGCACGAGTTATCTAGAAATCGAGAACCCCGTTGGCCTGCCCGTAAACAGGCATCTCGGGAAGCTCGCTGGATGGGGTCACCGCGACGGTAGCCGCGAAATGCATGTCGACTTCAAGGGTCGAATCGCCGACTTTGAAAGAGCAAACCTAGTCGCGCTACAACACATAGACGTGGTCGATCCTTGGGTGGTAGAGCACAAAACCTTCATCGCAAAGACGTACAGTGATCAGGGCCAACAGAGGACGGACGGAGATATAATCAAAGAGCACAACTCAACCTTCACGCGGTGGTTCAAGGACAAGATGCTGACGTACCCTATAGACGAGGATTCTTCTGCGGAAGAAAAACTCATATTCGCCTTGTCACAGGGCGCCGAACACAACCTGATGACATTTCAGGCGTACGATATCAACGGCTACACATTCTACACCGAGGAAAAGGACATGAAGAGCGATTATCAGAACTCCGGGGTAACGATGGAGTCCTACACCGGTGACGTCAAGCAGAGATACTACGGAAAGATCGAGGAGATCTGGGAGCTGAGCTACGCCGGAGAGAATGTGCCAATGTTCCGTGTCAGGTGGGCCAAGAACGTCATAAAAGAAGACCGACATTTCACCACCATGGTTATACCCGAAGCCAAATCCAAGACAGCGGGCGCAAAGGTCACCGCGAAATATGAGCCATGGGTACTAGCTTCCCAAGTGGACCAATGCTTCTTCATTACCGACCCGCAAAAGCCCAGCCGTGTTGTCGTGAGGAGAGGCAAAAGGAGCATCATCGGAATGGATGGAGCAGCCAACGAGCTAGACTTTGACCAGTACGGCGATCCGAAGATGGAAGATGACGACGACGATGATGAAGAACCATACACAACAAGAAGAAGCAGGACCACCCTACCTAAAGGCCGTCCATTCAAGAGAAGAAGTCTAGGAGTTCCGGGGCTAAATTATTCAACCGCGAGAAAGAAGGGCAAGAAGATTGTGAAAAGATAATTATGTATCATTTTCTTGTATGAATAATGGTTGTCATATTGTTAATCTACACATTGTACCGATCAAAATAGACATATAATTTATATTTTTGGATATTTTCTAGATTCTATAGTATTTTAAATATTCTACATAATTATAATTATTTATGCCTTTTATTTTGGTGTATTATGCTATTTTGGATGTTTATTATAGTGTTAAATCAATTTAAAAAGAAAAGGAAAAAAATTGGGGCCGCCAGGGTTCGAACCTGGCCGGGGGTTTGGCACAAACCAACCAGGGACAGAGCCAGTGCGGTAGTAATCGGAATATGTCAATTCCCCACGCGTTTTGCTTTTGACCTAGACATAAAGTGGTAGTGGCGCACCCCTAGAGGTGCGCTATTGCTAAGCCTCATAGTGGCGCACCACTAGAGGTGCGCTATTGCTAAGGGTGTCGGGACTTAGCCAAAAATCCCCGTCCCGACCACACGCATCCTCCATTCCCCATTCTTCCCCTCGATCCTCTCCGACGCCGCGCCTCCCCGAATGACGCGAGCGACCCCGGCGACGCCCTCCTCTCCTCGCCACCTCTCGACGCCCTCACCACCCCGGCGACGCCCTCCTCTCCTTGCCACCCCGGCGATGCCCCCTCGCATCGTCCCACCGCCCTCAATCTTGATCTCCGGCCGCGGATCCCCTCGATTTCCCTCCGCCACCGGCGGTGCCTCTCCTCTGCATCGTCACCGCCCCTGCTCCTCCACATCGGCGCCACCACAACGGAACCCTGCTCCTCCACATCGGCGTCCTCGTCGCGAGCTCGTCGGCGTCCTCGTGCGACCTCGTCGGCGTCCTCGTCTGCGACCTCGTCGGCATCTTCGAGGTGAGCGAAGCCTCCTGCCCCATCTCCCCTCTCCCTGCCCTCTCCCTGCTAGCAGTAGGTTCCCTCTCCCTCCCTCTCCCCTCAGGTTCTCTGTGAATTTGTTCTGCTAGGATTTGTTAGCAGTTTCATTTAGTTTAGGTGGCAGTAGCAAATTTAGGTTTAGGAAATTTAGGTTTAGCAAATTTGGTGATATAGAAATAGCTAGGATTTGTTACTGCTAGGATTTGTTAGCAGTTTCATTTAGTTTAGGTGGCAGTAGCAAATTTAGGTTTAGGAAATTTAGGTTTAGGTGGTAGCTTATGTTCATCCACGCTTAAGTTAATATATGCTCTTTCGAGTTTCATGTAATTATAGGAATATGTTGTTGCATGAATGTTTGCATTCATGCTAGGTAACTCTTTTATTTTTAGAGTTCAAAGCTTACTGGTGCTTGCTAGGTGTTGCTGCTGCTACTAGGTGCTTGCTAGTTGCTTCCTGGTGCTTGCTAGGTGTTGTGCTTGGTGCTTGCTGCTGCTTGCTAGTGCTTCCTGGTGCTTGCTGCTGCTAGGTTGTTAGGTTGCTGTTAGTTGCTAGGTTGTTAGTTGCTAGGTTGATTGCTGCTGCTGCTAGGTTGTTAGTTGCTAGGTTGATTGCTAGGTTTAGGAAATTTAGGTTGATGGCTGCTGCTGGTCTTGCTGCTTGCTAGATTTTTAATATTTGTTGCTCATGATGGATTTTTAATATTACTGCTTGCTGCTGCTCATAATGAAAATTTGAATGCACCAACCAATTACCCAAAAATTCAAGATGAGGAGAAAGATGGTCAATATATTTCTCTGTTTAAGATATTTTACATTGATATATCAAGCAGTATTGAGTGAATATATGACTCTGTTGTGTAATAAATAACATTACATAAGGAAAATCCTGAATAGCTAATGATTATTGAACTTTATGAATGTCAAGATTAACCCTGTCAGCAATTATGTGAATTTCTTCTTTTAACAAGATTAAGTGGTGGAGGTGCTGCTGCTAGCATATTAGTGCTAGGTGCTGCTGCTAGCATGCATATTAGTGCTAGGTGCAGTTCTGCCATCATAGTAGCAACTGTAGCTCTTTTATTTTCAGAGTTCAAAGCTTACTAACTTTTTATTTTAAACATTTGCAAGGCTGAGAGGTCTTGAGACTTGAGCAGCTGGAGAAGCGCTTGGAGCAGCAGCTTGGAGTAGACAGGTTAACTCGCCCACAGCAGTGAGAAGCACGCCGCTCCCCTCCCTCCCGCTCTGAGGACCGCCGCCGTTGCAGTAGGTAGCCTCATGCCCTCCTCCTCTAGCTGCTGCTAGAAAGTGTTCCTCTATGGATGCGAGACCATTTTATATGTCAAAATATCTGATTTACAACTGTTGCTAGCTGCATTTTGGTTGCGGTGGCTTTGCTTGCTGCTTGTGGCTGCTGTTGGCTGGTTGCATGGGCTGCTTGGAATATTCAGTAGAATCATTTAGATGAAAATAATGAAGAACTCCACTGGTAATTAAGCTGCGCATATTTTATTGATCATTTTCTTACCATATTGTCATTCTTTCACAGCCCTAACTGCCCGCATCTTCCTCGACCGGGGCAACACCTCACCTCTCGCGACTACACGCGACTCACGGTGAGCATGCTACTAGCTGCTAGCTTGCTGCTTCTTGTTGATGCATGTTGCTAGCTGCTGCTGCTTGCTTGATGCATCTTGCTAGCTGCTCTGCTAGTGCTCTGCTTCTTGGTGCTGTGGTGCTCAGCTGCTTGGCTGTCATATTCTTGTGCATGTGCCATGGTGCTCAGCTGGTGTATATGAGGAACAATTGTACATGTGCCATGGTGCTCAGCTGGTGTATATGGTGTCATTTTCTTGTGCAGGGATCGACAGAGTTGCCCATTATCGCCGAAATGTTGATTCATTTCCGTTTCGGCGAAAATGGGGCACTCATATGTCCATAAATTAGCATAGGTCATGCCCAATTTTTCCGTGAAATCTTGCGCTAACTTTATGCATTTTTTCCTACTTAGTTCGAACATGGCCAACAACGAAGAGGCCGGCGGCAGCGGTAGCAAGCCATTCTGGATGCTAACCGATGAAATGGAGGTGATGGAGTCACAACCTCGCCGCGACGACGGCGAGGATGATGGCACCGATCCAGAGTACCGAGCGGATGATGCCGCCGAGGATGACACCACTGATGGTGCCGCCGAGGATGACACCACGGATGGTGCCGCCGAGGATGACACCGGCGCACCGAAGAAGCTACGGAGGGAGCGTCGCCCGAATGTGCTCAGCACCGTGAAGCAGGCATTCACCGAAGTGAACGATAGTGGGCATCCAACGGCGCCCCCTAATTTAGTCAAAGGGTACTCTGCCCAACTCGGGTGCATCCTCCGGAGCACGGTCTCGATCAACACCGAGAACCTCAGGCATCCTGACCGAGCGAATTTGCGCACCCTCCTCTTCAAGAAGCTGCACGAACGATACGAGTTCCCGGTGGACTGCTCAGAAAAGCGTCTCATGCGGAACAAAGTGCACAATGCCGCCCTCACGAAGATGAGCACCGCCCTCGCTAGTTGGAGGAACCGAGTGAAGAAAATGATTAATAGTGGTGCGAGTTACGACAAGATCAAGGAGTCAAATCCCTCGATCACCGAGCAAGACTACGCTGATTTCAAGATCAAGTGCGAGAGCGAGTCAACGTCGGATTCTAGTCAGTGGGGGAAGGACATGCGAAAACTGAACTTAGGCACCCACAAACTAGGTCCTGGCGGTTTTAGGGTGGCGCAACCGAAATGGGACGCCGCGGATGAGGAGCGTGTGAAGAACGGCCTCGAGCCCCTCTTCTCGCAATACAAAAACAAGCAAACCAGGAACTTTCTCCTGGCCCGGTACCGTATTGACCCGAAAACAAAGGAGCTCACCACCACTCCGGAGGTGAAGGAGTTTGAGGCTCTTCTGGTAAGGAATGCACCCGCTTAATTAGCTCCATTATGGTTGCATTCTTATTGATGAATCCAAATTTCTAAATGGTTCATGCATGTTCCTCCCGTAGGCTAAGGAGATCGCTGCGGAAAGTGAAAAGGAAGCTAGTAGCGGCGCGGGGTCCACGAGCTCCTCGCAGTGTGCCCCTTGGGATAACCCTTTAAATAGGGCGTTGAATGCCCACAAGAAGAGGGATCCATTGAGTAAGCCGACGTCGGCCGGTCGTGTGGTCGGCGAAGGATGCTCTATGAAATGGTCAGAATACTATAAGTCGGGGAAAAAGGAGAAAAAGGCCACCATCGATGAGAAGGAGGTCGCACATCTCAAGGCACAAGTTGCGCAGATCCCGACATTGGTCGAGGAGCAAGTGCGGCAACAAGTGCAACAAATCGTGGAGACCCAACAGAGGACGCAACGACAGCAAGTGGAGGACCAAGTGGGCACGACGCTTAGCTCCATCATCCCTACCTTGGTTGCCGGTCTTGACGAGTGGTATAGGGGAGGAAAAAAGGGGCCTCCCCCGGTTCCCAGTTTCACGGGCAGCAACTCCCACAGCGTGGAGCCATCGGTGAGTCCGCAGGCGGCAACAATGGTGTCTCCGGCGGCGCCAACATTGGTGGCTCCGGCGGCGCCAACCTTGGTGGCTCCGGCGGCGCCAACCTTGGTGTCTCCCGCGGCGCCAACGTTGGTGTCTCCCGCGGCGCCATTACTTCAGCTCAATGCACCCGTCGCTGCGGATAATACGCCGCCCGGCACCGCGCCAACAAGCGGCCACTCCATCAGTTGCACGCCCGCCGCCGGCGGTGCCTCGACCTTAGCCGAGCTGGACGCCATCACGGTAACCAACCCTCGGCCAATGACTTCCATATCCTTGCCTTTGACTAGCTAGCCATCCCTAACGCCCTACATGTTTTCCGCAGAGCTCCGCCGTCGACGTCCCATGCACTCTCCTGCACTTTGTGAACGGCGAGTTGATCGATGTTGCCAAGGCCACCATCGTTCAACCGAGCAACCGCCAGTTCCACGGTAGACCCATGCAACCCGACGTGTATAGGATTCAACTGGTTCGGGTGCTTAGCGGCTACGACGACGTGGTACCTCCCTTTCAACCCCATGGTGCCGACGAAGATGAGGTCCTTACCCTCCAGCATTGCTTCAATTGGTCCATGGTTTGGCCAAAGAGCCAGATTCGTTTGGGGGCGAGGGGCACCACCCCACAGACAACACCCCCAGCCCTGCCGGCGCCAAGCCATGGCAAGACCACCCCAACGGTGCCGCCATCAGCTGATGAGGACATGCAGATGGCACAGGATGAGGACATGCAGATGGCACAGGATCCGAACGATGGTCCGTACGAGGACAGTACGTTTGCCAACCTTGACTGCAACTTCGATTTTGGGGTGGACTACGATCTCAGTAGCCAACCCTCTCAAGCTGCCGCCGAGGGGAAAACCTATTGCAACAAGCGGCGCCTATTCAGTTCTCAGGAGACGCCTCCAGCTGCCGACTTCACCGAGACTCAGCCGATAGCCGAGGTGAGAAGTGTTATCAGTCCTAACACACTGAAGAAGGCTTGCGCAGAGGAGAATGCAGTCCCAGTAAATACGAAGCCGAAGGGACGGAAAAGAAAGAAGAAGGACGACAAGTCTGCCAGCCAGCCGGCACCTATCCGTGCTCAGGACGGGCCACCAGTGCCCAAGAATATCGAGGCGAGGGTGCATGTGTCGGGTGAGCGGATGCTAATTAAAAGATTGTACGATGCTGCACCCGGTCCTATGCGATCTCTGGTTGACGGTATTCAGTTTATGGAGGAGCGGCGTATCAGGGAGAGAGATCATGGATACCCGGTGTATATTGCCAAGGTGCCCTCGGGCCATGGCTTTGTCGATAGTGGCTTCGCGGAGAAGATCTTCCTGCGGTATGATGACATCTTCGCCATGCTGAACAGTTATCCGCTGCACTACACCTTCATTCGCCTATACTCGCTCAGCAAGGCGATGCGGATCATTAGACACAACATCCCGGACATCGCGATAGCCGACCCCTTCTACATGCGTGCCGTCCACTTGGCCACCGCCGGAGACCGGGCAGTCGCGAGTGGATACCTCAAAGACTTCTTTCTAGCGCACCAGAAGAAGTGTAACATCCTCCTGCCTGTATTTCCCGAGTAAGTCACCCCCTCACCGTACCGGTCTTAACTCGTGATTTATTTAGATTTCAATCGTCATGTTCTTAAACATTATGTCTTCTACGCAGAGACAAAACCTGCACACTCATCTCCATAACCCCGAAACATTCCATGGCCACATACCTCGATGCGGACGGTAAGTCAACCACGGACTACACGAATGTCAAGGCCGTACTTGATGATGCTCTCAATGGCTACGTCAAAGCGAAAGGCAACATGCAGAGGCCAAATATTAGGTACGGGAAGCATGTGTTCAAGCACCAAACAAAGTTTCCCTGCGTCAAGAAGCCGCCTTCTAGTAACAAGGATGCCTACTACGCCCTCTATCACATGGATAAGTTCATACGGGACCAGCAGCAGCTTACGCTACCTGAGCATCTCAGAGACTGGGCCAACAAATTGGCGCGGGTCCCTGACGACGGCATCAAGCAAGACTTCTTCCGCATCCAAGTAGAGTTTTGTGAAATCATCCATCAAGATGTCATTAGAAGCGCGGGGGAGTTCTACGCCGGCCATCAGCCGTCAAACAGTGACATAGACACGATGCTCCAAATGCAGGGTGACGACTACCGCTCATGGATGTGCTTGAAGAAAGGCGGCGGTTTTATCCACGCTCCGAGTGGAAAGTCTTGATGTGCGAGCCTAGTTATGTAGTTGTGTGAACTAAAGACGTGATTGCATGTGTTGTAATAAACTTTATCCAGCACTTTACTTGCTATTAATTACTAGTTCGGCTATGTTTGTGAACTTATATATATGGCTCTGTCGTTTTCCGCACTTGATTTGGTCGTTAATTTTGTTTGCATATGCCGATGATTAGAATGGTTGGTCATCCGTACACTTGGGGATGGCGTGAGCGAGCCTGGTGTGATGGCACAAATATCCATGTCTTGTGCATCCTACCTGGCCTCGCTAACGCCATCCCTAAATGTTAATATTTTGACCGACAAAGTATGAGGCATTCCATTTAGTTCATACTAGCTACTTATCTTCTTATTTGAGTTGGCACTTCTTAATTGCATTGGCCGATGATTAGAATGGTTGGTCACTTGTACACTCCGGGGTGTCGCTAGTGAGCCTGGTGTGATGGCACAAATATCAATCTCTTGTGCATCCTACCTGGCCTCGCTAACGCCATCCCGGGATGTTCATATTTGTTTCGACCGACAAAGTATGAGGCCCTTGTCATTCTTCCATTTGCTTTCGCACCATTGGCCGATGATTAGAATGTTTGGTCACCTATACGCCGCAATATACTTTGTAGACGGGCCCCCCTTTCCCCGGCCGCCGTTCGTTGAACGAGTCCTTGACGAGACAACAACGCCGACATGTCTCTTCGGCGCAGAACCACGCCAGTCCAGCCGTCTCCCTTGTGGCCGTGTCTAATGGGCTCTGCGCTTTTCTCCATGGCCGGACCACGATTGGACTCACCGGGGAAATACTGATAATCGCCATCACCACTATCGTCAGAGTCCACAGGTGTAGAGTACTTTGCAGCAGATGCCGCTTTTCTTCTCTCGCCGTCCCGTGAACGAGTCCTTGATGCAAAGACCGTGCCGGCCTCGGCAGCCGGCACGGTCTTTGCATCAAAGACTCGTTCAGCACGCAAGGGAAGAAAAGTGGCATCTGCAGCTGCTATGCTCCTGTGGAGTCTGCGATAGTGTTGATGGCGATTATCATTATTCCCCCGGTGAGTCCAATCGTGGTCCGGCCATGCAGAAGAGCGCAGGAGACGCGGCCAGAAGGGACGCGGCTGGGTCTGCCGTGGTTCTGCGCCGGAGAGGCAGATCAGCGTTGTTGTGTCGTTAAGGACCCGTTCACGGAACGGCGGCCGGGGAAAGGGGGCCCTTCTGCAAAGTTATACTGCGGTGTATACTGCAACTATGGTTTCTGACCATAGTATTTGTGTTGACCAATAATGTATGAGGCCCTTGTCATTCTTCCATTTGCTTTGGTATCTCAAAATGCCGATGATTAGAATGTTCGGTCAACTGTACACTCCGGGGTGTCGCTAGTGAGCCTGGTGTGATGGCACAAATATCAATCTCTTGTGCATCCTACCTGGCCTCACTAACGCCATCCCGGGATGTTCATATTTGTTTCGACCGACAAAGTATGAGGCCCTTGTCATTCTTCCATTTGCTTTGGTATCTCAAAATGCCGATGATTAGAATGTTTGGTCACCTATACACTTGGGGGAGGGGTCAGTGAACCTGGTGCAATGACACAAGTATCAATCTCTTGTGCATCCTACTTGGTTTCACTGACCCCTTCCCTAAATGTTGATATTTGTTCCGACCAACAATGTATGAGGCATGCCTTTTAGTTCATACTACTTGGATCGTTTTTGAGTTTGCTCTTATTCGTTGCAAACATCTATGAGCGTGCACTAATGTTTCTTTGGCTTGTTCATATATGTGCAGATATGACGTGGTATGTCGTGTACAAGGGCAAGGTTCCCGGAGTCTACAACGACTGGGAGGAGTGTCGGAGACAGGTTCACCGTTTTAGCGGTAACAGCTACAAAGGGTACACCACTAGAGCGGAGGCCGAAGACAGATACGCACGCTATCTGGCGGGAGAGAGGACGGAGCGGAGGAGGAACCGGATGAAGACCACTTTCATCGGGACGGTGATAGTAGTGACTCTAGCTCTCTTCTATGTGATGCTAGTTTAGATGATCGACCTTGTGTAACCGCCACTAGCTCATTTGTGACTTGTAACACCGTAACTTGCATTGTAACCTCGTAACTTCTCTAATGTCAATTCTTGTGAATCATGTGGGGCTAATGTGAAGAACTATGTATGGATCAGTTGTGCTGTTGTTTATATGTGTTATATATCCTGTATTGTGCTATTGTATTGTGATATACAACCTGTATAGCATATACCAAAAAAATTCGAAATAGTAGCAGTGGCGCACTAGAGGCCCATCAGTGGCGCACGTCCACTAAGTAGCAGTGGCGCACTGCGCTGGATCCAGTGGCGCACTGCCCTGTGATCCCCTCCGGCAGTGGCGCACCAGGAACCTCAGCAGTGGCGCACGTCCTGGAGACAGCAGTGGCGCACGTCCACACGCAGCAGTGGCGCACCACCTCGCTGAAACAGTGGCGCACGCAAAACGTTAGCAGTGGCGCACCACATCTAGACAAGTGGCGCACCACTTTGGAGTAATAGTGGCGCACTCTGGACATGTCAATGGCGCACCACGCAGTGCGCCACTGTTACTTAGGGTAGTTGTGGCGCACCACTAGTGCGCCACTACTAAAACTTAGCAGTGGCGTGATAGTAGTGGCGCACCAGCAGTGCGCCACTGAAGGGGAAGAGTGGTGCGCCACTAAAGAGCTTTTTTCTAGTAGTGAGTCACTCTAAAATGAAGCTTTTGGGGGGTTCTTGAAATTTCCAAGTTTGAAACCCAAAACCACTTCTCTTCATGCTTGACTACACATAAGACAGAGTTTAGGGTTAGGGGTAGATACATGATTTTTCTTGTTTGAATATATCTAGACCTTGTTTATATCAACTTTAATGCTAACTATATATGACATAAGAAAACTATGTGCTTTGGTTTTTAATTTTTCTGATTTTTTTATTTTGATAGATGCACATTTGAATCTTTGTCAAATCCTAGGTTTGGCCAAGATTTAAACAAGTATAAAACATGAAAATGAAAAGGGGAAGCATGTATCCTTTCTTAGTCACTCTAAAATGAAGTTTTTGGGATGTTCTTGAAATTTTCATGTTTGAAACCCAAAACCACTTCTCTTCATGCTTGACTTCATAAGATAGAGTTTAGGGGCTAGGGGATAGATACATGATTTGCCTAGGTTTGAATATGCATGTCCAAACCTTGTTTATCAACTTGAATGCTTACTATATGACATAAGAAGACTATATGCTTTTGTTTTTCATTTTTCTGATTTTTTTTAAATTTTATGCCCATTTGAATCTTTTGGTCAAATCCTTGGTTTAATTTGACACGGATTTAAACAAGTTTAAAATATGAAAATGAAAAGGTGGTAAGCAGGCATGTATCCTTCTTATATATATTAGTCACTCTAAAATGAAGCTTTTGGGAGGTTTTTGAAATTTCCATGTTTGAAACCCAAAACCACTTCTCTTCATGTTGTTGACTTCATAAGATAGAGTTTAGGGGTTAGGGGTATAGATACATGACTTGTCTTGTTTGAATATGTGTCTAGACCTTGTTTATCAACTTTAATGCTTACTATATGACATAAGAACACTATGCGCTTTAATTTGGTTTTTAATTTTTTTAAATTTTGATGCACATTTTGAATCTTGGTCAAATCCTAGGTTTGACCGAGATTTGAACAAGTTTAAAACAAGAAAATAAAAGGTAAGCCCGCCAGACTGGATCCTTTCTTAGTCACTCTATAATGAAGCTTTTAGGGGGGTTGTTGAAAATGTAAGCATGTATCCTTCTTAGTACGTCACACCACAATGAAGCTTTTGGGAGGGTTTTTGAAATGTCCATGTTTGAAACCCAAAACGACTTCTCTTCGTGCTTGACTTCATAATTAAGACAAAGTTTAGGGTTAGGGGTATATAGATACATGATTTTTCTGGTTTGAATATGTCTAGACTTTGTTTATCAACTAGCTTGAGTGCTTACTATATGGCATATATAAGAAGCTAGGCTATGTGCTTTGGTTTTTCATTTTTTTTTGAATTTTTATGCCCATTTGAATCTTGGTCAAATCCTAGGTACGTACGGTTTGACCAAGATTTGAACATGTTTAAAACATGAAAATAAAAGGTAAGCATGGATCCTTCTTAGTCACTCTAAAATGAAGCTTTTGGGAGGTTTTTGAAATTTCCATGTTTGAAACCCAAAACCACTTCTCTTCATGCTTGGCTTCGTAAGATAGAGTTTAGGGTTTGGGGTAGATACGTACATGATTTTTCTAAGTATTTTTACGCCCATTTGAATCTTCGTCAAATCCTAAGTTTGACCAAGATTTGAACAAGTTTAAAAACATGAAAATGAAAAGGGTAAGCCTGGATCCTTGTTTAGGGTTAGGGGGTAGATACATGATTTTTGTGGTTTGAATATGGCAGACCTTGTTTATCACCTTGATATATGACATAGGAAGACGGTGTGCTTTTGTTTTTCTTTTTTTTGAATTTTTATGCCCATTTGAATCTTGGTCAAGTCATAGGTTTGACCAAGATTTAAACAGGTTTAAAACATGAAAATGAAAAAGTAAGCCTGGATCCTTCTTAGTCACTCCAAAATGTACCAATTGATAAATGAGTTAACTTGGCTTCATGGAAAAAATAATGTCATGTAAATGATTTAACTTGGCTTTCGTACCCTTGAATCCATAGGAAACTTTGTATAAATGTAGTAGTATAATAATCAACCGAGTTTTTACATCAACAGGTCTGTCACTTACGTGTGGTGCCCATGCGTGAGGTCCCACACTTCAGTGAGCACAAGTCACGTGCAATAGGTACGCAAACTCCCAGCCATTTTCTTTGTCAAGAGAAGACGCATCAGGATGCGTATTGGAAGTATGTGGGTCCTTCTGGATCCTTCGGTTGTCCCTCTCACAAAAAAAAACAAATCTCTCTCATTCTCGGCCTCGCTCGACTCGCTCGCTCGCACCTCCTGCTCACTGACAAACCCTGCACAAAAGTCAACATCATCACCCGAAAAAGGGGAGACACCATAATTCTCTCCCTTCTTCTCTCCTTCCGAGTGATCCCTTCTTCCTCCGAGTTTCACTCGACGGGCAAACACACATGTGCTGCATAGTAATAATAAAAAAGTAGAAAAATCGACCTACGAATCTATGATTAAATAGGTTAAACTAGGGTTTTGCCCACTACTACAGATCAAGTTCAGAAATATCCAACTACTAGTTCGATTTTGGGCTACTAATATAAAATTAAAATAAGTTGAACTAGTATTCCTCTAAAAAATCATTTTGGTATGCATTGTTTGATACTTTTCATAGCTATAGTGCATCACAAATTTATGATTTCATGCTTTGCTTTGCCAATTTCGATTTTTTCTAACCACCTTCTCTTTGATTTCAAATTTAGGTCAAACTATCGATGCCTACTATGTGTTCTACTTGAATTGGATGCAGCGTGCGCACATGTTTTGCCATTGTTCTGGGCTTCCACACATCTTTGGGGCATCCAAGTATTTAAGTTACCTTGTTTTTTTGAATTGTAATTCATACCCTTCCTCCCAATTTTTATGCACATTTGAATCTTGGTCAAATCCTAAGTTTGACCAAGATTTGAACAAGTTTAAAACATGAAAATGAAAAGGTAAGCCTGAATCCTTCTTAGTCACTCAAAAATGAGAAGCTTTTGGGAGTTTTTTGAAATTTCCATGTTTGAAACCCAAAACCACTTCTCTTCATGCTTGACTTCATAAGACAGAGTTTAGGGTTAGGGGGTAGATACATGATTTGTCTAGTTTGTTGTTTAGACCTTGTTTATCAACTTGAATGCTTACTATATGACATAATAATACTATGTGCTTTGGTTTTCATTTTTTTGATTTTTTCTGAATTTTTATGCCCATTTGATCTTGGTCAAATCCTAGGCTTAACCAATATTTAAACAAGTTTAAAACATGAAAATGAAAAGGTAAGCCTGTATCCTTCTTAGTCACTCCAAAATGAAGCTTTTGGGAAGGTTTTTGAAATTTCCATGTTTGAAATCCAAAACGACTTCTCTTCGTGCTTGACTTCATAAGACAAAGTTTAGGGCTAGGGGTAGAAACATGATTTTTCTGGTTTGAATATGTCTAGACCTTGTTTACCAACTTGATCGAGTGCTTACTATATGACATAAGAAGGCTATATGCTTTGGTTTTTCATTTTTTTTGAAATTTTATGCCCATTTGAATCTTGATCAAATCCTAGGTACAGTTTGACCAAGATTTGAACAATTTTAAAACATGAAAATAAAAGGTAAGCCCGACCTGGATCCTTTAGTCACTCTAAAATGAAGCTTTTGGGGGGTTCTTGAAATTTCCAAGTTTGAAACCCAAAACCACTTCTCTTCATGCTTGACTACACATAAGACAGAGTTTAGGGTTAGGGGTAGATACATGATTTTTCTTGTTTGAATATATCTAGACCTTGTTTATATCAACTTTAATGCTAACTATATATGACATAAGAAAACTATGTGCTTTGGTTTTTAATTTTTCTGATTTTTTTATTTTGATAGATGCACATTTGAATCTTTGTCAAATCCTAGGTTTGGCCAAGATTTAAACAAGTATAAAACATGAAAATGAAAAGGGGAAGCCTGTATCCTTTCTTAGTCACTCTAAAAAGAAGTTTTTGGGATGTTCTTGAAATTTTCATGTTTGAAACCCAAAACCACTTCTCTTCATGCTTGACTTCATAAGATAGAGTTTAGGGGCTAGGGGATAGATACATGATTTGCCTAGGTTTGAATATGCATGTCCAAACCTTGTTTATCAACTTGAATGCTTACTATATGACATAAGAAGACTATATGCATTTGTTTTTCATTTTTCTGATTTTTTTAAAATTTTATGCCCATTTGAATCTTTTGGTCAAATCCTTGGTTTAATTTGACACGGATTTAAACAAGTTTAAAATATGAAAATGAAAAGGTGGTAAGCAGGCATGTATCCTTCTTATATATATTAGTCACTCTAAAATGAAGCTTTTGGGAGGTTTTTGAAATTTCCATGTTTGAAACCCAAAACCACTTCTCTTCATGTTGTTGACTTCATAAGATAGAGTTTAGGGGTTAGGGGTATATATACATGACTTGTCTTGTTTGAATATGTGTCTAGACCTTGTTTATCAACTTTAATGCTTACTATATGACATAAGAACACTATGCGCTTTAATTTGGTTTTTAATTTTTTTAAATTTTGATGCACATTTTGAATCTTGGTCAAATCCTAGGTTTGACCGAGATTTGAACAAGTTTAAAACAAGAAAATAAAAGGTAAGCCCGCCAGACTGGATCCTTTCTTAGTCACTCTATAATGAAGCTTTTAGGGGGGTTGTTGAAAATGTAAGCATGTATCCTTCTTAGTACGTCACACCACAATGAAGCTTTTGGGAGGGTTTTTGAAATGTCCATGTTTGAAACCCAAAACGACTTCTCTTCGTGCTTGACTTCATAATTAAGACAAAGTTTAGGGTTAGGGGTATATAGATACATGATTTTTCTGGTTTGAATATGTCTAGACTTTGTTTATCAACTAGCTTGAGTGCTTACTATATGGCATATATAAGAAGCTAGGCTATGTGCTTTGGTTTTTCATTTTTTTTTGAATTTTTATGCCCATTTGAATCTTGGTCAAATCCTAGGTACGTACGGTTTGACCAAGATTTGAACATGTTTAAAACATGAAAATAAAAGGTAAGCATGGATCCTTCTTAGTCACTCTAAAATGAAGCTTTTGGGAGGTTTTTGAAATTTCCATGTTTGAAACCCAAAACCACTTCTCTTCATGCTTGGCTTCGTAAGATAGAGTTTAGGGTTTGGGGTAGATACGTACATGATTTTTCTAAGTATTTTTACGCCCATTTGAATCTTCGTCAAATCCTAAGTTTGACCAAGATTTGAACAAGTTTAAAAACATGAAAATGAAAAGGGTAAGCCTGGATCCTTGTTTAGGGTTAGGGGTAGATACATGATTTTTGTGGTTTGAATATGGCAGACCTTGTTTATCACCTTGATATATGACATAGGAAGACGGTGTGCTTTTGTTTTTCTTTTTTTTGAATTTTTATGCCCATTTGAATCTTGGTCAAGTCATAGGTTTGACCAAGATTTAAACAGGTTTAAAACATGAAAATGAAAAAGTAAGCCTGGATCCTTCTTAGTCACTCCAAAATGTACCAATTGATAAATGAGTTAACTTGGCTTCATGGAAAAAATAATGTCATGTAAATGATTTAACTTGGCTTTCGTACCCTTGAATCCATAGGAAACTTTGTATAAATGTAGTAGTATAATAATCAACCGAGTTTTTACATCAACAGGTCTGTCACTTACGTGTGGTGCCCATGCGTGAGGTCCCACACTTCAGTGAGCACAAGTCACGTGCAATAGGTACGCAAACTCCCAGCCATTTTCTTTGTCAAGAGAAGACGCATCAGGATGCGTATTGGAAGTATGTGGGTCCTTCTGGATCCTTCGGTTGTCCCTCTCACAAAAAAAAACAAATCTCTCTCATTCTCGGCCTCGCTCGACTCGCTCGCTCGCTCGCCGCTCGCACCTCCTGCTCACTGACAAACCCTGCACAAAAGTCAACATCATCACCCGAAAAAGGGGAGACACCATAATTCTCTCCCTTCTTCTCTCCTTCCGAGTGATCCCTCTTCCTCCGAGTTTCACTCGACGGGCAAACACACATGTGCTGCATAGTAATAATAAAAAAGTAGAAAAATCGACCTACGAATCTATGATTAAATAGGTTAAACTAGGGTTTTGCCCACTACTACAGATCAAGTTCAGAAATATCCAACTACTAGTTCGATTTTGGGCTACTAATATAAAATTAAAATAAGTTGAACTAGTATTCCTCTAAAAAATCATTTTGGTATGCATTGTTTGATACTTTTCATAGCTATAGTGCATCACAAATTTATGATTTCATGCTTTGCTTTGCCAATTTCGATTTTTTCTAACCACCTTCTCTTTGATTTCAAATTTAGGTCAAACTATCGATGCCTACTATGTGTTCTACTTGAATTGGATGCAGCGTGCGCACATGTTTTGCCATTGTTCTGGGCTTCCACACATCTTTGGGGCATCCAAGTATTTAAGTTACCTTGTTTTTTTGAATTGTAATTCATACCCTTCCTCCCAATTTTTATGCACATTTGAATCTTGGTCAAATCCTAAGTTTGACCAAGATTTGAACAAGTTTAAAACATGAAAATGAAAAGGTAAGCCTGAATCCTTCTTAGTCACTCAAAAATGAGAAGCTTTTGGGAGTTTTTTGAAATTTCCATGTTTGAAACCCAAAACCACTTCTCTTCATGCTTGACTTCATAAGACAGAGTTTAGGGTTAGGGGTAGATACATGATTTGTCTAGTTTGTTGTTTAGACCTTGTTTATCAACTTGAATGCTTACTATATGACATAATAATACTATGTGCTTTGGTTTTCATTTTTTTGATTTTTTCTGAATTTTTATGCCCATTTGATCTTGGTCAAATCCTAGGCTTAACCAATATTTAAACAAGTTTAAAACATGAAAATGAAAAGGTAAGCCTGTATCCTTCTTAGTCACTCCAAAATGAAGCTTTTGGGAAGGTTTTTGAAATTTCCATGTTTGAAATCCAAAACGACTTCTCTTCGTGCTTGACTTCATAAGACAAAGTTTAGGGCTAGGGGTAGAAACATGATTTTTCTGGTTTGAATATGTCTAGACCTTGTTTACCAACTTGATCGAGTGCTTACTATATGACATAAGAAGGCTATATGCTTTGGTTTTTCATTTTTTTTGAAATTTTATGCCCATTTGAATCTTGATCAAATCCTAGGTACAGTTTGACCAAGATTTGAACAATTTTAAAACATGAAAATAAAAGGTAAGCCCGACCTGGATCCTTTAGTCACTCTAAAATGAAGCTTTTGGGGGGTTCTTGAAATTTCCAAGTTTGAAACCCAAAACCACTTCTCTTCATGCTTGACTACACATAAGACAGAGTTTAGGGTTAGGGGTAGATACATGATTTTTCTTGTTTGAATATATCTAGACCTTGTTTATATCAACTTTAATGCTAACTATATATGACATAAGAAAACTATGTGCTTTGGTTTTTAATTTTTCTGATTTTTTTATTTTGATAGATGCACATTTGAATCTTTGTCAAATCCTAGGTTTGGCCAAGATTTAAACAAGTATAAAACATGAAAATGAAAAGGGGAAGCCTGTATCCTTTCTTAGTCACTCTAAAAAGAAGTTTTTGGGATGTTCTTGAAATTTTCATGTTTGAAACCCAAAACCACTTCTCTTCATGCTTGACTTCATAAGATAGAGTTTAGGGGCTAGGGGATAGATACATGATTTGCCTAGGTTTGAATATGCATGTCCAAACCTTGTTTATCAACTTGAATGCTTACTATATGACATAAGAAGACTATATGCATTTGTTTTTCATTTTTCTGATTTTTTTAAAATTTTATGCCCATTTGAATCTTTTGGTCAAATCCTTGGTTTAATTTGACACGGATTTAAACAAGTTTAAAATATGAAAATGAAAAGGTGGTAAGCAGGCATGTATCCTTCTTATATATATTAGTCACTCTAAAATGAAGCTTTTGGGAGGTTTTTGAAATTTCCATGTTTGAAACCCAAAACCACTTCTCTTCATGTTGTTGACTTCATAAGATAGAGTTTAGGGGTTAGGGGTATATATACATGACTTGTCTTGTTTGAATATGTGTCTAGACCTTGTTTATCAACTTTAATGCTTACTATATGACATAAGAACACTATGCGCTTTAATTTGGTTTTTAATTTTTTTAAATTTTGATGCACATTTTGAATCTTGGTCAAATCCTAGGTTTGACCGAGATTTGAACAAGTTTAAAACAAGAAAATAAAAGGTAAGCCCGCCAGACTGGATCCTTTCTTAGTCACTCTATAATGAAGCTTTTAGGGGGGTTGTTGAAAATGTAAGCATGTATCCTTCTTAGTACGTCACACCACAATGAAGCTTTTGGGAGGGTTTTTGAAATGTCCATGTTTGAAACCCAAAACGACTTCTCTTCGTGCTTGACTTCATAATTAAGACAAAGTTTAGGGTTAGGGGTATATAGATACATGATTTTTCTGGTTTGAATATGTCTAGACTTTGTTTATCAACTAGCTTGAGTGCTTACTATATGGCATATATAAGAAGCTAGGCTATGTGCTTTGGTTTTTCATTTTTTTTGAATTTTTATGCCCATTTGAATCTTGGTCAAATCCTAGGTACGTACGGTTTGACCAAGATTTGAACATGTTTAAAACATGAAAATAAAAGGTAAGCATGGATCCTTCTTAGTCACTCTAAAATGAAGCTTTTGGGAGGTTTTTGAAATTTCCATGTTTGAAACCCAAAACCACTTCTCTTCATGCTTGGCTTCGTAAGATAGAGTTTAGGGTTTGGGGTAGATACGTACATGATTTTTCTAAGTATTTTTACGCCCATTTGAATCTTCGTCAAATCCTAAGTTTGACCAAGATTTGAACAAGTTTAAAAACATGAAAATGAAAAGGGTAAGCCTGGATCCTTGTTTAGGGTTAGGGGGTAGATACATGATTTTTGTGGTTTGAATATGGCAGACCTTGTTTATCACCTTGATATATGACATAGGAAGACGGTGTGCTTTTGTTTTTCTTTTTTTTGAATTTTTATGCCCATTTGAATCTTGGTCAAGTCATAGGTTTGACCAAGATTTAAACATGTTTAAAACATGAAAATGAAAAAGTAAGCCTGGATCCTTCTTAGTCACTCCAAAATGTACCAATTGATAAATGAGTTAACTTGGCTTCATGGAAAAAATAATGTCATGTAAATGATTTAACTTGGCTTTCGTACCCTTGAATCCATAGGAAACTTTGTATAAATGTAGTAGTATAATAATCAACCGAGTTTTTACATCAACAGGTCTGTCACTTACGTGTGGTGCCCATGCGTGAGGTCCCACACTTCAGTGAGCACAAGTCACGTGCAATAGGTACGCAAACTCCCAGCCATTTTCTTTGTCAAGAGAAGACGCATCAGGATGCGTATTGGAAGTATGTGGGTCCTTCTGGATCCTTCGGTTGTCCCTCTCACAAAAAAAAACAAATCTCTCTCATTCTCGGCCTCGCTCGACTCGCTCGCTCGCTCGCTCCTGCTCACTGACAAACCCTGCACAAAAGTCAACATCATCACCCGAAAAAGGGGAGACACCATAATTCTCTCCCTTCTTCTCTCCTTCCGAGTGATCCCTTCTTCCTCCGAGTTTCACTCGACGGGCAAACACACATGTGCTGCATAGTAATAATAAAAAAGTAGAAAAATCGACCTACGAATCTATGATTAAATAGGTTAAACTAGGGTTTTGCCCACTACTACAGATCAAGTTCAGAAATATCCAACTACTAGTTCGATTTTGGGCTACTAATATAAAATTAAAATAAGTTGAACTAGTATTCCTCTAAAAAATCATTTTGGTATGCATTGTTTGATACTTTTCATAGCTATAGTGCATCACAAATTTATGATTTCATGCTTTGCTTTGCCAATTTCGATTTTTTCTAACCACCTTCTCTTTGATTTCAAATTTAGGTCAAACTATCGATGCCTACTATGTGTTCTACTTGAATTGGATGCAGCGTGCGCACATGTTTTGCCATTGTTCTGGGCTTCCACACATCTTTGGGGCATCCAAGTATTTAAGTTACCTTGTTTTTTTGAATTGTAATTCATACCCTTCCTCCCAATTTTTATGCACATTTGAATCTTGGTCAAATCCTAAGTTTGACCAAGATTTGAACAAGTTTAAAACATGAAAATGAAAAGGTAAGCCTGAATCCTTCTTAGTCACTCAAAAATGAGAAGCTTTTGGGAGTTTTTTGAAATTTCCATGTTTGAAACCCAAAACCACTTCATGCTTGACTTCATAAGACAGAGTTTAGGGTTAGGGGGTAGATACATGATTTGTCTAGTTTGTTGTTTAGACCTTGTTTATCAACTTGAATGCTTACTATATGACATAATAATACTATGTGCTTTGGTTTTCATTTTTTTTTGACTTTTTCTGAATTTTTATGCCCATTTGATCTTGGTCAAATCCTAGGCTTAACCAATATTTAAACAAGTTTAAAACATGAAAATGAAAAGGTAAGCCTGTATCCTTCTTAGTCACTCCAAAATGAAGCTTTTGGGAAGGTTTTTGAAATTTCCATGTTTGAAATCCAAAACGACTTCTCTTCGTGCTTGACTTCATAAGACAAAGTTTAGGGCTAGGGGTAGAAACATGATTTTTCTGGTTTGAATATGTCTAGACCTTGTTTACCAACTTGATCGAGTGCTTACTATATGACATAAGAAGGCTATATGCTTTGGTTTTTCATTTTTTTTGAAATTTTATGCCCATTTGAATCTTGATCAAATCCTAGGTACAGTTTGACCAAGATTTGAACAATTTTAAAACATGAAAATAAAAGGTAAGCCCGACCTGGATCCTTTAGTCACTCTAAAATGAAGCTTTTGGGGGGTTCTTGAAATTTCCAAGTTTGAAACCCAAAACCACTTCTCTTCATGCTTGACTACATAAGACAGAGTTTAGGGTTAGGGGTAGATACATGATTTTTCTTGTTTGAATATATCTAGACCTTGTTTATATCAACTTTAATGCTAACTATATATGACATAAGAAAACTATGTGCTTTGGTTTTTAATTTTTCTGATTTTTTTATTTTGATAGATGCACATTTGAATCTTTGTCAAATCCTAGGTTTGGCCAAGATTTAAACAAGTATAAAACATGAAAATGAAAAGGGGAAGCCTGTATCCTTTCTTAGTCACTCTAAAATGAAGTTTTTGGGATGTTCTTGAAATTTTCATGTTTGAAACCCAAAACCACTTCTCTTCATGCTTGACTTCATAAGATAGAGTTTAGGGGCTAGCTAGGGGATAGATACATGATTTGCCTAGGTTTGAATATGCATGTCCAAACCTTGTTTATCAACTTGAATGCTTACTATATGACATAAGAAGACTATATGCTTTTGTTTTTCATTTTTCTGATTTTTTTTAAAATTTTATGCCCATTTGAATCTTTTGGTCAAATCCTTGGTTTAATTTGACACGGATTTAAACAAGTTTAAAATATGAAAATGAAAAGGTGGTAAGCAGGCATGTATCCTTCTTATATATATTAGTCACTCTAAAATGAAGCTTTTGGGAGGTTTTTGAAATTTCCATGTTTGAAACCCAAAACCACTTCTCTTCATGTTGTTGACTTCATAAGATAGAGTTTAGGGGTTAGGGGTATATATACATGACTTGTCTTGTTTGAATATGTGTCTAGACCTTGTTTATCAACTTTAATGCTTACTATATGACATAAGAACACTATGCGCTTTAATTTGGTTTTTAATTTTTTTAAATTTTGATGCACATTTTGAATCTTGGTCAAATCCTAGGTTTGACCGAGATTTGAACAAGTTTAAAACAAGAAAATAAAAGGTAAGCCCGCCAGACTGGATCCTTTCTTAGTCACTCTATAATGAAGCTTTTAGGGGGGTTGTTGAAAATGTAAGCATGTATCCTTCTTAGTACGTCACACCACAATGAAGCTTTTGGGAGGGTTTTTGAAATGTCCATGTTTGAAACCCAAAACGACTTCTCTTCGTGCTTGACTTCATAATTAAGACAAAGTTTAGGGTTAGGGGTATATAGATACATGATTTTTCTGGTTTGAATATGTCTAGACTTTGTTTATCAACTAGCTTGAGTGCTTACTATATGGCATATATAAGAAGCTAGGCTATGTGCTTTGGTTTTTCATTTTTTTTTGAATTTTTATGCCCATTTGAATCTTGGTCAAATCCTAGGTACGTACGGTTTGACCAAGATTTGAACATGTTTAAAACATGAAAATAAAAGGTAAGCATGGATCCTTCTTAGTCACTCTAAAATGAAGCTTTTGGGAGGTTTTTGAAATTTCCATGTTTGAAACCCAAAACCACTTCTCTTCATGCTTGGCTTCGTAAGATAGAGTTTAGGGTTTGGGGTAGATACGTACATGATTTTTCTAAGTATTTTTACGCCCATTTGAATCTTCGTCAAATCCTAAGTTTGACCAAGATTTGAACAAGTTTAAAAACATGAAAATGAAAAGGGTAAGCCTGGATCCTTGTTTAGGGTTAGGGGGTAGATACATGATTTTTGTGGTTTGAATATGGCAGACCTTGTTTATCACCTTGATATATGACATAGGAAGACGGTGTGCTTTTGTTTTTTTTTTTTTTGAATTTTTATGCCCATTTGAATCTTGGTCAAGTCATAGGTTTGACCAAGATTTAAACATGTTTAAAACATGAAAATGAAAAAGTAAGCCTGGATCCTTCTTAGTCACTCCAAAATGTACCAATTGATAAATGAGTTAACTTGGCTTCATGGAAAAAATAATGTCATGTAAATGATTTAACTTGGCTTTCGTACCCTTGAATCCATAGGAAACTTTGTATAAATGTAGTAGTATAATAATCAACCGAGTTTTTACATCAACAGGTCTGTCACTTACGTGTGGTGCCCATGCGTGAGGTCCCACACTTCAGTGAGCACAAGTCACGTGCAATAGGTACGCAAACTCCCAGCCATTTTCTTTGTCAAGAGAAGACGCATCAGGATGCGTATTGGAAGTATGTGGGTCCTTCTGGATCCTTCGGTTGTCCCTCTCACAAAAAAAAATCTCTCTCATTCTCGGCCTCGCTCGACTCGCTCGCTCGCTCCTGCTCACTGACAAACCCTGCACAAAAGTCAACATCATCACCCGAAAAAGGGGAGACACCATAATTCTCTCCCTTCTTCTCTCCTTCCGAGTGATCCCTCTTCCTCCGAGTTTCACTCGACGGGCAAACACACATGTGCTGCATAGTAATAATAAAAAAGTAGAAAAATCGACCTACGAATCTATGATTAAATAGGTTAAACTAGGGTTTTGCCCACTACTACAGATCAAGTTCAGAAATATCCAACTACTAGTTCGATTTTGGGCTACTAATATAAAATTAAAATAAGTTGAACTAGTATTCCTCTAAAAAATCATTTTGGTATGCATTGTTTGATACTTTTCATAGCTATAGTGCATCACAAATTTATGATTTCATGCTTTGCTTTGCCAAATTCGATTTTTTCTAACCACCTTCTCTTTGATTTCAAATTTAGGTCAAACTATCGATGCCTACTATGTGTTCTACTTGAATTGGATGCAGCGTGCGCACATGTTTTGCCATTGTTCTGGGCTTCCACACATCTTTGGGGCATCCAAGTATTTAAGTTACCTTGTTTTTTTGAATTGTAATTCATACCCTTCCTCCCAATTTTTATGCACATTTGAATCTTGGTCAAATCCTAAGTTTGACCAAGATTTGAACAAGTTTAAAACATGAAAATGAAAAGGTAAGCCTGAATCCTTCTTAGTCACTCAAAAATGAGAAGCTTTTGGGAGTTTTTTGAAATTTCCATGTTTGAAACCCAAAACCACTTCTCTTCATGCTTGACTTCATAAGACAGAGTTTAGGGTTAGGGGGTAGATACATGATTTGTCTAGTTTGTTGTTTAGACCTTGTTTATCAACTTGAATGCTTACTATATGACATAATAATACTATGTGCTTTGGTTTTCATTTTTTTTGACTTTTTCTGAATTTTTATGCCCATTTGATCTTGGTCAAATCCTAGGCTTAACCAATATTTAAACAAGTTTAAAACATGAAAATGAAAAGGTAAGCCTGTATCCTTCTTAGTCACTCCAAAATGAAGCTTTTGGGAAGGTTTTTGAAATTTCCATGTTTGAAATCCAAAACGACTTCTCTTCGTGCTTGACTTCATAAGACAAAGTTTAGGGCTAGGGGTAGAAACATGATTTTTCTGGTTTGAATATGTCTAGACCTTGTTTACCAACTTGAGTGCTTACTATATGACATAAGAAGGCTATATGCTTTGGTTTTTCATTTTTTTTGAAATTTTATGCCCATTTGAATCTTGATCAAATCCTAGGTACAGTTTGACCAAGATTTGAACAATTTTAAAACATGAAAATAAAAGGTAAGCCCGACCTGGATCCTTTAGTCACTCTAAAATGAAGCTTTTGGGGGGTTCTTGAAATTTCCAAGTTTGAAACCCAAAACCACTTCTCTTCATGCTTGACTACATAAGATAGAGTTTAGGGTTAGGGGTAGATACATGATTTTTCTTGTTTGAATATATCTAGACCTTGTTTATATCAACTTTAATGCTAACTATATATGACATAAGAAAACTATGTGCTTTGGTTTTTAATTTTTCTGATTTTTTTATTTTGATAGATGCACATTTGAATCTTTGTCAAATCCTAGGTTTGACCAAGATTTAAACAAGTATAAAACATGAAAATGAAAAGGGGAAGCCTGTATCCTTTCTTAGTCACTCTAAAAAGAAGTTTTTGGGATGTTCTTGAAATTTTCATGTTTGAAACCCAAAACCACTTCTCTTCATGCTTGACTTCATAAGATAGAGTTTAGGGGCTAGGGGATAGATACATGATTTGCCTAGGTTTGAATATGCATGTCCAAACCTTGTTTATCAACTTGAATGCTTACTATATGACATAAGAAGACTATATGCTTTTGTTTTTCATTTTTCTGATTTTTTTTAAAATTTTATGCCCATTTGAATCTTTTGGTCAAATCCTTGGTTTAATTTGACACGGATTTAAACAAGTTTAAAATATGAAAATGAAAAGGTGGTAAGCAGGCATGGATCCTTCTTATATATATTAGTCACTCTAAAATGAAGCTTTTGGGAGGTTTTTGAAATTTCCATGTTTGAAACCCAAAACCACTTCTCTTCATGTTGTTGACTTCATAAGATAGAGTTTAGGGGTTAGGGGTATAGATACATGATTTGTCTTGTTTGAATATGTGTCTAGACCTTGTTTATCAACTTTAATGCTTACTATATGACATAAGAACACTATGCGCTTTAATTTGGTTTTAAATTTTTTTAAATTTTGATGCACATTTTGAATCTTGGTCAAATCCTAGGTTTGACCGAGATTTGAACAAGTTTAAACCAAGAAAATAAAAGGTAAGCCCGCCAGACTGGATCCTTTCTTAGTCACTCTATAATGAAGCTTTTAGGGGGGTTGTTGAAAATGTAAGCATGTATCCTTCTTAGTACGTCACACCACAATGAAGCTTTTGGGAGGGTTTTTGAAATGTCCATGTTTGAAACCCAAAACGACTTCTCTTCGTGCTTGACTTCATAATTAAGACAAAGTTTAGGGTTAGGGGTATATAGATACATGATTTTTCTGGTTTGAATATGTCTAGACTTTGTTTATCAACTAGCTTGAGTGCTTACTATATGGCATATATAAGAAGCTAGGCTATGTGCTTTGGTTTTTCATTTTTTTTTGAATTTTTATGCCCATTTGAATCTTGGTCAAATCCTAGGTACGTACGGTTTGACCAAGATTTGAACATGTTTAAAACATGAAAATAAAAGGTAAGCATGGATCCTTCTTAGTCACTCTAAAATGAAGCTTTTGGGAGGTTTTTGAAATTTCCATGTTTGAAACCCAAAACCACTTCTCTTCATGCTTGGCTTCGTAAGATAGAGTTTAGGGTTTGGGGTAGATACGTACATGATTTTTCTAAGTATTTTTACGCCCATTTGAATCTTCGTCAAATCCTAAGTTTGACCAAGATTTGAACAAGTTTAAAAACATGAAAATGAAAAGGGTAAGCCTGGATCCTTGTTTAGGGTTAGGGGGTAGATACATGATTTTTGTGGTTTGAATATGGCAGACCTTGTTTATCACCTTGATATATGACATAGGAAGACGGTGTGCTTTTGTTTTTCTTTTTTTTTTTGAATTTTTATGCCCATTTGAATCTTGGTCAAGTCATAGGTTTGACCAAGATTTAAACATGTTTAAAACATGAAAATGAAAAAGTAAGCCTGGATCCTTCTTAGTCACTCCAAAATGTACCAATTGATAAATGAGTTAACTTGGCTTCATGGAAAAAATAATGTCATGTAAATGATTTAACTTGGCTTTCGTACCCTTGAATCCATAGGAAACTTTGTATAAATGTAGTAGTATAATAATCAACCGAGTTTTTACATCAACAGGTCTGTCACTTACGTGTGGTGCCCATGCGTGAGGTCCCACACTTCAGTGAGCACAAGTCACGTGCAATAGGTACGCAAACTCCCAGCCATTTTCTTTGTCAAGAGAAGACGCATCAGGATGCGTATTGGAAGTATGTGGGTCCTTCTGGATCCTTCGGTTGTCCCTCTCACAAAAAAAAAACAAATCTCTCTCATTCTCGGCCTCGCTCGACTCGCTCGCTCGCTCGCTCGCTCGCACCTCCTGCTCACTGACAAACCCTGCACAAAAGTCAACATCATCACCCGAAAAAGGGGAGACACCATAATTCTCTCCCTTCTTCTCTCCTTCCGAGTGATCCCTTCTTCCTCCGAGTTTCACTCGACGGGCAAACACACATGTGCTGCATAGTAATAATAAAAAAGTAGAAAAATCGACCTACGAATCTATGATTAAATAGGTTAAACTAGGGTTTTGCCCACTACTACAGATCAAGTTCAGAAATATCCAACTACTAGTTCGATTTTGGGCTACTAATATAAAATTAAAATAAGTTGAACTAGTATTCCTCTAAAAAATCATTTTGGTATGCATTGTTTGATACTTTTCATAGCTATAGTGCATCACAAATTTATGATTTCATGCTTTGCTTTGCCAATTTCGATTTTTTCTAACCACCTTCTCTTTGATTTCAAATTTAGGTCAAACTATCGATGCCTACTATGTGTTCTACTTGAATTGGATGCAGCGTGCGCACATGTTTTGCCATTGTTCTGGGCTTCCACACATCTTTGGGGCATCCAAGTATTTAAGTTACCTTGTTTTTTTGAATTGTAATTCATACCCTTCCTCCCAATTTTTATGCACATTTGAATCTTGGTCAAATCCTAAGTTTGACCAAGATTTGAACAAGTTTAAAACATGAAAATGAAAAGGTAAGCCTGAATCCTTCTTAGTCACTCAAAAATGAGAAGCTTTTGGGAGTTTTTTGAAATTTTTGAAACCCAAAACCACTTCTCTTCATGCTTGACTTCATAAGACAGAGTTTAGGGTTAGGGGGTAGATACATGATTTGTCTAGTTTGTTGTTTAGACCTTGTTTATCAACTTGAATGCTTACTATATGACATAATAATACTATGTGCTTTGGTTTTCATTTTTTTTGATTTTTTCTGAATTTTTATGCCCATTTGATCTTGGTCAAATCCTAGGCTTAACCAATATTTAAACAAGTTTAAAACATGAAAATGAAAAGGTAAGCCTGTATCCTTCTTAGTCACTCCAAAATGAAGCTTTTGGGAAGGTTTTTGAAATTTCCATGTTTGAAATCCAAAACGACTTCTCTTCGTGCTTGACTTCATAAGACAAAGTTTAGGGCTAGGGGTAGAAACATGATTTTTCTGGTTTGAATATGTCTAGACCTTGTTTACCAACTTGAGTGCTTACTATATGACATAAGAAGGCTATATGCTTTGGTTTTTCATTTTTTTTGAAATTTTATGCCCATTTGAATCTTGATCAAATCCTAGGTACAGTTTGACCAAGATTTGAACAATTTTAAAACATGAAAATAAAAGGTAAGCCCGACCTGGATCCTTTAGTCACTCTAAAATGAAGCTTTTGGGGGGTTCTTGAAATTTCCAAGTTTGAAACCCAAAACCACTTCTCTTCATGCTTGACTACATAAGATAGAGTTTAGGGTTAGGGGTAGATACATGATTTTTCTTGTTTGAATATATCTAGACCTTGTTTATATCAACTTTAATGCTAACTATATATGACATAAGAAAACTATGTGCTTTGGTTTTTAATTTTTCTGATTTTTTTATTTTGATAGATGCACATTTGAATCTTTGTCAAATCCTAGGTTTGACCAAGATTTAAACAAGTATAAAACATGAAAATGAAAAGGGGAAGCCTGTATCCTTTCTTAGTCACTCTAAAATGAAGTTTTTGGGATGTTCTTGAAATTTTCATGTTTGAAACCCAAAACCACTTCTCTTCATGCTTGACTTCATAAGATAGAGTTTAGGGGCTAGGGGATAGATACATGATTTGCCTAGGTTTGAATATGCATGTCCAAACCTTGTTTATCAACTTGAATGCTTACTATATGACATTAGAAGACTATATGCTTTTGTTTTTCATTTTTCTGATTTTTTTTAAAATTTTATGCCCATTTGAATCTTTTGGTCAAATCCTTGGTTTAATTTGACACGGATTTAAACAAGTTTAAAATATGAAAATGAAAAGGTGGTAAGCAGGCATGGATCCTTCTTATATATATTAGTCACTCTAAAATGAAGCTTTTGGGAGGTTTTTGAAATTTCCATGTTTGAAACCCAAAACCACTTCTCTTCATGTTGTTGACTTCATAAGATAGAGTTTAGGGGTTAGGGGTATAGATACATGATTTGTCTTGTTTGAATATGTGTCTAGACCTTGTTTATCAACTTTAATGCTTACTATATGACATAAGAACACTATGCGCTTTAATTTGGTTTTAAATTTTTTTAAATTTTGATGCACATTTTGAATCTTGGTCAAATCCTAGGTTTGACCGAGATTTGAACAAGTTTAAACCAAGAAAATAAAAGGTAAGCCCGCCAGACTGGATCCTTTCTTAGTCACTCTATAATGAAGCTTTTAGGGGGGTTGTTGAAAATGTAAGCATGTATCCTTCTTAGTACGTCACACCACAATGAAGCTTTTGGGAGGGTTTTTGAAATGTCCATGTTTGAAACCCAAAACGACTTCTCTTCGTGCTTGACTTCATAATTAAGACAAAGTTTAGGGTTAGGGGTATATAGATACATGATTTTTCTGGTTTGAATATGTCTAGACTTTGTTTATCAACTAGCTTGAGTGCTTACTATATGGCATATATAAGAAGCTAGGCTATGTGCTTTGGTTTTTCATTTTTTTTTGAATTTTTATGCCCATTTGAATCTTGGTCAAATCCTAGGTACGTACGGTTTGACCAAGATTTGAACATGTTTAAAACATGAAAATAAAAGGTAAGCATGGATCCTTCTTAGTCACTCTAAAATGAAGCTTTTGGGAGGTTTTTGATATTTCCATGTTTGAAACCCAAAACCACTTCTCTTCATGCTTGGCTTCGTAAGATAGAGTTTAGGGTTTGGGGTAGATACGTACATGATTTTTCTAAGTATTTTTACGCCCATTTGAATCTTCGTCAAATCCTAAGTTTGACCAAGATTTGAACAAGTTTAAAAACATGAAAATGAAAAGGGTAAGCCTGGATCCTTGTTTAGGGTTAGGGGGTAGATACATGATTTTTGTGGTTTGAATATGGCAGACCTTGTTTATCACCTTGATATATGACATAGGAAGACGGTGTGCTTTTGTTTTTCTTTTTTTTTGAATTTTTATGCCCATTTGAATCTTGGTCAAGTCATAGGTTTGACCAAGATTTAAACATGTTTAAAACATGAAAATGAAAAAGTAAGCCTGGATCCTTCTTAGTCACTCCAAAATGTACCAATTGATAAATGAGTTAACTTGGCTTCATGGAAAAAATAATGTCATGTAAATGATTTAACTTGGCTTTCGTACCCTTGAATCCATAGGAAACTTTGTATAAATGTAGTAGTATAATAATCAACCGAGTTTTTACATCAACAGGTCTGTCACTTACGTGTGGTGCCCATGCGTGAGGTCCCACACTTCAGTGAGCACAAGTCACGTGCAATAGGTACGCAAACTCCCAGCCATTTTCTTTGTCAAGAGAAGACGCATCAGGATGCGTATTGGAAGTATGTGGGTCCTTCTGGATCCTTCGGTTGTCCCTCTCACAAAAAAAACAAATCTCTCTCATTCTCGGCCTCGCTCGACTCGCTCGCTCGCTCGCTCGCACCTCCTGCTCACTGACAAACCCTGCACAAAAGTCAACATCATCACCCGAAAAAGGGGAGACACCATAATTCTCTCCCTTCTTCTCTCCTTCCGAGTGATCCCTTCTTCCTCCGAGTTTCACTCGACGGGCAAACACACATGTGCTGCATAGTAATAATAAAAAAGTAGAAAAATCGACCTACGAATCTATGATTAAATAGGTTAAACTAGGGTTTTGCCCACTACTACAGATCAAGTTCAGAAATATCCAACTACTAGTTCGATTTTGGGCTACTAATATAAAATTAAAATAAGTTGAACTAGTATTCCTCTAAAAAATCATTTTGGTATGCATTGTTTGATACTTTTCATAGCTATAGTGCATCACAAATTTATGATTTCATGCTTTGCTTTGCCAATTTCGATTTTTTCTAACCACCTTCTCTTTGATTTCAAATTTAGGTCAAACTATCGATGCCTACTATGTGTTCTACTTGAATTGGATGCAGCGTGCGCACATGTTTTGCCATTGTTCTGGGCTTCCACACATCTTTGGGGCATCCAAGTATTTAAGTTACCTTGTTTTTTTGAATTGTAATTCATACCCTTCCTCCCAATTTTTATGCACATTTGAATCTTGGTCAAATCCTAAGTTTGACCAAGATTTGAACAAGTTTAAAACATGAAAATGAAAAGGTAAGCCTGAATCCTTCTTAGTCACTCAAAAATGAGAAGCTTTTGGGAGTTTTTTGAAATTTCCATGTTTGAAACCCAAAACCACTTCTCTTCATGCTTGACTTCATAAGACAGAGTTTAGGGTTAGGGGGTAGATACATGATTTGTCTAGTTTGTTGTTTAGACCTTGTTTATCAACTTGAATGCTTACTATATGACATAATAATACTATGTGCTTTGGTTTTCATTTTTTGATTTTTTCTGAATTTTTATGCCCATTTGATCTTGGTCAAATCCTAGGCTTAACCAATATTTAAACAAGTTTAAAACATGAAAATGAAAAGGTAAGCCTGTATCCTTCTTAGTCACTCCAAAATGAAGCTTTTGGGAAGGTTTTTGAAATTTCCATGTTTGAAATCCAAAACGACTTCTCTTCGTGCTTGACTTCATAAGACAAAGTTTAGGGCTAGGGGTAGAAACATGATTTTTCTGGTTTGAATATGTCTAGACCTTGTTTACCAACTTGATCGAGTGCTTACTATATGACATAAGAAGGCTATATGCTTTGGTTTTTCATTTTTTTTGAAATTTTATGCCCATTTGAATCTTGATCAAATCCTAGGTACAGTTTGACCAAGATTTGAACAATTTTAAAACATGAAAATAAAAGGTAAGCCCGACCTGGATCCTTTAGTCACTCTAAAATGAAGCTTTTGGGGGGTTCTTGAAATTTCCAAGTTTGAAACCCAAAACCACTTCTCTTCATGCTTGACTACATAAGACAGAGTTTAGGGTTAGGGGTAGATACATGATTTTTCTTGTTTGAATATATCTAGACCTTGTTTATATCAACTTTAATGCTAACTATATATGACATAAGAAAACTATGTGCTTTGGTTTTTAATTTTTCTGATTTTTTTATTTTGATAGATGCACATTTGAATCTTTGTCAAATCCTAGGTTTGGCCAAGATTTAAACAAGTATAAAACATGAAAATGAAAAGGGGAAGCCTGTATCCTTTCTTAGTCACTCTAAAAAGAAGTTTTTGGGATGTTCTTGAAATTTTCATGTTTGAAACCCAAAACCACTTCTCTTCATGCTTGACTTCATAAGATAGAGTTTAGGGGCTAGGGGATAGATACATGATTTGCCTAGGTTTGAATATGCATGTCCAAACCTTGTTTATCAACTTGAATGCTTACTATATGACATAAGAAGACTATATGCTTTTGTTTTTCATTTTTCTGATTTTTTTTAAAATTTTATGCCCATTTGAATCTTTTGGTCAAATCCTTGGTTTAATTTGACACGGATTTAAACAAGTTTAAAATATGAAAATGAAAAGGTGGTAAGCAGGCATGTATCCTTCTTATATATATTAGTCACTCTAAAATGAAGCTTTTGGGAGGTTTTTGAAATTTCCATGTTTGAAACCCAAAACCACTTCTCTTCATGTTGTTGACTTCATAAGATAGAGTTTAGGGGTTAGGGGTATAGATACATGACTTGTCTTGTTTGAATATGTGTCTAGACCTTGTTTATCAACTTTAATGCTTACTATATGACATAAGAACACTATGCGCTTTAATTTGGTTTTTAATTTTTTTAAATTTTGATGCACATTTTGAATCTTGGTCAAATCCTAGGTTTGACCGAGATTTGAACAAGTTTAAAACAAGAAAATAAAAGGTAAGCCCGCCAGACTGGATCCTTTCTTAGTCACTCTATAATGAAGCTTTTAGGGGGGTTGTTGAAAATGTAAGCATGTATCCTTCTTAGTACGTCACACCACAATGAAGCTTTTGGGAGGGTTTTTGAAATGTCCATGTTTGAAACCCAAAACGACTTCTCTTCGTGCTTGACTTCATAATTAAGACAAAGTTTAGGGTTAGGGGTATATAGATACATGATTTTTCTGGTTTGAATATGTCTAGACTTTGTTTATCAACTAGCTTGAGTGCTTACTATATGGCATATATAAGAAGCTAGGCTATGTGCTTTGGTTTTTCATTTTTTTTTGAATTTTTATGCCCATTTGAATATTGGTCAAATCCTAGGTACGTACGGTTTGACCAAGATTTGAACATGTTTAAAACATGAAAATAAAAGGTAAGCATGGATCCTTCTTAGTCACTCTAAAATGAAGCTTTTGGGAGGTTTTTGAAATTTCCATGTTTGAAACCCAAAACCACTTCTCTTCATGCTTGGCTTCGTAAGATAGAGTTTAGGGTTTGGGGTAGATACGTACATGATTTTTCTAAGTATTTTTACGCCCATTTGAATCTTCGTCAAATCCTAAGTTTGACCAAGATTTGAACAAGTTTAAAAACATGAAAATGAAAAGGGTAAGCCTGGATCCTTGTTTAGGGTTAGGGGGTAGATACATGATTTTTGTGGTTTGAATATGGCAGACCTTGTTTATCACCTTGATATATGACATAGGAAGACGGTGTGCTTTTGTTTTTCTTTTTTTTGAATTTTTATGCCCATTTGAATCTTGGTCAAGTCATAGGTTTGACCAAGATTTAAACAGGTTTAAAACATGAAAATGAAAAAGTAAGCCTGGATCCTTCTTAGTCACTCCAAAATGTACCAATTGATAAATGAGTTAACTTGGCTTCATGGAAAAAATAATGTCATGTAAATGATTTAACTTGGCTTTCGTACCCTTGAATCCATAGGAAACTTTGTATAAATGTAGTAGTATAATAATCAACCGAGTTTTTACATCAACAGGTCTGTCACTTACGTGTGGTGCCCATGCGTGAGGTCCCACACTTCAGTGAGCACAAGTCACGTGCAATAGGTACGCAAACTCCCAGCCATTTTCTTTGTCAAGAGAAGACGCATCAGGATGCGTATTGGAAGTATGTGGGTCCTTCTGGATCCTTCGGTTGTCCCTCTCACAAAAAAACAAATCTCTCTCATTCTCGGCCTCGCTCGACTCGCTCGCTCGCTCGCTCGCACCTCCTGCTCACTGACAAACCCTGCACAAAAGTCAACATCATCACCCGAAAAAGGGGAGACACCATAATTCTCTCCCTTCTTCTCTCCTTCCGAGTGATCCCTTCTTCCTCCGAGTTTCACTCGACGGGCAAACACACATGTGCTGCATAGTAATAATAAAAAAGTAGAAAAATCGACCTACGAATCTATGATTAAATAGGTTAAACTAGGGTTTTGCCCACTACTACAGATCAAGTTCAGAAATATCCAACTACTAGTTCGATTTTGGGCTACTAATATAAAATTAAAATAAGTTGAACTAGTATTCCTCTAAAAAATCATTTTGGTATGCATTGTTTGATACTTTTCATAGCTATAGTGCATCACAAATTTATGATTTCATGCTTTGCTTTGCCAAATTCGATTTTTTCTAACCACCTTCTCTTTGATTTCAAATTTAGGTCAAACTATCGATGCCTACTATGTGTTCTACTTGAATTGGATGCAGCGTGCGCACATGTTTTGCCATTGTTCTGGGCTTCCACACATCTTTGGGGCATCCAAGTATTTAAGTTACCTTGTTTTTTTGAATTGTAATTCATACCCTTCCTCCCAATTTTTATGCACATTTGAATCTTGGTCAAATCCTAAGTTTGACCAAGATTTGAACAAGTTTAAAACATGAAAATGAAAAGGTAAGCCTGAATCCTTCTTAGTCACTCAAAAATGAGAAGCTTTTGGGAGTTTTTTGAAATTTCCATGTTTGAAACCCAAAACCACTTCTCTTCATGCTTGACTTCATAAGACAGAGTTTAGGGTTAGGGGGTAGATACATGATTTGTCTAGTTTGTTGTTTAGACCTTGTTTATCAACTTGAATGCTTACTATATGACATAATAATACTATGTGCTTTGGTTTTCATTTTTTTTGATTTTTTCTGAATTTTTATGCCCATTTGATCTTGGTCAAATCCTAGGCTTAACCAATATTTAAACAAGTTTAAAACATGAAAATGAAAAGGTAAGCCTGTATCCTTCTTAGTCACTCCAAAATGAAGCTTTTGGGAAGGTTTTTGAAATTTCCATGTTTGAAATCCAAAACGACTTCTCTTCGTGCTTGACTTCATAAGACAAAGTTTAGGGCTAGGGGTAGAAACATGATTTTTCTGGTTTGAATATGTCTAGACCTTGTTTACCAACTTGATCGAGTGCTTACTATCTTTACTATTAAATTGCAATAGGTGGCTGCCTGGTGTCACGAACGGGTCAACAGATTAATTTTATAGGCCCCCAACGCGCCAAGAGCCCTCCATCCGTTTTGTACATCCAACGCTCGCTGCTACCAGATCGATATGGAGCCCAACTCGAGGAGCTTTCGGCTGAGTTCCGTCGGCCGTATAACTACCGATTTAGTATGTACGAGGAAACTGTACCGATTGATTTTGCATGTCTCGAACAAGTACCCACGTCCACTTCGGGAGCTAATACAAGGAAATAAGATGGAGATGCCAAAGCTATCTGATTTTCATACGTAGTAGTACATAGGAAACCGAAAACGGAAGAGCTGTCCGGTTGGTACACGAACTAACAATTGCTACCGATGATGACATAGCTACTCCAGGCTTCAATAATTATGGTAGATTTAGACAGAATATATAAAATAAATATGTCTAGGTTTATTAATCCGGAGATAAATATTATTCGGACGTCCGCTAGAACGAGAGAAAGCGAAAATGGTCGTCATGATAAACTACTGGAAATTGCATCTTTAGCGAGTGGGCAAAATACTTGGAAAATGTTGTTCGTAAGTCGGCAAAGCCTTTGTTGAGGTTTGCACTCGGTAAAGAGTAGACGACATACATTCTGGCGAGAACAATAATTATTAGTTTTCTAAAATTGTTGGCCCTTCGCATAGAGTACACAATATACATTCTGGAGCAAAAAATATTAGCAGTAGTTTTCCGAGAGTGTTTGCACTCGCAAAAAGTACACAACAGATATCCGATGGCAAAAGTACTTAGTAGTTTCGTGAGTGTCCCTTAGAGGATACTCAACAAACCCTGAGCGCTGTCAATCGTTACTCACAGGAAACATGGCCACGTGTCCCAAGGGCTTGACGTGGCGTGCCTTTGCCAAGTGTTTTCATCGTGAGACTAGATAAAGCCTGCTATTTGCCCAGTTCCGAAATAAAAAACACTTGGCAAATAGCCCTATTTTAGCAACAATTGATTTTTTTGGTATTTCTACTATAACATTATGTTCAAATTAATGAAAATTTGATAGATAAAAACTATCAAGTTAATTTTAATTTTTGAGGGAGCCAATTATCTTCTTGTAGACGTGGTGGAAAAAAGAGAGGGAGAACAAAGATGAAGATATAGATGTTTGTGACAAGACTCACTCATGACATAAAATTGAACAACATTTCAAAGAATATCTGAATATTTTATTGTTATTTCGTAGCAACGCACGAGCATTCAGCTAGTATGACATAAGAAGGCTATATGCTTTGGTTTTTCATTTTTTTTGAAATTTTATGCCCATTTGAATCTTGATCAAATCCTAGGTACAGTTTGACCAAGATTTGAACAATTTTAAAACATGAAAATAAAAGGTAAGCCCGACCTGGATCCTTTAGTCACTCTAAAATGAAGCTTTTGGGGGGTTCTTGAAATTTCCAAGTTTGAAACCCAAAACCACTTCTCTTCATGCTTGACTACACATAAGACAGAGTTTAGGGTTAGGGGTAGATACATGATTTTTCTTGTTTGAATATATCTAGACCTTGTTTATATCAACTTTAATGCTAACTATATATGACATAAGAAAACTATGTGCTTTGGTTTTTAATTTTTCTGATTTTTTTATTTTGATAGATGCACATTTGAATCTTTGTCAAATCCTAGGTTTGGCCAAGATTTAAACAAGTATAAAACATGAAAATGAAAAGGGGAAGCCTGTATCCTTTCTTAGTCACTCTAAAATGAAGTTTTTGGGATGTTCTTGAAATTTTCATGTTTGAAACCCAAAACCACTTCTCTTCATGCTTGACTTCATAAGATAGAGTTTAGGGGCTAGCTAGGGGATAGATACATGATTTGCCTAGGTTTGAATATGCATGTCCAAACCTTGTTTATCAACTTGAATGCTTACTATATGACATAAGAAGACTATATGCTTTTGTTTTTCATTTTTCTGATTTTTTTTAAATTTTATGCCCATTTGAATCTTTTGGTCAAATCCTTGGTTTAATTTGACACGGATTTAAACAAGTTTAAAATATGAAAATGAAAAGGTGGTAAGCAGGCATGTATCCTTCTTATATATATTAGTCACTCTAAAATGAAGCTTTTGGGAGGTTTTTGAAATTTCCATGTTTGAAACCCAAAACCACTTCTCTTCATGTTGTTGACTTCATAAGATAGAGTTTAGGGGTTAGGGGTATATATACATGACTTGTCTTGTTTGAATATGTGTCTAGACCTTGTTTATCAACTTTAATGCTTACTATATGACATAAGAACACTATGCGCTTTAATTTGGTTTTTAATTTTTTTAAATTTTGATGCACATTTTGAATCTTGGTCAAATCCTAGGTTTGACCGAGATTTGAACAAGTTTAAAACAAGAAAATAAAAGGTAAGCCCGCCAGACTGGATCTTTTCTTAGTCACTCTATAATGAAGCTTTTAGGGGGGTTGTTGAAAATGTAAGCATGTATCCTTCTTAGTACGTCACACCACAATGAAGCTTTTGGGAGGGTTTTTGAAATGTCCATGTTTGAAACCCAAAACGACTTCTCTTCGTGCTTGACTTCATAATTAAGACAAAGTTTAGGGTTAGGGGTATATAGATACATGATTTTTCTGGTTTGAATATGTCTAGACTTTGTTTATCAACTAGCTTGAGTGCTTACTATATGGCATATATAAGAAGCTAGGCTATGTGCTTTGGTTTTTCATTTTTTTTTGAATTTTTATGCCCATTTGAATCTTGGTCAAATCCTAGGTACGTACGGTTTGACCAAGATTTGAACATGTTTAAAACATGAAAATAAAAGGTAAGCATGGATCCTTCTTAGTCACTCTAAAATGAAGCTTTTGGGAGGTTTTTGAAATTTCCATGTTTGAAACCCAAAACCACTTCTCTTCATGCTTGGCTTCGTAAGATAGAGTTTAGGGTTTGGGGTAGATACGTACATGATTTTTCTAAGTATTTTTACGCCCATTTGAATCTTCGTCAAATCCTAAGTTTGACCAAGATTTGAACAAGTTTAAAAACATGAAAATGAAAAGGGTAAGCCTGGATCCTTGTTTAGGGTTAGGGGGTAGATACATGATTTTTGTGGTTTGAATATGGCAGACCTTGTTTATCACCTTGATATATGACATAGGAAGACGGTGTGCTTTTGTTTTTCTTTTTTTTGAATTTTTATGCCCATTTGAATCTTGGTCAAGTCATAGGTTTGACCAAGATTTAAACATGTTTAAAACATGAAAATGAAAAAGTAAGCCTGGATCCTTCTTAGTCACTCCAAAATGTACCAATTGATAAATGAGTTAACTTGGCTTCATGGAAAAAATAATGTCATGTAAATGATTTAACTTGGCTTTCGTACCCTTGAATCCATAGGAAACTTTGTATAAATGTAGTAGTATAATAATCAACCGAGTTTTTACATCAACAGGTCTGTCACTTACGTGTGGTGCCCATGCGTGAGGTCCCACACTTCAGTGAGCACAAGTCACGTGCAATAGGTACGCAAACTCCCAGCCATTTTCTTTGTCAAGAGAAGACGCATCAGGATGCGTATTGGAAGTATGTGGGTCCTTCTGGATCCTTCGGTTGTCCCTCTCACAAAAAAACAAATCTCTCTCATTCTCGGCCTCGCTCGACTCGCTCGCTCGCTCGCTCGCTCACCTCCTGCTCACTGACAAACCCTGCACAAAAGTCAACATCATCACCCGAAAAAGGGGAGACACCATAATTCTCTCCCTTCTTCTCTCCTTCCGAGTGATCCCTTCTTCCTCCGAGTTTCACTCGACGGGCAAACACACATGTGCTGCATAGTAATAATAAAAAAGTAGAAAAATCGACCTACGAATCTATGATTAAATAGGTTAAACTAGGGTTTTGCCCACTACTACAGATCAAGTTCAGAAATATCCAACTACTAGTTCGATTTTGGGCTACTAATATAAAATTAAAATAAGTTGAACTAGTATTCCTCTAAAAAATCATTTTGGTATGCATTGTTTGATACTTTTCATAGCTATAGTGCATCACAAATTTATGATTTCATGCTTTGCTTTGCCAAATTCGATTTTTTCTAACCACCTTCTCTTTGATTTCAAATTTAGGTCAAACTATCGATGCCTACTATGTGTTCTACTTGAATTGGATGCAGCGTGCGCACATGTTTTGCCATTGTTCTGGGCTTCCACACATCTTTGGGGCATCCAAGTATTTAAGTTACCTTGTTTTTTTGAATTGTAATTCATACCCTTCCTCCCAATTTTTATGCACATTTGAATCTTGGTCAAATCCTAAGTTTGACCAAGATTTGAACAAGTTTAAAACATGAAAATGAAAAGGTAAGCCTGAATCCTTCTTAGTCACTCAAAAATGAGAAGCTTTTGGGAGTTTTTTGAAATTTCCATGTTTGAAACCCAAAACCACTTCTCTTCATGCTTGACTTCATAAGACAGAGTTTAGGGTTAGGGGGTAGATACATGATTTGTCTAGTTTGTTGTTTAGACCTTGTTTATCAACTTGAATGCTTACTATATGACATAATAATACTATGTGCTTTGGTTTTCATTTTTTTGATTTTTTCTGAATTTTTATGCCCATTTGATCTTGGTCAAATCCTAGGCTTAACCAATATTTAAACAAGTTTAAAACATGAAAATGAAAAGGTAAGCCTGTATCCTTCTTAGTCACTCCAAAATGAAGCTTTTGGGAAGGTTTTTGAAATTTCCATGTTTGAAATCCAAAACGACTTCTCTTCGTGCTTGACTTCATAAGACAAAGTTTAGGGCTAGGGGTAGAAACATGATTTTTCTGGTTTGAATATGTCTAGACCTTGTTTACCAACTTGATCGAGTGCTTACTATATGACATAAGAAGGCTATATGCTTTGGTTTTTCATTTTTTTTGAAATTTTATGCCCATTTGAATCTTGATCAAATCCTAGGTACAGTTTGACCAAGATTTGAACAATTTTAAAACATGAAAATAAAAGGTAAGCCCGACCTGGATCCTTTAGTCACTCTAAAATGAAGCTTTTGGGGGGTTCTTGAAATTTCCAAGTTTGAAACCCAAAACCACTTCTCTTCATGCTTGACTACACATAAGACAGAGTTTAGGGTTAGGGGTAGATACATGATTTTTCTTGTTTGAATATATCTAGACCTTGTTTATATCAACTTTAATGCTAACTATATATGACATAAGAAAACTATGTGCTTTGGTTTTTAATTTTTCTGATTTTTTTATTTTGATAGATGCACATTTGAATCTTTGTCAAATCCTAGGTTTGGCCAAGATTTAAACAAGTATAAAACATGAAAATGAAAAGGGGAAGCCTGTATCCTTTCTTAGTCACTCTAAAATGAAGTTTTTGGGATGTTCTTGAAATTTTCATGTTTGAAACCCAAAACCACTTCTCTTCATGCTTGACTTCATAAGATAGAGTTTAGGGGCTAGCTAGGGGATAGATACATGATTTGCCTAGGTTTGAATATGCATGTCCAAACCTTGTTTATCAACTTGAATGCTTACTATATGACATAAGAAGACTATATGCTTTTGTTTTTCATTTTTCTGATTTTTTTTAAATTTTATGCCCATTTGAATCTTTTGGTCAAATCCTTGGTTTAATTTGACACGGATTTAAACAAGTTTAAAATATGAAAATGAAAAGGTGGTAAGCAGGCATGTATCCTTCTTATATATATTAGTCACTCTAAAATGAAGCTTTTGGGAGGTTTTTGAAATTTCCATGTTTGAAACCCAAAACCACTTCTCTTCATGTTGTTGACTTCATAAGATAGAGTTTAGGGGTTAGGGGTATATATACATGACTTGTCTTGTTTGAATATGTGTCTAGACCTTGTTTATCAACTTTAATGCTTACTATATGACATAAGAACACTATGCGCTTTAATTTGGTTTTTAATTTTTTTAAATTTTGATGCACATTTTGAATCTTGGTCAAATCCTAGGTTTGACCGAGATTTGAACAAGTTTAAAACAAGAAAATAAAAGGTAAGCCCGCCAGACTGGATCCTTTCTTAGTCACTCTATAATGAAGCTTTTAGGGGGGTTGTTGAAAATGTAAGCATGTATCCTTCTTAGTACGTCACACCACAATGAAGCTTTTGGGAGGGTTTTTGAAATGTCCATGTTTGAAACCCAAAACGACTTCTCTTCGTGCTTGACTTCATAATTAAGACAAAGTTTAGGGTTAGGGGTATATAGATACATGATTTTTCTGGTTTGAATATGTCTAGACTTTGTTTATCAACTAGCTTGAGTGCTTACTATATGGCATATATAAGAAGCTAGGCTATGTGCTTTGGTTTTTCATTTTTTTTTGAATTTTTATGCCCATTTGAATCTTGGTCAAATCCTAGGTACGTACGGTTTGACCAAGATTTGAACATGTTTAAAACATGAAAATAAAAGGTAAGCATGGATCCTTCTTAGTCACTCTAAAATGAAGCTTTTGGGAGGTTTTTGAAATTTCCATGTTTGAAACCCAAAACCACTTCTCTTCATGCTTGGCTTCGTAAGATAGAGTTTAGGGTTTGGGGTAGATACGTACATGATTTTTCTAAGTATTTTTACGCCCATTTGAATCTTCGTCAAATCCTAAGTTTGACCAAGATTTGAACAAGTTTAAAAACATGAAAATGAAAAGGGTAAGCCTGGATCCTTGTTTAGGGTTAGGGGGTAGATACATGATTTTTGTGGTTTGAATATGGCAGACCTTGTTTATCACCTTGATATATGACATAGGAAGACGGTGTGCTTTTGTTTTTCTTTTTTTTGAATTTTTATGCCCATTTGAATCTTGGTCAAGTCATAGGTTTGACCAAGATTTAAACAGGTTTAAAACATGAAAATGAAAAAGTAAGCCTGGATCCTTCTTAGTCACTCCAAAATGTACCAATTGATAAATGAGTTAACTTGGCTTCATGGAAAAAATAATGTCATGTAAATGATTTAACTTGGCTTTCGTACCCTTGAATCCATAGGAAACTTTGTATAAATGTAGTAGTATAATAATCAACCGAGTTTTTACATCAACAGGTCTGTCACTTACGTGTGGTGCCCATGCGTGAGGTCCCACACTTCAGTGAGCACAAGTCACGTGCAATAGGTACGCAAACTCCCAGCCATTTTCTTTGTCAAGAGAAGACGCATCAGGATGCGTATTGGAAGTATGTGGGTCCTTCTGGATCCTTCGGTTGTCCCTCTCACAAAAAAAAACAAATCTCTCTCATTCTCGGCCTCGCTCGACTCGCTCGCTCGCTCGCTCCTGCTCACTGACAAACCCTGCACAAAAGTCAACATCATCACCCGAAAAAGGGGAGACACCATAATTCTCTCCCTTCTTCTCTCCTTCCGAGTGATCCCTCTTCCTCCGAGTTTCACTCGACGGGCAAACACACATGTGCTGCATAGTAATAATAAAAAAGTAGAAAAATCGACCTACGAATCTATGATTAAATAGGTTAAACTAGGGTTTTGCCCACTACTATACAGATCAAGTTCAGAAATATCCAACTACTAGTTCGATTTTGGGCTACTAATATAAAATTAAAATAAGTTGAACTAGTATTCCTCTAAAAAATCATTTTGGTATGCATTGTTTGATACTTTTCATAGCTATAGTGCATCACAAATTTATGATTTCATGCTTTGCTTTGCCAATTTCGATTTTTTCTAACCACCTTCTCTTTGATTTCAAATTTAGGTCAAACTATCGATGCCTACTATGTGTTCTACTTGAATTGGATGCAGCGTGCGCACATGTTTTGCCATTGTTCTGGGCTTCCACACATCTTTGGGGCATCCAAGTATTTAAGTTACCTTGTTTTTTTGAATTGTAATTCATACCCTTCCTCCCAATTTTTATGCACATTTGAATCTTGGTCAAATCCTAAGTTTGACCAAGATTTGAACAAGTTTAAAACATGAAAATGAAAAGGTAAGCCTGAATCCTTCTTAGTCACTCAAAAATGAGAAGCTTTTGGGAGTTTTTTGAAATTTCCATGTTTGAAACCCAAAACCACTTCTCTTCATGCTTGACTTCATAAGACAGAGTTTAGGGTTAGGGGTAGATACATGATTTGTCTAGTTTGTTGTTTAGACCTTGTTTATCAACTTGAATGCTTACTATATGACATAATAATACTATGTGCTTTGGTTTTCATTTTTTTTGACTTTTTCTGAATTTTTATGCCCATTTGATCTTGGTCAAATCCTAGGCTTAACCAATATTTAAACAAGTTTAAAACATGAAAATGAAAAGGTAAGCCTGTATCCTTCTTAGTCACTCCAAAATGAAGCTTTTGGGAAGGTTTTTGAAATTTCCATGTTTGAAATCCAAAACGACTTCTCTTCGTGCTTGACTTCATAAGACAAAGTTTAGGGCTAGGGGTAGAAACATGATTTTTCTGGTTTGAATATGTCTAGACCTTGTTTACCAACTTGAGTGCTTACTATATGACATAAGAAGGCTATATGCTTTGGTTTTTCATTTTTTTTGAAATTTTATGCCCATTTGAATCTTGATCAAATCCTAGGTACAGTTTGACCAAGATTTGAACAATTTTAAAACATGAAAATAAAAGGTAAGCCCGACCTGGATCCTTTAGTCACTCTAAAATGAAGCTTTTGGGGGGTTCTTGAAATTTCCAAGTTTGAAACCCAAAACCACTTCTCTTCATGCTTGACTACATAAGACAGAGTTTAGGGTTAGGGGTAGATACATGATTTTTCTTGTTTGAATATATCTAGACCTTGTTTATATCAACTTTAATGCTAACTATATATGACATAAGAAAACTATGTGCTTTGGTTTTTAATTTTTCTGATTTTTTTATTTTGATAGATGCACATTTGAATCTTTGTCAAATCCTAGGTTTGACCAAGATTTAAACAAGTATAAAACATGAAAATGAAAAGGGGAAGCCTGTATCCTTTCTTAGTCACTCTAAAATGAAGTTTTTGGGATGTTCTTGAAATTTTCATGTTTGAAACCCAAAACCACTTCTCTTCATGCTTGACTTCATAAGATAGAGTTTAGGGGCTAGGGGATAGATACATGATTTGCCTAGGTTTGAATATGCATGTCCAAACCTTGTTTATCAACTTGAATGCTTACTATATGACATTAGAAGACTATATGCTTTTGTTTTTCATTTTTCTGATTTTTTTTTAAATTTTATGCCCATTTGAATCTTTTGGTCAAATCCTTGGTTTAATTTGACACGGATTTAAACAAGTTTAAAATATGAAAATGAAAAGGTGGTAAGCAGGCATGTATCCTTCTTATATATATTAGTCACTCTAAAATGAAGCTTTTGGGAGGTTTTTGAAATTTCCATGTTTGAAACCCAAAACCACTTCTCTTCATGTTGTTGACTTCATAAGATAGAGTTTAGGGGTTAGGGGTATATATACATGACTTGTCTTGTTTGAATATGTGTCTAGACCTTGTTTATCAACTTTAATGCTTACTATATGACATAAGAACACTATGCGCTTTAATTTGGTTTTTAATTTTTTTAAATTTTGATGCACATTTTGAATCTTGGTCAAATCCTAGGTTTGACCGAGATTTGAACAAGTTTAAAACAAGAAAATAAAAGGTAAGCCCGCCAGACTGGATCTTTTCTTAGTCACTCTATAATGAAGCTTTTAGGGGGGTTGTTGAAAATGTAAGCATGTATCCTTCTTAGTACGTCACACCACAATGAAGCTTTTGGGAGGGTTTTTGAAATGTCCATGTTTGAAACCCAAAACGACTTCTCTTCGTGCTTGACTTCATAATTAAGACAAAGTTTAGGGTTAGGGGTATATAGATACATGATTTTTCTGGTTTGAATATGTCTAGACTTTGTTTATCAACTAGCTTGAGTGCTTACTATATGGCATATATAAGAAGCTAGGCTATGTGCTTTGGTTTTTCATTTTTTTTTGAATTTTTATGCCCATTTGAATCTTGGTCAAATCCTAGGTACGTACGGTTTGACCAAGATTTGAACATGTTTAAAACATGAAAATAAAAGGTAAGCATGGATCCTTCTTAGTCACTCTAAAATGAAGCTTTTGGGAGGTTTTTGAAATTTCCATGTTTGAAACCCAAAACCACTTCTCTTCATGCTTGGCTTCGTAAGATAGAGTTTAGGGTTTGGGGTAGATACGTACATGATTTTTCTAAGTATTTTTACGCCCATTTGAATCTTCGTCAAATCCTAAGTTTGACCAAGATTTGAACAAGTTTAAAAACATGAAAATGAAAAGGGTAAGCCTGGATCCTTGTTTAGGGTTAGGGGGTAGATACATGATTTTTGTGGTTTGAATATGGCAGACCTTGTTTATCACCTTGATATATGACATAGGAAGACGGTGTGCTTTTGTTTTTCTTTTTTTTGAATTTTTATGCCCATTTGAATCTTGGTCAAGTCATAGGTTTGACCAAGATTTAAACAGGTTTAAAACATGAAAATGAAAAAGTAAGCCTGGATCCTTCTTAGTCACTCCAAAATGTACCAATTGATAAATGAGTTAACTTGGCTTCATGGAAAAAATAATGTCATGTAAATGATTTAACTTGGCTTTCGTACCCTTGAATCCATAGGAAACTTTGTATAAATGTAGTAGTATAATAATCAACCGAGTTTTTACATCAACAGGTCTGTCACTTACGTGTGGTGCCCATGCGTGAGGTCCCACACTTCAGTGAGCACAAGTCACGTGCAATAGGTACGCAAACTCCCAGCCATTTTCTTTGTCAAGAGAAGACGCATCAGGATGCGTATTGGAAGTATGTGGGTCCTTCTGGATCCTTCGGTTGTCCCTCTCACAAAAAAAAAACAAATCTCTCTCATTCTCGGCCTCGCTCGACTCGCTCGCTCGCTCGCTCCTCCTGCTCACTGACAAACCCTGCACAAAAGTCAACATCATCACCCGAAAAAGGGGAGACACCATAATTCTCTCCCTTCTTCTCTCCTTCCGAGTGATCCCTCTTCCTCCGAGTTTCACTCGACGGGCAAACACACATGTGCTGCATAGTAATAATAAAAAAGTAGAAAAATCGACCTACGAATCTATGATTAAATAGGTTAAACTAGGGTTTTGCCCACTACTACAGATCAAGTTCAGAAATATCCAACTACTAGTTCGATTTTGGGCTACTAATATAAAATTAAAATAAGTTGAACTAGTATTCCTCTAAAAAATCATTTTGGTATGCATTGTTTGATACTTTTCATAGCTATAGTGCATCACAAATTTATGATTTCATGCTTTGCTTTGCCAATTTCGATTTTTTCTAACCACCTTCTCTTTGATTTCAAATTTAGGTCAAACTATCGATGCCTACTATGTGTTCTACTTGAATTGGATGCAGCGTGCGCACATGTTTTGCCATTGTTCTGGGCTTCCACACATCTTTGGGGCATCCAAGTATTTAAGTTACCTTGTTTTTTTGAATTGTAATTCATACCCTTCCTCCCAATTTTTATGCACATTTGAATCTTGGTCAAATCCTAAGTTTGACCAAGATTTGAACAAGTTTAAAACATGAAAATGAAAAGGTAAGCCTGAATCCTTCTTAGTCACTCAAAAATGAGAAGCTTTTGGGAGTTTTTGAAATTTCCATGTTTGAAACCCAAAACCACTTCTCTTCATGCTTGACTTCATAAGACAGAGTTTAGGGTTAGGGGTAGATACATGATTTGTCTAGTTTGTTGTTTAGACCTTGTTTATCAACTTGAATGCTTACTATATGACATAATAATACTATGTGCTTTGGTTTTCATTTTTTTTGACTTTTTCTGAATTTTTATGCCCATTTGATATTGGTCAAATCCTAGGCTTAACCAATATTTAAACAAGTTTAAAACATGAAAATGAAAAGGTAAGCCTGTATCCTTCTTAGTCACTCCAAAATGAAGCTTTTGGGAAGGTTTTTGAAATTTCCATGTTTGAAATCCAAAACGACTTCTCTTCGCGTGCTTGACTTCATAAGACAAAGTTTAGGGCTAGGGGTAGAAACATGATTTTCTGGTTTGAATATGTCTAGACCTTGTTTACCAACTTGAGTGCTTACTATATGACATAAGAAGGCTATATGCTTTGGTTTTTCATTTTTTTTGAAATTTTATGCCCATTTGAATCTTGATCAAATCCTAGGTACAGTTTGACCAAGATTTGAACAATTTTAAAACATGAAAATAAAAGGTAAGCCCGACCTGGATCCTTTAGTCACTCTAAAATGAAGCTTTTGGGGGGTTCTTGAAATTTCCAAGTTTGAAACCCAAAACCACTTCTCTTCATGCTTGACTACATAAGATAGAGTTTAGGGTTAGGGGTAGATACATGATTTTTCTTGTTTGAATATATCTAGACCTTGTTTATATCAACTTTAATGCTAACTATATATGACATAAGAAAACTATGTGCTTTGGTTTTTAATTTTTCTGATTTTTTTATTTTGATAGATGCACATTTGAATCTTTGTCAAATCCTAGGTTTGACCAAGATTTAAACAAGTATAAAACATGAAAATGAAAAGGGGAAGCCTGTATCCTTTCTTAGTCACTCTAAAAAGAAGTTTTTGGGATGTTCTTGAAATTTTCATGTTTGAAACCCAAAACCACTTCTCTTCATGCTTGACTTCATAAGATAGAGTTTAGGGGCTAGGGGATAGATACATGATTTGCCTAGGTTTGAATATGCATGTCCAAACCTTGTTTATCAACTTGAATGCTTACTATATGACATTAGAAGACTATATGCTTTTGTTTTTCATTTTTCTGATTTTTTTTAAAATTTTATGCCCATTTGAATCTTTTGGTCAAATCCTTGGTTTAATTTGACACGGATTTAAACAAGTTTAAAATATGAAAATGAAAAGGTGGTAAGCAGGCATGCATGGATCCTTCTTATATATATTAGTCACTCTAAAATGAAGCTTTTGGGAGGTTTTTGAAATTTCCATGTTTGAAACCCAAAACCACTTCTCTTCATGTTGTTGACTTCATAAGATAGAGTTTAGGGGTTAGGGGTATAGATACATGATTTGTCTTGTTTGAATATGTGTCTAGACCTTGTTTATCAACTTTAATGCTTACTATATGACATAAGAACACTATGCGCTTTAATTTGGTTTTAAATTTTTTTAAATTTTGATGCACATTTTGAATCTTGGTCAAATCCTAGGTTTGACCGAGATTTGAACAAGTTTAAACCAAGAAAATAAAAGGTAAGCCCGCCAGACTGGATCCTTTCTTAGTCACTCTATAATGAAGCTTTTAGGGGGGTTGTTGAAAATGTAAGCATGTATCCTTCTTAGTACGTCACACCACAATGAAGCTTTTGGGAGGGTTTTTGAAATGTCCATGTTTGAAACCCAAAACGACTTCTCTTCGTGCTTGACTTCATAATTAAGACAAAGTTTAGGGTTAGGGGTAGATACATGATTTTTCTGGTTTGAATATGTCTAGACCTTGTTTACCAACTTGAGTGCTTACTATATGACATAAGAAGGCTATATGCTTTGGTTTTTCATTTTTTTGAAATTTTATGCCCATTTGAATCTAGATCAAATCCTAGATACTGTTTTGGGTGATTTGTCATTCAAAAATTTGGTATCATTCGGATCGGAGGAAGTATAGTTGGAGATGAATGGCCCACCAAGTCTCTGCCTTGAAGTTTGCTCTTTGACCAGTATTACTACTCGCGAGGTGCCGAGGAGACGGGGAGGCCAAATTTAAGAACTAACCTTTGCTCTTGCCGTCTTCCTCAGTTCACCACTTTGTTTACCTCTTGGAATACTACTTCGCCACCATGACCGGGAGCAAGTCTCGCCACAGAAGGGCTCGTGCGGCTGCGGCGAAGCTGAGGGAATCCCAGCAATGGCGTCCCTGTGCTGCTGTCGAGGTGCCTTCTGCGCAAGAGTCTTCAAGGGCGTCGCAGCCCGCGACTGCTACCTTCAGGCGATCCTCCGTTCTTGCGCATCTTTCTATGTCTTTCACAACTTATCATCCCCTCCTTTTCTTACCTTCTCTCAATCGTATATTCAGGTCGGGCGGCCTTAGTTTTCCCGCAGCCCTCCTGCCTGCGGAAACATCTTCCACGGAGCCAAGTTCTCAAAGCAGCGAGGTATAGACATTCGTGCAAATTGGGATTCCCATTTTCTCTTTCTTGGTACTTCTCTGGGTACACTTCTGATTTTGTGCTCCATCCCCATCTGATAGAAGCCCCGCTACGAGATCGGTCCCATTTTAGAAATGGTTATGGGCGATTTCTGCGTCGAGACGGCGGACAGAAGCGCCCTCGCCGATGAGTGCATGAGACTTTATTCTGAGCTCGCCACTGAGAAGATCCGGATTCGCATTCTCGACGATATCGCCATGAAATCGTTCACTGCGAGTAATGAGATCCAGCGGCGGAGCCTCGGCCAGGCGGAGACCATGGACAAACTCGCCGGACTGATCCTGAACCTCACGGTTAGGACGGACAAACTAGAGGCCGAGCTGTCACAGGAGAAGGCTCTCAACTCCGAGCTGAAGCGTCAAGCAGGCTCAAGGTAGATCTTGACCAGGTCACTGTGTACCACTAGCTGCAATCCTTGATGACTGTTGTGTCACCTGGCTTCCGAGTTTCTGAAGGTTAATTTTCGAAATTTTGTTCGTAAAATTGGCCTGTGGAAATGTAAACTAACTAGTACTCTTACTTTATTATATTAGTACTTGTGTCAATGTAGTAGTTGTGTCTGAGTCGAGTCAATGTTGAGTCGTTCTCGTTGAGTCACCTAGTCTTCTATTATATACTAAAAGCAAAATAAGATGTTTTAAATAGAGACACAAGGTTAATCCACATCATCTTAATTATTATTAATCGTTGGATCTGTAATTTGTGACTAGGATTTACTAATAGATGAATATAACGTAAACGTACACATGTGTAACACGAACTCAAACTTGACACGATCTATTTTTTTTATTTGGTGCGGGAAAGTCTAAGGTTGCACGTAAAAGTGTAGTTTTGGGAAAAACATGGAAACAGAGTCTGTTGCCCATACGAGTTAAACGTACACATGTGTAACACGAACTCAAACTTGACACGATCTATTTTTTTTATTTGGTGCGGGAAAGTCTAAGGTTGCACGTAAAAGTGTAGTTTGGGGAAAAACATGGAAACAGAGTCTGTTGCCCATACGAGTTTAACATATGTTGTTTTCTTTCTTTGACCGTAAGAATCCTATCAGATTCTGTCAAAAAGAAAAGAATCCTATCAGATCACGTTTAAATGGGATCTAGATTGAGCCATATATTTACGTGCATGTGACCTATCCCGTCACGTTTAGACCAGTTTTTTTGAAAGTTTAGATGAGTTATCTGTGTATTATCCTAGCGTCGGACTGTGTCGTGTGCATACATATTCTGAACCACACGTGCATGACAAGGTTTTTAAACTAGGACGTGTAATATTTTAAAATTAGAATTCATTTTTTTAGTAACCACATGAGCTGAGCGAGAGTGCCGGCGAGGAGGACGTGTTATGCGTCGAGCTACTACGGTCGTCCTGCCGTCGAGCCGGGTAGCCTGGAAGATGAGGATGTACGCTAAATAGTGTGAAGTGGTTTATACTACATGAATTGAGTGTACTTAAACAAATCGAAAGAAAAAAGGTTACCCTCCCTCTCGAGAAGGATATAGCAGATTTTTAAAATTGGGACGTTTCTTTACACCTACACTAAATAGTGTATAGATTCATCAAAATTTAAAAAGAATTGCGACATCTTTTTCTGAACAAGGTAGTACAAAGTAGAGCACATGTATGTACTCCCTCCGTTTGTTAATGTATGACATTTAAACAAGCTAGATTGGCTAGCTAAAACGTCTAATATTTATAAACAGAGGAAGTATGATATAAAAAAATATTATCTAAAAATATTGAGCACGCATCTTGCTCCACAATTATCTTGCTCGATAGTTAGATACGAAGTTTTTCCCCAAACTTCATTTGTAGGTAATACGGTTGGTCATTGCCATAATCATATACACTCATGGTAACCACATGCTATCCTGTGTTCGTCACACACAAACATTCCATCTGGTCTATCCCAATTCATTCTAAATCAGTTATTATGAGAGAAGGGTGTAATTGGTTCTGAAGAGTGAATAAGTTCCAATTAGACCAATTATTTTCGATAGAGTGCTGTGTTTCGAAGAAACATGTTAGAAAAATCTCTATAGATGATTATAAATACATTATTATATGATTTTGGATTTAAAGCTCACCGCCATGTTTAGCTACGTTTATTTATGAAAATTTTACAAAGTGTAATATCTAGATAGTCATGTCCCACTTCTAAGTCGGCTACACAAGTTTATGGTTATACTAATTGGGACTCCGGGTCAGAGGGTACGACGCGGTAAATAAAAAACAATTATATCCGGGTGAGAGTACTATTTTGCGTGGATTTAAGTGGTTTTATCAAAATTTCCACAGGCGTATGGATATAGAATCAGGACAAGATTGCTCCATTGTACCTTAAGTGTTAGTTTTAGAAAGATCATGTCAACAATATTGGAGTTCTTATTTGGAATCAAACTCATAGGCACATAAGTAATCCACTAGCATAGTTGGATTAAATAGAAGAGAGAGTAAGGACAATATGTATATGGAGGTAGTTCGTCGGTCTATTATTAGAGAGAATAATGATGTAAGTGTAAGAGTAGCAATAACAATAGGTTGTTTTGTCACGATAAAAATCCACTAATGCAAGGCTACACCTTCAATATTTAGTCATCAAACCAGTGGAATTTTAAATACCAAAAACTCAAATATAAATTGTAGAATATGTGACATGGTATTCTTGGAAATGTCATAGTAACTATTCATGGTAAATCAAAATTGCGAGGGCCATCTTGCTAGTATCTATAATATCTAAATAGGAACAAGAAATCCAAAATTTTCAAATTCTGGCAAAAATTAGAACTTCTCAGGAAAATCTATTTTTTTATAGGAAATCAAAAACACTGAAACGAGTATACTATTTTAATTTGAGCCATTTATGTGCAGATTTGCATAAAAAGACTGACATTTTCCCTAAACTTTGTATATTGTGAAGTCAAGCATGGAGAGAAGTGGTTTTGGGTTTCAAACATCCTTTTCATTTTCTTGTCTTAAACTTGTTTAAATCTTGGTCAAACCTAAGATTTGACCAAAAGATTCAAACATGCATAAATTCAAAAAAATCAGAAAAATGAAAAAACAAAAGCATATAGTCTTCTTATGTCATATAGTAAGCATTCAAGTTGATAAACAAGGTCTAGACATATTCAAACCAGAAAAATCATGTATATATCTACCCCTAACCCTAAACTCTGTCTTATGAAGAGAAGTGGTTTTGGGTTTCAAACATGGAAATTTGAAGAACCTCCCAAAAGCTTCATTTTAGATTGTGACTAAGAAGGATCCAGGCTTACCTTTTCACTTTCATGTTCTAAACTTGTTTAAATCCTAGTCAAACCTAGGATTTCACAAAGATTCAAATATATGGGTATAAAATACAAAAAAATAGAAAAATGAAAAACGAAAGCACATAGTCTTCTTATGTCATATAGTAAGCATTAAAGTTGATAAACAAGGTCTAGACATATTCAAACTAGACAAATCATGTATCTCCCCCTAACCCCTAAACTTTGTATTATGAAGTCAAGCATGAAGAGAAGTGGTTTTGGGTTTCAAACATGGAAATTTCAAAAACCTCTTAAAAATTCATTTTAGAGTGACTAAGAAGGATGCAAGCTTCCCTTTTCATTTGCATGTCTTAAACTTGTTTAAATCTGGGTCAAACCTAAGATTTGACCAAAAGATTCAAACGGGCATAAAATTCAAAAAAAATCAGAAAAATGAAAAACAAAAGCATATAGTCTTCTTGTGTCATATAGTAAGCATTCAAGTTGATAAACAAGGTCTAGACATATTCAAACCAGAAAATCATGTATATATCTACCCCTAACCCTAAACTCTGTATTATGAAGTCAATCATGAAGAGAAGTGGTTTTGGGTTTCAAACATGGATATTTCAAGAACCTCCCAAAAGCTTCATTTTAGAGTGTGACTAAGAAGGATCCAGGCTTACCTTTTTCATTTTCATGTACTAAACTTGTTTAAATCCTGGTCAAACCTAGGATTTCACAAAGATTCAAATATATGTGTATAAAATATAAAAAATAGAAAAATGAAAACCAAAGCACATAGTCTACTTATGTCACATAGTAAGCATTCAAGTTGATAAACAAGGTCTAGACATATTCAAACCAGAAAAATCATGTATATATCTACCCCTAACCCTAAACTCTGTCTTATGAAGTTAATCATGAAGAGAAGTGGTTTTGGGTTTCAAACATTGGAATTCCAAGAACCTCCCAAAAGCTTCATTTTAGAGTGTGACTAAGAAGGATCCAAGCTTACCTTTTCATTTTCATGTTCTAAACTTGTTTAAATCCTGGTCAAAACTAGGATTTCACAAAGATTCAAATATATGGGTATAAAATTCAAAAAAATAGAAAAATGAAAAACCAAAGCACATAGTCTTCTTATGTCATATAGTAAGCATTAAAGTTGATAAACAAGGTCTAGACATATTCAACCTAGACAAATCATGTATCTACCCCCTAACCCCTAAACTCTGTCTTATGAAGTCCAACATGAAGAGAAGTGGTTTTGGGTTTCAAACATGGAAATTTCAAAAACCTCTTACAAAATTCAGTTTAGAGTGACTAATTAAGAAGGATGCATTCTCCCCTTTTCATTTTCATGTCTTAAACTTGTTTAAATCTTGGTCAAACCTAAGATTTGACCAAAAGATTCAAACGGGCATAAAAAAATCAGAAAAATGAAAACCAAAGCACATAATTTTCTTATGTCATATAGTAAGCATTCAAGTTGATAAACAAGGTCTAGACATATTCAAACCAGAAAATCATGTATATATCTACCCCTAACCCTAAACTCTGTCTTATGAAGTCAATCATGAAGAGAAGTGGTTTTGGGTTTCAAACATGGAAATTTCAAGAACCTCCCAAAAGCTTCATTTTAGAGTGACTAAGAAGGATCCAGGCTTACCTTTTCATTTTCATGTTTTAAACTTGTTTAAATCCTGGTCAAACCTAGGATTTGACAAAGATTCGAATATATGGGCAAAAAATTCAAAAAAAATAGAAAAATGAAAAACCAAAGCACATAGTCTCCTTGTGTCATATAGTAAGCATTAAAGTTGACAAAAAAGGTCTAGATATATGCAAACTAGACAAATCATGTATCTACCCCCTAACCCCTAAACTCTGTCTTATGAAGTCAAGCATGAAGAGAAGTCGTTTTGGGTTTCAAACATGGAAATTTCAAGAACATCCCAAAAGCTTCATTTTAGAGTGACTAAGAAGGATCCATGATTACCTTTTCATTTTCATGTTTTAAACTTGTTTAATCTTGGTCAAACCTAGGATTTGACCAAGATTCAAATGGGCACAAAATTTAAAAAATCAGAAAAATGAAAAACCAAAGTACATAGTCTTCTTATGTCATGTAGTAAGCATTCAAGTTGATAAAATGGTTCATGCCGGCGTCTTAGCTGCTAAAAAAAATTATACACCAATTGATTTGACGAATTGATGATTTACTCTAGTCTGCTTCTAGACCATGCAGCTAGCGAGTATTCATATGTACTGCATGGAGCCCCCAACTTTTGACTTCCCGTGTCGGAAAAGGCCTGTCTAATAATGTGGGGCAGTGAGGTATCCCGAAGTATCTAGAGGGTTCCAGTGTTTCAGGCTTTCAGCATCGCCAGTCCAAGGGAAGGATGGGTGACGAATCCGTGCATTCACAGCCGTTTAGATCTGAAGAGTCCTTGTATGATGAGCGGTAGATAGCACCTCTAAGCTGCAAATCAACAGCTTCAATTACTTCAAATGAGCATTGGCCGGAAGGCTGACAGAGTGAAAAAATTCAATTTCAAAAACTCATGTATAGAATAGAAAAAAATAAAAAACATGTAGATAGAATAGAGGTATAGATAGATTAGCCCAAAAAAGAAGAGGACGGGGAAATTTCGAACGCTCGCCTTTAACTCAGCACAGCAGACACCTCCCTCGCGCTCCTAAACTTTCGAACGCGCGCCCAATATTTCGAACGCTCGCCTTTAACTCAGCACCCAGCCCACCTTGTTCTTCTCTAGACACCTCCTTCGGCGCCCTGTTCTTCTCTAGACACACCCTCGGTGAACCAGGCCGCGCACCAAAACTTCCCCACGCTGTCTATCAGCCGCGTCAGCCGGCGACTGCTGGTGGCGCCGTTCTTCTCCAGCCGCACCGGCAGGCGCGGTCAGCTGGTAGATCCTCACGGTATGCATGCTATCTTCAGGCCTGGGCAAGTACGATTCATTATAGCTCAATCGAAGTCAGTCGCCGTCGCCCAGCCCTTATAAGTTCGTTAGTTCGTTCGAATCGATCGGTTGATATTGTTTTCCTCTCGATGTGTTTGTTTGACATTGTTTTCCGCTTTACCTATTTGCTCGAATTCGTTCGTACTGTACACTGTACTGCTCACCATTGCCCAATGTTTGTAGTCGTCGCTTGGTGCCAGTCCTCTATGGACCTGTTTGTAATCTTATTACTTCTGGGTTCTTTGCACTGCTAATACATCGGTGGATTTACGGCCAAAAAGAAGAAAGAATTTGTTGGTATTATATTGCTTTCGATTGATCTGTTCGCCCCCAAGCTTTTACAGAAGCCGCAAGAGATTCAAGGATGAAATGGCTCTCCTTGTTTGCAGTGGCGGATCTACAGGGTATGCCGTATATGCCACGGCATACCCTGCGTCCAAGCCGTGCAAGATCTTTGATAGTTTAATGAGCTGAGCAATTAATCAAGATGAGTGATGTATATGTATACATGCGGTGCTAATACATGTGGCGTGCAGCCATGCGAACACTGAGCTAGTGCATGTAACCGATTGATTAGACATCCGATTGATTAATGCATTGGCTTTAGCCAACAGTCTACTTGCATGTTTTTCAAGATGTGCGATTTTGTCTCGCGTGTAAGCCTACAAGGCCAGCTATGGCCATGCACCATGACCTGATTAGATATCATGATTAATCAAAGGAAATATCTTGCTACTGTATATACGATTAATCAACTGATAATTAATCTTTGGTAGTCAAGTATATGATTAATTATATATATTTAGTGAGAATTCAGTTCAAAATTAGAGCACCCCGTCAACGGTGCATTTTTCAACAATTTACATTTTGATTATATGCAAAATCTGTTTTATTTAATCATTTTGACATACTCCCTTCAATCCAAATTAATTGACTCAACTTTGTCTAGATACTGATGTATCTTAGACAAGTTTGTTGAGTAGATACATTTATATCTAGACAAATTTGAGTTAATTAGTATGAATCCGAGAAAGTATTTTATTTAATTATTTTTATTAGGACAAAAGAAATTCAATAGAAACTCCAAAATTTTGTTGTGTCATACCCTTTCCTAAAATCCTAGGTCCGCCACTGCTTGTTTGTAAGGCAAAGAGGAAATCATATCATGGCTTATCATCATGGGTATAACCTTTTTAGCTAGATTTTGCTGTTTGGGATCTATGATCCTTTTAGTTGCTGCTCTCCAGTAACATTTTCCCTCTTTTTTATTACAGTGAAAAATACACAGCGAGGAAACCACTGTCCAGCCTAAAAAAATAGACCTCAGTTGGTTTGCTGAAATCGGCTCAAATAACGTGGCATTTAGTTATATAGTTTTATATTCGACCTGTTTGCTCAGATATGTTGGTTTACGTTCATACGCAACCTGTTGGGCAAGTATGGACACAGCTTCAGTGACTTTCAGGTCAAAATTCCAGCGGTTGAGTGATTTTTGGTTGGATCCATTCCTGTGCGTTCGATCGGCTTTTGATGGCTGTTATTGAGACAAAGTCATGGCTGGACTTTTGACGCAGCTCCAGTGACGTTCAGCTAGGTCAAAAGCCCAGCGTTGACTTTGGTTCAATATCAGCCATCCAAAGCCAATCGAACACACATGAATGTATCCAACCAAAAATCACTCTACAATAAGTCGTTTCCAGACAAAAACAATGTTTATTCCCAAACTATTTTTTTTGAATCCGACCAATCTTTCCCGGAATGCAGAAGAAATATATAAGATTTACTGGAATGTTGTTCTTTTTACTGGACAGTTTGAATTTTAAGTTTAAAGTTGGTTGTAAAACATAAAATGAGGTTTATTGATAAACAATATGGCTGAATCTGATGAAACTCCCCCAGAATGCATAACCCGACATATAAGATTTACTGGATTTTTGTTTCAAAAACTTCTAGGCAGTACGAATTTTAAGTTTAAAATTTTCTCGTGAAACTTAAAATGGGTAAATTTTGGATCCATTCTCGTGCGTTCGATTGGCTTTTGATGGCTGTTATTGAAACAAGTGTTAATTGGTTCTATGCCACTCCTCAATTCACAAGTTGTGTTTATGCCATTACAAAAACTGAAGTTGTGTTTATGCCACTCTCAATTCTCAATATCCCCTTCTATATATGCCATTTTCAATACTCCACTATAATAAATATAGCATATCTATGATAGTACTCTATGATACCACCCACTATGCACCCATGTTCCAAACACCACTCCCGCTGACTGTACCTTATTGTATCGAGCGATAAGCTTGATGAGCAACCCAAACAAACAAACAAAAAGACTGTACCTTATTGTACTTGCTCTTACCCGTATCTTCTCTTTCTTTTTCATCGCGAGTGCAGCTAATTCAGTTAGTCTTCCAATGAATATTAATATTTTGTCTCAATGATGTCATGTTTCGACTAACAATTAGCACTTTTGAATTCTTAGATTGCTTTTTCACACGATGCACTTCTTTTAATTTATTTTACCACATTTCAATGTGAACCTTGACCAAATAAATAGGACAACAATATCACGATCATATAATACATAAGCAGCATTGTTAGAATCGTGTTGGAAAATACTTTCTAATGATACCAGTTTTATATCAATTTTTTTATATACTTCATCCTGAAAAATATGTTTCAACTTCATCAAAACTTGCATGTATCTGCAAACTAAACTCATCTAAATACATGTATATCTACATAAAATTGAAACATCATTTTTAAATAGAGAGATATAGATTAATATTTTTTCGAAGATAAAATACGAAAAACAAGGGTGCATTGTTTATTGAAATGGAGTGAGTAGTATATATAAAATCATTTTAGTTGCCAATGATCATGTTGAGGGCCTCTATTTCTTGTTTTGCTCAGGCCCTCCGTATTCTCAGGTACGGCCCTGGTGGTCTATGAACCTGTATGTAATCTTATTACTTTTGGCTTCTTTGCACTGCTAATAGATCGGCGGAATTACGGCAAAAAAGAAGAAAGAATGTGTTGGTATTGTATTGCTTTCGATAGATCTGTTCGCCCCTCCCCCCAAGCATTTATAGATGGCACAAGAGATTCAAGGATGAAATTGCTCTCCTTGTTCATAAGGCAAAGAGGAAATCATATCATGGGTAGAACATTATATATATATTTTGCTGCTTGGGATCTATGATCCTTTTAGTTGCTGCTCTCCAGCAACTTTTGTACATATTTCCCTCTTTTTATTAATAAAAAAATACAAAGTGGGGAAACCCAGTGGTCAGCCTAAAAAAATCTGTTCGCTAGGTAGCCGTAGTTTTGCACTCAGTTTGTTTGCTGAAATCGGCTCAAATAATGTAGCATTTATAGTTTTATATTCGACCTGTTTGCTCAGGTATGTTTGCTTACATTCGTAGGTGACCTGTTTGTTGAAATAGCTTATCGCTTCTCTGACCATCTATCTCCTCAACAGATGGACAGAACTTGGATATTATTTGACTCATTAACCACACCAACATATTTGAGTGGTATTGAAGACTTCATGAAGCACGTTAGTGATTTTACTGACGGCGACAAGACAAAGGAAGTGATTTGTCCATGCCGCGTATGTTTGAATATTGGGTCCAAGCCTCAACATGTAGTCTCAGATCATTTATTCGTTTATGGGATGGACCAGACATATATCAGGTGGATTAACCATGGTGAACACTATGATCAGCCTGACATTATTGATCCTCTTTATTCTGATGGTTATCAGCCTGAAGATCTCGTCCAGGATGAGGCTACTGCTAATTTGTTACGGGATCTGTATCCATATGCAAGCCAACAGCCCCATGCTTATCACAAAAAGCCTCTTTTCCATGACCTGATAGAAGATGCTAAGCGCTTAGTGGCCCCTGGTTCTGTTGTGTCAAGATTCGAATTAATTGTGAAATTACTTCATGACAAGTCATACCAGGGGATTACCAATAAAGCGTTCAATGCAGTTGCGAAGACATACAGCGATGCACTCCCTGGGGCTGGACTGCCAAAATCCTTTTATGAGGTGAAGCAGTACATCAAGGTACTGGGACTTGGATATGAGAAGATTGATTTTTGCAAAAATAACTGTGCACTGTTTTGGATGGAGTATAATGACCTCGATGAATGTCCAGTATGTAAGGAATCAAGATGGAAACATGATGGAGCTGGTGGTAAGAAAAAGATTCCTTGGAAGGTTCTGAGATACTTTCCACTTGTACAAAGATTGCAGAGGTTGTTTGCTTCAGAACAAACATCTCGGGAAACAAGATGGCACAAAGAGATTCTCACGCCCGACCCTGATTTACTGAGGCATCCTGCTGATGGCGATGAATGGAAGCAATTCGACCTGGATCATCCAGATTTTGCTGCAGATCCAAGGAACCTGAGACTTGGCCTTGCTACAGATGGATTCAACCCATTTGGCAACATGAGCAACTCGTATAGCATGTGGCCAGTACTAGTTACACCTTACAACCAGGCTCCCTGGACATGCACCGATCAGTCGAACTGTATGATGGCCTTACTCATCCCAGGTCCCAAATCTCCTGGGAAGGATTTTGATGTGTTCATGCAGCCTCTTATTAGAGACTTGCAAACATTATGGGAGGGTGTCCCTACACGGGATGTGTGTCAACCTAAAGAACAAAATTTTCTATTACGTGCTGCTGTACTGTATTGCACCCATGATTATCCAGCTTTGGGCACTATGTCAGGCAGAGTAACATCAGGTTATAATGCATGTGTTCACTGTGATACTGATCAGCTGGCAGTGAGGATAATAAACAAGATATGCTATATGGGCCATCGCCGTTTCCTTCCATTAGATCACAGTTTCCGAAAAAATAGAAAAAAATTGCAATTTATTGGTGATCAGGCCTGTAAAAAGACTAAACCGCAGCACTTTAAGAGTCACGAGTTGGAGGCGCACCTAGAAGCGGTCAGAAATGTTAAACCAGGAAAACCACCAGCCGCCACAGCAGGTACAGGCGTACAGCAGAGAGCATAGAGCAACATCTCTAGTTATATTCCTTTATTTTTCATGTCTAAATTGTTGTATTTGTGTTTGCTTGTAGATGATGACAATGGACAAGAAGCTAGCTTCTGGAGTGTTCTTGAAGATATTGAGGAAGGCCTCGAGGTTAGCATCTATCTCTAATACTGTAGCATTTTCACTATACTACTATGATAGATGAATGGATCATCAGTTATTCACTTGCTTGTTTCGGACAAGATGATGATACTACTATGATAGATGAATGGATCATCAGTTATTCACTTGTTTCGGACAGGATGATGATACTTGTATAGAACAAGCTTTCAGTCTAATCTTTTCACCTTATGCAGGGCCTGAAGCTGTAATGTTTAGTGAGTCGCAGCCTGCACTTCAGTGCTTCTACAAGTCTGAAATGATGAAGCAAAGCTTGGAGTAAAGACTGCAATTTATCTTCATTTTCGGTTCATTCGAATTCTGTATTGTCATGAGTCATGACTCTTGTCATGTAATGGCTGAAGTTAAACTGCCAATTGATTTGTGTCATGTAATGGCTGAACTTAAACTGCTACTCCTACCATTTGTGTCATGTAATGGCTGAAACTTAAACTGCTATGTGTCCCTGTGCGGCTATGTGCCCAGTTTTCTCCTATTGATTTGCTGTCAATATTTTTAGCTAAGGTACTAGAGAAGTGCTGCTCAATTTTTTTTAGCCTATTGTCAGGGATGGGTAACCGCTGGTTAGCCGTTAACCCGATGGTGGTGGTTATGGTATGCAGTATGTCCCCGTGGCAGTTATCAGGGATGGGGACGGGAAGAACTTTGCCTCACGGGGACGGTTTTGGTTTAGTAATAACCAGCGGTTTCTCTCCCCGTTGCCAAATGGAGGTACAGCAGAGAAGAATACAGAAGATGCAGCAGCAGTAGTAGCAGATAGAAAAAGGAAGAAGAGACGAGATGAACTGAGTCTAGCAGCTACCAAAAGGAAGATGGGAGGTGAAATAGCAGCACGTACCAAGAGGAAGGAAATGGAAAATGATAGACCGAGAATATTTTATAAGCGCAGGACCACTCTTTGGGACTTGCCGTATTGGGCTGGTAAGAAGCTTCGGCATAATATTGATATCATGCACATGGAGAAGAATATATGTGACAGCATTGTCGGCACATTACTCAACATTCCATCCAAGACAAAAGATAGCTCAAATGCTAGGATTGATTGTGCAACATTGAATGTTAACAGGCACTTGCAACTGGATCGTAATGACAAAGTGAACAAAGGCAAGGAAAAACATTATAAATTTCGAGGCGCGGAATTCACATTGCCGATGCCTAAAAGGAGATTATTTTGTGAGTACCTCCGAGGTGTGATGTTCCCGTTCGGATTTGCTTCCAACATTGCAAATTGTCTCAATGCTGAAGGAAACAAGCTCCAAGGGTTGAAAACTCACGATTGTCACATCCTGCTGCAAAGGCTTTTAGCTATTGGCATTAAAGATTTAGTGAAGCCAAATATGTACAACGTGATTGCAGAGTTGGGAAGGTTCTTTAGGGAAATATGTAGTAAAACTCTAAGCAGAGCTGTTGTAGAACGTCTTAAGGTGGACATAGCAGTAATCCTGTGCAAGCTGGAGCTGATATATCCTCCAGCCTTCTTTGATGTGATGGTGCATTTGGCTGTTCATCTACCTGATGAGGCACTTTTAAGAGGTCCGGTACAGTATGGATGGATGTACCCTATAGAACGTCGACTGTGCACTTTCAAGAATACAGTTAGGAACAAAGCTAGACCGGAGGCTTGCATTGCAGTGGCGTATATTGCTGCTGAAGCATATACATTTGCCTCAAGATATATTCCTGATATTGAGACCAGATTCAATCGGGGTCGCAGAATTTTGGAAGTTGGAGGATCTGTTTTTAAACATGGTGTTGAGCTAATAGGAAAGAGGACCGAAAAAACATTAGAGCAGTCTGAATTTGAACAGCTGTCTTGGTATGTGCTGAATAATGCTACAGAGGCTGATGAATATGTTAAGTGAGTACTATGCACACGAACTACTCAGTTCCTCGCATATACTATGAACTTGTATCAAAATGAAATATATTCAGCTGACTTGGCTATGTTTTGCAGGTTGTACATGGAAACGAATGGAAAGCTATCGGCACGTGGGAGTGGGTTTCAGGACTGGTTTGAGAAATATGTAAGATGTTCAATTGCACTCTGACTTGTCTATGTGTTTTCACATGAGATGACCTCTTGTCTATTTTGTAATCGTAGATCTCGAAACTCCATGCGGAGAATCCAGGCGCTGTTAGTGCTGATCTCCTTGTCCTATCACGTGGTCCAGATAAGAGGGTGTTGGTAGCTGCAGCTTGCAATGCCAATGGTGTCCATTACAGCTCCTATGAGCGTGAACAACATTTGAAGACACGAAATAGTGGCATCACAACCAGTGGAGATCACTTGACAACCAGAAAAAAGAGATCAGAGTCATTTGACCATTATGGTCACATAGAAGAGGTTATTCAGTTGTTCTATAGTGATAAGGTTACTGTCCGATCTGTGGTTCTATTTAAGTGTTATTGGTACAACCAAGATCCAAACAAGGGCAAAGGTGCCAGAAATGATGGGTATTTCATATCAGTCGATACTACTGCTCAGTGGTACAAGGATGATCCTTATATTTTGGTACCTCAAGCGGCCAAGGTACTTTTCTTGGAAGACAGATCTAGAAAAGGATGGCAGTATGTGCAAAAGTTTGTGGCAAGGAACATATATGATTTGGATGAGAATGCGGATCCAATAATTGGTGCCCAGCAAGATGATTTCGCTGGTTGTATGCAAACTAAAGTTGCTGACATTGATGAAACCTCGTTGGATACAGGTATCCCTGCACATGATGGAGAAGTAGATTTCACTGTTGAGGTAAGCATAGTCGACAAAGAGATGGATAAACTGAAGCTACCTGGTGAATCTCAGGAGGAGAATGGACAGGACGAGCAGGATGAGACCATGCACGAATATCAGAATGAAGACGGAGGTGATGATGATGATGATGATGATGATGATGATGATGATGATAGACTCTTGTCTCTGTATCATGCTGTGAGATGAAGAACCATGATTTGTTTTGATTTTTCTATTTGGAAAATGTATGAGTCCTGAAGACAATTATCTGTTGGATTGTAATCCCATGATGACTAATTATTTATGTTTGTTGTCCTACTAAAAGTTGGTCAAACTTAATTGTGTGGAAGTAATCCCATGCTGTTTGATTCATAGGGTCATATCCCATAGGAAAATAGAATGATAATAGATCAAACTAATGCAGAATATCTTATAACCACAATCAAATAGAATTTCTCTTGACATAGGATTCAAGTTGGCATGGCATCCCTATCATACAGGGTTTTTATTCATACTATGCTACAAATCGAAAATAAGATGGGTCAGCACTTTATCGCGGCAGATAGGGCAGCTGGCGTTCGTTACAAACCAGGAGAAGATGCACTTCCTATGGAACGGGTGTTTGCATCCCCGGAGACGCACCGTTGTGCGCTGCGACAGCCCCAGCATGCATATGCTGCAGTGGCCGTCCTCCGGCGCAACTAGGACCCAACTGTCCTGCAGCGCCGGCAAGTTGACGATGAGCCGGTGGTCCACCCTAAGGGTGAGGTCGAAGTGGAGGCCACCGAGCCGACGACACGCCTGCTGCCACATCAGGTGCATAACATCGTAAGGCATGATGATGTCCCACTCCTCCTCCGTGAGGTTCAGGTTCTTGAGCAGCCATACACGGGCAAGAATCTCGCGCATAGTTCGCACGACATTGCCCCCACTACGCAGCTTCCTCGGAGGCAAGCCAAGATCCAGCACCACCTCTTCGCAGGGTGTAGTGGTGATATCGTCCTCATCCAGTGGGGCAGGGAGGGGGCCGGCCATCCTCCTGAGCTCGTACGTCCTCGAGAAGAAGATGTGCACTGTCATAGTGTACGGGGACGCCTCGCCCTCGCCCACGGCCGGCGGCTCGCCGACGGAGAAGTCGGTCGTGCTTGCCGACACACGGCAGGCACGGAAGACATGTGGGCCAGACTCGATGATGCGCTCGCGTGAGGAGCGCTCTAGTAGGGGCGTCGCCGCCATTGGGGATTCTTCGGAGGGCTGTAGACTGGCGGCTAGTCGACGGTGAGGTGGTTGGTGTGAGATCTCTGGGATGAGGCCAGGGGAAGTGGGCGAAGTGCTCGGGACTAGGGACTGCCCTCAACTTTCCGCAGTAGTTTATGATAATAATTGGTGGACGAGGGAGACTAGTCCAGAGACTACCCAAAGTTGATAAATCATGTTCGAGGGAAAATGCCCAAGATTTATTATCAAAATTCAAGCTAATTTCGCCGATTTTGTTCTGCCGTTCATTAGACATCATCCAACGGCCTTTGGTCTCTGGGATTCGCTGCTACAGTGTCATCGAGTACTATTTTCTACCCAATTCCAGAAACATCCATAAAGCTAGTACAGTAGATAGCTTTCCTGCTTGTTGGCCCCACCCCATTTTTTTAATCTTTTCTTCCTTATCCCCTTCGCTCATGCTAGCAGCTACTTGCAGCCATTGCTACACCAGCGAGGTGATCTCTATATGATAGGCACGGTTTTAGTAAGACAGCAAGTTGTAGATAGCTAACCATGAGACACATGCCTCTCTGGTTGAGACTGAGCTCGCTCTTGTGATTGGGCTCCAATGGTCGAGGTGAGTCACAGCTGCAATGACAGAGGTTTGTGCTGAATTAATTAGCACAGAGGCGTAACTAGCACTAGATGGAGAAGGCATAGTACACATATCGGACACGAAGTCGCGTCTGGCGAGCAGCTCGCATTCACTTGCATCAGTGCGGTACAACAAAGATGATGAAGAAGGATTGGAGCTTTGAAGGTAGTCAGAAAAGTTACAAAAAATAATACGTGCAAAACTTAACCTGTATAAACGCACATGCATGGATAATTTTACATTTCTGCATGAGAAAGACATGTCAATTTTCAGTACGACATGGTTTGATTTGTCAAATTTGATGCTCCTTAATGCATTTTAAGTGAAAATTACAGGTTTATTCATTATAATTGCCGATTTTTAACGTTACGTGCAGCTGACTAGCAAACTATAAGTGTGTGATTGCTTGCTTCCAAAATAAGGATATGTAATCATTTTGTATAAGGTAGTACCAATTAGTCGTTATATTGCAGAACTTAAAGAGTTTTGAGAGATTCAACTCGTTGCTACTCCATAAGAATGGTCATGTTGACAAATTTGATCCAGTGTTGAACAGAGCCAGAAACATTTCAAAAACTTGAGCATGGAAGAGGCTAGGGGTAAATGCCCCAAGGCCAGCCGAGCCTATCGTAGGTGCCGTCCCGAGGAGGAAGTACCTTAATTTGGGGCGCGCGCGGACGCTGCGGTACCCCGAGCTCGAGACGCCGCCGTACCGGTAGCTCGACCCGCGACGAGGCATGGCGGCGGCGGCGGAAGCGGAGCGGCGGCGGCGGAAGGTAAAGCTCCTGCTGACAAACATATTAGGCACAAATGGGCAACCTTCAGTAACCCATGTTCCATTTTTTTTTGTCAGGATAACCCCATGTACCACCTTCCCAATAGAAAAAGTACTGTTCAACCTTCCCCTGTTGGGCCCAATATTTCACTTTTGGGTTGCCAAGGAACATCTACATGGTAATTGTTATCGGTCTACTTGCTCCGGCCGTCGAAGCCCAATAACTTCAAATGGGCCTTTCTGCTCATGCAATTTCGGCCCTTTTCTAATGAAACACAGATCCTATGATTGGCAAAAAAAAATACACGGAGATTCTACATAAAAGTTGTTTTTATTTATTTTGAATTATAGGGTTCCAATTTTTGAAACTGCTCATGCCCAATATGAAAATCCTTGATCGCTCCATACCCACATGGATAACGGTATTTTTAAAAATTCATAAAGTGGATTTGAAATTTAAAACATATCCTAATAATTCCTTGATTTAATCTATCAACTTGCAAGATCTTGGAGCCAAAGAGCTTGTATTAGTCTGCGAAAATAATACTGATAAACCTGTCGTTAACAAGAAATGAAGGTTTATCGTTCAGAGAGGATGCCATGTGGGACCCATGAGACAGTACCGTCCTCAACGTTTCAAAGAAAAAGGCAAGTAGCCCGAAAATAGGGGTAAAAAATAAATCCTACAAAGGAAACATTTATTGTTCATAGAGGCTGACATGTGGGACCGATCTGCCAGCTGCATCCTCATCATTTCGAAGTCGGCAGGGATCAGAAGAAAAAGGCAAATAGCCAGAAATTAGGGGTCAAAAATAAATCCAAAAAGGAAACTTATATTCTTCATAGAGGATGACATGTGGGACCGACCTGCCAGCAGCGTCCTCATCGTTTCAAAGGCCGCAGGGGATCAAAAGAAAAAGGCAAATAGCCAGAAATTAGGGGTAAAAAAAATACAACAAAGGAAAGGTTTATTGTTCATAGAGGCTGACTTGTGGGACTCATGAGCCAGCGGCGACCTCAATTTCAAAGGCGGCATATGATCGAAAAGAAAAAGGCAAGTTAGCAAAAATCAGTGGGTAAAAAAAATCTAAGAAATGAAACTTTATTGTACAGTCCCATGAGCCAGCACCTTACTCAACGTTTCAGTGGCGGCATGAGATAGAAAGAAAAAGGAAAGTGACCAAATATCAGGAGCAAAAAATAATCCAAGAAAAGAAACTTTTATTGTACATAGATGATGACATATGGGTCCCACTTATACAAGCTCTTTCGCTCCAAGATCTTGCAAGTTGATTGTACATAGAGGATGACATGCGGGCCCCTTGTGTCAGCATCTTACTCAACGTTTCCAAGGCGGCAGGGGATCAAAAGAAAAAAGGAAGTAGCCAGAAATTAGCGGTAAACAATAACTCCAAGGAAGGAAACTTTTATTGTTCATAGAGTATGACATGCGGGACCCATGCGCTAGCAGCTTCCTCAACGTTTCAAAGGGGGCATGAGATCGAAAGAAAAAGACAAGTGACCAAATATCAGGAGCAAAAATAATCCAAGAAAAGAAACTTTATTGTACATAAAAGATGACATGCGGGTCCCATTTTGCAGCAGCGGTGTCAACGTTTCAAATGCGGCTTGAGATCAAAAGAAAAAGAGTAGCCAGAAATTAGGGGTAAAAAAACTCCCAGAAAAGAAAGTTGATTGTACATAGAGGATGGCATGCGGGTCCCATGACCCAGCACCTTACTCAACGTTTCAGAGGCGGCATGAGATCGAAAGAAAAAGGAAAGAGACCAAATACCAGGAGCAAAAAATAATCCAAGAAAAAGAAACTTTTATTGTACATAGAGGATGACATATGGGTCCCACTTATACAAGCTCTTCCGCCCCAAGATCTTGCAAGTTGATTGTACATAGAGGATGACATGCGGGCCCCTTGTGTCAGCAGCTTAATCAATGTTTCCAAGGCGGCAGGGGATCAAAAGAAAAAGGAAACAGCCAAAAATAAGAGGGTGAAAAAATCCAAGAAAAGAAACTTTTATAGTATCGAGGATGACATGTGGGTCCCATGAGCCAGCAGCTTCTCAACGTTTCAGAGGCTGCATGAGATCGAAAGAAAAAGGCAAGTGACCAAAAATAAGGGGGTAAAAAAATCCAAGAAAAGAGACTTGATTGTACATAGAGGATGACATGCGGGTCCCACCAGTCAGCAGCTTACTAACGTTTCCAAGGCGGCAGGGGATGAAAAGAAAAAGGAAATAGCCAAAGATCAGAGGGTGAAAAAAATCAAAGAAAAGAAACTTTTATAGTACATAGAGGATGACATGTGGGTCCCATGGGCCAGCAGGTTCCTCAACGTTTTCAAGGGCGGCATGAGATCGAAAGAAAAAGGCAAGTGACCAAAAATCAGAGGGTGAAAAATAATCCAAAAAGAAACTTTTATTGTACATAGAGGATGACATGCTGTCCCAACGTTTCAAATGCGGTTTGAGATCAAAAGAAAAAGAAAGTAGCTGAAATTAGGGGGTAAAAACTCCAAGAAAAGAAAATTGATTGTACATAGAGGATGACATGCGGGTCCCACGAGTTTGCAGCTTACTCAACGTTTCCAGGCGGGGATCAAAAGAAAAAGGAAATAGCCAAAAATCGGAGAGTGAAAAAAAACCCAAGAAAATAAACTTTGTAGTACATAGAGGATGACATACGGGTCCCATGAGCCAGCAGGTTCCTCAACGTTTCAAACGTGGCATGGGATCGAAGGAAAAGGCAAGTGACCAAATATCAGGAGCCAAAAATAATCCAAGAAAAGAAACTTTATTGTACATAGAGGATGACATGCGGGTCCCATTTTGCAGCAGCGGTCCCAACGTTTCAAATGCGGCTTGAGATCAAAAGAAAAGAAAGTAGCCAGAAATTAGGGGTCAAAAAACTCCAAGAAAAAAGCTTTATCGTTCATACAGGCTGACATGTGGGACCTATGAGCCAGCACTTCTGAACGTTTCAAGGCGGCAGGGGATCAAAAGAAAAGGAAATAGCCAAAAATCAGAGGGTGAAAAAAATCCAAGAAAACAAACTTTTATTGTACATAGAGGATGACATGCGGGTCCCATGAGCCAGCAGGGAACGAAACGAAAAAGGAAATAGACCAAAAAAAGGGGTGAAAAAATATCCAAGAAAAGAAAATTTTAGAGTTTACATAGAGGATGACATGCGGGTCCCATTTTGCAGCAGCGTCTCAACGTTTCCAAGGCGGCACAGGACCAAAAGAAAAATGAAGTAGCCAGAAATCAGGGGGTGAAAAAATCCAAGAAAAGAAAGATTTCAATTGGGCTGCATCTAGACATCTGGGCCTTCGAACTATCCTTCTGGGCCTTTTGACACGTACAATTTCAGCCCACTCCAGAACATGATAGTTCGGATTTTTCTCAAAAAAAAAAAAAACAATGAGCTTCAAAAAACAAGGAGATTCAAGATATATGTTGTAAAAATAAAGATTTAATTTATCCGTTTGCAATAGCTCAGAGCGCAATACACTGTTTATTGTCTGCAAAATAATCAAGATATCACATGTTTCTTGTACGGGGAGGCTGACATCGTGGACCCATGAGCCAGCAGCGTCGTTTTAAAGGCGGCAGGGGATGGAAAGAAAAAATAAACCAAAAATCTGTTGGTAAAAAATCCAAGAAAAGAAACATTTTCGTTCTGAGAGGATGACATGCGGGACCCATGAGGCAGCAGCGTCCTCAGCGCTTATTGTTCATAGAGGCTGACATGTGGGACCCGTGAGCCAGCAGCGTCCTCAACGTTTTAAAGGCGGCAGGGATCGAAAGAAAAAATAAGCCAAAAATCATTTGGTAAACAATATCCAAGAAAAGAAACATTTACCGTTCTGAGAGGATGACATGCGGGACCCATGAGGCAGCAGCATCCTCAACGATTCCAAGGCGGCAGGGGATCAAAGAAAAAAAGGAAATATCCAGAAATTAATTAGGGGTTCAAAAAAATCCATCAAAGGAAACTTTTATTGTTCATAGAGGATGACTTGTGGGACCGACCTGCCAACAGCGTCCTCATCGTTTCAAAGGGGCAGGAGATCCAAAGAAAAAGGCAAATAGCCAGAAATTAGGGGTCAAAAATAACTCCAAGAAAGGAAACTTTTATTGTTCGTAGAGGATGACATGCGGGACCCATGAGCCAGCAGCTTACTCAACGTTTCAAAGGCGGCATGAGATCGAAAGAAAAAGGCAAGTGACAAAATATCAGGAGCCAAAGATAATCCAAGAAAAGAAACTTTATTGTACATAGAGGATGACATGTGGGTCCCATTTTGCAGCAGCGGTCTCAATGTTTGTAATGCGGCTTGAGATCAAAAGAAAAGAAAGTAGCTAGTAATTAGGGGGTGAAAAAATCCAAGAAAGGAAAGTTGATGGACATAGAGGATGACATGCGGGTCCTTGAGCCAACACTTACTCAACGTTTCAAAGGGCAGGGGATAAAAGAAAAAGGCAAGCCAAAAATCAGAGGGTGAAAAAAATCCAACAAAGGAAACTTTATAGCAGAGGATGACATGCGGGTCCCATGAGCGCAGGTTCCTCAACGTTTCAAACGTGGCATGAGATCGAAAAGAAAAAGGCAAGTGCCCAAATATGAGGAGCCAAAAATAATTCAAGAAAAGAAAGTTTTATAGTACATAGAGGATGACATGCGGGTCCCATTTAGCAACAGCGGTATCATTTGAGAGGTGGCAGGGGATCAAAAGAAAAAAGAAATTGCCAAAAATCGGATGGTGAAAAAAAACCAAGAAAAAGAACTTTTTATAGTACATAGAGGATGACATGCGGGTCCCATGAGCTGTGGGTTCCTCAACGTTTCAAACGTGGCATGAGATCGAAAGAAAAAGGCAAGTGAAAAAATATCAGGAGCCAAAAATAATTCAAGAAAAGAAAGTTTTATAGTACATAGAGGATGACATGCGGGTCCCATTTAGCAACAGCGGTATCACCGTTGAGAGGCGGCAGGGATCGAAAGAAAAAGGCAAGTGAAAAAAATATGAGGAGCCAAAAATAATTCAAGAAAAGAAAGTTTTATAGTACACAGAGGATGACATGCGGGTCCCATTTAGGAGCAGCGGTATCACTTTGAGGCAGCAGGGGATCGAAAGAAAAAGTCAAGTGACCAAATATGAGGTGCCAAAAAAATCCAAGAAAAGAAAGTTTTATAGTACATAGAGGATGACATGCGGGTCCCATTTAGCAAGCGGTATCACTGTTTGAGAGGCAGCAGGAAATCGAAAGAAAAAGTCAAGTGACCAAATATGAGGTGCCAAAAAAATCCAAGAAAAGAAAGTTTTATAGTACATAGAGGATGACATGCGGGTCCCATTTAGCAGCAGCGGTATCACTTGGAGAGGCGGCAGGGGATCGAAAGAAAAAGGCAAGTGAAAAAATATGAGGAGCCAAAAATAATTCAAGAAAAGAAAGTTTTATAGTACATAGGGATGACATGTGGTCCCATTTAGCAGCAGCGGTATCACCGTTTGAGAGGCGGCGGGGGATCGAAAGAAAAAGGTAAGTGACCAAATATGAGGTGCCAAAATAATTCAAGAAAAGAAAGTTTTATAGTACATAGAGGATGACATGCGGGTCCCATTTAGCAGCAGCGGTATCACCGTTTGAGATGCGGCAGGGGATCAAAAGAAAAAGGCAAGTGACCAAATATGAGGTGCCAAAAATAATCCAAGAAAAAGAAAGTTTTATAGTACATAGAGGATGACATGCGGGTCCCATTTAGCAACAGCGGTATCACCGTTTGAGAGGCGAGGGATCGAAAGAAAAAGGTAAGTGACCAAATATGAGGTGCCAAAAATAATTCAAGAAAAGAAAGTTTTATAGTACATAGAGGATGACATGCGGGTCCAGTTAGCCAGCGGTATCACCGTTGAGAGGCGACAGGATCGAAAGAAAAAGGCAAGTGACCAAATTTGAGGGGCCAAAAAAAACTCCAAGAAAAGAAAGTTGATTGCACATAGAGGATGACATGCGGGTCCCATTTAGCAGCAGCGGTCTCAACGTTTCCAAGGCGGCAAGGGATCAAAAGAAAAAGGAAGTCAAAAAAAATCCAAGAATAGAAAGAATTTTGGTTCATAGAGGATGACATGCGGGACCCATGATCCTGCATCGTAAACGGCTCGATCGGAGAACGTTGAACGAGATGGCGCGATCTAGAAAAAAACAATGCCAGAGAGGCTGCCATCTGGGCCCTACATCCCTCGGCGGTGCGGATTTGCGTTGACTCGGCCGGCGAACCCGAGATTTCGAGATGCACCACGTCCCGGGCCACCATACGCCACGTTTTGGCCGCTTTCGTCGGGCTAGGTGGCCTCAAAAACGAGAAAAAAAAGTTTTGACATGCACCACGGAGGGACCAAAATCGTCGGCCATGGTACACCAGCAACCCGGCGTGACTTCAACTTCGTCGACCATGGCAACTTTTCTTGTAGTGTAGGTTATTTACCTAGCACTGCAAAAATAAAACATCATGAAATCCTTTATCACCTAGCGATTAGTCCTCCACCGTGGGCTTATGAGTCGCTACAAATAGCAAAACCAACAATAGCGCCCACAATCTCCAACGAACCAGTGAAAAAAATTAGTCCAAGCATCCGGCGAAAAAAGTTGCATCGACGCGTTTGAATCGTGCACTCGGGAGAAATAGCACATAACGCACCTCAGATTTAAATTAGCTCCTACTTTATCTAGTTACAGATGTGTCAACTCGTCTAGCTACGTTTGTATCTGGATAAAGTGGAAGCAATTGATTTGGACAGGAGGGAGTAGGAATGTCACCCTCCAGCCTAAGGCCGCGTGGATACCTAATGTTGGAGAAACAATATGCAAAAACTTTCATCACGAAAATTGGGGAAAAAAAAAGTGCAGGGCGTATGCGCTTGAGAACTCTCAAATAACCACGAACGAAGGCCCAGAACTAAATCCTACAAACAGCGATTTGCGTGTAATGCCGCCATTTCCCGTGCCGGCGCCTTCCATCTCAGCAATTCTGCCAGCTAAACCTTGTAAGGAAAGTTTGTAGCCTACGCCTGTGCAGTGGTAGCATGGTGCGCCCTCAACCACGGGGCTAATCGCCGAGCAACACTGCGCCACTCGGCGGTGACGGTTGGGGCGGGAAATGCGGGATTGCGGCGGGGCGATGCGCCCGAGGAAGGAGTAGGGTAGGTGTTGCCGACGAGGTTGTTGATTTCAGTGGTGCAGTGAAGAGCAGCCGGGGCCGTGAGTAAGTGTGCACCTTCTGCTCCTACGTTTAATTTTTCTTGCTCTGCTGATTTTAGATGCTAGTTTCATGGATAAGGGGTGCTTGAATCTCGTCATATATTGTGCCGATGTTTGATTGAAACAACACGTCAATGATGCATCCAAATTCCTGAATTTTTGTGTAGGTGCTTGTTTAGACTCTCAACTTCTGCACTTTCCCTTTAGTTTTAATGGAAGAATTCTCTATTAGTTTTCAACTAGTCACTTGTGTGTTTGTGTGTGTACTGGATGATCCTGGTAAGCTGTGTTGCCTCAAAACCTTATGATTTGGTATATTTTGGAAGTTGCAGCACCAAACTCATTAATCACCGAAACAGTTCTTATTCTGTATTATTGTTGTTTTGGTGTCATTATCAAACACAATAATCTGATTAAATGACTTCCAACATCAACTTCTTGCCTCAGCCAACTTGAGACACGGATATAATATTGAAACTTCATATGTTACACACTACTAACACATTAGAATATCATAATGGTAAATTCAGTAACACTCTAATTTACATTTGTCCATTCTCATTTCCTATGCTACCCTAACAGAGGAGGGGATGCAGAGCATAAACATGAGTTACTTTAATTCTGTATGGACACAACAAATATGACGGGATCGAGGGACGGAAAGGAACGGCTTTACGATCTGCAATTCATTGATGTTCTTTTCCCAACATATCGACTACCTTGCTCATCGAAGGACGGAAGCCTGTGTTAGTTTGTATGGGCACCACAGGCCAACTAAGGTCATCTTTCGCATGTCCTCTTCCAAGGTCGCAGAGGACTTCAGAACTTTGCACCTGTTCTAAGTAGGGCTTGGAACATAAAATCCAGTCTGGAAAAATACGCATCACTTGAGTTCTCGTATTCTCTTTCTTATTTACCCTTCCTCCTACCATTTCTAGAGCATCATTCCATAGCTATAAACATCTGACTTGTAGGAAACGACACCAAAACGCTCGCATGGTGCCTGCATCAGCAATGAATCCCATCATCAAGCCGTGGCCGTTCCGAGGGTGGGGCATGGATATGATCGGCAAGATACATCCTCCTTCGAGCAAAGGCCATGGGTTCTGGCCATTACAGATTATTTTACTAAATGGGTAGAGGCCGTCCCTATGAAGGCAGTGGCAGCGTCAGATGTTGTCGATTTTTGGAACATGTCATTCATAGATTCGGGATTCCCCAGACTATCACGACCGATGGAGGTTCGGTCTTCGTTTCTAAGGAGTTTAGAAAGTTCTGCGAGGATATGGGAATCAAGCTGATCCGATCGTCTCCATATTATGCTCAAGCAAATGGACAGGCTGAAGCGTCCAACAAAAGTCTGATCAAGCTGATTAAGAGGAAGATCGACGAGCATCCTAGACGTTGGCACGAGGTATTGTCAGAAGCTTTGTGGGCTTATCGCATGTCGTGTCATGGAGCAATAAAAACCTCGCCATACCATCTGGTCTATGGACAAGAAGCTGTGTTACCCTGGGAAATCAAGGCTGGGTCGAGAAGGGCTATTGTAATGATCTAACTACTGAAGAATATGCAGCCCTGATGAGTGACAGCATTGAGGATGCAACGGAACTTAGACTTTGGTCACTTGAGAAAATCAAGGAGAATAAAGCCAAGGTGGCTCGCGCATATAATAAGAAAGTGAAGCCAAAGGAGTTCCAGGTTGGTGATCTGGTATGGGAAGCTGTATTGCCGTTGGGGACTAAGGATAAAATGTATGGTAAATGGTCTCCAAATTGGCACGGCCCGTACAAAGTCGACCAAGTTTTAAAGGGTAATGCATACATGCTCGAGCAGTTGGATGGTGTGAAGTTCCCAGTGGCTGTCAATGGCCAGCATCTCAAGAAGTACTTCCCAAGCATGTGGGATGATGAGCAGTAAGATATGGAGGCCGATACATGAAATCGGGGCCACAAGAAAAACAAAATTGGGAAACAGGTCGATGCTCGGACATCGA